>OX387981.1:4006394-5256394 GCA_947578425.1 Eugnorisma glareosa
TTTTTCCCTCAGGCGATGTACTTTGAATCCCTCGCTACTCTCAGGATTCTATTTTAGAATCCCTCGCTATGCTCGGGATTCTATTCTAGAATTCTTCGCTTCGCTCTGGATTCAAAATAGCGCCCTCGCCGTATAAATATTATTTTGCTCCCTTGTCATACAATCTACTATTTCCCTCGGGCGATGTATTTTGAATCTCTCGCTACGTTCAGCATTCTATTTTAGAATCCCTCGCCGTAAAAATATTATTTTGCTCCCTTGTCATACAATCTACTATTAGACTTTTTGTGTTTTGTTTGGAAGCCGGTTTTTTTTGTGCTCCTTTCTATGAGAGTACCTACCGTTCGCAAATCATCACGCAAGCCAGGGGCGGGATGGTAGATCTCACATAATTATGTTCGAATTATCACAACAGTCGTCTTAATCCTAATACTCTATTCACAGATTAGAGATTGCCTCGTTGGTGTAGTGGTCGCAAGCGCGACTGCTGAGCCTGGGTCCTGGGTTTGATTCCCGGTTCGAGCTAAGTGTTATTGGGTTTTTCCATTAGGAGTTTCTCAGTAGACAGCTACGGAGTCTGGATTTGTGCCCAGTTGATGGCAAAAGGCTCGCCCCCTATTACATGGGACTTAAACATAACTGGTGAAATGTGTGTGTACTATTAGGTACACCTCTGCTTAACACCACAGGGATTATACAGGATGTAACAGGACCCTTCACATAGCTGTCAATCAAGCATTATGTACATCAAACTAAGTAACTCTTCGCAAAAATTGTTGCTGGGAACCGACTTTGTTTTTCGGGTGAAATATCACGTTTTACGGTAGGACTCAATGTAAAGCACTCAAAATACTGTGCTGGTGGATGGATCAAATGGTACGGGGTATACAGGTATTTAAAGTAAACTAAGTAAGTAAGTAAGTAAAGTATTTAAAGTATCATATATTAACAACACGTATTACAAAAAAACTTGTGATAAAGTTGGAACGTTGACCCCCAATGCCTCCGTAACTAGAAGGTTCCCTAAGCTATGATCTAGAACAAAAAAAATGATCGCAATGACGGGGAGAACAAGTACCTTTCGGCTTCGTTAAGGGTCTTGTTACACCCTTTAGGTGTTATGTGTTATATTTATTCACAGATCGCGTGAAGATTCAATAAAATTGACATTCAACAATTACATATGAACCTAAATTATTTCCGACTATCTGTTCAATTTTAATGTTTCACTCAAAAGATTAAATTAGAATTATAATTGTGACGTAGCTCAGGTGATAATTATATATTCTATATGGCAGGTGGCTGTTATTTTCCTGTGTAATCTTTAGAATTCATTAAAGATCGCCATTTTTATGGTCGAGTTGGTTCGCTTGCGAGTTTGTATGTATAAAGTCACGCTAAGTATTGTGTACATTTTATGTATAAGTGCTTTTATTATTTACTATCATTTTGCCCGCGACTTTGTTCGCAAAAAATGTGTTAGGTCGGCTAATTTGTCTATACTAATATTATAAAGAGGTAAAATTTGTTTGTAAGTTTGTATGTAGGGAGTAATCTCTGGATCTATTGAACCGATTTTGAAAATTCTTTCACTAATAGGAATCATATATATGTATATGTAAAAGTTTATATATTTACAACGTGCCCCTGGGATAATTTCCGACAAAAACGCGAGCGAAGTCGCGGGCAGCAGCTAGTATGATATAAATATAATTTATAGTTTATGGTACTCCCTGCCAGGGTTGCGAGACTGTTCGAAAGAGATACCGCGGCCCTGGAACACAAAGGGCAAAGGAAGGAACATGGATGGGTTTTAGTCAGTAAAAGTCTGACACTCCCTCCTGCTCAGCCCAGAGCGGGAGGGGTTATTTGATGATTTCCAATCGGTAAAAAAAAAAAGGGTACTTTCTGATAATTTAGCTTTCTAATGGTAAAAAAATGATTTAAAACGGTTCTGTAGTTTCGGAGCTTATTCGGTACAAACAAACAAACAAAACAATATTTCCTCTTTAAAGACCAACTAGGTATAACTACTCGCAAGCGTGCGCTCGCGGTCTACTGAGCAACTAACCATGAGGTCCTGGGTTAGATTCCCGGCTCGGGCAAACTGTTATTCGGTTTTTCCATCTGGAATTTCTCAGTAACAGCCACGGAGTCTGGATTTGTGCCCGGTTGATGGCAATAAGCTCGCCCCCTATTACTTAAATGGTGAAATGTGTGTGTACCCATGGGTAACCCTTGAGACATGGGTAATCTCTGCCTAACCCTTGAGAGATTACAAGCGTAATGTTATGTTATTACCGTTAGCGCACTAGTAATGCTCGGTTCCCCTCATTTACTGATGCTGGATTCTGGACAAGCGAATGCTCCCGTTGAGGGAGCGCCTTAATTATTAACCGCCCCGGCTTCGCACGGGTGCATGTTATATATATAAACCATCCTCTTGAATCACTCTATCTATTAATTCCACATCAAAATCCGTGTCGTAGTTTTAAAGATCTAAGCATACATAGGGACAGACAGCAGGAAGCGACTTTGTTTTATACTATGTAGTGATTAAAAATTAAAAGCTAACTACGTCAATCTAGTTCTGTACCTACAATTGCCACTACTAATAACCATAGATCATAGTCAGTAATTAGTTCGACACCTCTAATTTGTTCTGTTTACACTTGATGTGAAGGAAAATATCGTGAGCAACTGGACTTATAAAAGTCTGAAATCGCCAACCCGTCTTGAGCAAGCGTGGTGATCAATGCTCGTGCCTTCTCTGTTGAGAAGAGGCCGTTGCCCAGCCGTGGGATAATAATAGGCTGGTATTATACACTTGATATACCTACCTAATTTCTAGTTTTGCTTAAATTGGTTTCAAATTAGCGGTCTGCGTGGCAGTAATTACTAAAATTACTAATTTTGTAAGTACCTGTAAGAATATTATTCCAAATTAAAAAAAAAAACCGGTAAAGTGCGAGTTAGACTCGTGCACCGAGAGTTCCGTATAAACTTGTAGGTATTTTTATTTTGTTATTAAACTACATATTTACGGTTTACATATTTTTTACTTTACATAATTTTATTGTGCTGTAAGAAATTGCTTCTTGCCAAATTTCGTAAATAAATCTAGGTAATCTAGGTCAACGGGAAGTATCCTAAGTAGGTTTTGATTCCCTTGTAAAATCGCAAAATATGTGTCATAAATGGTCATAACTTTTGATTGCGTTGCAACTGAATATCAGTACGTTCCATGGAGTGACTGCCTATCTGACCTCCACAACCCATCCATATAGTACTGGGTAATACGATACCCCTTGGTAAAATTGGTTGACAAACTATCGGGCCACTGACTACTTTACGACTGTCAAAGATCTACAAATGACAGCCAGGACCAACGGCTTAACGTGCTTTTCTACGCACGGAGGAACCTCGGTAAGTAATGGGTGGTCGCCTATACACGGACCAACCTAGGGAAGTGCGGCTTAACCTGTAGATAGAGCCGTATCCTTCAGCTAACAGTTAACACACTATAAGTTTTTAAATTGTCATGGTCACTAACATTATCACGACCAACCAAAACCCTGGGCCCTATCAGAATACCGCTGTGACTTTTTTTTTAAGTTACAGCACCATGCTGAGATAGGGGCCTTTTGGCCTCGTAAAGGTCCTATTTCACTTGTTTTTTCTTTTATTAATGTTTACTTTTATATAATTTTGTTTTAATGTCACGTCAACCATTTTTTGTATTGTCCTGTGTGAGTCTAATGAATACTTTTTCTTTCTTTCTTTCAAAACAGAACCAACAGTAAAATGGTAAATATCCCGATTATAGTGTTATTTATTTATTTATTAATAAAGGTCTACCAAGAGCTTCTGTGTACATCATTATCGTAAATAAAGGTTCCACAGTCTTGGCCTTACACAGTCACCAATTACTGGTCAACCAGATAATTACGAGGTAACACAATATTTTTGAGACTATGTAATCCTTCTTTCTTTATCGTGTAGTTAGTGCCTAACCTGTGTCTGTGAGTTTTTAGGCCACCCACGGGTCTCTGACTTGGCTTTACATGCTGTCAAGAAATATCTCTCAGGCATGCTGGTTTCCTCACGATGTTTCCCTTCACCGGAGCAAGTGATAATTATACAATACGCACATGAATACGAAAAAATCAGTGGTGTGTACCTTGGATTCGAACTCGAGACCTATAACTATCAAATAAGACCAAAATAAATACACCGTATCTATCCGACTACCGGAGGAGCTCGTGGCATACTAACAGCCGCTCAGGTCGAATTTTAGGTTAAGCCGTGCTTGCCTAGGTTGGTCTGTGGATGGGTGACCGCCCGTTACATACCGAGTTTCCTCCGTGCTTTGGAAAGCACGTTAAGCCCTTGGTCCCGGCTGTCATCTGTAGATCTTTGACAGTCGTTACAGGTAGTCAGTTCCACAACAAGTCTTACCAAGGGGTATCGTATTACCCAGTACTAACTGGGTTGTGGTGGTCAGATAGGCAGTCGCTCCATGTAAAATACTGGTATTCAGCTGCACCTGGTTAGACTGGAAGCCGACCCTAACATAGTTGGTAAAAGGCTAGGCAGATGATGATCTATCCGATTACTATGTCACATACTCCATTCGCATTTACGAATTTGACTGTGTGAAACACGCACTAAATCAACGTTTATGTTACCAAGATATCAGCGGTAACAGAAACATGTAAACACATCTAATGTATGCTCCAATCATTTAGTTATGTGTTACATTTATTGGAATTGATTCAATTAAAACTCATTCGTTTGTAATTGACGACATGATTCTATTAATTTAATTGACTGCTTCGTTAGTCTAGTGGTCGCAAGAACGACTGCCGAGCAAAAGGTTGTGGGTTCGATTCCCGGGTCGGGCAAAGTGTTATTGAGTTATTCCATCAGTAATTTCTCAGTAGCATCCACGGAGTCTGGATCTGTGCCAGGTTGATGGCAATAGGCTCGCCCCTATTACATGGGACTTTGACATAATTGGTGTACTATTCGGTACACTTCTGCCTAACCCTTCGGGAATTACAGGCGTGATGTTATTTAATTTAATTAATTTTATAGTTGGGTTTAATATAGTAGCGAAGGGTCAATTTTTGTAAGAGGTAAGCCGGCGACAAATTAATAATATAATCACGTAAAAGATATGTATCTATTACGTGATTATATTATTAATTTGTCTATACAATACTGTCTGTGACATTTTTCAAAGGTAGGTAGGTAATCCAGTAGGAATCGAGTTGTACGGAACCTTTGCCACTGGTGTATTATTACTTCGTGTTTCTTCAATGGTGAATTATGACAAACAGAAATTATTGACCGATGGCGATGCCTTTCTGTAGTTTCCTACCCCCTTAGGTAGGTTTTGGCTGAAGCAGGGTTATGTTCTAACCCTAAAATATATTCCCGGGACCGCATTTGCAAACTGCAGAGCTAGATCAGTCTGTCCAATCGCCAAGCCAGAGGCGTGCGCAGGAGCACGCAGTTTAAACGTAACATAAATACGTCAATCTTTGAATCGAAAATAAAATTATTACCTTAAAGCATTTAGCTAAATTGTTTACAATAAGCGCGATCAGTATCATTCATAGATATAAAAGATATGAAAATGTTTGAAAGCAGCGCTGGCCCTGTGGCCACCGTGCACCGGAGCTCTCACCGGGCCAGCGTTCGTAAGTCGTGAGTTCGAAAAAACGATGAAGGAAAACATCGTGAGGAAACCGGCATGTCCTAGAACCAAAAATTCGAAGATATGTGACATCTACCAACCCGCACAGGCCCCGCGTGGTGGATTATAGCCCATTCCCTCTCATAGAGAGGAGGCCGTGTGTCCTAGCAGTGGGAAAATTATAGGCTGATTGTGCTATGAAAAATTTTACTTGAAAAGACGATTTTTTATTTAAATCGACGTATTTACGTTTACACCGCGCGCTCGTACTAGGGATTCGGACATCAGCGTCAGGACTGGATCAGTAACCAGTTGACTGATGTCATTCTATTAAAAGAGCAATATAATTTATGTTATGGAAGCATTTTCCTAAGATTACGAACATAAAAACTAGTCATATTGCTGCTGGATGTCATAGTGATTGTCTTTTTGGTAAGGCTTTTTTGAATTGTACCTCAAACCTCCTTTAGACTTAAAGAGACGTTAAAATCTTAACGTCTTCAACACACAAAAACAAACTGTGCTTTACGATTTGCAACTTTATGACCAAGTCAATGCTTGTTAGCTTGGAAAAGCCATAAACAAATCTGAAAGGAAAAAGAATACTAAAATAACGCACTTAGGATTGCAATGCCTTTCGTTATGACAATTCGTGTCACTTTCGAGTAGGCGAATTTTTCAAATTCGAAGCAATGGATTTATTTCAAAATCCTTTAGATTATGTAAGAAAGTGCGTTACAGAATTGAAGTATAAAAAGTAATTATCAGTGTCAAGAAAATGTTAAAATGAACGAAATTCTTACCTTAATCGGCGGCGCATAATCCACAGCCATCATACAATCGCTGTTGACACCAGCTTCAGTCTTTATCATGGGAGGTCCATGATGGTACAACTGTCCCATTTGATGGTGATGGACCCCACTGTCACCACGGCTGTACCAAGTGGTGTACATGCCGCAGTTTTGATCCCGATAGTCGTTCATAAACTCATTTTCACCTATTGCGTTCAACATAAAGTCAGTTGGATTTTGCCACAAAGTTTAAAAATTTTGCCACAAGTTTTAAAACTTTTTTAAAATTTAAATATTCGGTTTGACTGTTCATTATAAGGTTAGAGGGCGGTTTTGAAAGGTTTTTTAAGTTTTAAAAAACGTGGCTGAGTTTTAAAGTTCATGGTTTAATGTTCACTCAAAGTATTTTTAAGTTTCACTTTTAATTTTTGTCCGTCACTTGAAAGTTCGCACATTTTAGTTTTAAAATGTTTATACACAGTCAGTATTAGACATTGTTACACTTAAGCACAAACACTACACTTGTTTTCAAGTAGTTTTAAAACGTGGTGTTCTTGAAAGAATATTTACAAAAAAAAAAAAAATTTAAAATAATTAAATTATTTTTCACATAAAAAACCGCTTGTTAAAAGAAAATAATAATTAACAGTTACGTTAATAGTTTCAACCGAAAACAGATTAAAAAATACAATAATAAGCACCTTTTTTCAATTAAATTGAACCCGTTTTTAAAACAATTTGATTCTGAATCAATTATTAATTTAAACTATTATTGCACTAAGTACATTTTTCAAAATAAATATTATATTTGACTATTATTTTTGTGTTTCTCGTATTTTTATCTTGTGGGCAGCATCTGAAAATAAAAAGTATCTTTAAAATCTCGGAAAACTTGGTAGTTTGTCAAAAGATAGTTGCTTAATCGATCATTCTAAATTTCAGTCGCCTACCTAGTCTAGCCTAGCCTAGCGTAGCGGCCTAGTCCTAGCCGAGCGGTTGGTTGACTCTTCCCGTGGCCTGGTCTATTTTTTTGGTCAAAGAATCAGCATTCTGGGCACTATTACTGTTGACAGCGTTATGGACGAGTTTTTGACGCCTTCTAACGGTTGTTCCTTTTCGATTTGTGCAAATTTTTATTATTATTTTAAGTTTGTTTTTAAAGAATCACGTAAATACAATCAAAGAGAATAAATCCGACAAAATCAGTCTTTAAATTATGAATTTAAAAAGTTCCCAATGCTTTTAAACTAACCTTTTAGTAAGATAGTGAGCCATAGGTATTACGCCTTGGGACCGGTGTAAGTTGGTAGACGTCACAGTAGCTACAATAGGATATTTTCCCAAGTAATATGGTTAAAACGTGGTCGGCTGTCAGTGAGCTCGATAGTAGGTACCAGTGGCGAAGATCCCATACAACTCGATTCCTACCGGCTTCTCTTTAAAAAATGGCACAGTAAGTATTTTATAGGCAAACTAGCGACCCGCCCCGCCTTCGCACGGGTGCAAAGTCATACATATAAAACTTCCTCTTGAATGACTTTATCTATTATCAAAAACCGCATCAAAATCCGTTGCGTAGTTTTAAAGATCTAAGCATACATAGGGACAGACGGCGGGAAACGACTTTGTTTTATACTATGTAGTGATAATAAAATCACATAAAAGATCCGGCTGTACTCCGGCTTACCTCTTACAAAAATTGACCCTTCGCTACTGGTAGGTACCTATGTTTCTACTAAGCGTTCGTACACAACCTCGGGCAGACCACCCACACACTGCTGACTGGCCAGTATTCTTACGAGGGACCGGCTGCGGACACAGCATACCGGAGAGATACCTATTTCAGTACACAAACCGTATAACCCAGTACTAACTGGGTCGTGGAGTACAGATAGGCAGTCGCTCCATGTAAAATACTGGTATCCAGTTCCATACGAATTTCCAAAAGATACTTCAGGTAAAGAAAAATTAGACTATTAATAGCAAGTTAGCACTGCCATACAATCCAACTCATCTTTCAATTAAATACAACAAATTCTGCAACTTAGCAACTAACTTAGAATTGCAAATATACCAACATACTGATAAAGTTATATATGTACATAACATAGCTCTATGTGTATAGGTCAATGACCGAGTCGCCACGCCTACTGTACACGCCCATCGTAAGCCCCGCCCAGAGGAAATTTGGTGTGACGTAATTTTGCTGGTGAGGTGGGTAGGCATGGGGTATCTTAACGCTTAGCTATGCTTGAGGATAGGCAGAAGTTTAAGTCTGGTCAGAAAGCTCTTGTGAACTTGACGTGGCATAATGAGTTCTTTTGCTAAACTAATTGTAATAGGTTTAATTGGGTAGACTCATTAGCAGAGATCAGAGGTAGAGTTTATTTGACTAAACTTCAAGTCTGCTTACCTCACTTTAAAATCCCGGAGTCATTTTAAAATTCCGAAATCATCATTTGCCTAGTCTTTTCCCAATAAGTTGGAGTCGGCTTTCAGTCTAACCAAATGCTGAATACCAGTATTTTACATGGAACGACTACCTATCTGACCTCCACAACTGATTTAGTACTGGGTAATACGATACCACTTAGTAGGACTGGTTGTCAGGCTTTCGGCCCACTGAATACCTGTACCGACTGTTAAAGATCTACAAATGACAGCCGGGATCGGCTTAACGTGCTTTCCTAGGCACGGAGGTTTGTCTATATTTTAGGTATGGTGGCCTATCCACGGATCGACTTCTGCAGGCGTTGCATATCATCTATACTAATATTATACTTCTATACTAATATTATAAAGAGGTAAAATTTGTTTGTAAGAATGTAAGCTTGTATTTAGGGGGCCATCTCTGGGTCTACTGAACCGATTTAGAAAATTCATTCACTGATAGGAAGCTACATTATCCCCGAGTGCTATAGGCTATTTACAACGTACTCATTTATTTATTTATTTATTAATAAAGGTTTACCAACAGCTTCTGTGTACATCATATCCTAAATTAAGGTTCCACGGTCTTGGCGTTACACAGTCGCCAATTACTGGTCAACCAGCATTTACAAAAACAAGTGATAGCATAAAAAGAATATAAAACTAAAAAGAGTTGCTCTAAAAATGAAATAAAACTAAAATAAACAACTACACTAGCTAAACAAAAAATATTAATGCCAGAACAGTAAAAATGAGATCAAAACTGAGATCATTACCATCAATTAAAAAAAAAAAACAAAGTAACAAGTAGTAAAATTAAATTAAATAAAAAAAAAAATTGCTCATGGGATAATTTTCAACCAAAACGCGAGCGTAGCCGCGGGCAACAGCTAGTTGAGGATATAATAAAAACAGATCCAGATTTACACTGATCCAGACAGATCAATTGATTGATAGGGGTGAGATTGCCACGGCGTCCATTTTAAATGCTCCCTCTTCTCGTTTCATTGTTATCTCTAGCGAAGAACTATGTCTAGAACTTTGAAGGACGTCATGTACGCGTAGGAACTTACGTCGTCGCTGGCGCCCAGGTCCCTAAAGACACAAGTGACTCGTGACGTGCTAGCATACATTGTACTTAAGGTGACGATCTGGACTGTCGTTTGCAGATCTTTGGCACTCGTTACGAGAAGTCAGGAGTCCAAAATTCTACAAAATAACCTGTCTCACAACCTACCGCTCTCAATGTATGGCGTTCCCAAAAATACTTTTTCTACCAAACATATCATCGCGCCGTAGGGGTTACATCTGTAATTCTCAAAGGGTCAAGCAAAGGTGTACTTAATAGTACACCCACATTTCGCCGGTTATGTTTAAGTCCCGCTTAATAGGGGCGAGCCTATAGCCATCAACCGAGCATAAATCCAGCCTGCGAGGCTGCTACAAAAAAAGTCCTGATGGAAAAACCCAACAACTCTTTCCCCAACCAGGGAATCGAACCCAGGATCTCATACTCAGCAGTCGCTTTTGCGTCCAGTCGACCAACGAGGCCGTCAACATAACATAATTATTACTTTTTCTACCACACCCAAATCGCCATGAAACAGAATTAAACAAACTCCTAATTTACATGCTAATCACCAATGCTAGCCCACTAACATTGGCATTGGTATCAAACCACTTACGCAAAACGCAATGCGTCTTAGTAAAAAACTTCCTACGCATGTGCAAATGAGCTGAAAAAACTGCATCTTGTACTACATGCAAATTTATTTGCGTTTCAGTTGGTTTTGCTTGTTGCCGGTGGCCGTGAATTTCTGATGTGTAGTGTGGAGCGATGCTCTTGTTTGCTTTGTTTTGTTAAATATGTTCAGGGAGCTGATTGACTCTATGGAATAGTATCAGCAGCTTGTTCGGCCGGTGACATTGTAAAAATGGCTGGTCTTCATGATTATGACAAGAACCTGTAATCGAAGCCTGTAATCGGAGAGTGAAAACGGACGCAAAACGCTAGAATTCATGATCTAAGACATGAAGCCTTTTTTTTTTTTATTGCAAATTGGGCCTGCTCTTGCCTCCAATCACGCCTGATGTAAAGCAATGGAGGAAGAATATCATGGAATGAGTATGCCCAGAAGGTGCCTGTTCAGTCTTGCTTTGTAGGCGGGTATATGTGGGAGGAAAGACAGTTCAGAGAGCAGCGAGCTCCACACCTAGGCACATCGATAGCAATCTACATTAATTCGGCTCAGAACTTAGCAACGAATTTGGCACTATCACTAGCCTCCTAAACTAACTTAGGGTAATCATCAAGCAGGCTTATAATAAGTATCTTCCTAGTCTTAATTGCATTGGGGTATGTTTTCCAGCTACCCAGGTGTGGCTTACACCTAGATCATGTGGCATCTATCGTCTTCTTTCTTTAGAATGTGGTTAACCTGGTGTCAGAGTTTTTATGTCGCCCATGGGCCTCTGACTTGGCTTAAACAACACATCACATCACATCATCACATCTATTGTAATCTCCGTAATATTATATTGATATTTTGTGGTAAAATACTCCGTCACACTATGAACAAAGAGCGGGGTGATTGCGTAAACATAAGTATATTGTATGGCGCCAATTCTCTACAATATGTTGCCAAAACATTGGAGAGAATATACAACAGAAAAATTAAGAAAAAGATTAAAAAGCCTTCTGTTAAGGAAGGTCTATTACAGCACTGACGAATTTCTAAACGATAATTTAATTGGACTTGTATAAAACATCCAAATTTTTTATTAATATTTACTTTAAAATTTAATTTTTCTAATTTGTATTATTTATTACAATGGGCCTATGACACTATTTTATTGTATTTCATTGTACCTTTTAATTATTTATCCTCTAAATTGAATTGTTAATTGCTATGTGTTACGGATAAATTAAAAAAAAATACTTTGATGCTCAAAAACATCCTACCTCCCATATTTGTACGCCGTTCAGGCAAAACATGACTGTTATATAATTTGATGTAACATTTTGCATGCCATGTGTGTGTATACTCATGTTTTAGACAAATAAAATTTATCTTCTCTTATCTTATCTCTTATTTTAAACACTCTATCCCAACACTATTAATTCTGGCATTTTCCTACAAAATCCCTCGTATTTTGATAGAAATTAGCAATTTTGGTAATACGCATTTGAAGCGCAGGTGTTGAACTATGACAGATTCACAATCTATTTCCACGCATAGTTTTTCCTATACCTGTGCGGTATTCTCCATTGTCACAGTGTTCATCCCATAAAGGACTTTACTGACAATCTGTCACCCATCCATCATTCAATGTTGCTTGACTCATACGCAGTTCATTGCTGGACACTGGCATCCTCCATAGATCAGTGAGATGGATTGTCCAGTGTTTGATATAGACCTGTTTATTGGTCAGGTGATTTTTGTATTAAACTATCAGTATTGTACATAGGGTATTCCGAAATGGGCATTTTCCACCAACAAAGTCCAGCAAGTACCTAGGTTAGTGTACCGTAAAACGGGGTGAATAGAAATGTAGGGATGAATCGAGACAAAACTTTGACCCTCATTAATAAACACGGAATAAATTTACACCAGGAATAACAAAGGAATAACCATACCGTACATACACCGTAATACAGTATATACTAGTACGGGGAGCAGAGTGAATCAGTTCTGTGTTAACAACCATAGTAAGTACCGACACGTAACACAAACAGAAATTGTAACTCCACCTACTGCTTATTTGTAACTTACTGAACTGTGCAAGGTTGTTGTTTTGATTTGGCAAATAAAGAATGTTTTTTTTTTTTTTTTTATACATTTTCAATGGTTTAAACTTGGAATAACTTTATTCTGTGTTTATTAATAGGAGGGTGAAAGTCTTTTATTTGAATAATTAATATGGTATGTTGCCAACAAGGTCATCATTACGTCTGTAATCCCCGCATGGTTATAGGCAGTGTACCTAACACAACCACATTTCACCAGTTATGTTTAAGTCCCATGTAATAATCCTATTGTCATCAACCGAGCACAAATCAGGACCCCGTGGCTACTACTGAGAAATTCCTGAAAAAAAAACCAATATCACTTCGCCCGACCCGGGAATCGAACCCAGGACCTCATGCTCAGCAGTCACGCTTGCGACCACTAGACCAACGAGGGAGTCAAAAATAATTCATTAAGTAAATACTTTTGCATTTAGAAGAAATGTAAATAGAGTACTTATTGGTAACATATATCATACTAGCTGTTACCCGCGGCTTCGCTCGCATTTTGGTCGGAAATTATCCCACGGGCACGTTGTAAATATAGCCCATGGCATTTTCAAAATCGATCCAGTAGATCCAGAAATTACCCCCTACATACAAACTTACAAACTAATTTTACCTCTTTATAATATTATAGTAAAATTTAACCTCTTTATAATATTATAGTAAAATTTAACCTCTTTATAATATTGTAGCATAGACTAGCTGTTGCTCGCGGCTTTGCTCGCGTTTTTGTCGGAAATTCTCACACGGGCACGTTGTAAATATAGCTTAAGACACTCGGGGATAATGTAGCTTCCTATTAGTGAAAGAATTGTCAAAATCGATTCAGTAGATCCAAAGATTACCCCCTACAACCTTACAAATTCACAAACTTTACCTCTTTATGATATTAGTATATATACTTTAAAATGATAGATTATATTATATATTGTATAGATATAGATGAATTCAACGATAAACCCATTTCATAGTTTAGTCTCGTTCCACCCCTGCTTCTCTAGATATCCCGCTTACCCGGTATCTACACTAAGTAATATAGTATTATGAATTTTAAAATGAACTTTTTAAGTTCATGTCGGAATCCACTAACTTGTGAAAGAAAACGTCACATTGAAAACAACCGCCGCTTTCATTTGAAGAGACCTAATTATCTGTTACAAATTGTCTTCTTCGTCGTGTTGACGATTCCCATAATTACAAAACTTCACGCCTGTAATCCAAAAGGTTAGGCAGACGTATACCTAATAGTACTTACACCCAATCTAACTCAGGACCTCATGCTGAGCAGCATATTTCCAATAATTATTTGAATCAAATTAGCTTTGACCAAAACTCTGTCGCATCGACGGCGTTGGTAGTTGCTTCGGCCAAGTCCGTCAAAGTGCAGGTGGAGAAGCTCACACTTTGTAAGGAAACTTTTTGCAGAATTTTATTTATTGACAAAACAATGTTTAATGATTGTGGATGTGGTTTTGGAACTCGTAACAAGAAATAGACAAAAAAAAAACTGTAAGCGTAGTGATCAATGTTTGCTCCATCTTAGTCTGAGAAGATACCTTCACCAAGAACCGAGACAGTTACAATCTCATAATTTTATAATGTACAAACGCCAGCACATCAAGCTACTACAATCTGTCAAATTTCTTAAATAGATTTTCAACTTTATCACCAAAGCATTAGGTTCAAGGTTGATTGGGACCATTTGATAGTTTCGGGTAGCTTGATTGTACTTGCTTTTGCCTTGCCAAACCTCCAATTTCCATAATATAATATCACGTCTATAATCCCGGAAGGATTAGGCAGATCTGTACAAATACAGTCACATTTCGCCAGTTATGTTTAAGTTTAATGTAATAGGGGGCGAGCCTATTGCCATCAATCAGTCACAAATCCAGATTCCATGTTTAAACTGGATAAATACTCTATAATAGATTCTTTCTTTTTATAGTGGTTAGTGCCTAACCTAGTGTCAGAGTGTCATTTTTATGCCACCCATGGGACTCTGACTTGGCTTAGATAAACACTGATGGAGAAACCCAATAACACTTCGCCCGACCTGGGAACCCTACTCGATAAATAGCCATAAATCTTTCAGGTTTACATCGGGGTAATAATTATTATGCTATAGCTTGAACTTGGCTTGACACGCTACCGCGTTTCTAGATTTAGCTATAAAAAAAGTAATAACGTACATTTTATTTGAACGAATGTGATCTCTGATTAGTAAATAACTTCAGGGATATTTATTACTGGGTACCTATTTATTGAGGTAAATATGTACTACATTAATGTAGTGGATTAAGTTATAAGCGGTAGTAGCATAATGGCGAAGGTCTAGCTATGCTGGGGTCGACTTCCAGTCTTACCGAATTCAGCTGAATACCAGTATTTTACTTAGAGCGACTGCTTATCTGACCTCTACAACCCAGTTAGTACTGGGTTATACGATACCCTTTGGTAAGACTGATTGTCAGACTTTCGAGCCACTGCAGACTACCTGTAACGACTCTCAAAGATCTATAAATAACAGCAGGGACGTACTTCCTCGTGAGGAATCCTTACTTGGTATGTAATGGGTGATCCCCGGATCAACCTAGGCAAGCGTGGCTTAACCTAAAGATCGAACCAAGTGACTGTTGGAGCCATGAGCTCCTCCTTCTGAATGATTATCTAAAATGTTGGAAATTAAGTAAAATCAACATAACATTTAATTTTAAAAGAAACTTTACCACTACAAGAGATCAACTGAATGCGCGTAGAACTGTTGAGGTCATCGGCCATGCCAGGTATGCGTAATTTTTTTTTTATTCAATTCAGTTGCAGCGTGACTCGGAAAGTGCGTCATATTTAAATACCTAGCAGTAATAAATAGATACGGAGAAACACGTGCTTTATAGCGTATGATCTGAGGCGCGAGCGCGCGGTGTCAACGTAACGTAAATACCTATGTCGATTTTTAAATCGGAAATACAGTTATCCTTTAGCATTGTAATGAAATTATTTGCAACCAGCACAATCAGTAACATCCATCATCATCGTCTGCCTAGCCTTTTCCCAACTATTTTGGGGTCGTTCCAATCTAACCGGATGCAGCTGAATACCAGTATTTTACATGGAGCGACTGCCTATCTGACCTCCACAACCCAGTTAGTATTGGGTGGTACGATACCCCTTGATAAGACTGGTTGTCAAACTTTTGGAGACTGACTACCCGTAACGACTGTCAAAGATCTACAAATGACAGCCAGGACCAACAATCAGTAACATCCAATAGACATGAATATATTCTTCACTATCTCTCAAAAACAAAATCGCTTCCCCGTGTCTGTCCCTATGTATACTTAGATCTTTAAAACTTCACAACGGATTTTGATGCGGTTTTTTTTTAATAGATTATAATAGATTCAAGAGGAACATTTATATGTAAAAAATTGCACCCGTGTGCAGCGGAGGCGGGTTGCTATTAAAACTATAAAATATTGTATGAAACAGGTATTTTTAATGTTTCAATCGACGTATTTACGTTACTTTTACACAGCGCGTTTGGGCTAAAGCCTCAAGCGTATATTCCACGAAGGAGTTGGCAGAGAACTATAGTCCCATGCGACAGGGCGAGGTTCATTACTGTTTAAAAATTCTTAGTGGAAAAATCAAATAACACTGCCAACCTGGCGATCTACCGCAGAATGCGCGTTCTTATCCTCTACGATCATTAGCTAAAAATGTGGTTAGGAACACTGTTTGTTTTTTGGGAAAAGCTGTTGACAACATCCAAAAGAATGCCTATACAAAAGTAAGCTTTTCAAGAGCTCAGTGAACTTCCAACGTTCTGCTCAAGAACGAAAGTTAAAATTCCAACAACATACAAATACAGGGTGTAAATGGATCCTTCATGAAACCGTCAACCAAGCATTCTGTACATCAAATTAGGTAACTCTACGAAAATAATATTGCTGGGAAACGACTTGATTTTTTGGCCTGAAAATCACGTTTTACGGTCGGACTCAATGTAACGCATTCAAAACATTGTGCTGATGGATGTATTGAACAGTGCGGAGGTTGTGGAGGTATTTAAATTAGAGTTATACACTAAAAAATTGTATTTAAAAAAAACTTGTGTCGAAAGTCGAAACTTTGACCCCCATATCGCCGTAACTAGAAGGTTCCCAGGATCTCCCAATGATGGGCAGAACAAGTACATTTCGGCTTCGTTAAGGTTACTATTACACCCTCTAATTAGGCTTCTCAATTTTTTACCTAGACGGAAAATTGCTTCGCTTTCATTTAGGAGGAGGAGCTCATGGCTAAAGAACAACAACCAATTGGGTTGATCTTCAGGTTAAGCCGCGCTTGCCGAGGTTGGTCCGTGGATGGTTGACCATCAATTACATACTGAGTTTACTCACGAGAAAGCACGTTAAGCCTACGTTAAGCGTTAACTCTCAAATAAAATGATAACAGTGACGTTAAATGACAGCAGAGACGTTGGTCACTGCTGTCATTTATAGGTCTTTGAGAGTCGTTTCAGGTATTCAGTGGCCCGAAAGTCTGACAACCAGTCTTACCAAGGGGTATCGTATAGCCCAGTACTAACTGGGCTGTGGATGTCAGATAGGCAGTCGCTCATGGCCGATGTAATAGTTGCCACTTATGGCCGATGTTGCTACTACGATTTAAAGGTAATGTCAAAGTCATTTTTTTCTGATATTCTTTTGACAATATATTTTTTAAGTGTATACTTTTCTAGTGCCAATAATCTAGAGGGATATTACTATTTAGCATAATCGCCTATAATGTTCCCACTGCTGGGACACTCGGCATCCTCTCTACAAGAGGGAATGGGCTATAATCTACTACGCGGGCCCAGTGCGGGTTGGTAGATGTCACGTGTCTTCGAATTTTTGGTTCTAGGACATGCCGGCTTCCTTACGATGTTTTCCTTCACCGTTTTGAGTGTTCGTAAGTCGGGGCCGCTACCACTGGCCACCACTGCTTGTATTTTTATTTACAAAGCATTAAAGCAAAGCATTAACCCTTGGATGCTTTGTGAGTACACCATACGTAAAACTACAAATTAAATTATTTTATTGTTGCGTCGGCAAAGAAGAAAATGATTTCCTTTGAATATTTGTGTTAAAGAAACCATAAATGACAAAGGATTTTGATAAAGTTATTATAGAAATAACATTTTACTGACATTTATTGTAAAAACCTTAAACATCACAATATATTGAAAAATCTTCAATGAATACCTAAATTATTTTCATCTTGTCCGCACCATATTAACGTTAACAGTTAGCTTTAATAATTGAAACCTTTTCTAAATATTCTAATGTTACCCGCTACCATCGGTCACTTGCACCATTTATCGTTAACCGACGTTTAACGCTAGTTAAAATTAATCGCGTCCAATGCTACGAATTAGCGTGAACCGAACTATTGTTGACTTGGAATTACATTTATAATTATTTATGGTTTTTTGTTCGCTAGTTAGGATTTATTCAGTTGGAATTTAAGGTGGTTTAAACTTTTGTTTATGATTTATTTCTCATCATAATTAGCCTGTCTTCCAGGTCTTCACTCTGCCAGAGAGAACGGGCCGTTGGCACCACGCGGGCAATTATTCTATCCTCTTCGATTGTGAAAAATTATTGTATTATATTCGTTTCAGCTGTGCCACCATTGATATAAGATTTGGTTTGGTTGCTGATTTTTAATAATTTACAATAAAAAAGATGTTGTACTGGATGCCCTATTATCTACTTAAGTACTTGACATTTTTGAACATAAAAAAGTTACTTGATAATTAATTGACAGTGTAGTTTTTATTGTTAAATGTAGAAAATGATAAAAATAACAACTTAAATGATTTTGGTGCCAACGTGGTTTTACGTTTTTTTTTTGTTTGCGAAAATATTATAATATGTTGTGTCAGTTGGTATTTAATATTAATTATTAATAATTATCATAGCTATAAATTAATCAGTAGGTAGAACACGACAGCAATCAAAAAACTAGTTTTTGTTGCACGAAAAAACAACAAATAGCAAATGTCTGTTGCGATAAAATTATGCAATTGTCGCAAAAAAACTACATTGAGAGAAAAACGTGAAGTTGTGAACATTTAAATATCATCAGTATTTAAAACATTTGGCAATTCTGTAGTTTCTTAATCTTTGCTAAATGCAGCGTGTAATCTAGCACTTAACTGAGTTTTTTTGCTTCGTTTTAATTGTGCAACTAACCTTAGATCTATTTTATTACTTTTTTCGGTTTCATTATTCTTTAATTGCAGTTGTTAACCACAAAAACCCTGATTTTAATTCTGGTTTCCGAATTGTAACTAAATTTTGATTCGGTCACATGGGTCCCAAATGTCATCGTCGGAAAAAAAAACTGATTTTATTCCGGTAGCTTAGAAACTCTACCAATCATTATTTATCGACCCAGGTTATTCCCATAATCTATAACTTCTTCTTTATGCAAATTATTGTTATTTTCTCCCTTTTACAGCAATTTATTACTCTTTTTACAGTTCCATATTTAAAAAAAATGTGCCCTACACTTAAAATTCAAGATCATTCAGTTACCTTCAGAAAACACACTCATATCAACCACACTTAAAAACTAACCCTTATAAAAAAACATCAACAAAAATTACCTTCATAGAGAAAAAAAACACAACACAGATACACAACACAAAAAATACACAGTCAGGAAGAACTAGAAACACCACTATCACACACTGATAAGAATACCACTGAAAAAACCTCCATGCTTGTAACGAAACGGGAAAAAAGCACGTTTTATATTTTTTTTCAACGCTGTTTATTCTACCGGGAGCGTCAACACGGACGATGTCTTTTGATCGACTAAAAACTTGCCTCGGAAAATGTGTAGGCGTTATGCACGAGAATGAGACGGAGATAGAAGCTTGCCTTTAAAAGAAAGAGAGGAAAGATTGGTGCGGAGGCGTGTCAAGGTAGGAGTGGCCTAAGTTTGCATAAACCGCATCACTGTGGACGGTTCGCAGCCGCAGTGTTAAGCCTGATTCGAGCAATATATTATACGATCCGACACTTTTTGCTCGAAGTGCATTGTCTTGGCATTTTTTTTTCTGGATGAACTATGAAACGGTGTGGTGTTTGCTTTTTAATTCGATACGCTTGTGGTAGGTTAGTGTTAACTATAGATTTATTTTTAGATGTATGAGTTACTGTTGTTATATATAGGGTTATAATGCGGTTTTTTATGGAAGCTCCGATAGTCACATTTAACTAAAATGATCAATGAATGTGGAGTCAGGAGTTGAAGAAGCATTTTGGAGTTTCTAGAATGTTAAAATCTTCAAATTTTTTTAAAAAGCGTAGCGTATTTACAGCTAGATGGACGGATGACATGGACTAGGACAGACTAGTTATGGAAGGACGAGGAAGACCTGTGAGACACATTTGGAGAGGTCTATGCCCATTTGTCCATGAAGGTATGCCAGTGGATCGTGATAGGCTGACTTGATTGGTTGATTGAATTCCTTTGTTGCCCCAGCTGTCATCAGATGTGATAAGTATTCCTAGAATTAATTAACCGTGCTGAATCTTTGTTTCCAGTAAGGATTTACAGAGCCTATACGAGTTATTGAACCTCAAAGACCCTAATGGACAAAGTGCCAAACTATCAGAGAACGATGAATGAAAAGTCAATCATCGCTACTGAAAAGCTCATTAATTACGCAATATTGTTGACTGCCTCTTGGTCAAGTGGTCGCAAGCGCGACTGCTGAGCACTAGATCCTCAATTCCATTCCAAGGTCGGGCAAATTGTTATTGGGG
Organism: Eugnorisma glareosa; assembly: GCA_947578425.1. Taxonomy (NCBI): domain Eukaryota; kingdom Metazoa; phylum Arthropoda; class Insecta; order Lepidoptera; family Noctuidae; genus Eugnorisma; species Eugnorisma glareosa. Next base: position 4,026,939 of record OX387981.1, read on the forward strand.
TTTTCCATCATGAATTTCTTAGTACCAGCCAAGGATTTTGGATTTGTGCCCGGTTGATGGCAATAGGCTCGCCCCCTATTACAAGTGCCTTAAACATAACTGGTGAAATGTGGTGTACTAGGGTATGTCTCTGCCAAACCCTCCGGAGATCTGCCTAAAACTTGGATAGACTGCCTAGACTTGTTACTAACCGGAGCTGACTACCGGCTACCTCTAATCCAGGAGATGTTAGATTAAGTTCTTATTGAATACTAGCGACCCACCCAGGCTTCGCCCGGGTGCAATGTTATACATACAAATCTTCCTCTTGAATCACCCTATCTATTAAAAAAAAACCGCATCAAAATCCGTAGCGTAGTTTTAAATATCTAAACATACATAGGAACAGACAGCGGGAAGCGACTTTGTTTTATACTATGTAGTGAAGTTCTGGTGACTAACACTAAAACAACTTTGGTAGTGGGTAACTACTGGAAGAACGTAGTTTGTATTTTTAAATGCCATCATCTGCCTAGCCTTTTCCCAACTATGTTAGGGTCGGCTTCCAGTCTAACCAGATGCAGCTGAATACCAATATTTTACATGGAGCGACTGCCTATCTGACCTCCACAACCCAGTTAGTACCTACTTTTTAATATTTTTTAAATATATATATCCGTAAATTTTGGTCTTTTTTTTGTTGATGTTACCAATAATTCCCACTGCTGGGACAGACCTCGCTGTTAGACGTAGTGGTTTGTAATCCACCACACGAGCACAGTAATCCGCCTATAAATAAATTGCTACGTGAAAAAAATATCTGAATCTGTCCCGACTATTCCATAGTTTTTCACAGCCCAAGTCACAAATTAAATACAATTCAATTGAATTTATTTAATTTAGACACAACAATCCATAATTTTGTTAGTATAACAATAAAGACAAATACACAACACACATTATACTATTCCAACTAAATTTAACATCAAAATAACTAATAAAACTTAAATTAATACAATACTTTTCCATGTCAAATAAAATGTAAAAATGTCCAAAATCCAATTTAAAAATATAATAAAAATAAGTTAAATTAAAAATAATAAATATGGTCAGAGATTTAGATTATAAATTAATTAAAATGTCATGAATAAAATAATAAAAATAAAAACATAAACATCTTTTCATTTAATATATTTATATATATATTTATAAACAATAAGTTTATAAAAACAAAAATCGTTTTATACTTAGGGAATGCCAGGAAAATGAATGAAAAGATTCTTCTCAAGCGGGCGCAGGAGCGCTCGTTCGGCCTGAGCTTCGTTTCATCGCCACTACTTTTAAAACGGTGCACGGTGGAGAAACTTCGCGAGCAAACCAGCGGCGTGTAGAACCAAAAACAAAGTCATTTGACATCCATCAATACGTGCTGGGCCTCCATGGTGGATTAAGTTCCACTCCCGCTCACAAATAGAGGCCAGCAGTGGGAAACTAAATTATGCATAGAGCCACTGTTTATCTTAGCTCGATATTTTTTTAATGATAATATCTATACTTGATTTTTTAATGGTATGTTAGAACTCAGAGAGCAGCGGTGGCCCAGTGGTGGTGACTTTGTATAATTTATTTCATCACCACTGCTCACAAAACGGTGAAGGAAAACATCATGAGGAGACCGTTGTCCTAGAGCCAAAAATTCGAAGACATGTGACATCTACCCGCACTGGGCTCGCGTGGTGTATTATAGCCCATTCCCTTTCATAGAAAAGAGGCCGTCTGTCCCAGCAATGGGAACATTATAGGCTGATTATGCTTATATTACAACTCTAAATTCACAGTCTTCGCCATTAAAAAATCAATCAACTAAGCTTGCAATAGTAGTCCACTTCTGGACATTTACCTGTACACTATATTTTTCTTACTAACTGTACTTTTTGACACGCAAATTTATACTGATGACGAAACGGGAACATCAAAATTAAATAAATATTCATTTGTTTTCTTATGATGACGAATCGGGACTTCTTGTATGGAAAAAAAATTGGTGACCAGTCGGAACAGTGATGAGTCGTAAAAAATGTATTTACTTTTTAAAACATGAGTGATACAGATCTTATAAATAACTCAGAAAGCATTTTTTTGCCATTTAGGTGCATTTAATATGATGCTCATAATCCAATGAGATGATAATCCAACACGATCTCAGAGATATCAGGCGCAGGTCTAACGGCTTCGCGTGCTTTGCGAGGTACATGGGAAACACTCCATCAACTTTTTTACTCCTGGCTGCTTCAGTAAAATTCCGGGCGGAAACAACCCCGGGACTCCGCGTTCAGCAGTTGCAAGTGCGACTAACGAAGCATTCAGAAAAATGTGAAGCAGTCAGCTAGGCAATAGCAGGTGGCCAATGGACAAACATTTTAAGTTTTAGGTTCCAGCCTAACCGGTTGCAGCTGAATACAGGAGCGACTGCCTATCTGATCTCCACAACCCAGCAACTAGATAATACAATACCTTGGTAAGACTGGTGGTCAGACTTTCAGCCTTCTAACTACAAACGACTATCAAAGATCTACAAATGACATCCAGGACCAACATCTTCACGTGCTTTCCGTGGCACGGAGGAAATTCAGTATGTAATAAATGGTCACCCATCCATTGTCTGACCCCAGCTAGCGTTGCTTAACCTTGCAGATCTACCCGAATGGCTGTTATTATTTAGCCGCAGACCCCTTACATACATAAATACATAAACTCATCCATCTAATAAACGTATAATTTACACCTGTCACAGTATTTGCACTAAAATGGCAACTAAAACACTAAGAAATGGCCACTAACACGTAAATGTCAGTTAAAATGACAATAAACAATATTGAACTGATGTTTAGCGGTTACAAACGATGTTTTATGTGAGGCGCCATTGTGACCTCTGCCCTTGAAGTGGCGTCATCATCATCATTTATTCATTTAATTATGAATACGAACATCAGGTCAGCAGAATATATGTAAGAAATAATTAAAATAGTATTACTTGTTACCTACACATTTAAATAGTAATGGGTGTTAAAAAATACCCTTAACCAAGTCGAAAGGTGTTTTCCCTGTACTTGCGATTTTTTTTTTGTTATAGACCATACCTGGGAACCTTCTAGTTACGGAGATGTTGGGGGTCAAAGTTCTAACTGCTACAGCAGTTTTTTTTTTATTGTTATACCTTTACTTTAAATACCTCCACAACCTTCGTACTATTCAAAGCATCCACCATCCAGGATCATGTTTTGACTGCCTTACATAGAATCCTACCGCAAAACGTGATTTTTCACACCAAAAAAAAAGCCATTTCCCAGCAATAATTTTGGCGTGGAGTTACTTAGTTTGATGTACAGAATGCACAAATGTATAATTCATCTCTCAGGGTATTTTTTTTTTCTTCCTGCCCTTTAAGAAGAACAGACCAAAAAAAAAGTAAATTGTTTGTTGCCCTGATAAACCACTAAACGCACTCACGAGACAGAAGAAATTCCTAGTGTGGGGCAACGTTTTATATTTAAAAAAGTCCTGTGTTTTGTCACGAATTGGTATCCTATACACAAGAAGAGCAGAAAAGGTAGGCCATTTAAAAGATGGAGCAATGACAGAGTTGACACGGCTGGAATTACCTGGAACACACTGGCAAGAGATAGAGCGAAATGGAGAGAAATTGAGGAGGCTTTCACCGCCAGAGCGGTCCTTTCAAAACACGTAATAACCAATTAAAATGTAATACTAACAAATTAGAATAAGCAAAATACTAACTTAACAAATGTACAGAAATATAAAACCTGGGTAAGGAATAAATAAAGCTATTATAATAGAATTCACCGTAAAACTGTACTTTTCGAAAATCAATACACAAAAGGTTTTTGGAGGACTTTTACATATTTAAGTTACTTCGCCTGCGATTTTGTCCGCAAAAATTGTGATAGCTCGGCTGATATGCGTCACATAAATATAATTTATAGCATATATCACCCACGAATAATGTAGTAAAAGATTTACTACATTATTCCTACTACCAGTGAAAGATTTTTTAGAATTGGATCATTAGTTCCGCAGATTACCCCCTACATACAAACTTACAAACAAATTTTACCTCTGTTTAAAAATGGTATAGATAAGTTCCTATTTGATTACTTAATTTCTGTGAGTTTTCGTTGATTTGACTCGATGCATTGCTCAAACAGTTAGTCTGTCGTGATAGCGTGAGTTTGAACGCATGTAAAGGCAAGCTCACACGCCATTACACATATGATTTACCCGTGTGAGCTTCCTTTAGTTTCCCTAGTTTGCATATTATAACATGCGTTACATTATTTCTTAGGTACTTGTCACGCGTAAATGAATTTAGTTCAAGTATTAATATATCTACTACCTACATTATATACAGACTACAAATAGACCTAAAATAATGCTAAAAAGAAGACTAAAAGTAAGTCCCTACAAATATACAACAACAAAAATACGACACTTAGGCGTCAAAGTAATCCTCCCCATCGATGTCATCCGGAAACGTGCCCAGAAGACTGGCAGCATTGCCACGTTGAATGGCAATGCTAATTCTTTGACCAAAGAAAAAGCCAGCCCTCTGGTCACGCGAAATGTCGACCAGTCGGCGAGATATTTCCTTATTTACTAATGATGTTCAACTATAACATTATATAACAGAAAGTAATTTAAAAAAAATGTAATCAATTTTTGTTTTTAAACAGAAACAACGCACATTGAACGTAAAGTAATTAATATTATTGTCAAGTCTAGTGGTAGCTAACGCGACTGTTGAGCATGACCTCATAACACTTACCCATCATTTGCCTAGCCTTTAACCAATTAAATTGGGATCGGCTTCCAGTCTAACCAGATGCAGCTGAATACCAGTATTTTCCATAGAACGACTGCCTATCCGACTCACACAACCCAGTTAATACTGGGTAATACGATACCCCTTGATAAGACTGGTTGTCAGACTTTTGGGCCACTGACTACTTGTAACTACTGTCAAAAATCTACAAAAATCACCCGGCCAACAGATTAACGTGCTTTCTGAGGTACGGAGGAAGCTCGGTATGCAATGGGTCGTCACCCATCCACGCACCAACCTAGGCAAGTGTAGCTTAACCTGAAGATCGACTCGAAAGGCTGTTATTATTTAGCCCCGAGCTCCTCACACTTACCTGACCTGAGTAAGGTGGTTAATTGTTATAGGGTATTTATTTCAGGAATTTCTCTCGGGATGGGGAACACATGGGATTTAAACCCAACTGGCGAAATGTGGGTGTGATTTAGTTACACATCAATATAATTATGCCTAACCCTTCAGAGATTGCAGGATTATGTTATGTAGTGGTTCATATAAAGAGAAGAAAATTAATTTAAAAAAAAAATGGTCGGATGTTTATGTAAATATCCCTGTTTATAATAAAAGAGAAACTATAGTGTGTGTGAAAATATTTAAACGCAAGTAAGTCGTTTAAATTTTAAATTCATCCTTCTTTTGTTTTAAAATAAAATTACAGAAATGGAATTTAAAAATCGAATATGGGACGGTTACTTTATGCTAAATTTAAAATTTCAAATATCGAACGTTTGAGTTCCAATTTTCAAATTTGAACTTGGAACGTCCAGTTCGGATGACGCGCAAAAACTGAGCGCGCGCTGCCCGCCGTCATCTGCGGTGGACATAGAAAGATGTGGAGAGGTTGTCGAACAATAAAAGGTTTTTAATATTATAAGTTTGTTCTGTCACTAATATAACTAATACCTACATGTTTTCCTATAGGCACGAACTACGCGGATAGCTCATGCGTGATCGTGATTAGATTTTATAATGGTATAAAATCTTCACACATTATGGAATACAAATAAAGACATTAATATGATCATGAAACATATTGTATTCCCGACGAAACTTCTTTTCTGTGTCTTATAAAAGTAGAAAAGTATTTTTACAAAAAAAAAAAAACAAAGATGGTTACATCTCGTTTACTGAACAAACTTATCTATACATACCAGGAACGATTTTTTACAAAATGTCAATTCGCTCGGTGGCCTCCTTCAAATGTGGTTTTTCATATTGATTATTAACTACATAGCTAATTATTGCACTCATAAAAGACAGTAAAGATGCTATCTTAACTAGTTTTGTTTACTAAGTTGCAAATAATGGATTCATTTACTTTTTCATAACTACTACTGATTGTTGGCAATTCAAGCGTAACAAAATTTACTACCGAGTGTTAATCTAGGTGATTAATCGATTTGAATGCAATTTTGTGTATCAAAGAATGAATGTAATTGACTACTCTGGTCCATAATTTTGACGTTTTTAGTGTTTAATTAAAAATTAACACCCAACTTTGTCTCTGTTCTTTGACGTAGTAATAATTATCTTTCAAACTAGTGCAATGGTTTTGTATGACTAAGTTTTCTAGGACTGTTCAGTATCTGTCAAACGTCTATTGTGAAAGTTATTCTCATATGTAGTGGTTTCGTGAAACTAAGTCTTGGGAGATTTCCATGATGCTTTAAGATAGCCTTTACAGAATCAGACAGAAAATTTTGTTTGCCCGATTTTGGCTAAGCTGAGAGATTTTTCTGAAATTCTTGGTAGTAGGTTCCAACTATTTGGGAAATAGGTTTAAAACCTGTCACGGTAATTTTAATTTTCGACTAAATGCAAAAAGTTACACAAAAAAAAACTAAAAACGCAACACGTCTCTTCATCACCCACTGTTCTTCAGAAATATGCCGCCTAGTCGTGCAGACTATGCGCAAAAAGGGCGTCCTTTATACTCATCACATACGTTCCACGTTAGAGCGAGAAAAATATATATCCAACCACCATTGCCTGGCCTCTTTGACCACTGTACGTTCGGAAAATTGGCACCAAAAGGAAAATTTCTTACAAAATCGCAGCTCAACTTATACTGGTACGTGAGAAGAGAAGGCAAGAGAAAGCTTTTTGTCTTTGTTTATTATTGTATTGTGTGAAAGAGATGGAATGCTTAATGACAGTTTGTGGTCGTGCGATGTAGGTTTTAAGATTTTGGATTTTTCGTTTTGAAATTGTGATTTTGTTTTGAATTTTACGTTTTATTTTTTATTTTTAATGCTGTGCCGGCTTTATGCTTAGGGCCAAGTTTTGCATAACAAAATTGCACTTATGGTCGAGTCGTAACTCAAAAGTTAGACGAACTTGAACATGAAGATTTTTCAAGTTATTTTCCTGGACAAAAATCGACCTACAAAAGTCATTCCTGACCAATACTGTTATGAACAGCCCAAAATGTAGTCACCTAATAAAATTAAAGCATGATTTTCCAGTGGTTTTTCTATAGATCCGTCGGAAACAGAAAATATCATAAATTGAAACAGCTTTGAATTATTTTTCTTTGTCGTGCCTTGTTTCAGAATATAAAACCAAGTCAGAGTCCCAAGGGTGGCCCCTTGGGCCTCTGACTTGGCTTGACATGCCGTTGAGAAATATCTCACCGATGCAAGTGAAAAAGCATCTTTTAAAACCTTGATAAAATCATTATCATGATCATTTCAGCCGAAAGACGTCTATTGCTGGATATAGGCCTCCCCCAAGTGTCGTCACTTTGACCGGTCCCGTGCGTCTCGCATCCAGCGGATCCTCCCAACCTTCACTAGGTCATCGGTCCACCTAGAGGGAGGGAACTATGGGTACCGACGTGGCCCGAAGAATTGCCAAACTTAAGTGGCAGTGGGCAGGCATATTGCTCGCAGAACTGATGGCCGAGCTCTGGAGTGGCGACTGCGAACCTTAAGACGTTGCGTTAGAAGGCCTCTCACTATTTATGTTTCAGTCGCATACAATAGAGGGTTTACAATAAACTAAATTAATCGTCATGTTAATTAATACGTGATGCATTTAAAACTAACAAATACAATACAATAAAAAGCTATACAGCGTGTAACAGAAAGGGTATAATCATATGGAATACTGTGGTACGGACCATCAAACCGAACAACTTTCTCTATGGGACCACCATCGAAATCGTAAAAAAATAATCAGCTGTCCTATACAAAATGTCAATACCTACTCGACCCAAATGTATGGGACACCTGATTAATTTTTTACGATTTCGATGGTGGTCCCATAGAGAAAGTTGTTCAGTTTGATGGTCCGTACCACAGTATTCCATATGATTATACCCTTTCTGTTACACCCTGTATAGTTCGCGCCATCTAATATAATCAGATTGAATGAGAAAATGTTACACACGCACTCCAAGATTAAATAATTACTCTGTGAGTAGTGTCTTGAAAGTACAGTCGGCATCAGTTGATTGTGGTTCTACAAACAGAATACCTATGTGCAGATATTATTTGGTTTTTAACCCCCGATTCAAAAAGAGCGGTGTTATAAGTTTGACCGCTGTGTGTGTGTGTGTGTGTCTAACGGGGTACCGCTGAACCCGCTAGATTAGTAAATTTGCAACAAAAACTTGATCGTATCGAGACAAGTTGGAGGGAAATTCTAGTAAATTAATAGGTAGTCAATCGAATAGATGGTCTGATTTTGTTCAGCGGTAGGTACCGGGGTAGGTACCCCGCCGCGACATTGTAGCACTAATTGAACGAGCAAATGTTAAAATGCCATCCCTCCATTTCTATAATTAAAATATATGTAGATGTTCCTCGATCGAATTTGACGGCTCAACAGTAGGTATTATTTTTGACTTTATAAATATTGTTCACTTTTCTTTTTTGTGTTGGGTGTTTTTTAAATGTTTAATTTTAAATTCATTGAAGTATTTTTTTAAATGTTTAATTTTAAATCGTTGGTGGAGTGGTCGCAGCGGCTGCTCAGCATGAGGTCCTAGGTTCGAGTCTCAGGTCAGGCAAAGTGTTGTGTAAACCGTTGTATTGTGAAAGAAAGGAGATTCTTAGTTCGCTAATCATGGAATAAACACCCTGAACTGGAGTAAGGTATTTTCTTTAAACTAGTGCTAATATTTCCTGCTGTTTCCTATTTGCTGAGTAATTGTGTGACTGTGTATATATATTGGTGCAAACCAATATGTTGTGTGACTCTGACGACGACGGTTATGATGATGCCGCCGACATACACCTTTTCCTAACCTTAGGAAATTACAAGCGTGATGTTTTGGAATGTGTAAAAGAAGATTGGACAAAACAACATACAATTTTTTTTTTTACCGATGGGAAATCATCAAATAACCCCTCCCGCTCTGGGCTGAGCAGGAGGGAGTGTCAGACTTCTACTGACTAAAACCCATCCATGTTCCTTCCTTTGCCCTAAACAACATACAATACTGCCGAGTATGTTCTGTTGGTAAATTGATGTTCATGAAAATGTTAATATTTGTGTTCTGATATTAAATTACTCATTGTAGCTAGTATTTATATATAGTGGGTTTTGAATCGTGACGTATGCATTATGCAAAACTATACGCATCATTGAAGGCTTATCATCATCTGCCTAGCCTTTTCCTATGTTGGGGTCGGCTTCCAGTCTAAACGGATGCAGCTGAATACCAGTATTTTACATGGAGCGACTGCCTATCTGACCTCCACAACCCAGTTAGTACTGGGTAATACGATACCTTTTGAAGGGCTGGCTGTCGAGACTTTTTGGGCCACTGACTACCTGTAACGACTGTCAAAGATATACAGATGACAGCCGGGACCAACGGCTTAACGTGCTTTCCGAGGCACGAAGGAAACTTGGTATGTAATGGGCGGTCACCCATCCACAGACCAACCTAGGCAAGCGCGGCTTAACCTAAACATCGACCCGAGTGGCTGTTATTATTTTGCCACAAGCTCCTCAGCATCCTAGCATCATCGAAGGCTATGTCGTAAGAAAATGTAGTCTTTGTCCATAGTATATGTCAATGTGTAGGAATAGAATTGCGAGGAAAATCTTCAGTGATTTAAAACAAGTACCGGAAAACATGCTAGTCTATAATTTCTGCCTTTGAAACTACGATTCCTATTTACTTAGCATGAGTACTTGGGTACGATACCCAGGTCGAGAAAGTTTTATTAGGATCTTCCAGTAGTCACTCAGCATCAGCCCGTAGTCTGAGTTAGTGCCTGCATGAGGGTAATAAGATGGGCCCCTATTACATAAGATCTACCCCTATTACATATAAATATAACTGACGAAATGTGATTTAACTTCTTGTTCGTGTTGACAATTCCCATAATTATTTAATTTTTGTTTCAACCAGAACTCGAACCCTTCAACGGCTTTGCTAGAACAAACAAAGAGCAACACATAAACTGTCACTTACGGGATATCTTCCATGATTGTCTTCAATTTTGAGCTCCCGATATTCAGTCAACCTGCGATCATGGCGCTTGCAACAGCGTCGAAATATCGGGAGCTCAAAATAAAAGACAATCACGGAAGATATCCCGTAAGTAACAGTTTATGTGTAGTTGTACCGTGAAAGTTTAAAACAGTGTTTAAACAAAGAGCAGGTCACAAGGTGGACCATGGTTTGGGATGAGACTCCACAGTCGCACTTTATCGGTATAACTCCACCGGACCAAGTTAACTGCAGCGGCCCACCTGTCTTCGAAGTCGATTTAACTACAGATATGGAAAAGGGGTCTTACCCGTCAGGCAGTGGCGGACCTTTCATACGAGCCGAAAAGCCCGGCCTTACAATCAAACTCAACAAATAAAAAATAAAAAAAACTTTATTTAGGTTTCTTTAGGAGTTTCGGCCGGTGCTAACGCTTTCTCTTTCACACCCGCTGGCTTGCATCTGGCTTCTGACCTCTCACTTCCGTCCTAGCAAATTTTTAATACATCTGTGGGTACTTATTTGGAGATATTGTGCTGAATTTATTGTGGTAATTGGGCTTTGCCTCCCTTTCAATGAAAGGGAGCGGACACGCCACTGCCGTCAGGAATGATATTTGTTATAGTCATTAGTCATTTATTCATGAACATAGAAAATTTAAATTACATATGGAGAAAAAAAGAAAAACAAGAACACGCTAAAATATTACAACAAAGCACAAATACAACATATTATTATATAGGAATTTCGTTATCTATTGATCTTCAACAGCTTACAGACACTTATTCAATAGGACACTTATTAGTTGCTTTTTAAAGGAGCTTGACTAAATGGCGCTTTTTATATGTAGAGGCCACTTATTAAATAACATAACCGATTGATATCTGGGAGTGTGCCTCACAATATTCAAATTAGGCTATACCTTATAAGGTATAATGTCTTGTCTCCGTGTGCCTTCTCTGATTTGTCGTTCTTCTGCTGTCTAATATTCATTCATATTTGGCCATGTTACTTAGAAGTGCAAATACATTTATGTATTACAAATACATTTTTATTTTATTTAGTGTATGTGTGTGTGTGTTATATTCAGATTTATAAAAATATCCAACCTGTGTATCCGACATATGTACAGCGCTATGCTTTTCCAAACTTAGTCAAGTAGTTACATATTTTCACCAGCGACTGTACCAAATAATTGAAACCAGACTAACAAGAAACATTGTACCATGCTTACACACGACCCAAATGATCATATCGAGCGAAAGTCTACCATGGGAGCCTGTAGTTTTTGTCACCCTATTGTAAGCTATGGGAAAATATTCAGTTTACATGGAATATCGAGTGCTTGCAGGTTGGTGGCAATTTGATTGGTATGTAATGTGAATTGAAGGGATTAATAATGTTATTGTAGTGTTTGGTTTGACAGTTTTAAGTTATCGCAGGCGCTAAAGCTGGGACCGAGTTTTGAACCGAGACATGCACGTTGCTTTGTGTAATGTGTTACATCAGCACTGCTCTTAATAAAACATCATTTATCTACAAAAAAGGGGGTTTATTTCAATCAACATATTTACATTATTTACAAACTACAAATCTATAATCTATAATAGTAATAAAATATGTACAAGTATCAAAAGGGTTACAGGGCGTTAAAGAATTCGTCCACATCGCTGTCAACAGGAAAAGTGCCCAGAAGGCTGGCAGCATTGCCACGTTGTATAGCAATGCTGTTGTTGTTTATCTACATACTAGAACCAAAAACTTGATGACATGTGACATCTAATTAACCCACAATCCGCGTGGTGGGTTAAAGCCCATTCTTTCTCATTGAGAGGAGGCTTGTGTACACTGATTATGCAATGATTTAATTCTGCTTATGGAATATCGAGTCTTTTGTAACTTGCAGTTTCTTTGGTATGTAATGTGAATTGAAGGGGATTCATATTAGCTTAGTGTTTCGTTTAATATTGACAGCCTTACGTAATCAAAGACGTATAGCCATTATTAGAAATAGATGTGCCTTCCTGATTACCAGTGATCAGAATAGGTAGAGCTAATGTGCCTAAAATTCAAGGAACAGAAACGAAAGTGGAGACTCCCTACCGACAATTTTTTTTTTCGGAATATTTTTTTCGAATGTCGTAACATTACTTAAGTACAACAAAATTAATAAAGTAAAACAAATATCGAATCCATTTAAACTTCTGATTAAAAAAAAAGTGCACGATTTTTTTTTTTTTAATAAAGGTAATCTCCTTATCTTCGTTTGAACGCCGTAAGCAAGTGCGGAAGCTAATTTAATTTTCATACTAGCTTTAATAGTTAGAACTAACAAGCTAAAAAATACTATTTATAGCAGCGGGGTGTGGCTGTGGAGCTGTGTCACAAACTATGCTCCACCTCCTATCCTGCCCTCTTAGCCCAAAAACATGTAGCCCAAGTGACCTCTGCGCTGTTACCGACGACGCGGTGGAAGTGGCGAAGTTCTGGGCTAACAAAATATAAAAATTGTCGTGCCAGCGACACGAAGAAGAAGAATACTATTTATAATAGGTTATCCACTAATACCTAGGGTATACCATTTATTAATTTTGTACAAATATTGGAACTAAACGTAAACAACTAACCAACGTAACTTTTTGAGAACGTTCTTCTTGTTGTTGAAGTCATTTAAAAAAGAAAAATAATGAATTCAATTAGTTTACTGTACTGATTAATAAATAACATTATTATTAAATGTACTTAACTGGTTCCGAGACATTTCCGAGTTTCAGAAAAAAATAATCGGATAAAAAAAGTGGTCGTGAGGAACACGTTTTCGTTTCTGTTCCCTGCTTGAACTTTAGGTACATTAGCTCTACCTATTCCGATCACTGCTGACTCGTGTTCGCGGCAACACTGGGATCAATGGGATTCCCCGATGCTGCGGAGATGGATGCCGCTCCAGGCTGCACTACTAGCACTACAAGTTAAATTACTAACCCTATGGACCGGTCTGAAATAAACAACTATATAGAATAGTTGTTTAGCTGCAGAGTCGATTGTTATTTTTTCTCGATGCTGTTCTAAATTTGGATTTTTTTTCACAGATAATGCCGCCATATTTACATAACATCACGAATGTAGCCCCCGAGGGAACAGGCAGAGGTGGATTTATCTATAGTTCACTTAACGTAAACTCACATCACAAACCAGCCAGACCCGGAAAAACTACCTCTTCGTAGGCTATACAAATATTAATGTACCGTGCGGGAATCGAACCCCCGACATGCAGCTCAGCAGCCAATCGCTCAGCCACTGCGCCAACCGTACGCCCGACGTGCCTAGCCAGTCATTATGACGGATCCTTAAGAAGTGGGAAATACTCGATACCTATTTACTTATAATTTAATTGATATGAATGTTTCTCCAACAAAATGCAGTTCAGTCAGTTTTTATTATTTAAACAATGTCTGCAGGACTACGTGGTCTTACTTAGAGATCAAGAACACAAGATTACTGAATCTGCACCTAAAAGGGAAGAAATAAAACGCAAGTAGTTGTAAAAAAAAGTCCTTATTATATTATGTCCGTTCATGCTTGTTTATAACTCCTAACAATAGGTACATTTATATGCACTTCATCCACAGTCTATAAACATAATTATGCCCTATTATGATCATGAATTACAAATATACTAAGTTAATTACTGTAGGTATAACTGTATAAGTGCGGTCCTATTACAAAATAAAGTAAAAAATAATTAGCTATTCCTTTTAGCATATGCATAATCAGCCTTTAATGTTCCCACAGTTGGGACACTCGGCCTCCTCTCAATGAGAGGGAATGGGCTATAATCCACCACGCGGGTCCAGTGCGGGTTGGTAGATGTCACATGTCTTCGAATTCCTTTTAGGCAAAACGATAATAGGGTATATGCAAGAAATACGAAACTTTTTTTATTTCTTAAAAATACCTTGTATTGGACCATAAAAACATAGTGGTACACTTTTTTAATTCTCTAATACAACGCTTATTTTACAATTTAATACTTTATGTAGCGTGTTTTTGGTGAAACGGAACGCAAACACAAAACGCATCGATTCCGGTAGTGACGTCAAATGATATGTGTCAAAGAAACACTTTTAGTTGAAAAGTACTTAAAGTTTCACAAAGATTTTACTATACTATTGCAATTTTTTCTTAAATAAAGCACTTACATTATAGGAAAACTATTCTAATAAGGGCAAAAAATTAGATTTAAACAAGGCAGAGGTAAGTGACATCAAATGCTATGACATGAATGGCCGTGATAGTCATGGACGTTTGAACTGTCGTAGAAAATTGTAGGAGTTTAGTTTTTTTTTTTGTGCGACAAGCAGTAGTTGAAATTATTTTTTAATTATTTTCTCGGGTCGATAGTACTGCATATTATTGATTTAAGTGAAACAAAAAATAACATGCATATTCCCTATTAGTCGTGTAGGACTGAAAGCCGCCAATAATGTATGATTGTATTTTTGACTAAGGTGATAACGAATTGATTGCTACTTACATCCATTTGAGCGTAAAGTCAATATCACAGATCAGATCAGAATTTTTCGAATGAATACAACCTTACACCAGCTAGGCCCTTGGTTTTTTACCAACACACCACAAACTAAGAAGTATTAGGTATCGAACCCAATGCATACAAGGTGTAAATGAACCCTTCACGAAGGCGCAACCAAGCATTCTGTACATCAAACTAAGTAACTTTACGCAAAAATTATTGCTGGGAAACGACTTTATTTTTGGGGTGAAAAATCACGTTTTACGGTAGGACTCAATGTCATCATTATCATCTGCGTAGCCTTTTCCCAACTATGTTAAGGTCGGCTTCCAGTCTAATCGGATGCAGCTGAATACCAGTATTTTACATGGAGCGACTGTCTATCTGACCTCCACAACCTAGTTAGTACTGGGTAATACGATACCCCTTTAAGGTAGGACTCAATGTAACACACTCAGAACATTGTGCTGATGCATGCATTGAATAAATAGTACGGGTTCACGGAAGTATTTACAACAAAATAACATTAAAAACTTTCAATTATTTGAAAAAAAAAATGCAAAAAAAATGTAACTGTGATCCCTAATATCCCAAGGTTCCCAGGTATGGTCTAGAATTTAAAAAAATGCAATGACGGGGTAAACAAGTGCCTTTTGGCTTCATTAAAGTTTTTATAAACCCATTATTTGCGTAATATCCAAATCATAAATTCACATAATTTCCTGCTAATCGAATTTTGGCCGTGGCGACAAATCTCAGAGGAGATTCGCCATAGACACAAAAGCTAATGTATTGCACAAGTGTGTGCGCAGGCACAGGTTCGCTCTCTTCTCTCACTCTCATAGTCCGATAGGATGACAACCCGACGGGAGAGAGATCAGGCTCAGGACCAACGGTGGAACCACACTAAGAACTTCCAAACTCCAGGTAGCGCTGAGAAATTTCTAACGAGAAAACCCAAAAACACTTGCCCGGCCTGGGACTCAAACTCAGGACCTTACGTTTAGCAGTCGCACTTCTGACCAACCCAACATTATAACCATCCCACGACAACAAGTGCATCAGGCCACCAAAGTTATTGATATAATTATTCCTTAAAATCAACATAAAAATTATCAACTCCTTAACTTTATTAGCATATCTCAATTCAAACGTATAAAAGTCCTACCAGATCATCGTAAAACTAAAAGGATTTCGTAAAGCCTGCGCCTGCGCACGAGTCGATTAGATAAAAGTAAAGGTAGGTATTTAACAAGAGCCGTTAAACACACGCGGTCAGAACCACCTGACCTTTGCCTGTGAAGAAGCACCTGTTTTTTGCACGATCAACGGAATTATAGTGCATAACTTTTATATATAGAAATGTCAACGTTTCCGCTTCTGTAGTGTGTGTGATAGCGCCTTTATTGGACAAGAGGGGTGGAGTCGTGTTGGTTTGTTTGATTTTTTTCAGCAAGACTAGTAATGTTCTCGAAATTTTTATCATTGTGCTATAGCAGGACTATAAAAGGTACTACAGCAACATAGTACAAAAAGTAATACAGATATATAGATGGCAATCTGTGCGACAAATGAAGAACTAACATCAAATTCCTAAATCGTTCATTTAAAGTTATGCGTAATTTAAGACTTTATAGAAGAACCCGTCAACAGCCCACCAAACACAACACCCGTCTGGTGGGAGGATCCTCCCTTTCCTATGGGGGATGAAGAACTATACACCCTGTTCTTCACATCCCTTTTTTTTTTTGTTTTTTTTTTCGGATGGGAAATCATCAAATAAGTTTCGAGTGAGTGAGTGAGTGAGTTTCGTTTAATCGATTTTAGGTTAAGTTTATAATTCTAAGTTAAGTTGTATGATAAACGAGCGCTTCTCGCCATCAAACTGTAAAGTTTGGCGAGTAAAAAGACTGAAAAAAATAACTTGTTGTTGTAAGAGATTAATAAATTTAAAAAAAAACCCTCCCGCTCTGGGCTGAGCAGGAGGGAGTGTCAGACTTTTACTGACTAAAACGAATCCATGTTCCTTCCTTTGCCCTTTGTGTTCCAGGGCCGCGGTATCTCTTTCGAACAGTCCCGCAACCCTGGCAGGCATCGGTCCTTTCGGAACCCTTCCTGTTTGCTGACTCTCTTTGAGGCGCGCGTGGAACACGAACGCGCCGTCGACACGGCCTGTCGTCATAAGACGGACGAACGGCGAGCTAGCCCATAGCTCACCGTCCAGAGGCCCGCGCCTACGGTGGCCAGGCCACCACGGTCGCTCCGGACCATGGATTGAACCAAGGCCGGACGCGAGAGGTCGCCGCCGCCGATCGCCGCATTCTTCACATCCCTAAAGTGCTGCTGTTCTGAATTTGCCCGAATGTTGGGTATACCATGCCACTTTGTATCATCTTACTGATACGCAGTCACTGACTGGTTTTCTGTGACTTCGATCTTGAGGTAATGTGTAATTTTGTTCTCGAAAGAGGTACATTATATCCTGTATATATATACCCTGTATAACAATTCCGGTCATGAGTACTCTCGTTCATTTACGTTTATTCTGTATCATCGAAAACTTTTCTAGGTATTCTAATTTTGAAATCTAGGATCACACCAAAAGATGAAATAAGAACTATTAGTAATTAAAAGAGTTTTTATAAACAAATTAATCATGTAATCCAGTTTTAGACATTACAATACGCTCGAGAGGCTTTTACCGCGAAATCGTTTAAATGTCAAGAGAAAAACATTAGTGATGTCCTACATAGCGTCCTCACGTAGTGCTGTGCTGTATTGATTGAGAAGGTTTTCGGTTTTCTTCCGCCTATCAGTACATTTGCTTGTTTTTCACCGACTAATCCTTCTTCTTTTTCTTTTCTGGTGATTTGCTATACAACCTTAATCTTAGTGCAGTTCTTAGTGCTGACACCAGTCTCTTACAAAATTGTCTATGTACCGTATTTTTAAGTATTAGACAAGGTGAAGGGACAACTACGCGAAAAACTTACGACGAATCATCTTAAAGCCCTGTTCATCGAAATGTTTCAGCGGTAATTTAAAAAAAAAAAATGCTATTCCATAAATCGCATTATGGAACTCAAATTGATTTAGGCAGGACACCTAGCAAGGCGCGGTGATGGTAGGTGAAGTAAAGCTGTGACAGAGAGCCATCCAAGGACTGGAAAGAGAAGTGTTGGTCGTCCGGCAATGAGATGGGCAGACGACATTGTTGCCATTGCAGGAATAACCTGGATGAGGCTGGCACAGGAACTTGAAGCTTGGCACAAGCAAAGAGAGGCCTATAACCAGCAATGGGTCAAGTCGGGCTGTAGATGATGATGATGTCCCATACATTTTGACTGTATAGGTACTGCATTTTGTTTTTGGAAACAGCTGTTTTTTTTGTTTAATTTCCGATGTAAAATTTCTATGTGGGGGACTCAGAATGATATACTGAGTATGTGGTAGTTGTTCGTCCATGTCTCCTCCACCCGTATATTAAAATTAATTTGAATTTGACTTTAAACCACGGAAATTCTTGAACTCCTTCTCATCATCATCATCATCAGCCTACGGCAGTCCACTGCTGGACATAGGCCTCCCCAATCGCACGCCACTCAACTCGATTCCCAGCAGCTCTCATCCAATTGCTACCAGCCGCCCTGCGAAGATCGTCGCTCCACCGAGCCTGTGGGCGTCCTACCTTACGTTTACCGATTCGCAGTCTCCACTCAAGAACACGGCTACCCCAACGGTCATCGGTTGTACGGCTAAAATGACCGGCCCATTGCCACTTCAGCTTACTTATTCTGTGAGCTATGTCGACAACTCTGGTGGAACTCCTCGCTTTCTGTAAACTAACAAAGCGATTTTTTTACTCTACTTCACGCCTTAAATTTGTACGCACCGAAGTCGACTCTATAGTTTTATCCTCACAAACTGCACGGTTCATAACGCATAGACGTTACGATATTCAACTCCTGCGCACGCCACGTAAGAATTATGCCGACGCGCAATTATATACTAGTCGCGGGACTCGACCCGCCCAGCAGTAACTTTAGACGTTTTATTATTTGCCCCTGGAGACCTGGAGGTGTTTGCGAATGGTTGATGGTTTTCCAGGTTTTCGAACAAAGTACAAATGGGTGAGATACTAGTAACTAGTCCAAACTAGTAAACTAGAGGTAGTAAGTTCGGACTCTGCCTATTACAAATGTTGCGACCACTCATCAGCATCTACCTAGCCTTTTCGCAACCATGTTGCGATCGGCTTCCAGTCTCACTTGATGCAGCTACCAGTATTTTACATAGAACAACTGACCTCCACATCCACAACCCATGTTAGTCCTGGGTAATACGATACACCTTGGTAAAACTGGTTGTCAGACTTTCGGGCCACTGAATACCTGTAACGACTATTAAAATGTTATAACTTTATTTTAAATATCCCCATGATCCCTGTACTACTCAATGCTTCTATCAACACAATGGTTTGGGTACGTTACATTGAGTCCTACCGTAAAACGTAATTTTTCACGCCAAAACAAAAAGATGTTTCCCGGCAATTTTTTTTCGTAGAGTTACTTATTTCGATGTACAGAATGCTTGGCTTCGTGAAGGGACCATTTACATCTTGTATTATGATGATAAAGACTACAGTTTTATTGATCCCTAATATACAGCAGGATAGACACAACTCTTAAAACTTTAACTTAACCTCCAATAACCCTATTCCACTCGATTAAGTACAGTTCCGGTTATAGAAGACAGTTTAGCGTGCACACACCTCGCCTTTGACACCTGTACTACGATTTATAAGCACCTGGTGGTATGTAGAATTAAAGGTGTTAAAGTAAATTCAACATATATTATAAAATAAACATTTTTATTTCAGTTTAAATCGATTCCGAAATAGCTACTCGTTTTAGTAACATTAAACAACAAAATACCTGCAACACTATTAATATTATTTATGGCTAGCAACTTTTTCTAGAATTGCTCTCTGGTTTTTTCTCTCAGACGGACCGGCAAGTCCATCTTTCTATAAAATACTGTTAATTTCAATAAATTCAGAATTCATTCTTCCCCGCATGTTTTATTTATACAAAAGGGTTTTATTAATTAATGTTAATGAATAATCATTGTTCTGTGGTTGCTTAGCGGTTGCTAAGCTTGAGGTCCGGTTCTCGTTTTGCGAATGTGGGAATTTAAAGTCATATTTTTTTAACAATTTCAAGAGTTTTATTTTTTTGCGCGGAACCCTAATTATTTTTCTAAAATAAAAGTAGCCTATGTTAGACTTTATAACATCAGCTATTAGCCAGTAAAAGTCCCGTAAAATCGGTCCAGCCGTTTTGGAAATTAGCTGAAACAAACAGACAGACAGACAAAACATTTAAATAAAATGTGTTTTTGTTTTATGTGCCGTATAAACCTCACTTCGTCTTTAAGGCCCACCAGACAGATCCACCGGTGGTTCTCCAAATACTGATGTGTCTCCTATCATTTGCATTTAGTAAAAAAGCTGATGCGGAAAATGAAGCTGATTTTAATATTACAAAAAGACACTTCAGCTTTATTTATTTGTATTTAAGATGTTTATTTCATATCTACTTACACGGGCTATGAAACGTTAGAAGCAAAATAAATTCAGAATCAAGAGCCATCCAGCTTGAGTTTATTCAAAATCTTAGCATTTATTTCAAGTAGGCTACTTACAGGCACTTTTGAATTTTTGAAACAAAGATAACAATAAAATGAAACTACAGTCACAGTCACAAGGTAATAACTGTGATAGTACTGTAGTTGCCCATTCCAAAGCGTAGATCTCTATGGAGTAGAACGGACAAGAAACTCCATGGACACTCTGAAACTGATTTTCATATAAAGATTTTTAAGACCATTTTTCTGTTACAAGTTTGGAAATTAAGCAGTATAATTTTCTTATTTTTTTTTAGTTTCTTTGTCTATCTGGATTCCCTTAAAAAGTAAAGTAACGGTATCGGAGTTCGAATTTATAAGTCTCCATCAACTTGCTTGTTAAAATTCCTACCAACAGTGCTATAACAGTGTTTTAATACCGGTATAGACAAAACCATAGAAGTAAGTACCTATATTAAATAATTAATCAGATTATCTTTCTTATTAAAAACTTATTAAAAACGTTCTTATTAAAAACGTTCTAAAAAGCTAATCCAATAATAATGCAACTACCAACACGACTGAAATTCCTGCACTATAATTTCTACGATTGATAAATCCTATGAGACATAAAGCATAACTTACAATGGCGTTGCGTTATCAATCAATCAATCAATACACGATAGTGTTGCTAATCTGTGCTAACATTAGGGTGCACATGATTTCGGTAAAAATGGGATATAGTTCGACGAGTCGACACCGATAAACACAAACTAGTCGAGTCATAGCAAACCCATTTGAAACCATACCAGTTCCCAAGGTTTCAAAAAGTGCTGGACATTGTAAAACCGGCCTATAATAAGGCACTTTTACAAGATAAATTCAAAACAAGTGCAGACTTCATTGAAAATATATGAGTATAGCCCGTGACTTTCGTTTGCGTGAAATTACTACATAAATATTACTTCCTTAATTGAATAGGATTTTGTTAACAATTACAAGGTTTTTTTTTGCACGAAACCCTTATTGCTTTTCTAAAATACAGATAGCCTAAGAACTTACTCCTTATAACATCAGCTATCTACCAGTTAAAGTTCTGTCAAAATTGGTTCAACCGTTTTGGCACTAGCCGGAACACACATAGAGAGAGAAATCAAAATAAAAGATTTTTTTTTGTAATGTGTACCTTAAATACTTTCATATGCATTTAGTAATATACTGTTATTTTGAAATTACAAATAAACACTTAAATTCTGTTTATTTGTATAGATATTCATATTTTTTATGGGATTGATCACTTTTCGATTGCTTATGAATTTCACTTACTTACTCAAAGCCCACGTACGGGTTTCAGAAGTTTCAGAAGGTTTCAGAAGGGACCCCCCTTAACATTTATTATGACATTACCTAGGTATTAAGTAAATAGGTAGGATTATGAATGCAAGTTTAAATAAATCTTAATAATTATAAACCTTATCAAGATCATATACACCCAATCACAGCACATCATGGTCACCCCACTACAACATAGACTAAAGAACAATGGCCTAACTACTAGAAAACTAGTCTGAGAAAATAAGCTTTCTAAGAAAACTAGTAATTATATTATCTACCTTTATTATTTACTTAATCAACGGAGTCAGATCTTCCCATAGTAACGCTGGTTGACGGTTAAATTACATGCAAAGGTATGGTAAATAGGATTTGAAATTGATCTGAATAAGCAACAAGACCCTTAACAAAGCTGAAGGGCACTGGTTCTCCCTATCATTGCAACCTTTTTTTTTCTAAGCCGTACCCCGTGATCGGATACGGAGATATTGGAGGTCAAAGTTCCAACATTAAAAAAAAAAAAAAAAAAAAATGTAAGATTTTTACTTCCACGACCCGATTTAATCCATCTATCATCACATCAGCATAATGTTTTGAGTGAATAACATTGAGTCCTACCGTAAAACGTGACTTTTCACCCCAAAAAAAATCGTTTCCCAGCAATAATTTTTGCGTAAAGCTACCTAGTTTGATGACATAATGCTTGGTTG
The DNA here is from genome assembly GCA_947578425.1 of Eugnorisma glareosa. Classification (NCBI taxonomy): domain Eukaryota; kingdom Metazoa; phylum Arthropoda; class Insecta; order Lepidoptera; family Noctuidae; genus Eugnorisma; species Eugnorisma glareosa. Next base: position 4,049,459 of record OX387981.1, read on the forward strand.
ACGTGAAGGGTTTGTTTACACCCTGCATTTAGAGAGAACATGAAGGAAAATCTTCGTTTTTGTGTCTTCTCTCGCCTGCACTAGCTGGACAGGTCCATTCAAATCTTTCTCACATATATGTATAATCTCAACATGAATGATGTAACCAAGATCTTGTAACACTATTTTGATTGAAAAGAGTGTCCATGGAGTTTCTTGCCCATTCTTCTCCATAGAGATCTACGCTTTGGAATGGGCAACTACAGTACTTTCACAAGTTATTATGCCTTGTGTCTGTGACCGTAGCTTCGCCTTTGTTTTAATGACTTTCAAAAGTGCCTGCGAAGGTCTAATTGAAATAAACGCTTTGAGTTTGAGTTTGTGTGGTTCTTTCTTCAAGAGACCATCTCAGACACTAATCTGCATAGCCCTCATGTGACTTAACCAAGATTATGAAGAGACTATGCCTCTGAGTTTGTTTCGGCTGTTTTTTCTCAGAGTAGTCAGGTACGAAACACCGGCCCCATCTAGATTTAAAAATAAATGACGTGTAAAAGTGTTTGTAAGAACTTATTTGCAAAATAAACATCATTTATCTCGTATCTGCTTCAATTACAAGAATAGTTTGTACAAAATCAGCCTGGTTGGTCTAGTGGTCGCAATCGCGAGGTCCTGGGTTCGATTCCCGGGTCAGCCAAAGTATTATTGGGTTTTTCCATCAGGAATTTCTCAGTAGTAACCCCGATGTCTGGATTTGTACCTGGCAGATGGCAATAGGCTCGCCCCCTATTACATGGGACTTAAACGTAACTGGTGAAATGTGGGTGTACTATTAGGTACTCCTCTGCATAACCCTCCATTACAGGCGTGATGTTATGTTATGTACTGCTCAGTAGGCATAATATTTATATAAACTCTCTTTACTATTGTAATTAAACTAAAAGGCTATAACAATTATAGTTTTTATCTAGTAATAAAACTAGAAATAAAATAAAAACTGGCTAAGTGCGAATCAGACTCGCGCAGGAGGGGTTCCGTAACAATATCTAAATAAAAAAAAAAATTTTTGTTGTAAGTATGGGACCCCCTTAAATATTAATTTTATTATTTTTTTTGTATGTTTTTGTTATAGCGGCAACAGAAATACATCATCTATGAAAATTTCAACTGACGGACAGTGGAGTCTTAGTAAACAGGGTTCTGTTTTTACCCCTTGGGTACGGAACACAAAAAATGAGTTCAGCAATAAAATTTTAACAGACTTAGATTAGTACCTACTGTTTACTTTACTATGCAGCTAACTACCGACACTTTATAAACTAGAAATATTTAAAACTAGCTGTTGCCCGCGGCTTCGCTGCTTTTTGGTCGGAAATTATCCCACGGGCACGTTGTAAATATAGCCTATGGCGCTCGGGGATAATGTAGCTTCCTATTAGTGAAAGAATTTTCAAAATCGGTTCAATAGATCCAGAGATTACCCCCTACATACAAACTTACAAACAAATCTTACCTCTTTATAATAATATAGAGTATAGATTAAACTAAATGAAGTTATAAGAGACATGATTTCAAAGTTCATGACAGCTCTTAAAAGTTTTATCTGTTTGTAATAACAGAATGAAAGACAGACAAGAGACTGCTGAGCATGAGGTCCTGGTATCGATTCCCAGGACGGGCAAAGTGTTATTGGGTTTTAACATTAGAAAATTTCTCAGTAGCAGCCACGGAGTCTGGATTTGTGCCCGGTTGATGGCAATAGGCTCGTCCCCTATTACATGGGACTTAAACATAACTGACGAAATATGGGTGTACTATTAGGTTCACCCCTGCCTAACCCTTGGGAAATTACTGGCGTTATGTTATGTTCTACCTTCAAAAGACCATCTCAGACATTAATCTGCATGGTCCTCTTAAGACTTGACCAATGTCTGGACTTTAAAGAGACTGTGACCTCTGAGTTTGTTTCGGCTGTTTCTTCTCAGAGTAGTCAGTTACGAAACACCGGCCCCATCTATAGTTTTAAAACATAACATGAAGTCACGTGTAAAAGTGTTTTGTAAAAGCAATTTACAGAAATAAATATGATTTATGATTAATGGTTATGTATGAAAGACAAGGTGAAAATACATAGACTTCAACATTATCGTCGTCTGCTTAGGCTTTTTTCAACCATATTAGGACGAACCAGTGAACAACACCACAAGCTGTGGCTGGACCATGGCGAGTGCAGGCAGGCCAAGGAAGCACTTCCTACTATCAACGGCCGCTTCACCAAACGAGCGCTTCGGCTGACCAAACTACAGCTGCGCACAGTTACAGCCGCCGTCACTGGACACGGCTCTTTTAGTAAACACCTCTTTGTCATAGGAGTCACAGACAGCCCCCTGTGCCGAGCCTGCATGGAGGAAGACGAGACAGCATTGATTGCAGCAGTGATTTTGCAACATACAGGGTAAAGTACTTCGGTAACCCAGGTACTCTCTGCGAGATCGTCAGCAACATCAAGGCGCTGCTGGCCTTTCTCGGGGAGCTAGGGTAGATCGAATAAATTTCCCACCCGCTCGCAAAATACGCGCTTGGACGTGGATTGCGGATAACAGCCCGCTATACAATATAATACAACCATATTGGGGTCAGTTTCCAGTCTAACCGAATACAGCTAAATAGCAGTATTTTACATGAATCGACTGCCTATCTGATCAATTCTATATATACTTCAATCCAGTTACTGGGTAATAAGGTGAGCTTCGGTAAGACTGGTTGTCAGACTTTCTGACCACTTGTAACGTTTTCAACATAAAGAACATATCTAATTGTATTCCTTGTTCAATTCAATTCTTTATTGCATATTATTATCACAATGTTTTACAAGAATAAGATCTTGTTGAACTTAAATAATTATAAAGTTCACGTGGTTCACAAGTTCACCTTGTCGGGCACATCAATTTTTATTGAATTCAGATAGGTTTAGGCGCAGAAGGCCTAATTCTCAAAATGGCAACAGAGGCGCAAAAGGACTAGTTCCCAAAATGGCAAATTCTCTAAAAGCCTAATTCTCTGAATAGCCAATTCTCTAAATGGCTAATTATCAAGTATCGTTAAAATAAAACAATTTACAGGAAATATTGATTAGTAAATATATTTATAATCATTTGATAATATCAATTCAAAAATAAAATATTAATTAATCAAAGGTCGAATAAAATAAAAATGAAATACATAATGTCAATAAAATAATAACGTCACCCCATACTGGTGTCATGATTACAAAAACCAATTAAATTTGTCAATTAATAGTTTTCTGTCTCGTTTTATAACTATTTTGCAAATTTCTTCCATTCGTAGGTCATTATTTATTTTGTTGTATATTTTATTATTTATGTATCGTGTTTAAATCTTCATCTTTCTTCTTTATCGTGTGGTTTGTGCCTAACCTGCTGTCAGAGTTTTTGTACAGGGTGTAACAAGACCCGTCAACTAAGCATTATGTACATCAAACTAAGTAACTTTACGCAAAAATTATTGCTGGGAAACGACGTTTTTTTTGGGGTGAAAAATCAGAAAAAGCGTTTCACGGTAGGACATGTAACGCGCTCAAAATATTGTGACGGATTGAATTTTGAATGACGTTTTCATGAAATAGTGGCATACCGACAGACAGACAAGCAAACAGGGGCCTTAGTCTGCTATTGCAATAGTTTCAGAATGGTCTATAATTAATTTAATAAGGCCCCTAGCCCACGGCGTATTGAAGCGCGTTCGAAACTCGTTTGACGTGCGTACAAAGGGTAATTCGTCTGCGCGGGGCCTTATTAAATCAATGATAGACCATTCTGACACTATTGCAATAGCAGACTAAGGCCCCAGGACGAATCTATCAGGGTTCCGTTTTTTGTCATTTGGCAACGGAGGGTCCGTTCAAATTGGAGAAATCGTTAAAATTTGACCACTCACGAGATGTGTGACGTGTCTAACAAAATATAAGCAGCAGGCAGACTGATTCTGTTTCGGCCGTTTCTTTTCAGAGTAGTCAGGTACCCAAAACGAAACACCGGCTTAAAACAGTTAAAACAAAAGTACGTGTAAAAACCTATTTGCAAAATAAACATCATTTAACACTCCCAAGAACTAGATGGATGACCTGTCTCCTACGTGCAAAAGTTGTCCACTCTATAACTTTAGATTACTTTGTGAACATGGAAATCGGTGACATCTTAGCAAATTCTTCAAAACACCACACAATTAAGCAAATTCAAAATAAACTTGCAAGTACTTTCTACCTTCGTGTTCCAAACTTAAACTCCTGCGCAGTGAAACTTAAACACCGTAACAATACACATACAATTATAAATTTAAACCTGCTAACAGTCGCCGTGTACTGTGGCCATCGCGATAAACATGGGCCGTGTATGAAAATTACTGTAATTGGCACTACTTAGGTAGATGTGAATTGATGATGAGAATTATTATGTTAAGGTTTGTAACTGAATTTTTGTAATGGTGGAATTAATTTTAGAGTACATTCTTAATACTGTTTTAATTTAGCAAGGAAAAACAATGTGGTGAACTGGTGAGATGAGGTAGTGCATATTTACCTAACCCATTCGCTCCAGCTGCTGAACATCTACAACTTGCCATGAATTGCCATGGTTGACCTGGAAGTCTTTATATAGACACCGGACCCAGGTTGGTCGCAGCAAGGAAAACCTCCTCAGGTGGAGATTCATTAATGACTCTGCTCTGGAGTGTAAATGTGGTGCTGTTCCACAAACGATGGGGCAATTAATGTCGTGCCCTGCGTGTCCTGTTTTTTGTTCACTACAGGAACTGATGGACGCTACCGAAAGCGCCAATCTAGTAGCTCAGTTCTGGGCCGACACAATTTAGATTGCCATCGACATGTTAAGAAGAAAAGAGAAGAAAAACACAAGCTGTATCACCGTTGGGGTAGACGTGTTCTTGAGTGGAGACCGTGAATCGACAAACGTGAGGAAGGACTCCCCCCACAGGCTAGGTGGAGCGACGATCTTCGCAGGATCGTTGGTAGCAGCTGACGATGACAATGTAGTTAAGTATGTGTTGAATGCAACAACTTACATACAGATGAACATATTAACATTTATTAGAATAAAATACTATGTATATTACATACAGACTACAAATAGAACTAAAATAATGCTAAAAAGAAGACTAAAACTAAGTTCCTACCTATATACAACGACGACAATAGGACACTTGGGCGTCAAAGTACTCCTCCCCATCGATGTCATCCGGAAACGTGCCCAGAAGACTGGCAGCATTGCCACGTTGAATGGCAATGCTAATTCTTTGACTAAAGAAAGAGCCAACCTCTGGTCACGCAAAGTGTCGAACAGTCGGCGAGATATTTCCTTAAAAAGGAGACGTGCACTCGGCCCCATGACCCGAGCGTTTCGACCCCAAACGGCTCAAAACTGTAGTTACCGATAAGGTTACAGTATTTGCGCCGCTTGAGGATTTCAGCAGCCGCAGCAGCAGCGCCCGCACAGCCCGCCGTGCTTGCAACGTGAGATGGCGCAAGGGTGTCGACACAGGTTGCGTCCCACAACAAACGCCTACCCACCTTCCAAGGCACCAACGTCATGCCGATGTAAGTTTGCTAAAGCAAATAATAATCAAAAAGGCCTCTTCTCATGTTTCCTGGGTTTCCTCAGGATCTTTCCCTTCACCGATGCCAATGATGTTCAAGATAAACCAAGAAAACATATCATCATCTGCCTAGTCTTTTCTAAATATGTTGGGGTCAGCTTCCAGTCTAACCGGATACAGCTGAATACCAGTATTTTAAATGGAGCGACTGCCTATCTGACCACCACAACCCAGTTAGTCCAGTACAATACGATGCCCCTTGGCAAGACTGATTGTCAAACTTTTGGGCCACTGATTACTTAACGACTGCCAAAGATCTATGAATGACAGTCGGGACCAACGGCTTGGCGATGTCCAAAATAAACTTGGTAAATACGTATGAATGTAAATAAAGCCCGTGTAAATTGCTGGCATAACAAGGAATATAAAAGACAAGGAGCAGATCGGTACACAAGTTCACATACAGTGAATATAATCAGCTACATAATTATGATCTGCTTACGAATAACAGGCGTCTCCGATCACAGATTCTGATAAAAAAAATCATAACATTGTTTTACACACATTTAATGGCATTCCCGTTGTGTTTGATGCCAAAAGGGATACGTAGAAACAGAAAGGTACTGTTGGTATCGCGAAACGGTAAAGAAAAGTACTTAGGTAGTAAGTATTAGGTACCTTGATTTGCCGTCTTTTAATTATTAGGTAAATGAAATGTATGCCAAAATACGATTCTGACTGTGAACTTTCTGCGTTATGATGGTTCTACTTTTCAATTCCTATGGATATGAAATGTATGCCTTACGATGATTCTGACTTTTAATTTTATGAGTTTTAAATGTATGATAATATGAGTGTGTGCCAAACAATTTTCTGCGAAATGAAGTTTATGCTATCCGCTGAAGCAAACTTATTTAATTAAAAGTTCTGCTATAAAAGGTAGACCCATTATCAACACGTCGCGTCGCCTATGTACATTTTGTATGAAAACGTTTTGAAGCGGCATCATGCCTGCGCCGCGCCGTCACCTTACGCTGTTTGTGTATAATTCGTGGCTAAGAGGGAGCGGGCTGAAAGTCCGTAGTCGGTTCCGCGAGCACAGTGCAGGTTGATGAAGGAAGCATGATAGTCTTCAAATGTTTGGTCCTAAGAACAACCAACTTATCCAATTAAAAACCTACAGGAACTACTATTTCAATTAATCTTCTTTCTGCTTTTTAAGAAACCAAATTCTACTAAGTTTATCCAAGAATAAGGTAAAGTTAAATACTCTCAACAACACAAGTTCTACAAGCTACAACACGTTGCATTTACCTGCTTACCCCTTTGCAGTCGAGTCGCAATGATAAACAGTTACGCGTTTATCTGATACGGACACGCGAGCGTTATTTATTGCAATTTTACATATTAATGTTGATAACGTTAAGGATTGAGCAAGCGTGTTATAAGGTTTTCACAGTGGTTCCGTACATGATTGTTTCGCTAAATAACAACGGAACATGATTCCTTTATCCCCCAAAGGGTTAGGCAGTGGTATACCTAATAAGACACCCACATTTTGCCAGTTATGTTTAAGTCCCATGTAATAGGGGCGAGCCTATTGCCATCAACCGGGCACAAAGTTAGACAACCCCAAAATATTTGATGGAAAAACCAAATAACACTATGTCCGATCCTAACAGATAGCTGATGTTATAAGAAGTAACTTTTATGAATCAGGGTTCTGAAAACCAACAATCCTTGAAATTGTTAACAATTAACTTAATTTTAGCTGTTATAAATGTATTAATGTACTACATAATTTCAAACACAATGTGTGAAATGAATGAATAAATACATAAAAAAATAAACAAAATCCTTGAAATTATTAACAAAATCCTTGAAATTGTTAATAAAATTCGATTCAAATAGGGAAGTCATATTTGTCTATTAATTTCACGCGGACGAAGGACGCGGTCATCAGCTAGTAGTACTCGTATGTAAATATTTACTTTATATTGTTTTTATTTTACTCTTTTTCATATCTTGCATAAATAAGGTAAATGCCAACGGAGGTGTTCTAGGTTCTAAGCAAAGACATACGGGACAAGATGACGAGAATCGTGATCCAATACTTGTTACTACTTAGTAACAAATCGACCTGTCTAGTGTCATACTCCTGCTTGTCAAGTAGCATTCGTGTGTCAAAATCGAAAATGTTCGGGATCAAAATTGTATGAAAATATTCCCAACGTCCGCTCTATAAGTCTTTTAAATCTCTTCTAAGCAATATTAACCTAACAAGAATTTGTGTGGTATACTACCACTCAAAACCCGATTACTTGAAAATCTCGCTTTAATTAAAATCGTGGTTTTTTCTTGTTTGTAGCCTATGTTACCCGGGCCATGATAAAGAATAGATTGACACCGTACTCATCACAATCGGATGAATAGTTTAGGCGCTACGGAGAAAAATACGTAAATACAATCATACATACATACATAGACTGCTAAAATCATAACCCTTCCTTTTGGCTTCGCCGTAGTAGGGTAAAAATAGCAAACCACAATACCTACGTTCAAACGTACAATGTAAATCTATGGTTACTGCTTAACATTTTATGAGCAGTCGAGCGTGATAGACAAGCTGGCAATTCCTTTAACCCCATTATAAGGAATTACTATGAATTTATAATCAACGTCTATGGTTTATGGAGACTTTAATAGAATCTATTTTTAATTTGTTTGTTTTTTTTTTAATTATTTGATAAGTGTTGCGTTGTTTTGGGTATACAAAGGCTTTGGACATGTAAATAAGTCCGATAACAGATATCCGGTGGATCTTCAAGGTTAAATTGCGATTGCCAAGGTCGGTCGGTGGATGGGTGACTATCTCTAACATACCGAGTTTCCTTCGTGGCCTCGTCTTTGACAGACGCCTGCCTAAAAACTGTCTCAACAATTTCTTGTTCTACTTTCAACCTTATTGTGTATTTCCTTTTTCTTTACAACGTGCACGACTTAATTTCTAAATTACCACAAACAAAAGTCTCTACAGTATCTACCTACTATCTATACAATTAAATAAAATGGAAGTCTTTGTCTTAATTTAAAAATGACAGCATTATAATAAAAAAAAAAAAAAACGTTTTTAAATATCTGTCTGTTTTTCCGGCTGATCTCCGAAAGGGCTGGACCGATTTTGACGGGACTTTTAGTGGCAGATAGCTGATGCTATAAGAAGTAAATTGGGCTTTCTACTTTTATTTTAGAAACGTATTAGGGTTCCGTGAAAAAAAATTGAATTGTTAACAAAATTAAATTCAAACCCAGTCATATTTTTATAAAATTTCACGCGGACGAAGGTCGCGGGCAACAGCTAGTTTAATTTTTATTTTTTTTTACGTTTCAGTGGTTAAAACAATAATCTTAATAAAACAGGAAACAAGACATCAATTCACACGTTTACAAAAATAACCACGGAACCCTAAAAATAAATGAAGTTTTTTTAATTAGTACGATAATATGATAATAATATTGTTCGTTTTAATGAAAAAACCGTCTACGGCGGTTCTTTTTGCCGTTTTTTATCGCTTTTTAGATGGAATGGAACCGGTTTTAGGTTAGGTCAAGTTTTGCATAAAATTTATACATTTAAGACATATGACATAACCTGTGTAATTTTGCTATGGATTAGTTAAAGGTTTATCTACTGTGTAGCTACACATTTAATTTAATAGACTTTACGTACGACATTATGTACTTAAGTTGTGTTAGCATGTAGCTATTATAGTGATAGCCTACATAGTGGTGTGACCGTCAGACTGCCAAGTCATAGGTCTCGAGTTCGGACCCATGACACGCACCTCTGATTTTTTGAATTCATTTGCGTATTGCATAATTATCACCTGCTTTGGTGAAGGAAAACATCGTGAGGAAACCAGCATGCCTGAGAGATATTTCTCGACTGCATGTAAAGCCAAGTCAGAGGCCCATGCGCCGCATAAAAACTCTGACACCAGGTTAGGCACTAACCACACGATAAAGAAGAAGGCCGTCAGTCTTCACAAAAGTATCTCGTATCACGTTTCCAGTTGTCCTGGCCAGATAACAATAATGTTCTTCGGCAATGCCTTTCGTCAAGAAATTTTTCCATGTTTCTTTCTTGGCGTCACACGTTCGAGTTTCGGAATATTATGTTGGTACACATCCTTCACACTTCCCAAATACCTTTATCCGGGTCTGGTTAGTCTTCCAGTTTAACCGTGTGTAGCTGAACACCAGAACTCAAATTACCACCAGACGAGCGAAGGGACAATTTTTGTAAGATACGTCTTACAAAAATTGACACCTCGCTGCTGGTGGCCGGAGTACATATCTGTAATATGAGTAAATTATTTGTCCACATAATACTGACTGCCATTTTTCAAGGTAGGAATCGAGTTGTATGGTTCCTTCGCCACTGGTAGGTACGAGGTTACGTGGAGTGATTGCCGATCTAACCTCCTCAATCAGTTTTACCAAGCGTTATAGTGTTATGCGGGAGGGAGACTAAAAACTCAGCTATGCCCAATCTAAACTAATACAGTTAAGCAAATCTTAGTTTTTGTTTACAAAAACAACGTTAAAACTCAGGAAATTAATTCTAGACATTCTTCTTTCTTTCTTTATCCTGTGGTTAGTGCCTAACCTGGTGTCAGAGTTTTTATGCCGCCCATGGGTCTCTGACTTGGCTTTACATGCCGTCAAGAATTATCTCTCAGGCATGCTGCTTTCCTCACGATGATTTATTTTACCGAAACAAGTGTTAATAATAAAATACGCACATGAATCCCAAAAATCAGAGGTCCCTTGGATTCGAACTCGAGACCTATGCTATAGACATTCAAAGAACAGAAACTCAGATGAATATGGCGGCCTTATTTAGACACAAGAACCCTTTAGGCGAACTTTTACAACCTACCTACTTAAAACAGCTTATTAACTAATGAGATACTACAATATAAACCCATAGAAGGTTAGTATTTTTTCACCCACGTTACTGTACTAAGGATGTAGCGTGATAATATACCTATAAACAATCATAATAGAAACTATAATAGTGTGTAATTAAAACTAAAAAATAATAATTTAAAGTACAACTAAATGCCATTACCCTTAGAATTCCCTATTAACGTTCTAACTTCATGAAGGCGTAACTGCACTTTCGCAAAATAATTACCTTTCTGCTCTAACATTAAAGTTGAGTATGAAGTGGCTCGAAGCAAAAGGGGTTGTTTTTTTTCTAGTTAATTAAAGCGAAGATTTTAATAGGCGATGGCAATACACTTATTTGTTAGAAAACCATAGACCGTGGTTGTCTGGGCGCGGGAGAGAGCAGGGATCGCGAACCTTTGTGTAGAAAAAAAATAACAAGCTTTTTTCTTACTTTTGCTGTTCTAAAATCTATCTGAAGTGTGAAATATTGTTTGTTACAACAGTATCGAGGTTGACTGATTCACGAAAACGGCACCGTTTACAAAATTTCGGTATAATTGAGATATTAAATTAATTACTTTTGATTAATATTATCACGTCTAAACATGAAAGCTAGCCAATTAATTAACGTATTTAATCACCCACACAATACCGAATAATAAAATAAAATTCAAGAAAAAAAAAGAAAAGCGTTAACAGAAATTAATCAATCAATCAATAAATAACAGTTAACTCATTAATCATAAATAAGTGTCACTTACAAATTACAGCAAACCGCGAATACAAAAGAAAAACGTTAAACACTCAATTGTCACGTGAAACCACAGTAAAAATCATTAAAAACAAACATTCAATCACTAAAAACTAAACGTTGAACGAGGAAAAAATGTAAACACATCATTATCAAATCATAGACATCGCGGTTCCTATGCCAAAGAAAAACGGCACTCGATTCAGCATTGCAAAAAGAAATAATCGTAGTGTCAAAATAAAAAAGACACAGGTTCTAAAAAATATCGAGTTAGGCGCCCCTGTACGGTGAAAAAGTGGCATCGAGGAATGAAAATTACATATCGCCGCTGTGAAAAAGTTGGAGTAGAAAAAGTGCAGTTAACGTATTCTTTGTGATAAGCGAGACACGCGAACATTGCGTCTCGGTTGTGTTGTGTGGACATGGCTTAGAAAATAATATGAGAATGACTGAATTGTTTAGTTTTAAATAGAATATTGGGTGTTGATGATGAAACCTATTCAAAAGATGGAGGACTGTAAAATGCTAACAAATGCAAGGTGAATTCCATGGGCAATGACAGGCATTAAAAAAAAACCTTAACGATTTATTTATAAACATCCTGAGGAAACCGGCATGTCCTAGAACCAAAAAAAAATCGAATACATGTGACATCTACCAACCCGCACTGAGCCCGCGTGGTGGATTATAGCCCATTCCCTCTCATAGAGAGGAGGCCGAGTGTCCCAGCAGTGGGAACATTAAAAGGCTGATTATGCTTACTATGCCAACGATTTATGATTCTTCTTGAATTTCAGAGCTGAGGCTGTAAACCATCTTTACTGACTAACATTAGTTATAAGTATCAAGGTAGAAGGGACACCAACGCGAAAATGGTTACCACGTACGCGCAGTACATCATTCTGGACCTCCCCCCCTCCATCGTGTTAGTGCGACAGTAGTTCGACACCACCCAAATCCGACTATAACGCTTATGCGACACTGCTATAGGGTGTAAAAGGACCCTTTACGAGCCGACAACCAAGCATTTTGTACCTCAAACTAAGTAACATAACAGTGCGTAACACCGGGTACACATGGGTGCAGATTGCTTTGTTGACAGCTTACCTATTAATCTAAATCATGTTAAAAATGCTGAAAATGAAAAATATTGTCCTGTGACTAAACTACTGGATATATTCGATAGGATTTTTGTATGCAGACTGGGAACGTCATGAGGTATCCGCAGTTTAATTTATTGTCGTGTTGCCGTCGCCACCCTGTATATGTCTTCGAAAACACCCAGAAGAAAATTCTCATCATAAACTTAGATTTAGTAACGACAGGCAGGTTACCACTCCGTGTATACGGTATACACGGAGTGGTAACCTGCCTGTCGCAGTCACGACCTGCAAGCCTAAGCTGTCAACGCCAATCCTATAGGCTGCAATAGGACAGCCTAAGGCACTCGGGGATAATGTAGCTTCCTATTAGTAAAAGAATTTTCAAAATCGGTTCAGTAGATCCAGAGATTATCCCTACAACCTCACAAACTATACCTCTATAGTATTAGTATAGATAAATATTTGTTACGCGTTATATATTTATTTATTTTTTTGTCATTTTGTATGCACGTCGTATCCATAAGACAAATAAACATTTATTTATTTTCTTTTTTATCCACTCTACACTACCTCATATTCACACCGGACCAAGTCTCAAGTCTCAATGCATATCGGCGCAGTTTTTTCGCGAACACAAGCGATTTATTTAATATTATAATAATTACCACGCTTGGCTGGTAACGCTATGGTCGGTACTACTCGTAGATCAGTTGCCCCGCTATTCATTGTCGGCGAGTTTTCTTTGTAACCGGGGTTGGTAGAAATCTTACTTTGGCAAAAAGTTCTGAACAATATATATGTTAATATTATTCTCTGAAAATAAATATATTTTGAAAGCTGAAAACAAAATGGCTTTCAAAAGAACAGTTTGGAAGTACTATTTGAAATCAGACTAAATTGTTCACAGTCATTAGTAGTCATAATTAATAAAAGGTTGCTCGTATTTTGAACTATTTTTAAGTATTATAATATATATAATATATACCTATTAGTTTATTTAATTTTATCTGTATTTAAGTGTATTAGTATTTGTATCTCTTTATGTAAGTATATCAAGTTTATGTTAACAAAATAGTATTCTTTTTTTTGTACTCTATCGTAATGCTGTCCTATTTGAGCAAAAGGTTGACTGGTAGCGAATGGCTTATGGCATTAAGTCCGCCTATGTACCACTCTTGTACATGAAGTTTAAATAAATAAATAATATTTTATCAAAAAGATTAGGTAGGTACTGGCGAATTCGGTGAAAAAAGAAAATGTCAGATTTGCGTAATCAGCCTGAACAGTTCTCCTCTCTGTGAAAGGGAATTGTGTATTTTAGTACGAATAATTAAATTATTGTTTTTGAGAAGATCGTAGCTAAATATTAACAGCCACTCGGATCAATAGGTTGGTCTGTGAATGGGGTACCACCCATTACATACCGAGTTTCCTCCGTGCCTCGGAAAGCACGTTCCGGCTGTCATTTGTAGACCTTTGACAGTCGTTACAGGTAGTCAGTGTCAAGTCTGACAACCAGTCTTACCAAGGGGTATTGTATTACTCAGTATTAACTGGGTTGTGGAGCTCAGATAGTCAGTCACTCCATGTAAAATACTGGTATTACTATACTGGTACTCCATGTAAAATCAGAGGTACGCGTCTTGGGTTCGAACTTGAGACCTATGACTTGGCAGTCTGACGGCCACACCAAAGTTATAGCTATCAAAGTTCTTGACAGGTAACTAAAAGTCCGCAAAAAGTGACCTCGATGTCAACCTTGGGAACGGTAGGTCGCTGAATGCTGTTAGTATTCCGAATTATCTTAATAATTTAACTTCAATCTTTGGTATTTCAATAATTTAATTTTGGAAAGGACCTCAATCTAGCGAGAAGTGATGAATTTTGATCAGGTAATCCCACCTTTTGTTTGTTGTGAAAATTACAGTTTTCAACACAATCTTAGATAAGATTCCATAAATTGAGTTCTATATACAAAACTTTTTATTCAAAGGATATGGTAGCCACAAAGGTGTTATCATCATAGTATGGTTCAGGATATATCCGCCGTTAAAATCGGCTAGGGTCCACTAAAATAAAGGGTGGCTTAACGAAGCCGTAAGGCACTTAGTTTGATGTGCATAATGCTTGGTTTCGTGAAGGGTCCTGTTACACCCTGTATAATATCACTCCTAAACGTCAACCTAACCTAACCTAACTTACCTACACTCTAATAAAACAAAATAATACACAACTGTTTATAATAAAATTAAAAACACAACAATATCATTATTAAATAATGATATTGTTATAATTTTATTATTAGCATAAATTTTATGCTAATAATAAAATTTGATATTATTAAAGGACCTGGTATTCTATAAAAAAATCTTTTACTGTGAAAAGTCTTTTGAAGTAGCCACGATTTTAATTTGTTTTTTGCATTACGAAACATTTGTACGAAAAGAAAACCGACTTCAAAAACACAAAAAAGTAAAAAATAACTTTAGCTTCACAAGTCGGTGACTTTTGTGTGTTGATTTTGTCTTTTTGTCACGGACATCCTCTTTGAAGTCGGTTTTATTTTGTGACAACTTTTTTTTTATTTTTCACTTTTTAGTGATTTACACGTGCTTACCCCTTCACAGCATACCAGCGTGAAAATGTTATGAACTGATGTAAACAATAGATGGACTAGAGATTTCAGCAATCCCAGTCCATTTGCTATCATTTATTGAGGAGTTCCGTTGCATATCTCCGAAGTTTTTCATCAGATCTTCACCAAATTGAAATGGCACCACTTATGAGTGGTGTGCCTATAAAATTTGAAGAGTTCTCTCTATTTCTCCAGGATCCCATCATCAGATTCTGACTTGATGATTATGGGACCATCTGGGAAGCAAAAAAACACATTTTCAAACAAAAAAATAAAAAAAATCGGTCGAGCCATCTTCGAGTAATCGGGGAACAAACAAAAAATTAAAAAAAGGTTCCGACGAATCGAGAACCTCCTAGTTTTTGAAGTCGGTTATAGAGGAAAATCTTCTGAATAAAATAATTATTCAAATAGAAATATCAATCCAATAGTAAAATTGTTTACAGTGCCATCTTTGGATACATAGCTAAACAATAGAAACGTCATGATTGCCAAACAACTAGTGTTGCTAGTAATACTATTAATTTAGCACAGATGGCGCAGTAAAGTCATTTTCCAACTAATACTGAGTTCCCTTAATAGATGGCGCTGTTTTCAGAGATCGTTTGGATGTCCATGGTGATCAAGTAGTATCTCAATTTGAAATGTAGATGACGCTTGTTTATGTTTATACAACAGTACAACCACTTTCTTTATAAGTTCCGTAAATTAGTAATAGATGGCATTTATTTGAATTCTGCAAAAAGTTTAGATTGAGTCATTGCGGTGTAAGGGTTAGTCAGCTAGACTGCATTACCGGGTACTAGCTGTCCAGGGATAGCTGAGCTAGGCGCGGGTGTAGCTCCACCAGTCATGGGCCGAGAAAAATCATCTCGGGTTAAAAGGAAACAGACGTTCGTCACCCCCTGTTTGAACACCAACTCCCTCAAACTCTTCTTCTCGCTTTCTCAGACACACCATCTCTGGAAGACAGTGCGGCAGGAGCCTCGACACAGAATATGCCACACCTTATCTTCTGCCCGTCGTGCAAAAATAGGTAACTACATCCTCCAGGACTTACATGAGGCGTTTGAAAGAGGTGTTCGTGTTCAGTTATTTCACGCGTCGTAAGACAGGTCGGACAAAATCTCAATACCTAATCGATTCGAGATGCGGTGTGAAACGCGGTGTTCAATGGTCAATCTTACTTAATCCATAAATCTTAATTAAAAGACCAAGATGAAGATGGTAAAATTGACTCACCTATTGTATCTTTAGCTACTGTACTTTCCTATACTTACATGAATGAGTAAAAAAATATTATGTAAATCAGCAGGGTTAACTGAGAGAACAGTGGATATAGTAGTGAGATACAAAAGGTTGTAAATCTAGCATGGCTATCGGGGATAATCTAGCTTCCTATTATTGAAATAATTTTCAAAATCGGTTCAGTAGATCCAGAGATTACCCCCCACAACCTCACAAACTCAGAAACTTAACTCTCTAAAGTAATAGTATAAATTAAACATTTTAATTTATTATTAGGTATCATTGACCTGTCAGGGTTGCGGGACTGTTCGAAAGAGATAACGCGGCCCTGGAACACAAAGGGCAAAGGAAGGAACATGGATGGGTTTTAGTCAGTAAAAGTCTGACACTCCCTCCTGCTCAGCCCAGAGCGGGAGGGGTTATTTGATGATTTCCCAACCGTAAAAAAAAAGGTATCATTGACCTAGCCTATTGCCAACTATTTTGGGGTCGGCTTCCAATTTAACCGGATGCAGCTCAGCCCTTACTGCTGAGGATCGTGACCACCTATGACACGTCTTCAAGCCATGCGGTCTCCTCCAATGTGAATTGCTCGATACAGGCTGCCTCAAACAGCCTTCTTGATCGCGTCTGCCCATCTTGCCCGTGTTATGCCTTTCGCGCGTTTACCTTCTGCCCGGCCGGGTATTACACAACCCAGTTAGTACTGGGTAATACGATACCCCTTGGTTAGACTGGCTGTCTTATTTTCGGGCCACTTTACCTGTAACGGCGGTCAAAGATCTACAAATGCTAATCGGTACAAACGGCACAATGTGCTTTCCGAGGCACGAAAGAAACTCGGTATGTAACGGATGGTCACCCATCCATGGATCGACCTAGACAAGCGCTGCTTAACCTTGTAAATCGACTTTTGCGGCTGTTATTATTTAACCACGATTTCAACGTTAACCATTACATGCATGAGTAAAATACTAGTTAATTCAGCAGTGTTCCATCTTTACCCTATTCTTAAAATAACAGTGTTTACCTTAGTATGCAGTTGGTTACAGTAGACGAAAGCTGCGTTTGCTCATTTTTTTAATAAAACCTCGTGCACACGATCATCGTGCATCTATTTACTTCCTCTTGTGCGGACCAATAGGTACTTAGTAGTAAAATAAAAAAAGACCGAAAAATATGCGAGCTTTTTTTTATAATCCCTTATCCGCCCCCCTCTTCCTTAACCCTTATTCCTTGTCCTCATCCCTTTATTTACTTTCTGTACATACTTATTTACATTTTTAAATATTAATTTAAAAAAAAAAAAACAAAAAAAAAAAATTAATAGCCCACCGAGAGAGAAACTTAATAATACTTATTATTAATATTTTGTTTAAAAAAAATCTCAGGCTCTGTTTATGATCACAGACGTTTGACCACCATTTTTCGACCAATAAGAATGAAAGAAAAAAAGGACCAAGGAAGAGAAAGTTGTCAGTGTTTTTTGCTTCCTGGCGCTGCAAGCAAGAATAGTCCTTACGGTGCACGGTGGTCAGACGCAAGTTAAGGTGGCTGGACCTCAGTACTGCAACAACATCACTGTTTAGCTAGATTCCTTCGTCACCAAGCTGTTTTAGCTGTGGTTCGACTTGCGGGGTAGACTCAGAACTTGAAGTAAAGTTACAACTTACCAAATAACTCACTGTAATGCTGCCTAAATTTTTTTTTAAAGTAAAAGTGACCAGGTAGATCCTGGTTGCCATTTATCTTAATTCCTTAAACCTTTTATTGATGAACGAACAAATCCAAACTCACAAAGTTGTAAGATATCACATTTGAATATAATAATCAGGATGTTCTTTAGGATGTGTAATTATTACCATAATTCCAATGGTTGTTTTGATACTGCTAATCAGAATATCATTTAGTGAAAAATTTGTTTATTTTAATAGTTTTTTTCTAATTGGCAGTAACTCTAAAATATTATTTCCAATGAGAACCGAGGATTTTATTTGTTTTTAGTTCAGCTACTCAACAACAGAGGTCGCTGCAAGTCGTTTAAACAGAATATTATTGTTTTCGAAACCTTTAAGTAAGATTGTTTTAACCTATAAACTTTTAATTTGGAGACTTCATCAGAAACTGATAGGGATAATATAAAGAAAAACACACGTATGAATCATCCTTTTTATTTTTTAAAATAATTATAGCTAACCGTTTCGGCAATAATAGTCACTATTCTCAATTTAATGACACAGTAAGCATTTTCCGTTGTTAAAATTATATTTTTTTCACAATAAAATTAATGGGTTAATTAAATTTGTTCAATAAAATGTAATAACTAAAAAAATATTGCTTAACATAACAACGCTAAACTTAACTATAAATTACATAGCAGTTCTTATTTTGACTAAATATTGAGTACAAAAAAATAATAACTTTTATAAAAAATATAATATTTAATAAACACATCGAGTAAATCTAAAATAATTACTTAAAAACATGGCATCATTTTATATTAATAATTTTTAATAATTATTAAACTTAAAATTATAGGGTACAACTCTATACACGAGAAATAATGATAAAAATAAAATAAAAATTACAAAATAATAAAACAAAAAATTCTCTGTCGTGAACACTCGTTACATAAGAGATTTAAGAAATATCCAACATGTATGTTTATTCGCCTAAACATCGATTAGGTACAGTAATATCGTCACATCACATTTCTAAAATTTATTTACAATTTTGTTTAATTTTTACTTTTTTTTTAAGTTTAAATACAGCATGCCAAACACGAATTTTGACTTCTAACTAATCCGTAAATTTTAATTTCTAATGTCTAAACATTTTGAATTTTACAATTTTTACGCCGAAATATATTGTAGTTACAATAATTTTTGATTTATACAAGTTTTCATTTTAATTTTTACAATTTACTGTTTCCAAAAACGTACCTACAACAACATTTTTTGTTCAATCACGACATTATTTTAAGGATAAACAAGATAAGACTAGAATTACACCAATTGGGTAAAGTTTTGCGAAATAATAAGTAATGTTAACGATAATTTAACAAAACGTTTGTAACAACGCAAATGCCCTATGTGACATTACAGAGGCTAGGCAATACGATAAAATAGACAAAAAGGAATGCGCTGTCAGTGGTTGAATTACCAAAGTTACCCTAATAATTAACCCCTTTTTGATTTTTACCCCATTTTATTACAGACATTATTTCTAGTTTTGAATTTTGAATTGTACTTCCATTTTTTTTTTTGTAATTTGAGTTTAAATAATAATAATTATTTTTGTAAAATTACATTATGAAAATTGTTGATGATTGCATATTTTTTTTTCTTAAAAATATGTTTATTAAAATGGATACGACGCAAGAGCGGGATATAATAATCCCCGTAAAAACACCAATAATTAAATTCCATTATCTATGACATTTAAGTACGTTTACGTACACAGATATTTTTTTTTGTATTTATTTGTTTTTTTTATTCGTTGTTTACTACAGTATAATATAAAAACGCAGTTTTAGTGCTAATTTTATATTATTTTTTCAACCATTTATAAATAAATATTTTGAAATATTCATTTATGAATAATTTCTGGTATTACATTACATTAATTATGCTAACTTACGATACATTAAGATATACGACTACTATTGTGAGTTAAATTGAAAACCTGGCTATCCTGACTACACTTATTTAATTATAAGATTAATGATGTATATTTAGCTAAATATGTTTTAAAACAAGCAGAAATACAAACCACGTAAACGAACAAGCGGTAAATAAAGTAACTTTAACGGTCAATAAGGATGTTTAATTCAAATCAACAGCAATTCATTGTACAAAAACTTAACAACTTTGAAAAATATTATTAACTGCTGTAGCTGGTAACATAATTATGTTTCAGGAGCAATATTTTTGTATTCCTCGAATAAAATGCATCACTCACTTTTGGTTAACATTTTTCTTTCAAAATTGGAATTTGATTTATTTATTTACCAAAATGTCATGTACCTAGAACACAATTATTTTGAATCTTTTATTCAAACAAATTGATTTAAATTTTACCGAAAATATGAATTTTAAAATGCATTAATCTAAACTTTCAATACTATTTTGAAATTTTTTACAAAGTAAATATTTTTCTCAGTGTTGCATTTTATACAAGGAACGTAAAATATTGCTGCAATCTTATTTTGAAGTAACAATTTTCGAAAGTTCAAAAACTTTTTCAAAAGTAGCTGATAATATTTTCCCTATAACTTTGAAATAAAAAATGTAATGTAATCGCAAGTTGTAGGTCGCGATTTCGATGTTCAGATGATAGAACAGTTTGTTAGTACCTAAGTATTTATCACTTTTTTACTGCCCGAAGAAAAAACAATCAACGATGTCAACTTTATCGAACATTAAAAAAGCGACACAAAAAACGTTTGTCAACGAATTTTTCTATTAACAAAACAATTAAATAACACAATTAGGTAACTTTATAATTAATTAATAGCCAATTAAACTACAACATTGGAAGGCGTCGTATCCATATAAAAAACTGACAGCGCATTTTAAAAATTGAGATTTATGCAGACTAATCTCCGCACATGAAATGACAACTGAATCCAGTACTATTGATACTAAAAACAGCCAAAAATATTACAAATGCGAACAAATGTAATATTCTTTGACTCCGTATTGGCGATCCAGTACATCGCCTTTACTTTTAATTAGGCATTATATTTAATGTACACTGCTTAACTACGGAATTTTTTCGTCATAAAATAAATGTAGAAAAACATTTTTTACCTTTTTTTCCGTAATAACGTTAAAAAAATTCACCGTCGAAAACTTAAAAATAACCTCTGACAACTCGCAGACACGATCTGTTATAACTATTCCATTTCGATGATCACAGAAAATACGTTTTCATTTACATTTTTGTGTGGCGTAAATACCTAAACACTATTTTTTTCATTTTATTTTTGTATCTTAATCAAAAAATTCTTATTATTAAATTTTACCATCTCGAAAATACCACATGAATATTTTTTTACAAATATTTTTACAATGAGAGTACGCCGCACAAAAATGTGAACCACAATGCGACATGAACACTTTCTTGGAAACGTAACTTTTGATCTAAAAATCTAATGTTAGGATTCACGATCCGTGCTTTTTTATTTTTGTACAACTCGACATCCTTCGAGTTAAGTTCCCTAACATGATGGTTCATTAATTATAACTTTAAAAATACCAAACGTTCATAAATTTTTCCTTCTACTAAGACCTAAATTTAAAACAATACCTTTTATACAATATTCATAGGAACTTCTTTTGTTGTTATATTAATTTATTTATATATTAAATTTATGAGGACATTTTTACATAAATAGCGATCCGTTCACTTGGAATTTTATTGCAATTATCATATTTTTGGTTTATTATCAGTCAAAATTGTTTTCACGTCCAATATAATTGAATTTTTACTCACGTTTCCTTGAAAACATATGTATTTACGATATCGGGTAACCATTCGCGTCTCGATGTAACTTGCCTGTCCGTACCAAATAAATGAATAAATCTTTGCCGAAAAGTTGTGTATTTCATAACAGAAATTAAGTATAAGAAATTATTTTTCAATTAAAACACCTTTCTCCTTCGAAAATAAGAACACGATACGGAAATAAAAATGTTTTTGGGCTATTGCATTGTTTTTTTTTCCTATTTACATTGATATAACGCAGCAGTAACGGTGCCTACACTTTTTGATGGAGTGTAGATCACTGCTCGAAAATACCAATATTAATTCAAGAATGAAATAATTACGTACATTAAAATCAGCTTATTTTTACCTTACTTATGTTACGATTATACGTATAATACAACTTGTATGAACGAAATAAAATACATTCATTTGGTTCACATAAATTGTCCCTTATTTATAATACATGTTGATAATATTAAAAAGAATTAATATTCGGCAACACTTGACATTCTCTTAAATTTGAAATTGCAAGAAATCCCCCAGATTTTTTCAGAATTGGGGAATATTTTGCAATTGTGAACTATAAATCTATTGCGGCAACTGTATGCATTTATTTATTACGTTTATTGATAATGATTTTATAATTGCAGAGTGCAATTATTAATCATTTTTAAATGATTTCTGGGCTATTGCTGTTTAATTATGCTTGTTTTAAAATTAAAATAAAAAATTGTAAGTATTTGGGCTGTGTGAACATCCGTGATAAAAAGAATGTCTTGTGTTTTATGTATTTCGTCTACTCATAGTTATTGTCGTCGAAAGTTACTATTGGATCTTATTTTTACTTTACTTCGACGTTTAGTCCAATTATCAATAATTGTCCTATTTAATGTCCTGTTGAATGTAAGTTCAGTGAAAAATCGCTATTTTTTTATTATTTATCAATTACAATTCCATTTTGATTTATTTACATTCAAAAGATAAGTAACGGCAGTCTTCTGAAAAAATAAATAATATAATTTTAAATATATATACAACTATACAAATCATTTTGTAAATAATTATTTGCCAGTAAAAATAATCGTATAATAATGTTAAAATAAACTGTAATTTTAAGTTATAATATAAAACAAAAGCTTCAACATTTACGTAAAGTGCTACAGTATTTACATAATTAATATCTAATATGGCATTTAAAAATAAAATACGCCAAGAAATAAGAAAAATTTTGAAATGAAAATAAAAATAAAATTTATTTTTTGTTAAATAGAATTATTTTGTGCGTTCAAAACGTGACTAGCATAAGACGTGTTATTGCGTGAAAAGATTAATAAAAATAATTATTAAAATTGAATAATAATAAAAATATCCTATGGAAACATAATGCAACTAATTATATTGCAATAAATCGTCGCTAAATGCGATCGTGCTTAAACCAGTTTGGCACATCCAAAAGTTTGTACTAAGCTAAGAAATTCACTGCTCTGTGGTAAAGCTAATAAAAATAAATATATATTTCTAATAAAACACTCAATAATAACCAAACAAATAATAGAAGATTGCACTGTAATATTATTTGTCGTAACTCTACATCTAATTACTTGTTCGGGCGAGTTTTTGTTCCATTTTGTTCATTCATTCAACTATTTTAGGTACTTTTTTATTTTATTTACAGTAAAATTTGTTTCCGCTAAAAGTTTCCCTATTTACAACAGTTAGTTCTATCTAAATTAATGTTATTACTTTATTTTTTTTTTCATAATTGTCTACTTTTGCCGGCTAAAATTAAACGTAAAAACACTTTTAGAGTCCAAAACTAACTCGGTAAATTAACAAATTAATTACGAATTACCAATCAGAGGCGATTTCGCACATACTCCGGCCGAGAAATAATTTTTCATCCAAAAAATACAAAAGTCCCATTTTATAATTTTTCACTAAGTTTTATGAGCTAAATTACATCTATTGCGTCGAAATCGCATCGGATTAGTAATAGCTGAATTTTCATGGCTGAGGATTTTGTTGGAGGTGGACAGCTTGCTGAGCTGCTTGTTGGGCAGCTTGAGCGGCATGTTGGGCAGCCTGAGCGGCTTGAGCTGCTTGTGCGGCTTGCATGTGCTGTTGCTGGACGGCTTGTTGGGCAGCCTGTTGTGCGGCCTGCTGTGCGGCTTGCTGTGCGGCCTGGGCGGCTTGCTGCGCCACCTGCTGGGCAGCCTGTTGGGCAGCTTGCTGTGCAGCCGCCTGCTGAGCAGCCACCGCCTGTTGCGCGGCCTGCTGGGCTGCTTGCTGCGCCGCCTGTTGCACTGGCGACGGTAGGTTGAAACCCAGCATTCTTGGATCATGCAATCTAAGAGCCTGTTCTAGTCGCTGTTCCTGTGCGATTCTGAACGCTTCCACTAGTTCTGGCGATATCTGTCCATTTCCATCGTTTGGCTGTTGCGGAGGAAAGCCTCCGTTGTGTCTTAAAGGACTGGCGGCCTCGTTGCCGTGGGCCGCAGCGGCTTGGGAGACGGCAAGCCGCAGCGCTTCGGCTTGACTTCGAAGAAGAGCCTCGGCTTGCTGGATTCTGAGTGCGGCTTCAGAGGGTGCTGGTGGTGTTTCTGTAGGTGGTTGAGCCGGTGGTGGCTCTCTGGCCAGTTGCTGCCTCATCGCGGAAACCAGGTTGGCAGCAGCTACCTGCACGGCGCTGGCTCCTTCGCCAGGCTGGGCCATCATGTTAGCTGCGGCCGCGGCTATGGCTGCGACTCTTTCGTCTCCGTATGCTTGGTGTCCATTATTGGCTGATCTGAGTAGGTCCGTGAGTTTGTTAACTGCTGCCCCTGCTTCAGAACCAGCAGAGGAAGACAGTCGTCCGTTCGATGATGAGTCTGAGTGCGCTGGGGAGGGTGGCGCGAGGTTTAAGAGGCCGGATCCTCCAGCTGACGCTGAGACGGCGGCGATGATGTCCCGCTCTCGTCTCTCAGCGGCCGCTCGGGACAGTACGTACTGGGCAGCGAACTGATGTTTCGGTTCCATTCTCATGTGCTCCATGTGGGAGAGGAGGCCTGAAATATTGAATAGCAAATGAATATCTTCAAATTATAAGACAGAGATATAACAAATCTAATTGTAGCTTGCAATTTCAACTGCATCAGTATTAGTCCCATTGTTCGTTTGAGAATGCAAAAGAAAGAATGGGAAACCAAAATACATTGTTTGCTTAATAAATTCATAACTAGCGTTTGCCTGCGGCTTCACGGCATCTATGATAAATGTCCTTCGGGAACGAGATTCGATTCCGGTTCAAAAACCTTTTATGCTTTAGTCCGTGTTGTGATTTATCTCCGTGTCAAGTTTTAACAACTATAGGCTGGCTGTTATCGACAAGGTGTTTGCATATTTGACTGATACGACCTGAAGTCAATATTAGACAAATATGCAGTCAGTTACCTACGGAATAATTAACTGAGTACTTTAGTGCTGTCTTTGTTTATATTTTGATTGTAAAGAGTGTCCATGGAGTTTCTTGCCCATTCTTCTCCATAGAGATCTATGATTTGGAATGGGCAACTACAGTACTTTCTCAAGTTATTATGCCTTGTGTCTGTGACTGTAGCTTCGCCTTTGTTTTTCTGACATTCAAAAGTGCCTGTTATGGTCTAATTGAAATAAATGCTTTAAGTTTGAGTTTCTGTTGGTTTTGTTCTAAAATATTTCTCTTTTTGAAATATTTCATCGGTCTAATATATTATTGTTTTCAGATAAACTGTCCATAAATGTATGGACTGTTTTTAAAGTTCCGTATCCAAGGGGTAAAGACGGGACCCTATTAATAAGACTCCACTGTCCGTCTGTCTGGCTGTGTGTCACTAGGCTGTATCTCATGAACCGTGATATCTAGACAGATGAAATTTTCACAGATGATGTATTTCTGTTGCCGCTATAACAAAAAATACTAAAAACAGATCAAAATAAATGTTTAATGGGGCTCTCATACAACAAATTTGATTTTTTTGTTTTTTGTTTTTAGACAATGTTACGGAACCCTTCGTGCGCGACTCCGACTCACATTTGGCCGGTTTTTCTCATTACTATGCATTCATCCTTTTATAATAAAGATGATAATATAGCTGGCGTGTCAGTTTATTAATCCTCTCATAGCTTTGTTGCAATTTCAAGCCAAGCTTTAAAAATATTTTATGCAAACATGAAGATTAATTTTTGATGCTTTTGTTCGTTCAAAGACTATTTTAGCTAACTTAGGCCTTATCAGTAAAAACAGTGACTACTGAAGAATGCTACTGAAGGCGTCATACTCGTAGTCAAGTTCTGGGCCGACTCAATCTAAGGGGAGGGACTCAACCTTAACGAAGCCGAAAGGCACTAGTTCTCCCCGTCATTGCGATATTTTTTTTGTGGTAGACCATACCTGGGAACTTTCTAGTTACGGAGTTATTGGGGGTCAAAGTTCCAAGTTTTTCACTTTTTTTTTTTTAAATACATGTTTTTAATGTAAGATTTTAACTTTAAACACCTCCACGACCCCTGTACTATTCAATGCATCCATCAGCACAATGTTTTGAGTGCGTTATATTGAGTCCTACCGTAAAGTGATTTTTCACCCCAAAAATAAAAGTTGTTTCCTAGCAATAATTTTTGCGTAGTTACTTAGTTTGATCTATTTTAATAGGACCTTATGCTTGGTAGACGGCTTCGTTAAGGGTCTTGTTACACCCTGTATATTGCCATTGAAGAAAGAAGAACTGACTTACCACTTTCATGCGTAAACACAGCCTGGCAGACGGAGCACGGCCACATCCTCAATCCGCTGGTCAGCTGGGTCTCCGGGTGGCATGCCAGGTGCTTCCTCAGCGAGCCCTCATTGACGTAGTGCTTCCCGCAGACAGGACAGGGATGATTCGCCGTCCGTCGCTTTGCTATGTAAGGATCAACAGGTTTAGCCTGTGCTGGGTACGGTGACGTGGCTGGAGGGCCTAGTCACCAGGATCAGGGTTAGTAGGTTAAGGGAGGGAAAAAAAGAAAAAAAAATAGGTTAGTTCCATTGTTAGTATATTTTTGATGCGACTGTGCTTTGTTGGCGTGTTTTTTTGAAATAGGGGGCGGTTTGAGCAAAATAATACATTATTTTTCTTTTATATTATAAATCTTTTTGTACTGTTATGAACGGGAACTTCATAACAATTACACAGAAGGCTTTTTATCCAACAAATCACCTTCAAAACACTTAATATTACATTCATCTAACCAAAATCAAAACGCGAAAACAAATGGAGCTTAAATAAATCAATAAGTAAAACCAAAACAGAAACCAATTAACTGAACATTGGATGCCAACGAAACGGAATTGACGATAGAAAACGAGGAAAACGCTGCCATTAGATACATAAACAAAACATGTTATGATAATATAGACTGAACGCCATCCGAAGAATTTGTATTTCCAGGGACAAGCAAGAAATGTTTGCAAAACATACTACCCTCAGAATGATGTTAGAACAATAACATCTAGTCCCCGGACCGCGTTCACCGCTTATTTATTAAGTTAACGTTTAAGATTTATGGAAACGATACGTTTTTGTTATACCGTTGATATTGAAACCAACACCCCTCATGGCTTTTTGCCAGCTGGAAGCTTTTATAATACGTTTTAAAACATAATGCTAGATAAGTACGACTTATCGCGCTGTTACGATGACCAGTTACAAACTTCCAGTGACATAACTTACACGCTAACATATCTCTTCTGTTGCAACGTAAAAATTACATTATAAGAATAACATATTTTAACAATGCCATTATTAAAATAAAATCATTCATTTTAATTATTACCAATTTTGAAAAATAAGTCCCAATAAAAGAGATAATTAAATTCTAAATTAAAACTAAACCCAAACAAATTGAAAAAAGAATGTCAATTACGTTCCATTTCTGAATTTGAAACGGACCGCCGCTATCAACATTCAAATTTCGAGAGAATTCAAAAAAGGAACTTCTTTGCCAGTAACAGACGGAGTTCTTTTTTCAAACAGACCAATCCTTCGAATTTTGAAAAAGCCGAACACTGAAACTTACTCGCAACGCCGGATGCATTGGGGTCCTTGTGGGTGTTCTTCATGTGCTCTACTAGGGCTTCGCCCCCGAACACTACTTTGTGGCATATTGGGCAGGGAGTGGCAGTGGCACCACCTATCATGAGTGCTGCGTGTTGCTGCAAAACACCAAGGTGCAGCTGAAGCTCCTGTTCCACCGGCGGTGGCGATGCGGGCATAGCATTTCAAAGATTAGGACACATTCATAATTAAAAAACACAAATAACAACAAAAATATACAGTCGAAAGAGAATTTTGAAAGAAACATTTCGGCCAAACAGTCAATTTTGATTTTGAAAATTGCAAATGAATGTAAAATTGCCAATTTTATAGGTTTGTAGATAATTTTGAAATAAATAGTAAAATGCTGAAATTATTTTAAAAATCAAACACAAGTTCCGTGCTTTTTGGGGAACTTGAAAATTTTTGTAAAGTAAAAAAAACACATACACAACATTGCCAAATATTTTAGCAATTTATTTGACCAAGAATTGTATCATAGTTATTTTATAGGGAAACAATTACATGACGTCTGAGGACACTGAATCACTAAAATGGAGATAAAAATATTTTTCCTAAAGAATTCAAATAGTTAGGTAATTAAAAATCTAAATTATTATTTTTATTTAGTAACAATCATTTAAAAATTACATTTAGATACTGACCTTTGCCGTGTGAGTTCTCAAACTGCTTTCGGTAGCAAATCCTTTCCCACAAATATTGCAATGAAAAGGTCGATTTTTAGCCCTTTCCACTTGAGCATCATGGTTCCTTAGGTGTTGCTGTAAGTTCGAGAGCTGGATAAAGGCTCTTCCGCAATCCGGCAGATGACATTTGTATGGGCGTTCCCCTGTAAAGAAGGCTAGATTTCAGTTTTTGTTGAACTTTGGTCTATCTGTTCGGAGTAGCTATTAAGAAGATATTTTTGGAGTCGAAATACAGATTTGATGGAATTAGAGTCCTGACCTAAACAAAGTAACGAGCTTAAACTTGTATGCTTATAATTCTATCCGCAGTTTTAAATTCCCTGCAATTCTTTCACATCTGTTAGTAGTGTCCATTAATAGAACATACATAATGTCATATCTGAGTGAGAGTTAGCGCAACACAATGCATCTGACCCTAATAATCAACGAGAATGTTTTTAAGACGCGATCTAAAAGATCTGAACCATATGCTCCTATTAAAGCTAAACCAAACATCAAAATTAGGACAATCGACGTTCGAAAATCGAACACTAACGGTGATCTTACACAACGGAACCGCAAACCAGTTCGAAATTCGAAACAATCTCAGCCAGTCGGGGCACGTTTGTTAAAAAGCCGAAAAATCACGACCGCGACCTAACCCAACGCGAAAGAAACCGAACGTGGCGTTCCATTTTTAAAATAAGACCATAATAAAACGAACGCATACTTTTAGCCTGTACTGCAAGCAAATGCATAGGTCGTTGAACGCACGCACACGGCTGCATTACCCACACATAGAAGCGTGTGCCTACGGAGTCCTGGCCTTTGTCAGTGTATGTGAATTTTGCATGTCTGAGAAGAATGCGTGCATATTATACGCGTGAGGGACTCAGATTATTGTAGAATTATTTCCTAGATGCAACTAGATAGATATGTATGTGTATCTAGTGTAGGCTGTAACGGTCCGATCGCCATAT
Organism: Eugnorisma glareosa; assembly: GCA_947578425.1. Classification (NCBI taxonomy): domain Eukaryota; kingdom Metazoa; phylum Arthropoda; class Insecta; order Lepidoptera; family Noctuidae; genus Eugnorisma; species Eugnorisma glareosa. The sequence goes on from OX387981.1 coordinate 4,079,007, forward strand.
TTATTGCCAGTAAATTTTATAAGTGTGTATGTTTTATTAGTTAGCTGATAAAAGTGATTTAAATATGGGCTCATAGGTTTTACTGGCAGTGTTTGGTGATCGCGCTGTCCTTGCTGGTTGTTTGAGAATTAATTGGTCCGTGTTAATAAAATTTGGGGTTTATTTACAGCAGTTTCTTTAGTAATTACTGTTTTTGAGATTAATTATTTTGAGGTTTTTAATTTTAATAAAACTGATTATTGATTATATAATTATTACCTTTTATTTTAGAAAAATGAAAGCAATTATGATATCGTTATTTTGTAATACAGAAAATTTTCAACGGATTTTATCAAAATAATGTGAGACAATTATTCTCTACTTAAATGTTTGACATAAATAGCGAGTATTTCAAAGTTATATTATCTAAATTAAGTTCAATGAAGTAAGTAGACAGGCATTACATTTTTGCCGTTTCCCAAGATTATAAAAGTGAATGTCTAAAACGAGGTCTCAGATAGTATTTCTAGAATAAAACCTAGCTTAGCATAGGTGGGGTCAATAATCACCGATGTGTCACGGTTATCCTAGTTTCTAAGTGGTGATTATTAATGTGTTGTGGTGATTAGGCTGTAACCTTAGAATGTGTGTAATGTAATTTAGTGTTACACATGTGTCACGATTGCATACATAAACAGATAAAAATATTGATGGGTTTTTAAAACTCATATTTTTGTTTTAAACTTTAACTTGTAATTATGACAGTAAATAATTATGATTATTATGAAAAAGTTTGCGTAAAATTTAAGCGATTTTGACCTCTGAGTTTTTTTTCAATATTTCTTCTTAGCGGTAAGTCCCATAAGAAAACACCGACCACTACCTACTACTAGTACTAGTAGTACTAGTACTACTTTTCTATTTCACGCAAGAAAATGCTATAATCGATTTCCGGAATAGTCATAATGTTATTAGGTAATTTATAAGATGGGTTATTAATATTGTATAATTTCTTACAGAAAAAATATAATATCGAAAAAGTGCATTCAAATAAACCTGCATGAGATAAAAGGTGCGACCGCCACCAACGCGGTCACAGGTTCGAATGCCGTCTCGGGACAAAATATTTGTATTTCTTAACATATAGTATTATTGTATCTATGCAAGACTTAAGTATGTGTAAGTATATTGTGTCACGGATTTCTTGTGTGAAGCGTTCATTGATGGTTTTGATGGTAATAAGGACTGAAATTCTACTTGATAGTATGTAGTACAGTTACCGAAAGGATTGTGTTGTATAAAGAATTCTTTTTTTTGCATTTGTGTGATGGTATACAAGTTTATTTAACGAGATTTAAGATATAGGCAGTAAACTTCCATAAACGATTTTTTTTTCTATTTGATCTCATTATTAAGGCAATTTTATGTAATGTTGTAATCATTTAAAACACAAATGTTTTCGATAATCATAATTTTTTTGGGGTGGTGTAGCATTTTTTCTTTTGTTCGTTCATACTTTTCTATTATGATACAATAGGTAGATACCTTAATATGGTAGGTTGCTAAAAACATTACAATATGAACTGCATCTATGGCTAATAGCATCGATTTTAATTTTCTTAAAAAAAAAAGTATTTCTTAACCCGTTATCTTTTATTGTACAATATTAGTAAAAGAAAGTGTAGTAATGACTGCAGTAAAAGATGGACTATTATTACTATTACGTTTAATAATAGTCTTTCGATTACATTAATCGACTATAAATAAGAGTGCTTTATAGTTTTTCATTCACTTAAAAGCAAACATCTATAAAAGTTTATTAGTATTTTTAAATAGATTGTCTATGTTCAGGCGATGAGCGGTTTTTAAGTAATTTTGATTGTGTATAGTGATTAAAATGTAAGGTCTATCTAGTTTATGTGATATTAAATGTATGCTATAAAATACATATATTTTGGATATTTCCTAATTATTTCGAAGAAAGCTGTAATAATTCTTTTTACTGTCAAAGTGAACATGTGTATTGTTATTTCTTATCTATTTATTCAGAAAAACAGTAATTTACTACGTTTTAAAGTAGGTACCTAAGTAAACGCTTCTTGTGTATGTTTCATACTTCATGTAGGACCCTCTTCTTTGGTTATAACCTTTTTAAACCTTTTGTTGTACTTAGAAATGGTAACTTAAAAAAAAAGTTAGGAAAACTCACAATAAAAGATGGTTCTTGAAATAACAAGTATCTTATAGGTTAATAAATAAATAAATATATAGATAAAGGTAATTTTGTTTCTCAAAAAACGATTTCAATATTTGTCTAAACTTACGACCTAAAGATATAATCCTAAGACACTCCCATAAATGTCCTATTACACGTAGTAAGAGATTCCTCATACAAAAAAAAATCAAACGTACCAAAGATTAATCTTGTCTATGGTCAATATGTCTTCCGGGTTCGCTGTTCCCTATACTATTGTGGCATCGCCGCCATTTTTCAACGTATACAGCTTGCACAACCTACGCGTGAACCTACCAGTTTAACTTAACCCTCAGATACTACGCGGTTAAATTTAGCCAGGGTTCTTGTTGTGTTGGTAGTGAACAGTATAGCTATTTTTGTTATTTCACTATGAATAAATGGAAGGGAAAGGCGCTTACCTTAGCACAGTTTGGCCGATGTGCGATGGCAAAGGATGGTATCTTTTAGATCGTGAACGGATTTATAGTTGGTTAATTTGTGGGTTTATTAACGGGTTTTGGTTGAAAATATTGAGGTAGTGGACAAAAATAGGCAACTTAGGAAACATTGACTTTGAATTCAAAAATAATTCTTCAAATATTTTATTGCAAAAAGATGGGTATCTTTTATCAGTAAAAATGTCCTTTGCTTAATTAGTTTAGTAAAGTTATAGATACTTCGATATTGATATTCAAAACGGCCTTTACTTTTTCAAAAAACCTTAAATCAAAACTTCACTCCCACAAATCAACAATGACACCATAAACCTACCACCCAATTAGAAACCTAAAAACATTTCGAAGCTAACTGGAATCCAGGTATTACAAAGCCTAGGCCAGACCTAGGTATCCTGAAGCCTACGCGTTCGATTTACATACAAAAGTACCTCACAGCCACCTTTGACTTGGCTGCGTAGGCATTAAACATTCTTATTCAGACAGTTAGTCTGTTCCTGGGTCGGCTTTTTGAGATAGATACTATAATATACTGAGATAAAATAATAATATTGTCATATTTATGATTAAAATGGTCCTTATTTTATACGTTAGTGCTGATTCTATGGAAACTGACAATGTTAAACTTAAATGTGTATAGCCATCTTTTATTTAAGGTTAAAAATTGAATAGTGGAAGATAAAACTGTCAAATAATCTTGAACTATTGAACATGCATTTTATCTAAGAATGTTATGCTACTTAAAACAAGAGCAAGCTCTTCTTGTGCTAATTGACAGGTGTCAATTTCAGACATCTTCGGCTAGTTCTCATGAAAAGTTAAATGTCAGTAAAACCTAGTCAACAAGAATATTTTAAAGCTTGGTACCTAATAGTTTAATCTAATAAGAGTTGGTTCCTAATTGGACTACTACTACTACTAAGACTCATTTATGTTCATTATAAACAAAGCTAGTCTAAAAAAGTGTAATCATTTTAAATAAAGAACGAAAGAACACAATCATAGACATTGACAATTCTCGTTTACATTTCACAAAGGCAAAGGAATTCAGTTACAGAGCCAAGTTTTGCAACATAATAATTATAGGTCCGCTAAAAACTTCGCAGACATTACAAAAAAGGTATAAAACTTTATCTTTTTTAAGTAAAAATTAAAAAAAAAAGAATACAAACTCAAATAATAATAATGATTAAAATCTACGTGTCTCTCGGGACGTGACTTAAGAGAATTTAATTTAATTTGACTTTTAAAAAGAACTTTACTTTTTGTTTCATAAAAGATTAAAAATGTTGCAAGATAAAAGAGTTTGCTCGTGGTATTTTTTAATGTCCTTTTTTGACGTCGGCTGGTCCTTGTGAGTACTTAAATGGGAAAATAAATTATGACATTATACTTCATTAAGTTTTCAAAGTATGGCAATGGACACGATTTCTGTGCTTTTGCATACGTAAAGCTAATCACCCATATTTAATTTAATTTAGATGCTCGGAGGCAAAGGAAAGGTAGATAACCTCTCACTAAGTCATATCCTACTAATATAATTAATATAGCCTTACTTTTACACATAATTATATTCTGTTTTAAAAACAAAACACACATTAGTGCCTTCAAGATTGCAGCACAGCTTATTAAACTAAAACCATTTGACATATTAATACTGGCCACGTTTAAAAAGGCATTAAAAAACTGTTGATAAGACGTATTCATATGAAATGTCATGTATCTGTCATCTGTCGTCATACATACACATTATGATTCTTGCTCGCACACGTAGCTTACCTACCTACTACATTAATGTGAGTATTGTGGCAGGCGTTCAGAATAAGAAGTATTTGAGCTAAAAGACTGGACTAAGAATAGGAAAATGCGGGTAAAGGGACATTCAGTATCTTGATGTGTGATTGAGTACAAATAAACTTTAAGAAAATGGGTGGTAGATATTCTAGGGGTTTGCTAAATTACAAATATTGTTACTTTAGATATTTTGAAAAAGCGTAATATAAGTCGTTATTTTAGTATTGGCATTATCATAAACATTAAAATAGAGTGAGTAAAAATTAATATCATTTCTGAATTGCTTACTAAGCAATAATGTCCCGATATGTTGTGTTTTTTGAGGTGGCCTTTGTCCAGCTGTGGGCAGCACAGGCTTGCTAACTATAGTCATTTTGACTAGTTTTCCAGACAAAAGTCCAATTCACATATGCAAATGCCAGCAACATACCTACCCACACTGATACAAGTAAGTACGTATAGAACTACGCAAAACATAGATATGGCGGCGGATTCGAAAATTAAAATTAAACATATCTCGTTGCGCGTCGATTTTAAAACACGTCGGCCGGTCGGCGCGTGCGCGATGCACAATTTATTTTTGAATTTGGAACGCAGACTTCGCGCCGTTTTAAGTATAGTAAACTCGAATAATTCGCATGCAGTAGCATGCGAATTATTCGAGTTTTTGATGTTCTTTGATTGACATTTTTTTGCGTCTACATTTTTTAAAATATATTTTAATTCGCTTTGGGACGGAATGAAATTGAGGAGCGTTTTCGACCCAATCAGAAATGGACAGGCTCCTATTTTTTTCCTGAAATAACCTACCAAGAACGTAAAAAATAAAAAAAAATGGAATAAAAAGTACTCTTGCATATTTATTTCCCTATTCATCATTTATAGGTAAAACATTCTTAGAATTCTCAACCTGGAACTCTTATTCCTCAACCAATCAAATTTATCATCATAGGTACACATGGCTACATATCAAGCTATACATTTCCAGTATAAGCTGACCTCGCATTGTACGGAAATTCTAAGCAATGCGAGATCAGCATAAACTGGAAATGTATCGCTTGATGTGTAGCCGTGTGTACTATCAAGCTTCCCAAAGCCCACATTAATGTTGAAATATCTGTAGATAAGCCTAACCCTTCAACACCGGCGCGTTACATAATACCAATAAGTTCTTAGACGACCGATTTACGGTAACTATCGGTTATGAAATATTTTTAATATCCTTCTATACATAATCGATAGGTATATACTTTCATAGTACCTAAATAAATCGCCTACGCCCGTCTGCATAACGTAATGCACGTTAGCAAATAAACATCGTTGTAAAATGATCTACAACAATTTTAAACCTGGTTTAATTTTAATCAGCCGATTAACTTTATCTTGGAGTTGGAAAATGTTACTTTTTTATCAGATTGGAAAGTTTGAGTAAAAAACGGATATGGGAAGTGTCTGTAATGCCAGTATATGAGGTATAAATTATACTACATACTGCAGTGAGAATTTCGAGCCGATATTAGCTTCGTATGCAGTTTCGAATGTGTAATTTGTTGCCGGAGTTTGAATCGATTTTTTTTTCAAAAAGATCATTTTATTTTTGGCGTTGTTCTTACAGGGGTAGCGGTGGAGGGTTAAGTGATATGAGTGTTTTGTTAATAAAGTTTTGGTCTTGTTAAAAAGATTAAGAATGAGATATTTCCGGATATCGATATGAAAATATTGTAACCTAATTGTAACTATACCTATTGTAATCTAATAAATGCATTAGGTGTACTTTTTCGTGAAGTCGGTAGGTAGTGATTTTAATGTAGATAATAAAGTAACCAGTCACTATAGTAAATTCTAAAGGGTACGTATATATCGGATAAGCTGGTAATATACTGCAGTAATATGTTATCTCAAATAAAAAACCCTAAAATGCTGCTGCACCAAAATCCAATACCTTTACAAGTCGACATTTTACATGCCCAACACAACCGATCCGCGTAACTATTCAAACCATTTGTATGTATGTCCACTGAATTTATACAACATTAATCATTGCTATTCGAAATTTAAATTATTGGGCCTCGAATTTGCGTGCACACATGGTGGTGCAACTCGCTCCCCGCCGCCACCCCACGGTGGGGGTGGGTTGGCCGAAGGGGGGCGGGTCACGCACTCCCACCCAACTATCGTCCCCCTCGCCTCCAACTATTTCGGGGAGGGCAGTGGGCATAAAAAAAATATAATAGTATTCCACCTGCGTCCGTCGAGCCGAATTCGTATTGACGTGTACCGTTAAATATGGATATTGGCCGCCATTTTGTTTTATGCTGATAATTTTGGCAACGGATTTTACATTTAAACTAGCTGCGTTGTATACTTGTATTATATGTTTTATATTGAATTTGGTGTTTCTGTATACATTTTGGGCTAATACGTAAACCTACTGGGTATGTGGAATTAGTAATATGAATTGAGAACTGGGTCTACCGGGGTAGGTATATTCACTCTGTATCAGGTAACAACGGTACAGCAAGTAAAACTTCGACTAAACACCAAAAGTCATGCAAAGAAATTGGAGGAACATCAATATGCAAAATTTTTGTTGCGAAGATACGTTCCGAATTGTTAACGAGTTATACTCGTAACTTTTTAATTGTAATCGATTCAAGAAAAAACAGACTGTTAAAAGTATTTCCTAAGTTAGTAAAAGTAATAAAAAGTGCTTGTCGAGGGTTGGGCTTCCCACGTTGCGAAGTTTCGTTCGCAGAAGAGGAATCCTTTTTTATCTCAAGGTTTTTTTTTTAATTTTCACCGCGGCGCTATCTCGCGAATGCTTCAGTGGTCAAATAAAAACTTAAAGAGTTTTCAAGGAATAAGAAATGCCGTGGAGACTGCAGGTGAAAAATATTTCTTATTATTTTCTTTGTATAAGTTACTTGTGGTTAAAAATATTTTTCCTAAGTCAAACATCAGATATGATGTAATTAAGCTGTAACAATGATTTGCAAATTGTTTTCCTGAATTTTAAGGTAACATCTATTTATTTTCATCATTTGAATTTTGCTTTACATAGAAACCAGCGGTAATTTACCGACACCTAAAAATAAGTTTTAATTTGAGGAAAACATCTTATTTACTCAACTGAAATTTATTATTACTATTAAATTCATATTTTTCGTTGCGATATAAAAACTGAGGCCGCTAATTGGATTTGTTTTAAAATAAAACGCTGAATCATACCTAAACGTTTTATTATTAAATAAAATACTGAATTTATTTCTTAATTTTACCTCCCTTTGTGTCTAACCACGCACAAATTCAGGTGTTTATTATAACCTACAGATAATACTCGTAGGACACTATTCCGAGCCAAATTAAAAAAAAAAACACTTTTACAACTTTAAAAACAAGTACGTAGAAAAATAAATAAAAAAATAAAAATGCTAACCCTCTCCACGCCGCTCTAATTCTGAAGCAGTCAAGTTAAGAAAGATAGCCAAGCAACTCCTGAAAAGGGTACACGTTTCAGCGACGACTAAAAAGATTCAACCGAAGGAGGAGCGGGTTAAGCGAAAAAAAAGGAAAATACAAACGTTTTGCGCTCGGGAAAAATGCAAAAAGAACAAAACTTGATAGTTGGCAAGTTTTCCTCAAGTTGGCGTAGTCTCTGCTAGGGCTGCTAACGACTTTCCTGTGTGTGTTTTATCTTAATGTTTTGTAGTAATTAATGCGTTTTTTGTTTATCTAGGTTAATGTCTGTTCAAATAACCATTGCACAGTCCCACAGCTGGGACACAAGCCTCCTCTCCGTTAGGAGTGGGATTTATTTAATCCACCACGCGGACCCGGTAGATGCGGCTTGGTAGATGTTACATTTCATCGAATATTGTTTAAGGACATTGGATATACCTTCACCGTTTTTAAATAACGATACGAGAAAGAAACTGAGAAGTCTCTATAACATGTCACGGAAGCGGGAAATGTGAAGAAAGGGAAAGGAACAGTATAATCAAATGTTGTAATAGAATGACAAGCATTCCTTTTAATACCTTACACGGTAGACTCTTATAACACAAAGTATTTTATGATATAATAGTAATAATACAATAAGTTTATATTTGTTGCTGATTGAGTAATAATCATATGAGCAAAGTATCATCAGGCAAGCTACTGCTATCACGTTTTTAAAGTCATCGCCATCATCTGACTAGACTTTTACCATGTTGGGCTCGGTTTCCAGTCTAATCGGATGCAGCTGAATACCAGTATTTTATATTGAGCGACTGCAAGATAGGCAGTCACAACCCAATTAGTACTGAACAGTACGATACCTCTTGGTAACTGCTTGTAACGATTGTCAAAGATCTACAAATGACAGCCGGGACCAACGGCTGATCGCTTTCGGGGCACGAAAAAGCACGTTAAGTTTAAGTCAGAGTAGTCAGATTTTTGCCTAAAATCCATCTTCCTGCGCCAACCCTGACACTAACTAAGATCGTGTGAATAGTAAGAGGTTGGCCGGGCATCAGTCCCGGGCGGCAATTATTTTTATTCGCCCCCCTCCTCCCCGTTGAGACATCGGACATTTTCACAAAAAAAGAATGGTTCCACCAACTTGGGGACGATTTAAAAATTCATCTGCAGTCGCAGTGTTGAATTGGATTTTAGTGTCGATTTCAAGTTTTAAGTTTGATTTTTTTTTTTTTTTTATTGCAGTGGCGATTTGGGAAATGAATGCAATGAGATTTTATTTTTAATATTTTATCGAAATCGTCGTAATGAAAAAGAAACGCCAATAGGAAGTTAGTTAAATAATGCTAGGTGACTATTAGGTAAACTGCGAACGGAATTTCTAACGATCAGTAAGTATTTGTGCTTGAATTTAAACTAAATAGAATAGAATAACCAACAATAGGCTGAAATGGGTGGAAATAGAGGACGCCTTTGCTATTAGCTATAAACTAAGACCACCGCTGTCTATAATACTCCAGTAATGCTTTATTTTTTAATCAGTTAAGTTAGTACTTCAAAAAAACTAAATTCAATTGCACTTATTCAATATAAAATTATAAATAGAACTTGACCGTTAAAGAACTTCTAAAAACAAAACACAATGCGCATATAAAAATCTTCCGTTTCAAATTAACCCTTTGATCTAATTTTTTTGTCTTTCTGTATTGTTTGTCCCTTGAAGTTAACCCTTCCGATACCTGTTGTTTTTCATACATGGACAGAGGGGTCCGGTGTGTCAATCTGCATTACTTTTTTTTCGAGTTGTTGTTAATTATTATTTTAACGTTTACAAACGAGTCGTTTTTATTAATTTCGTGCGATTTATACTCGTGTTTTTAATCTTTCTGCTTTTTATGTTTCATTTTGTATTTTGAGTTTTGCATTGAAGAAATAAGACAGTCTTAAACTAAAGAGTCAGTTCCTCGATATTTATTCAGTTTCTATTTTAATAATAAAACCTTCTTAATTAAATATTAATAACCTAGTTAGAAGACTAACATTCGTTTGCGAAATAGCAAATAACATATTGTACATATTTGGTTAAAGTTCGGACAACTAGAATGAAATTGTGTGAGCTAAAACTCGTAGGCGAAAAGGTATTCAGACACTACAGTAAGCTTAATCCGTTATGGCCGCACAAGGATTCAAAGTACGTCAATATAATAAATAGTAACTACAGTTTAGACTTCCATTCAATCATAAATGGACAAAAGGCTGGCGAGACATTTATCAAACCTTTGTTAATTATAAAAATAATAATCGATATTATTATTATCCTAGTTCCAAAGGGTTGTGACCCGCGCATTGTTATCAAGCGCATCCGAATACCAATGGACAATGACCTCAAAAAAATGGCCTGCAGCTGCCCAGGCCATAATGGGCGTTTGTTAGCCAATATCGCCAAAATAATAGTACGGACCACTATTATTATGCTAATAAGGCGCAAGGCTATTATTTTGTTCACAGGTACGGAAAGAATATCTTCCGGGACGTTTGTACCCCATTGTGTCCGAGTGTTTGTCGTTGCAGTTGCAGGGTTAGTTTTTTTTATTAATTTTTATTATTGACCGTCACGTCCGTGACTAATTTTGATGAATTATAAACCATATGGCAGCGAACGGGTTGGATTGTATTTAGTGTTGGTTTCCCTTCTATGATTATTATTTTTATTCGTCGTAAAAATGATCACAACTACACAATCTTCAATTAAAGCTTAAGGCCTAATAATATGGTATTTATTTCTCTATAGGATAAACTCAGCCCTTCGTAAGTGCTTATTATAATTAATTACTTTATACATATTTACATTTGTAGGTATTTACATACCTATACGAATACCGCAATGTTCATGTAATATTTATTTATGGTCTAATACCTCGGTCGTATAAAAACATTCAGACTTTCCGTAACCCTCAAACGCGCTGGTGCTTTAAAGTGCTCTAAATCGTGCAATTAATCACGAAGAATCAAAAATCGTTTCTCCAATTAAAATGCACCGCATCATTCTTAACACATTCGTTCGATTGTTCCAAAATTGAATTCTAATCACCGTTCCTTTCACAATGGGGCCGCCACGCCCCCACGGTGCCAAAAAATAGGGAAAATGGAGAAAATTTTCCTTTCTCTTATAAAATCGGTTCGATTCTTGAAAGGAGGCGAGCAATTAACTCGAGTATCTTTTGAGTTTAAATTAAGTGAAAAAAAATATAGGGGGATGAACGATTACTTGGAAACGTCTGGGATATTCTTAGACCTATTGATTTGTTTGAATAGTGTGTGTAATTTAATTTTGTTTTGAAAAGTTTTAATCTGCGGACCAAACCACTACCTGATATCATTTTACCATTTCTTGTTCGCATGGTTATCAATTTTAATGTTTTGTACTAAAGCTTACAATGTTTTTCAGCTAGATACTACGATTTTTCACTAACAGCCTCACCATTTGCAATAAATTATAACAAAAATAAGATAAATATCAATAAAACGTACAAACAAGCTAACCCTACCACTGCAAAGGTCGCGAATGCCCGCACGCAACAAAATCCAAGCTTGGGCTTGTTATACATCTACATATTTTTGCTAAACAAAACCAGTTTTAGCCGGTAACGTGCGGTATTGCACAGCGTGTACCGTTACTTCGCATCTGGTGATGCAACTTTTGATGCCTATAATAACATAATAGTGCACTTATCTTTGGATACATATCCAGGAACATTATGAGAGAGATAGCGAAATGGACTCAAGTTGGAAAAAAATATTTGCCTTTTAGTTTATCTCTTTGAAAAATTCAAGATTGATGATTAAAGCATCAAAACTTACAAATGCAAATATCAGCAACAATGACCTGACTGTTCAAAGTAAGCAAAAGAAACCGTGGGTAAAATAACTAGTCGACAATACTTCCTATTATTTCTACGTCAAATAATTAATAAACAAAAGACTAACAAAAATTTGCATGTCCCAACAATTAATTGCGAAACGCATTATCCATTGTCTTATAAAGTAAGTAATTAAATTTAAAAAAATTAAGAGCAACACGCAATCCTATTCTTTTGCTAATTAAAGAAGGAAGAATGAAAGAAACGGCTAAGTAGCAAGTTGGGAGTGTAAAAAAACAAAAGGTCTCCATAGGGATTTGAATTTCGAACGAGAGAGTTTGCGTGTTCGCGTCAGTTCGCGGCGTTCCATTTTTGAATTTTTATTTTTTCGCTAATTGTGTCACGATTTGCTTTTGTTATTTATTCTCTTTGTTTTTACTGTTGCTTTTGTAGAGTTAAGATATGATTTCGATTTGAATATGATAGGCGGTTTCGTCGACAGTTGTACCAAGATTTTAATGACTTTACTATTTGTAATGTGGTGCTGTAGTCATTCTTTGAGCAATAGAATTCTTGTATCTAAAAAGCGGTAGAACTTGAATCGTTCCTGAGCAAATGATAAAAAAAAAACGAAATAAAAATAACACTATCGATACCAAACAAATATCACCTCCAATCACCCGACTTCCGCAACCCTCTCCGTTTTTTCTCAGTTTTTAATCGAAATAACTATAAACAACCATAAAACTAATATTATAAATCGATTTAAAGTCCCGGAGAACATCTGCTGTCTCGATGCACTCATAAAGTGATGTTGGGATGCCGGAATAAGCCCATCAGGTATTGCTAGTGATTTTTAAAGGTATTTTTTTAAATGTTTTCGGTAACAGTTGGGAAGAACAGATGTTGTGCGTCGAAAATCTCGGAGTCAACGGACTGATCGATAAAGACTGTTATAAAGTTGTGTTTTATGTTCATGATAGGTTTATTTACGGTACTGAAGAGAAAGTTGCTACTTTTAGCTGTTAAGCTAAATAAAAGATAAAGATGCATTTATCTGTATATCTTTTATAGTTAAGCACATATGGAAACGAGTTTAGATTGCTGGTTCAACATGTTTTGCCATTTGGCGTACAAAATAGTTTATAATACTTAATTGGAAATTATAAATTAAGAAATAAATAAATTACATATAGTCAAAATCAATCAATTCAACTACATAATTACAGTCTATACAAATATAGTCAAAATGGAATAATAAAACAATAAAATTAAGAGCATATAAAAAAAACAAAATTTGTAATCCAAAAACTGCGTCAAATCACTATTTGCAAATGCTGTTTTTTTAACGGGAATGCAATGATGTCTTCTTTTTTTTTTCATTAAATAAAATCAATAAATAATAATTTAAGTTTTATAAGTTATGTAACTTATTATTGCTTGAATTAGCACTTCGAAACCGCACGCTGCTATTACGGGTTAAAGTGTGAATTCACTTACACGTCACTAAATTCCTGGCACACACGTGATTTGCTCAGTGGTTTCTATCTTCTCTTAAGTTATTACGATTATTATCAAATAATTATTTTGAATCTTTATTACTTAGGTAGTGAAAATATTCGAAATACCAAGAATTTCTAAAATCATCTATTGGTAAAATTTCTTTAATGTACATTATAAAAAGGTATTTTTTCATCATTCCAGGGCCTAAATAACGCGCATTTAGTCAACTTGAAAGTCGGTAAGTTCCAATACAAACTTGATGCTTATTTAAAAATATATGTACCATTATAGCAACATTTTTTTAGAACTGATCGTATGTAGTTATCAAATGCATGAAACCTATAATTTGCTAACCAACTAGCGTAAAATATGTGCTAATCGGAAAATGCGCGTTGTTGCTATTGCGCACCCATTTCGAAATGCGTCTCTTTAAAAATACAGGTTAGTACCACTCCACTCCACACAAGAGAATAAAGTTTTGTTCAACAAAACGTATGTTTAGTAAGGAAACCTGTTTTTCTGTACTATATTGTACTTCGTGTCTATTCATTATGCGATGGTAATTGTCATGTTAAAATCGTCATCTTTGTTTTACAAATTGTGTCCTCGATGTCTTAGAGTGGCGTAGAAAAAAATTGTTTTTAGCGCACGAGTGCTTGAAAATAGAAATAATGTTGTTTTTCTTTTTGTTGTGGAAACATGTTTCCATTTTTTTTTTGTAAATTTATTTAGATACATGAATGTCTAGTGCTGTGTGAATTTAACGGTGAGCATTGAAGGGTTAATTTTTTTTTCTAATTCAAGTTTTTGTTTTTGAGTTTAATCATCTTTTTAAAGGTCATTATTTAGATTATAAGAAAGTGTTCCAAAGCAATGTTTCACTTCGTCTTAACCAAATTCACACCCTAAGCAAAAGTAACCAATTTCTACCCTACCATATGGTAGAACAAAAGACGAACAGTGGACTCAAAAGAGGCTAAAACACAAAAAAGGTTATAATTAATATCAGTAATAATTCTTTGTGAGATTAATACAGGGCAATTTTTTTTCAAGTATTGTTTTTTTTTTAAACTGTGATTAGATTGTTAAGTCCTTTGTTTCTTTATGCTCCACTAGAGTTATTGTTTTGATATGTTTAGATGAACATAATTAATTTTTATGTTGAATAAATAAACGCGTGTTTTTTTACAGTTTTTAGTTATCTGTGGAACGTTTTTGATATAACATAAAGCTGTCCGTGTTTTTGTATGTGTTTTTTTTTAAACCAGTAGTATGTAGAAGGTATGCGATATCTTTGGGCCAAAGTTGCCTAAAAATGCTTGATTTAGTTATTAATTGATTTATACCTATATACCTGTGCAAATACCGTACCGTGATTCAGTTATCATTTAATATTATACCTATCTCTGTTCTCAACAAACACTAAGGTTATATTAATCCAACTTCCAAAACTCCTGCACAATGGGCTAAATTAAAAAAAAAAACTCCAGACAAAAATTTCCAAGACACAATTAAAAGAGGGTGCGACACTAAGTCCGATTTAATAACCAATCGAGCCCGACACCTAAAGAAAGTAGCAAAAAATTCTGAGAAGAAATTCTTCCCCAATATAATTTCGTAATCACCGGACCGTGCGTCCGTTTCCGGCAAAAAAGCTGAGATACGACCTTCTACAGCGTCTTGTCAGAATTCGTGTAGTATGGATAAGATAGGGCCATTTGACGTTTATTGTAATTTTATTGACAAGATAAAAAAGATGAACCTTTTAGGTAAAATTAAAAAGAATCAACTGTTGAATAAACGGTAAAAAAATTAAATAATTATTTTTTATTTTCTCCACGTTTTCGAAATGTTGGAAAAATACGCTACTTTATTATTATGATAGTGTGTTTATCACAATATGTTAACAAATTACGATATTATTCTATAATGTAGGTATGTAATAGAATTATCTTTTTTAAGTGGATACGAATAATTATAACGTAAGTTATACATGATTTCCTTTTTAAATACAAATTTCATAATGTAGCTAAAACATCAAATACGACTTGTCACAATGCCACAAAACAAATCACTTTTTTCACAATAGAAAAAAACGTAACCGGAACATCCACCCAATTCGATTCGGCGATATGATGTCAATATTTACCCGGGTAAAAGAAGGCGGCAAAAAATAAATTAGGCAAAAGCCCATTTTGGCTGAAAAATCTTCGTCGCGACATCTGCGGCCCGAGGGTTGGTTAGGGGTGGGGGAAACGTGATTTCTTTCCCATTACTATTTGAGCACTTAAGTGGTAATGGCGGACCACTGTGCTAAGAGTTGAGTAGGTATAGAGTTTCACTGTGGTGGTAAAAATTGGAGTTGGAGCAGTGATGTGACTAGAGCATACGAGTTATATTATCGTGTTATCTTTTTTCGTAAAAAAAGATTAAATACAACATAATATGGCTGGTTACTAAACCATGGAACCGTAATACCGGGGTAAAAAAGATCATGTTTGTTATTTTAGGTTATAAACAATGTACAATGTGTGCCAAATTTATTTTCTTCTTTTTTTCGTAAAAGGATTAAAACAAATGGGTAGGTATAAAAGGATTGCGCTGACTGTTTCCTTTTCTCGTAAACAGTGACAGTTACTGAAGGAAATGAGGTGTTCAACTTATGATTTATGGACAATCAACTGGTAACTATGTCATGTCGTCCGTTTTAACACGCTATAATGATACATAATTATTATATCTAGGAATATTAATGATTTGAGGTAGTTTGAAAGACCACTGAAACGATATGGAATGTAAGTAGGTAATTATTTTCTGTCCGATACCTATTTGAAATTCAACTGACTTCCCACAAGAAAAAGGATAAGAAAATTTCAAAGAAAATTAAATTCAAAAAGGGTTAAACGTCAAAAACTACATAATAACTCAACCCTATCTAACAAAAATCTCGCGGCCGAGGGTTAGGTGTACTTCAAATTAATAGAAAGATAACTGTGGTGGTTTCTTTTATTTTATAAAAAAAGCAAGGGTATCAAACCTTTGGTTTACTTTATATTATGGACTTTGTGAACTTCAACCTTTTGCAAAACATTATTTTTAGATAGCCACGCTCTTATGAAAGTGCTGGGCTCATAATTAATGTGAAATAAAAGCGAAGGAAAATGTATTTTTCTAGGAATATAGACGCTTCTCTTTCTAGAAAGTGAGAGATTGAATTTCTGGGTAAGTAAGTTACTTGTTTTTCCGTCCTTGTTTTATTAAACACAACACAGATATTTTTGTTATTTCCCATATTATTATTTTTTATACAACGTGATTTTTTAAAATAATCTAGTAACTAAATCAGGTATCTACTCGTTTTTTCTACAAAAATATATCAAAACAATTGCTTAAAACGCTTTTAATAAAAAGATTTTTGAAAAAAAAAGAAAATCAGGGGAAAAACAAACAAAATACTCAATAGGACGAGACGGGCGCTAATTTGGACGCAAACATTTGTGAAAATCAAATAAAAGCCGATCACGCGAAACAACCTTTTTTCCATCTCGGCTTCTGCAAATAGGCTTCAGTTTTGTATACCTACTGCAAGCCGTTTTGATACTTGAGGGTACGTTTTCTATTTTTGTTTGGGATTGCTTTATTTTTGGCATTATCTTTTTTTTGGACACCGGAGCATTTTAAGATGAAACGTTCTTTACCAATACATTATAAATAATATGTGTTTCTGAAACAAAATGATGAAAAACATTTCAGTAGGGATTGACTGATGATATTTGTAAGATAATGTTATTGAACTGATAGAACTACTAGACTAATAGAAGTCGTGTTTTGGTGCAGTTATTTGTAACCCAATTTCGGGGTACAAATAACTGCACCAAACTGTGTAATGAGCTAATGAAACTATTCTGTGTTCTTAAGTACTTAATAACCGTAACATATTTAAAAAAAAAAATGCTTACTTCAGGCTTTTGCAATGGAACTTACGTTTACAAATTATGAATCAGAAATATTATATTCGGAATTCAAATACGAATATTCTTTTAAAGCATTTTTTATTGTGACGACAATGATTTTAGTGCCAGTAGATATTTCTTTTAATGTATATTTTATCAATTCCAAAGTATCAAAATCTGCATTCCTCGTAAACAGTGCCTGCCCTCTTTTTCTGGAGGGTGGCACAAAGACGCGGAGGAAAATGAAAAAAAAGCGACAGAAAAAAAGATAACCGAATCCCTCCGAGTTGAACCAATCATGGAAATTACGACGTTTTCTATTGGACGACTCTGTTTTGTTGGAATATTTACAATCAATGTTTGTTTTTAGGCCGATTAGCCTGTTATTGGTAGGCAGTCTTCCTTTTCTTTTCCATGTATTTGGGGAAAAATACGTCACTGTATTGTTGGCTGAAGCTGAAATCACAGTTGATTATTATATTTTTGTTTAAGATGGTTTCTACAAGTAAGTGGCTATCGTTTTGCATGTGTTTTGTACTTTGAACGTTTTTCAATAGAATTGAAATAAATAAGCTTTTCAAAAGCTCATGCCACTTTTTTTGACTTTTCTATCGTCGTTTTCGCTGTTACTATGTCACTTAAGTCTCACCACAAATTCAAGACATTCACATACCATAAATTCAATTGTTTTTTTTTTTATAATTACAAAGTAATGTTTGTGAGATCGTTTTTCATTGAATTGTAAGTAGGTAGCGGCTATTTATTATGTAAATTAGTTACCTAATCATATCCTAAACTTACTACATCTGGTTTTGAATATTCCCTCAAAATAAATCAAGCTATTTAAAACCAGTAAATCTGAAATTGCAACCATATCATCCAAACATGAGATGGCATACTGCCAAAAGCCAAAAAGATACCCCAATATATTAATATTACATTATTTAACACTAAAATACTATCTACTTACATTATATAAACCACCCTTTTATCCCCAGTGGGACAGAGCTTTCTTTTAAGCGGACAAATTTTTCCATTAATATTTTTTCCAAAAATGATAAGATGGATTACGTGGTTGAATTAACGGTAATTCCCAAAGGTCCCAGGTTCATCATCCCCTTTCTTTCTTGAGGTTATTTTTAGGGTACCAATGCGGTAAGTTTTTGAGACAACAGTGCGTGAAAATGGCGAATATTTTACATTAGAATTAAATTATCTTTTGTTATTTCTTAGGTAGCCTTTTCAATGAAATGGGAAATTATATTTTTAGTTCGAACACGTAATTAAACGTGTCTAATGATAGTTATTTATTTTAATCACGTGCTTAAAACCTATTATAGAAACACGTCGATCGATCGTCAATGAATTTTGATCACTGTATTTGCTTTAAATGCTGATCAAGTGATCATATTGAATGAGACATCATCGCAGCTACTTTTATGGTGTTAAAGATGGAAAATTTTATGTAAATAATCTGTCTCTTTGGACTGTTGGAACACTCGTAACCAGTTAGTGTTTATACCGTAAGCACTAATGGTTAACGTCATTATAATTTTGGTTTAGGCAGATAATTCATTAAACAACAAAAATATAGAAAAACACATGACATACTTATTTCCAAGCCAAACATCAAAGAACACAATAAAATCTAGAGAGTTTTACAGTTTTTTTTTTTACATAGGTACCTATTACTACTAATACAATTTTTTTAAACACGTGTCAAAATCACCCACTACATTATAGCAAGGCAGGGTCCAAAATAGCCCAAATTACCATTTATTTAGTCCTATATCACATTAGTTTAATTTAAAGGAAATGCATTTGTGCGGTACGAAAGCCGCAACACTGCGGTTATGCCGTAGAGATTATTTTGGCCAAAACGTATTCATATCTTCATTTTAATATTTTGTGTTATATTGCGTAATACCTTTGTAGTTCGAGGAAAAAGTAAAAACGAAATTTGTCCGGGTTTTGGTACGTTGTGTAATACTGTGCGGTAACCTGGTTTGATTACATTTTTTTTTTTTTTTAGTTTTCTATTGTCTAACCTCTTTTGAAACCCAAAGACCTAAGGGCAAAAGGTCTAATTTCCGTTTTCACTAACTTTATGCTAATTAATGGTTTATCAATGCAAGGCCCAAAGAATCACATGTATTATAGGAAATACACTATCACCAAACTAATAGCAATGATAGTCTAATGGTGTGACGGACTGCCAAGTCATAGGTTTCGAGTTCGAACCCAAGACACGCACCTCTGATTTTTCGGATTCATGTGCGTATTGTATAATTATCACTTGCTCCGGTGTGAAAACATCGTGAGGAAACCAGCATGCCTGAGAGATATTTCTCGACGGCATGTAAAGCCAAGTCAGAGGCCCATGGGTGGCATAAAAACTAACATCAGATTAGGCACTAACCACACGATAAAGAAGACAAACTAGATATATGGATGGGTAATAAGAATAACTTAAGAAAAAACTAAGAAAAGTTAAGAAGACTCTTTTATTTATACCCTTGAGTAAATTTATTGTTAATAACCAAACACATTAAAACGAACAATATTCTAAAAAAAAACAGATCATTCCAATGACATTAAAAACAGTTTAAACGTTATAGGAGAAAGCAAAATCTAAAATAATGACAATATAACGCAATTTTTTAATGAACATTGCCAGTTATATACCAGATGTGAAGATTTTATACCACATTCAAGGTTTTATGGCAAGATAATAAAACAGCTTTCAACCGTGTGTTAGCTTTAAAAGGAAATCGATTTGAAATATAATATAACGTAACACACATTTAGAATTAATGTGGGATTGAAATTATTGTAGCTCTAGATTATTTTCCTAGAATCTTCAACAGGTCTGTATTCCCGAGGTTAAGTAGAGCTGTACCCTAAGTACACCTACATTTCGCCAGCCATGTATTGGGGGTGAGCCTATTGCCATCACTGGGCATAAATCCAGGCCGGGGTTGCTGCTGAGAAATTCACAAAAAAAACAATACCACTTTTTCTGACTTAGGGTACAGTTCACATACAGGGTGTAACAAGACCCTTAACGAAGCCGTCAACCAAGCACTATTACATCAAACTTAATAACTTTACACAAAAATTATTGCTGGGAAACGACCTTTTTTTTTGAGGTGAAAAATTAAGTTTTACGGTAGAACTTAATGTAACGGACTCAAAACATTGTGCTGATGGATGGATTGAATAGTACGGGGGTCGTGGAGGTTTTTAACGCAAAAATCTAACATTAAAAACATGTATTTAAAAAAATACTTGTGTCAAAGTTAATACCCCAATATCTCCGTAACTAGAAGGTTCCCAGGTATGGTCTAGAACAAAAAAATGATCGCAATGACGGGGAGAATAAGTGCCTTTCGGCTTCGTTAAGAGTCTTGTTACACCCTTTAGATCCAGACGATTACCAGGCATTTTCACGAAAAACCCGATAACCCTACCCAACCAAGGAATATACAGAGCCCTCACACTTATAACCATGTACTGGGCCAAACAAGTTGAACAGAAACATAGAACGCACCGAAGTATGTGTTGTAATAGTAGGGTAAACAGATATCGATTTGTTCCCACAGAGAAGACTCTAGATTAGTCTTCTAGTACCTTTCAACACCACGCCTTTTATTCCCGAAGGGTAAACAGAGATTATGTATAAATAGTACACCTATTAATTAACATCTTCCTGACCTTACCCTATGTTATTTGGGGTCGTGGCAACACGGTTTTTTCTTCCATTCCCCACTGCCAGTCGTCTCGATATTAGTTATTCCTTTTTCCTTCATACTCGTATCATTCCTCACACAATCCATCCATCTTTTTTTTGGTATTTGACATCCATCAACATTTATATTCATCACTATTGCAGTCAAATTTGCCAAGACTTATCCTAAAAACTCCGATAACACTTCCCACCCCGGGATTCAAGCCAAAAAATCTAGGAGACAAAGATGAACAGAATCAGAGAACCAAAGTATGTGTCATATTAGTAGGTACCACAGATATCGATTTTGGCACACTAGAGAAGCCTATCCCATAGCCTGCTCTAAGTATTGGATCTTCGAACTTGCGTGGGACGACAAACACACAGAGTGTAGTAGTACCTATGCTATAGATCTGTGTATGTTTGCTTATGGGAGTAGTGACATCTTAAGGACGGAGATGATGGTTTTTAGGTGAGATGTTGGAGAAGAAAACGAATTTAAAGAAGCAGTATTTCGTAGGGCTGATAGTAAACCAAAGGTGGTATGGTAAACCGAAGGATATGAGGAGAGAAAGCATTAGTACAAGATTTTATTTAATGACACTGAAAGCGTAAAGAGAAAAGTAATAAGGGCAAGAATGACATGATGATCCTCTTGTTACAAAAACTAAACACGTGATTGTAATTTGCTGATGATATGCTTCATTACTGGAAAATAAAAAACTAAATTATTCGAGCAAATGCAGTATTTATTTTGACCTACTACTTAGACTTTTTAAGGCGGTGTAATATTCTTAATATCTAGATTTCAAACCCATTATTTTTTCTTCTCAAATAACATAATCAAGACTATATGATTCGTCGTTAACTTTATCGTCTGAATACGGTTTTGTGATGAAAATCTTATTGTTCTTTCCCTTAATTTAATTTTCTAGATCATTGAAACCTATCAAATCATCATCATCAATTGAAATCATTCCTTTATCCCCTAAATCATTACTTCATACAACATTTTTACCCCCGCCATGCACCGCAGTTTCGCTCGCGAATTCAGTGGAATCATCGTCTGTATACCATGGCACAATGATTCTATTGATTTCCACTATCCCCCTCCCCCCTCCACCCCACCCGCGAACACACGAGATCACCCCTTTCACCCCCTGTATAAGTATGTATGCTATGTATGTACATAGCGCCAATAATTTGCACAGGGTGTGAAACCGTAAAAGGCTATGATGTTTATGTTGGCGTAGGTCATTCAACCTTCGAAAATGATGGTAATTTCGATCGGGTAACTAATGATGATTTAAGAAGGAAAAAATTCGTTGTTGCTACTCGAAAAATTAATGCAATCAAAGTCATATTGACTTCAATAACTGCAACTAGAGAAATTATTCAACAAGAGTCAGAAGAAAATATGAGATCTTCTCTTACGCCTTTATCTTTTCTATCATCATCATCTAAACAAAATGCATCAAATACTTCATTAAAATCATCACCAGTTTCATCATCGACCTGCCTAAAAAGGTCCTAACCTTCAGCTAGACTAACCTACAAAACATAACTCAACTTCAGCTGATTGCCAAGGTACTAAGACTACATACCTACAGTCATATCTACATACAATGTGCTGTAGATTAGCATGTAGTTGGTATATATAGGTATATAGTGGGCTAACAGTGACGGATAAGATATAAAGCGGCTTGAATGCGCTGGATTTAGAATGATGAGATGCGCTGAAAAGAATTTGGAAAGCTCAACAGTGGTCAAAAGGTTTTGTTTATTGTAGTACTGAATTGGACAGGTCATGCATTTAAGTGTTGATATATGTGTATGTAGTTTACTACAAACTTGCCAGCGAAGCATGGAGCGAAGCATGGAGCGAAGCATGATGGGGAAAAGAAAAATAGATAAAATAAACCACAGAAAAATTAGGAAAGCTACAAAAACCCAAGATGTTGTGTTGAAATTAAGAACGCTAAAGTGGAAATGGGCTGGCCACGTAATCAGAGGAGAAGAGAAATGGAACAAAGTAGTAACATTGTGGTACCCAAGAGAAGGAAAGAGAAAAAAGGGGAAACCTTTCAGAAGATGGGAAGATGATATGGCTAAAATAGCTGGAAAAACCTGGACTAGACTGGCGCGGGAGAGAGAAGATTGGAAGGGGTTGGAGGAGGCCTTTGCCAAGGGGCACACAGAATAAAAATAAAACTATATATAAGAACAAATAAATATATTAAACAAATTATGTAAACGTCTGAAAGAGGCTATAAATAAATAAATAAATAAATATGTGTATGTAAAAATAAATGTACGGTTATAAATAACAGTAAATTTAGATGAACGAAGAGTGACGTAGCCTCAGGAAGCAGAGCTAATATGGTGACTAACGAGCTCGATGGGCCAGCGAAGACAACTTAAAGGGAAGAATAGGAAGCTATGGGTACTTGAAGATATCTTTATCCAGCAGGAGCATAATACAGGTTATTGCAACATAAAAGAGGAACAAAACGTACGTACGGTACTTATAATATTTCCAAAGAAAATCTTTGGATGATTCTCATTTTGACAACAAATATGAAGTAACTAGCTCATACTACCGGGATAAAAATTATCCTATGTGTTAATCCAGGTTTTAAACTATCTGTGTGCCAAATTTCATCCAAATGTGGTCCGGAGTTTTTGCGTGACAGAGTAACATACATCCATCTATCCTCAGAAACTTTCGCGTTTATAATATTAGCAGGATTAGCCAATTCTAATGTGTTTTATTTATCCCACACAACACGTATTCACTTAACTCCTGGATAATCACAACATTTCACATATAAAATATCTTCAAGAAAAACCCATTTTAAAAAAGGCACCAATATAAAGTTTTATATCTATAAGGTGAAAAGGTTTCAGGGAAATTATTCCAATATTTCTCCTTACAGAGTTTCAAGAACATTGGACAGAAGTCTTTGTTCTTTTTGTGAATTTTTCACAGAAAATGGAAGTTTCAGTTTAATATTGAGTTTCAGAAGCGACCGGAAGAAGACCGCTCGAGTTTTGCGTACACCTGTTATTTTTTTGTCTGTATTTTTGCTTTAAAATTTCGTTAATTTTCTTTGTGAAGCTTGTCACAGTTTTTAATAAAAATTGTAGACTCTGATATTGCATTTCTGTTAGGTGTTTTTATGTTCGTTATATTTTGAGGAAACATGGCATGTCCTGGAAATGAAAACTCGTGGACATGATTGTGAATTCCACCAGTCCACACAGGGACTCTGTGGTGTATTACGGCCTACTGGAGTGGAACAAAAGTGGAAACGTTTAAAGATGGAACAAGATTGCATATGGTGGAGAATGGATAAGGTAAGGAACGGGACTATTAGAGGAAGTTACCGACTGATTTAAAATTATAAATTTATAGATGTCACTCATTTAAAACGAAATTAAAAACCTTCTTGTTGGAAAAATGCTTTTACTCGGTATCAGAATTTATGTCAAATGATAAAAATAGTCACTTAAAATAATAGCAGTGAACAAGCTTTAATTTAAATTATCTTTTGACATTAGCACTATGCTCATCATTAGGACCTTGACGAAGTTGTTCTCTTATTTTTTGGCATTGATTTTGACATTCTACCTGCTATTAACTTGACATTTAATTTGACATTGTATATTTATTTGTTGACATATTTTAAATTAATACACTTCACTTCAATTTTAATAGGCTTTTATATGAATTTGTTTCTGCATGTGATAATTTTATTTAATATGTAATTTTTCAACACAATGTAAATTGTTAATGAAAATAAATGAAATGAAATGAGTTTAAAAGTATCGCCAGTTACAGAAAAGTTGAAAGGGAATCGACTGTCTTGGTATGGACATGTGGTGGGAAGGGACGAATCAAATGTGACTAAGAGAGAAATGAGTATAAATGTTGATGGATGGAGAGCAAGTGGAAGACCAAGGAAACGATGGATGGACTGTGTGAGGACTGCAAAGAAAGAGGAGTCAATGATAGCGTAACGGTTGACAAGGGAGAATGGAAGAAGAAAACTTGTTGCGCCGACCCCAAGTAGAATGGGACAAGGGCAGGGAAATTAATAGTTTGAAAATATTGTTTTACCTTCAACTGACAGTTTCAATCAACATGGCGGCGGCGGTCAGTTTAAAAGTTTTGTAAGGAAGAATTTCAAGAAGAAAACTAGTTTACAACAAGCAATGCTAACACGCTTTTCTACCTATTTTACTTAAACCTAACTAACGCGACGGCCATAGAAGACCATCATACACAAGTGTGTGAACGTTGAACATTAAAGACAGTGTTAAACACTAAACAAATACGCTTCCCCCACTTTAACAAACAATTGACATATAAACAAACAAGAAAAACTTCTCCGATGAACATTTTCAAACAAAACATAAGACTTTTTGTCTAAACTTTCACTCGTATCCAAGTTTTTTTGTACCATTGTCATGCAAAATCTTGGAAATAATTGGGGAGGGCGATCGAAGAGTTTTTCGACCTATTTGGAATGTATAAAAGGAATATAAGGCGATTTATACAAACTTTTTGTCTGACACTCTTAAGTAGATACAAAGAGGGGTCTGAATCGTGAATGTTTTCAAAAATAAATCTATACATTTCCGTGACTGTCAAATGTTTCTTTAATAAGTCGTACAATGGTATGCATACTCGTATAGACAGTTTTCAGCAGGTATCATAATATTGCTCTAGACCAAATAATATCTTTTCTTTAACATTGTTCGTGAAAATTAATGCTCGGACTAGACTGGTCCACTCCAATCCCTATAATTCTTTCCTCAAAAGACTACCTTAAATACTAATCGGCATGGTTCTAATATGAACTGGCCAATAAGTCTACGTCTAGACTACAAAAGTGACCCTTTGTGAGTTTTATTTACTCTTGTCTCTTAAGAGAGTATTCGAATAGGAAACTTAGACCTTATCAAGTATTTATTTAGACTTCTTAATTAATTTTTAACCTGAATTGTTTTTTAACAGAAATAAATATCATTTGAAGTGACTAATGAAAGGAAGGAACAGCGCCGTAGTGTTGAACAGTAAAAACCCACACATATAATACTTAAAACCAACCTATACTTATTAGAGCGCAATTAAATTGCGACCACATCACCGCATATACTACTGACAGGTATTTCTCACATCAAATATTGTCAGTGTATCATTTAGTCTTACTCAACTATTCCACACTAGGGTGGAAAGGAAAGCTTTTGAAAGGTTATGTGCGTTATTACAAGGAATTTTATAGTCAAAAGACGTGGGAAAATTTCATTGAAATTGTATTGTCAATGAAAGGCTGAAAAAGGTGTTCAGTTTGAATTGTGAAGCCTGTAATTATAAGACCTTGGACATACGTTGTTGAATACCTAGACAGGCTAAGTAGCTGTGTTGATATTATAGGTGTATTTATGAAGTTTCTTGCCGATCCGGCTCGAAGGACTATATATTTTCGGAGAGAATGAAGTCTGACAATAATGTTTTAAGGAAACTCAGAAGCATTTAGAGCTTTTTTTGAATTAGTTTTTGAGGAACGGTACCACTGCGTGGCTATATTCACAATCATAATCTATCAGTATACGTAAAACGCGCGTTTAATACAGTTGAACACGTTAAATTATACTTCTTGAGATACAATTCTAGTTGAAAAAGTGGGACAAAAATTTACCAACATAATACAAAAAACTACACACTGTAAAACGCTCAATACATGAATAATTAACCCTTCTCTGGCAGTCGGGTAAAAACGCGACCAAACTGTCGACACGATTTGTCGATGTTGCCACAATTATAAAAACTCATTACTACCGACAACCTGCAATCACGGGACTTGTAATAAATGCTTTAATTATTATGGACGGCCATGTCGAGTTTTTTATTCTTTGATTAAAGCCCCGGTTTGGTCCCTAAAGTGTTTTTAATTGACACTGTTTACTTTTCCGTCCAATAAAGTAGAAATTATTCATAAAAATTGGAATAAAATGGTTTGATACGCAATCCACTATTTCCTATCAAAATGATAAAAAAATCATTACCGACAAATGATTACTCAGAAACATCATTGTAGCCCTGGCTCTTATACTAGAAGTTCCTGTACCACTGGAGCCAGACAATACAAAATCAATAAAAAAGGTTATTTGAAAAAACTGTGTTTTCAGGAGAAAAGAAAACGATCAAGATTGAATAAAATGGAAAAGAATTGACGTAATCCCTTGATATGTCATAAAAGACCAAAGTAAAAATACCAACAAGAAAAATATCAAGATTTGTCTTTGATTGACGTCATGTCTCAGAAAAATCGATTCAATAAACATACACATATCTTCGCAAAACACTAATATAAACAATACTAATCAGAAAAACATGACAACTCAACCTCAAATCATTTTGCATGGCGTTTTTACGACAGCCATGTTTCCAACAACATACTTATTAAAACAAAATCAACCTATACTACCAACTAATTGCCTTGCTAAACGAAACAATAAAAATCCCAGCAAAAACATGTGATTGAATTATAATGCAGAATACAAATGGACGGGCGACTCTCATTGGCTACGGCGAACGTGGAAAAACACGTAATTTTTTTTCTATCTCAGCCACGTAAAACGTACTTGGCTTGCAACGCGCCCCTCCTATTGGCCGGCGCCGCCGCTCGCCGCTGGCCATTGGAGAATTTTTTTTACCGCTTTTCACGTATACGGTGGTACTATTTTTTTCTTAGAAACATCGGCCAATAGTGGGGAGCCTATTTTAATTATAACGTTCTATTTTTTCGTGACGCGCTTGTGTGGTGCTTTTAAATTTGGAATAGAAGTAGACATGTTGAATTTTCGATTTTGTTTCGTTTAGAATTCGTTTGTCTATTACTTTTTTTCTTCTTTTGATAGATTACGCACCGATTGTGCATAGATTTTTATATTACTGTGATGTTTTCTTCACAGTTTCTAAAACGTTGTTGAAAATAGATGAACAGGTACAATTTTAATGTATCATAATAACCTTCATTTAGTGGTTTCCCTAATAAAAATACTAGAGGTGTAGTTTTTATGTAACTTCCTTCCGTAAAACCATAGAGAATACCGTTAAGTCACTTATCCTCTTTTTTTACGAACATTTTTTCTACAAAATAATGTTGTTTGTCATAAAATGTATATTTTTTGTTCTAGTTTCGTTATAAGACGTATGAGTAATAGCAGAGGTGTACAAGAAGTATTAATAAAGTTACTAAAATAGATTTTATGTAAGAATCTATTATGAGCCCGTCTGTAATGTAGATGGCAATACTATGATTTGCTTTAGATTAGCGAAATAAATATGTTATGTTTTCTGGTCTTAGATGATTTTTATGTAGATTTCTTAAACTTTAGTTTGACTAAAGTTGAAGTAAAGTTTAATTAGTAGGTCAATGTTGGTTTTCAACTTAAATCTAAGGAAGTAGTGTTTTTATTTCTAAATGCATTAGGTTTTTAGTTTTATGATGCTTTGGGGTGTAATCAGAGCCGTTATAAATGACACAGCACTTTTATTTATTTTTAAATACAAATAAAATCTTAGTGTAGGAATTTACTTTTGTGTAAAAGTTCCTTGTTTGTATTTTTCCTCTATAGAGAAAACTACTATTTCGATGTGTTTATTTATGTAGGTATGCGTGCCTTATTTGATCGTAATTTTATTTTTAGCGGTCAGTGTGTCTGCAAACTAATCCCATTATTTCCCTTGTAAGGTCTCCTAACCACATGATAAGATACCTATTTCATTTTAATAATACATCTGCCTGGTCTAAATATCGAATGTCCAAGAACACTATCTCTAAATCCCGTATTCATTGGAAACAGAGTTGAGAAACAGTTGCGCAACACTGTTTCTCGCAAAACATCTAAGAATGTTGGCAACAATGTTGAAAACTTTCTATTATCCATGAAATCGATGCTTTAACATGAGGCCAGCAACAAGGCAACATGTTATCAAAACATTAAACATGTTTTTCAACTTGTTTCCCAACAAACACAGGACTTTTCCATAACATTTTTTAGAACCACTAACCTGTATGCAACCGCGTATGCTGTTGAACATGACTGAGCTGCTTGAACCGACGATCACAGTAGGAGCACTTATAAGGCTTTTCTCCAGTGTGAACCCTTATATGCTGGACCAGTTGATGGTTGGAACTGAAGGATTTTAGGCACTGTTGGCACTGGTGCGGCTTCACTTCGCCCCCAAGACCTCGCTGGAGCTCTCGAGCGTGCATCTGCATTGCGTTTTTGTGCATGAATATCTGCAACAATTTGTACCATGATTATTTTTGGGTTAAATCGGGGTTTGGAAGGACCTAACTGAATGACTGGTTTGTTGAAAGGTGGCAGAGAATCGGAGAGGGTTATAGAGATGAAAAAACAGTGAATGATTCGTTGCCTAACCATTTAGTAGTACAGAAGAAATTCTTGGTTTACTTTAAATTCAGATAATCAAGTTAAAGGGAAACATATTTAAGTCCGTGATTAGACCTGTCGTACTGTACGGAATTCTAGGCTATAAAGAAGATGCATGATAAAAGATTGCATGTAGCAGAGATGAGGATGTTGAGGTGGATGTGTGGAGTGACAAGAATGGACAAAGTAAGGAAGGAGTTCCTTGAAGTTTGAAAGTTGCGCTAGTTACAAAAAAGTTGAAAGAGAATTGACTGTCTTGGTATGGGCATTTGATGAGAAGGATCGAATCGCATGTGACTAAAAGAGTGATGAATATAAATGTTGATGTATGGAAAGGGAGAAGAAGACAGCTGAGGAGAGATCTGAGGAATGATATGATAGAAAAAGAAGTAATGATAGCGTGACGGTTGACAGAGGAGAATGGAAGACAAAAACGTGTTGCGCCGACCCCAAATACCATGAGACAAAGACAAGAAGATTATGGCTTTAAGCTTCGTTATCCAGTTCCTCAAATCTCTACTCAACTAACTGTGTATGCTATTTTGTCTGTCAAAAACGTTAACAGTTAACAAAGAGATTTGCTCAAAGTTTTTCTGGGGAGTTACTGCACTGACGTCTGAAAGCAGTAGTTCCAGTGTGGGAAAGAGACAGAGCTATACAGGTCGTCTAGCGCCATCTCTATCCCACACTGGAATTACTCCTGCTTTAAGACGTCATGGTAGGCCACCTGATCAGTGTTGAACGCGATTTAGAAATTGAGGGTTGATCTAATGTTTTGCCAATGTTGTTACCATGGGTAAGGTAAAGTAAGTCATGAATATGTTTAGTAGGTAAGATGGTTTCTTTACTATTTCATAAATGAGTCCCTTCATTGAGACCGAAGTCTTCTAGCTTTAACACAATTTTATTAAAGCGAGTGTTTCTTCTTCTAGCTGTTTATCAATATCGCCATCACCAGTGTGGTTTTCTATTTTATAGCAGAAACTTTTGACATATTGACAATTTTGACAATTTGGAACAAAGAGTCAGCATTGCCAATATTGCCATCCAACGTGGCAATGCTGCCAGCTTTCTGGGCACTTTTCCTATTGACAGCGATGTAGACAAATTTTTTGACACCCTGTAAATCTTTTAGACTACTACTAATTTTGATACTTGTACATATTTTTATTATTATTTTAGATTTAGAACTAAAATAAAACAATATGTAACTAACCAAACGTTTGTTTTTTTACCAAGAGTTTATGACTTCCTAGAACTATTATTTTCCATAGCTGCAATAAAATCGATTAATCTTTTTTCTACTAACCGCAAAGCCAATGGCTCCAAACCACCTTCCAACTAAAAATTCCTTACTACCATACAATAAATACAACCCATTACCCAATACATACTACCAAAC
Organism: Eugnorisma glareosa; assembly: GCA_947578425.1. Taxonomy (NCBI): domain Eukaryota; kingdom Metazoa; phylum Arthropoda; class Insecta; order Lepidoptera; family Noctuidae; genus Eugnorisma; species Eugnorisma glareosa. Next base: position 4,109,844 of record OX387981.1, read on the forward strand.
ATTCATACTGGAAATACCACCTTAAGTATACAAGTATATAAACTTATGTACTTGCTACGTGGTGTTAGGTTTCGCGCGGCGTCCTATAATTTTGCCGTAGCAAAGAAATTGCCTTCCCCCATACTTTAGATAAGGCGAAATTGTAGAGAGTTAATATTATTTACCACCATGGTTTAACTGGCTAGTGTGGTTGATTGCATTCGCTATTTCTTGGTTAAGTGACATTATTGGGTCGGGTCTATGTGTGGGTTTAGATTAATAAAGGTATTCTTATTGAAGCATGGGTTAATGGGCAATTGAAGACTGAAAATTGGTAGACATTGATTCGGCCCGTTTCAATAAATAAAATCAAAGTGTGTGTTTGTAATTTCAAAATAACAACTTTTTACTGAATGCATATGAAAGTATACAGGGTGAATTTCAAATCCAAAACTATGAGGAATAGCGATAAATACTCAAAGGAGTCTCGAGCCCCATTTTGGTGAAAAATAAAACAGCACCAAAAGATTTTTGAAAAAAAAAAAATCGTTCTAGACAGGAATCGAACACATTGATTTCGGAACAAGATACACACAGTCGTATTAGGTACACCATTCGATAGTCTCGCTAATAAGAATCAAATTCTTGGAAATGACTTTTATTGATAGATAGCTGATGTCTTAGGGAGTAACTTAGACTTCTTTTATTTTAGAAAAATGATTAAGTTTCTGTGTAAAAAAATGAAAACCCTTAAATTTTTTAACAAAATCCGATTCAAATCATAAAGTAATATTTTTTTAATCACTTCACGCGGACGATGGCTGCAGGCTACAGCAAGTTCATAACTTAAAGCGTATAGTGAAAAAAGTGTTCAAAACATCGTTCTATTTCTTTCTAATTGTTTAATGGCTATTGATGACAGAGACCAAATATTATGGTTTAAATAATAAGCGTTAAATGCATTCAGTGTGTTTAGTGCAAAGTGGACTGATTTATTGTACAAATGTGAACTTTATTAAACTGCTGAAAAGATTGAGATTTGTTTATATTTTCTCTGACTATTGTTCTACCATAAAAATGTTTTATGAATTCAATGAACAAAATATCATCTATACTAATAATATAAAGTTGAAGAGTTTGTATGGTTGAACGCGCTAATCTCAGGAACTACTGCAATGGTTAGAATTAAAAAAATAAAGGTTTAGTTTAGTGTTGGATAGCGTATTCATTGAAAAAGGCTATAGGTTATAATTATAACATCACGCTATACCCATTAGGAGCGGAGCATCAATGAAAAATGTTGGAAAAACGCGGAAAATTCCATACGCAGGCGAAGTTGCGCGGGTCAGCTAGTTTACAGATAAGTTCCCAGAATAATTCTCAAATTATAAATACCCTTGTAGGTATGTGTAATTACTTGTAATAGTAAGAACAAACAACAATTGAATTATTGTGGGTTTTTTGTGACCGTTTACATTGATCACTCGGATTCGAATTTTTCTGGTTTATGAATTTGAAACTAGTAAAGTTTTATAATAACTGAGCTTTTTCCTGCTTTATGATTAAACAGGAGGAAAAACAGAATAGTGTCAGAATGGTCTATCATTGATTTAATGAGGCCCCGCGCAGACGAATTACCCTTTGTACGCACGTCAAACGAATTTCCAACGTGCTTCAATACGCCGTGGGCTAGGGGCCTTATTAAATCAATTATGGACCATTCTGACACGATTGCAATAGCAGACTAAGGCCCCAGAGAGTTTAGACAAGTGACAAGGAATAGACAAAAGCTTTTCAGTACTAAATGTCAATTCATTAGGTTCATTAGGACTTTTCCATAAATGTTTTCACAGGTAAATGTAATTTTGGCCAAATTATCATCGTCATCTGCCTAGCCTTTTCCCAACTATGTTTGGGTCGGCTTCCAGTCTAACCAGATGCAGCTGAATGCCAGTATTTTACACAGAGCTACTGCCCATCTGACCTTTACAACCCAGTTAGTACTGGGTAATACGATACCCATTGGTAAGTCTGCCACCTTTCAGACCTGTAACGACTGTCAAAGATCTACTTAATGACAGCCGGGACCAACGGTCTTACCTCTTGTTTTTCATATGTATAACAACATCATAGGGCATCTAATTTTACTAGGAAATTAAAAGTTGTCAGATTGCTCGTAGCATTCAGCTATATTCATGATCCTGACGTGATAATTAGCGTCCTATGAAGATTGGTTATTTTTGACACTGACAGAACACTTAGGGAATCGTTGGAATTGGTTTATGAAAGTAAATAGAACAAGAAAATTGCTAAATATAGGTATATGAATATAACAGGATGATCATGTAATATTCCACACATAAATCTGTTTTTAAATTGACGTTATTTCCTTAAAATATCATGAAATAGAATAACCGGTATGGTTGAAAAAGTAATGTTTTTGAAGTAAAAGCGCAAACTGAACTTACTTATAAATTAAGTACTTAAGTTATTTTTCCAAAAACAAATATTTGTTTACGTGATTAGAAACTTAGTGGCAAATGCGGATTAAAGTATTTTTGCCCTGTGTCTAACTCATCAATTTAGGCTCTAACAGGAGTTTACATAAACATGAAAATCCTACAATACTTCACCAAACTAAAACACAATACTTCATTAACTACATTACGCTATCAAAACAGCTAAAGTTTTATCAATACCGGTTGTCATGTTTGAATTGTTTTAATCTCGACCTAATCTCAGGGTATATATTTTATACGTTTGCTTGTATATTTATTGAAAACCCTTCGTTCGTACGATTGCAAAGAAACGACTTGGGACACGCAAGCGTACAGTGGCGGCCATGGTAACTGATACGTACAATATTGTAATAAAATCTATGTTACGAGACCTATGAGCCGTATTGTAGATTGGAATTGTGGAAATATTAACGTCATTTGTGTTTGGAATTGTTGGTGGTTAATTATTTTGTTAGTTGTGGTGCAAATGTTATAAAATTAAAAAAGAATATTTAACGTTTTAAGTTGAATTTAACATGGTCCCTTGTAGCTTAAAAAAAACAATCAATAAAATGGGAAAAAACAGTGTCAGAGACCAGCGTTAAATTTGTTTAAAAAAAATAACAATGAAAAAAAATTACCTCAAACAAGACATCGGAATTTTGATTAATCCACATCTTTGAAAAACTGTTCGCAATATTTTTATTTTTACTCCAACTACTTGTAGGTATCGCAGGCACCGATATAACTGAACTTAACATTTTATTTACAGCAACAATTTTATTCTGCCCTACTCTTAGCGGAAGGAAAAATATTTCAAAAATCAATTAAATACAATACATAATGTTTGTTTAAAAATTTATTAAATTACATCCATCTTGTTCCTTGTTTATTGAAAAGTAATATGTCTAAAACAGGGAAGACTATGTAATTTTGCTGAACAATAAAAAAATAATGACGGATCTAATTTAAGTACGCTTATATTCAAGCACTACTAAAATAGCCTTACCCACTGTTTAATAAGTCTGGTTTAAGAAGATAAAATATAATAATAATACTTCTGTTATTCATACTTTTAAATAAGTTACAATAATTACCTTATTGAATGATTGAAAACAAGGTAATGAAAAAAATATTGGGTCATTTATTATTTTAATCGGCAGTTTTTAGGAGCTTATAATCGGCCTATTTTTACGCTTAGTATAATAATAATTGTTCAACAAACAAATAATACCAATAATACAATAATTATTCAAAAATAAACCTCTTAGGAAGTTATTTTCAAACTCCCGCAAAAAGCATCCCTCAACCTCTTTTCAACCTTATTACTTAGGGCGTAAGGGTGAAAAGTGGCAAACCGATAGTGAACTCGTTAGTAAAAGCTACAAAATCGAAAGATGTGCCAATAAATATGTCCTACAGTGTAACCCTTTCACGCGTGGTAGAAAGTAGGCCCTGGCCGTATCACGCAACGAAGAAATTGCAAAGAATTTATGCTTTTGATACGATATGACGCGAGGTCTAAGGTCCTATTCCCGGAAGAAACACTTGACTTATTGTTAGTATCGACGTAACTGCCACTTTCTTGAGTATTTATAGTTTACTTGGGATGTTTAATATCGAATATCGTTGGGATTTAGGACTGTCGTCAAGACGTCCATATAGTCTATTGTTTGTCGTATTGGTTGTTAAAGAAAATAGTTATAATGAAATATAGGATTTTATTTTTAGTTTGCTGTCTCATTTGGCGCCAGGCGGTTGTCTTACAGATTTGATTCATCATAAAAACAAAAATTAGTAGACATGGACCAAACATACAACATGTTTGTAAAAATACTTATGTTGACTAAAGATATGTTATCTTAAATATTTAAAATTCATAGCAGACAAATTTTTACATTATGACAAAATCAGACTCCCGAAGATCTTTAACTAGTAAGGTACCAAAGCATTTTCCTCGAACACTCCTGTTTATTTATCCAAATATATTACTCAAAACATCTTCTTAATTCTTCTTTGGAAAACTTTTATAAGCTAATTAATAAAAATGAAAATTTTCGTGTTACAGTTAATGTGCACCAAGTGGGCAGTACTGAATAAAAATGACTTGTGTACGTCAAGATGGACAGAACACTTTGTAAGATAACATGATTTTTAGCATTAGTATTGCATAATCAGCTATAATGTTCCCACTGCTAGGACCAAGCCTCGTCTCTTTAAGACCTGGGGGCCTAAAATGGAAACTTTATCAGAATTATAATTCTTATAATGGTCTTTATGATTATGACCACAAAGTCCATTTTAAGAGTTTTAAATTTTTAACGTGATTCGTATTATGATTCTGATAAAGCAGCCATTTTAAGCCCCCTGTAATTCATCACCCAAGCCCAATGCGGGTTGGTCACATCACAACTTTTCGATATTTTATTCTTTATAAAATCTACATGGAAAATTAATAAGAATCTAAGGTATGGAGGAAACTTTGAAGTTATTTGTTTTTAGAGTCTACATTATGGGGTTTAGCCGTTTCGATATACGTCTGACAAAAGTTTTTGATACCGAGAAATGGGGGCTTTTCAAAATATATTGAGCGCAATGACGTTATCTATAGTAATAATATGTGTACCGCCGTTTTTGGACCCATAGTAACAAAAATATGTTGAACCTATGTTAATTGTTATTATGAAATGAAACCTTGTCATAATGTGTTTAACGCCTAATTTAAAATAAAACATGACCGCAATAATAACTATGTTAGGATAAGGAAAAAAAAAAATAATTTAAAACTGCGTTTGTATTTAAAAATAAAACAATTATCATTGTAACACCAGTAATAAATAATAATTAAACGGCTCCATATTGTTAATATTATTTTATTATTGTAAATACTACGATGTACCACTGTTTGTTTAGACATTGTAAACTTCCTTTTTGTTTTTATTTTAATTAAAAATATTCAACCACAGATGAGGTAAAAAAACATTTAATAGTTGTACTAGTATGCATGAGAGCATGAGATAAGACTAATCAAGACAAAATAGTTTTTTCCGCATTCTGTGGCTAAAGCAAATAGGGCAATAGGTTTTTTTTTATTAATTAAGTAACCTTCAACTACTTAAAAGATTCTATTAAACTCGCGAAATATTACAACCAATTTATAGCACAAAAGAAAAATGATTAGAAAAAACGCAAAAAAAACAAATGCTCATATTCCAAGTGGTTCCGCTACCTTCACGGTCACTCGGACAAGCCCTTAGGGTGTAATTAGCGACATAAAAAATTGAGCGCTTTACGGACATAAAAAAAGTAATGAAATATGCACGCCTCCATTTTTACGCAAATTGTCCCGACACTCAGTATTACTGCTCTATTAAGAATAATTACTGCCTTTTTACAACGCTTTTATTGCTGACAAGAATGTTGTTTTTTTTACGGACCGTCCGTGATTTTGTGACGTATCCTATAGGAAAAGTTTTTGGGTAAAATAAAATGGTATGTGTTTTTTTGTTATAAACAGTAAATCTGTGATAACAAAACCACAATATTACTAGTTCATAGGCATAAACGGATAGATACTGTGTCTATACTGCTAGAAACAATATTTTTTAGTCAACTTCAATATTTGCCAATTTTTCATGTTTTACTGTAACATACTGCCCACATGCACACTTTGACAGTGTGCATAGTAAATGCTCGATTCCCTATACTCATATTTTGATGCAAATACAATCATAACTGCTTAAAAATCAAAATCAGAGTCAAAAATAAATCAACGAAAACTACAATCATTAAAAAAGTAGGGTGCCCACATAAAAAAAAATATTAAGGACACAATCATTGCACAACGCCGAAAAAATCGGTCAGTAAGGCACAGGAAAACGAGTCGCCGTGTTTTTTCTTTTATTTATAAAAAGGCGACCTAAAAAAAGGAATGGAGTCAAGTTCAACAAAAATGCGTCATTCGATTACGTTGTATGAGTATGTGCGTTTTATTTTTTATTCTGATCTGCACTGTGGGTGTAATACCTGCGAGGTTGGTTGCGCTTTCATTGAAATTCTGTAATTGTATGAAATACGTATGACGTGTTAAAAATATGTTACAGGGAATTTTTCATGGCCATTGATTTTATCCCGATTAAAAATAATGCTGATGTAAATTCTTTTTAAAGCTTATTTTACCCGCAGTTTAAAAGTTATTAACAATAATTATCAACTGAACATCACCCCTGTAGTTCACAAAAGAGTAGGCAGAGGGTGTACTCCTAGATTTCGCCAGTTACATTGACAAAAAAAAAAATTAGAACCCCTATTTCCACTTTGACAAACCGTTAAATTTATTTATTTATATTTTTTTTTATTGTCGACAGCCTGTCCACCTAATTAAAACAACCCACAACAATTATCACATAATTAACTAACAACATTCACACGTGTTAAAAATTGCAAAAAACGTAAAACAAACAAACAAGTAAATCAAAAGTCATTAAAACCGTACTACAGCAGGTGTCAAAGTACAAATTATCAACTTATCGCGCTGTGTGGACACTGTAATTTATGAGGATATTGCAGAGGGTGATATGACAATTAAAAAATTATAAAACAACACCGTTTTTCTGGTAATTAGTAGCCAATGTAGGTGGTGACAAACGAGACCTGTAATTTTAGGAATTCCAAATGGTATTAGTTCTGCGGAAGTGTTATATATGTCATTTTACTGATATTTTTTCTAAAAGTTTTAAATGACTTTGTTGTGATCGACGATTCGTTGATTAAATAAGTAGGAATGTAGGATACCTAACTGTTACTCTAAAAGTATAAGCTTCAATAGATACATTTTAGAATAACGTTATTTATAAAAGTACTTTAAAGAAATCAGTCTATTCGTAGTTCTATTTATATCATATTCACACAAATTAGCCTTCTTGATTGTACACGTTTTTTCCTATTATCTGGTAAATCTAGTCGTCGTAACCGATATGTTACTTACTTCATACACGGACTAAGGACATTAAGTATACAGCAATACATGTAAGAATAGACAATATAAATACTACTTTAAATATTTTGCTATCAGTTACCTAATGATGAATCCACGAGAATTTATTGTTATTATTGTTCGTAGTTAAATAGTATTTACTAGACAAGGCATTATGATTAGATTGCAAAAAAAAAAATCAATTAAGTCTTCTTTTTTTTACGTAATTCTGATTTGGTTAGGTATTTCGGAGCTCAATGTTTTTCTTGTTAGGGAAACTTGTTTTACCTTTTAGAATGGGTTTCGGTTTACTGTAGCAATTATTAGTCACGAATAAAAAAATAACGAAACAAAAAAGAACGGATTAATTTTGAATATTGAGTAGGTAAGCATTCTTCATATTGATCCCCACATAAATATATCACAAGATTTACGATACAAATAAAGCATTAATAAATATACAAACACAAGAAGTCAGTTTTGTAAGAAATATGAATTTTTATAAGAAGTATTTATCGATTCAAGGCGACAATTACTCATTCGTATCAGCTCAGTGACTCTTTCTTTAAATAAAACCAACCTTGGACAAGAAAGTACTCGTAAACAATGAATAAAAAACATAAATATAACTACCGTCTGTTTATTTTAAAAGGGTTCCAAGCATTTTAATAATAATTTGTAATTTTGCACATATTCGAGGTAAATATGCAAAAAATCAAAATGCTGACATTGATTTTTTAATTGGTAGGATAATCGTCACCGAAACAATTAGTTTGAAGATGGAATTGGAAGACCAAAGAAACAGTGGACGAACTGTGTGAAGTATGACATGGCTAGAAAGGAGATGACTTCTGAAATGACGAGTAATCGAGAAGTATGGAAGAAGAAGACATGCTGCGCCGACCCCAAATGAATTGGGATAAGGTCAGGAGAATGATATGGCGAAATAAATTTTATTAACATAATAAGTATTAGTAACAATTATTGCACAGTTAATATGAATTTGGAACATTAGGAACTTTTTTAAATTATATACTTTCAATAGTTGTATGCTTTAAATAAGGAAAACTAGATAAGTTGCAAATGAAATAAGCTAAGATACCAAATAGTAAACACTCCTTGAAACCACAGCCTAAACAAAAAGGTCAAAGGGTGAAGAATACATAAAGTTAGTCTAAGTATTTTATAATAAGCTGTCCGCCTATTAGCTAGCATTTGGTAAAACAGTATCTATCTCACCCACGATAGTTTGGTCTTTCACTTACCAAAATTTAACCTATTTAAAGAGTTTCAGTTCAAATCTGTTAAAAAAAGCTATTGTTTAGCAACACCTGTTCCGGTAGCTCTTCAGATCAGGTCGCGCTTGGTTGGTCCGTGGATGGTTGACCTATTCCATACCGAGTTTCCTTCATGTTCCACGTTAAGCCGTTGGTCCCGGTTGTCATTTGTAGATGTTGACAGTCGTTAGAGGTAGTCAGTGGCCCGAAAGTCTAGTACCAAGGTTGGTAAGCCTGGTCACTTTAATCATTGTATTTTTTTGCTTAGATATCTTTTGTTAGACGTACTGAACGCTGTGTTAAAATTTGTCCATCTATTGTAATGGGACCTTATATATTCCCACTAGTGGGTCCACGCAGTGGGTATGTTTAGCTTGTATTATTCTTGTCTGTTATCGAAATGTTGGCCATCTCGTTTGCAGACTTAAAGTTATGTCTAAAGTAAGTCTTTAGGTATTCCTTTAGAAAACTTTTAGCCTAGATTAATACAGGAACTCCACGTAGGTTCTTGAATCGAGATCTTAAAGAACGCTGGCTCATAATGTTTTCATTCTAAACTACAAATTCCTCATCATCCGCTGTGTCTGTAACTATATTGGGGTCAGCTTTTAGTCTAACCGGATGCAGCTGAATACCAGTATTTTACATGGAGCCACTGCCTATCTGACCTCCACAACCTAGTTATTACCGGGTGATAAGATACCCCTTGGTAAGACAAATTGTCAGACTTTCTGGCCACTGACTACCAATAACCACTGTCAAAGATCTACAAATGACAGCCGAAACTAACGGCTTAACGTACTTTCCGAGGCATGCAGGAAACTCTGTATGTAATGGATGCTCTCCTTACTATAGATCGACCTAAGCAAGTGCGCCGTATCCTGGAACATCGATCCATGCGGCTGTTAGTATTTAGCCACAAGCTCTAATATGCCTAGGGTCACCACCTCCAGTATTCACTGAACCCTACCCCACAAGTCTTCCTTATCACAAAGAACCTCGAACCGGCCTTGAATGAAGAAGGAGCGTGTTCGACCGTTTATCTCTCTGTGTTTGATGTAATGATTACTTATTAAATGAACGATGGCCGTCTACTGCAGAAAACACGCATTTATATGCGGTGACATAAAATTACACAGTTTTTGTTGCTTAGGATGTGGGTGGTTATAAGTGTATCTCTTGTGGGTATAAATTAGGATTGGGTAGGTATTTTGTATGTTAGATGGATACTGAGATCGAGTTCTATCTAAAACTCAAACCATACCATCAGATCTGGTATCCTCGAAGAGTTAGGCCGAAGTGTACCTAATCGTACACCCACATTTCGCCAGTAATGTTTAAGTCCCATGTAATAGGGACGGACCTATTGAGAGCAACCGGGCACAAATCCAAACTCCGTGACTGCTATTGAGAAATTCCTGATGGACCCAATGACACTAACTAACTACATCCATGAGTACTTTTAGTCTTATGCATATTGGATGCATTCTGAGATAAAAATCTGTCTTACGAGTACCGACAATAGCACAAATCATCGTTTGGTTTTATAGCCTTTTAATCATAACTATATTGGGATCGGCTTTCAGTCTAAACGGATGCAGGTGAATACCAGTATTCTACATGGAGCGACTGACCTCTACATCCCAGTTAGTACTTGGTTATACACTACCCTTTGCCAAGACCGGTTGTCAGGTTTTCGGGCCACAGACTACCTGCATTGACCGTCTAAGATCTACAAATGACAGCCGAGACCAACGGCTTAACGCACTTTCCGAGGCATGGAGGTAATTCGGTATGTAATGGGTGGACACCCATCCACGGACCAACCTAGGCAAGCGGGGCTTAACTTAAAGATCGCCCCGAGCGGCTGTCATTAAAATTATTAAAAAAAAAAACAATAAACTAAATTGATCCTGCACTAGGCCGAAAGGCATATCTCATCAATATGAATAGCAGTGATAGCCTAGTGGTGTGACCGTCGGACTGCAAAGTCATAGGTCTCGAGTTCGAACCCAAGGCACGCACCTCTGATTTTTCGGATTCATGTGCGTATTGTATAATTATCACTTGCTCCGGTAAAAGAAAACATCGTGAGGAAACCAGCATGCCTGAGAGCGGCGTATTTCTTGACGGCGTGTAAAGAAGAATCAATGTGCTGTATCAGTTAACAGTAGCCTTTAGTAAGACTGGATGTCCGACGTTCGGCTTTCTGACTGGCAGTAACGTTTGTCCTCGATCTATTGTCTAAAGTCAGTTAAATAATGCTTCTTTACTAAGCAAGGTTTTTTTATTGTTTCTTATAAATGGTGAAAAGAAATTTTTTTTCCAATAAAAGAAAAGGCTTGAAAAGAAAATTATGACTGTGTTTCTGTTGTGTTGTAAAATAAAGCGACATTTAGCATTGTAAGAATGCAATATTACTACCATTCCTAATGTAACTCTTTAATTAGAAATTATACTTATATGGAAAATTCTTAAAGTTATAAAATATATACCTATTGAGTATTTTCTAACATCGTGTGCCTCGATTTTCTATTTTATAATTAAAATCTTGAATAGTTTTCTATGAACAACGAAATCCTAACATTTCTCTCTATGTTATGACTAAACTAACTTATGCTGGCGGCCCCGCTCGCGTGGAATTCGATAAATAATTGTCCCATATAACCGGGATAAAAAGCATCCTATGTGGTAATCCAGGTTATAAGCTATCTGTGTGCTAAATTCCATCCACATCCGTTCAGTACTTTTTGTGTGATCCATTTATCCTTAGAAACTTTCGCATTTTTATTATTAGTAGGAATACTCCTATCTATTACATGTTCTAAAAAAACAATCAATGCTTCAATCCCCAACACTATATACAAATCATCTCCTATCTCTTTTTGTCCCACGAGAGTGAAACAGACAGCAAACGAGCTAGTTTAGATAGTTGTTAAGATATCGCTATCGCCGCCGCCCACGGGGAATGTCCGTGGTCAACCGACAGCGTGGACTTCCTACTCCAATGCGTGTTTCGAATACATCGGGAATTTTTGTTTATTGTCCGTGTTTATTTTGCTGTGTGGTCTTAAGAATTGAAGACTCTAAGTTGTGGCTGTTGAAAAACATAACTAAGGAATTCTAATTAAAAAATTTTGTTTTAAAAAGATTAGAAATACTGTGGGTGTAGTTATATAATGCAAAAACAAAACGATTTTGCTTAGAATTTTGAAATGAATACCCTAAATCGTAAGTTATAGACCTTAATGTAAGAAGATCGTGGTTCAATTTTGATTAATAAAGTACTGTCGGATAGGTACGAATCTAAAACATGTACTCCCGAGTTCACTGAGGGTCTGCCACTTTCAACCTTATACTCTAAGTAATAAGGTTAGTTGGAAGCAGAAAAAAACTTTCTGCAAAAAAAACCGACTTCCAAAAAGACAATAAAAAAGTCTAAAATAACTTTACATTTGGAAGCCGGTGACTTTGTTTGTTTCATTGACCTTTTGCCACCGACTTCCAAAAGTAAAGTTATTGTAGACTTTTTTAGTGTCTTTTTGGAAGTCGGTTTTTTTTTCGCAGAAAGTTTTTTATTTTCCCCTATACAGTTGTAGTAACTAGCAGTTACTATGGAACCATCATGTCATCTACATACCCCAAGAAGAAAAAAATACATATGCAAAGGAAAAAAAAATACTATGGGATTAAATTTATATGGGACCAATCGGGAAGTAGGTATATCCTTTCACGTAAAAAAGATTTTTTTAAATAGGTTTTGATTATTTATTAATGATGGAGTTATTATTATGAGGTAAAAAACATTAAAAAAAAATTGAGTACCTCCTCCTTTTTGAAGAAAGTCGGTTAAAAAGTACAATTAAATGACTTCTCATAATATTGTTGGGAATATTATTCTACCGGAGAGCAGTTTATCTTCTAACTGTAACATATTAATCTTCATTAACTCATACTTATAACTAGACCATAAACAATGCTCTATTTACATAAAAGTAGTTAAGGTGTAATTTAAAATTCAGTTAATTCCTTTATGTTTTTCCACATTAGTTATTTGAAACAAAAAAAGAGGTTGCACTATAGAGATGTTATACTATTGAATTATTATTATTTGTTTCCGAGTCATGGATGTTTATATGTATAATAAGTATGTATTTACAAACAAAAAAGTATCTATGTAGTATTATCAACTATCTGGTGTCCACGACACAAGCCTCGTAGCTTAGTGTGGTACCTAGATGGCGCTGTGTGTAATGTCCCGCGATATTTATTTATTTATTATTATTATTATATCCATCGTCTTATTATCTAGTTGCTATCATATTGACCTGTAATCGTTCGATTTTGGAGAAAATATTAATTCCAATAAGTTTTCCAATACGGTTCCAGATAAACCACAACGATGATGGAGAAGAGAAAAATGTATGAGATAGACAAAAGCTACCGAAGAGTTTCTTAATTTTGTTGAAAAATGCTAAAGAAATACAAAACGCTATCAAAGTGATTGTCGCTATTATTTTGGATAATAAAGTACCTTGTATATAACATGTAACAGAAAGGGTATAATCATATGGAATACTGTGGTACGGACCATCAAACTGAACAACTTTCTCTATGGGACCACCATCGAAATCGTAAAAAAATAATCAGCTGTCCTATACAAAATTTCAATACCTACTCGACCCAAATGTATGGGACAGCTGATTATTTTTTTACGATTTCGATGATGGTCCCATAGAGAAAGTTGTTCAGTTTGATGGTCCGTACCACAGTATTCCATATGATTATACCCTTTCTGTTACACGCTGTATATGTAGTTGAGTGCACAAAAAAAATGCTGCTGTTTATTTATCTGGTATATTTCACTAGGTAGTGACTGCGTCGTAGGTCTAGTGGTCGCAAGCGCGACTGTTGGGGTCCTGGGTCCGATTCCCGGGTCGGGCAAAGTGTTATTGGATCTTTCCATCAGAAATTTCTCAGTAGCAGCCACGGAATCTGGATCTGTGCCCGGTTGATGGCAAAAGGCTCGCCCCCTATTACATGGGACGTTAACATAACTGGCGGAATGTGGGTGTACTATTAGGTACACGTCTGCCTAACCCTTCGAGGCTTTCAGGCGTGATGTAAGTAAGTCATATTTAAAATGACCGGTCCTTTAAAATATTATACAAAAAAAACAGAGACTAAAGACTTTTGTCATAGTTATACAACAACAAGTTCTCAATTTACAATAATACTATCTTACTAGCTGTTGCCCGCGGCTTCGCTCGCGTTTTGGTCGGAAATTATCCCACGGGCACGTTGCAAATATAGTCCATGGCACTCGGGGATAATGTAGCTTCCTATTAGTGAAAAAAAGTTATAAATCGGTTCAGTAGATCCAGAGATTAACCCCTACAACCTCACAAACTTTATCTCTTTATAATATTAGTATAGATAGTATTGATGAAGAAAGTGAATCATCAATTTGTTTAGTAGGTTAATACATACGCTAGCACATCAAGTTTCTACAATCTGTCAAATTACTTTAGAAGATTTTCAACTTTAACGATAAAGCATTAGGTTCAAGTTTCATTGGGAAAATTTGACAGTTTCAAGTAGCTTGATGTGCTGGCGTAGGTATAAACATATAACTGCAGTTACTAGTAAAAATGATACAAACAGAGTTGTGTCATTTGGCAAGCACCACTATACCTTAAGCCAAAGAAATGTTTATGTTGCTAATATTCTTTTGAAGATAAGCATATCTTTCAGTAAAGCGGCTTGAGTTTGTATTGTCCCACATATTTGTGGCATCGATCAACACTGACCCAAAATTCTGGCAAAAAATCTCACATATATATATATCATCATCTGCCTAGCCTTTTCCCAACTGTGTTAGGGTCGGCTTCCAGTCTAACCAGATGCAGCTGAATACCAGTATTTTACATAGAGCGACTGCCTATCTGACCTCAACAACCCAGTTAGTACTGGGTAATACGATACCCCTTGGTAAGATTGGTTGTAAGACTTTTTAGGTCATTGGCTACCTGTAACAACTGTCAAAGATCTGCAAATGACAGCTGGGACCAACGACTTAACGTGTTTTCCGAGGTACGGAGGAAACTGGGTATACAGGGTGTAACAGAAAGGGTATAATCATATGGAATACTGTGGTACGGACCATCAAACTGAACAACTTTCTCTATGGGACCACCATGGAAATCGTAAAAAAATAATCAGCTGTCCCATACATTTGGGTCGAGTAGGTATTGACATTTTGTATAGGACAGCTGATTATTTTTTTACGATTTCGATGGTGGTCCCATAGAGAAAGTTGTTCAGTTTGATGGTCCGTACCACAGTATTCCATATGATTATACCCTTTCTGTTACACGCTGTATAATGGGTGGTCACACATCCACAAACCAACCTAGGCAAGCACGGCTTAACCTAAAGATCGACCTACATACAACAATAAATATCTTAACCTTGAAAATATAAATATCATCATCTGCCTAGCCTTTTATCAACTATGTTAGGGTCGGCTTCAATTCTAACCGCTGCAGCTGAATACCAGTATTTTACATGGAACGACTGCTTATCTGACCTCCAGAACCCTGTTACTGAGTCTATATATGCTGGTAAGTCTGAAAAGAAAATACTCCATGTCTGGAAATGTCAAATCTCCATAACCTATCATCATTTTCATTCTCCTGCCCTTATCTCACTTTATTTGTGGTCGGCGCAGCATGTCTTCTTCTTCCAGACCCTCTATTACTCATCATCTTATCAGACACCTCCTTAACCAATGTCAAATATATATTGGTATCAAGATGAAATATTGTATGGAAGTTTTTATTAGCTTAATATTGTTTTCCTACATTTATAAATTAAAATAACTTAAAGTAACTAACTTAACAATAAACTTCAAAAATGGCGTTAAAAAACTCCTCAACGCTGTCAACTGGTAATGTACCCAAGAGACAGGCGGCGTTGCCACGTTGTATGGCAACGCTAAGCCTTTGGCCAAGGTTAAATCCAGCCCTTGGGTCACGGGAAGTGTCAACTAAGCGTTTTAAAATGTCCTTGAAAGGGCTGTGAGCACTTGGACCCCAGCGTCCTAGAGTTTCAACACAAAAAAGGCTCGAAAATATAGTTAACAATAAGGTTACTACATTTACGCTGCTTGAGTTTCTCTGCAGCCGCAGCGGCAGCCCCAGCACAGCACGATGGGATGGCCTAAGATTATCGACACAATTCTCTTCTATCCTAGAATACAGCTAAAACCAGCATGGCCCAGTATGTAAATCCATAAAAACCCTCTCTGACGCACAAGATTCTCAGCATAGAAAAACTCTCAAAACAACAAAAATGTTTCCGAACGAAAACAGCATTTTTTCCTAATTGACACTGCGATGTTTTTACCTTCAAGCATTGTCCCTAGCAAGCGAGGCAGGACCAATAAAAAAAACTAATAAAGCCGGCAGTGGGCATCGGTACTGACCTATGTCAACAAACAGCTTACTTGTGTGTGTGTGAGCGTACGTGTGTGTGTGTACACAGACTTCGTAAGAGTATAGAATGTGTTAAAGAATGCATTTTTTGTTTTGTTTCTAAGGTTGTTCGGAATGCAAGGTTTTTGTTGTGTGGTATGAAAATTTGTGCTGTTGATGGTGTATTTCTTGTGGTTAACAAATGGTTATTTTGAATAGAAAAATGTTTAAGTTAATGGTAATTTTTGCTGAGACTTTTTATTGTATTTATGACAAATCTAAGGTCCATAATCGATTTAATACTTTTACTACAATTAAAAAAAAAAAGCAAAAACAGAGGCATACATAAATATTATGAAAAAAATCTAGTTTTAGAGCTTATTCATAGATGTTATTTTGTTTAAATACCCGTAGCTACTGAAAACACGACCAAGTACTAAGACATTCAATTCCTTCATAAAATTATAGCCCTCGTTAATCATTTTTATACACATTATTTATATTTTTACATATTTAAAAAAATAAAATTAAAATATTACAAAGAATAGGTTATAATATTTATTACTTTTGTTGATTTGTGCTTAGAAATACACTGATCAGAAAACAAGACTAATTCAAGAATCTAACTTATCACTATACTTCTATTCTAAAAGTTTTCTTCGTGTAAGAACACTACAAAATAATTTATTTTCTCATAACAGCCACATCTGTAGCAAAACGAGTCTACGAATTGAAGTGCTAACAACGAGACAATGACAGGCGCATTCAGATAACCTCATTTCTTTCTGCGATAGCACACTCACACATACATGCATACACAATTGACACACACAGACAAACATCGTCGGCTGCGACTATCGGGATGAAATCTGAGAACGCCATTTAAAAATAATGAGATTTTTTTCCGAAATTAGTTTTTTTAAAGTGTTATTATTTTATTGGAAGTAGGGTTTTTCATAATTGTATAAAGATTCAAATTAGACAATTGATAAAAAAAAAACTTTTTTTTTTGTGTTTTTTGCTTGAGCATAATGGTCAAAGATCTTGTTAAAAAAAATTAGAAAAATATTCATTTTGTCAGTTTAAGAACAAAAACCTCAATAAAGTAGGGTAAATGTCGCAAGAAGTCACCTAAAACGTCGAGGTAATAAAAAAAAACTTAGTAAAACTACATAAATATAATAAAATGCGACCATTGTACAATTCTGCTCTTACTAGGGCAAAGAATGATAACAGAAAAAAGGACAATACTTGATGAAACAATCATTTGATGAAGACAATAATTGCAAAAATAACTCCCATCTGAAAAACATATTTCACTCAATATTTGATTTTAAACACGAGTTAAAAAACAGAAACACAATAAAAATACACTGAATCAACGATAAACGAAGATAAAATCAAATAACAATAGCCACAGCCGTATTATTACAAATTACAATTAAGATGTAATTTTATAAAATTACAGTTCCTTAATGGAGTGTAATGATTTTAAAACAACAATAAAGTACTCAATAAAAATTATATTTCAGATGAGTGTGTGAGTGCATTCTGTCTTTATTTTTATTGGTGTGAGTGTAATATCAGTGTGTGTGAGTGTATGAACGATGATGCAATACCTAATCGTGGTTATCGGAGAAATGACGACGTGTTGCGCATTTTTTATTATGTTATGTAACGATGTATGTATGTGTATTTATTATTACGTTTCGCAATTAACTGCTTCTATTATACAGAATATAAGGTTATTGTTCAAAGATTATTGTATATTATGAGATTTGTTTTAGTATTTACGATGTATTAGATTCTAGCTGATGAAGTTGCTCGAGGAATGTGGTAACAAATCGTATTAATTTGCCTTCTAGTGTAAATTACAACGATAAAATAATTAGAGGTTTTGTGTTAGGTATTCTGCCTAAAAAGGTAGAAAACACATTATTTTTGACACAAAACTTTTTCAAATTAAGGATTGCTCGGAAAACACCAACCGAAGAAATTTATAAGAATCAAAATGAGTATAATTATTTCGTAATAATAACAGACTGAAAATAAACTTTATAACTCATAAATTACATATCAGGGACCTTCGAGTAATAAAACTACAAACAAAGTATAATAAAATTGCGTCGCGATAGGAAGGTGCTGGCAACGTCTTTTAGTTAAAAATGCAGGGCTAACGCACCTTCAGGGCTAAATGATAAGGATGACAAAGGCCACTATCACTACGAAGAAAATTACTTGGCAGAGTTACAACTGGTTCACCTTCGTTCTTTTTATAAAATAATTATATTTGCAAAAACAAGGAAAATGAGGTTTTTGTAAATACATTGTTGCGTACAGCATTTTAACTAAAATAATGTTTTATTCTATCACATTAGTTGTTTTTTTTTTCTGCCAAAAGTAGCCAGAAACAACAGTTCATAAAATTTCTCCGAAGTTGTAATTTTGAGCGTATCCGGAAAAAACTATGTGGTTTTTACAACTTATTAAACATATTTTTAATATCCTGGAAAAAACCTAATTTCTTCCTTTTGCTTTATTTTCCAGGCAGTTTCTTTTAATATGATAATGCTAGTATACTTACTAACTCAAAACCACCCCAATTTTAAAACCAAACAGACAATGTCAAAGAAAAAACAAAGACCCTTAAAAAGTATTACCACTTCATTTCCCCATTAATTTTAACAATAAAATATATCAGGAACACAAAGTTTCCCGACACAACACTATTGTACTTTCAAAAGGGACAAAGTAATGTTCATACAGTATTCATGTGCGTGCGCAGGTCACGATCACGGACATCGAACTTGCATTTTTAAATCGATTACACCACAATGGGTGCGCGGAATCGATTCCATTTTTATACTTATTTCCTTTTCCGATTGTATTCGTAATTAATCGAATTGTGTGGTAATAGTTGTTTTTCTTTCAATGTCATTTTTTGCGTTATTGATTATATAATGTTTGTTTTATTTATTCTGTAATTTCTTCATAAAAGAAAGTTATTTTGAGAGACTAAAAAAAGTTTCTATAAGCTTGGCTCATTTCAATTTACAACCCAATAAATTTTGCAAGCCGGAAATAATAAGTTATATCTAACAACCAGACTAACATAACAGATCTAAATAACACAAATAATCCAACTTAAACCTCGAAAATCCCGATAAATCGTGCAAAGAGGAAGATAACGTAATAAAATCGCCATATACGTCCACTGCCATCCACGTGTCAGGCCATAATAAAAATAAATGGTCTCTGCAAAACGAGAGAGTTCGCTCACCTCCCTAACCTAAGACAAGAGTTTGCGCTTACGCATCACGCACACATACGCGTTTGTAGGTCGCCACACGTATACACACACAGTCGCACGCACACAGACACGTCACGCCCACATGCGAGAGGGGCGCGTGCTCCGAACAAGTTTAGACAAACGGAAGAAATATTTATTCTCTTTTTAGGTACAGCATTTGCTCATTCTATTCTTGAAATATGTATTTTTATGGCTTTCTTTTTGTCGTTGAAATAGGAATAGAAATTGTCGGTGTCAGTTTTTTATTGTTATTGTTTGGTACTTTCTCGATAAGTAATGATCGTTTTCAATAGGTATTATTTTTCGTGTTGCTAATGTTTTTCTTTCAAGTTTTTTGAGTCAAGTGGTTTAGACAGAGCTGGGTACATTTTATTCATGTTTAAATAACTAGGGTTTATTCCAATTTTATTGACATCAAAAAAATTCATCCAGGTATAATAGTATTTCATAAAGAGTTTTCAGTAAAAAAAAAAATGTTTTTAATGCGCAATTCAGTAAGTTAATATTATGTCAAATATGCTAGAGAGTATTAATTCAACGTAATAACCGATTTTCCTTAGGTAAGAAAACATTTTCACACTTCCGATAACGCTGATTATAACAAAACTTTCGACCTATTTGCTACTAAAAGTGTCGTCTGAACGGTATTAAATTACAGGTATGCACTGATAAATACCGATAAATGTTGTTTATTTAACAAAAACCGATACCGTAACTTTTTGCGTGCGTTGCTCTTTGCGATTTTTGTTCGTGTGTGTGTGTGTCAGAGTCTTGACCTACGACAACAAGTATGTGTGTGAGTGTGAGTGGGTTGCGTAATTTTTTCAGTGAGTTATTATAAAAAAGTGTGTTGTGGCATTACAGTGTCATTGTAATTTAGTATATTTCTGTTATTTATTGGAAATTGTATTACTTTTGCTGTTTGACGCTTTATTGAATGGGTATTTTTTTATTTGGATATTGTAAATGTATTTAGATTGTTTTATAAAGTAATCTTAATACGCGTATGAAACTTGAATGGTTCTTTTGTAGGTGAACTGATTTTCGAATGCATGCTTTATTTCCCGTTGTTAAATCTGCTAAGGTTTGTGTAGCATGTTTATGTGTTTTCAAAATGGTGGTTTGTAACAACATATTCTTTTAATTATAAACGATAAAAAACACTTATAATACCAGCTTATTACTACTGTCACACAGCTGGGCAAAGGCCTCTTCTCAACAGAGAAGGCACGAACCTTGATCACCACGCTTGCTCAAGACGGGTTGGCGACTTCAGACTTTTCTAAGTCCAGGTTTCCTCACGATGTTTTCCTTCACCGATGTCTGTGATGTCCAAGATAAACTTAGAAACAAACATTTATGTTTGATAAATTAGTCAATAAGACAATTTTGATTTTTGAATATTCTTGTATTCTTTCAAACGTTATGATTATAATTTAATCAGGGTAAAGATCGGCGGCGGGGTAACCTAACCAACATCTAATGCATGACTTATACATAATAAAATATAATGTAATATTTTAAAACATATTTTTAAGCTTAAAGAAGACATGGCTATGAACTTATTTCCCCAAAAGTAAAAACTTCTATCGTCGTCTTTGTATAAAATATTTCCAAAAAACTTTTCAAGCAAGAATTGCGTTGTTTTGAGAGAGATATCGTAATAATTATCTTTATAACAAAGTCTGAGTCATGCAGTTGAGTAGTACAAAAGAAGTTTATTTTTAAGATCTGAGCGCAAAGTGCCTCTTTCTGTACGAGTTTGAAATAATTAAATTTTTATTCACTCCAACTGTATTGAAGCTTTGAAAAAGTTTCTGCGATGTTGCTTTTGTGAAAGAGAAAAATGTTTTTGTATTATTTTTAAGTGTATCTACAACGAATTAATAATTAAGACAAAAAAATCTACCCATTTCTCGATTTTGACTACTTTATTACTGAAAACAATAATTTTAAAGAATTTATGTAACACAGGTTACCTAGTTAAGGTTTTTCGGTTTTTCTTGTGACAGAAAACATTAAAATACCATTATTTATTACCCTGTAGCAGAATGTAATCACAAGCAATTGTCTCCGCCATTTTAATGGCAAATCTATCTTACTTCAAATCATAAGTTTGAATGGAAATGAGAAAGTAAGGGAAATCTTTTAAATTATGTGGTATTTTTACAGTTTTTACACCTTACATTTTTCTTTTACAGTATTTGCTTGCTTAATTACAAATTATTGTGGAACTGTAATAAAATCAAAATATTTTAGGGTTGTGCATTATGAATATGATCCGGTTTTTTTTTTTAATTTAATTACAGGCCTGATATCAAATACGTGCAAGAACTATCCAATAGTAAATTTCATTAATTCAATAGCAGTTTATAATTGGTAAAAAAACCTTAATAAGTAATCCCGACGGGATCACAGTGATTGCATGCTTATAACCTACCACATTTTGTTGTCTGTACGCAAAAAATACAGATTTCAGAAAAAAATACTCAAGATTACAATTTTATATCAGTATCAAATTAATATAATAATAAGTAATAATTCTAGGTTCCTTTCTATCAAGAGCCCTGACCACCGGTAGCTTGGACCCTGTTCCCGATGCCGGTGGATTACTATTTTCTATATTATTAAACGTTTTTTTTTTAAATATAATTTTAGTTAAAAAAATATTTAAAAATGTAAATAATTCATTAGAAAAATGAATAAAGGAGTAACAATTCAACAAAAAAATATTTGTTAGGCATAAATGTTTCTATCTTTTGGATGCATGTTAGTTAAAAAGAATCTAGCATTAAATTGAAAAAAAAAACCGTTAAAATCTGGCCACTAAAAGCTAAGTTTACTTCCCAGCCAGCATTCAAAACTTAAGAAAAAAAGAACTAAATGTCACACTGACTTTTACCGCTCTGCACTTTGGGTTAGGTTACTTTCTCTAAGTAAACACTGAAGTTAAACTAAGTAAACAAGTCTAAATAAACTGTTACTTAAACTTTTACTTATCTAATTAAGTCGGACTTAGTGGGTGGTAAACGAACAAATTAAATGTTTTTTTTTTCACATTAAATATGGATAAATGCATGCAGTATTTTTGTAATTTTAACAAGTGACACAAAATATAATAAGAAAGGCAAGAAAAACTAATTTTCAGTAAAACCAACTTAAATGGCATTAAGTTTTGTGAAAAAAGCTCATTGATTGATTTTTCTTCACTCATTTATCCACAAATAACTCATTTTCACAAATCTTTGAAGATTTAAAGCAAAAACAATTAAGTACAAAGAATGCTGGTAATTTTCCCCATTTTATTTTACTTGCACAAATACCAATAAGATACGCAGGAATGTTACCGGAATCTATTGTTTATCTACTCGTTGAGAGGGCTATAAATCGGAAACTAGTTCGCGGAATTACGCAACAAGCTTTTAGCGTCCATTATAATAAAAATAAATACCTGCATTGAATCGATTTACATCCAAATCGAGTTCTTAAACTCATCGCACAACTGTCAATCACTCACAAAACGAAAAAAAAAGCAAACCAATAAAAAACGAAACGTCACTTCGTTACGTCACTTTAGTTTTTTTTTTGCACAAGCGAAAGTAAAACGTGCATTCCGCCAAAAAATACTTTTTTCGCGATTTTTTCAACGCGAAATGTGTGTGTTTACGTCAACATGTATTTTTCAAATGTAAGTGTGCGGCAAAAAAATGGTTGTGCCCGGCTCCGGCCGTGGGCGTTCTGTTATAAGTAGTACTATAGTTATAGTAGGCACGGCATGGCATCGTAATGCACTTATGTGTACTTGCAAACTTTTTTATTATAGTCTGTTATATCCGAGCGGTTCCTTAGTTTGAGGCTCGCAAGTGGAATACTTCTTGGTGCTTGCGTTATTACGTAATCATGTTCTTTTGTTTTTTGCAAAAAAGAAATACATTTGAGTTTTTTTCTTACGTCATCGATTGTCTATTTAATATAGTTGATCATGGCGTGGTCTTAATCGGTATTAAAGCCGCCATCTAGTTTTTTGGAAATATTATAAAAATACAGTGCAACAGCGCCCACTTGTCAATGTCATTAAGTGCCAAAAAAATCCTCACAGCACTGTATGCTTTGTTTTTTGGGAAGGTACAAATAGTGATATAATTTAGTTCGTACTTACATAAAGAAAACTCTACAGCTCTTATCTTGTTCATAATAATTACCTAGTAATAAGTATGTCAGTAAAACAGATTATTCATTATAGTAGTAACTCGGCCATCGCTTTCGAATATAACAATCGCTATTCGCATTCCTTAGGTACTGCATTTAATTTTAAATACCTTAAGACAACCTCAAAATAATTATATTCAATGCCTTTAGTCACCATAAAAGCGACTAGAACACTCTTTTCTTAGTTTTCATCGCATCTTTTATATTGAATTGCCTTAAAATATCCAAAAGACTAATGTTCTTTTTGAGAGACTGTCATATTAAGTGCAAAAAAAGGGTTCCTTGTTTGAACTTCATTGACAAAGAAAAGCCACACCTAACATTTATTTTTATATACTAATTTACTGAATAGTTTAGCTTTATAATACTTTTCATAAAGTATCAAGATCAGTCCTGTGACACATTCGTTGATAGCACACAGCTGATTCAGAATGAGTTAAGTTTTTATTGCGGCGCATACTCGCATGCCATCAATACTTTTGCTAGATTCGTTTTAGCATATCACATGATTTGTCTTTCTTTCATTATATAAAGATCATAATTACAGGTATTAGAGCTCAGATTTGCTTAATTTTTCTTAATATTTTCGGACTTATCAGTGTTTTTTTTACATTTTTTAACATACATACCATAACATTGGGTGCAGTCTAAGACAAGAAACACAAAAAACCAGTTCCCTCTCGATAGCAGAAAAAAACCCTTCAAATAATCGTTTTTCTTTAATCAAATACTGACATTGCCCTACAATTATAATACTTCTTACAGCGAAAGGATCAAGACTACATCAACGCAGTAAGTGATAGTGTGTGAAAGAGAGGGAATGTCTGCAGTTTTTCATCGCGCGATCTACGGAGAAGTTTTTACCGGACGGTTTTTATATCAGACCTTATTCGATGCTTTCTTGTAGGAAATATTTACTTTTTGCAGTATCGCGGGGTCTGTGCCGGTGGTCTTGATTGCGACCTGTTTTTATCGTTTTTTTTTTGTTTTCTAAGTTTTTAGTGTTTGAAGTTTAATTAGAATTTAGTCTTGTTTACGCGGGTTTGGATTCTTTTTAGCTTGGAGATTCTGGTTTTTATAGCCACAGAAAAGTCGAAAGTCTCGTTATTGTAACAGTTAATATTTTCGGTTTTCTTTTAACTACAAAAATATTGTGAACAATAAAAACGGGTGTTTGCAACAGCGTCGAAATATCGGGAACTCAAAACAAATAGTAATAAAGGTACCGATTTTAGTGTTAATGATGTTAGTGACAATGTCTGTTTAAAAACTTCAAAAATATTCGATTAAATTATCATGCTTGACAAAGTGTCGTAGGCAAAATGGCGTAACAGGGAAAGAGGACGCTACTGACCGACATCTTCAAAAAGGCGGCTGGGACAGGATGGTTGCGGAACCAAAGAACCCAGGGGTCGTGGAACCCGGGGCTGCGGGACTGCTCGAAAGAGATACCGTGGCCCCGGAACACAAAGGGCGATGAAGGAACATGGATGGGTTTTAGTCAGCAAAAGTCTGACACTCCCTCCTGCTCCGCCCAGAGCGGGAGGAGTTATTTGATGATTTCCCATCCGAAAAAAAAAGGGGTCGTGGAACAACTACCATCATCAGCCTACCCCCAGTGCTGAGACAGAATCCTCCTTTCTGTTAGAGGCAACAACTTGAGTGAAGCCTGAGTATTAGATAAGACTGGCTTAGTTGATTGAATTGAATGATGACATATTCTTTTTGACTGTCTAATAACACTAGAAAGGGTGGTGTTTCTTTTAAGTTTCCGATATTAAGGCGCTGTTGCAAGCACCATGAGCCGTAACAAAGCGTGCTCAAGCGTTCGCTGTTTCAAAAGAAAAAGTAAACATTTTAAATATACCGTTCCTAGTGTTAATGATAATGTTAAACTTATATAACCTGTTTTTTTTGATATCCCATAACTCTAGGGTTATATTCTGTAGGTAAAAATAATACTAAAACTCCTAGAATAGGTGGTCCAAAAATGCATCGTTTCGGAGATATCATCAATCATAATTAAATTAGGTCAAAAATTGTCACCAGTATGACGAATCTTTACTTTTGCGAGGTTGCCAAACTTCGCAGTAGTGTAGTAAAATAAATAGTAAAATAAAATATGTAGGTAGGTAATTCATTTTTATTCAAACCAATCATTCATATTTAAAGCTAAGAAAATGCGACGTTGTCATATTTCACGTAAGGGTGTTTTACATTAATAATCGTGACTTTGCCGAATTATTTTGTATGAAAAATGAAAAAAAATAATAACGAAGGATTGGAACATAACTCATATGCCAGTTGATTCTTTGATATGGCCTCAATCATACCCTGGAGTTATGGGATATCAAAAAAAAACACGTTGTATACTATCACCTTACGGGTTATCTTCCGTAATTGTCTCTTATTTTGAGCTCTCGGGAGCTATGAAAAACAAATGAACAATGACAATTTTACAATGATAATGTTAGTGACCGTGAAAGTTTAAAAACTTATAAAACTGTCTAATTTGATGCCTTTGGGTACAGCTGTTAGATGATATGACTAGAAAGGAGGTGCCTGCTGAGATGACAAGTAATAGAGAAGTATGGAAGAAGAAGACATGCTGCACCGACCCCAAATAAGTTGGGATAAGGGCAGGAGAATGATGATGACGATGGGTACAGCTGTTAGGGTGAAATTCGCGTTATACTGGGTGTAACAGGACCCTTCACGAAGCCGTCAACCAAGCATTATGTACATCATACTAAGTAACTCCTCGCAAAAATGACTGGGAAACGATTTTTCTTTTTGGGGTGAAAAAACACGTTTTACGATAGAACTCAGTGTAATGCACTCAAAACATTGTGCTGATGGATGGATTGAATAGTACGGAGTCGTGGAGGTGTTTAAAGTAAAAACCATACATTAAAAATCTTACACCAGAAAAATGTATTAAAAAAAAAAAACTTGGGAAAAATTTGGAACTTTGACCCCCAATATCTCCGTAACTAGAAGGTTCCCAGGTATGGTCTAGAACAAAAAAAAAATCGCAATGACAGGGAGAACAAATACCTTTCGGTTTCGTTAAGGGTCTTGTTACACCCTTTATAAATGCGTATTAAATTATTAATATACGATATTAGTAAAGATGAATGTAATAAGACTTGTTTGGAGTTGAAATATTTTTGCATCATCACTTGTCTTGTGCTACAATTCAATGTGTGCATACGTTAGAGGAGTTAAAAAACAATTGTAATTCTTTGGAAGTATATATTTTATTTAGATTCGTTTGGATTTTCGAATCTGGAGCCAAGTTTTTCCTACCTACAGGTTTTTGTTTCAATTTAAAGTCTTGGTCTTATTGAATCGTTTATTTTTGGTAGTTTTATTCCTTTCTTATTCTTTATTGCACACAAAATTTAACAGATATATCTACACACAAAATTACAAAATATAGCTTATAAATGACGAGCTTCACCCAGAATTGAGATTCCCTTAATTCATATTTATAGACCTTAATTACAGTTTAAAATATTTCAATCTATTAATATTATTAAAAAAAAAAAACATTTACAAAATATTAAAAAAAAATAGTAGCCCACCGACATCGGGAACGGGTCCGAGCTACCTGGCCGGTCAGATTATTTTATTGTTATTACAAGCAGACAAATTCCTACCTAAATAAGAGGTTTTCTTTACATGTAAAATCACTAAGTTATTTTTTGAGTTTTCGGGAATAACATTATTTTCGCTCTTGTTGTGTTTTTTTTCTCAATTGCAAAATAAATGCAATTCAGTGCCTGAACTAGACTGAACCGGTTTTAACCAAATTTAACGAGAAATTACCACAACAAAACATGACCTATGTTATTTATCGTACAAAACATTATTAACGACGTAGCTATTTTTACTAAATCGATCGGCAACGCATATTAAATTAGAGACTACGCAATATTATGTCTATAGCGAACACCGGATATCGCTTATTGCAACGAAAGTGTATTTCGACCGACGACTCCTACAACTTCATTCAATACTGCAAAGAATGACAAAACTGACAGTTTTAATGACATAATATTGTCAACAGTAAGCGTAATTAGTGACAAAAAAGCGTAAAATAAGATAATAATAAGTTTGTCACATCCTTGCTCGTACTAAGAGTTATTAAAAATAATCGTCAAGGCGGGATTGGCGCAAATATTTGAGGGTTCTTTATAAATTAATTACGGTAACCGTGATCAATTACTTTAGGTTTTTCAGTTGTAAACTTAAATGATGAGTTGAATGGGGCTGATTGAAGCGTCATGATCGTGAACGGGCGCTGTCAGTTGGGACTGGTCATCTCTTAGCTGCCACGGTATATAGCAGTGATATCCTAGTGGTGTGACCGTCGGACTACCAAGTCATAGGTCTCAAGTTCGAAACCCAAGGCACGCACCACTGAATTTTCGGATTCATGTGCGTGTTGTATAATTATCACTTGCTCCGGTGAAGGGACACATCGTGAGGAAACCAGCATGCCTGAGAGATATTTCTTGTCGGCATGTAAAGCCAAGTCAGAGGCCCATGGGCGGCATAAAAACTCTGACACCAGGTTAGGCACTAACCACACGATAAAGAAGAAGCTGCCACGGTTTATTTTAACTACTTTGTTTTTAAATTGTTGATATAATCTTTTAATCTTGACGCTCTTAATGTGCACGTCTTTCTACATCGTTCCCACATATATGTATAATTTCAATAGGGTCACGTTGGACCTATATTGCAAGGGTCAATTCAGTGTTACTTAGCTTGTATAGTTTTTTACCGAGAATTGTTGTGGTCGCCATCGCGACTGTTTAGCATGAGGTTCTGGGTTCGATTCCCGGATCGGGCAAATTGTTATTGATGATAAATGATGTTTATTTTGCAAATAGGTTTTAAAAAACACTTTTACACGTCTCTTTTTTTAAACTAGATGGGGCCGGTGTTTCGTACCAGACTACTCTGAGAAGAAACAGCCGAAACAAACTCAGAGGTCATAGTCTCTTTTAAAGTCCAGACATAATCTTGGTTAACTCACATGAGGACTATGCAGATTAGTGTCTGAGAAGGTCTCTTGAAGAAAGAACCACACAGATTTGAGTGGACCTGTCCAGTCAGTGCAAGCATTTGTCAGTTATCGTGTAGCTCGATTTATAACTCAAGGAGCTCAACGACACGACGAACAATACCAAAGAAAGGACATTTGGGTAGGTCGCTTATTGGGTATCATGTCAGGAATTTCTCAGTAGCAGCCACGAAGTCTGGATTTGCGCCCGGTTGATAGCAATAGGCTCGCCCCCTATTACATGGGACTTAGACATAACTGGCGAAATGTGGGTGTACTATTAGGTACACCTCTACCTAACCCTTCAGGGATTACAGGCGTGGTGTTATGTTATGTCAAATGACGAATATATACCTAATATAGAAACAATTTATCCATAAATCGAACAACATTATAATTTGCAGACAACACAATATTAACAATTTGTCAACGATAAATAATTCAAAACCACATCCATTCCACATGCCACTTTCCTGTGACAATTGTTACCGTTTTCCTATAATAACGACGGAACCCTAAAAAGTATCCCATAGCTACCTACCTAGGTTACTTAGAACCCATCCAAGCGATGAATGTCACAAATAAGGGGTTCCGTAATGATCACTTGTGGACCGACGAGCGATTATTGTCAATTTCGCTGTCGGTAAGTCCACGTTTATTGCGTTTAGCTGCGGAACCCGGTTGTCAGTTGGCTGCATTGTGATTCTAAATTAGTTTGTTGATTTTTCAAATTGGTTTTTAATTATTACCCATGGTAACTTAGTAATAATTGTTCTGAATTATATGACAAACTATCCCACGGGCGCATTGTAAATATAGCCTATGGCACTCTGGGATAATGTAGCTTCCTATTAGTGAAAGAATTTTCAAAATCGGTTCAGTAGATCCAGAGATTACCCCCTACATACAAACTGACAAACAAATTTTACCTCTTTATAATATTAGTATATATTATACTGTACTGTCTATTTATACTGTCGTGCTTGAGATTTTTTAGACGAATCACTTGAATTTGAATCTACTACCTAAATCACTTAGAGTGTAGTTTTGAACACTAGTGAACGGTATGCAGCATTCTTCTTAACCGATTTTAATGAAACTTCATACACATAAACAGGACACATAGGTCTAAATTTCCGAATCCGACATTCCGACACTCCGACATTTCCAATTTCATTTTTTTTTTGTCTTTAAAAAAAATATATTTGGAAATTTCTGTTTATATGCTAAATCTAAAATCGATCTAATTTGGCTACAACAGTATATTTCGAAAATGTTCTCTGGCAACTTTTTAGACCTATGTCTCTTGCTTTTGCGTATGAAGTTTCATTAAAATCGGTTCAGTAATTTCGAAAACAAATGAGTTCAAAGTTTG
The DNA here is from genome assembly GCA_947578425.1 of Eugnorisma glareosa. Taxonomy (NCBI): domain Eukaryota; kingdom Metazoa; phylum Arthropoda; class Insecta; order Lepidoptera; family Noctuidae; genus Eugnorisma; species Eugnorisma glareosa. The sequence continues at coordinate 4,140,016 of OX387981.1, forward strand.
TATGAAATGCCGTAAGACGTTACACACTCATAACACCATGCTGTAATCCCCGTAGAGGTGTAGTTACATAATAGTACACCCACATGTCGCCAGTTATGTTTAAGCCCCATGTAATAGGGAGCGAGCTTATTGCCATCAACCGGGCGCAAATCCAGCCTCCATGGCTGCTACTGAGAAATTCCTGATAGAAAAACCCAGTAACACTTTGCCCGACCAAGGAATCGAACCCAGAACCTCAAGCTCAGCAGTCTCGCCTACAACCGCAATAATTATCGGTAAAAAACTATACAAGCTAAGTAACACTGAATCATGCCTTGCTATTTACAGGCCAAACGTGACCCTGTTCAACATGAAAAAACACACCTCCATTTTCTACCTACTTCCCTCAAGAAATGGATAAATAAAAATACATCAGGGGCAAAGCGAATAAGCTAAGAACCATTTGAGTCAAGAACAGAGAATGGTGTTCGTTAGTATCTTTTAATTTCAGCTAATTTTTATCTCCCAGCGTCGACTCCTTTTTTACTGTGTAGCACAAGCCATTAGCTGTGATCTAGGAGGAAGGAGTGATCTTGATACTTTCAAGACGTTTGACTGAAACCGAGTCTTGAAGGTAAAGTATCAAATATTGTGTTTTATTTTAACCCTTATTCAACTCTATTAAGGGTTTTGGTAAATTACAAGTTGTATTAAATAAAATAATAAAAATGTTTTTGAGTGAAATCGTCTATATTTAGATTTTTATCTTAACTCACAACCCGCCCCAGCTTCGCACGGTACACTTATGTATAAACCTTCCTCTTGAATCACTCTATCTATTTCTGAAAACTGCATTAAAATCCGTTGCGTGGTTTAAAAGATCCAAGCGTACAGACAGCGGGAGCAACTTTATTAACCGACTTCCAAAAGGAGGAAGTTATCAATTCGTCAGTTTTTTTTATATACTACGTAAAGATCGTCATCTTTACATAGTGTTTAAAACAAAGTTCGTATTCAAAACGTTCTTAAAGTCATTGTTTTTATATTTTTCTCACTGGATCAACATGAAATTGATTTTGATTGTACCTATTAAAGCAGTAATCACATCGTTACAGTAATACAATTATAAATTTATTTATCGTAGCGCTAGACCTTATTTCCTTATTAAGAAATAACTAGGTTATCTTGTTTTATTTTACTTTTAAACGATCTCTTGTATAATTTTATTGATCTGATTAATATGCCTGTCTTGTTATTTTAATGTGTATTTATTTGATAAACAACCGAGGTAGTTTTCTTGAACAATATAATTATGCGTGATATTATACTTTGATAAGCAACTTTGTGTAAAATGTCTCCAAGAAAAGATTGAACTAATGACTTGCTTTTTCCGTAAAAAAGGTTTTGATTAAAATAAACATTTCTTGAGATTAGCACCTACATCAGTTTAAATCTAACAAAAAAATCTATGCATTTAGATTAGCTATTTACATTGACATTAGCTTTCTCCTCAGCAAGTATCAAAATCATCGCATCCAACATCCGTACTGAAGAAATCTAATTTTTGCCGAGTTTTTCTCTTATTCCGGCGGCCCCCAGAGGGCGGTGTTTTCCCGCCAATTTGTGTGTGCTTGTGAAAATTTAACCGTTGTCATGTCGCACCGTTTCACTTCGTGTTAATGAAGTGTTATTTGTGAACATCTCCTGTTTGCCTTTATGTTATTTTTTTCTTTTTAAATATTTTCTAAAGAATTTTTTTTTGTGAAAAAAAAATGTAAAAAGAAAAAAAAATATTTCTGGTTGCGGAATATAAAGTTGTTTGACAATCAACAAAATTTAATATTTTACGCGCCATCTTCATTAACGGCTGTATTAAAAAATGATCAATAATAAAATATTCATTCCCAAAAAACGGGCAGGTGTCGTTTCGCCACAAAAAACGATGTTTTTACGACCACTAAGAAACTTTTCTAATAATGTTCCGAGTTAAGAGTGTCCTGCCGTTAATTGCGAAATAAATTTTCAAGTTTTAACCAAAAAACGCTTTCTCATGAGTTACGGGCGAAGGAAAAAAAGATTATGGCGAACGGTGTAAGAAAAATGTTCGTGGCTGTACTGGGTCGTATTCATAGACGGGACCTAGATAATTTAACTACCTTAGTATGTTGACGACCTCAAAATGTGCACTGATTAATACATAATAATTACATTATTACTAACATTGTAGTAAAAACCAGTTTGAAAAGTATGTGTCTTAAAAGTTGTTATATGAAACAAATGATTCGAAACGAAATCAAACCATATTTGTCTTAGAATCATGTGAAATACTGACATGTGTATTAGTGATTTTAGACGAAAATTAATGGGAATGTCTTTACGTTTGTAACTTATAAGCTCAACAGGCTGTTATTATTAATAGTAACGACTATTATATTGAAACGGTTACACGTGCCATTATGACAGTAGAACTTCAAACAAAATATTATTAACGTCAAAGTATGTAATAATATTTACGAGAAATAATTAACAAAAACCTGTTCGAATAAATTTTCAGTTACATAATTAAGTAAGAAAATTCTAGTGGTAGTATTTAACACATCAGGAAATAAGTAAGATAATACTGACATAACTTGTATCTACTGATTAGTTCATGTTTTATTTTTATTGAAGTGTAAATCAGGCATTGTTAGGCTTACATCAAATTGTCATTGATGTCTTTAGACGTTTTACCAAGCTTGATATCTCGCTATTGGTCAAAGGCCTCTCATACAAATAAGAAATGAGTATTGATCTCCACGCTTGCTCAGCGCTTGTTGATTTATTGGTAATCAAAATACTGTTGTATTTTCTATTGACAATTCCACAATATCTTTGATCTCTTTATTTATCAAGAGTTAAGAAAAAAGCATAAAGCAAAGCCTAGTGTCAACTATCTGTTTTAACTACAACTGATTGGTGGACTATTAGTAATAGGTATAGGTACCTATTGCTGACGAACGGTTTTTTTTTCTTCAAATTATTTAGATTTGTCATAATTAGTCAAGTAACAAGTTAGTAAGACTGATTCATGATTACTATTTCAATTGGCAGACTAAAATAAATGTCGTAAAAGACCAAAATATTTTTATCATTTCGAATTATAAATTAGTAGTCTCGAAGACTTGAGAAAAAATCGCCGAGCTATGAATACGGCTATAATGGGTTGGAAGAAAATTATGAGAGATAGGAGTAAAGTGGTAAAAATTACCAAAACGGGATGGGGCGATCAGTTGACGTCATTTTAAAACGTTACCGTTTGTTGTGTCACGTTTTGTTGAAAAGGGGTGAGCAATGAGCACAGTGAGCGGTATTTAGGCCATTTTTTTTTTAATTTTAGTTCTAAATTCAAACCTACCGTGAGCCTCACACGTAGAATAAAGCACTTTTAGCAAAATGTTTTCGTCAATGGAGAGAAAAATTAGAAGGCCAAGAATATTATATGCATAAAGCATAAGGAGCCTACTGCTGGGACTCATCTCGGTAAGAGAGAGTAGGCTGAAGTCGACATCACGAGTCCAGCGGGTCACTGGATAAGCATAATTTACAGGTAAGTAAAACGTTTACTAAAATAAGTGCAGCGTAAATATTATTGTAAATATTTTTTTACTACCTTACTAATATTATAAATGCGAAGGTTTGTGAGGATGGATGGATGGACGAATAGATGTCGGCTACTCTTTCACGCGGAAATTACTGAACGAATTTGGATGGAATTTGGCACGTAGATAGTTTATAACCTGGATTAATATAGAAGATACTTTTTATCTAAGTAATATGATCCCTTGAGGCAGTTACCGAACTGCACACGGGTGAAGCCGCGGGCTACAGCTAGTATTATACACGCGAAAAGTTGTGAGGGTGGATGTTTGTTAGGCTGCACGAAAAAAATACTGAACGAATTTTGATGAAACTGTACAGTAATATAGCATATACTTTAGGATAACACATATAAAGGTATTGTGTTAAAAAAATGAATTTACGCTACTGAAGCTAGCACTTTTAGGGAATGGGCAACTACAGTACTTTCACAGTTTTTATGCCTTGTGACTGGGACTGTAGCTACATTTAATTTTTATCTTTGTTTCGACAATTCAAAAGTGCCTGTAACTGGCCTACTTGAAATAAATGCTTTGATTTTGATTTTGCACTGAATATAACGTCACTCGTAAGTGTATTTTATCTTTTTTCTTTTAAAGATAAAAGCATTGCAAAACTCAATCATTTTGGTCTGCCCATGTATTTTATTGCATACCTACTAACTCTACTAAGATGTTATTTTATTTCCAGAGCAGTGGAGTACTAAAAGTTTTACTATAGCCACGGAAAATTCGCCACTAACATAACGGTTTCTTGGAAAAATCGATGTCATACTAAATTATTCAGCTGAATCCAATTATGTGGATATTGAAATTCAGTTTACCTTCAATAAAATATGTCTACCTAGTTATGTTAACGAACTAATATTTCTTTGACGGTTTTCTTTTATAAAACGTAAAGAAAAACTTCGGACTATTTTAATCAATACAAGATATAAACGGCCCTTAGCGAAGTCATCAACCAAGCATTCTTTAAATCAAACTAAGTAACTCTACGCAAAAATTATTGCTGGGAAACAACTTTTTTTTTGTGGGGAAAAATCTCGTTTTACCGTAGGATTCAATGTAAAGGCACTCAAAACGTGGTGCTGATGGATGCATTGAATAGTACGGGGGTTGTGAAGGTATTAAGAGTGAGGTTGTAACATTAACACTTGTATAAAAAAAAAAACTTGTGAAAAAGTGGAATTTTGACCCCCAATATCTTCGTAACTAGAAGGTTTAGGTACGGTCTACAACAACAACAAAAATTGCTATGACGGGGATAACAAGCGCCTTTCAGCTTCGATAAGGGTATGTAGTAATTTCAAATAATTTTCAGATTGCTTGTCAATTGCAGAATCAATACAGTTAGGTACATACATTTAAATTATATGGTACTAGTACATCACATTGAAATGCAATATAAGTTTACCCCAAAAAGACTACAGATTGCGGATAATGAGATAGAAAAAATATGGTCCCATATTAGTACAGTGACGTATTGATGCTATATATGTGACATAAAGTTGCCAGGTTTGACACTTTACACTAGAACAAGACGCGTGAGCGATCCCTTGCATGAACATTACGATTTTGTTCATGTCATCATCTTCGGTTCACCTAGCCATAGAAGAGAAAAAAAAACCCTCACATAAAAAGTGTCACACCTCATTGAAAATTCAAAACGGCGTAAAACGTAACACCTAATAAGATTTTATCGATTTTCTTCATAAAAAGATAAAAAGTCTTAGAGACTATCAGGGATCCTTCCAAAGCTATTAACTTTAAAAGCTGGCTGGTCATTATACGTTCTTTTTTTAAACGGTTTCCCCCCTTCCTCCCTTGGAACACTTTTCATAATTACTGCTCCCTACCACCCCTTGTTACAAGATGTTACAGTTAGAACGTTTAAAAAAAACAATTTCATTATCTTTGCTTCTGTGATTTTAAAACGTCGCGATCTTTTTCTTTTTTTCTGAAAAGTTTTGATGTTTTTTCTTTTTTTTATATAAAAGGAAGTGTATATTTTTATTTAATTTTGTAAGGAGTGTGATATGAATGGGTTTGTTTTGATTAAATGAGACACCATAAAGTATTGCGAACCGAGTCAATTCCTAGAAATCGGTGAGTCATTTGTGGATCAATCTCTCTCGCATATTCTCAGTAAAAATACACCAAACCCAGTGTATTCCTTATTTATACCAGTCAAAGGATATTTTAGAACCTATTGAAGGATATTATTGTGACGTCATAATGTTGTGCCTATTTATACCTAGGTGTTGTGGTTGGATCTCCCTAGACACCGTCTCTTACTCAGAAATCTATTTCTGTTTATTCAGCAAGATTAAGATTAACCTAAGCTAAAACTGGCAACTCTCAAGTCTTAAAAAACACAAAAAATAATTCACTAAACACATTCATTCTTTTTCAGTGCCAATAAATAAGCCAACATTCAAACTGAAAGAAGAGAACAACTTCTAAAAACTCAAACACTCAACGTACATCATTAAAGGCATTTTTAAAACAATATTTATACTTAAAGGGGCCGCGGAACAAAAACTAAGACAACTTAACCGAATTGATTTATACGAAAAACGTACCAAGTACAGTCGGAATGAAAAAATAAACGAAAAAAGAGACAAACACATGTCGTAGTACGACGGCGAACGTCAAAATCGTCTCAATTTTGAAACGAAAAACAATTGCGATTTGAATTTTAAATTCGCTCGGTCATTTTCGGTGGATTTTTTCGGAAAGCGGCACTATAATAAATCTAGAGGCAATAACGATAAATTCATTGCGAATCGACATGCAAATGTTGAAGGATTTTTTTCGACAATGTGTATCGTACTTTTGTTTTGTGTGCCGAAAGCTGTGGAGTTGGCTGTTTTGACTTTGATTGTACTTTTTGGTGAAACAATGTTATGTTTATGTTTCGTGTGTAAAAAAAACATGTTTGTTTTTACCGCCATAGGATTAAAAGAAAAACAAAACGATGGAATGTCTTGACAGTCAAATAATACGTATAATTTAATAAGTCTGAAGGCTACATGTCTCTTCAAGGACTTGTATTGTAGTTGTAATTTATTATTATATGTATATAATACTTATTTTTGTAACCTAACAAAATATTAATTTTCTTTAGAGTCTGTCCATTACTCATATTTTTAGTACTTAGGTTAGGCACACTTTGTTTTATTGAGTACTGGATTAATTTAATAGATAGAGTATCTAAATACTAGTCTAAGTATAGTTCGATCAATAATGAAGAACTAACTCTATGGTACCTAAAACCCCTTAAAAATATTCGTGCCTAGCTACACACAGGAATTTTCTCAAAAATCTTGTTTTCCTTCGACTCCACAGTTTTCGTCGGCACCGCCCACAAAAGATCAAGTACCCGACTGCGTACAAAGAGTGCAGTTTTTATTTTGCCCGAGTACACTTTTCCGTTTCGGCCGACGTGGCGGGCTCTTTATTTTTTTCGAGCACCTGTGCTTTTTTGCATTATTTACATGACTGTACTTTTTTAAAATGCACGCTGCCCTGTTTTTGTAAGAGTTTTACGTAAAAAAGCAGTTTTTTTCTCGTAATTTACGAGTAGTTCATGCAAAAAGATTAGGTCGTTTTCTGTGGATTTATTGTCATTTTAAAAAACAAGGGTTACACTATATTGCTGTGCATTTATTCCACGTCCGTGCCTACCTAAGTGAATTAACAGAGAGAGAGATGCCTACCTACAGACTACAGTGTAACCTAATCCGTTCCAATTTTCCACCCGACCTACGATATTTAACAGAAACTTAATTTCCAATATTTATTTATCTCCTAATAGTGAACCATCTTCATACCATTATAGATACTAAAAAATCTAGTACCTCCTTAATACATGATTTAAATCCGATATCTCAATACCTTTAAAATTGCAACAATAAAATGCAGATGCATAACATCCCGTAACAAGTACTTCCTGACTTATCATACACCACCTTGTACGCAGATGGTAAAACAATTTACAAAAAAAAAAACTGAAAAAAAAACAAAATGGCGCTTGAATCTCGATTAAATAAATTGTTAACACGCCCGCGGCGTTTTATCGCAAGATTTTTTAACTTGGACGATTCTATGCGAAAACGCTTCCCTAGTAATGAATATGCAACATTTAGATTGAGCCTAGATACTTTATAGTTCCTGTAATATAAAAAAAGAAACGCCTTACGCCACCCACTGCTTAGATTCACGATAAAACACTTTAGTACTAGATAAAGTTGTATTTATTGAGGGGCTTTACGCTAGCGGGGACTTCATAAGAAAATAAACTCACCTTATAAAGTATAATAAGTATTATTAGCTATTGGTAACGCGACCAATACCCAGTTTATTTGGGGACTGCGAATTAGCGACTGTGTATGACGAACTTTATTTCTACACAAAAGCTATAAAAATCAAAAACTAAAGCTTTAAATCAAACTCAATTTGGAACGACAAAAAGATGTTCATTTATTTAAGAAAAAGAAAACAAACAGATAAAAAAAAATATAAAAGATCACACACACAGTGGCCGCCTCGCACCCCTACTTTTGGAAGATAACAATACACATTGAAACAGATGCCAACTCACTCGCTGAAGTGTCGACCAGCACTCCTCGAGGGTTCTCTCGCTGATGCTCTGGCCTGACCGCGCTTGTTGCTGTGGAAGAATTTACCAATTAGGATTTACGTAGAACCTCCAGCATCTGATACTCTTTGTAACATTTTGTTTTAATTATCTTTATTAATGAAAAAACATAATATGTAAAAATGTTTTGAATTACAATGAGTTCCAGATACCTACTGTATTTTTAAGTTGTTAATTAAATTAAAAGTATGTAGTAATAGTTTTTTTGTTAATAAGACAGCACAATAAGAAAAAAAGACGATTATTTTAATGAGAGTTATGAATAATATTGAGCTCCATTGCTTTTATGAAATAAAGATAAAAGTAAAATATTGTAAGTGCTAATAAAGTGAAATGAAATAATAGAAAAATGGAGCTCACTTCAGAAAACGGTACTATTAAAACTCATTCAAATGAATTATATTTTATAACAAAAAGTAGTTACTGGAATAAGTAAAGGTAAGCTTCATAAAATTAAGTGAGTTTCTATTATTACTCGCTTATTAAATTAATTTATACTCATTTTGATAAATGTAATCTTTTAACGCAAATCTTTCTGCTTTTATCTTTTTTCTTTAAAACATTACGTTTCCATAGCAAACTATCTACAGAAGAAGGAAAGAAAGAAAAATAATAATTACATCAATATTGAGGCTATTCAGGACATTTACCAGAGCGAAGGGTAACATCGCGTTGCGATCACCAAGCGGCGTCTCTCCTGTTGGCGACTGCTGTTGCGGCTGCATGCGGAAATAAAGAAATGTTATTCCTTTTTTATTTAAGATAAGTTTTCTTTTGCAATAATTGGAAAATAAAACTTTTATTGATGCGGGAAATACATTAAAAAGAAATTAAATGTGATTGAGCATTTCCGAATTGCAAGTTCAAAATATTGGATAATGTTAGTATCGGATATTGTTTAATATTATGAAAACAATTGGACGGTTTTGAAATTCGAAAACGCAGACGATTTTAATTAGGTAGTATGAAAATTTTATTAATGTTAAGAAACCAGAGGTGATTATGAAAAGATAACATGAACGAGGAACAGGACATGTACAACAATGCGTTAAACCCCCTAAAAAGCGACATAGCAATGTTTTAATACAAGCAAGTAAAAAGTTAGGTAACCCCATATAAAATTAGTAAAAAACATAAAATAACACTTACCACAACTAGGTTTGTTACCAAAATCTACACAACACTTCGTGCACATGCTTGTTAACCAAGGGTTAAAAACAAAATGTAATAAAAAAACGCTACAAAACCGGTTAAAATAAAGCTCAATGTCCACTGAAAAAAGGTTTTCCTTATTATTGTATTAAATTATGGATGGGGTGATTGATTCCAATTTATTCCGTCGATTTAACTGTATTTCCCGTTGTAACTTCTTTAAGAAATTAATTTACCCAGTCATCTTGTTGACTTTTCATCAATTTGATCATTTTGTTTCGTATCAGTTTAGTTTAAAAAAAAATGAATAAGAAACACACAGAACCTATGCGTGTTAAATGATTTTTATAGGAAATTGTTCAATGACTTGTACGATTGCTTTTTCATCTTTCCCTTTCCTAGATTTGTGTTTTTTTTTTTTCAAACAGTGGACAAAGTCTTCAAAAAAGCTCAACATAAAAAGTTATAGCGCGATGAAATCGCAAAAAAAAAAAACTTTTCTTAAAAATAAAATTATTAAACAAAAAAAAGAACTGTCACGACATTTAGAGTTAAAAATGTATTTACATCGATATTATTGAGTGTTGATAGTAAATTTACCAGCGCAAACGGTACGATTGATCTCTCGCTCATGGTGGAGTCGGCTGACGGTGACTGTTGTTGCTGCTGGCGTCCCAAGAAGCGGCGTGAAAAAGAGACAGTGGCTGGTAAATTTCTTGCTGATTTAATAGATTTTGGAGCGATAGAAATACAGTTTATTGGGAACCAACAGAGGATAGTACAAGAACAGACGGACGCTACCGAAAGCGCCAAACTAATAGCTTAATTCTGGGCAGACATCATTTAGATTGCCATCGATACGCCATCAGAACTGAGGATAGTCACTTTTGGAAGTTTTTTGTGGATTATAATTTTCTTCTAAGATCTTATTTGGCTAAATTAGATAAGTGTAACTTTTTCTAATTCTTGAACTCAAATTATATAATGAAGATACAAAGAGGAAGCAGTTTTCTTGCTCTATTTTCTGCTTTGACACAGTCATAATTTCGTTCGTTCTGATTTTGGAAATATCGTCAAAACAGAAGCAATTATCATTGCTCTTATTATTTTTTAAGCATTGTGACCCTTCTTGAAATGAAACACTTTCAGTAGCGTTGAAAATATATAGCACCGCGTCAATTGGTCGGCGCTTAACTCTCTAACATTAAACACGGAAATGCCTACCGCAAAACATTTACAAGAAAAAAAACAATAAAATTCATTATTTTGATAGCCAAACCCTTGACTCAACAATAAAAATATTAATAAATCAAATTTTAATTAACTATTCTCCTAAAAAACTAAACCACAAAAGCGCAAAGCGTCGAACCGTTAAATCTCAATTTACGCAAAAAAACCGATGAATGCGGAACACGAATCTCGACAAACCGGTTTCGTTATTCAAACAAAAATTTTGTGAAACAAAAAAAAGATTTGGAAACAAATAACTGTCAACACCCCTTCGGTGAAACAAAAGAGTAGGAAAAAAATTAAAAAATAAAATGATCGCGTCCCTAATCCCATGCCGTGGGAATCGCAAGGTGAATCGTATCTGAAACTAATTTAAAATGTAATATTCTTTCGTCTGTTGTTTTCGAATTTTTGATTAAGAAAGTTATTACTATTTGCGTTTTTTGTTTTTTAATTTAACTGTTTCAACAATTCGTTTTTTGAATTTTTAAATTGAGATTCGTAGGAAAACTAGTTTTTCGCACGGAAATAGAAATGCTCGTTACATTGAAATTAAACTTGTAAGATACTAAGAGGCTTTATTAAAATCTAGAGCATGTTATAAGTTTTAGTGAATGGTTCAACTTGAACATTTTGAAACATTTACACACACGATCCGGAAATACGTACAAGACAAGCCAATAAAAGAAAGATAGGCTAAATCTCCCGCCAAAAACATTCCTTTTTTTTAAACAATTCTGGCAATTGTAAATCCAAATATATGTTATTGTCTTAAAAATGTCACAGAAACGGGCCGTCAAACACAAAATAATCAAACCATATGCTGAAAACAAACATTCATTGAAAAAGAAATAAGTAAATCGACATTGCCGACAAGTTGATCAAAGGTAATAATAGAATTATCACAGATTATTGTTATTTACATATCCTTTGTAAAACCGGATGCGACATAAGGACACAAAAAAAAAGATTTTAATAATATCTTTGACGAAGGACCTTAACCCTTTCTTGGGTTAACAAAGCTTTACAATATGTTGCCTTGGCTTCATTCTTTTTTTTTGTTATTTTATAAGGAAGGGATCATTTAAATTTGGAACGGGTTTCACCTCGGAGTAATCAGAGGTCAGTTGATCAAGAATGTCTGAAGACGATAGACGTGATTTTTAAGTATTTTTGTTTTGAAATAAACACGTATTTGTTAACTTTTGATAGTAATATGAAGTGATGTGATAAAATTTTGAATTTATGGACTGTGTTTAGAGCTTCAGTGAAAACATTTCAGTAATTTTCTAACTTCAGGTAAGTTTTCACGGCTGTCTTGCCGTCGGTGTTTGAAGTATTCGTGAAAAACGTTTGAAGTTTTCAATTTTTGAGACAGTTTCGTTCCTTTATATATTCTCATCACACCACTTTTATTAGTTGTTGTAAAAAATAACTACTGATGAGGTATTAATTTTTCAAAATAATCACTTTCAAAATTGATTACAAAAATTTCCTAACCCTAAAAACACAACCTAAAATTCCTGCAAAAGTTATAAAACAAAAAAAAAACTCACCTGAATTTCATTCACCAGCTTCTCAGTCATAATCTTGTGATCAGGTGTTGCTGGCGGCTGCGGCGTAGGGGGAGCCGGCCCTTGCTGACTGTGGCCCTCCCCCAGCTGGTCCTGGCTGGGAGAGCCTGGCCGGCTTCTGTTCCAGAAGTCCTGCATCTTGAACTGTCTTTGCGCCTCAGCCGCTTGCTGCAGGGTCGGTATGTGAAGCGATAGAGGGGCAGCGCGGAGGTCCAGCGCGCTCCCACCTGCCGAGGCTTCGCTGTTCCCTTCGGCGGCTGTCATCTTGAAGGAGTTCTGAAGCCAGCTCGCTACGAAGTTGTCCTCCTCTTTGGGAGGATCCAGCAGCCTAGGGAACGGCGGCGCGGCGCTCGGCTCAAATGCGCCCTCGCCGCCGACCTGCTCGCCCTCTTCAGCTATTTTCGGTACTTTAGCTTCCCTCGGTGAGCCCTCCTCTACCGCTTCCGTCTTCCGATACTCATGGAGGTCCCTGTACCTCTCCTGCAGCGCTAGGGATATGTTCTCATTGAAGTATTTCAACATTAATTCCAGTTTCGGACGTATCGTCACAACGAGGACATGCGATCGCTCGCGGTTCTTTTATTCACACTCTTTTCGTACTCCGACGATGTCTTCGGATCTGCAATACAACAATCTTTTTAGCGCGGCGCGTCCGAAAAATTTATTCGAAAAAAGTTATCGCGGTTTAAAATTTATTTTAATTTTTCGCGGCCGAGTCACCCCCGGAAAAGCGCAAGTCCCGTGGAAAGCGGAAACGAGACCTTCTTGAGACGCGGGCGGACGACGACTAACTTCTTGGTGGAAAACTTGAGCGTCGCGACGCTTTCTTGCGGGGTGGGGCGGACGCGCGCGCCAGGCGAAGACGCCGGTCCAACTAGCAAGACGCGGCGCCGCCCCCGCCGCCTTAGACGTAGCCAAGAACATCCCCACCGACGCCGGGCGCACGCGCCCCGCGTTTTTTCCGCGGAAAAATGCGTCCGGTCAAGGAAAAGACGGCGCGGCCGGCGACGAGCGGCCGCCGTGTGACCGCGCCGCCTCACCCCGCGCGCCTCGCCTCGGACACACTCGGACACAATTTCCCCAAAAACGCATGACGGACCACTTCGGACTACGGCCGAAATAAGAACTATTAAAAAGGGCGCTTAGGACGCCGCAGGGTGGTCGCCCCTCTCGCTCGCCCGACCCCGAGCCTATCCCACCCTTGCATGCTAGAACGGGACAAGTAGAGCTCCCCATTTTTTTCTAAGCCGCTATTAGTGAGGGAGGAAATGAAAAAGAATGGGTTTCTTTGTGATTTTTTCTTAATGACGTCTGTCTCGCTCGCACTTTGGGGGATTGTATATAGCTGTTTCGCGTGGAGTTTTTAAACATTTCTTTTCGCGACGCCTCTTTTACTATTGTGTTTTTTTTTCTGTTCAGGCGGGGCTTAGCTTATGGGGATTTAGCCAACGATAAATTTTTGTGAGATTATACTTTTTCCTGTTTTGCCTAAAGTTGAGGAAGTGGGTTGCGGAAGTTGTGTTTTTCCGCCTTCTTTATATATTTCTTTCTTTTTAACTGAGGAAAAAGATATTTTCAGAATCAGTTTGTAAGCTTTTTATCAAATTATTTTCTGTTTTCAGGTCCGAGTTCACTTAAATTCAAGACTTCGACTAATGTTAAGTTTTTCTCAATTAAAGTTCAATCTACACAAACAATGTTTCGTATCTAAGTAGGGCGCTGTGTTCGCTTCCTTGCGGAGCTTTTCCTTCGCGAAAATTTCCTTTCGCTACCCCACGCCAGATGGCGTAACTTGCTACGAAAATTTTCTTCGTCTCATACTTGAACTTACAATTAACATTTTCACATAATTTTGAGAAAATTCTGATAAATGTGTGTACGTATGTTTTAATATTACTGGTTATTTATTTGGTTGTTGAATGTTGTTTTCTTAGACGATTTAATCGTGACCAGATTTTAGTAGATATGAACACAGCTGCCCTCTACGTCGTAGTTTTAAGGGATGAACTATTTTACATTCAAACTATAAGTTATTATAAATAAATATTTTCCTGTGTAACTGAACTGCTTTAATTGGGGTTTTACATTGATAAATTATTATTTTAGGAATTTTGCGACCCTTGTTGTTTTTTACAAAATGTTTGTTTTACGGAAACTACGTCAGTTTTTTAAAACATTATAGATTAATAAGAAACTGTGTATAGAAATGTTAGAAGTTTAGAATAAGCTGATTAAAAATATTCGTCTATGATTAAAGTATGTCTGAATTCTAAAATCAAAAATTCTACAATCCACTGCCCCATTTGAAAACCCTGTAACTACCATTTTTCAAATAAACTTTTCAATCAACACCAATGTTTTTTCTATCACCACTCCTTCGTACCTCCCGCCATACCTCGACAAATCATTAGCAAGTATAAATTGCTATAACGATATAATGTGCAGGAGGGGCACATGGGAGTGACTAGATCACGCTCTGTGCACACGGTAGGTATTTGAAATGACTTAGAAAAATGGCATGTATTGTGTTCTCAAGGTGAGGCAATTAGCAATGGTTAGGTAGTTAGATAAAGGAGGTAGTTATTTTTAATGGCTGCATTTTTTTTTTGTTAATTATTCTGTTAGTCTTCTTTTTATTTTCAAAATTCTAGTTGTGTAGTTATTGGGGTCTAACTGTAAATACATTATTTTCTAAATAAAAATAAAATCTAAGTTAGCTTTTCGTTATTTCAATTGAATCCATAAGTATTTTTTCTTAAGGTTGAGAATCTATCTTTTTGTGTTCGTAAGGGTTGGAAAATTGTACTTAGATACAAAACAAAAAAGAAAACAAGTACAAAGTAAAAGAAAATTCAATTGTTTTTTTTTAAGTTGGACTGTTCAACATTAGTAAAAAAAGCAAAAGTATTCGTGACTGACTTCTCCTAAGAGTAGACATAGGTTGAGAAAACTCTCAGGGAAAGCAGGATGTTGGAGTAGAGGCCGATAGATGGCGAAACTAGTCTCAAAAGTTCAAGTTCTTATAGGCGAAAAATATGCGAAAATATTTTTGAGAAATATTGTTTTGGGACACTTAACTAACTCTATCAGTCCTTTTAATCCTTCAAATATTTCAAATCGATTTCTACAATTTAATGTCTTATGTTACAATTTCAAAGTTTTTATTTGTAGTTTTTTTTGTGTCTTAGTTTTTCTTCTCTCTTTGGTCATAAGTTTTAGTTATGAAAATATATAATCAGGTACTACATAGACACAAAAAAAAACATTGACAAACTTTTCTTGAGCTGACTGAAGAAAAGTTGTATAAGATCCACCTCAAAGAATACACTAGATGACGCCACTAATAGTAACAGCTATCCTCACGTCGAGATTAGAGCAAAAGAAAACATTGTTTGAGTTACTAAGTACAAAATTTACTCGATTTCTTTTTAAACTAGAATTGGGTAATGCTAACAAATGTGTCTCAGCCCGCATAGTTAGACCAAGAAGACACAGACCTTCTCTTTGTGAAATGTTTGGTTCTAAGACATTTCAGTTTCCTCACGATAGTTTCCTAAACCATTTTTGAAAGCAGAACAGATCCCATAATCCCAGAAGGGTTATGCAAATGGGTACTTAATAGTACACCCACATTTAGCTAGTTATGGTTAAGTCCCATAACATCCGGGCACAAATCCAGACTCCGTGGCTGCTATTGAGAAATTCCTGATGGAAAAACCTTATAACACTTTGCCAGAACAGTGAATCAAATCCAGGACCTCATGCTCAGCAGTCGCGCTTGCGACCACTACACCAACGACGCACTAATTTTGAAAACAGCGACGAAGAAATATTTTTCACAAAGTGTCTGGCAGGCTGCGAAAATATGAACTTAATTAACGGTACCGGTAATTAAGTCGTGGCAGTTTCCACTTGGTCTGCACTGCTCTGTCTGACTTGAACCGTCAGACAGGCCGCTAAAAGTACAGATGAGGATATTTTAGACCATCTTAATCCTTACGTAGCCTAATTGTATTTTCGTGCGATTTGCCAGACCCTTCTGCTGGCTAGGTTGGTAAATAATTGATGAAGGAGACTAATAGGAATACGAAGCAATCTTGACTTGGTGCTTAAGAGCAGAATCCTATAAAAAGCACATGTTGGAGCACTTTACGAGTTTTATTTTCCAGTACCATGAATTATTTATAACTATACTGTAGTATGGTTTCTTATTATAATTTCAGTCATCGTGAGGGCAGGTTCGAGATGGCACTACAAAACAGTACCTGAAAGAATTGGAGAAGACCTTTCAAAAGGAAGGTCTAAGTCAAAAAAGGAAATTAAAAGTTCAAGCTGCTGCTTAGTTTATGGTTCAGGCTTCGATACACCGTTCGGGCACGGTTTTATTGGGATCAAAGTGTTCCAGGCTGATGGCAATATCGCTCCCTATTAGTCTGAATATCTGGATGGACTGTGTGAAGGATTTTATGTCTAGAAAGGACAGCTGAGATGACGAGTAATAGAGAAGTATGGAAGAAGAAGACATGCTGCGCCGACCCTAAATAAGTTGGGATAAGGGCAGGAGAATGATGAATGATGATGTGAAACTTATATTTTTCTTTTCATGAGCTTTACTTGTCAAATGTCAACCATCATACAATGAACTACAAATCTGTAGAAAAGGACCTTACAACTTAAAATGCTGAAGCTATTACTCCTTTAACAATGTTTACCATCTCTCTAACGGACAGACAGACAGCCGATCGTAATAATAATATCGAATTAAACAATGAATCGAATGGCTTGCGACGTTGACCCTATGTTTTAGGGTCCTCTCTACAATGGGTTCAAAATTAAATTGGGAACTTTGTTTTTTTAATGTTACACGAAGAAATTAATTATTTTAAGGAGTGATGAATGAAGCTTGAATAATGAAGATTTTTTATTCTTAAACATAAGGGAATATTAAGACTGGATTTTCTTTGTCAGTATGAGTATTTTATTACGTAAGTAGTTTTTGATTGGCGATGCAATTCCGAAATAATTTTCTACTTTTTCTGCTGAGTCTCTGTGTCCAAGGTCAAAATTACAATAATGTATGTGGTGGCAGATCTTTGCCTAACCGTAAATCGTGATAGTACAGACAGCGTCAGTAAGTGCTAACGCCTTTTTTTTTTCGTATGGGAAATCATCAAATAACCCCTCCCGCTCTGGGCTGAGCAGGTGGGAGTGTCAGACTTTTACTGACTAAAACCCATCCATGTTCCTTCATCGCCCTTTGTGTTCCGGGGCCACGGTATCTCTTTCGAACAGTCCCGCAGCCCCGGCAGGCATCGGCCCTTGCGGACCCCTTCCTATTGCTGACATATCTTTGAGGCGCGCGTGGAACACGAACGCGCCGTCTTCACGGCCTGTCCTCATAATACGGACGGACGGCGAACTAGCCCATAGCTCATCGTCCACAGGCCCGCAAGTGCTAACCCCTCAAGCTTTAAAATATTAAACCTTGAGGGGTTAGCACTTACTAATGCTGTGTACTTATTTTTTTTTTTAGATGCCATCTCGCAGTTCAGCTTCTGAGGCTGGCTACTGCTTAACCGGGCAAATCCCTGTGGATGCCTTAAAAATGAATCTAAGGCCTCCAGCCAGGGGCTTAAAACTATACTTAAAAACTTAGCGACCACTCGCTAAGGGCACCCCCTGTGGGGTACGGGCCTCGGCTTAGGGCGTCGCTGGGGAGGGCAGCAAAGGGAAAGGCTGGATCTGAGTGATATTATTTAGGAGCTGGTTTAAAACTACCAGGCAAGGGTCGGGGGGGGGGGGGTTCGTCGCGACGGGCTTCGGCGGCGAGGACGGAAACTCGGCGGTTTGTATTTGTGTACTTATTTACAAACACCGATTATATATATTGGTATGCAAGTCCTAAAGTTCAATTAAAACTAAAACAACTTTTTCCCCTGCTCTTACAAAACAGCCTACAAAACGCAACTAATTAACAAAACATTCAAGCCAATAAAATAGAAAGGTGTAGCAGATCTATCACTGATACGGACAGCCCGATTTATTCCCGTACCAAGTGACAGGTTAAAACGTACCTTATCTTTATCTTTGAGTAGCTTGTAACATATTTAGCTTATTTAGCTTAAGTGAGTGCTGTATTTTTAAGAGGGGCGCTAGATCGATTTATAAAGAAAAGAGTTTATGTTGATAGTTTTAGTTGTTTAAAGGCTATGAATGAGTATCTCTCGTGATAGGGTAGTATTTTCTTAAGTAAAGATAAAGTTTTGACCATTGTTATTCCAATGCATTTTTGACCCATTTTTTTTTAGTTTATTGATAGGTTAGGTTAGTAATAAATATTGGTAAATGTTTAGCGGTGGATGTATCATTGTTATTGATGGAAAAGTAACTACGAGTAGTTACATAAAAATATAGGTAATATTGTTTATGGGAGCTACATCTGATAACAAACTGCTTTACAGTTTGGCATTTTTTTTTTTTAATGATGTCACCACGAATAAACGCTTTTTTCATTTTTCATCCATTTTTTAATTGTATATAGTTGGTTTGCCTACATTAAAGATAATTTATGCGGTTATTATACCCTTGAATAGTAGAATACAAGGAATGTATTCTAATTTTGTAATATTTCGTTGTAGTAGTAAATTTAGGTTTAATGAGATGAGATATAGATAAAGATGAGTAACTAAACTTCTAATGAATTGATCAATAAATATAATATATTATACTTTTGTAATGTATTTGAATACCGAAAAAGATTGTATTTGGGCATTCATTATAAAAAACCTGTAATTTATATGTTTTTTTTTGTGCTCTTTTAAATAACAAATCTATTCCTGTCCAACTGCGACACAAAAATCAATATACCTACAATTAAAAAAAAACGGACAATCGGACCCTAAATAATGTTAGTGGACTGAATTTATTGACCCCACACTAATATGACCACTGTAGACGCGCCACGACAGCTGCTCACAACCATTGTTACTTTTATATTAACTTGCATAATTTCCGGCAGCCGTATCGCACATTATTGTGTTACATAAATATATTGTATATAGCATGTATGATTTTTTATATTGACGTACCCTATATTTTGTACTGGGTACTTTTTGGACCGTCTTCTTTCGTATCGATTGTACTGTTACTGTTGGCCTGTGTCACCCCACTGCTGGGCAAACGCCTTTCCCCATGGCTTCCAAAGCTTTTGATCCAGAACTAATATGGACTACTGGTCCTCGTCATCTCCTGCTAGATTTGACGCGTCGCTTTCTGGTTGTGTCAGGGCTACACATCGATATAATTTTGTCCCGCAGCTTGTCGGGCATACGACAAACGTTGGCAGCACAGACCCGCTTCAGCTTAGCGGCTGTAGAAATCCATGGTAAGACTTATTTAAATTTCTTGGGCCCAGTACTTTATTTGCCTAGCCTTTTTTTTAACTATGTTGGGGTCAGCTTCCAGTCTAACAGGATGCAGCTGAATGCTAGTATTTTACATGGAGCGACTGCCTATCTGACCTCCACAACCTAGTTTGTACTGGGTAATACGATCACTTGTTCGTGGGCCCAGTATTGCCACGTTAATTGCGACGTTTTTTAAGTCCTTTAAAGTACACCAAGTCCGTCTGGTTGGGAGTACCGCATTCACAATGGACTTTTTGGGCTTTACTTTTGGCCAAACTTGAAGATCAAGAGATATTTTATATTAACTTTCATAATTTTCTACAGTCGTATCGAATATATCACATAACAAAAATAATTTATCATCGGGTATATAAATTGAACGCAGTTAATGATGTCATAAGATAGATGTCCGACGGAGGGCTAGCCTGGTGATCTGTAATACAGGTTTTACCTAAAACAGACACCAGTCTCTATGCAGTGAAATCTGACTCTGTACTGTTAATGATGATTAGAGAAAATAAATAAATTATTATTATTTATACAACAAAAATAATAACAATAATAACAGCTCGTATTGTTAGGAGGTTCGTCTCTCTGGAGCCCTGACCGCCGGTAGCTTGGACCCTGTTCCCGATACCGGTGGGCAACAATTTTTCATATTTTTAAATGTTTTTATATTGTTTTTATAAGATATATTTAAAAATGTAAATAATTTGTATAAAAGTTAAATAAAGGGAATAACAATAATATGTTACATAACAATATTGTATAGATGTTTTAATATATTTATTTGGTATTTTGTATTGACGCGTCCCATTTTTTTTCGGTTTCGATTTCGGTAGGACGTTAGGGTACCTTTTTAATAGTGAGTAGACATAAGTTGATGCTAGTTAGCTAGTAGTAGCAACTGAATGAAAATTAATAGGTATATCAGGAAAGGCCATAAATCTGAATATTATCGCCATGAGATGGTCAGTAACTACAGGTGGCAGTAACACATCACACCTTGTAAGTATTATTCAGAGGTGAACATAACAAGTACACCCACATTTCCTAGTTATGTTTTAAGACCCATATAATAGGGGCGAGCCCATTGCCAACAGGGCACAAATTCAGACTTCGTAGCTGCTACTGATTCCTGGTGGAAAAACTTAACAACACTTTGCCCGACCCGGCAACCGAACCTAAAACCTCATGCTCAGCAGTTGCGCTTGTGACCACTAGACCAACGAGGCAATCAAAGCAGGTAGGAGGTAGTGGTATTAATAATAATAGAAAGCTCCCCCTATTTAGCCAGTTAAAGATCTAAACTCAGAGTAACCGCCGAAAACTGAATAACTGCAAAAACTATAGAGCAAACCTGCACAGCCTGTTGCTCATCTTCTTTTAATTATTGGACCACAACAAAAGACCCTCAACAAAACTTGACTTGACTTCACCACCTATTATAAGACCTCAATTTCTCGACCCTTCCGTAAAACCAAGAACCCTGTCCACTGGGTCTTAAAAACCAATAAATCCATTAATTTATATTTCAGTGGTTATACAGTCAAATCAATAATAATCTGTCTGAAAACCACAAAAAACCCGACCTATAATAACACTTCATTCATTAACACAGAAACATAGGTTTTGAATATTTAATTTCTTTTGTATCCAAAAAATGATAAAATGATGTCAGCTGGAATGTTCCCACATTGGTTATAGGTACTTATATCTATCGCGTTTGTTTTAATTAATGGGAAGGCAGGAATGTAGCTCATTTGAGCTTCGATAATTATAAGCTGCAATACAGTCCGACTGCTAAAGACAAACTGAAGTAGGTAGGTATCATGTAAGGCCTAACCCTTGTATTTTTTATCGTTGATATGTAGACCTAGTTACATTATTGGGTATAAAAATACCATTAACGAAGCTGGAAGGCACTTGTTCTCCTCGCCACTGCGATTTTTTTTTATAGCTGGGGCTCCTTCAATTACGGAGATATTGGAGGTCAAAGTTCCAACTTTTTCATAAGTTTTTTTTTTTAAGTACAAGTTTTTAATGTAAGAACTGTATATACCTCTTTGACCCCCGTACTATTCAATTCATCCATCAGCACAATGTTTTGAGTGCGTTACATTGAGTCCTACCGTGAAACGGGATTTTATAACTCAAAAAAAGTGTTCTCCCAGAAATAACTTCTGCTTAGAATTATTTAATTTTCATGTACATAATGCCTGGTTGATGGCTTCGTGAAGGCTCCTTTTACACCTTGTATTTATTTGCGTTAACTCCTCTCAATGTCCTCTTATTTTAGGGATAAGAAGAGAGTACCATTACCCCAAAATGAATCTACTCACTTTTAAAACAAAATCCCGTGCACACGACTTCCACATCTGTTCACCACCCTTACTACTATTGGTCAGCTACGGCTGTGTGGTTTAGTGAAGCTAGCCACCATTCTCCTTGAAAGTGAAAATTTCGGCAGATCTTATGCAGGAATAAGCACTATAAAAGAAATACTCTGACTGAAGAATACTTTGACTGGACAATCATACTAGCTATTTTAGAGTTTCATAATCTGTCATTCCGAAGTTATTGTTTGGACTGAAGACACAAAATCCTCGTTTATTCATTTTTATGACTTACTTTTTACATTTTTTAATATTCTTTTACAAAATCAAAAATAAAAAGAAAATAAAAACATTTAAAATATAAAAAAATAGTAGCCTACTGGTATCGGGATCAGAGTCTAAGCTACGGGTCAGGGCTCCAGAGAAAGTAACCTCCTAACAATACGCGCCGTGTCCAGGAGTACCGCTTTCTGAATCAAGCCCTTGATCCAACCGCCTAACGAGAGCCTCCTTAGGTATTGGTCGAGGCTCGTGGCCATTACCAAAATTATTATTAAGAAATAAGATTAACGCCTGAGTATTCAGTTCCTTAAGAGCCTCACTGAAAATATGTCTAGAAAGACTAAATTAATTCCTAGACTCACTGAACCTTCCTTCCGCTTACATCTAACCCCTCAAACTACACACCTAACACCGATCCATGTCTAATTTAAATAATTATTCTATCTACACATCGTTTTCTCACGAACTAGTCTTAGAAACTCTTTTATCTCGCAATCTTGTCTATGCCGTTCCCATAGACAAACAAAAGCAAGAACCCCATCAACCAAAAACAACCGGTTCCTTTTTGTTTTTTGAAAATAGAAACAAAAAAATCGGCGACATTATTAGTGCCCTTATACACCTATTGAATTGACAAAGTTGATTTGCATAAATTAAAGGGTCAAATAGATCCTGTATGGTTTTTTGCAGGGTTAAGTGCGACGGATTGATGAAAGAGGTCTAGTGTTGTGTTTCAACTGGTTTTTGAAGGGTTATGATTTTTGTTAGATTTTTTATAGGTGTGCTAGTGTGTTACTGTTGAAGATGTATGGGATCCTGACAAGGTGTGTAAAAAGGGTTCGGAGTTGTGATGTCGCTGATAAGGTCACATTTAAATCCAGTTTTAAATAATGCTTAACTATTTTTAGCAATTCTAAACGTGAGTCTGCCTCTTCGGTCTACTGATCGCAATTGAATCGGGTCAGGCAAATTGTTATTCGGTTGTTCCATCAGGAATTTCTCTGTAGCAGCCAAGGAGTCTGGATTTGTGCCCGGTTGATGGCAATTAGGTTCACCCCTTTTACAACACGGGACTTAAACATAACTGGCGAAATATGGGTGTACTGTTAGGTACACCTCTACCCAACCCTTCGGGTATTACAGGCGTAATGTTATGTTACATCTAAGCATGAGTCTCAAATTCATCCTAACAATTAATTGTTGCGAGGTCTCATTTTTTTTAGTTGATTCTTCGTGTATCACTTTAAAAATAATTTTACCCTAGTCTCCTCTTTCCCTTCCATAGAGAGGAGGCTTGTGACCCAGCAGTACAATCACTATATGCTGATTATAATTATTATTCTAATACTCATTATTGACGATAGAGCATTGCCGCGCGTAGACAATAATGTTGAATTTGTTTTGGACCAATTTTATGATAAAGAATAAACTTTTCAGTTGCCTAAGGTTACTCCAGTATTTCACGAATGAATTTCAATAAATGCAAAAGGTTTCAATACTCTCAGGTAGTTTGAAACGAAACCAAAAAGAAATAAACTTACAATAACTTTTTTACGTTAATAATGGAGATATCTACTATCCAATTAAAAATCAATCACAAAATATCCGTTCCATGTTAAAAATTGGTTCTAAATATAGAATTGAACTAGCATCGGAAGGGTTGTTCGAATAAAAAGTCGTGGGGGTCATAACGACCGCCCGCTCACGCACCGCGACCTATTTTTAATCATTTTTGGAAGACACCATGAAGGGTTAAGATTGGAAAGTGTGGAAAAGGCTCACTTGTATTTTTGTTTGTGTTTTTAGTTTTCAGTTAAAGTAAACTATGTATTTATTAAACAATAGAAAGGTAAATAACGAAAATAAGTTTTTTTTTTTTGCGATTTTTCTGGATTTTTATCTTTTTTGTTTGTTCAGACAAAAGGATTTTACAGCCTTATTTAAATCACAATTTAATTTTATTAATTTGTCAACTCAGTTTAATGTTCGTGATTCTAGCAAAAAAAAAAAATCTTCAATTAAATCATTTCTGGCAGATTTCCGCACCTGAACACAGGATTTGTTATCGGACATAGCTGGATATTATAGTATTTTTACGACAGAACATGTTTTTCCCATTATAGGTTAAAATCGCAACGCAAATCGCAACACCTTGCCCTTTATTGGAGAAAACCTATGTTCAGCAGCAAAAAATAAGGGCAGAAACAAATGGGAAAAAAAAAAAACAAAAAATAACGCCTTCTCCACACTTTTCCAGTCACTAAAACATTATTGATGCGAGTATTCCGTGACAAGTGTGCCGTACGAACAAAGGCAAGTGTGTCTGTTTGTGTGATCGATAACTACGAAACGAAATGCGTAGTTTTCTTACTAATATTCAGGTTGTATTTTTTGAATGGAATATTTTATTGTATATTTGTATTGGAGTTGAGTGTTTTTTGGATCGACGAGTAAAACGTCAGAACTGGTGGCCTCGATATTACTAACTATGTCAGCCGGACTATATGTAAAGTTCAGTCTATACTAATATATATCTATACTAAAATTATAAAGAGGTAAAATTTGTAAGTGCGTATGTTTGTGTGTAGGGGGTAGATAATCTCTGGATCTACTGAACCGATTTTGAAAATACTTTCACTAAAGGAAGCTATATTCTCCCCGAGTGCCATAGGCTATATATTTACAACGTGCCCGTGTGATAGTTTCCGACAAAAACGCGAGCGAAACCGCGGGCAACAGCTAGTTATGTTATAAATAAATAAAAAACAGATTCTGGGGTGCTTTCCTAATAAAAAAAAACTTAATTACCTTATCAGATGTTTGACACTGTAACAAAATGATTGGTTTTACTGTTAGAGGTCGCATGTTTAGTTTTTGCACAAAATAGGTAATTATTTGTAAGAATAAAAAAGGGCAATGCCTAAATTAAAAAAAAAGTGTGTTTGAAAATAAGTCGCTATACAGGCACTATCACATTTAGGTCCGTTTTCAGTCAGACAAACAAGATAGGTAAATAGGAAAATGCTAGACGAAGATGTAGGAGGATATTCCTAAGACGGAATTAGATCTATTTTAAGCAATGCACGTGTTCAATTTAATTGAAGAAATGGGTTACAGCGATAGGTGTCAGGCTGGTAACATGATTGTTATGTACTCAGTATTTTGAACTTTAACCAAGTAGGAGATATTGTACATAGGTACCTAATTACCTAGTTTGATAATTACCATTGACGTGGTTGAAGGAAAAGGTTTTTTTTTGTATTTTGCATGAAAAAAATCAACGACAAGATCTAAAAGTACTAAAAAGATTGCCTAAATCAACTTTTAGTAAAAATCACGTAGTAAAAATCAAGATTAAAGAATAATCAAAATACAAATGACCACTTTAAAATATTCATATATTTCCATAAACATAGTCTAACTCTTTCAAATACCTAAACAATAACCCTTTTACAAATAAAATAAATTGACAGGATACATAAAAACGATCACCCCTCAAATAGACCGTTAAACAATTACAGAAGTATCAATCTACAATAAAAAGAAAAGAAAAAAATGCCTAAAAAACATTCAAAAAAAGGACCCTGTCCAAACATAGCGTGTCAAATCCCACAGTTTACTAAACGGTAGCTTGTTAAAAAAATGCCCACGTGTTAATCTTGGCACGTTTGTAAAAAACAGTAAAAAAAACGCCCCTCCTATCGCTCGACCAATAAAAAGTTGAAAAAAATATGTTAAAACGGCTTTTAGAAAAAAATGAGTTAATTGGTGGCGAACGTGCCGCCTTTTTTTTATTGAGGGCTTTTTTTCGCCCGTGGGGTGCATTTTTTGTCCCTATTATGAGTGTTATAGGCTGTGAAACTGTCAAATTGTATTAGAATTATTATAATTTGTATGCATTTAACGCTGCATAATTTTGTTAATAATAGCTTGTGTAACGTAGCGAGTTTTTTTAGGGACGGTTTAATATTTTATATCGACTTTTTTCAGTTTAGAAAAAAAGTTGTACGGTTTTTTTAGTTAAAGTTTAGTCCAACTGATTTTAGTGCAT
The DNA here is from genome assembly GCA_947578425.1 of Eugnorisma glareosa. Taxonomy (NCBI): domain Eukaryota; kingdom Metazoa; phylum Arthropoda; class Insecta; order Lepidoptera; family Noctuidae; genus Eugnorisma; species Eugnorisma glareosa. The sequence continues at coordinate 4,166,321 of OX387981.1, forward strand.
GCAAGTAGCACAGAATTAACTTAGATGTAAAACTTAAACTGTAATAATCAAGGTTTTTGTGCAAAATTATGATTCTAAAAACATTTTATCTTGTAGTTTATGTTTCCGATGACCTTTAATGTCGTGTAAGAAAAACTAATAACGCAGTAATATATAAAAGCGACATCTGACGGGGAATAGATAAAAACGCGACTGTTCTAAGTAGAGTTCACGATAAAAAAATAATTGCAATTAAGCAAAAGGACAAAAAAAAAACTTTTGTTAAACCACTGTAACCAAAAAACATCTTCAAGTGTCCCAATTTCAAGGTTAGAAATTAAATTCTTATAGGATAAAACGAAAAGTTGAGGGCACAGTTAAATTATGATATAGATTTTTTCTAATTTTTTTCTATCTTTTAATACGTACCTACTTCCTCAAAAACTACTTCTGAGGCGAAAAAATGATTCACAATTTCTTAAAAGTCATCTAAAATGTCACGTTTTTTGTCACAAAACCACCCCTAATATTCTAGAAAAACACTTGAAGAACAGTAGAAAAAAATACTTGAACCCCAAACCAGAAAAAAAATGTTAAATACTCTCTATTATGTAACAATGGAAAAATTTTACCTCGTTCGTATGAAAAAACAACCGCCCTGCACTGCGTCAACTTATAAAATTTCCATTTAAAACGTAGCATTATTATCTTTTTTCTAACGAAAAAAATGCACTTTAAGCCCGCACTTAGATAATGTAAAAACCTTTTGTATACATTGCATTTTCAACTCAATTCGAGGGGTTGTTAAAGTGAATTTCAGTTGAATGTATTTCTGAGTTACGTCATTTTGATTTGAGTTTTGTGTTCCTTGGTCTACTTTATTGGTTAGTGATGTTACTTTATTACTTTAAGATTTAGTCAAGATGCAGTCAAAAGCTATGACTCAATGAATATGACGTTTCTAAAAGCGACTTTTTCTAAACAAAAACTCTTTCTGACACCTCAAGTTCACAAACATCGAACCATAGTTAGGAACATAACTAATACTAAAGTCTAAATTAATCTAGATTCGTTTTGTTAGCCGACTTAAAATGTTGTAAAAACATTTTGTAGCGAATCACTTCGCTGGATGGTGATCAGAGTTTTTAAAAGAAGGATCTAATTGGATTTATTCACGATGTAGCACTTCTTATATTTTCAAATTCATTTTCAACCTATTATGTAGTAATAAAATGCTGCAAACAGCTAAAAGCTGCAGACAGAAAAACATGGTGGTACCTCCTAATGGGTTCTTTAAACAATCTCATTTTAAAACAAAATGCGTTGTGTCACTAACTTTAAAAAAAACATGAGGAATTGAAGACGAAATAAACGAAGCAAGAATCAATAACAAATAACATGTAGGCTCGGTTTTTCTACGCTTTATTGACCCCTATGTCACCCAATAAAAGAACAACTTACTAATTGAGTCGATTAACGATCATAATCTGTTGTTCATACAATTACGTTTTATTTTTATTGATATCTTTTGACTGGCAAACAATCGGTCTGCCTATAACATGATGCTCAACGAAAAGCCAAACTTTTTTAAGGTTGAGAGGTATGTGAGTTATCTTAGTACCTATAATGTGAACATGGACACCAAAAAAACTGGATTTATAAATGAATTAATATTTTTAGACACGTTAATACCTCGTACAGGATGGCGGGACGCGCTAAACAAAACCAACGATCAGTAGTCCATAATTAGCCCTGGATCGAAAAAACTGGAAGTCATGGCTTTTGCCTATCAGTGGGATGACGCAGGCTAACACTGACACTAATACTTGTGATACTGACAAGTACGTCACACATCAGTACGTTATTACATACGTGAAGGAAAATATCGTGAAGAATCCAGCATGTCCTAGAACCGAAAGACTTGACTGTTAAGTTCACCAACCCGAACTGGGCCTGTTATCGTGGACTTCGGCCTTCTCCCTCTCACCGAAGAGAGACATGTGTCCCAGCAGTGGGAACATCAGTAATAACTCACACTCTCACATTTGGGTAAAAAAAGTCTTCCTCAGAATATAGCAAGTGTGGCAATTCAGTAACTGTTAAATTTACACGGTATTATAACACCAAGAAAGTTTACATTTCTTAGTCGATCGATTGTCTTTAGTTTAAGTCGACCTCGATTCAGATTGCACAAGCGCATCACTATTTGCGCTAGAGTGCACGTTATCTCAACGTGCAGTTGATAAAATTTTGAAAAATCCACAACTTTTCCGCGATAACCCCGCCCCGTTGCGAGGAAAAAAAGCTCTAGTGTTGTATTCATAGTCAAGCAGTGTCAAACAAGAAATAACTACTTTTTATGTTTCGTTCCGAGTTGAAAAGTTATTTTAATCCGCTTTCATGAAAGAGATATTAAGTAATAGAATCACAAAATTATCAAACTGGAAAATATAGCAATTCCTCATAGAGCCCTGTATCTAAATTGTTTGGGGGCCCTACCTACCGAGTGCGTCGAAAACATTAAAAAATATATTGAAATAGCATCCTGACTTGCATTGCTTAAGTTGCCATTGATTTTACTAAGATAATGTAAGAGCGACCGAAGTGGGATAGAAAATTGAGTAACCACGGTCGGTTTTATTTATTTTATTTATTCAGTAGTATAGTTAAATACATTTTATACATTTATGTTGGTGCGAACATAAACTCATTAGAGTTTTACCGTACACCAAGATCATCGACTACAAAATCATCAACAAATAGATTTAATCATTATGTGTTATATTTTCTTCTACACGTCGGGGTCCTTGTTACTCGGAGGCCCCGTAACATTGATACGGCTGACACGGCCGTAGCTAACCCCTGCATTTAAGGTAAAGAACATAGTACAGCCAAATTGATGATCTCAACAAGCAATGGAAACAAAAAACTTTTCATAAGGTTTGCCAACACTTGTACAAGGGAACTAAACTAAACAAATAAACTTATGCAAACGTCATCATACACAATCATAGCCATCTTAGGCAACCCAAAAACGCAAGAAGACACCAAGTCAACAAGAAAACACTACGTGCAAGACTGTAAGGCCCATTTGGTTGCATGTGTATATGTATGGATCTTGCACTATGAATACAGCACATCTTATAAATAACCATGTTATCTTTGAATAAGTACAAGTTGCATGTATGTTGCAATCATAGAGCTCTTTGTATGAATGTAGATAAAGAAACACTTCTATTCGTACAACGATGAGAAACGCACGGCTCACGCAGAAATTATTCGAAGTATGCAGAAGTATGTATGACCTAAATTTATTTTTGTATAGGATTTTTTTGTCATCCTATATAATTATTCTGAGTTTTGTCGTGAAAGATTGGCGGATTGAGAGGGTTGAAAATCTAAAAGAACTGTTTGTTTTAGATTAGATTTCTATGTGAGTCCTAGTTTCATTTAATGAGGCACCTTCTAGCACACATTACCATCATCCCCAGCCTAAATTCACCTACTATTGGGTATATGGGCCTCTCTCTTCTTGTTTTAATAATCTCTTCTAGAACACAGATATTGTTAATTGAATTGTTAAATTACTAACCTTTTCAGGACAAAAATTGCAAAGACTGAACACTTAATTTGTGTCCGCTTGAACCCACGGTTAGAAATAGTTTCTTAGTGCAATTTTTCGACCACTAAAGAATATTTTTTTATCTAGATTCCGTGGTTTTGGCTAGGGGTTGCCTTTCAACCTGACCTGAAACAGTTTTTTTTCAAGTAAAACTGCTTTTTTAGTCTTCTATGATGAATGACACAGTTAAGGCTATGTACAACGATTCATATATAAATGTGAATCGTTGTACTGTAAGAATAATATTTATCATCATTCTCTTGTCCATATCCCAATTTATTCGTGGTCGGCGCAGCATGTCTTCTTCTTCCATACTTCTCTATTACTCTTCATCTCATCAGTCACCTCCTTTCTACCCATATCATCCTTCACACAGTCCATCCATCGTTTCTTTGGTCTTCCTCTACTCTTATAGCCATCTACATTCATACTCAGTATTTTCCTCACTCCGTTTTCCCCATTTCTACGCATCGCATGACATCATCACTATAACCGATTATCACACAACTTTTCAGTAAGTATGATAATATTATGGCGTAATAGTAATACTTATTTAGGCCTTTCTTTACAATAGGTGTCGTAAAAGATGTCGAGTAGTACTATACTACTATTATGTATGAAGAATACTATCGCTTGTGCCTAGCAGTCAACGTTTCCAAGATTTTGCATTTATATTTTGTTTTATAATTCACTTGCTTTTTATCTTGTAGAAATCCTTTCCTAATCAGTAACCGTAATAACAAAATAACCCGGTCCCATGCACTCACTGACGGAATGTCAATAAATAAATACTACAAGATGCGTAACGTACCCTTCGCGAAGCCGTCAACCAAGCATTCTGTACTTAGTAGAAGTGACCCTACGCAAAAATTATTGCTGGGAAACGACTTTTTTTTTGGAGTGAAAAGTCTCATTTACTTTGAAACTCAATGCAACACACACAAAACATTGTGCTGGTGGATCCATTGAGTAGTTAACGGGTTATGGAGGTATTTCAAGTAAAAATTTATAACCTTAAAAACAAATATTGAAAAAAAAAACTTGTAAAAAAAATTGGAACATAAACCTCTAATATCTCCGTAAATAGAACGTTCCCAGGTTTGGTCCAAAACTAAAAAAATATCGCAATGACGAGGAGAACAACTGCCTTTCGGCTTCGATGAGGGTATTTTTACACCCATTATTTATCTTGATTTCAACTCTGAGATAAAGAAACACATTTTCCGCCTCACTTTATTAAAATATTAAGCCTAGCTACGTGTCTGTATACCAGAACTTTTTTATTTGTAGGTAAAAGCATAGCGAAGTTGCCGACAAACCAACCATTTTGTAGTCGTGGTTGATCTTGTGGTCATAACGTTAAGCGAGTCTAATATTTTAAGCTTAGAGCATTTCTTAATTTGAAAGGACTTGCACTTCTTAAGAACCATTGATTTACAGGCCTTTACTTTTTTTTTTTTTAATTTAGCGCTTCAACCACATCGCTGTCCTAAGGTGGACTTAATGCCATATACATTTCATAACCAATTGAGACAGTTACCTAAATAAGCAGGTGGTCTCAGCTGTCATTTGTAGATCTTTGACAGTTATAACAGGTATTCAGTGATCTGAAAGCCTGACAACCAGTCTTTACAAGGGTTACCGTATTACCCAGAGGTCAGATTGTCAGTCGCTCCATGGAAAATACTGGTATTCAGCTGCATGCGGTTGCCGACTGGAAGCTGACCCCAACATAGTTGGGTAAAGGCTGGCTAAATGATGGGACATTTTACCTAATACTACCAGTATAATAGATTTGATTTATCGTGTTTCAGGCCGAGTTGGAGTTGCTGCCTTTAGAAAGTTTACCAAGGAACCGTGATCATTGCCAGAGCTTTGATTACACTCTTAAAAAAATAATGTGACTATTTCATGATAAATAAATAAATAAATATCGCTAGACATTACACACAGCGCCATCTAGGTGCCACACTAAGCAACGAGGTTTGTGTCGTGGACACCAGATAGTTGATGATACACTATGCTTTGGTGTTCTGAATGGTTGAATTGATTTGGAATCTGTTGCCAAGTTTGGTCCTTTTGGCAATGGGAAAAGAAACACAAGTTTAAGTAAGTACCTACACAATGTACACTTCATCCATTCCGTTTTCGCTATATCTAGAGCAATACCTAAAATAATGCCAAAATTAAAGCGTGCTTTTGGATTGAAGACTCGCTCGGCTCAGCGTCCATCATCGTCTGCACCCTTTTCCCAATTGTGTTGGGGTCGGCTTTCAGTCTAACTGGATGCAACTGACCAGTATTTTACATGGAGCGACTGCCTATGTGACCTCCACAACCACAACAGTTAGTACTGGGTACCAGTGGCGAAGGTTCCATACAACTCGGTTGCTACCGGCTTCCATTTGAAAAATAGCACAGTCATATTTTATAGGCAAATAATAAAATCACATAAAAAATGTGCTCCGGCTTACCTCTTACAAAAATTTACCCTTCGCTACTGCTGGGTACTACGATACCCCATAATAAGACTGGTTTTCAGACTTTCGCGTCACTGACTACCTGTAATAACTGTCAAAGATCTACCAATGACAGCCGGGACCAACGGCTTAACGTGCTTTCTGAGGCACAGATAAAACTCGGTATGTAATTGGTGGTCACCCATCCACGGACCAACCTAGGCAAGCGCCGCTTAACCTGAAGATCGAGCCGAGCGGCTGTCATTATAAAAAATCAACTTTTTGAAATGTGACCTCGTTTTTGTGAAAAGCTCTTTTCCAGTTAGACCTGACTCTTGGACCAGCTTTTAGGTATATCAAAAAGCGACTATATTCTGTATCTCCATACCGTTCAATTTTAATTAATTTACTAATCGTGAACTTTGATATGAGTAGTTTTGCAATGTATTTTAAAATACGAAGTGAAAATACACCAGTTTGCTTTGGTACATTGTATTGTACGCTATAACTCTTATAAGATTTAAGTAAGAGTTGTTTAATTATTAAGGTAATATTTTATCGACAGTTTCTTGGTAAATATTCCCCAAATAAATGGAACAAAGACAGGAAGATGACGATTTTATTAGCAGATAGATATTCATAAAAAGTTAAGGCACATTTTTCCTTTAAGCTGAATATTTTGAAATTACCATTTATAAAAATATCAGTTTTTTTACTGAATGCTGAATGTGAGTCTGATCTCCAAAATGGCTGGACCGATGTTGACGGGAAATTGTTTACAATTCCGATTCAAATAAGGATGTATTATTTCACAATAATTTCACGCGGACTAAGGTGGCGGTCAAAACCTAGTCTTAAATAAAAAATATGAATCAAGAAAACCAGTTTTTTAGTAAATAAAGACCATTTTCATAATTTCAGATTTTTCGGGAGCTACAATAGGCTTGATGCAACTTTGAAGACAGGTTCTTCAACAGATTTTCTAAGGTATTTTTTCCAACTAAACACTTTTTTTTAACCAAGTTTGTACAGTTTGGTGTAGTTACTCAAAATTATCATTAACACTAGAAACGGGATATTTACAATGTTCACCGTTTGTTTCAGTTCCCGATATTTCGGCGCTGTTGCAAGCACCATGGTCACGGACCAACCAAACACCACCACCACCACCACCATTCCTGCATGATATCGGGAACTCAAAACAAACAGTAAACATGGTAAATTTCTCGTTTCTAGTGTTAAAGTAATGTTAGTGCACAAGTGAAGTGTTACTAACATAGTTTTAAGGTTCTATTTACTAACACAATTTGTATTTTATCATATTATGTATGTTAGTATGTAAGGTATATATCTATGGGCCAAAGAAGCCTGAAAAATATAAATGGATGTTGTTGTTATAACAGTATAAATAGTTGTGCAAAATTAAATATGTATGTGTGTGTGTGTATGTGTGTATGTGTGTGTGTGTATGTGTGTGTTGTATATGTTATGTTGTTATTAGTTGTGTTGTGTAATAGTTGTGTTGTTGTGTGGTGTGCTGATGTACTGACGTCGAATAAACATTTTTCTTTCTTTCTTTTCTTTCTTTCAAAAATTTTCTATTTAATTATATCAACGCTTTTTACTAAGAATAGTACTGAACTATTTAATCCTTTAAATGAAAATATGATATTAAATCACACCTCACACCTTCGAACCTCACACCTGTAATTTCCGAAGGCTTAGGCAGAGGCGTACCTAATAGTACACCTACATTTTGCCAGAATGTTTAGCGAGCCTATTGCCATCAACGGGGAACAAATCCAGGCTCTGTGGAAAGGAACCGAAAGGACCGATGAGTGCCAGGGTTGCGGGACTGTTCGAAAGAGATACCGCGGCCCTGGAACACAAAGTGCAAAGGAAGGAACATGGATGGGTTTTAGTCAGTAAAAGTCTGACACTCCCTCCTGCTCAGCCCAGAGCGGAAGGGGTTATTTGATGATTTCCCATCCGAAAAAAAAAAAAAAAAAGGCTCTGTGGCTGCTACTAAGAAATTCAGTTTTTAATTAACTTATTAAACGTTTAAATAATTTCTAAAATAATTGATAGGTGCCAATCTCTTCATTTCAGATCCAGATCAAGACATACACCACACGTACCAATACAAGAATTCCTCTCACTAATTAGAAAAAAGCCGGCCATAGCGAAAACAGCAATCCAATTAGACAAAATCTCGATAGAGATAAATTTCTCGATATCGATATTCCAATTACCCCACACTAGAGGTCGCTAACGGCAGAGTGTGTTGCGCCGGCGCACGGCAGATAAATCTTTTTACTGCACACTTCGATTAGAAAATTCCTTTATTAATTGACTGGCTTAATTAAAGTGTTTTCTAAGGTTTCTTCCTACCTTGTGCTACAATTATGGTACCTAGGTGTTTTCAGTTGATTATTAAAATAATGTTATGGAATCTTTGATCTCAATTCTTAAGCATATTATATTTTAATCTTTCGATTTATCGTAATTATTATCGGCCTGTTATCATGTACATGGAGTTATGGACCTCCCAAAGAAAGGTAGTATTCGGAAGAAAAACATTTATAATCACTCTTGGTAGTTGTTGGGACATCTCTATTTAGTATGTAATTAGTATGTACACCACTAGTAATTATCTATGATTGTCTATACTTCCGGTAGGCTACTCCTGTCACTGTCCTAACTGATCCTGTCTGTGATACTGCTGTGTCTGTCTATATTAAATATAATGTGTCTGCTGCTGTAAATAAGTCAAGTGTACCTAACGGTATATTTTATTCAAACATCCAACATAACAAGTAAGAAGTAGTAAGGTCTGCGTATATTTGTCAGCTGACAGGATAATACTTGTGGCCTCCTTTTAAAAGAAGTCTTAACTGACTGTTTATACATACATAATATCACGGCAGTAATCCCCGAAGAATTAGGCAGAGGTGTACCTAATAGAACACCTTCATTTCGCCAGTTATATTTAAGTCCCATGTAATATGGCAAGCCTATTGCCATCAATTCGTACACAAATCCAGACACCATAGCTGCTATAGAGAAATTCCAAACGAAAAACTCAATTACACTTTGCTCGACCTGGGAATCGAACCCAGGACCTCGTGCTCAGCAGTCTCATGGATATAAATGGAAAAAGACAAATTCATTGATAGAAGCCAAAATGAAATGGCACATGAAAGAACTGATCTAATAAGACAATCTTAATTTCTAAAAAAAAAGTTGCTCAATGTCCTTTAATAAAAAAGGCGAATTGGGACTATGGCCCATGAAACTAAATTGAAATAAGTAAGTACCGATAGGTAATAAATTAGTGAAACTCTTATTTAATTCCGGAAGCAATAAGTCTTTACCTTACTCAATGTTTTACATGCCACAGTTAATCTTAACTCGGAAAATTAAATCCTAATTAATAAACTCGAAATACCGCGCTCAGTTTTATGAAGACTCTTCCCATGTCTGAAGAAAATATACATTATTTTTTAAGACGAACCTTTCCGAGAAGCCGCGACTGTTTACAGCCACTAATAAATAGTCTACGCTCTCACAACATAAAAAATAAATTGCCAACAAACCTAACATTAGATTCCAAAAGGGCCCCATAAACTGTACGGTATTAGAAAACCGATTAAGATAAAGCCAAGAAAAATAAATCTACTGCCCACGCGACTCGCGACCTAGCACAACGAACACACACGGAGGGAAAAGGACGAAAAAAAAGGACGGAGCAAGACAAAAAAATCGCAAAAGCGACGCGAATATATCCGAGGCGAATGACCTGCGAAAAATAAGACGAAAACGAACTCCCGCGCACATGTGCGTTCGGCCATTTTTTTGTTTCTGTCCCTTTCTTACGCCAAAAAAGGTAGGCGTGTGCGAGAGTGGGAGCGAGAGGGGAGATAAAAGAAAGCGCGCGGAAAGAGTTGGCGGTCGTTCGCGCTCCGGTTTAGTTCCGAACATTGCCGCCAGGCGCGCCAGTGCAGCGGGAAAATTTCTTCCTGTTTTGAGTTTACGCGTTCCTTTTTTGAGGAACTTTAGCTGCGCGTGAGTTTGTTATTTTTTCATTTTTTGTTTATGAATCATATTTGTTTCGATTATTTGAAAGATTTTTGTCGCTATTTTAATAGATTGACTCATAAATAGAGTAGTTTCGGTTACAACTCACTACAAAAATACAGTGATAGCCTAGTGGAGTGCCAAGGCGTCGGACTGCTAAGTCTCGAGTTCGAACCCAAGTCACGCACCTCTGATTTTTTGGATTCCGGCTGCGGTGAAGGGAAAAATCGTAAGGAAACCAAACCAGCATGGCTGAGAGATATTGCTCAACGGCATGTAAAGCCAAGTCAGCGGCCCATGCGTGGCATACAAACTCTGACACCAGGTTAGGCCACTAACCACACGAAAAAGACAGAATTACAAAAATATATTCTGACCCGATAGAATAGGAAATGATAATAAGAGCTAATTAACTTTTTTTTTATGGTTTAAATTGGTCCTATGAGTACCTTAAAAATAATAATCTATACTAATATTATAAAGAGGTAAAGTTTGTGAGTTTGTTTGTTTGTTTGTGGGCACGTTGTAAATATAGCCTCTGACACTCGGGGATAATGTAGCTTCTTATTAGTATAAGAATTTTCAAAATCGGTTCAGTAGATCCAGAGATTACCCCTACAACCGGAGTTTGTGCGGTTGTAGGGGGTAATCTCTGGATCTACTGAACCGATTTCGAAAATAATTTCACTAATAGGAAGTTACATTATCCCCGAGTGCCATAGGCTATATTTACTATGTGCCCGTGGGATAATTTACGACCAAAACCCGAGCGAAGCCAGAGGCAACAGCCAGTAATTAATAAAGAAAACAAAACTTTCCTCTACGAGTAGAAGGTCTTTTATATTTAAATCTATTAAACCTAACAGATATTACCCACTAAAACCCCATTTGTGCTGCGGGATAATTTAATAGACACATAAAATAGCTCATTTCTTCCTGTTCGGTACTGTTTTACTCGACTGTGTATTGTAAGAAATTATGGCTATTTCCTTAGCATAATCAGCCTATAATGTTCCCACTGCTGGGATACACACGGCCTCCTTTCTATGAGAGGGAATGGGCCATAATCCACCACGCGGGCCCAGTGCGGGTTGGTAGGTGTCACATGTCTTCTAATTTTTTGGTTCTAGGACATGCCGGTTTCCTCACGATGTTTTCCTTCACCGTTTTGAGAGCAGTGGTGATGAAATAAATTACACAAAGCAATGTACCTGCTTGGGTTCCAACCCACGACTTACTGATCATAAGTAGGGGTCGCCACCACTGGGCCACCGCTGCTCTCTTTTTCCTTAATATGATAATATTTTTTCAGGGCCGGAAACCGTATACACGCAAAAAACTTAAAAAAGTATTGAAAATGAGTACGAAAGGGCTATTATCGTTCGAGTATACGCTTCGTTGGTGGAGTGGTCGCAAGCGCGATGCTGAACATGAGGTCCTGGGTCGGAAAAATGAAATTGGGATTTACCATCAGGAATTTCTCAGTAGCAGCTACCGAGTCTGGATTTGTGCCCAGTTGATGGCAATGGTTCGTCCCTTATTACATAGGACTTAAATGGTGAAATGTGGGTGTACTATTAGGTACACCTCTGCCTAAACCTTCGAGGATTAGAGGCGTGATGTTATCATACCTATAATAAGGTCAGGTCCTGGCTTTAATACCGAGACATATTTGAGTTTTCACAGGGAATTTCTCAGTGTCAGTGTAGAGTCATCGTAGAGTTATGCCAGGTAGATAGCTTAAGGTTCCTCCTTTAAAACTTGGGTATTAATCAAATCTGACAAAATATACGGGGTGTAACAAGACCCTTCACGAAGCCGTCAACCAAGCATTATGTACATCAAAATAAGTAACTTTACGCAACAATTATTGCTGGGAACCGACTTTTTTTTTTGAGATGAAAAATCACGTTTTACGGTGGGACTATTGAGTCCCACCGTAAAACGTGATTTTTCACCCAAAAAAAGTACATTGGTAACAGACTCAAAACGTTGTGCTGATGAATGGATTGAATAGTACGGGGGTCGTGGAGGTGTTTAAAGTAAAAATCTTACATGAAAAACATATATTAGAAAAAAAAAAGTAAAAATGTTGTAACTTTGACCCCCAATATATCCGAAACTAGAAGGGTCACAGATATGGTCCAGAACGTAATTGATCCCAATGACGGAAAGAACAAGTGCCTTTAGGCTTCGTTAAGAATATTTTTACATCCTTTACAATCCTTTAAAAAAGTTAACATACCATAAGGTCCATTGATTTGTCTTTATGAAACTTTGAAAAAGAAAATTAAGAAAATTGCATCATATCAAAACTTCATTTTTCTAAGTAAAAATTTGTGAATTTCTTTAAAGAGAAATGGGTCAAGGTATTCCCGTTAAAAAGGGGTGGCTCAGACATTACAGATGGGACACTTGAAGGACGCGGACGCCATGCAACTGCCGAAAATGCTATTTTACTTTTTTTTTCTGTAGGTCAAGAAAGAGGCTTGCAGTATGTCTGCAAGCCTGTTTCTTGAGTACAGAAAAAAAAAGTAAAATATTGTTGTCTTGCCATAAATACATATTTGCCATAAATACATATTTATAACAAGTTTATTTTTCTGATTTCAGAACTAAGCATTTTATGTGTTGTAAAAAGTAAATAGAAAATTAATTGGGAACAATTTTAGAACATTGCCTATGTCCTTATTGATATTGCCCATTGTCCTTACGTGATACAGATTTCAGTAAGGCAAACGACAGTTTTATACATTTTTAGTCGAAATAAACTTGAGTTGGTCTGTCATTGATACAAAAAGACCGTGATTGTACTCCTTAGGTAAGAATTTTTACGTTTTCGTACCTATAAATGTCAAAAATTCCAAGTCCCTTTGCCGTCCTCCCCAGCGACGCCCTAAGCCGAGGCTCGTACACCACAGGGGGTGCCCTTAGCGAGTGGTCGCTTAGTTTTTCAGTATAGTTTTAAGCCCCTGGCTGGAGGCCTTAGATTCATTTTTAAGGCATCCACAGGATTTGCCCGGTAAAGCAGTAGCCAGCCTCAGAGGCTGAACTGCGAGATGCCACCGCCAAAAAAAAAAAAAGTTCTAAAATTTACATCTTTGAATTTCTCAAAACAGCTATTGACATCCCATACATTTCCATAACGACCACTGTTAGTCCATCCCGTGTGCATGCTCTAACTAGTTTCGGTTTAAAGCACTATATCAAAAAAAATCTAGCATTAATAACCACTCTAGCTCTACCTATTTTTCATCCTAGACATATAAACACTATTTAAGTTGTACCCCATAATATCTTCCTTATAACTTTATTGTGTTATTGCAAATTCAACCTTATAGGAGAAAGATAGAGTCAGTTTTATTTTTTCGTATTCTAATGGATCTGTCGACCAATTGATTTAAAAGCTTGAAGGAGGATTTTAATTGATGCTTTTTCTCGGCATATTTATAGTGTAGTTCTTAAGGTGCAGTTTGGTGTTATTCATTTATTTAGATGTTCAGTTTTTGTTGTTTTACAATGGGACTGTTGATGGGACAAGTAATTAGGTAGATTATATACGTAATTACATTATATTTGGTTGATTATTTATTTATCAAAAAAAAGTTTATAAAAATCTTAACTTACAAAATACCGTTTTCACGTGTGGGAACGGATCAAAAGGTATTTAAGTAAAGTTTATTCGTGCGGACACTTAACCTTATTTTACTTATAACTTACAATTCCATCTTATTGTTATTTGTTCTTGTTCAACAATCTGTAAAACACTTTCCTAAGAACATAGTTTCAAACTCTTGAGAAAGAACAGCTTAAGTAATTTTGGATGATAATAACGTTTTCTTTGTATAGGGTGCCTTGGACCTACCTGCTAGGAACGGCTATAACAGCTGATAGGTCAAGGGCGCGCGCGCGCGAATTTCATACGGCAGTTGTGTTATTGTGATTAAAGTGAATGAGTAAAAATAATAACGTTTCTTTGGGAAAGTTGTTTGTTATCATGAGTACCATCACGTGTTTAAGTATCGGTCACTAATTACCAGTCACCCTACAGTTGTGAGCTTTTCCTTACCACTAGCCATTGGTTGAAAAAATTAACAGTACTTATCTGTTAAAATCACAACTTACCCATGATTTCGTTTTTTCTTTTCAAGAGCCATCCCCTTAACACTAAACAAGTTTACTGCGATCTCTGCCTGTGCCGCGACCAACCGAGATTGAAGCAGATTTTTATAGTTACCATCTTGAAGGCTTCCTAATTCACTCGCTTGCTATATTGCCTCGACTTCTGCTCATAAAATAGAAAGTCTCGTAGTACCAGTAATAAAAGTAGGATAACTAATAACTGCTGTGCCCGTGTAAGTACCTGAGCTAATCAGGAGCTAATTAGGAAACATGAGCTTGGAAAAAATAACATTGTATTAGCGATAAAAGAAAAATAGTGTACTTGATTTAAGCTCGCCTCAGACTGCCTCTTTGGTGATCAACGTTAACGCGACTTCTAAGCATGAGGTCCAACGCAACAACGATTCCTGGGTAGGGCAAAGTAGTATTGGGTTTTGCATTTAGGAATTTTATCAGTAGCAGCCACGGAGTTTAGATTTGTGGCTCGTTGATGGTATTAGGCTCGCCCCCTATTACATGGGACTTTAAAAACATAACTGGTGAAATGCGGGAGTACTATTAAGTACACCTCTGCCTTACTCTCCGGGAATTACAAGCGTGATGTTATGATTTATTTATTATTTATGATTTTATGTTATGTCTATCGATTTTCAATTTGTCTGAATGTTTTTTTTTTAGTCAAACAGAGCGTGAGACGTTCAATAATATTAACAGTGCCATTCACCTGACGGAGCATATTGACCCATATTTCAAGCTGCACCTAAAAAACCCTGACCAAAAAATTCAATAAAACAGTCCGTGGCCTGGAAAACGAACCCGGTACCTTATGATCTCATTGCTCAGCTAGTTACTTAGTTATGTGAGTTTTTATAGGAATCATATACTGAATCTGAATCCTATAGCCTATGGGGATAGTGATTGAGACATGAGTGCATGTCTAAGTAGCTCAAATTGGTTTGTTTTGTAGAGTTTTAGATAAATTTAGTGTTCTACACGACACACTTTATATTATTGTTCTCCTTTGTCTCTGATATTCATATGTTCAATGTCATGCATTTCTGTTATTTGCATGGTTACTGAAATGCCAATATTAGATGTTATTTGATTTGAATTGTAAGTGTCTATGCTGTTGATGTGCTTATTATAAATAAATAAATAAATTGTAAGTAACTTCAGAATGGCGGAGGCTTGAACCAGAAACCATAACCTGCCAAGAATTTTCCCAAAAAGTACAACGAATTTACTATAAATGTCTTTTTTTAATTTTTATAAAATCACTTTTATCTCAAACTAGCTGTTGCCCGCGCCTTCGCTCGCGTTTTTGTCGATATTATCCCACATGCACGTTGTAAATCCCAATTTCATTTTGCCCGACCCAGGGATAGAACCCAGGACCTCGTGCTCGGAGTCGCGCTTGCGACCACTATACCAATGAAGCGGATACTTGAACTATAATAGCCCTTTCGTGCTCATTTTTAATACTTTTATAAGTTTTTTGCGTGTATACGTTTTTCGGCCCTATAAAATATTATCATAATACGGAAATAGAGAGCAGCGGTGGCCCAGTGGTGGCGACCCCGACTTACGATCAGTAAGGTTCGATCCCAGGCAGGCGCATTACTTTGAGTAATTTAATTCATGTCCACTGCTCTCAAAACGGTGAAGGAAAACATCGTGAGGAAACCGGCATGTCCTAGAACCAAAAAATTAGAAGATAATATTATGTTACTTCTACCAACCCGCACTGGGCCCGCGTGGTGGATTATAGCCCATTCCCTCTTACAGAGAGGAGGCCCTGTGTGTCCCAGCAGTGGGAACATTATAGGCTGATTATGCTAAGGAAATAACTATAATTTCTTACTATACAGAATGAGATATTTTAAGTGTCTATTAAATTAACCCGCAGCACACGTGGGCTTTCAGTGGGCAATATCTGTTAGGTTTAATAGATTTAAATACATATAAAAGAGCTTCTATAGGTAAGTTTATTTTGTTGCTAATTACTATAGTTTTTGCCCGGGAATTCGCTCGGGTTTTGGTCGGAAACTACCCCACGGGCACGTTGTAAATAAAATCTATGGCACTCGGGGATAATGTAGCTTCCTATTAGTGAAAGAATTTTCAAAATCGGTTCAGGAAATCCAGAGATTACCCCCTACATACAAACAAATTTTACCTCTTTTTAATATTATTAGTATTAGTCTATATATATACGCAATACCTACTAAAGTAGTACTCAAAACAACCTGACGTAATAAAAGTCAGCGGTGTGTGAGCTCAAAAGAAATATAATAACACTGTGTAAACCGGCCTGGTTGCTCGCCTAACCAGTTTTTAAAACGTATCACGTGACTATAGTACTTAGATAGTAACGTTTCTTATTAGATTATTCATTATGAAGGTTTTTTCTAAAATATGAGGCTTTTAAGGTAGTGAGAAAACTGCCTGTAGTTTTCTTATTTCTAGCTAAAACAGATGGCCATGACTGACTTACAGACAAAACGGTTCCTCTACTGACGTAAGATACACTAATAAAACGTCGAGAAACAGTGCACGGTTCGGGTTGGTTGTTCCCTATGGAGAAGAACCGGCAAGAAACTCCATGGTTGAACACCTATTTACAGTATTGTTTTCTTTGGAATCACGTATGATGGCAAATACAAAAGTATATCGCATTGTCAGCTACTCAAAAGCTTGCTGTAGAAAGTGGTTTCCAAACGACGAGATGTTATACAACGATTGACTTGCCTTCAAGAATCGATATGTAATAGTTCACAGCACATTTTTTATTTTACCCACAACACTAAAAATTGTGTGTCTACTAATTAGCTTATTTGTATACGAGTACCTTCTTCATAAGTGATTCTTATATTTAGTTTAAAGATTACCTTGTATTTTTCATATTAAGTGAATTGTATTCTTTTTGAGAAATAAATGTCTTAGACCGTATTTAATTTCCGATTTTCAAGCGATTGTCAAGACCAGTAAGATTATGTGCTACGACTGTGTATGTGGCGCAAGTATCAAGAAAAATGTTAAGGATGTATGATGCATCATTATAAAACAGAAAAAAGGGATATTTGGTCTGATATAGGAACACACAAGGATATCATAATTATTATTTGACAGGCGATATCAAATCGAGATGAATGGCGGAAAAAGTCTTGAGGCCAGGAAAATGACGATGAAAACTGTGTAGTGATGAGCATTTTCTGTAGTTCAAGAGCTCGCCAATAAATAGGGTATAAACAAGAAACACAAAACTATTTTGATTTCTTAAAAATGCCTTGTATTGGACCATAAAAACATTGTGGTACACTTGTTTAATTCTCTAATACAACACTTATTTTACAATTTAATATTTTATTTAGCGTGTTTTTGGTGAAACGGAACGCAAACACAAAACGCATCGATTAAGGTAGTGACGTCAAAATCCATGTGTCAAAGAAACACTTTTAATTGAAAAGTATTTAAAGTTTCACTAAGATTTTACTATAATATTGTTATTGCAATTTTTGCTTAAATAAAGCACTTACATTTTAGTAAAACTAATCTACTAAGGGCAAAAATTAGATTTAAACAAGGCAGATAGAGGTAAGTGACATCAAAGTCCTGACATGAATGGCCGCGATAGTCATGGACGTATGAACTGTTGTAGAAAATTGTAGGAGTTTAATTTATTTTTTGTGCGACAAGCAGTAGTTGAAATTAACTTTTAATTATTTTCTTGGGTTGATAGTACTGCATATTATTGATTTAAGTGAAAAAAAAAAATTACATGCATATTCCCTATTGTTACGTTTAATAAATAATATTTCCAAGTGTTGGATCCTTCAAGTAAAAAATAAGCTGGTTAGTTTTATCATAGTTCATTTATACTAATTACTAATATTATTAACAGGTAAAGTTTGTAAGTTTGTGAGGTTGTAGGGGGTAATCTCTGCATCTAGGTACTGAACCGATTTTGAAAATTCTTTCACTAATACGAAGCTACATTAGTACCGAGTGCCATAGGCTATATTTACAACGTGCCCGTGGGATAATTTCTGATCAAAACGCGAGCGAAGCCATGGGCAACCGCTAGTTTCATAATAAACTAACAAATTCAGTAAACAAACTACAGTAACAGAATTCAGACTTATTCTATAAAGGAATGTTGTGAAATAAATGATTGAGTGGTTCAACAGGACCAATAAATAAAATATAAGGCATTATAATATTATACTGATTGACCGGTCCCATTGATTTTGATCTGGTATTAAAGTTTGACGAGATCAGGACTGCTTGCATTTGGCGAAGGTAAAGTCGAAAGGATTCGGGAATTTTCTTGCGGACTAAAAGTGTTGAGAATAAGAACAATATAATATATGAGCTTAAAGGTAAATTAATAAGAAGTTTGAACTTCAGACATTTTTTTTTTAAATTCCAAATATTCACTCTTGATACTTCTTCCATGTCCGAGATGATTGATGTCTTTCAAATTCATGGTGTAAATGAGCTATGGGCTAGCTCGCCGTCCGTCCGTCTTATGACAGGCCGTGTCGACGGCGCAAGAGT
The DNA here is from genome assembly GCA_947578425.1 of Eugnorisma glareosa. Taxonomy (NCBI): domain Eukaryota; kingdom Metazoa; phylum Arthropoda; class Insecta; order Lepidoptera; family Noctuidae; genus Eugnorisma; species Eugnorisma glareosa. The sequence continues at coordinate 4,185,137 of OX387981.1, forward strand.
GTTTCACGCGCGCCTCAAAGAGAGTCAGCAAACAGGAAGGGGTCCGTAAGGACCGATGCCTGCCAGGGTTGCGGGACTGTTCGAAAGATATACCGCGGCCCTGGAACACAAAGGGCAAAGGAAGGAACATGGATGGGTTTTAGTCAGTAAAAGTCTGACACTCCCTCCTGCTCAGCCCAGAGCGGGAGGGGTTATTTGATGATTACCCAAAGGTAAAAAAAAAGAAGGGATGTCGACGGACAAAATGTATATATTTTTTCAATACATTTCATAACGTCACGCCTGTAATACCCCAAGGGTTATGCAGAGGTGTACCTAAAAAGTACACCAACATTTCGCCATTTAACCGTCTACGGCTAAACGGCTAAAAAGCTACGGTCATCGGTTCTAACCGTTGATGGTTTGGGTAGACGTGTTCTTGAGTGGAGACCGCGAATCGGCAAACGAAAGGTGGGACGCTCTCAGGCTCGGTGGAGCGACGATCTTCGCAGGGTGGCTGGTAGCAACTGGATGAGAGTTGCTGAGAATCGAATTGAGTGGCGTGTGATTGAGGAGGCTTATTGTAAGAAGTGGACTGTCGTTGATGAATAAGGGGCGAGCCTATTGCCATCAACCGGGCATAAAGACTCCGTGGCTGAAAAATTCCTGATGAAAAACCCAATAACAATTTGTCCGATCTGGGAATCGAACCCAGGACCTCTTGCTCAGCAGCCGCGCTTGCGACCACTAGACTAACGAGGCAGTCTCTCGCTGCTACGTATTAATTTTATTAATTGTATTTTTTTTTTCAAACCCTAATAAATAAATACGATTAGCCTATACTGTTCCCAGCAGTGGGAACAATATAGGCTAACTAGGCTGCTTTAGATTTCATAGAACCTTAAAAAGGCCCACAGACTTTTATTTCTAAATCTTTGCCAAACGCTTGACTCAAAACCAATGACGCAACAGAAAAAATCCCACCAACGCATTGATCTACAAAATATCCTAGGCAAAGCCTACAAGTTATGCCAGCCTCCCCACCTCTCATCCCCACCGCTGGTGACTCAGAACAGCGCGCGCGCATGTTTTGCAACCAAAATTCTACCGGTTTGAGACAATGGCATTATTAGGCGATAGACGCCATGTTGTTTTTAAGTTAAAGCGGTTATGTGTCTACGGTTATGTAGATTTGTGCTAGGTATTTTTGGGAGCTATTTTTAGATACCTAGACAGAACTCCGCAAAGGTAAATGGGTGAGTAAGCATTGTAGCACATAGTTGTCAGTGGTTTCTGATTATACCACTGCGATAAATGCATGAGCTGGGAACACTGATGAGACTTTGGGTAGCTGGGTTAATAAGACAGCATTAAGATGTTGTTGATGCTATAGTATGGCATAAAAGATGCTAGAGTGATCTAATTCGATTCTCGGTTCATATTTATTTTTTTGTTTTGAGAAATATCAAAAGCTCACACTTTAAAATGGTGCTCGTCAAAATTTAAGGCTCAGTTTTTCTTAGACATTACCAAATACTTACTGAAATCAGTGATTTTTAAATTACCACAGCTTTATATCCGTCAAAAATTAATAAATTATTGATTTACGTACGAATAACTATAAATATAAAATAACATAGCATCTAGTTACGTCTTTTCTGCTCCGAAGTAATAGCACACCCATATTTCGCCAATTATGTGTACGTAATTAGGTACGAGCCTATTGCAAACAACCGGGAACAAATTCAGACAGCGAACTGTTGCTGGGAAATTCCTGATAAAAAAACCCAATACACTCCGCACGACCTGAAAATCGAATCTAGAATCTCATGCTCGGCTGCATCTCTTGTGACCACTAAACCAATGAGGCTTGAAATATAATAACAATAAAAGGTGTAACAAGACCCTTAACGAAGCCGAAAGGCACTTGTTCTCCCCGTCTTTGCGATTTTTTTTTGTTCTAGACTATACCTGGGAACCTACTAGTTATGGAGATATTGGGGGTCAAACTTCCAACTTTTTCACAAGTTTTTTTTAAATACATGTTTTTAATGTAAGATTTTTTAAACACCTCCACGACCTCCGTACTATTCAATCCATCCATGAGTACAATGTTATGACTCCGTTACATTGAGTTCTACCGACTAACGCGATTTTTCACCCCAAAAAACAGTCGCTTCCCAGCAATAATTTTTGCGTAAAGTTATTTAGTTTGATGTATATGTTACCGGCCAAACCCGACTTCAGGCCAAACTAGTTTGTCCTAGGCCAAACTAGGGATCATCACACAAGGACAATCATAGAGCACCCTGATTATATGGCTTAGGTTAGGTTAGATTGGTGATCAACCACGCGCGAGCAGAGCGAGCGTAGCGAGCGGTGCCGCGGCAGCGGCCTGCAAGCGCTACATCAAAGTTGGGTGCAGTTTATTTGCTTTGCAGTAAATCGGTTTGGCCTAGGAAAAACTAGTTTGGCCTGAAATCGGGTTTGGCCGGTAACATAATAATATATTGGCTTGGTTGACGGCTTCGTTAAGGGTCTTGTTACATCCTGTATAACCCAATTAATTTCTGTCACTATTATGTGCCACCTAAATCTAGTTCGACATAAATTAGTCGGGAGGAAAGTTGATGAAATGGAACTATGTGTTGGCAAGGTGCCAGCTACGAGTGTCAACTGGTATAACAATATCCTGTTCCGTCATACAAGTATTATGGCTGGGTGAGGAGGAGGAGGTATTTAATTCATCATCATCATCTGCCTAGCCTTTTCCCAACTATGTTCGGGTCGGCTTCCAGTCTAACCAGACGCTGCGATTTCTTGAACCAAATTAAAAAGTGAAAATAATGATTTTCCAGATATAATAAATAATAAATAAATAAATATCGCTGGACATTACACACAGCGCCATCTAGGTGCCACACTAAGCTACGAGGCTTGTGTCGTGGACACCAGATAGTTGATAATACTACATAGATACTTTTGTGTTTGTAAATACATACTTATTATACATATAAACATCGATGACTCGGAAACAAATGTCCATGCTCATCACACAAACATTTGCTCCTACCGGGACTCGAACCCGGGACCCTATGAACGTAAGGCAGCGCTGCGCCATTCGGGTCGTCATATAAGATATAAGAGTCGGTCTTCTTCGTCTTTATCGTGTGGTTAGTGCCTAACCTGGTGACAGAGTTTTTGTGCCATCCACAATCCTCTGACATGGCTTTACATGCCGTCAAGAAATATCTCTCGGGCATATTGGTTTCCTCACGATGTTATTCCTTCACCAAAGCTAGTGATAATTATACAATTCACACATGAATTCGAAAAATCAACAAAACCAACTAAATCTTTTTGTTAATTTGCATCAATTCACCAAAACAATTATTAGTAATAAAAATACTACATTATCTTAAACTGCTGTTTACTATAACCTATTTTTACTACCACGACACCTAAATGAAATACTGTTACTGAAAACCGACATAATTATCTTAAACGCGACTGTCACACAGATATTCAAATTATATAGCTTTATGTCTAGACAATATACGATATCCTAGCCCAAAATCGTCACTCCTACCTATAACAATAGTCTTCATCACAATTTTTCTTCTTCCACACTCCTCTATTACTCGTCATCTCAGCAGTCACCTCCTTTCTAGCCATATCATCCTTCACACAGTCCATCCATCGTTTCTTTACAACAAAAAGGTGTTACTAACAAAACCCCAAGTAAAAGATAACACAAATATAAATAAATAAATCAATCTTACTAATCAATCAAGTACAAATTGCAATCGATCAGTAATAAAATCGTACCTACAGCTGCGCCTACGCACAGTCGTGCCTCGTCTATCGGATAGCTTAGCTTTGAAATGTTATTAGATTTAGAAATGGCATAGTAAAGTATTAAATACGTTTAAAAGGTTGATTTTTGGAGGAGCTCATGGCAAAATAATCCAGCTGCTCGCGTCGATCTTCAGATTAAGCCGCGCTTGCCTAGGTTGACCCATTGATGGGTTACATCCCATTACATACAGAATTTCCACCATGCTTTGGAAAGCACGTTACGCCGTTGGTCCCGGCTGTTACAGGTAGTCAGTGGCCTGGGGCCTTAGTCTGCTATTGCAATCGTGTCAGAATGGTCTATTATTGATTTAATAAGGCCCCTAGCCCACGGCGTATTGAAGCGCGTTCGAAACTCGTTTGATGTGCGTACAAAGGGTAATTCGTCTGCGCGGGGCCTTATTAAATCAATGATAGACCATTCTGACACTATTGCAATAGCAGACTAAGGCCCCTGAAAGTCTGACAACCAATCCTACGAATGCCACTTCTTACTGGGTTCTGGAGGTCAGATACGGTTAGACTGGAAGCCGACCCTAATATTGTTGGAAAAAAGCTAGGCAGATGATGAATGTAATGATTTTTAGTTTATTCTGCTTCGTTCGATCGTAAGCGCTAACGCCAAGCATGAGATCTTGCTTTGGATCCCAGATCGGGCAGTGTTATTGCGTTTTTCTGTCAGGAATTTCTGTGCAGCATCCTGGAAACTGGATTTAGAAAGCCTGGAATAGGCATGATGTTCTGTTTTGTTAATTTAAAAAAGTAAAGGAGTAAAAACAAAAACCGAAAAGAAAAAATGGCGTCTTTGTAACAAAATAACTTATGATGACGAAACCAAAGGAGTGTTACAATCATATTACAGTGGACTGCTTTTGTAGTGCCAGTCCACTGGCACTACAAAAGCAGTCCTCCCTTACTGCTACGACTTAAAGTCGCTATCAATGTCAAATTGTTATAACTGACGTCATTGACTGTCCCTTAATACAAGAAGTTACGATGTTACTGCCTGAAAGATCCTGAAAAAAATCGTAAATAGGTATTTTCTTTCAAAAATATTCTAAGCTGAACTGAGGCCCCTAGTTTGAGCGCGCAGTGTAAACGTAACGTAAATACGTCGATTTAAATTCAAAAAAACTCGTTTCACATTGTAATATTTTCGTAATTTAAAAAATCTAAGGATGATATTGATTGCGCTCCGGGGCTGCGGAGCTGTTCGAAAGAGATACCGTGGCCCCGGAACACAAGGGGCGATGAAGGAACATGGATGGGTTTTAGTCAGTAAAAGTCTGACACTCCCTCCTGCTCCGCCCAGAGCGGAAGAGTCATTTGACGAATTCACAACCGAAAAAAAAAAAGAATTGTGCTTGTTGCAAATAATTTAACTAAAATGCTATAGAATAATTGTATTTTCGATTAAAAAATCGACGTATTTACGTGATATTCATTCAAAAAAATTCGGGCATTAAATTTTTTTCAAACATTTCAATAGACCTCTTTGTAACTATTATTAATTTAACAATAAAGTTTATTTATAGCCCTTACTAAAGGCTATCTATCAACCTATTACCTAATCCTGTACAGGCGTGAAGCTAGAGAGTCGTCCCGTCTGCCTACGCAGCATCGTGACCAGTAGACGGAGTACTGTTAGGTATTTACGATTTTAAATATTTGCAACTGATGCATCTCTCACGCTTTCTTTGAAGAGGTGGGCAGGGATCGACGTATTGGTTGGATTTTGTTGAATTTGCTAAATTTGAATTTGACACAAAGGCTGGCTTTTATCTTGGTGAGAGGCTAAGCGTTGCCATACAACGTGGCAATACTGCCAGCCACACCATCACTGCTACTGCCGTCTGTGCTGCTTACATTACCAGTTGACAGTATTAAAGAGTTTTTTGTTGTTAAGTTAGTTACTTTAGGTTATTTTAATTTAAAAATGTATTTAAATATTTTTTTTCTAATAAATTTGCATCATTCATACATAAATCACGCTTTTTTCCCACAGGGCGTTGGCAGAAACTGTCGACCGCCACCTGGTGCAATCTTTACATACATGCTGAATTTCTAAATTCAAAAAAGTCGTGTTAATTTAGTCTACAACACATTTTTGTTTGTAATTGTAGAAATATTTTGAAATTCATTTATTTTTTTGATTAAGTCGATGGTTGGTAATATAAAGAATCTAAACATTTATCGCAAAGCGAGTTTAATAAGGCGGAAGCGCCACGGTAGCCCGCGAAATTCAAAATGTTCTTCTGTTCCAATTTGCAAGTCATGCCACTTGCAAATTTCAAAAAACCACCTTAGCGCATCGTCCTTAAGCCGAAATTTGTTCTACGACTGTTTTTTTCCTAAAAGATCTAATGGGATTTTCTGCACTATCAAACCACTTCATAATAATTATGCTGGTTCTTAAAAATACTGTTTTAAGGTTTTACGGATTATAAGACTAAACATACACTGACACTTACGGGATATCTTCCGTGATATCGTGTTCACGGAAATATCTCGTAAGTGACGGTGTGAGCTTAATATTGCTTATGGCTACCTAGGCTAGGTAGAAGAAAACCTTGAGAAAGCACTAAAACTCCAACTGAAAATCCAACCCAGAAGCGAACTAACACTACACTTCGAAAATAAATGCAACCTCGCATAAAACCAGCACCCATGTTTTTGCGTCCAACACTATCTTCGAACGAAGATCAAACGTTAAAACACATACATTACCGTCTATGTATACATACATTAAAACACTCACACAACTAGTGCAACGATGTATATGCAACGTTTCTAAAGAGCTGCGAAATATCGGCAATGTTTATTTTAACTGGCTGAAAGAAGGCAATCTGGTGTTTGTAAAGCTTGGTGCACACGTTACGAGATGCATGTGGAGGAAGGGGGGGTAGATTATCATTTTAAATGGATGAATGATTTAAAGGTGAGTGTAGGATGAAAAACTTATGTAATTACTAGGTAAGGATTTTTTCATGACAACTATGTTTATTGGCCCGTTGAAGCTTTCAGGCCATAATTTGCAGTTCATCATCATCATCAGCCTACAGTGGTCCACTGCTGGATATAGGCCTCCTCAATCACACGACACTCAACTCCATTCTCAGCAACTCTCACCCAGTTACACATTGCGGAGATCGTCACTCCATCACTGAGCCTGAGCGCGTCCCACCTTACGTTTGCCGAATTTGCAGTTACTCACTATATTTTTTTTTATTTCGCTCTAAACCCACTCACCCACTCATTCAATGATTTTTCTATTCATCTTCTTGGGAAGATACTTGCATATCTAAAGCAATGAATTGATATTTGAACATATTGAAAATGCTGAAGTGAAATGAAATCTCAAAAGTTCCGTATCGAAACTTTGAAGCCCGCAAACTTACCGTCTCTTAGGTAAGTGTAAAACTACGAGTATTAAATCAAAAATTACTAATTTACTATTTAATTAAAAATCAAAAACAAATTCAACAACTCAGAAAAGTTCTAATTTTTGTTGCAATAGCTGATACTGTTTTTAAAACCAGAAAATTATTTGCAAGTTTCCATACCAAGAACTTCCAACTGTGTACACTACTCCCAACCATCGAATTCTATTTTTAATGTTTAGATCGGTAATGTGGGATGCAATTTTATGCACAAAATTCTAACGTTCGCTTGCTGCCGCCATTTTTCAATATTTAAATTTAGATCCAATTCGCAGGAAGCCCGCGTTCTATTTTCGAAATTTTATTTATTCCTAGGCGTGGTTTGGCCAGTCTTATGTCTGAATGAGTATGATTGAGCGTTCATCTTGTGAGTATATATGTATTGAGCATTCATGGATGGAGTACATAGGGTTACCATGTCTATCTTTTTAGTCCTTTGTTCGGCCATGTCAGTTGTCCTTACTTGACTACTTTAGGAGTTTTTAAGGAAAAAAAAAACAAATGAGTATCGAAAAAGGAAAGATTAAAAACTATAACTTCAGTACATTTCAGCACATGTCGGACTATTCAAAATGTCGATATGATAACCCTATGTGTACTTAGGTATTGAGTATTCACTCTGTGTCAACATAAATATTTATAAGTTCTATGTCTGATCATTCGTCCGTTTAATTTTTTCGTGGGCGGCACTCAAATGAGGTGTATTGTTTGTCTGTGGTTTCTGCAAGAAGGAGGTATGGCTTTGAATTGATTTGAATTTGGAAATATATAATGAATACTTAATTAAGTCTTACATTATAATAGGTTCTGAATGGATTTTAGAATCGGCATGAGTTGAATAAATTGATTGAGGAAGGACGGGGTGCTTTTGTCAAGGTCATTAGCTCACTGTATTGTAGCTGATTCTTAGCATTTAATACAAAATCAAACTAATAAGTATAGTCCACCCCCTTTTCTCTAAAACCAATAATCAATATCTAAGTAACAAAAGGAAATCGTCACTCACATCCTGAAACCCGAACCTACCTCAAAAGTCTTCAGCGTGAATATAAAATGCATCAGATATTAAAACACCGCGAGTGGAACATCGGGAATGCACCAGGCGTTATTTTTAACAGATCCCAACCTTGAATTTTGTCGGTATTTTTGTATGCACTTACTGCACTTGGCTCCAAAGCGCATGTCTGGTTTTGATCGTAAAAAATAACGAAAGAAAATAAGGAATTTTCCGTGAGTTTTATAGAAGCACTCCTTCAGCAGCCCGTCTACTTTCCTGGTAACGTGAGGCCCTAGACGAAGTGAGATTCGATCAAGAATATATTGAACTAACATAATCCGTCAAAAAGCTAATGTTTGGAGTCGTTTTTGAATTTCGAAACGATATTGTTACTTTTTTAGGCAAACGATTTTTCTGAATCGAGTTACAGGCACTTTTGAACTGTCGAAACAACTTAGACAACAATGAAACGTAGCTACTGCTGTTCGAAAGAGATACCGCGGCCCTGGAACACAAAGGGCAAAGGAAGGAACATGGATGGGTTTTAGTCAGTAAAAGTCTGACACTCCCTCCTGCTCAGCCCAGAGCAGGAGGGGTCATTTAATGATTTCCAATCCGAAAAAAAAAAAAACGATGTCTCATTCACAAGGCATAAAAACTGTACATGAAAGTACTGTAGTTACCCATTCCCTAGAGAAGAACGGGCAAGAAACTCCATAAACACTTTTTTAAATCAGAATATTGTTACAAAACCTTGGTACTCCATATCATCATATTGGAGGACGTCAGAACAGAAATCGTCTCGTACGACATAATTATAGATCAACTACATGTATAATGGTATTCCACCTTTCGCTTTCAGTCTGTACCAAGCTTCTTTTTTCATTTCTCTGAAAAATGAAACCTCTATCCATTAACAAAAGGTCTTCTGTCCTATAAATCTTTAACACAGTCAAATTTCGACGTCCATTGATTCCTTTGTACACAAGATGTCGATCATTAGTAGTCTGATCTGTCAATGTATGTCGAAATTATCTTAACATAAGTCTTCCTTTGTCTGTGTAAGATATATTGAGATGAATTTTAGCAAATGGCGAAAATAATTACCTACCTTATCTACTACCTCATTTGGATTACTGAAACATTTCTGAAAAGGTTACGGTCTACTGGAGTAGAAAATGAAAAAAATAAGGTCAGAGTGTCGTCTTATGAAAAAAATACTTAGAAAAATTTCGCGTTCAATTTCGACGTAGTTGGTCACAGTTCTAACCTAACCTAACCTATGGATATATTTGCAGGTACACACCGTTTTGTTTTCTGCACGGCTCATGGTGCCTATAAGCGTATGGTACCAATTCGAAAAAAAAAAAAAAATCGAAAAATTTTCTAAGTCCCGCGCCATTGCGCCCCTAAGGCTACACTCCAACCACAAATAACAATTTTAGTTCCTATTTTGTTTTCAAATAAAAAGGAGGAATTGGTGTGAAACAAAAATGAGGCCAATGTCAAAATGTACCTGTTAACACTGACATTAGTGATTTTGCAGATTTTTATGAATTCAAGTAACTAATGTGCTCATTTCATGGTCTACCAACAGAAATAAAATGTATACTTAGTTATGAAGGTATACGAGTACTAGTTATAGTTACAAGGGAATGTTTTAACATTAAATTAGATTTCTTCAAACTTCAGTCTTCTTTCTTTAACGTGGGGTTAGTGCCTAACCTGGTGTCGAGAGTCTTTATGCCACCCATGGGGATCTGACTTGGTTTTACATGCCGTCAAGAAATATCTCATAGGCATGCCGGTTTCCTCGCGATGTTTTCCTTTACCGAAGCTAGCAAACTTCAGTAACCTGGCGCAATGGAATAATTATAATTCAATAGTGCCTTATTTGGTAAGCTGAAGTTCGAGTTGAATCGTCGAAAGTGTCAATTAGAATTAGATTTAAATAACTTATGCAAAAGTAGTGAAAAACGGAATCCGCTCACAATTAAAAATAACCCGTTATAAACCGAATTAATTTCATCAAAACAGGCCTCCAAATTCAAAGATGTAACTCCAAAAATAAGTAATTATTATATACCAAACTTTGTAGGTATATAAAACCCGACCGAAGTACCAACCTACAGACGCACACTAATAAAAAAATCTTGAAAGCACACCGCACATTAGACACACACATTTAAAAATCCGTCGAATACGTTAGAAGCACACATTTAAAAATTGAATCTAACGCACGCACACATGTGTTTCTCGTCTCTTATTGGTTCGCGCTCGCGCAGCGCAGATTTCAAAATATACGTTAATGTTCATTTTTCGCCCGTTCTATTTTTGTGTTCGCAAGTTTTTATCCCTTTAGCTAGCGGCGCGAATGATTTGATACTTTCTAGGTCATTTGAAAAATGAGTAACACGGTGAAATAAGACTCATGGTTTGGACGGAATAAATAGTAATAATCAAACAAAAGCGCATCAGTAAAGTAATCTTACTTAACCCTTCGTGTGCCCGGAACGTAGATCCACGCGAGACACAATAGGTTTTTAATTGTGTCTATATACTCGGCATACGAAAGGTTAATATTATATGCGGGAGTTTGCGAGGATGCATGGATGGTTGTTGTGCTCTTTCACGCAAAAACGACTGAACGTATTTGGATGAAATTTAGCAAATAGATAATTTATAACCTGGATATACATTTTATCCCGGTAGTGTGATCCCGTGGGTCAGTTACCGAACTTCACGCGGGCGAAGCCGCGGGCATAAACTACTTTAAAATAAAATAAAACTTATTTTAAGTATTCAGTATTAATAAATAATTTCTATAAAACAAAGTCGACGATTTCGTCTTCGGACTGTTTAAGATTAATTGACTTGTTTTGACTGTCTAGAAAAAAAAAACAAAATCTAGCTCTATCGATTCAACTGCAATGAATCTACAGGACATTTGAAAGGCAAAAGGTAACAGCCTAATGGCAATTAAGAATATCAACCTATCCCGAACCTCGATACTCTTTATACCAACTTCCTTTTCCAACCGAAGCCGCAAACCAGCAACTATGTAAAATAGCAGTACACTGGTAATTTTTAATATTAAAAGAGGACACATAAACTGGTTTACAGTTTTCTATTAATAAAACAAGATTTCTCAGAATCACCGATACTTATACACCTGCACGATCATAGAAATATATAAATTAGAAATAAATCCGATGTCGCTAATGCAAAGAATTTTAAAATGGCAACACTGTCACGTGGTCTTTATGGCCGTTATTTCCATAGAGGTTTTTATTAAAAATGCAGAAGTATGTTTGCAATCTTGTCTCCTTGTATTATGTTAATATTGCAAATTATGTCTTTTTCTATCGTTATTGCTACTTCGAATGCCGCTATAAGTTGTTTTACCTTTTGCTATTTAAGATTATTGCCAAATAATCATAAACTTAACTTTACAATTACTACAGTTTCCGGTTTTTTCTGTACTGCTCCTGTCAAATGCTGAACCTAACAATGATTCTCGCAGCGTGCGGCCAGCTTGTTTTAAGTGCTTTTTGGGATTCAAAGATTATAAATGTATAACGTTCATGGGTCATGGTTACTTGACCCCTATGAACATGGTGGTATGGGGACATGATTGTTATTTATTTAGTAGCCATGCGGTAGGCTTCATATTAAAAGCTTTAGATTATAAATATAATGTAAGCCCATGATGAACTCGTCAGACTTAAAAATATTTTTTAAAGTGAATAAAGTCTACTAAACGGAGACAGATCAATGTGGTGTGAGCTAAATAATGTCTTTCTTTTAGGTACGGTCAATTTAAATTAGGCTCAAACTCAAGCAGATGGCTAGACCAACCGGAAAGGTTCTGTCCGAATTTTAATAAGGATGTTTTGGCTGACGAAGGATGGATGAAGTAGGGACAGGCATTTGCCCAGGAGAAGCACAGAGCAGGCAATTAAAAAAATTCAAGGCCATTGAAAAAGCTGAAAATAAACTCAATAAAAAAATTGCAAAACTAAAAGTATCAAAACCTCTCGCACTATACAGCTCCTTTGTGTTTTTTGGCACAGCAGCCAAACATTGGTTTATGCGATGCATCCCAACGTATGTGTGAGCGTATCTTGACTCATACGCACACCAAACAAAATGCGTCTATAAGTGTGCGTATGTGTTTGCTAAAACATTTACGCAAGGAAAACATACAACGTTTAGGATAATTGCTGATTTGTTTGTGATTTTATTAAGTGCATCTTGTACGCCATGACAGATCGAAATCGGGCTACGATTGGCCTAGAAATTATTGCGCAGGTATTTCGTAAAAGCTTCTTGTTTGCGCTCATTATTGCTCAATAAATTGCTCATGCATGATTTATCTAATGAATAGAACAGACACTCTTTTAACGTTGGAACTTGGAACCATCATCATCACTTTTAGGGGAAAGTAAAATATTACGTTGGCGCCATTTTTATGTAATTTAAATTTTCAGTGAATCAGTCTGTAGGTCTTTTATTTTCTTGCAGATCGATTGAGGAATTATCGGTCTTTGAGCGTTTCGAAGGCAAGGTGAGCTGATGGTGACTGGCGTGCTCACCACCTTGTACAATTAGGGACTTGGTGACTAGTAACGTTACGCTAGTTTGTTTGGTTCACGAAGCCGTCAACCAAGCATCCTGTACATCAAACTAAGTAACTCTACGCATACATTATTTGCTAGGTACCGACTTCTTTTTTGGGATGAAAATTCACAGTTTACGGTAGGACTCAATGTAATGCAGTCAGAACATTGTATTGATGGATGCATTGAATAGCACTGGGGTCTAGGAGGTATTGGTATAGCAGCGGTGGCCCAGTGGTGGCGGCCCCGACTTACGAGCAGTAAGTCGTGGGTCTGAACTCAGGCAGGCGCATTACTTTGTGTAATTTATTTCATCACCACTGCTCTCAAAAACGGTGAAGGAAAACATCGTGAGGAAACCGGCATGTCCTAGAACCAAAAAATCGAAGACATGTGACATCTACCAACCCGCACTGGGCCCGCGTGGTGGATTATAGCCCATTCCCTCTCATAGAGAGGAGGCCGAGTGTCCCAGCAGTGGGAACATTAAGGACTGATTATGCTTATGCAGGGAGGTATTGTATGTCAAGAAATAATATTGAAAACTTGTATTTAAAAAAAAACTTTAATCTCAAATATCTCCATAAGAAGAAGAATGTGCAAGTATGTTTAGGAGTCAAGTTGTAGATAAGATGATTGAAATGAAGGATATGAAAGGAAAATCGGTAAATGAATCATGGGAAGAGATGGCGAATTGCATTCGAAGAGTAGCAAAATATGTGTTTGGGGAATCAAAGGAAAAGGTGTGGTAGATAAGGATACATGGTGGTGGAATGAAGAGGTGCAAAAGAGTTTACAAGAAAAGAAGGTTGCGTTTAAAGAATGGCAGGGGGTAGCAAACGGGAATAAGATTTTAAAAGATGAAAAAAAGAAGAAGAAGACATGCTGCGATGACCCCAACTAAGTTGGGATAAGGGCAGGGGAATGATGACCTCCATAACTAAAAGCTTTTCAGGTACGATCCAGATCAAAAAGAACATCGCAGTGACGCGGACGGGGAGAACAAGTGCCTTTCGGCTTCGTTAAGGATCTTTTTACATCCTTTACAGCGTCGTATAATTGTATTTCTGATATTTTTGTCTGTTTTTATGTATTTCTAACTAGGGAACAACTCTCAACAGATCTTGACCATTTAAATCTCTTTATACATTTTAATATTCATTGTCAGGGATCACATACCATGGCCAGTGACCATAAAAAATCCACGATTACCACAGCATTCAACCCAATATTTACAAACTCTGTCTCCATACTATTGTATCGTTTTTCCTATAATCGTCCTGTTGCCACAGATTGTCATAACAGACCATTGTTCCAAGGCAATGTTTTCGGTCTTATAAAATAGACAGACTTAGAAAATTGGTACTAAAACCTGTGTTATGGTTAGTTGATTGTTCGGAATCATTCTTGATTCTTGTGGTTGGAAAGTTACAAACTTTGGTACGAGTTTGGAGCTTTTGATCTTGTTTTTGCGATGTAATTTAAAAAACAAGTCTTTTAAAAAAGTGCTCCTAAGTGTAACATTTGCCTCCTGGTGAAATGTATTAAATCCAATGTATACATGTGAATGTATAGATTGGATTTAATACAACAATTTAATACAAACAATACTATATGTGAATAAATAAAATTGAAGTCTGTTTGCAATATCAAAATAACAGTTTTTTACTGAATGCATACATATGAATGTATATATACAGAACAACAAAAAAAAAACTTTTTTTAAATTTTTGTCGGTCTGCTTGTTCCGGCTAATCTCCAAACGGCTGAACCGATTTTGAAGGAACGCTTACTGTCAGATAGCTGATGTTATAAGGAGTAACTGAGGCTACTTTTTTGACCCTCGAAATTGTTAACGAAATCTAATTCAAATAGGGAAGTAATATTTTTATAATCATTTCACGCGGAAGAAGGTCGCGGGCAACAGCTAGTGGCACATAAAAAGAGCTGACAAGGCTATGTTTAGACTCACTGATCACAATCATCTAAATCTGCAGCTCTGAGAAGAAGGGTTCTTCTTCAGACATTGAAATCAAACTCCAAGACATATTCCAAACTTCTAAGCTGTACATCATCATCTGCCTAGCCTTTACCCAACTATATTGGGGTCGGCTTCCAGTCTAACCGGATGCAGCTAAATATTTTACATGGAGCGACTGCCTATCTGACCTCCACAACCCTCCCTTTGGTAATACTGGTTGTCAGACTTTCGGGCCACTGACTACTTGAGCTGTACAGAAGATACAAAACACACTGAACGTCTATGACACATTAATTTATACCTACATATTATCAACGTGTGACACGACGGAATTATAGTTACCTATATAAGGTCTATCTGTTCAAACACGAAATCTCTTAAGGGGTCATTGTAGGTACTCATCATTATGAACAACTTTTACTATGGGACCAACCCTGAAATCGCGAAAAAAGAATCGATTGCCCCATACATTTTTCTGCGCATAACTGGACAAAATGTACTGAACAGCTGTTTATTTTTCGCGATTTCGGGGTTGGTCCCATAGTGAAAGTTGTTCATAATGATGATTACAATGACCTCTTAAGAGATTTCATGTATGAATGGATAGACTTTATATAATAATGATAATAATACCATATTGGCTGTATTACATAACAAATCATAAAAATAATACTGTCTTTGGCAGACGACTTGTTCTTTTCAATCTCAGTATGATATCATCGGTTTAAATAGAAACTCAGTTGCGAATTCTACAAATATTTTATAGTATTTTTTAGGTTCCCAAAAATGCCAATTTTCTTACGTTTATTGCTAGTAAGCTTGCGAACATTTTAGTGTTGCGGGCTAGTTCAATATTAACCTTAATCTAGAAAATTCAGTAAGTAGCTGACTTTAACCAACTTCAAAAATAAAGTAGGTTCTATGTATAGGATTGTGGTAGGTAAGGTTTATAATACATAGCATACGGTGGCAAAAAAATCAATGAAACAAACAAAAGTCTCCCTCGAGATTCCGAAGCTAACATTATTTTTCACTTTTTTAATGTTTTTTTCTTGATGTCGCTTGTTTTTTTTTAACACTTGACATGACATGAAATGACATTAAAATACAAGAACTAGTATGTATGTATGCTGTATTAATTATACTTTAAAAAATGAACATTGTAAGTTCAATTGTGTATGTCTTTTTACCAAAAATGTCGTAAATATTGTTGTAACAAGCATTGACTACAAAAAACTTTACCTACCGCATTCGCTTCCCCATCAAAATCATAATAAAGTATCAAAACCAATCAGCTCCACTAATCCAATTTAAAATCCAGGTCCATAAAACCGATCGGCCAACAAAGTTGCGCAGACGCAGCGCAACACATTTTTCTAACTGTATTACAAGCTTCGATATGTATCGGGTGACTGCGGTTAACTGTGCTACTTGAATATCCAGCCGATAGATTTTGAATAGGTAAAAAGTGAGGTACGATGGACAGTGAGTTAGAAATGCTATACTATTACTTCTATACAAATATTCCAAAGAACTAATCTTCGGAAGTGCAGATCACATGCCTAGCCATTTCCCAACTATGCTGCGATCGGTTTCCAGTCTAACCAGATGCAGCTGAATACCAGTATTTTGTAACATGGAGCGACTGCCTATCTGACCTCCACAACCCAGTTAGTACTGGGTGATACGGTTACCCTTTGATAAGACTGATGGTTGTCAAACTTTTGGGCCACTGACTACCTGTAACGACTGTCATAGATCTACAAATGATAGCTAGGACCAATGGCTTAACGTGCTTTTTGAACACGCACTGCTAATCCGATTTCGAAAATTCTTTCACTAATGGGGAGCTAGATTATTTCCGAGTATTACAGGAGATATTTAAAATGTTTCAGTGAGATAATTTACGACCATAATGCGAGCGAAGTCGCGGCCAAAACCTAGTTCGTAGAAAAAATGTGTTGTCAGACCGTGGTAGCCAGAAGACGGGCGTCGAAGACGTCGCTGAGGGAGACCTGGGAAGCGCTGGTGACTCAGATTTTTTTTTTTACAACTTTGCCCCACACTAGTAATTTCTCCTGTATCGTGGATGCGTTTACAAACATTTAAAGTCACATACACAAACAGCCAGACCCGGAACAACTATCTATAGGCCATACAAATATTTGTTCCGTGCGGGGATCGAACCCGCGACACAAAACGCAGCAGTCAATCGCTCAGCCACTGCGCTAACTGTGCCGTCTTGTATTAAGTATGGGAGAAGATCACATATTTGTATCACTAACTGTGCCATCTTATATAATTTATGGGAGAAATTCACATAGTGGAAAACTGGAAAGTTATGGGAGAGATTTTTGCCCAACTGAGGGACTCAGGGCTCTTAGAAATATCTAGATATTTATTGGTACTTTGCAGAACGTATATCAACGATGATAAAGATTTATTTATTTAACTTACAACTATAATTACAGATGTTTTTGTTACTGTGATAGTTCTTTAATTAGATAAACGTCGGATGTAGATTTAACGTGTTAAAATTATCCCAAAACAGTTAGTATTAGATTGTTTTAGTAAGTTCTGAAGTACTGAAAGCACCTAGACAAGTTGATATCAGCGATAACGAAGATATAAAAATAAAATAAAACATGTGGATGACTTAATGCCACAAAACACACAAATGCCACAAACATAAATAAAAATGATTGAATACGGCCTGAATTCGACACTAAAATTCTTGAACCGCGATAGAATCTATGTCTAATCTTATGATAAAAGCGAGATTTCTTGATTTCTGTTCTGAAAATTTGAAAGAAAGAAAGAAAAATGTTTATTCGACGTCAGTACATTAGGCACACACACAATAATATTAATAAAAAGTTACAAAAAAGGGAAAATAGTAGCTATGACTGTACTGTGTGCCTCACGGCTGCGCCAAAAAGGTCCATTTCAGCATTCATGCCAGACAGGTGAGGCTGTCTGACGCTGGTCTTCCAATGAACCTTGAGGGGGTAAGTGACATACAGAGAACAGTTTCAAAGATAGTATATGAATAAATACAATAAACAGAAAAAAAAGAAACAAACGAAAGTTTTTGCTTAAAAGTATGATCACTGTCACCATCTACCTAGCCTTTCTTATGTTGGGGTTGGCTTCCAGTCTAACTGGATGCAGCTGAATACCAGTATTTTACATGGGGCGACTGCCTATCTGACCTTCACAACCCAGTCAATACTGGGTAATACCATACCCATTGGTAAGACTGCATGGTTGTTGTCTACATTTGACTATAAACCGACCTAATTACAACTTCAAAATCATTCCTTGATACGAAGCCATATCGCATCTACATGGCTATATCGCATAGCTTTTAGTGGACGTAAATAATCCGAGGATGTTGGATAAAGTCCAAGAAAATCTGGTTAAAGTGTAAAACATCTGTATGGGAGACGATTTACACGTTTTCTATGTTTCTTGTTCGACGGGGCGTGAATAACATTGATATAAGCCAGTTGTGGCGGAGAAAATCTTTGGTCATTCCTGCAGACGCAGGGAAAGAGATTTCAGAAGTAAACCTGTTTTGAATGAGACCGTATGTGTAAGACTGCCTCGGTGGTCTAGTGGTCGCAATCGACTGCTGAGCATGAAGTCCTGGGTTCAATTACTGGGTCGAGCAAATTGTTATTGGGTTTCTTCCATTAGGAATGTCTCAGTAGTAGTCTGGATTTGTGCCCGGTTGATGCCAATAGGCTCGCCCCCTATTACATGGGACTTTAACATAACTGGTGACATGAAAGTATAGTACTTATTAAGTACATCTCTGCATATTCCTTCTTTAGTATTTAGTTATTTACTATTTCGTGTACAATAGTGATAAATAGAATCACCTGTCACGGTGGCTCCATCTGGCGTGGTTTTCAGAATTATACGCTAAGAAATTGATTAATAATCGTGAACGTTTTGTCACGACGCTTTGCTTCATCGCCTCTAGGCAAATTATAGGTACAACCTAATCCGAGCAAGTGTATGAAAGTTCCCTAGAATATACGGTTTGGTACTGAGCTTTTATACATGAAAAGTTGTAATAGCATAGCAAAAACACATAACATAACACCTGTTATTCCCAGTAAGGTTAGACAGAGGAGCTTCAACCGTTCGCCAGACAAGACTGAAAGAAAATATCGTGAGGAAACCGGCATGGCCTAAACCCAAAAAAACCATGTGTGACAACCACCAAACCGCGCTGTGCCATGTAGTGGATTACAGCCCACTCCCTCTTTCTTAAGGGATGTCAGTCCCAACAGTAGGAGCATTATAGACTGCAGCCTGAACATGTATGTTGAGAGAGAAGTTAACAGAGGCTTTTTAACTGCCTTCTAACAAAGGAGGAGGTTATGTTTTTGTTTTCAGTATGTATGTGCATCAATTACTCCTTGATTAGTGGGCCAATTTACGATATTCTTTATTCTTTCATTTGGTAGAGAAAGCCCGCACAATGGTCTCATATATAATTTGTATTATCTTTGCTTGAGTAGTTTAAGAATTAGCTACTTTAATACGTATTTTTTCTTCTTGATCTATGTTAGCCACTACCACTTGTGTATTAAAACTGAATACGGTAAAATAAAAAAACTTTTTTTGCAAAAATAACTCTACTTTCGGAAATCGGTGGCAAAGATTCAATAAAACAAACAAAGTACCTCCTGCAGAAAATCTTCATAGTTAATTCTGGGCATATTTTATTTCCAGCAGAAATATTTTGAATTCATTCATTAGATACCCTTGGAAGAAAACCCGGAAGGCAATGAAATGCGTATTTTACCACTTGCATTTCCGACGACATGCTAGAGATCCATTTAAACATACCTTACAGATTATTTATAGGATAATTTTTTACCTCACCGCCTCACCACCTCTCTTAGTAACTTAAAATGAGCTCTTACTCGGCCAGTACTCACCAATACTTGAGAATTTTAATTGTTATCGTATGCCAAATGGATCCTAAAACTTTCCAGTTAACCATGAAGTCATAAAATAAGCTTACTTATACTCATAGCTACTTAAAGTCATTATGAGTTAGGTTTAATGTTAAACAGGCAATGACCAATGTTGGTTGCACTGTTGGATGGAAATGTTTGGCCAACTACTTGGCCATAGTTGGTCTGGGAGTCCAAATGTTGAGTTGGTCCTGATCTGTTCAGTTTATGATGCTTCAAGTTGGAAGCTCAAAATAGTAAGTACAGCACATATTTAGGAACTACCTAATATATTATATGAAGTACCTACTATTTTGACATACATACCATAACATAACGTCCGTAATTCCCGAAGCGGTAGGCAGAGGTGTACTTAATATATTACACCCACATTTCACCAGTTATGTTTATAAGTCCCATGTAAGAGGGGGCGAGCCTATTACCATCGACCGGGCATCAATCCAAACTCCATGACTGTTACTGAGAGATTCCTGAGGGAAAAACCCAATAACACTTTGCTCGAATTGGGAATCGAACCCGGGACCCATGCTCAGCAGTCGCTAAGAAAAGTTAAGAAACTAAATAAAACTATAAAATATAGACTCTAAAAATACTTGATACCGTTTTAACTTAATTATAATTATTACAAAGTCGTGGAACAATTTCAAAAGTTAATTATCTTTTTAGTATCAGATTGGCGGGTAAAAATGCAGGAAGCTTTAGAATGTTCTAGAAATCTATATATATATAATCAGATATGTAGCTACACCAGTATAATGGCTGTTAGACTTAGCTATTTCAATAGTACTTATGTTTTTAGATCCACTCTGTGTGGCCTATTTGCAATTTGCATGCTAAAAAAGGTGCGCGGTAGTGCCGATGGCTAAGTTCGCAAGTTTCAACATCTGATTTTCTTGTGAATTTTTCTTAGATATTTTTTTCATTATTTTTTGTCTTTTCATGAAATTAGTGGTGATTTTATAAATTTAGTAAATAATTGTAGAAAAGTATTTCATTTGAAGTTATTTTGTTTTTCACGGCATTCAAATATTTCTATCGAATTTAAAATTAAATAAGGACAGGGGTAAGTAACATGCACTATTTCCTCTTTTATCTAAAGTATTTAAATAAATAAGAGACTATTGATTTCAAAATTACAAGTCCATACACATTTTCACATTAACATCATTGATATAACTCAAAACTTAATCACCAAATAATGTTCCTACTCTGGCTCACTGTCATAACTCATCACGAGGGCTGTGTGTGAGTTAGTGTATGTCACATACCTTCGAATTTTAAAACTAAAAAAAATCGCATCTTTCCAGCCACACTAAAAAAATACTTTAGGTACATTTCAAGTTCAACACAACATACAGTCTACTTACTAGACTTATAAACTTACTCTACTTAAGCAAAGTTGCACCGTTGGCTCGGTGATTAAAAAGCCTGCTATTTTTATCAGGAAATCTCTATTTGATTCCTGGTAACATTAAGTACAACATTTTTCCGACTACAGAGACGGTCTTATTGAAATGTATGTAAATTTGTATATAAATTGAGCTGCTTGATGCATTTGTGTGTGTTTTCATTGTGAAGAGAGGACACGCGTCAATTTATAAAGGATTAAGTTTCATTTTTATATGAACTTGCTAAGTTAAAAAAACATACTGAGCCAATATTTGGACACACGGTTTTACACAGGTTGGTATAAAAACCATGATTTTCCGTCTAAACTTACTGATAGTAAGTTTTAACAATAGACGACCTGTACAAATTGACAAAATGACAGAAGGGTTCAATGATTACAAGTAAACTGAGGCACATAAGAAATGAAGAGCTTGTTAAAAACCATAGATTTTATATTCCCCGTCCATTAGTTTAATATGTCTTTCATATAACTAAGACTTCGCAAAGTTTAAGTCGCATATTTTTATTTTCAAGATCATGCTAAATGCAAAACACCAAAACAGCAAATAAGCGCCAACACAATAAATGTTGCGTGTCACTTATACATTATACCAACCGTTTGTCGTAAGACAATGGATGCAACCGCCAAGTCCACCACGTATGCATACAACGTACTCTAAACAACTTATTGCCTTTAAAATGGCGTTACGTAACGACTTTGTGCATGTGAGTCTGCATTTGCGCATGTGTGCGTGAGTGCGCATGCGATTTTCATTGCGTTAGAATTTTTCCGTTTATTCCTTTATATTTATTTTATTGTGAAAAATGGTGTCATGAGGAAAATGTTGTTTGTGCAGTTCAGTCGTAAATATGTTGTTTTTTTGTTATTTACCTATCGACGGATCGTTGGAGATTAAATGGTTGTATACTTATCTTATACTGTTGTAAATGCAAAAGTAAGCCTGTCTGTCTGCCCTGATATCTTTTCACGACATTAAGGTGGAATGGATTTGGATGAAACACACACGGCAAGACCTGGGTTGGGATGTAAGAAACTTCTTATTCCAGGAGTGCGTTTTTATGAGATAATTTTTGTGAAGTCGCAGGCAAACTATACGTAACTAAATCGATAATCGTATGTATGTAAATAAATCTTTGAACCTTGGTTGTCATACTATACTATTTTTTGTGTGTGTACCAACGAAGACAAGACAACTGCCATCTGGCAGACTTTAAGTTGGCGCAAAAAAATAGGCCGTAAGTAATTAAAAAGAAAGAGGCCGGATTTCGATATCAACGATGACAGAATTAAGTGTCATTCAATTTAGGGGCGGAGTTGGCAATTCCGGTATAAATTGTATCCGAATGGGAGACAAAATGGCTTAATTACTTAGTGGCAATGTACTATTTTCTTTTCATTATTCATTAGTAGGAAAAACTTATTTAAGAGAAAATGACTAATTAGGGTTTTAAGTAGTCTACTTAAAGTGACATTTTAATAGCGATACATGGAAAATGAGATTTACATGAGCCAATCCAGTTGATAGTCATTGTAGAAGTATTAAAGGATTTGTAAACGCTTGTCACTTGTCTAGATTCCTAAAACCAGTAGGCTATGTGACATCGCGCATATTATCTCCGAAGGGTTAGGTAGAGGTGTACCTAATAACTCACCCAGATTTCGCCAGTGATATTTAAATTCCAAGAAATACGGGGCGAGCCTACTGCCAAACGGACCTAGATCCAGACTCCGTGGTTGCTACTGAGAAATTCCTGATGGAAGACTCAATGACACTTTGTCCGTCTTGAAAATTGAACCACAAGCTAAAACTCAGAAATTGACGACCACAAGAACAACGAGGCAGAACACGAAATGTCTATATGATAATAATACATAGATCTTTGCACATACACAGAAAACCCCTTCCTATCTAGACTATAATATTAAAAGAGATAAAGTTTGTGAGGTTGTAGCGGGTAATCTCTGGATCTACTGAACCGATTTTGAAAATTCTTTCACTAATAGGAAGCTACATTATCCTTGAGTGCCATAGGCTATATTTAAAACGTGCCCGTGGGATAATTTCCGACTAAAACGCGGGCGAATTCGCGGGCAACAGCTAGTTACTAATAACAAAGAAGAAAGTCCCACGTACCACGAAACTGGAACAGCTTATACCTAAATCAAAAAGACCGTGCAATAAGCTTAAAGTGACTGGGCTGCGCCTACGCAATCTAATGGTTTTACAGACCTTTGACACCGGTATATAGAATGGCTGAGTTAACAAGAATATTGGTAAGAAAGGTAAATAAATAAGTATAGAATTATATAAGACCATTTTCCTTATAACATATTTGTGTATACAGCCTGTAACAGAAAGGGTATAAGCATGTGGAATACTGTGGTACGGACCATTTAACTGAACAACTTTCTCTATGGGACCACCATCGAAATCGTAAAAAAATAATCAGCTGTCCTATACAAAATTTCAATACCTACTCGACCCAAATGTATGGGACAGCTGATTATTTTTTTTCTATTTCGATGGCGGTCCCATAGAGAAAGTTGTTCAGTTTGATGGTCCGTACCACAGTATTCCATATGATTATACCCTTTCTGTTACAGGCTGTATAAGTAGCTAAAACTTTAGGGTATTGCTACTAATAGTTGATAGTATGTTAAGTCTTGGTATTTTCGGATTCCATTTTATCATTCAGGAAAACTAGTACAAAGAACTGAGTTTATTACTTTTAGTGGGACAAGAGACATTGGTGGTTACTTACCTTTTTATGTCAAGAAAAATATAAGTATCGGTTTTTGGAAATAATTGTTTTTGTTTCTTAATTTTGCAATTAATCCCCAAAATAACCCTAGAACGCTAGAAGAAAATTTTAAACGAAAGCTCGATTTCTGGGTATTTTATATTTTGTTCAGACCTTCAGACATTGGCAATCGCCTTTTAAGCATTTCATAACCGACATTAGCTTTTTGGTAGTTTATGTCAGAACACATTTTTTTTTTTTAATTTCGATTTTTTATCGTTATAGCTGTTATATGTTTTATTTAACCATAACGTCATTATGTTTAGTTATTATTAATTAATTCGTAGAACGTAGATCTACGCGAGACACAATAAGTTTTTAATTGTGTATATACTCGACATACGGAAGGTTAATCCGAATGTTGGGATATTTTTAGAGAACTAGCTGTAGCCGTTCGCGTGAAAAAAAAGATGGCTTATGTCCTTCCCCAGGATATACTCTATCTCCTTGCCAAATCTCATTACGATCCGATCAGCCGTTTAGTCGTGAAAAGGTAACAAACAAGCAGAGTAACTTCTACATTTATAACATTAGTATAGAAAGTACTTGGAACAGACTGGCAAGAGATAGAGAGAAATGGAGAGAAATGGAAGAGGCTTTCACCGCCAGAGTGGTCCTTATAAAACACAATAACCAACTAAGATGTAATACTAACAAACTAGAATAAGAACATTTGTTATGTTAGTATTATTACTAACATAACAAATGTTCGGTAAATTTTAAAACCTGTAGTAAGGAATAAATAAAGCTTTATTATTATTATAGAAAGTATGGACAGGATTTGACAAAAAAAAAATGTTTTTTTTTTAACCAAGCAAAAGCATAATAAATCTTGACACAGAAACTAAGGAGAGCATAATACTAGTATTTTATTTCTGTTGACTGTCGATGTTTTCCTAGCATTTTACTATGATCGGCTTTGTTTAAAAGAAATAGTCGTGACCTCATTTGCAACTACATGAATAGTTCTTTCCTCTGTAGGTTGTGGAGTTACTATGTTTGCGTAAAAGTATTGTTTACCCAAGGTGTAAGCGGTCCCTTCATGAAACCGTCAGCCAAGCATTCTGTACCTACATCTAAGTAACTCTACACAAAAATAATTGGTGGGAAATGACTTTTTTGGGTTGTAAAATCACGATAGAACTCAATGTAACGCACTCGAAACATTTTGCTGATGGATGCTGATGATTGAATCATATATCTGACCAGCCTTTTCCCAACTATGTTGGGGTCAGCTTCCAGTCTCACCGGATGCAGCTGAGTACCATTATTTTACATGGAGCGACCGCCTATCTGACCTCCACAACTCAGTTAGTACTGGGTAATACGATAACCTTTGTTAAGACTGGTTGTCAGACTTTCGGACCACTGACCACACGTAACGTCTGTTAAATATCTACAAATGACAGCCAGGACGAACAGCTTAACGTGCTTTCCGAGGCACGGAGGAAACTCGGTATGTAATGGGCGGTCACCCATCCACGGACCAACCTAGGCAAGCGCGGTTTAACCTTAAGATCGACTCGAGTGGGTGTTATTGTTTAGCGACGAGTATTCACGGAGGTATTTAAAGTAAATTTACAACATAAAAAAAAATTATAAGCAAAAACTTTGTAGTAGTACCTCCGTTTGTTCGTTGATCCCATCCACCCATATTTATGTATAGAAATTCATGTCGTCATTATGAACTGTGATCCCGCGTTGTCTTCGGTACCTTTATAACCAAATTAATCAAAAGCGACTCTATTAATAACGCATAAAAATACTTTTACAATGTATTCGATTTTTTGAACGGAAACGGACTTTTCTATAAGTACCGACTTAAAAAAAAAAAAAAAAAACGATTTGTTAATGTTGTTTGTTTTTTTCTCTCAACGATATTATTTGACTGCATGATAAAGAATATATACTGACATAATAATATACTTTAGTTGGACTGTTATATCTTGACATTTATTTCTTGTTTATTTTGTAAATTTGTAATTAAATTCAAAATTACTGTATTATTGCTATACCTACAAAATTTGTACGCCACTATTGGCAAACCATGGACGCTCACAAAATATTGTTAATATGATCATTCTTTCTTTTCAGTTTATTTTATGCAAGCATCCACAGCCATTTAAAAAGTTCCTCAGAGTCCTATCAAAAAGAGTAGAAATAAATAACACTGACTAACAAAAAACAAATGGACATAGAAGCCTAAATAATGGTATATTCACGCCAACACAGCTAAGCAAGTAAGCAGTGAAGTAAACGAGGTACCATTGTGAATACAAAACTTCCGCGTCTGTACACCATAAATTTTTGTTTGATTTTCCCGTTGAATGGAGGAGATATAAAATTTATAGACACTAGAAAAGTAAACAGTTTGTTAAATAACTGTTTTTGTGAAAACAGTTGACAATATTTTTAAAGGCTTTGCGGAATTTAAAGTACCTATAAGCCAATGGTAACAGTTTGTTCATCATTAAAATGTTCAGTTAAACGTCTTGTTCTACATCTACAGCGCGTAACAGAAAGGGTATAATCATAAGGAATACTGTGGTACGGACCATCAAACTGAACAACTTTCTCTATGGGGCCACCATCGAAATCGTAAAAAAATAATCAGCTGTCCTATACAAAATTCCAATACCTACTTGACCCAAATGTATGAAACAGCTGATTATTTTTTTACGATTTCGATGGTGGTCCCATAGAGAAAGTTGCTCAGTTTGATGGTCCGTACCACAGTATTCCATATGATTATACCCTTTCTGTTACACGCTGTATAGTGCACGGATAATAATGAGCACTTTTCCCATTTTTTTTAAGTTAGCTCGTCGTATTATGATTACTCATAAAATCCTGCGTAAACAAAAAAACCGGCCAAGTGTGAGTCGGACTCACGCACGAAGGGTTCAGTACTATTATCTAAAAAAAAAACCTTAATTGGCGTCAACTATGTATGTATGGACACCCTTAAATATTCAAAATTTTTTTTTGCAAATTTTCCTTTTTTTTGCCTTGCTTTTTGCCAAATTTCAAGATTTTAGGTCAAAGGGTCATTATGCGCCATAAATAGTCATAACTTTGGATCGCGTTGACTTAAAAGTTTGATTTTTTCATTGCTCCAAGGGGTATCAGATTTGAGAATTTGGTATTAATTTTAGCTTGATACCGCTACGCATTCCTGAGAAAAAGGATCTTGACCGACAGACAGATGGACAACAAAGTGACTCTATAAGGGAATTTTGTATGTTTTACAGACGGTGCTTGTTAATAAATATCAATTTTATAATTCTTATCGGTATCCTTATACGTGTTACGGTCACGAATCATATTTTGTTTATCAAATAGCCTGAAACTGACCTGGAATTTGCCAAAAACCTAAGAAAATTTGAATTTCGCAGTCTACCCTGGCACTTCCAGCTTAAAGATTTAAGTTCTATCTGCTATGAAGAATCTCGAAACAACAAAATAAAACATCGTCCGCCTTAAGAACATGGAAAATGAACACAGAGGCCTGAGGACTGAATGCTTGGCTGGTTTCCTTGACGCGATTAGACAAATGGAAGTCAAGTATTTAATAACTGGCTCATAGTGGTTTTTTTTTCGTATATAAATTAAGTTGAAGTGTCAATTTGTAATTTTAAAATAACAGCTTTTTACTGAAACATATTAAGAAAGTATGTTCGGTACTTATTATATTTTTTTATTTTTGTCTACCTGTTTGTTTCGGCTAATCTCCGAAACGGCTGAACTGATTTTGACGGGACTTTTACTAGCAGATAGCAGCTCATATAACAAGTAACTTATGCTTTTTTTATTTAAGAAAAAGGATTAGGGTACCGTGCAAAATAAATTAAACCCTTGAAATTGTTAACAAAATCTGATTACGGAAGTAATATTTTTATACAATAATTTCACGCGGATGAAGGTCGCGGGCAATAGCTACTCTTCAATATAGATTAATTTCAGCAGAATCGAAGCCTATAGAAAATCCATCAAATAGGTTATTGCCAAAATCACGACGCATGGTAGAAGCAGTTCAATATAACAAACTGGATTCTGATGAAAATATTTCTACGTGATCCCTTCGTCACCGATGACGGCTGAATCTTGACAAACAAAGAACTCAGAAAGAAAAAAGCTGCATTTACATATATCTCTAACCCTAGTGTAAAATAATTATCAAGCACACATAAACTGTCACTTACGGAATATCTTCCGTGATTGTCTTTTTTTTTTGAGCTTTTGATAATCGCGGAAGATATCCCGTAAGTGACAGTTTAGGTGTAGGTAATCTGTGAAAGTTTAAAACAGAATTATCAAGCAGTTCCAATTCAAACCGTAGACATCATGAGAACAACTACATCTATGGAAAGGGCACTTGTAGGCCTAACATTTCTTAGAAGCATACCTTCAAAGCTCTTCTCTAGATAGTGGTGCTAGCAACACAAGTTGTCTTTGATAATATTATATATAGTCTGTATTGAAGAGCTCTTTTTGTCTCTGAATGGTTCGTTCTCTCTTCCTACGACGCTGCGATAGCGAAGACATGGTGTCCGTGTAATAAAGTGATAATAAATAGTTTTGACTGTGCCAAGTTTTTTTTTTTTCTGATGGGAAATCATCAAATAACCCCTCCCGCTCTGGGCTGAGCAGGAGGGAGTGTCAGACTTTTACTGACTAAAACCCATCCATGTTCCTTCCTTTGCCCTTTGTGTTCTAGAGCCACGATATCTCTTTCGAACAGTCGCGCAACTCTGGCAGGCATCGGTCCTTTCGGACCCCTTCCTGTTTGCTGACATTTCTTTGAGGCGCGCGTGGAACACGAACGCACTGTCGACACGGCCTGTCGTCATAAGACGGATGGACGGCGAGTAAGCCCATTACTCACCGTCCACAGGTCCGCGCCCACGGTGGCCGGGAGCCACCACGTGGCCTTATTTAGAACCGACCTAAACAGTCCACACAACAACGAAAAATCAAACATTGGTCCTTCGAGCCGGATATGAACCAGCGACCTATGGTCCATAATTCAAGCATTACAATACGCGAAGTCTACTTTTCTCCTGCCACCTCTTACATAACAGCACTAGTATGCTTAGGGCTCCGGAAAGCAGATCTTCATCATCTGATATGCCTTTTTCCACCTATGTTGGAGTCGGCTTCCAGTCTAACCAGATGAATACCAGTATTTTTCATGGAGCGACTGCCTATCTGATCTCCACAACCCAGTAAGTACTGGCTAATACGATACCCCTAGTATATAGATATAGATATCGATAGTAAGACGGGTTGTCAGACTTTCAGGTCACTGACTACCTAGTCGGTTCAAGTAGTCAGCTACCTGAAACGACTGTCAAAGATCTACAAATGACAGCCGAGACCAATGGCTTAACGTGCTTTCCGAGGCACGGAGGAAACGATGTAATAGGAGATCACCCATCGACAGACCAACCTAGGCAAGCACGGCTTAACCTAAAGATCGACCTGAGTGTCTGTTATTATTCAGCCACGAGCTCCTCCGGGCTCCGGAAAGCAGATCATGGGTTATAATTCAAGAATGCAGCAGTGGCTTGCCTAGGAGCCAGCAATACGGCAAGCCCATAAGGCAAGCAGGCTGCTTAAACCTGAATATCATGAAGAGTAGAAGGTTATAAGGACAAGCCAAGCTTATATGAAAGTATCATAAACATTCAGATAGACTGGTAATACACTAGGACTGCCAAAATCTCACTTCCCCAACTTTTCTCCTAGCATAAGCTTAATCAGCCTATAATATTCCCACTGCTAGGACACACGGCCTCCTCTCTATGACAGGAAATGGGCTATAATCCACCACGCGGGCCCAGTGCGGGTTGGTAGATGTCACATGTCTTCGATTTTTTGGTTCTAGAACGTGCCTGTTTCCTCACGATGTTTTCCGTCACCGTTTTTTGAGAGCAGTGGTGATGAAATAAATTACACAAAGTACTTTGTAAGTGACTTACTGTTCGTAAGTCGGTGTGCCATCACTGGGCCACCGCTGCTCTCACTTTTATCCTACCGTCGCTTAAATCACAGCATCTCTCAAACCTTAATCAAACTGGTACCGGACATAATTGCGAGTCCAGTATTTCCAGCCTGTCCACAACTTGTCCGTACAACTTTGACCGAAGCATCAGACTCTAAGACAGCAGAAAATGCCCTTTATTTTCTATCAGGTCGTCTGATCCTGAGAACCTATTCGTCTTGTTTTATAGAAAGTCAAAAAGTTCACGCCTTCGAAACGCCCCCGCTCCGCCTTCAATGTGACGTGGCTTTAGTGGGGATTGAGCTAGAAGTTTCGTTCATACCGTGAGGGAAAAGAAGCGCGATACATGAAAAAGACTGGGCTAGGAGCGGTCGAATTCTTGACGCAGAATGGCCTATTGAGAAATCTATTTGGCAAGGGGCCTGTTGATGGCTGCAGAATTATCTGTTTATTAATTTAATTTGCAATATTTTAATTTAAAAAATAAGAACTTTTGTGAGGATTATTCTAAAAATAATCAAATAATATTGATTTATTTTGCCATCTATTTTCGATACTAGTTTAATTTTAGCAGCTCGTTTAAGTTAAAAAGTTTTTTGTTGAAAATGTTAAATCAGGATTTGTTATTTTAAAAACCCATTCTTTTTATTTTTTTCGTTTTAAATAACAAGACAACTATCTAACAGCTAATAATAAAACATAAATACAAAACAAAAAAAAAACAACTACTTACGAAGAAAATCAAGTCAAAAATAATGCATGAAAACCAATAAAACACTTTAAATGCACTAAAACGATACCACTTTACAAATTACTTCAATTTGTATGTATTTTTTAATTATAGTTATTTCTTTTACTTAATTAAATGAACATTACATGAGTACATTAATACCGAGAAATAATGTCGATTGTAAAACATAATATCAAATAATCATAAAAATGTAATTGTTTTTTAATGTATTTTACACAATAGATTCATGAAAATAGGACGCTAATAATGCTGTGTCATTTCAAAAGTATTAAAAAAAAAACAACAAACAATTATACTGTATGAAAGTTTATGAACGATCTTTACTAATAAAAATAAAACCAGAAACAGTTAATTGAACTTGATTTTTACTTCAATAACGTCAAAAGTACACTGTGTGTTCCAAAATTGTACTAAACACATTTTCTCAACAAATCTATTCAATAATAAAAACAAAAAGAAATTAAAAAAACCGACTAACCTCAGATTCCGTTCAACACAACACAAAAAGTCCGAATCTTCACTCACATGACAAATAAACGAAAAAGATTTTCTGACGAAGTCTTTTCTCAATTTTGGCAAAAAAACTTCATTGAAGAATGCGCGCCAAATTATTAGTCGTCATGGCGCACACATTTTTACTTCCTAGTTACGCAATTTTACATTTTTTCTCCAATTTCACGGAAGACCGAGCGTAGATAATAAAAAATGAAAAGAAAAAAATAAAAAAATCTAAATCCAAGTCATTTCACATTGATAAAATTTCAAAATCACAGTTCCAAAAATAGCTGTTTGACAGTCACATTTTCAAAAATTGAACGCGGGCGCAGCGGTGCGGCGGGTGCCGAAAAAAAACCGAAAAGGCGCGAACACATTTGTGGGTTTTAAAATGGCGTTATTATTTAGAATTTTTCTTATAATATCGTTGAGTTTTCATTGTATTCTGTGTGCAGTGTCGCGCGCGTGTGCTGTTTCAACACATTATGATCTAACACTGGCTGACTCTCGATTGCAGAACATACTTATTCTAAGTCAACTTACATTCGTTCATATTTGCCTGCGGGGCGTAGGGCTGCGCTAGGATGTTAGAACCTAGTTTAATGCCTCTGTTTCCGTATTCTTTAAGTAACAGTACTTCTATTTATGAGTATGCGTGGCTGTTGTTGGGTTCAAATTGGTTTAATTTAGCTCTGTTTTAGTTCGGAACAAAAGTAACGAGTAATTTAACTACAATTATCTTGATAGATAGTGTAGGGAATACTTACATTAGACCTTAGACCAAATTTTCAGCTATCTATAAATCCGAAATCACATAAAACTATATTTCCGTATCTCAACATGCATTTCAAGTGACAGTAAAACAGGCACTTTGAAAGACTTTACATAACTTCTGAGAATTACCAGCGAAACCTAACCATAATGCAATAACCCTCTCAAAAATGGTAGAAAATCAAATTATCACAAATCAGAGAGCGAATAAAATAACGTAACGCTTGAAATCGATATTTATAGCAAGTTAACAACATTGTATCGAGCGGCCAACCCTATTTTCGCGTAGTACAAGAACTTCTTGCATATAATAATATGTTTTAGCCTATATTGAGCGCTTACAGGCACTGACTTTAGCTTGCGCGGGAGACTGCTAGTCGAGTAACTGCTATTTTTAACTTAGTCGGTATTTCACTTTGATACGGGTGGAAGAAATTGTGATTGTAGTGGTTATTGCTTGTTAATATGCAGATAAGCTCTAGTGCTCTTAGTCAATTAGGTTTTAAGTCAGAAAATGTTGATCCGATCCCTCGTTTTCTTTGTTTTTTCAATTTAAAATATATTCGGAAAAACAAGTCTATGGTAACTTCTTCAAATACAATGGTTCTTGGTTCTTGGTTGGTGTATGTCGCACCATTACCCTCAAGATCCACAAATATACTAAATAGAATCTCCATATTTCTAATAGTCTCCTCGATATTTTTCCGCTAAAACGTTATAAATATTAAAACATCTAATTCCAACTAAAAAAAACGAAATTACTTGCCTAACTATCTGATTCGTCAATCTCGAAAACCAAAAATAGTAATAACTAGTTATACAAAATAACTGCAAACGCACATCACTAAAATCCGTTATTGGAACCTCCACATCACTACTTAGTTGTATGCACCGTGCATTGGCCTGCACTGCCGCATTCTAAACTCAAAACGAAAAGTCTTACAAACCTTTGCATTCCAGACCAAAATGATACGTAGTTTTAGAAAGTTAGAGTTGGAAATTGGTTTTATAGTTCAGCTGAGATATAGGTTTCAGTCAAAAAGTTTTTTAGAAGCTAGGCTCTTATACTTATTTCACTATGAATTTTAGATAGGTATAGTGGTGTTAGATATAGAAAGAAATGTTCGCTGTCTGTGGGTTTATATACGTTTCTAGGACACGGCTAAATGTTAGAAATCTTCGATACTAAGAAGTTTATTTCGTCTGCTGTAATTATTGGGGATACTTTTTAGAATTATAAGTTTTTGATGAACTGAATAAAAGTTTTTGAGTAGGTACAGATTTTTTTTTTGTGAAAGATAAGTTTTTTTTTTGAGAAAATTGTGCTGAACCAATTTTTGCTCGCGGTTTCGCTCTCATTATGTACGGAAATTTAGTCACGGGTCCATTTTAAATGTAGCCGGGGATAATGTAGCTTCCCGCTAGTGAAAGAATTTTCAGATTTGGACCAGTAGTTCCGAAGATTACCCCTACATACAAACTTACAAACAAATTTCACCTCTTTATATTAGTAATTAATACAAATTTCTAGTTAGAATGATTTTAGCTGTTTGAGAGATTTTATTTGTTAGCTTTTGTTTTGTACTACAAACTGGAGAAAGGATTTATTGAAACATCTTCTACAATATTATTTTAATGACCGGGAAATTAATACTTTAATGACATTTTGCCGTGTTACAGCTATAGAAATATTGTCAGTTGTGATTCTAACTTCAAAAATTTGCTGAACAAGAAACCCTGCCTTAATAACAAATCCATTTATAGTTTTTTACAGTTTTTGTTTTGCCATTCCAACAAAAAAATATACTGCAATCTTTACTAGCGCGTCGACTATAGCGGGTGATTACCGGGCCATACCCGGAAAACACCCGGGATAACTCATACACTTCCAGAGCACAGATGCCCTAGAAAAGTTTCAGTCGCTTTCAAAGCGTTTCATTTTTCTACAACAAAAGAACTGTCAAAAGGATTGACATAACCTTTTCGATAGCTTTTGTCAATTTAATTCATTTTTGATATACCCATCATAGTTTTAAAAAAATGCCTGGTCTGTCCCACTCCTGGGCATAGCACTCCCCCTATTCCTTCCACTTATCTCGATGTTGCGCATCTTTTCGCCAATTAACAGGGAAGCCATCCAAGGCGATCTTCTCCTCGGTCTGCAGCGACCCCGTTTAGTCTCCCTCATTGTCTCAGGGCTCCAATTCAGGGATACGCAGTCCCACAGCTTTGCATCCGGCAAACATGACATGCCCAGTCCTATTTTAGTTTTGCAGCTTTATGAGCTACGTCAGTAATTTGAATTCTGGAGCGCAGTGTGGTGTTTCTTATTCGATCAGTAAGTTGTTGTTGTGTTGTTGTTGTTTGGTTGTTGTTGGTTGTTGCTGATCATCAGCGTTATTGCTGAAGAAGGTTACCTTGTTTAGGTCTTCTGATTTTTATTTTTTTAGCTGAAACAGCCTTGCGTTTGGCCGCAACTCACCTGATGGAGGTAAAGTGATGATGTGGACTAGAATGGAGCTTGCTGAGAAGAAACCGATTCACTCGAACCTTGAAGAGAAACAGATTATAGTGATCGGGGAATAGAGCTTTAATCAAACCTAGTTCACTGAGTCAGCTTTTATGGCCCTGTGGATGGGTAACCGCCCATTACATACCGAGTTTCCTCCGTGCCTCGGAAAGAAAGTTAAGCCGTTGGTCCCGGCTGTCATCTATAGATCTTTGGCAGTCGTTACAGGTCAGTGGCCCAAAAAGTCTGACAACCAGTCATACCAAGGGGTATCGTATTACCCAGTACTAGCTGCGTGTGAGATAGGCAGTCGCTCCATGTGAAATACTGATATTCATCAGCGGTTAGACTGGAAGCCCTACATAGTTGGGAAAAGGCTGGGCAGATGATAATGATGCTATGACAACAAGGTATTCTGAAGTCTTCAAGCATTAAAAAATAATTAAATGAAGTCGGTCCAAAATGCTGCAGCTTCTCATTCATAATATCATTAAGTTACTCAATAAAAACCTACAGTTTAAGTTATGACACCCAAACTTGATCAAAATTGTAGAAATAAATCGCGAAAATATTGATTGCCAATATAACAAAAGCACTTTTGCTACTTAACCACAAACCCACACTGACTAAATAATCAAGTTTAAAAAACAGCTGTTTTACCACAAACATAGACCATACAACCAACGCCATCTAGCGTCACAAATTCGAAACCACTCGATAGATTCAACACTCTCATACTTGAATGTAACTTAGCTTCTTAGGCAATCGCCCACGGCTGAGTCATCATTCTAACTTGAGGTCCTTTCACCAACTTTTGTGTTAAGTTGGAGCTAAGTATTATTTTATATTCGAAGCCTGTGTTATGAGGAGTTTAACTAGAAATTGAAACTGTGCTGGGTGAGGAATTTATTGATTTGTTAAGTGGGTATAGATCTAATAGAAGTTCAATGTAGTATGATCTGAGAATTAATTACGTAAGTGAAAAAATAATGTCGTAATTCGTCGAATTACTAGTCAGCTAATTGGCTTCGTTAAATTTAAACTGTCTGGCAAATAAATTGACGTTAAACTTCCTGGAAAAAATTTCTGATGCTGAAATATAGTCACTTTTAGGTTGACTAAAGGGTTATTTTACTGTCAGGACTCCCCTAGTCCTATCTATACTAGATTATTATAGTATAGATAGCCCCTCTATCTATACTATAATAATCTAAACTAATTATATCAAGAAGTTTTGTTGGTTAGTTTGTTTGTAGTCAGTAATCTTCGGAACTGCTTATCCGATTCAGAAAATTCTATCACTAACAGGAAGCTACATTATCCCCGAGTGTCATAGGTTACATGTAAAATGGTGAATATTCGTACATGACGGAAGCAAAGCTGCGAGCAAAAGCTATCATTTTATTAAAAAGCTTCACTTAAACAAAAAGTCAACCATTTCATAATTATTCTCATATATCACTTTATTTATCTCATGTTAAAAAAATGTACTTTGAGCTTTTCTTAAAACTCTAGAAAATGTCACCTTATCCTGCAAACTTCCCTAATAACATCACTGAACCTTACGGCAATGCTCATGATACCCTGGTCAAAAATAACCAGTTGCAAAACGTTTTTGACATGCTGGTTGCTTCGGACTTATTTAAGGAGGAAGCGCCAGGTTTTTTGCAATTTGCAGGTCATCGTAAGGCTGAAAGTTAAACAAAATTTGATTCGCGACCGTAACACGTATGTGTTTACAGAATTATAATCATAAAAATCATTGATACAACCCTCTGAGTTCATTTAATCCCATTGAAAGACAATTTCATGGAAACGTCATTCAATCATATTTTAATCAACATAAAACCTGACACTGACTTATACAAATTGCAAAAAAAAAGTAAGAAAAATTGAATTTTGTGGATTACCCTAAACTACTAAACTCTTTTTATAATAAATGTCCTCTGATGAGGATGTAGTTACAAAGCATAAAGAAGATCCAAGATAAGTGCATAAATATCACCAGAAATCTATTAATAAAGGCTGAAGTGGATGGAATGGAACATAGTATAGTAAGCTACATACAAGAGCTTTTACGTTTAAGGGTCACGATCTATTAATGGTAGCTGCCCTGTCATGTTTCACCAAGTGAATCTAGGTCTCCTAAAAAGTGTGCTATACGATCGTGGTTTCAATTGCTGCACGGAACAGACTTATAAATCTGCAGCAGTGGTGGTCCCTAATTAAGTGTCGAAGGTAATTTATTTCTTCACAAGCACACGAAGAAGAATACGACCATCATCAACTTCCTGCTCTTTGTCTATTCTACTTGGGGTTGCCACAACACGTTTCCTTCTTCCATTCTCCTCTGCCAGACGTCATGGCATCATCAACAGGGAGTACCCCCTTTTCTTTCATTTACTTAAATTATTTCGTAACCATCATCACGTGTAATATAAATGTGAATCGTTGTACTGTAAGAATAATATTTATCATCAGTCTCCTGCCCTTATCCCAACTTATTTGTGGTCGGCGCAGCATGTCTTCTTGTTCCATTCTTCTCTATTACTCGTCATCTCAGCAGTCACCTCCTTTCTAGCCATATCATCCTTCACACAGTCCATCCATCGTTTCTTTGGTCTTCCTGTACTGTTATAGCCATCTATATTCATACTCAGTATTTTCCGCGTATTTATTTCGAACCATTGCTGTTAAAACGGTGATGGAAATATCGTGAGAAAATCGGCATGCCCTAGAAAACACCTGACATTCATCAACCAGCACTGGTCCCGCGTGATGGGTTACGGTCCACTCGCAGACAAGAGGTCTGTCTCCCAGCAGTGCGATCATTTAAGGCTGAATATGCTTAGTGCCTGCGTTAAGAAAATTTGCAGCCTTGTCAACTATGACATTTTCTCAACGTCTCGCGTCGTTCCCAGATTTGCTCAGAAACCTAAGCATATGCACAAACACTTGGAAACTCAAAGTAAATATTATGATAGGCAGTTCACGGTAGGTTTCGTAGGAATGTCAGCTTGCCAATGAAGAATGTGTGTCTTGTAAAAACTTGGTGTCACCACTGTGCTTGGTATGGTTGGGAAGTGGCTCTACTTAAAGTTTTGACTTTGATAAGAAGGAGAAAGAATACCGATTCTCGTATTATTTTCGTATATAATTAATACCCCTGAAATTCTTGTTACATCGTTAATTTTGACGACGAAAACGGTTGGTCGAAACATTGTAACTCAAAAAGTTTTAACCTCGAAAGTTCTGTGATTTTTCATTTGACTATACTTGAATCGCCATGTTTCAGAATTAATAAATTAAAAGTAAACAAATAAAATAATGAAGAGTTACTACTAACTTATCACATACAAAAAAATAAATGATATGGAAATCAAAACAGGTAAATTACCTATATTTTTTTAAACTTGAGTATAGATATGGTAGCCAACTTGCTTTATACAGTGTGATTCTTCATAACGTGCACATAACGAAATGAGAGAAACTATGCTTAATTTCATCGACGGAAAAAATATTAAAAAAAATCTTGAATTTTTATTTGTAATATTGTACATAGCCGTGTGCAATGCCTTTCTATAACGGTTGATACGAAATGTTGTGATTGAGTTATTAAATATGCAATTTTTACTATTAAGTTGCTAATACAATGAGGAATAACTTAAAGTAATAAAAAAGGTATGCAATGGGCGCCCCCATTGCCTACCTTTTTTATTACTTTAAGTTATTGATAAATTTTACGATTATAGTAAAAATTGATGAAAAAATATACAGATTTCCTAAAAAAACATGATTGTTTATTTTCAATTGAGGGTAGTTTTTATTTTCACAATTTTATGATGACGCCTAATTATTTCCAATCATTATGGAGTTTTTTTCATAGCGATAGATCATTAAGTTCAAAAGTTACACCGTTTTGTTTACACTGGTCACAGCAGCGAACAATTTTTTAAAAATTCCATGAAAAATATAAAAAAATATTTAGATTTTTTTTTAAAAACTTCCGTCGATGAAATTAAGCATAGATTCCCTCATTTCGATATGTGCACATTATGAAGAATCACACTGTATTAACCAGAAAAGTGAATGCTCCAGTAATATTAAAACTGCAGGACTGAGCAAAATGAGTATGTAAGGAGTATAGCACGTACTGTATGATCTGCCTGCTCTCATGGAAGTGTGTTTATTTATGTATAAAGGGTGTAACAAGACCCTTAACGAAACCGAAAAGCACTTGTTCTTGATGATGGGGATCATTGCCATCATGTTTTGTTCTAGACCAGGGATCCCCAAACTATTTTGGACAAGTGACCCCTTTTCCAAAATGAACTGTTACCTCAGACCCCCATGGCCAAATTACCTACTTTTAAGATCAACCCCCTTATTCATAATGGTCCGCTAACTTAAAACAGCTGCTACAGTGTGTTATTTTTCATTCTGACTTAGGTCAATAGAAGAAGACAGAGTGAGAATTAGCAATGCTTTAAGTTAGCAGACTATTATGAATAAGGGGGCCTATCTTTAGTTTTTTCCTATTGACACAAAATACCTAGGTACTAAGGTACCAATTGGAAAACTTTGCACTTGGTTAAGTGAGTAAAATTGACTTCATTTTCGTATCAAAATTTAACAAAATAAAAAGACATACAATTCAGTAAATATCAAGTTTAATTTATAACGATTATTACAAATTAGGTACTTAAAGAATTTTAAGTA
The DNA here is from genome assembly GCA_947578425.1 of Eugnorisma glareosa. Taxonomy (NCBI): domain Eukaryota; kingdom Metazoa; phylum Arthropoda; class Insecta; order Lepidoptera; family Noctuidae; genus Eugnorisma; species Eugnorisma glareosa. The sequence goes on from OX387981.1 coordinate 4,224,463, forward strand.
GGTAGGAAATTATATTTAAAAAAGTATTGATTCGCAAAGAGAAAATAAAACATTCAGTGTGATGGATGAACCTGGTGACTATCTACCAATCTAGCTACATCCGGTTCAATATTGGTGAGTTGCAGCCTTAAATCTCCACGTTCGTTGATTTTCAAACGGTTTCTTTGTTTCGTCAAAATGTTTGTTACCACACTGAAGCTTTTTTCAACTAGGTATGATGATGGAAAAGCGATAAGGTATTTTTCAGCAATGTTCCACAATGTAGGATACTGTGTTTCAATGTTGCGTTGCAACCAGAACTTCTGATAGCCTTGGTTGAACTTCTGCTTAAGCTCTTCGTCTGTGCTGATGGTAATCAACTCTTCTTGCATTATCACATTGGCTTCTTCTATGGCTGTGGTATTGTACGGATTTATTATCCATTGAGGAATTTGTAAATTTAAAAGATCCTCAAACCTCTCCGTAAAATCCTTGTGTAATGCGTCCAAGTGAGTGACATATAATAAAATGTCATCATCTTGAAGCGTTTCTGGTAATTTTGACAAATGCAGAAACTGCGAATATTCTTTTCTGCCTAAATTTTGTTTATAAAGGATTAGTTTACCCACGAAGGCCGATATTATTGATTTTGTTTTAATCAAGTTAAGATCGTCACCCTGCAGCTGCAAATTAACTTTGTTGAACATTCCAAAGATATCAGTCAAGTAATAAATATCTGTTTTACAATTGTTCAGATTTTCTTTCAAATTCGGATCTTTTTCTTGTAAAAACTCCAACACAGATTCAAAAACGGCTGAAAATCTTTCTAAGCAAGAGCCTCTTGATAGCCAGCGAACTTCAGTGTGAAGAAGTAATCGAGTAAAGACTTCGTCGTTTTCCTCACATAGCTGAGCAAATAACCGAGAGTTCAAAGAATTGCTTCGAATCTTGTTGATAGCATTTATTACATATTGTAAAGACTTATGCAATCTAGGACTCAGCTTTTTTGCTACTAAATGCTGCCTGTGAATCACGCAGTGAATGACCAGTACATCAGGCAGTTGTCGCTTTAAGTGAGCTATAAAACCACGATGACGACCAACCATAGACGGTGCACCATCAGTCGCAACAGAAACAATGTTCTTCCATGGAATAGCTTTGTCAGTAAAAAAATGTTCCACGGTCTGAAAAATTGATTCTCCTCTGGTATCAGTCTCTAAATATGTAGCAAAAAGCAGTTCTTGGCACATATTTTCATCTTTGATATATCGAACATATCCTAACAACAGAGCTTCATTGCCGGGTAATGTAGACTCGTCCAACTGGAGAGAGAATCTGTTGGTCTGTAAGAACTTGCATAAAATGTTTTCCACATCGCGTCCCATCTCGTCTATGCGTCTCTGAACGGTGTTATTGCTCAAAGGTATTCTCTTTAAAATATCATGTGCGGGTTTGTGCAATACATTGTTAAGGACCTCCGCAATGGCTGGTAAGATAAGCTGCTCTCCAATTGTGTGGGGTTTCCCCGACTTCGCTATTAGTAAAGATATATTATAGGACGCTCGTAAACCATCATCGTCTTTATTAGATGATGACGCAAACATCGATCTTATGGATGGCCTTTTGTCTAGTTTTTCTTTAAGTGCTTGAAAAAATGTCAAGGGCTTACTTTTTTTGTCAGCATGTACTCTCGATAAGTGGTCATCCATTTTTGAAGGCTTCATGGCATCGTTACTGAATACTTTTTCACATATGAGACACATCGGCAAGTGTTGATTTGATGGAGATGCAATAAATCCGAACTTCAAGTACTCCAAACTGTATTGTCTGCATTTTTTTTTCGTGTCCGCCATCATAAAACTCTCAGTAATCCTGCAAATAAAAAAATAAGAAACTAAGTACCTAAATTAAAAACAATACCTAATAAACTGTTAAATTTACTGGTAAATTTTTACAATTGAAACAACTGAGGCAACTGCAAACTGTTGCAAACAATCTACAGATAGCTCAACTGATCACTATCACACAGTGTGCAGTGGGGCAATGCTGATGCGCTGTGCCGGATAAAAACTGTTTGGTACTTACCCTGTTAATTTTTCATAAACTGCAGATATTGTGTGGTTACGCTATTAACTCGCGTAGGGAGCTCAGCATTTTGTAAATTCTTTTTCAGTCACTTTACTTCACTTAATTTAGCTATGTAATAACTTTGTAATCTCTTGAAATAAATGAGTACTTATATGAGTTATTATCGTTCAAGCTCCAACGAATTTCAAAACGCAAATGAACTTTCAACCTAAGTGCAACCTCGTTAAATAGTAAAATATCAGGAACATGTTTGGACTTGCAACTTGATCATGAATTCGTTCGTGTTAAATCGCGCAAGCGTTAAATAGAGAGCAAGTCAAAACGCGCCTGAAAGACGTACGCTCGAACTCATTATCTTGCACAAACTTGTCCACACTGACTTGCCGAGTTTTTCATCTTGTACGAACTTGAGGCTTTATATTACTACAACAATGCTATTTCCTACATAAATATTAATTATTCTTAGTACACGTAACACAACATAAACAATACAGTACCTACCTACCTATCTTGAAAGTTTTAAATAAGAACTTGTGTTAATTTAATAGGGGTCGATTTTTAGACCTCGTCGACCCCCATAATCAGTTTTCGTTTATGACCACTTTGGGAATCCCTGTTCTAGACCATACCGAGGTACCTTCTAGTTACGGAGATATTTAGGGTCAAAGTTCCACTTTATCCCTAGTTTTTTTTAAATACGCGATTCTAATGTACACACGGCTACACATCAAGCTACACATTTCCAGTATAAGCTGACCTCGCACTGTACGGGAATCCTATACAATGCGAGACCAGCATAAACTGGAAATGTATAGCTTGATGTGTAGCCGTGTGTACCATTTTACTTTACCTCCACGAACCCCGTACTATTAAATCCATCTATCAGCACAATGTTTTGAGTGCGTTACATTGAGTGCTGAGTACTACCGTTGAACGTGATATTTCACTACAAAAAAAAATCGTTTCCCGGCAATAATTGCGGAAAGTTACTTAATTTGATGAACATAATGCTTGGTTGACGGCTTCGTGAAGAGTCCTGTTACACCCTGTATTATTGCATCCAAGTAGAGCATCTTACCAACCCACAACCATTGAACTCGCATCAATTTTCTAACACCATTACTGTCGCCCGCGCACGTTTTTGTCAAAGAAAAATGCGTCTTATTACATTACGACAGTCGTGTCGTGTCGCAGTGTTTTGCACGCATTTGTCTGAGATGCGTTTATCGTGTCGGACGGTTTACACGGCGGGGTAATGTGGGTTTTGTTACTTTTTTTCGTCAATATTTTGTATTTCCTGATAGGATGATTGGGTCTGGTGATGAATGATACGGATGATTACTAACTATGTTATGCCCGCGGCTGCACCCGCGTAAAGTTCGGTAACTGTCTCATGGGATAATACTACCGGGATAAAAAATCTGTTAAAAAATGTTAATCCAGGTTACAAACTACCCCGGCCAGGGTTGCGGCCTGCCCGGGTTGCGGGACTGTTCGAAAGAGATACCGCGGCCCTGGAACACAAAGGGCAAAGGAAGGAACATGGATGGGTTTTAGTCAGTAAAAGTCTGACACTCCCTCCTGCTCAGCCCAGAGCAGGAGGGGTTATTTGATGATTTCCCACCCGAAAAAAAAAAAAGTTTACAAACTACCTATGTCACACGAATGTAGTATATTACTGGATTATATTCATAACCGGCAATGCTGTAGCAGACATATTGTTACCTTGTGAGTGTTCGTTTTTGTCTGTGCTTGTTATCCTGTCTGTATCCTTTTTTTTATCTGCCAAATTTCATCCAAATTCGTTTAGTACTTTTCGTGTGAAAAAGTAATAAACTTCCATCCATACATCCTGACAAAATTTCGCATTTATAATATTAGTAAGATATAATACCACGCTTGTAGTCCCCAAATCCTGGGCTTGGTAGATATGTACTTCTACTTTATGGCACATTAGTGGCGAAGGTTCCGTACAACTCGATTCCTACCGGCTTCCCTTTGAAAAATGGCACAGACAGTATTTTATAGACAAATAATAAAATCACATTACTCCGACTTACCTCTGACCTTGACCCTTCGCTACTGTAGCACATCCTGTTGATTTCTGTTGTATTTGTTAATTGAACCCTACTTTATCTGTGGTTCTAATATTTAGTCTGTAAGCACCACACTATTTTGTCTATGCCACTTTTAACTACTCTATGATAATTTTTAATGTACTTCTTGTTGAATCTCTCGTAATAAAACTACAAACATATCAAAGTATATTTTTTATTAATTACAACAGGTTATGGGCCCAGACCACCTGAATATTGCAAAGTAAAGTAAAAGTGATTTCCAAACTTATAAAAATAAAAGTTGTAGTTCTTGTTAAATTAGTAAAACCTAACCTAAAACTCCGCACGTGTTCTCGCAATACGAATTTATCTTCATCGGCAAAATGTCATCAAACAATACGATGGCACTGATAGAAAAGCTGACCGGGAGAGAAAATTATGCGACGTGGCGATTTGCTATGCAAACTTACCTCGAACATGAAGAATTATGGAGTTGTGTCACCCGTAAAGAAAATGAAGCCGTTGATACGAAGCTCGACACGAAAGCTAGATCTAAATTAATTCTATTAGTGCATCCTATTAATTATGTGCATATACAAGAAGCTAAAACAGCAAAAGAAGTGTGGTACAATCTAGCAAAAGCTTTTGATGATAATGGTTTGACACGTCGGGTTGGGCTTCTGAGAGATCTGATAACGACAAACCTCGAAAATTGTTTAAACATAGAAGACTACGTTAACAAAATAATGACGACCGCCCATAAACTGCGAAACATTGGTTTCAATGTTGATGATGAGTGGCTTGGGACCCTGTTACTGGCCGGTCTTCCTGAAATGTATCAACCCATGATAATGGCACTTGAGAGCTCTGGTGTAAAAATTACAGCTGATTCAGTAAAGACAAAGCTTCTTCAAGATATAAGAAACTCCGAGTCTAATACGCTATATGTGAAAAGCAAAGGAAAACAGTTGCAATCTGGCAAACAAGCTCAAAATAAAGTCAAGTCCAAGGGTCCGAGGTGTTATGTGTGCAACAAGCATGGACACATCAGTAAAAATTGCCGCAACAAGAAGAAGGAAGAAAAATCCAATGAGCGAACTGATACCGGTTGTGTCGCAGTGTTCTCCGCTACAACGAGCAACGACAGCAATTGGTATATAGATTCTGGAGCATCAATGCATATGACAATGCACCGTGAATTGCTTTATGATGAAATGCCACCTCCGATTACTGCAATAAGAGTGGCTGATAACAAGAGATTAGTAGTAAAATCATGTGGGAAAGTGAATCTTAATGTTGTGAACAAACAAGGCAAAATTGACACTATCAAGGTACAAAATGTTTTATATGTTCCTGAGCTGGCTACTAATCTACTCTCTGTGAGTCAAATAATAAATAGTGGTTGCCAAATACAGTTTGACAGTCAAGGCTGTATAATCCTAAATAAAGATAATAAGCAAGTCGCAACTGCTAAAGTTATAAACAATATGTACCGGTTAAATACACATAGTATTCCAGCTTACTTATCTACATCAACAGAGAATGATTGTTACTTGTGGCATCAGAGGTTGGCACATTTGAATTTTGAGGACCTAAACAAGTTGTTGGAAAGTGCAAAAATTAAAATAAACAAGGCAGATAAAGTGATATGTATTTCATGTTTAGAAGGAAAGCAGACAAGAATCCCGTTTCCTTCAGAAGGTTCTAGAGCACAAGCGAAGCTAGGACTTGTTCACTCAGATGTCTGTGGAAAAATGGAAGTACCAAGCCTTGGAGGAGCTCAGTACTTTGTTACCTTTGTGGACGACTTCACAAGAAAAGTATTTGTTTATTTGATTAAAAAAAAATCAGAAGTCTTCCAGAAATTTCAAGAATTTAAAGCCTTAGTTGAAAACCAACTTGACACGAGAATAAAGATACTCCGCACTGATAACGGAAAAGAGTATCTAAGCAATGAGTTTCAAGCTTTTCTAAAGAAAGCAGGGATCACACACCAAACCTCTGCTCCGTACACACCACAACAAAATGGTCTAGCGGAGAGAATGAACCGGACTTTGCTTGAAAGAGCTAGATGCATGCTAATAAATGCTAAACTTCAGAAACATTATTGGGCAGAAGCTGTGTCAACTGCAGCTTATATTACTAATAGATGCCCAACAAAAGCTTTAGCATTTTTGACACCAGAAGAGAAATGGAGTGATAAAATGCCAGACATTACACATATGAAAATTTTTGGTTGTGAAGCGATGGTGCATGTTCCGAAAGAGAAAGCAAAGAAGTGGGATTCAAAGGCAAATAAAATGTTATTCATTGGTTATAGTGAACAAACCAAAGGATACAGATTTTTAGATCCTAAAACAAGAAAAGTTGTAATAAGCAGAGATGTGGTCTTCCTTGAAAGCTCAGTCAAAAGAGATTATTCCTTTGTACCACTTTCAGAGTCTGTCCTGGAATCATGTGAAAATGATGACAACTCTAAAACCAAGAAGATCACACTGAAACAGTCTGAGAAGACTGAAGACGAATCAAGTGAAGATTTTTACTCTGATGATGAATCTCTGTATGAGCCTGGAGTAACTATAGATTCATCTGAGTTAACAAATAATATCACAACGAGATCTAAAGCAAGACTGAACAGACTGCAAGCTAATGAAGAAGAAGAAGCCAATACTTACAAATGTACAGATGAAATTGTAAGAGAACAGGATGTCCCACTGACGTACAGTGAAGCATTATCTTCTGATAACCCAAATGCTGCAAAATGGAAAGAGTCCACTGAAGAGGAGCTAAAGGCACATACAAAGAATGAAACATGGCAATTGATTGAAAAGCCTGAAGGAGTGCGGATAATTGGCTGCAAATGGGTCTTCAAGATAAAAGACGAGCCATCTGGTCCACTCTATAAGTCAAGACTGTGTGCCAAAGGATGTAGTCAGAAACAAGGTGTTGACTACAAGGAGATATATGCTCCAACTGTAAGGTATGATTCAGTACGTATTCTACTTTCAGAAGCAGCTCAACACAACTTGCATATTGTTCAATTTGATGTCAAAACTGCATTTCTGTATGGAGATGTTAAGGAAGACATTTATATGTCGCCACCTGAAGGTTTGGATGCTCCTTACAATATGGTATGTAAACTCAACCGTTCACTTTATGGTCTTAAGCAAGCACCAAGGTGCTGGAACCAAAAATTTGACACTTTGCTAAAAAAATTTGGATTTGAAAGCTGTCATAAAGACAGGTGTGTGTATGTTGGAAAAGTAAATGACAATAAGGTGTATTTACTCCTGTATGTTGATGATGGACTTCTAATCTCAAAATCAAAAGATACACTGAATAAACTTATGTGTGAGTTAAAGAAAAATTTTGAAATTAAACAGTGTGATCCAAAGAATTTTGTAGGACTACAAATTGAAAGATCTGAAGGAAGTATTTTCATTCATCAAACAAAATACACTGAGAAACTGCTGTACAAATTTAATATGCAAAATGCTAACTGTAATAATATTCCAGTAAATCCTCACACTATACTGGAGAAGAATCCAGGGACTCCTGATAAGAAGATTCCATACAGAGAGGCAGTAGGCTCACTGATGCATCTGGCGGTGGTAAGCAGGCCCGATATAATGTATGGAGTTAGTCTGGTGAGTAGATATCTTGATTCTTATGATCACACTCACTGGAATGTTATAAAGAAAATACTGAAGTATTTAAAAGAAACCAAAGATTATGGTTTGTGTTATTCAAAAACACAACTGAACATAGTAGAAGCTTACTGTGATGCTGATTATGCCAAAGGCACCTCCACACGCAAGTCTTTAACTGGCTATGTGTTTATTAAAAATGGAGCTGCCATAACATGGGCAACACAACGACAACAAAGTGTTGCTTTGTCTACCACGGAAGCGGAATTCATGGCTGCTTGTTCAGCTGCCAAAGAGGCTATGTGGTTAAAAGGACTCTTAGTGGATATTGGTGAATTTAATCAGGACTCAATATGTTTGAATATAGACAATCAAAGTGCGATTTGTTTAATTAAAAATGTGGATTACCATAAGCGTTGTAAGCATATCGAAGTAAAATATAATTTTGTTAAAGATAAATATGCAGAAAAACAAATTGATTTGAATTATGTATCTACTAATGAACAATTTGCTGATGTGTTTACTAAAGCTCTTCCTAGAGACAAGTTTCAGTATTTTAGAAAAAGAATCGGTGTTCAGAACTTAACATAATACCTTTATCTTACCTGTACTTGTAAATCATTAGTTTTAAATATTTCTTGTTTTTGATGAGAGCTGGTCAAACTAATTTATGCCATGTTTAATGTATGTTCATTTTGTAATTTGTATTATGAAATGGGTTCAAATTAGGTGGGAGTGTTGTATTTGTTAATTGAACCCTACTTTATCTGTGGTTCTAATATTTAGTCTGTAAGCACCACACTATTTTGTCTATGCCACTTTTAACTACTCTATGATAATTTTTAATGTACTTCTTGTTGAATCTCTCGTAATAAAACTACAAACATATCAAAGTATATTTTTTATTAATTACAACAATTTCTACAGTTATGTTAAAGTTTCAAATACCATCAAAGCGGAGGGGATAGGAGATGCGTAAGAGCTAAGGTTTATCCCCTGAATCTGTGCGGAGATGTGCAAAGTGTCGAGGAGGGGAAATTCGCTCCGCTCACCGCACGCCGCTCATAACACACCGGTCACGTCTCTTCTCGGGTCGAGCAGAAGCTGACTTCTCGCCCATTCTTTTCCATAGAGATCTACGCTTTAAAATAGGCAACTACAGTATTATAACAAGTTATTATGCCTTGTTTCTGTGACTGTAGCTTCGCCTTCTTTGTTTATGGTCTAACTATCGACCCGCCCGGCTTCGTACGGGTGCAATATTATACATATAAACCATCATCTTGAATTACACTATCTATTAAAAAAACCGCTCGAATCCGTTGCGTAATTTTAAAGATCTAAGCATACATAGGGACAGACAGAGGGAAGCGACTTTGTTTTATACTATGTAGTGATTGAAATAAATGTTTTATGTTTGAGTTTGACCGAAACAATTATAAGACATCTCTTTTTCTGCCTTCTCAACCGTGTTCACTAAGCGTAAACGGAGACGGATTTAATAAAGAAATTCTGTGGATGGTTTACAATACATCTCTTCTCTGCTCGTATCGTCTCCGATGTCATCGATGGAGCCCGCCTTATGTCGCCTGTTAGTATAACAAATGCTTTATACTCAAGCTCAATTAACAATTAATAGATGACATGCGAGAACAATACTTTTACTTAGCAGTTGGCATTTAGTTCCTGAGACCACCTAGCTGGCTAGATAAAATTTATAGCCCGACATGAGGTGCTATTACAATTCGTACCGGTTCAAGTTCAACAATTTTATGTGGAGAAGCTTCCTTCTTATTCTTTCCGACTGTAACTTCGGAATGCGAAGCGCGAAGGAGATGTCTGATAAGATGACGAGTAATAGAGAAGAAGAAGGCATGCTGCGCCGACACCAAATAAATTGGGATAAGGGCAAAAATCATGATGACTTCAGAATGCGAATCCATGACTGTGTTTTGAAGTAAAATATTTCAGGGTGAGCAGGTGGAAAACCAAATTGCTAAATTTCTTCTCTTAAAGATCGTTTAATTCCAATTAATCAATTAGCGCGATGATCAAGATATAAAATTAAGGAGGTCACTAAAGTAACTATACTTTAGTGATCTTTAAGAGAAGAAATTAGGCTTATAGGCTTGGGTGATATTCTATCTATTCCAGATTTCTTAATCACAATAATAATTGTTACCATTGCTAATAAATTCTACTAATAGCCTACGTGTTTTAAAGAATTTTAACCGTCGCAAAAGTGAAAGCAGTTAGGACCTAATTTATTTTATCTTTCTTTTAAATCCAGAAAATCATTATCATCATTAATCTCCTGCTCTTATTCTAATTTATTTGGGGCCGGCGCAGCATGTCTTCTTCTTCTACAAGTGCAAAATATTTATAATTTATTTTTATTTTTCTAAAATAACTCCCCATCAACACCACCGGGACCTTTACATCCACTAAGTACTTAAAACCCATCATAACTTAAGCATCAAAACAAAAAACATCTACTTAAACCAAGTATTAGTTAATAAAACAGTAATCACACTTTTTCCCTCAACGTGCTTCGCATACACCCATACCATAAAACAAAATGGCTTCTCGTTTCCGTCTGTATGTCCACGTTGTTCTTCGATTTTGATGCGATTTTCACCATCTCTAAAGAGTTTTTACGATGAAACGCAACGGTTTTTTGGATGAAATGCTAAAGGAGTGATAGACATGAATTTTCATGGATGAAGAGGGAGAGGAAGGCCAAAGAAAAGATGGATGGATTGTGTGTGTGAAGAATGATATGAAAGAGAAAGGAGTAAATGATGCCGTGACGTCTGACAGGGGGAGAATGGAAGGTGAAAACGTGTTGTCACAACACGTTTTCGACCCCAAATAGAATGAAAAAAAGGCAATTGATGATACCGGAAAATTTTTAGGCAATCTTTCTAGTCTAACTTAGTTTAGTTTGGGGTTTTTCCAGTAAGAATTCCTCAGTAGCAGCCACAGAGCCTGAATTTGTGGAACATGGGACTTAAACATAACTGTCGAAATGTGGGTGTACTATTAGGTACACCTCTGCCTAACGCTTCGGGGATCAAAGGGGTGATGTTATGTTATGTGTATGAAAAAAATATCGTTATGTTTTGTCATGTTGCATGCACCCACGCAACGCAGGCGGAGCAAGGGCAGGTTACTAGTTCAATATAAAATGACATTAAGGACACGATAATGATTCAACTAACCTACCGACAAAAAAATATTATTAGTAGTTAATATTATTATTTATTTTTTTGTTTCTTAGCTATTATGGATGCGATTAGGCGCAGTTTCTTGTGATGAGTCAGTTTTTTCCTGAGAAGAAAATCTTATTTGTGATTTGTTGGCCTTGTATCATTTTAAGTTGTTGAAGTCATACTCGTAATAGGCCGTCGCTCCATGTAAAATACTGGTATTCAGCTGAATCAGGTTAGACTGGAAGCGGCCCAATATATTTGGGAAAAGGCTGGGCAGATTATGATGATGGAATTTGCTTTTTGGGTTTGAAGTATAGCCGCTGAGCATGTGGTCTGAAGTTCTACAGTAAGGTCGGAAAAAATAGTGACTCTATAGGAAAGAACCTATTAGTAGTCCAACGTATAAGTTCGTTAATAAATTTCTTAGAGCAGCTACGGAGTCTGGATTTAGGCCCGGTTGATGACACTAGGCTCGTCCCCTATTCCATGGGTCTTAAACATAACTATCGAATGTGGGTGTACTATTAGATACACCTCTACCTAACCCTTTGAGGATTGCAGCCGTTAAAGTTATGTTGAGGTTTCTTTATATCTAGGTTTATCTGAACTACATGACTGATCGCTTGTGTGATGACTAGCCGTTCCGAATTTCATTCATAATTCCCAAACCTGTCCCTGTTTACCCCTTTTTGATATGTAGTCGTGATGTGAGTTATTTTTCGGAAGCTTGTCTAAGTTACGTATGAATGCTTATCGCAAGCTATTGCGATAGTGAAGCCTGGCGAGTAGTTGATATAAGTATAAAATTGTGTAATGTTTTTTCTTTCTAATTAAATGGATGGATAGTTGGATCTTTCCTGGTTAAGCACTTTATATCATTGAGGATCCCGACCTGTTTACGTGATCTAAAATAAAATAGTATTAGTATGATTCCTCAACTGCAAATCTCACAGTCATAGAAAGGTTTGCTGTAAGAAAACCCAATTCTGGGTTAAGCTCGCCGTTGTACTTAAGCTATATTATGGTCCCATTAAAATAGATGGACAAATTTTAACACAGCGTTCAGTACGTCTAACCAATGATATCCAAGCAAAAAAATACTGATTATAGTGATGTTATTTTGACCTAAAATAATAAATTGCCGGTGGCACTCTAAAATAAACACATCCATTAGGTCAAAATATATCATATATCATATCATAAATCACTTCAATCAGTGTTTTTTTTTGCTTGGATATCATTGGTTGGACGTACTGAACGCTTTGTTAAAATTGCTCCATTTAATTTAATGGGACCAAATTGTAATTTTGTGTGTCCTACTTTTAAATTTTGTGTGCAATAAAGAATAAAAATAAGAATTCATTCCTCATTGTCTCTGTAACTACCTCTTTAAAAAAATAAAAGCTATCATCATTGCTATCCAAACCTATAACATCTTTTATAAAGATTTTTCTTACAACAGAAATCTCATTACTATTTCCATATTAATCTCTGCTTATATTGTCATCAACTTGTCATGCAATGCAGGCTAAATGATTCATCCGTTGAAAAAGGGAGCGGCACTAGCTGATGAGGTATCTACCTACCTACATGTCTGTTTACCACTTAATAGTGAGCTTTGATCGTGAAGGGTTATGCTTTCAAGAAGGGTCTGAATTTTTTGGACAATGATGTTCAAAATGTTGATGAATATTAAGGTAGACATAATGCAGAGTATGAAATAGTACCTAACTCTTGTAAAAGATAAGGCTAAATAGATTTTTAAAGCAACATTGATTTCTGTCTACCCACAAAGAGAAGTGGGTGTGAAGAATAGATGGTTGATAATCTTGTAGATGAAAAGTTCGTAGGTAAAATCAACTTTATTGACGAAGTTTTTTTCCTCGAACACGATTGTATAAGATGAGCTTAAAATATTTTATTGAAGCTTTACTTCACATAAAAACCAAATAATCTTGTTTTCAATTCGAGACGACAGTAGGAGAAGATACGGCTGTACCACTGCTTCAACTCAAGACTATAGTACGTAGAATTATAGAAGCTAGAACTCCAGCAAATGCACCATCTCCCTCAACAAGCCCTAACTAAAGCCTGTTTTAATTAAATTAAAGGACGATATAATTAAAATAAACTATCGCATCGACAGTAAAGCCCCAGCTATAAATTCCGCGAACCGATGGGCGTGACCGGTAGAATTTAATACAAAATACGCCATATTGATGTACACATTTTTTCAGACCCCCCCACGGCCCACCTCCCTACATAATTGAGCGTTGTGAAAACTATCATGTTAGTAAATGACGCCCCCCCTCTCCCCCCCGCAGTTTTCCAACATGGCCGAGATCAATAATTTGGCTGGGCAATGACTGTGATGACTCGGGCATGCGCAAAAGGCACGCACGCCGGAATCATCGCAAAACCTGAACTTGACTTGGGGAAAACGAAAGTTAGGGCGAATGTTTCTAGACCGTTCTTGGCATTCGGGACTAACACACTAACGATGCTAAGTCATATGGTCTTTATTTTTGAGACGGAGAAATTTTTCGTTTTTTTTTTTTTAATTTTCTCTTTTTATATCATAATACTTTAAGAATAGAAAATACAGAATCAATTAAGTTTAAAGACGAAAAAGAAATTCCTAATGATAAAGATGTAAAAGAAGTTAATGCAGAGGGTAACATGGGCGAATTCGAGTATGATCCTGAAAAAGATGAAACAGTCGATACGATTCCCCTTAGTGCGAGCGAGATAATAGATGTCAATTTTATTTTAATAGCGGGCGGCCATTTTGCTCATTATATAATTTTAAGTAAAGTATGTACGAAAAAGAACGTAAAAGTTTTAAAATTGAAGGTAAATGAAACTAGCAGGCATATTGTTCTGTTTCCTCTAGCACTTTCGGCTGTCCTGTCAAGGGGAATGACTTGAAATGACCGCGTGGAAAACAAAGATGGACGGACATTTAAATTTTTAGTTTCATCATATTATATTAAGAAATGCTTACCTGAGTGATGTCTTCTGAGTGACGAAATAAGTCTGTTTCGTGGTCAAAGTGTATATTTTCTGTAAAGTCCTGTATATCTTCTGTAAAGTCTTGTATATATTCTTCTGTCTTCTTTTCTTCTTCTTTGTCTTCTTTAGTATTGTCGGTTTATTGTATGTCTAGCCCTTGTTATGCCCATTAATTATACATACTCATATAAAACGTTATAGGTATAGAAATAACGTAAATATTTAACTAAGTCTTAACGTTAATTTTATTTTAATTTTGTACTATTCAAAGAAATCTAGAAGTCGCTTCAACAGGTAGGTAAACTCGGTAAAATTTAGATTTTTTTGTAACTTTTTGGAGTAATTTTATCTTACCTTTTTTTACTTATAATTTAAGGCCAATTTAAGGCACTAGAATTTTTGTATTTTTGTTTTGCTTCTTTGTTTCCATCCACCAATATCTGGAGCGGTTGATGAAATTGGTCGAAAGCTTTTCCCAAAACTTAATTGCCAAATATTTCAAATATCACTTAGCCTTAATGTGTACGTCCAGAGTCATTCACTAAATTACTTTTCACTAAATATATATAGAGAGTTTTGTATATAAAAATCAATTTAAATTATATTTAAAAGTTCCAAAATTAACCAGTGTTGTTTAAATGTACTCAAAAAACGTAAGATTTAAATTCTCTTTTCTATTGATTCCTTGTAATAACGGTTGATATAAACTTAAAACTTGTTCTATTGCGAAAAAACGTGTTTCTTTATCGTCAAATGGCGCTGGTTGTTATTCTTTTTGCTAGATTCCCCTTGGTTATGAAATCTTAGCTTTTTTTAGTTTCTTGCGCATTTAACTTATTTTAGTCCGCGTCTATGGTGCCATGGTCTTCTGCGCGGACTTTCCATGTGGTGTTTTCTTCTTCTTCTTCTTTATTTTTGATAGCTGCTTCTCCCGGATGGTCGCTGATGTTATTTAGCCCTTGTGCGACAAATCCGAGTCAAACTGCCTTCAGTTGCCTTAACACTAGTTTTACAGTAAAATTAAACCGGTTGTTTGAAAGTCTATAGATTTCAAGTGTTGCTGAATACTATTGATTACAAATTCACTTAAATACTATTTTATTATGATTAATATGGAGTGTTGTGGAGAAAAATTAAATAGAGTCTATTGCATAAAACTATTTCTGAATGTGACGGCGGGCGGCAGCGGTGCGTAAGACGCATGCGCGCAAAATTTCGAATTTTGTCACCAAATTTTGGTTTTTTATTTCGATATTTTTGGAATTTTAGGCCGTTTTGTTTTTATTTTTGATGTTATTTGTTGGTTTTTAATTTTTTTTTTGGTATATTTTGCGCGGTAGGTTTTCTCGCGCTGCGTAGGTGGTACACGCGGCATCACCAGCCTCACCGGCCACACTGAGGGTAGCTTGCATTGCTGCTGCATCGGCGACCCCTCGACGAGTGGGATGAGGGCCTCCTGCCACCCACCTCACCCCGATGACTCGCGTACCTCGAAATCATCAAATAATGATTTTACGCGTTTATTATAAAACTCACCACGTTTGCCTGTGTGTGTGAGCTATCTAGGATATTCTAAGCGCTGTTTCGATGTGTGTATCATATTTGTTTGTTATTTGGCCTGTTAGAATAAAGTATTTACCGAACATTATATTCATAAAGAGCTTTATGGAAAATGGATCAATAGCTTTATATACTTGTGTATTTGTTGTGTACTTGTATCGTGGTGTGGTTCTTGAAAACGTACATACATTAAGTATGTATGGATCGCAGTATATAAGTCATGACACGTAGTATTATATTCATGCTGTTTTACTTACAGGGTAGGGTGGGTGTCGTTATTAAAAGTGCTACATGTTTCTGAATGCGTTGAATTGAGCGAGGGTTATCGTCAGTAGTTACTTCGAACGTAAAAACTAGACTTAATTGACGTAAAAATCAACGAATTGTTTTTCTATTACGAGTTTGTATGGACCATCTTTTTATCTACATAAAAAGGTCTCTTAGAAAAAAAGCCCTCATGAAACCTCTACCTCAATGATCATTTCAACCACTGAACTTAAGGTACCTTCAACCTTCTAAACCGTCTTCTAACAAAGTCTTCTTTAACCAAACGTCAATAGAAAATCATCAACAAAACGCTCCCTGCTAACCCCCTAAATAGCGTGAACATCACTAATAGAAAATGCAGCCGCAACTTTTCAACTACCGAACCTTTCCCTCATCCAATATTGTACCCTGCCCAAAAACAAACAAGGTTGGTTTTACCTCTCAGGGTTTCCATAACAAAATGCTAATCGTATTTTTGACCGTCACATTTTCCCTTGGTAACGGTACATTAGCTCCGAGGTATCGGTCAATGGAATATGACCTGATATCGGAATGTTACGGATTCGAACTTGTGTGGAGACTAATTTCGTTAATGGGATTATTATGTGTATCATGATTCGCTGGATGCGAGACGCATGAGACCTGTCAATGTGGCGACACTTGGGGGAGGCCTATGTCCAGCAGTGGACGTCTTTCGTCTGAAATGACGATGAAGATGTGAAGATTTCTTACGCATCAAGATTAAGTCAGTCATTCGAGTAGTTCTTTTTTTCTAATGCTAAATAGGCTTGCGTTTGGCCGCAACTCGTAAGATGTAAAGCGATGGTGAGACCTAGGGTGGAGCACGCCTGCCTAGAAGAAACTGATTCACTCGAACTTTGAAGAGATCTAGATTATTGAGCGGAAAACAGAGAAACCGGCAGATACATTATGCAATTTGGATGCAAGTTGCAGAGAATCAATACATAACAAAATGCCAAATGTTATTTATTTACTACCTACTACCCTCATCCGTGTGTCACTGCGGGGGGCCTACTGAAAACCAGCGCTGAGTGTTTTACACCCAGCATATGCTGAGTAGGTGACCCTTTCGTTATGGGCATGCTCAGCGCAGTTGAGCTGTTTTAATTAATTGTTAAGCTGTTTGTTAGTAATATGTATATGTATGTGCTGCTCTATTGTGTTGCTGCTGTCCATTAGCGAATAAATGTTTATTCTATTCTATTCTATTCTATTCTACATAACTTGAGAAATCCTGTATTCTGTAAGTGTTGCGATAGCATGGTGATTAATGTTTAATACATTCAGATTTTATTTTCATATGTATTATAAAGGCTATGTAATTTAAACGATATTTCAAGTCTGTTATTTGTATTTTAAAATATGAATTATACAGTTGTCAGTTTTTGGTAACAATTACAGTCAAATCAAGGTGCAATGATGAGGTAGTACATGTCATCGGATGGAGCTCGAACTCACATTTTTGTTAACCTGCTTGTTAATTGTAGTAGTTGCGCTAAATACCACCTTAATAACTAACTATGTTCCATGATTTGCTATGTGACGTAACGGGTATAAAAATACCCTGAACGAAGCCGAAAGGCACTTGTACTCCCCGTCAATGTGATATTCCTTTTTTGTTCTTGACCATACCTGGGAACATATTAGTTACGGAGATATTGGAGGTTAAAGTACCAATTTTTTCACCAGTTTTTTTATTGTTACAACTTTACTTTATATACCTTCATGACATCGATGACATGTTTAAGCATCCGGCATAATGTTTTGAGTGCGTTATATTGAGTCTTACCGTAAAACGTGATTTTTCACCCCCAAAAAGAAGTCGTTTCCCAGCAATATTTTTGCGTAAAGTTACGTAATTTGATGTGCAGAATGCTAGGTTGACGGATTCGTGAAGGTTCATTTATTTACACCCTTTATATACGTTTTCTATGAACGGATCGTAGTAATGAGTCAGAGTATTAGTTTAAATAAATTGTTAGTAACTTAAAATAACATCTAACACTAATTAGGTGCAATCATGCAATTTCTACACAACGTCACAATATACTTTATATCAATATGTCAGTTGACTCTCTGACATTTGCAATGACTATTTTTACTCCAAGTTTTTATAGTCATTAGGTGAATCCTAGTTAAATTCAAGTAGGTGTAAATGTCTAGGTTTTAGTCAAAACTTGACATCCTACACGTATTCGAAGGTTGGAGTTTTTTATGCTAATTATTTAGCTATAGTAGATTGTGCTAAAAGGATTGCGTAAGAATTTTAAATGACTTGTATAGTTTGGTGCCTACATATTATCATGATTGTATCCAAGATAGGGTTACACAGAGGTGTAGCACCTACTGCCACATAATGTCCATTATTTTAGTCCTAAAAAATCACGTTAAACCGCTGGTCCCGGATTTCATTTGTAGATCTTTGACAGTCGTTACAGGCAGTCAGTGGCCCGAAAGTCTGACAACCAGTCTTACCAAGGGGTATCGTATTACCCAGTACTAGTCAGATAGGCGCTCCATGTGACGTACTAGTATTCAGCTGCATCCGGTTAGACTGGAAGCCGACCCCACCATAGTTAGGAAAAAGCTTAGCGGATGATGTTTTAGTCCTAAAAGACATAGTACCGCGTTGTATGAATGATGAAATTCCTCATTCCTCCGCATCACATGTCCATACCACGATTATCGATTGCCACACAACTTTTCAGTTACCAGCGCCAGTTTCAGACTCCTAACCAAGTCGTGTTTGACCGAAGGATCCAACCCAGGACCCTATTCTCACCGATCAGCTTTGCCACCAGTTAAACTAGGTTCAACTGACTTGTACATGTGTTCGACTATTTTGATTGGAACATTGACATTCTCACTCTCATCGTATGTCGAAACTGAAGAGTAGTTTCCATAGATTACTATTCATCGTTCGTGTGCGTTACCTACACGTAAAATGGCTTTCGGAGAATTTCCAGAGGAACTGTAGAGGATCAGTCAATTACTTAACTGAAACTACCCGTTTTAGGAATAGGATGGGCATGTTTTGGGTGTATAGGACTAACTAACCTTTCGAAATGCAGGCGAGATGTTATAATATTTAAATAAAAATATGGAGAGACAGTGTTATCGATAGATAATGTTTCACTTTTAAATACGTAAGTTTGTAGAGGGGGCTATAATCTTAGGAACTACTGATCCGATTTCGAAAATTCCTTCACTAATGGGAAGCTACATAATCCCCGAGTGTTATAAGTTACATTTAAAACATTCCCGTGGATTAATTTCCGTACATAATGGGAGCGAAGCCGCAAGCAAAAACTAGTATGGGTGTAAAAGTCAAATTCAAGTGTGAACGATTGTGGCAAACATGATGTTATGACTTCGATTCGACTTACGGAACTTAGGTCGTGAGTTCAAACCCAGATATTTTGTGAAGCTTACTTTAGCACCACTGCTCTCAAAACGGTTATATTATAGAAGATATCGTGAAGAAACCAGCAACCCACACCTCGTGTGGCTTATAATAGTCCACTTCTTTTCGCGACTGCTGAGCATGGTGTCCTGGATTCGATTCCCGGGTTGGGCAAAGTGATATTAGGTTTTTTCCATCAGGAATTTCTCAGTAGCAGCCACGGAGTCTGCATTTGTGCCTGGTTTAGACTTAAACATAACTGGCGAAATGTGTGTGTACTATTAGGTACACCTCTGCCTAACCCTTTGGGGATTATAGGCGTGATGCTATGTTCTTTTCATAGAGAGGAGACCTTTGTCCCAACAGTAAATAATAATAAATATCGCTTGACATTACACACAGCGCCATCTAGGTGCCACACTAAGCAACAAGGCTTGTGTCGTGGACACCAGATAGTTGATAATAATACATAGATACTTTTTATTTGTAAATACATACTTAGTATACATATAAACATCCATGACTCGGAAACAAATGTCCATGCTCATCACACAAACATTTAATCCTACCGGGATTCGAACCCGGGACCCTAAGAACGTAAGGCAGCCCCACTACCGCTGCGCCATTCGGGTCGTCAACAGTGGGAACATTATAGGCTGATCATGTAAATGAAAAACTTACAAAAAACGTGCTTTACCTTCACTATACTAAATTATACGTCTTCATCACCTGTGATGAACTTACAATGATTACTGATGATGATGATGATGACTACACAGGGTGTTGTCGCTTCTCATCACCGAGTAGTCCGACAGATTAAGGGAGCGTTCGCAAAATTCTATATATCATTATTAACTGCATGCGTTGCAGCATACTGTAGCGACAACACAAAAGGCGGATGTTTCATAAAAAGGGTTTTATTTTTTAAGGTTTTTGAACAGAGATCTAGCTGGCCTGCGACTTTGTCTGTGATCTAGGATGAATTGTTCCCGATAACCTTTTTTAGATTTAAGGCTGACTTTGTTGGGGTCAGCTTCCATTACAACCGGATGCAGCTGAATAACAGTATTTTACGTAGAGCGACTGCTTATCTGACCTCCACAACCCAGTTAGTACTGGGTAATACGATACCCGTTGGTAAGACTGGTTGTCAGAATTTCGGGCCACTGACTACGGCTACTGTAACGATTGTCAAATCAAATCAAATCCATTTATTTGCCAGAATGTAATTTTACGAAGTATGATTTTAAAACTATAATGGCCCCTTTACATTCTACCATTACATCTGGTGTACAAATATTTATGTCAAAGATCTACGAATGACAACCGGGACTTTCTGAGGCACGGGGGAAAGGAAAAGAAAGTCGGGTATGTAATGGGTGGTCAACCATCCACGGACCAACCTAAGCAAGTACGACTTAACCTGAACATCGACCTGAGCGGCTGTTCTTATTCAACCACGAGCACAGATTAACTAATGGTTCTTCGCACGAGCTCCTCATTTAAGAGCTTTGATTTAAAGCAACCAGTTTCCCAAAATGTTTATGCTTGAAAAGTTAATATGACAAAGTAGCTTTCTCATTTTATTATATTATTTTGGATAGAAGATAATTAAAGACATGATTGTGTATGGTATATCTCGTAGAGATTCAGATTCAGATAACATAATTGCTCAAACATGAATGTACATACAATTATAAAGAAAAAATGCATGCAAGGTGTTGTATAAGTAGATTTGTGCTAACATATTATGTTTACCATATTGTCCTGGTGTGCAAATATTAATACAATTAAAAGAATAATGATAATACCAACATTAAATAACATTGACCATGCTGACATAAGTAAATAAAATAAAAAATAATTGATTTATAATGAGAGGAGGTGACGGTAGATTGGACTATGCTCCCGACACCGGCGGACTACTATTGTTTACATTTTTTAAATGTTTTTTTTTGTATTAATTTCTATAGGAATATTTAAAACTGTAAATCATATGTATAAAGATGAATAAAGACGTAGTGAAAGTTCCTGGTAAGTTAGTCTTTTTATCCTTCTTTCGTTTTGGTAATAGGTAAAATAAGATAGTTCATATTAGCCAGTTTATCAGGTCCATTAAATGCAAGCCCGGTTCATTTTAAGTTGTACTAATAAATGTGGATATTACTAGGTATTAACTGAGTTCGACTTTATTAGTTATTAATTTATGAGAGAGAAAGGTCTACTAATTAGACTCTTACCGGTACAGGTAGTTTAATGTATATCTTACTTTTAAGGTATTATACTGGGTGTAACAGGACCCTTCACGAAGCCGCTAACCAAGCACTATTTACATCAAACTAAGTAACTTTACGCAAAAATTATTGCTGGGAAACGACATTTTTTTTGGGATGAATAAATTCGTTTTACGGTAGGACTCAATGTAACGCACTCAAAACATTGTGCTGATGGATGAATTGAATAGTACGGGGGTCGTGGCGGTGTTTA
This sequence comes from Eugnorisma glareosa, assembly GCA_947578425.1. Lineage (NCBI taxonomy): Eukaryota > Metazoa > Arthropoda > Insecta > Lepidoptera > Noctuidae > Eugnorisma > Eugnorisma glareosa. Next base: position 4,246,196 of record OX387981.1, read on the forward strand.
AAGTAAAAATCTTACATTAAAAACACGTATTTAAAGAAACACCTGTGAAAAAGTTGGAACTTTGACCCCCAATATCTCCGTAACTAGAAGGTTCCCAGGTATAGTCTAGAACAAAAAAATGATCGCAATGACGGGGAGAACAAGTGCCTTTCGGCTTCGTGAAGGGTCTTGTTACACCCTTTATGTTAATTTTTATATTTTTTGTTTTATTGTTAATTTTAACAATTTATGTTATTGTTGTTTTGTCCTGTGCGAGACAAATAAATACTTCTTCTTCTATCTTCTTTTTTTCTACAGAATCCGATTAAAATCAGTCGAAAAAAATTGAAAGTGTCATTCATTCATTGGTCTTGTTCATTGGTTCAGTAGTCTTTACTAACGAATTTTTCGATGTCAATTCTAACTTGGACATTTATATTAATAGGTCTAATTATTAAGAATTCTATTATTAATACAAATATTTTTCAAAGTTGCGTAATGGGTAAGTTTTCTGATTTTGATCAATCAAAATCAGCAAACTTAATACAATTTCAATAACGTGGGGTATCATAGACTTCTCTAGAATTTGTTGTATCTAGCCTACGTTTCTTCTGTCGTAGTCCCTTTAAAAAAGTGTATCTCTAGGAGAAAAATACACCAAACTGCCTTCGCACAACCATTTTTGCTGACGCTCCACCGCTGCCCGACGTCCGTAAGCCTCGTGAAAATGGTGTTGCATGTAAAAATTATCAGAAATTAATAAATATATATTGGACGTCCGGGCTTAAAGCCGTCCCGTAAAGTATCGGTCGTTTATGTAAATACATGATCAGCCTGTATATAATGTAACAGTGGTTTCACGTGGAACTCTGAATAAAATATGATGGGACTTGTACCTATGTATTGATTGAGAAGTCATTTATTGATAAATGGATGTGGAAATAAAGGTAAAAATTTGGTTATTTTTAACCTCACTCTCAACATATTGCATAAATGATGCCGTGACGTCTGAGAGGGGCGAATTGAATAAGAAAACGTGTTGCGTCGACCCCAAATAGAATGGGACGAGGGCAGGAAGATGGTGATGATTTTTAACTTGAAAATACGAAAGCAAATTCATTTGTTTTACAAGTAAATCTCCGTGGATTTCATACAGTTTAGATGGAGTAAGGGTACAGACTGATCAGCAATTTCTTTCGTCTTCCGACAAAGAGTGGAAAACTTCAAGTCCGTATGCAATTTAGGTGAAATGATGCGACTTATATTTTGTAATGGACTCCTCAGAGGCGTGGGTTATCCTCCTAGGGTTACTGTTAGACTGCCTCATCCCACTGCTGGGCAACGACCGACTTCCAGTAACCTCTAACTTTGAAGTGGTACTTATGTTTTTTCTACTTCTCCGCTATTCTTTTCTGATTCATTTCGTTCGGGTCCCAAGACAGTTAAATTGTGCCTCTGGGACCTCGTCATTGCCTCACCTTCCTTGCCTTCACCTGCGCTTTTCTGGTTGTCGCCACCGTTGATTCTGGCTTTCAGGAGTTGCAGTGGTTTAAGAATAGAATGGCGGGCTTGTTCCAATTAAAAAAAACTCTCTAACTTTCTAGGGTTTCGTTCACGCGAACGAAGGTCGCGAGCAGCAGCTAGTTAATAAATATAATGTATTTATACATTATATTTATTAACTAGCTGCTGCCCGCGACCTTCGTTCGCGTAAAATTATTATAAAAAAATATTACTTCCCTTTTTTTAACCGAATTTTGTTACCAATTTTAACGGTTTTAATTTTTTTGCACAGAACCCTAATTATTTTTCTAAAATAAAAGTACCCTATGTTAGACCTTATAACATCAGCTATCTGCCAGTAAAAGTCCCATCAAAATCAATCCAGCTGTTTCGGAGATTATCCGGAACAAACAGACAGACAGATAGACAAAAATTGAAAAGGATGTGTTTTTGTTATAAGTACCGTATATACTCTCATATGCATTTAGTAAAAAGCTGTTATATTGAGATTACAAACTGAGATTACTGACTGAACTTCAATTTATTTCTTTTTTTTATGCTGGCAATTTTGCCAGCCTTCTGGGCACTTTTCCTGTTGACAGCGATGTGGACGAATTTTTTGACGCCCTGTAACCCTTTTGATACTTGTACATATGTTTATTACTATTAGAGATTATTGATTTGTAGTTTGTCAATAATGTAAATGACTTGATTGAAATAAATATTTGTATGGAGTATGTATTTGTATGTTTGTATAGATGTAAAATTGGCGTGAAAAGGCAAAACACTGAGAGGAAAAAATGGGAGGAAGCCTTTGTGACAGTACAGTAATATTGTTAACCATAATACGTCCCCAGGTATACTTATTCCTGTCGCTAAGTAAATGCAGTTAGCTTTACCAGTTAGTGTCAGTGAACAGGATAATGAGCCGTTTTTACTTTGTCTTCAGGATTAGCTATGCACCAGCAAATCTTTTGATGCACGGGTCTGTAGGCTGTGGAAACCTTTCATCCGAGGATTTTACACAGGCCTGTTTCAGAGCGTACAATGAAAAAGTCTTAGAGAAAGGTGTACTACTGGCTAACTTCATATTTTTCAGAGTAATGAAGGTACTAGGTATCTATGGTATACTTATGCGTGTTTTTGAAGGAAGTTAATGACTGCCATGTTGGTCTAGTGGTCGCAAGCGCGATTGCCGAGCAAGAGAGTCCTGGGTTCAATTCTCAGGTCGGGCAAAGTGTTATTTGGTTTTTCCATCACGATTTTTTCAGTAGCAGCCACGGAGTCTGGATTTATACCCGGTTGATGTCAATACTGAACTGCGAGATGCCAAATCCAAAAAAAAAACCCCCTATTACATGTGACTAGAACATATCTGGTGAAATGTGGGTGTACTATTAGGTACACCTCTGCCTAACTCTTCGCGGATTACAGCCGTGATGTTATGGTATGTGGATGAGAGCGTGACAGTTAATTTAACCGTGTGGTTTTCAGAACAGAGCAATCTGACGTTCTCTTGCTCTGGCTAAGAGAAAACTGATTGAACACATATCAATTAACAATAACGTTTCCAATACACTAAACTTACTGTAAAATACTTGATTTAAGTTGAGGGTATACTTACACAATTTCACTCCGCGCATGAACAACACTTTATCACAACACCGATTTATCTCGTCTGCTCGACGTCCGTATGTCACTACAAGGATCCAGCAGAATATCAGCGTCAGGTGCATGCCTGACACATGCTGAGCTGGACTCCCATTTGGTGCAACCTTGAGGCACACACCGCACCTTGTTTAAATACTTCTTATTTTAGTTGAAGTTTGCCGTGGTGTTACCATACTTATTTCATAAATTATGTTTTCCTTTTTGTAAATTGGCACCTTGTTTTTTTATAGGTATTTAAAGAACGTTCATGTAATTTTTATAATTTAATTGTACTTCCGTGTGTTATGTCTTTTGTGTTCACTAAATTAATGATTTATCTATCTATCTATCTATGATTGTATGAAGACATGAAGCCAACCCGATGCGGTTAACTATCAATAAACTAATTTGATTTTCAAAAAAGCAGATTAATATTTGCAAGAATTTGTCAGTGTAAAAGGGAAGAAGTTTATGTTCAGTTCTTCAAATTTTGATTACTCGCCCGTCTCTACTTCGAGGTTCACGGATTTTAAATGAGCAATAAGCTAAATTTGTCTGACGTCTTGTCGATTCAAAAATGCCTGTAATTGGTTTTATTCATATGCCAGTAGTGATCTACGATCTAACTGATTTCAAAGATTGCTATGACTGCGATAAATTGTTAATTGCATGTTTGATATTAGTCATTCCTAACAGCGAACGTTTTCAAGAAAAAAGTTGACTCAATTGTAACGTTTTTAATAGAACTGATGACGAATGCCATTTGTGAATAGTTTATGTTTTGATTCAAAGGGCGAATTCTTTGAGCCTCGTTCCGGACATACTTCACCATAATAATATGGAAAACGTCTTCGACCATAATGCATTCCTCTGCAGTTTGGAGACATAACTTTCAAAAGCAAAATCAAAATCAAAATATTTTTATTTCACATAGGCTTAAATGGGCACTTATAAAACGTCGACAAAAAGGTGCACGGTTCGGGTTGGTCGTTTCTTATGGAGAAGAACCGGCAAGAAAGTCCATGGTTACTCTTTTCAAATCATTTGGTGTTACAAAATTATCATGCTACAGCATTAGTACTTAAGTATGGAGGGACAGCATAGGCCCGACAATAAGTCGTTGCTTACTACACAAAAAATGTAAAACCAGTTAAAAAGATATCAAGAATCTGGGAATCTACAAAGCCTACAATGTTCGCACATTCACAAACAATCGGTAAAAAAGAATCTATCAAAGGTAAGAAAATATTGTAAAATAGTAAAATAAACAAGTGACACAAATATTGTCATCAGTACTGTAACTATTCTGAGCAAAAGATGTATAAATTATTTGAAAACTATCGTAAAAAATCTGGTTAGAAAGATGAGAAAAAATGAGATTGAGAATAGTTAGAGACATCCACATATTTGTGCCGTTTATGAGCTACCAGGGAAGCCGCATGCGCAAAAGGAACTAAAGCCAAACTTCTTTGTCTTCGACGTAGTCCTTGATTTTGTAATATTTGCCTATTAATGCAGCAAAAGTTTTCAATGAGATGTGTCCGAAGTCTCAAGCGTCACGATTTCTTGCCTTACCACATGGGCATTTTCAAATCAGGTATAGTTATGGATGTTTGTCTCTGCATCACCCAAAGGTTAACTGGTAGAAATTGCCTATGGCATATAGACCGCCTCTGTAGTATTGCTTGAAGTGTTAAATAAATAGTCAAAGGGCGATGGAAATCATAATTTTGTGTAGATTTTTTCTGTCTAGGTGTAGGGTACATTAAAACAGCCTATTTCTAATAAATCATAATTAATTAGAAGAATATGCATCTGGTGTCCTCTTTTCGTTCAGCAATGTGCAATTGAGGTAATAGCAACTCGCGGGCCTGTGGACGGTGAGCTATGGGCTAGCTCGCCGTCCGTCCGTCTTATGACGACAGGCCGTGTCGACGGTCAAAAGAGTCAGCAAACCGGAAGGGTTCCGAAAGGACCGATGCCTGCCAGGGTTGCGCGACTGTTCGAAAGAGATACCGCGGCCCTGGAACACAAAGGGCAAAGGAAGGAACATGGATGGGTTTTAGTCAGTAAAAGTCTGACACTCCCTCCTGCTCAGCCCAGAGCGGGAGGGGTTATTTGATGATTTCCCATCGGAAAAAAAGGTAATAGCAACTGCACATTGCTATTACCTCAACTGTTAATTCTTTTTCTTTTTTCTTTGTTTCTGTCCTGTGTATTTATATTATTTGTTATGTGTTGTATGATTATTGTTAATTTATTTCTCGTATACACGTCATGGCCCTGCGACAAATAAATATTTTTTATTTCTTAATAGTTTTTGACGACATGAGCTATTCTCGATTAATTTGCTGGCGGAAGGAAAGAGCAAAAAACTACCCTGTTGATATCGATCTTAAACAGATGCGCTCAAATGTTCTTCTTTCTGCTCTTAAACCAAATTATTAGGAGCCAACGCAGTAGCTTAATTGTTTTTTATAAGAAAAACAATATTTTAGCATTAATTATATCTGTATAAATAACTAAATCTATAAGGTTAGGGTAAGTAATTAGAAGACCCAATTCTGGTTAAGCTCGTCAATTTACATAAGCTATATTATTGCAATTTGTCTGTATATTTTTATTTGTGTGCAATAATGAACAAGAGTAAGTTTTTTACTTTCACAATTTCCTAGCAACCATTGCAGCAGGCAAGCAACATCCAAAACATATCTATACTAATATTATAAAGAGGTAAAATTTGTTTGTAAGTTGGTATGTAGGGGGTAATCTTTGGATCTACAGAACCGATTTGAAAATTCTTTCACTAGTAGGAAGCTACATTACCCCCAAGTGCCACAGGCTATATTTACAACGTGCCCGTGGGATAATTTCCGACAAAAACGCGAGCGAAGCCGCGGGCAACAGCTAGTTTATTATAAACACAGATACTTCTAAATATACGTACAGTTTAGCCAGCAACTCTAATCCCAAATAGAGAAGCAACTAGTCCCGGACACGGACTGCAACAATTTTAAACCAAATGTCGGGAATAGGGATGGCCGTGGCGGGATCGCTTTCTCGTTCAATAGACCGTCCCGCTAGCGTTTGCAATAGAAATAGTCAGGTGTGATACAGGTATTGTACGAGAACATCATTGTTAGATGTCGGCTAAAACTATTTGTGGGCAAATTGTTTTCGTAAATTGAGTATGATGGTTGAGTACCATGTAGACTTTCTATTATGGTTAGTGGTGGATAGTGATGTGGTGTGGTGTGTGGTGGATAGTGGTGGTGGATTTAATTGTGTTTTTTTTTCTTTTCAATCTCTACATTGTGCTCACATATACAGCGTGTAACAGAAAGAGTATAATCAAATGGAATACTGTGGTACGGACCATCAAACTGAACAACTTTCTCTATGGGACCACCATCGAAATCGTAAAAAATAATCAGCTGTCCCATACATTTGGGTCGAGTAGGTATTGAAATTTTGTATAGGACAGCTGATTATTTTTTTACGATTTCCATAGTGGTCCCATACAGAAAGTTGTTCAGTTTGATGGTCCGTACCACAGTATTCCATATGATTATACCCTTTCTGTTACACGCTGTAGAAGCAACAATATTGTACCCAAGAATAAGTAATATCTAACTTGATCTGAAAAGAGTGTCCATGGACTTTCTTGCCCATTCTTCTCCATGAGATCTAATATTTTCGAATGGGCAACTACAGCCCATTCACAGTTATTATGCCTGTGGCTGAACTGTAGGCAGCTTATTTTTGTCTTTGCAAAAGAACCTGTCACGGGCCTATTTGAAATAAATGCTTTGAGTTTGAGTTTGATATTGTCAGAAGAGGTGGTGGAAAATCGCTCCATGTATAATAATGGTATTTAGGTGGTTCTGGTTAGACTGGAAGTCGACCTCAGTGAGGTTGAGAAAAGGTTAGATATAGAGGTAATGGTGGAAACATGTTTATTTATTGGTATTAAAAAAAATCGGCCAAGAGCGAGTCAGACCCGCGCACGAATGATTGCGTACCATTATCTAAAAAAAAAACTATATGGCGTCAACTATGTTTGTATGGGGACACCCTTTAATTTTCAGCATTTTTATTTTTTTCGAATTTTTCCTTTATTTCTGCTGCTTGCTATTTGGCAAAAAGCAAGACCTTTTGCCAAATTTCATGATTCTAGGTCAAAGGGAAGTGTACTCTATAGGTTTTGATTCCCTTGTGAAATCGCATAATATGCGACATAAACAGTCATATCTTTTGATCGCGTTAACTTATAAGTTTGATTTTTTCATTGCTCTAAGGGGTAGCAGACTTGAGTATTTGGTAATAACTTCAGTTTGATACCGCGACGCATTCCTAAGAAAAACGGGTCTTGAAAGACAGACAGACGGATAACAAAGAGATCCTATAAAGGTTCCATTTTTCATGAGATACAGCCTGGTGACAGACAGACAGACGGACAGTGGAATCTTAGATTACTAAGAGGGTAAGGGGCTAAGGGTTCCGTTTTTACCCCTTGGGTACAGAACCCAACAACCAAGTGCACATTTACGATGACAAGCCATGTAAGTGGCATTAGAAATTACCATTACACGAAACATAACTAGTTTTCGTATACAGAGAAACAATAATATATATTCGTGTTTTACCCGGAATGTGAACCCAGACCCTTTGACCAACAGGCTGAGCTAATAGCACAATAGATAAGGCTAACATCCGGGTAGGATCAGATTGCCAATTTATTGGTAATAGGTTCGAGTCCCCGGTGATAATTTGTTGTGTTTTTAGAGTTCCGTTGGTGAGATAAAGTTGTAGATTTTTATTTACTTTTACAGGTTTGTGCCATTTGCCAATAGGTATTGAATTTGAAGCCTTTTGATTCTAAATAGTAATATTTTTGAGTAAGTACCTATTTTAATTCTATCTTAAATAAAAAACGTTTTCAAAAAACCACACATATAAACAAATGTTTGTTAAAAAAAGTAGAGATCAAACAATATAAAGATATTGTAAAAAAAAAAATTGGACAGAATTTTTTGAAGCCTATTTATTGTAACTATGGCGATGACCACATTGATTCAAATTTTATGGAAATTATAACAGAAAACGCTATTTCCATGATTCGTATCCCAGCTTAAGATTTCTAGAGATTTCTTTGCCTACGATACAAAATAACAAACGCTAGAAGTAAATATTGATCGCGAAGCGACTACGGAACCCCGTACGGCGCACTTGACTTTTCCTCGCTAGAATTATAGTGTTCCTAGAAAGTGTGTACGAATATTACCGTCATCTTACACAATTTAACCTTATTAATATGAGCACATGAGCAGTATCTACGCGAATGGAGAATTTGATATGTTTTCGCAAGTTATTAATAATTTATGTGGTGACATGTGGGAGTACTATTAGGTACACCTCTGCCTAACACTTCGGGGAGTACTGGCGTGAGTAAAGTTTATATAAGTACTGTTACAAAGATACATTTATTATTAGTTGGAACGTAAATTGACTTTTAAGGAAAAAAAAACGATGACTTGCGTCTCGAACCGTCATATTGGTAGAAATTTATCCTTAAACCTTCTAAACTAAACATTTTAAACGCTTTTATAAGTAAAACAAAGTAAGCAGCATTCCAGTTTCTAAAAACATATCTTGTTAACTTCTCCTTCGTGAGGACTCCTCGGCCTATATCTTCAAAGACGGCTAGGAACAGCTTATCGTTGCGACCCATGCCATTTTCAGAAAGCCAGGAGTTCAACTGAATTATTTCTTCTTTAGCATCACACGCGCAAAAGTCGCGCGCTTTTCTTATGTTTCGTTTTCGCCGAGTTCGGCCCATAGCTGAATTCAACGTGTGACACATTAACAACGTTGACGGCTGGTAGAGTTAATGGAAGAAAAAAAAAACACTTAAAACAAATATTAAACATAGTAACTATCCCATTTTAAGATTTCATGTTACATATCATAATTCGCTTCAGATGGAAAGAAATGTCAATAATCAGCCCAGCACGTAATCATTAATAACTAATACAGTCTAGGTGTATTCATCGAGTTTAGCAAATGGAACTGTGATCGTCATCATCTTTTACTACATAATTATACAGGGTGGAATCACACCGATGCGAAATCAGTTACCACGTAATCGGCGTTTCTGACCCGTGGAACACCAACCTAGGTGGTCCACGGTTAACTTTCTGTACCTTTGGTTCACCTAATGAGTAAACCATGGGTATTTTATAAAAAATAAGGTACCTGTAGTTCACCTTATTGATGAACTAAGAATGATTAAATAAAATAATGTACCCATGGTTCACCTAACTGGGAAACCTTTGGAAATTATTTTTTCTTTCTTTTCGTCATTCTGAGCCCCACATAGAAATTTTTAATCGGTTTCTTTTTTTTAATTATTTATTTAGCCTTTATTATCCCACTTCTGGGCAAAGGCCTCCCCATAGCCTTCCACTCTTCTCTACGTGCTGCTTTCTCAGACCAATCTGTCAAAAACGCCTCTAAGTCATTCTGGCACCCACTGAGTGCCAGAATTAAAAAAAAAACTGCTCTTTGACCGTGTAGGTATTGCAGTTTTCTAGGAAACAGCAGATTTTTTTTTTATTAAACGATGAATATATTTAGTTTCCATGTGGGGCTCATAATAATTTGTACTGAATACATGGTAACCGGTTTCGCGTCGGTATTCCCCGGTATAATTCCAGATTATGAAGAGGAGAAGAGCTCTTCTCTATCTAGAACTGCGTCAAACAAAACCTACGTATAGCAGAGCTACTTAAAGTGCAGCTAAAGCTGGAGTTGGGCATAATAATATCATCTTTCCGAAATTACTATTTCCATTAGATATCTTCTCAGTGTAGTTTAAACGAAAAAGATTATGATGACTAAGGTTGTATCTAAAAATGTTACAAACATTATATTTACTGTACATAAACACACACAACTTTCCCATAGTGGTATTTAGATACCACATAGTAGAAGATCCTAAGTAAGAACAACCTTCACTAATTTGATAATCAGATGAAATATTTTTTTAAATTATATTTTAAATAAATATTTATTTATTTTTTAATCAAAAAAAATCATAGCCATGGACATTTTTTTGCAGCAACCCTTTCGGTGCACGTTCACAAACATATTTTATTTGTCAAAATAAAATTTTCATTTGTTTACCAAGTAAACCGACTTCAAAAACACAAAAAAGTAAAAAATAACTTTAGCTTCAGAAGTCGGTGACTTTGGCTAGTTTGATTTTGTTTTTTGTCACCAACTTCTGAAGCTAAAGTAATTCTTTACTTTTTTGTGTTTTTGAAGTCGGTTTAATTTTTTGCAAAAAAGTTTTTTATTTTTCACTTTTTAGTGGTTCACATGTGCTTACCCCTTCACAGCATACCGGCGTGATTTTATGTTATGAACTGGTGTAAACAATAGACAAACATGAGATTTCAGCAATCCCAGTCCATTTCCGATCATTTATTGAGGAGTTCCGTTGCCTCCGAAGTTCTTCATCGATCAGATCTTCACCAAATTGAAATGGGACCACTCCGAGAAAGTACTCTTCCATAAACTACCTAAATCGCTTCAAGTGTGCCTATAAAATTTGAAGAGTTCTCTCTATTTCTCCAAGATCCCATCATCAGATCCTGAATTGATGATCATGGGACCACCTGGGAAGTATCCCTTTCAAACAAAAAAAAAAAATCCAAATCAGTCCAGCTATCTTCGAGTAATCGGGGGAACATACATAAAAAATAAAATAAAAAAATGTCCCGACGAATTGAGTACCTCCTCCTTTTTGAAGTCGGTTAATTAGTGAAGGTCGATCTTACTTGGGATCTTTAGACTAACAGAATGCCACCTGATCCTTACATACTCCTTTAGCCTCGTCCACGTTCATATAAGTCTGGTCCTAAAAACATTATTTCCTATCCAGTGAAACCTGTAAAACTTATTCACCTTCAATTCTATCATCCCTTAGATGGTCCAAGAGAGGTAAAGATATTAATAGGCTAGATCATCAATATGTCTGTCTGCGAAAACTAATCTCGAAAATCATTGGACTGATGATGATACAATTTGGACTGTCCCAACGCCTTGGGGTCGTATTTTATGTTGGGGTAGGTTGTAACCTTGTCACGTGTTTCATTGCGCTGGTCCTGAGGGGTATCGGTAGGGCAGTTATGGTCGCTTCTTGTGGATCGCGAAGGTTTTAATCATAGATAATTATTATAGTAGAACAACAAAAAGTAAATTATTTGATGCCAATATAGTGGGAATATCTGAAGATTTTTCTAGAAATCAGATTTGAAGGTTTCTTATCTATCTTAATTATTATACTGATGATTATTTCGAGTACTGACTTATCGGCGTGATTTTTCTACTCATTTATAATTTTTTCTACACAACTTGTTTTGTCGACCCAAAATACAAGTCATTGACTATTACATGGAATCATCAGTATGTACAACAGAACAATAATTCATCAACAGCGCATAATAACAGGCGATTCCTGGTTAAATCACTAGTATTAATCAAGCCTAGACTATAGACCTATAGGCATATATTTTGGTTTCTCCATCCCTTTCTGGCAACTGCGCAGACTCGCAGTCATCGTCATCACCCCCATTTGGGGGGTGAAACTACCCGTTTTACCCCACGTCAATATACACCAAACAGTGTTGGATAAAATAAACCCACACTGATGCGTTTGCACGTAACTGTACAGTACACATACTTGCAAGCGAAAACGCACACTCCAGAGTATTTATACAAAATTGAACAGTTAATTACATTAAGGTTTCTGTGTGTGTTATGTTGTATATAAGGACACGGCATGAGGAAGGGGGTAGTCGAAAAATATCCGAAATGGAAAATGTTTTCGACAAATTTTTCTCGCTGCGAATTTTACGGTAGGCCGTTTTTCATGCAGTTTTAACTTGACCGTCTCCCGTTTGCTTTTACTGATATTGAAATCGTGATGTTTTTCCGTCGGAATGAATTCGTTATCGCTTCAGTCTGGATCGTTTTTATTTTAGCTCTTTAATGCTGGTAAGTCAGGGATAGTAACAGGCTTTTCCGATATTTTTTTGAGCATTTTAAAGTGAGGTTTTAAGTGTAGGAAATATGGTACGGCGCGCGGCATGTGACGGTGTATTTTAAGCTTTAATGTCATTATTAATAGCTTTTTATATGGTAGACAGAAAGTACTATGTGTTTATTGAAATATTTTCAGTTTAAAGCATACTGAGAAGTACATAATGAGTAGCTATATGTCTCTGACTGTCTCTGTAACCTATGTGGCTGTCGACATGAAAATACATGATTTTGTGTTGAAATATCATATGAAGATTGCATTCTTCAATGAAAGTCAAAGCTCACGCCTTTTAATAATGGGGTTGGGCAGGAACTACAAAATACCAGATGCTAAGTAGTAAATATTTTAGAGTAGCTTAGGCCTGCGGCTTCGCCCGCATGGAAATCGATAATTGTCTCACGATATCATACGAAACCGGTTAAAAAGTATTCTGTGTGTTAATCCAGGTTATAATCTATCTGTGTGCTAAATTTCATTCAAATCCGTTCAGTAGTTTTTGTTTGAAAGAGTAACAAACATCGATACATCCCCACATCCATACATCCTCACCAACTTTCGCATTTATTATATTAGTAGGATAAATCGTTTGTCCACTTTCATAGTACTGTCTCATTTCCCTTCAAAATACAACTAGATACACTAGAAAACTATTTCAATAGTTACTCATTCAAAGCGCCATGGAACGACTCCCCTTGATCATAGATAAAATTGAAAAGTCTAATCGGCCTGTATGTCATTCCCTCGGACACCTTCAAAACGAAAAACAACCATACAGTATGGTTGCAGAAATACGAATGATGGTGATACTATTCTAGACAAATCTTTTCTCTCTCAACTAAAAACTAACCTACTAGGTACACAAAGCAAAACATCAAGCCTGCATTGCCTAAAGGGGTAGACAGCGGTCAAAGTAGTGATAGCCTAGTGGTATGACCTTCGGACTGCCAAGACATAAGTCTCGAGTTCGAACCCAAGGCCTAAACCCAAGCGTATTGTGTAATTATCACTTGCTTCGGTGAAGGAAAACATCGTGAAGAAACCAGAACCAGCATGGCTGAGAGATATTTCTTGACGGCATGTAAAGCCAAGTCAGAGGCCGATAGGCGGCATAAAAACTCTGACACCAGGTTAGGCACTAATCACAAGAAGAATAAAAAGGAAGCAGCCAAAGGTAATGAAAACTTAACCTACCAAAACCAAAACGTCATGCCTGCATTCTCCAAAAGAGTATACAGAGGGCTAAGTACAACCACATTTCGCTACGTTTACTATAACTACACAAGGCCTACGTGCCTACGTATAGGTACCATAGTTTCGTGTAATAGGGGGCCAGCCAGTCAATGACCGGGACATACTCAGACTCCGGGTCGCAAATGTGAATTTCCTATCTCATCTTCTTTTATATTGCAACTAACTAGGTTTATTATAACAAAAGCATATTATGGTGTGGCAGTGTGGATTAGCATTTCGCCCTCGACTTCGTCCGCAAAAATAGTGATAGCTTGGCTAATATGCATGATATAAATATAATTTATACATGCACCCACGAATAATGTAGCTTTCTGTTGGTGAAAGAATTTTATGATTTGGATCATTGCTTCCGGAGATTACCCCCTACATACAAACATACAAACAAATGTTACCTATTTATAATATTACAATTAAGTATTATAGTATAGATTTCAGAGGGCTTAAAAAAATTACAATCTCTTTCCAAGAGATTTTGTATTTCGAAACGACTTTCACGACTAACATAAGATTTTTGATAGATCCAATACAATTTTACTAATTTATTTATTCAATTAGTAAAAAGTGTATAGCTAAGGAGTTTGTATTTTTGTTTAAAATGTTAATGCGTTTATTTTAATTATTGCTTGTCTTGTCTTGCTCGGTTTGTTTTTTTTTTTTATTATTCATTTTTTTTTGTGTTTAGCCTTAAGTTTTTAATTTTATGTTTTGTTGTGTGAACTTGTGGCTTGTGCCAAATATATATGTTTTCTTTCTTTCTTTATCTTCGGAATTACCAGTTGGATTTGAAAAATTATTTTAGCATTTGATAAACCAATTTTAGAGGAAGATAAACTATAGCAAACTAGCTAACTATAGCTAGCTAACTGTAGCTGTTGCCCGCGGCTTCGGTCGCGTTTTGGTCGGAAATTATTCCACGGGCACGTTGTAAATAAAGCCTAAAGCACTTTGGGATAATGTAGCTTCCTATTAGTGAAAGAATTTTCAAAATCGGTTCAGTAGATTCAGAGATTTCCCCCTACATACAAGCTTACAAACAAATTTTACCTCTTTATAATATTATATGTTATAGTATAGAAGTATAGATTTATCATCACGCTACGACCCTTAAGAGCCGATCGGCGGCGGCGGGTGCACTTGCAAGCCACAGCTAGTCGTTGATAAAATGAGATATTGTGTACCGAAATGCCCAGCCATACCCATAAAACTATTTACCAAAGACCGCCTACCTACCTACCACCATAGGTACCTAAGTACCTATGTTCCTGCTACCACGAAAATATCCGAACAGCAATTTTACCACTCAAATAACTCATAAAATAACACCTACAAACACTATATCAACCCTAAAACGCTACAGGCATTCTCTCGCAAACTAGGGATAGCACGAGTTAACCCTTCAGCAACACGGATGCGTGGCGCATCAAATATGTACCATTCAACACATTCAGCGACACAAGCGATCGCTCAAAGCTGAGCTTAAAGCGATTTAAAGCGGCTATGAAAGCTATAGCGAGCGCGGTTATGGAATTGAATGATTAGTGATTCTGATATCAAAGTGGTAATGGGTTATTTTGTTCGATGGTCTAGCTTTTGGGTGAGATTATTAAGTGCGAAGTAAGGAGCTCGTGGTAAAATAATAAGAGCCACTCGGGTCAGTGTTTAGGTTGAGCCGTGCTTGCCTAGGTTGGTCTGTGGATGGGTGACCGCCCATTACATACCGAGTTTCCTCCGTGCCTCGGAAAGCACGTTAAGCCGTTGGTCCCTGTCATCTGTAGATCTTTGACAGTCGTTACAGGTAGTCAGTGGCCCAAAAAGTCTGACAACCAGTCTTACCTAGGGGTATCGTATTACGATATCGTAATACTAACTGGGTTGTGGAGGTCAGATGGGCAGTCGCTCCATGTGAACTGCTGGTATTCAGCTGCGGTAAGACTCCGGTAAGACTGGAAGCCGACCCCAACATAGTTGGGAAAATGCTAGACAGATGACAATTCTAAGTGCGAAGTAAGAGGGTTTTAGTCTAAATTTAAGGACATTGCACTTAAAAATATTCAGTCAATCTAATGTCGTGCCAAGATTTAGAAGATTTTTCATACATCGCGCTTGTAATCTCCGAAGGATAAGACCAATAGCGAAGAGCGTAATAATAGTACACGTTTTTTCTCTTGCAAAAATAATTATTGATGCATACATCCCTAGTGCAATTGAGAAAATTCACTTTTATATTGTTTTGTGAAAATTTACAAACTAATATCAGAACTTTCAGTGATGATTTTCAAGCTCGTATTTTAGAATCTTTGCAAAAAAATAATAATAATGAAAGTTTGTAATTATCCTGTCACATAAATATATTCTAGAAGGTCTTTCAACCAACTGCACTATCTTTTGTACGACTGCTTTATAATCACTACAACATAGTGTGACTATCTGTCACGTACTCTTAATTATTAAATAAATATTATAGTCTTCATTCTTAGTTTAAAAACTACTCACGGCTTCTGCCACTTACAAACCCATAAATTTTTATTTTATGATTTGCCAGTCTGACGGGTTACCGTAATTAATAACAAACGCAACGAGTCCTTCTTAGAAATTGTAGAAAAATATTGAAGAGCTTGTAAACTCTACGAACAAAAGTAGCAGGCGCGCCAAGGCGAATCTTAAAGAATTCTAAGAAACTCCGATTTCTACTCGCCGCTCAACATCTGGTTGCACTACACCACGGTCAAAGCATCCTAAGGGATACTTAAAACAATTGAGACATTTGTACAAAAAACCAGCATTTCTGGGAAGAAATGCGTGGTGTTTTTAGAGGCTGAGGCCGGGGGAAGTTTGGTGAACGGGGCAGTCGGTCTTATACCGCTATAGGGTACGGATCCAGACGATATAGGCTATTTTAGTAAAGTTAGGAGACTTGGTGAATACCGAGAGTCTATGTCCAAGTGGGTTGTCGCAAGAGTGCGATAATTGTCGAATAAGTTAAATATAGTTGGGTTAGAAGCCCTGTGTGTGTGTTTGTTGGTGAGCAACTGGGTGAGTCCTTTCTTCCAATAATTATCCTAGGCTGATGTTGTGATTAAAGTTCTTAAAACTACACAGACAGAAACGTGTTGCTGAGGAGTTTGTTGCGCCACTTCTTCTCCTCAGCTCCAACACTAGGAAGTGGTGAAGGGTGGGCGCTTTTGGGGCTGTCTTTAGGGTTTCAATAGAGTTGATCCCCAACTCTATTGCAAAATGGTTATTGAGTTTTGATTATTAACTCT
The DNA here is from genome assembly GCA_947578425.1 of Eugnorisma glareosa. NCBI lineage: Eukaryota > Metazoa > Arthropoda > Insecta > Lepidoptera > Noctuidae > Eugnorisma > Eugnorisma glareosa. The sequence goes on from OX387981.1 coordinate 4,262,948, forward strand.
ATTATCTGTTAATTCTTGAATTATATGTATTCATTAGCTCCGACCAACAATTCAGCCAATTTGCCTTTTGAGTTTCGAGACTCAACCCCATTATGATCAACCATATAGTGATTCTATGTTCTTTATCTCTGACAAATGATTCGGTCAGGCTGACACAAGCACGGGTCTTGCAGATGCGCTAGTTGTACAGAAAGAGCACATGATCCATGGGGTGGGATTGGAATGGTTTGATACCACAACTATTATATACCCAGTCGAAAGACTGTTAGGGACCATGACTACTGATTAGCATGGTGATTGACGTTCTGCCGCTGAAAAGCCGCCCTTGTCACGTTATCCAGTTCGAAAGGACTGCTAGGGACAATGCTCACTAGGAGCATGATGTCGACGTATTGCCGCTGAAAAGCCGCCTACGTCACTTATGGAAATGTTGCTCTGAGTGCACCAGGTGTAGATGTGAAGCATCGTGTAGTCACGACTGACCAATTACCTATTACGCTAGCGTAAGGGTTATTTACAAGAACTATTGGTTGTATATAATTATACTTTGCATCTCCCAGTTATGTTTTACCTTTTTGAAACCACTTTCAATATATTTCAATAACTATGAATTCCCTAATCTGATTTACAATATCTTTCAATCCTTTCCTTGTTCTAATAATGATTCAAGGCATTGGACTTCTTCATGTTAAGGAATTCAGTTATCTTAGTCGGTGGGAAGGCGACCAGTCAGGGACGAACCTTACAGGGCCGTGCGGATGGCGGGGCGCGGCCTTTTCCCCTTCGGGGGAAACCGACCTTAGTACTAATATTAATATGATTTAGGAAAAACGAAAATTTTATCAGCCTAGGGTAATTTAGGAACAGTCACAATAGTATAAACAAAGTCGCTTCCCGCTCTCTGTCCCTATGTATGCTTAGATCTTTAAAACTACGCAACGGATTTTGATGCGGTTTTTTTTAATAGATCTATCTATTAAAAAAAACCGCATCAAAATCCGTCCATCACTCTAGTGATTCAAGAGGAAGGTTTATATGTTCGACATTGCACCCGTGCGAAGCCGGGGCGGGTCGCTAGTCAACTATAAAACCCACATATCTGCTAAATCTATCACGAAAATCAGCCTACCTAGTACCTGTACTCACTATGCGCATCAACTAAAGCCCGATTGTCTTTCGTCTGTTGCTCAAACCGGTGCTCATCTCATTGAGGGTTCATTGACAGCGAATACACCGAATTTATCTCTCTGCTGGGTACAAAGACACTAAACGGAGCGATGAATGAGTACGTTGTTAAAGATATTCAGTAGATGGTGATGTAAGTTTTAGTTTTTTATTAAGTATTCAATCGGCCTCGATGATCTAGTGGTCATAATCGCGACTACTGAGCATGAGGTCCTCGGTTCGATTCCCGGGTCGAGGAAAGTGTTATTGGATTTTTCCATCAGGAATTTTCTCAGTAGAAGCCACGGAGTCTGGATTTGTGCCCGGTAGATGGCTTTAGGCTCGCCCCCTATTACAATAACTGGCGAAATGTGGGAGTAGGTACTATTAGATACACCTCTGCCTATCCCGTTGGGGCTAGCAGGCGTGTTGATTTTATAAGATAGATAAGAGGGTAGTTATTGGGCTAATGGTCGCAAATAATGGGTATTTTAAGACCCATATTGAAGTCGAAAGGCAAGTGTTCTCCCAGTCATCGCAATTTTTTTTTTTCTTGACTATATACCTGGGAATCTTCTAGTAACGGATACATTGGAGGTCAAAGTTACAAATTTATCACAAGTTAAAAAATAAAAAAAATGTTATAACTTTACATTTTATCAAAAAATACCTCCATGACCCCCGTAATATTCAATGCATCAGCACAATGTTTTGAATGCGTTACATTAGGTCCTACCGTAAACCGTAATTTCAGACCAAAAAAACCGGTTCCCAGCAATATGTTTTGCATAAATTAGGTAATTAAGTCAAACTAAGTCCTTAGTTTGATGCATAGAATGCTTGGTTGACAGCTTCGTGAAGGGCCCATTTACACCTTGTATGAGTGTGGCATTCGGAATACGATTTTGGGAAACTGTTAGAATTAGGTTGTTAGGTTTAGAATTCTCAGTATCAATTCAGAGGCTGTATTTATGATCGATTAATCCTAACCGGCTCGTAGCGAAATAATAACAGCCACCCATCTATCTTGATTTTAAGCCGCGCTTGCCTAGGTTGGTATATGGATGGGTGACCCTACTTACCGAATTTTCTCCGTTCCTCGGAAAATCACGCTAAGCCTTTCCGCTCGGATCAATATTCAGGTTAAGCCGCGTTTGGCTAGGTTAGTCGGTGGATGGGTGACCACCCATTACTTACCGTGTTTCCTTTGTGCCTCGGAAAGCACGTTAAACCGTTTGTCCCGGATGTCATTTGTAAATCTTTGACAGTCGTTATGGGCAGTCAGTGGGCCGAAAGTTTGACAACCAGTCTTACCCAGGGGTATTGTATTACCCAGTACTAACTGGGTTGTAGGGGTCAGATAGGCAGTCGCTCCATGTAAAATACTGGTACTCAGCTGCATCTGGTTAGACTGGAAGCCAACTCCAACATAATTGGGAAAAGGCTAGGCTGATGGATGATCAGGCTCGCCTCTTAATCGTTACATGAGGATATTAGACCTGCAGGATGTGGGTGTACTTTTCATGACACTTATGCCTAAGAAAATACTGCCTGCTCTACGCAATACAGTCGTTATGATAAGTGAGTAAATGAAACAAAATACTTTCTTTAGACACCAGTATAATTATGGATCCATTCTCTTATACTGCTGTCGGAAATATTCGTGTAGACGCCGGGCATTGGTCGACCGCATCCGAAACCGAAAGACGAGAGGCCGACGAGCCTCCCGAAAGATACTGCTCCACCTCCGCTGTCACCCTGGAAGGACATTTTTAATCTATACTAATATTACAGAGAGGTAAAGTTTGTGAGTTTGTGAGGTTGTAGGGGGTAATCTCTGGATCTACTGAACCGATTTAGAAAATTCTTTCACTAATAGGAAGCTAGCTACATTATCCCCGAGTGCCATAGGTTATATTTACAACGTGCTCTGGGATAATTTCCGAACAAAATGCGAGCGAATCCGCGGGTTTGTTATAAAATAAAAGACTGCCTCGTTGGTCTAGTGGTCGCAAGCACGACTGCTGAGCATGAGGTCCTGGGTTCGATTCCTAGATCGGGCAAGGTGCTCGCCCCCTATTGCATGGGACTTAAACATATCTGGTGAAATGTGGGTGTATTATTATACCTCTGCCTATCACTACGGGGATTACACGCGTGATGTTATGTTATAAAACAAAAGGTCATGTTCTAGCCTTCACTTTGCCAATTTGTCTGTAATGACAAAGTTAGCTTAGATGAGTCAGGTACTTGCAAAGTAATGAAACTATTAAAGCAGCATAATTGTGTAAAGCATTGCATTCCTCATTCTAACTGAATGCCTAATTGGCCGTTCTCACCAACACAAATTGTCACCTAACTCAATTCCTAATTGTCCGTTTTCACCAACACTAAGTGTCACCTAACCGAATGTCTAATTACCGTTTTCACCAACACTAAGTGTCACCTAACTGAATGCCTAATTGTCCGTTTACACCAACACTAAGTATCACCTAACTGAATGCCTAATTCCTGTTTTCACCAACACAAAGTGTCACCTAACTGAATGCCTAATTACGGTTTTCACCAACACTAAAAGTCACCTAACTGCACGCCTAATCACTAAGTGACAACTAACTCAGTGCCTAATTGGCCGTTTTCACCAACACTAAGTATCACCTAACTCAATGCCTAATTGGCCGTTTTCACCAACACTACGTGACACCTAACTGAATGCCTAGTTACCATTTTCACCAACACACAGTGTCACCCAACTGAATGCCTAAGTACCGTTTTCACCAACAGTAAGTGTCACCTAACTGAATGCCTAAGTACCGTTTTCACCAACACACAGTGTCACCTAACTGAATGCCTAATTGGCCGTTTTCACCAACACTAAGTGTCACCTAACTCAATGCCTAATTGGCCGTTTTCACCAACACTAAGTGTCACCTAACTGAATGCCTAATTACCGTTTTCACCAACACTAAGTGTCACCCAACTGAATGCCTAAGTACCGTTTTCACAAACACTAAGTGTCACCTAACTGAATGCCTAAGTACCGTTTTCACAAACACTAAGTGTCACCTAACTGAATGCTTTATTACGGTTTTCACCAACACTAAAAGTCACCTAACTGCACGCCTAATCACCGTTTTCACCAACACAAAGTGTCACCTAACTGAATGCCTAATTGGCCGTTTTCACCAACACTAAGTGTCACCTAACTGAATGCCTAATTGGCCGTTTTCACCAACACTAAGTGTCACCTAACTGAATGCCTAATTACCGTTTTCACCAACACTAAGTGTCACCTAACTGAATGCCTAAGTACCGTTTTCACAAACACTAAGTGTCACCTAACTGAATGCCTAATTACGGTTTTCACCAACACTAAAAGTCACCTAACTGCACGCCTAATCACTAAGTGACAACTAACTCAGTGCCTAATTGGCCGTTTTCACCAACACAAAGTGTCACCTAACTGAATGCCTAATTGGCCGTTTTCACCAACACTATGTGACAACTAACTGAATGCCTAATTGTCCGTTTTCACCAACACAAAGTGTCACCTAACTCAATGCCTAATTGGCCGTTTTCACCAACACTAAGTGACAACTAACTCAATGCCTAATTGGCCGTTTTCACCAACACTAAGTGACAACTAACTCAGTGCCTAATTGGCCGTTTTCACCAACACAAAGTGTCACCTAACTGAATGCCTAATTGTCCGTTTTCACTTACTCACTGGTTCACTTAGTGTTGGTGTTGGTTCACTTTGTGTCGTGTTGTGTTGAGTTTGTGCTCACCTGACAAGCATCGTGCCCCCATCCGCCCGCGCAGAACATCCTCGGAGTCAGGGTGTGGTTGTACCAGGAGTTGTCCACTTCTTGGCACTCCTGCATGGGGACGATCTTGATTTGAACTTGTTGTAGGGTGTCGAGGTAGTCACCCTGAGAAAGCATGAAGAAGGTTATGATAAGGCGCACTTCCAACGTTTGGCCCCAAAACTGGAACGGGCCGGGGCTGCCTTCAAGCGGCTCCTGCCCAACCTCCAAACGCCTCCTGCCGGAGGCTCTACGCGGGGATCGTGCGGTTCATGGCCCTTTACGGGGCCCCGGTATCGGTATCGGTAACGTGCCCCAAAAGGTGGTAGCCGTAAGGCTAGTCCGTGGTTACCGCATGATCTCCTGCGAAGCGGCGAGCCTCCGTGCCGGATTGCCGCCATGGGATCTAGAGGCAACTATCCTCTCTCCGCGCGCCTGCACGAATAGCGCGCGGAGGCTCTACGCCGGGGGGAAACTCCGCTGCCGCGGCAAATTGCCGCTCAGTGCAGACTTCCAGCGTGATCTCATGGCGACAAGGAGAGAACGACGGTTGCAACCCCTAAAGGGCACGCCACAATAGTGGCGATAAGTCCCCTCTTTGAGGAGTGGCTTGAGAGGCGCCACGGCGTCCTTACCTTCCGCCTGACGTAGGTCCTCACCGGACACGGTTGTTTCGGGAGGTACCTGCACCGGATCGGGCGGGAGGAAACGCCCGGGTATTACCATTGTGAGGATCGACTGGAGGACATGGTGGAGCACACGGTGGAGGTCTGCCCCGCGTGGGCGGAACACCGCCCTGTCCTCGTAGCGGCGATCGGCGGCGGCGACCTATCGCGTCCGGCCTTGGTTCAATCCATGGTCCGGAGCGAGACGGAATGGGACGCCGTCGCCTCCTTCTGCGAAGCAGTCATGCTAGCGAAGGAGGCGGCGGAACGTGAGAGGGAGAGAACCTCAGGTCCCAGCCACCGCGGGTGATGCACCGGGCGTCATCACGTGGCCACCACGTGGCCACCGGCCACCGTAGGCGCGGGCCTGTGGACGGTGAGCTATGGGCTAGCTCCCCGTCCGTCCGTCTTATGACGACAGGTCGTGTCGACGGCGCGTTCGTGTTCCACGCGCGCCTCAAAGAGATGTCAGCAATACGAGTAGGAAGGGGTCCGCAAGGGCGATGCTTGCCGGGGCTGCGGGACTGTTCGAAAGAGATATCGTGGCCCCGGAACTTAAAGGGCGATGAAAGAACATGGATGGGTTTTAGTCAGTAAAAGTCTGACACTCCCTCCTGCTCCGCCCAGAGCGGGAGGAGTTATTTGATGACTTCATACACGAAAAAAAAAAAAAAACTTTATGATAACGTTCAACTTTGTTTAAATTGTGTTCGATTCTTAAAAAACAAGGGTACAGTCATGTTAATAATCGCATCGTTCATTGAATTCGAGGCGATTTCATGAAAAAGCTGTCTCAATTTTTACTTGAAAAACCTTACTAGCCTCTATTTAAGACAAATGTTGAAATAAAACAAATATACAATATGTAAAAAAAAACCTGTCCGATTATTAATTAATTCATTCATCATTTGTCTGTTCATTAATTGAATTAACGAGGAGATTATTAAGCTGACTGTACCATTTTTGTTTACAGTTTATTTTGTGTCTATTTTGCGAAAACATAAAAGTGAAATCACTTTAAGTTTCACGGGCAATGGAGAGGGCTATGCTCGGAGTTTACTTGCGTGATCGAATCAAAAATGAAGACATCCGCAAGAGAACCAACTAACCAAGGTTACCGACGTAGCCCGAAGAATTTCCAAAATGAAGTGGCAGTGGGCAGGGCACATTGCTCGCAGAACGGATGGCCGATGGGGCCGAAAAGTTCTGGAGTGGCGACCGCGAACCGGAAGACGTTGCGTTGGAGGCCTCCCACTAGGTGGACCGATTACCTGGTGAAGGTTGCGGGGATCCGCTGGTTGCGAGTCGCACGGGACCGGTCAGTGTGGCGACACTTGGGGGAGGCCTATGTCCAGCAGTGGACGTCTTTCGGCTGAAATGATGATGATGATAATGTGGACACGGTGGATACGGACACTATGTAGTAACGAAATAATAACTGATACCAATTTTGAGTTTCACCAACTGCACACACGTGTACTCAGTCTCTCGTGTCGAGTTGGTGAAAAACCTGTTGTGTTGAAGGTTAAGTTGAAAATCGAATGAGAAAATTTTATAGTTTGCGGTAACTTGACGTGCTGGCGACTGTACATTATAGGTAAGTAGTTTTCGTTTGGCAGTCGAACTATTGGCTCATAGACATCACTGCACTACGTGAGAAGGTTGGTACGAGTATTATGGCCCTGACGTTAGAAAGTGAAGCAACATGCTGGTCGTAAGAGCGACAGCTGAACGTAATCTGGGGATCGATCCCCAAGTCAGGAAAAATGCTATTGAAATTTTGCATTACAATCTCAGTTACCACCCTCAGTCCAGCCAGCCCTGGGGAAACATGAATATCATTGAATAAACACCTCTGTCCGCCCCTCTTTGACAAACACATACATACATTCATCTTAGACACACGCCTTTTCCCCATGGTGGTAGGCAGAAACCACAGAACGCTACCTGCTACGATCCTTACTCCGTTTGCCTTGTCCACGTTCATGGATCTGGTATACCCGCACGCCGGTTGCGAGTACTACGCAACTGACATTTCTGAAAAACCTCATAGATAAGGTCAGTCAATGTCCGTCTAGGTCGTCCTCTCCCGGCGTTGCCACTCACATAGAAAAGATGATATTAAAATCTAGATAGATTTAAAATCTATAAATTAAACACACCTGTTCCTTCCGATAACCCCATCCAGCCATAAAAATATGTTCTCCGACTACCCCACTCAGCTGGATCGTATGAACTTGCTTACTGAGATGGAGGGTACGGTTCAACGTCAGGAGTTGGACGTCGTAGTCAAACCCATGCTTAAGCTGATACTTCGGATGGACGATGTGGTCTACGATGGTGACTTGAAAACCCTTGAGGCGGTAGGAGCTGCCAACACGGATATAGGTGTAGTTTGTTCTGAAAATAATATTGAAGTTATAAACGAGATTTTTCCCGTGGCTTCACTACCGCGTAGTTTGGAAAATGTAGATAAAAAAATTATATCTGAACCCAAGTCATGGTCTTATGGTGCCACATTATTTGTTCTTTGCTCTTGCAGATCCTCATGGATGTCCTCCGCCCTGGAGCAGGCTGAGGGGTCTCCAGGGAAGCGGAAGTCGCACTAGATCCCGTTACCCCCGACGCAAGTGTGCGTGGGAACCGGTGTTCTTCGACTACCTGGCGCCGGGGAATAGCGCAGTTCGTCACACTCCCCCGGACAGGTTTTGGCCTACATAAACATGCGGACGCCGTAGCCGTCAGAACATTTTGTGACGGGACTCCACATTCACACTGGTCTGCGAGGGGTCGATGATTCAAAAAGATGTCAGCAAATCGGAAAGGGTCCGCAAGGGCCGATGCCTGCCGGGGCTGCGGGACTGTGTGAAAGAACGGCCCTGGAACACAAAGGGCTAAGAAGGAACATGGATGAGTTTTAGTCGGTACAAGTCTGACACTCCCTTCCGCTCGGCCCAGAGCGGGAGGGGTCATTTGATAATTTCCAATCCAAAAAAAAAGAGGGTTCGATGATACCCTGTTTGGCCAGATTGAATTTGCAGCGGCCAATTGAAGCTGGTAGTCGGTTCTTAGATTTCCATACTGACGATTTTAGTTCGTAACCAGGCGGTCCCCTTCTCTGCCGGAGTTATGAAGTGTGGGGCATAAACCAGGGTCATATGAAAGGACAGCTAAAACTGTTATAGTGTTCAGTGTTTAGATAAAGGAGGATATGAAGAGAGAGACTTACCCACAATGAGCTGTCGTCAGTGCCCATTTCCTATGTATAAGAGCTCCACCGCAGACATCACCATAGTTGACTTGGTATGGCGCATGGATGATTCTGATTTCATATCCACCGATGATACTGTATTTCAATCAAGTTCAATGTAATGCAAAGACACAATCATGATGTGTATGTATGAGGAATACTATGAAAGAGAAAGGAGTAAATGATGCCGTGACAGGGGAGAATGGAAGAAGAAAGCTTGTTGCGCCGACCCCAAGTAGAATGAGACATGGACAGGAAGATCATGAATGAAATGCAACCTTGCTGAGTGCTGTGTAACTGTAAACATGAATAATAATATCTATTTATTTATTTAACACTTCAAGCACAAAGTACAGAGGCGTACTTTACATAGGCATTTTCTACCAGTCAACCTTTGGGTGATGCAGAGACAAACATTGGAATTGAATTGAATAATAATAATAATTTAATTTTAAAAGAATGGAATAACTTAATATTTTTCCTTAAAAATACGTATTCTGGAAGTGTCACCAGATGGTTTACCCAGCTCTCTCCTTCTAACTTCAATCATTTATCTTATTCCAACTAAAAAATCAGCCAAAAGTTATTTTTTTTTTTCCTTTATATGCTATCTTCGTTGTTTACGATCATGCTGAACTCTCCTCTATCATTTTAGCCTATCCATAAGGGGGTAGCCCGCGAAATTCAAATAAAATTTTGTTACATTTTTTGCATTTGTTGGTCAGTGTGAGGTTGAATTTTGATTAAAACATGATCCGCGGCCGTAACAAATTTTAGCTTTACAGAGTTCTATTCATTAAAATCCTCAATGAAAAATAATAAAAAAAACGTAAGAAAATATGAATTCCGCGGCCTACCCTGGCGTTTCCATCTAAAACCGTATTGAAATGGGCTTCGAGCCTGAAAGGCAACAACAAAAAAAAAATCAACGTCTACGGAACCACGAAAATCAGCCGCTAAAACCCCTCTTCAAGAGATGACGAAATCTGAGCATAACTGTACAAAATCGAATTATGAAGTCGTTTTTATCAAGACACGTGTTGCTCACCTACGCACGCAGACAAAGTTAGTTAAAAACACTATAACTGCGAAAAACATTACGACACAGAATCAAACGCGTTTCATCAGAATTCCAATTAAAAATCATCAATTGATAAAATCAAGCAAGAAATTAATATGGAATCGTCATAAAAGATATGACTGTATTGCGTGATGGCGTTGTTTTTGGCAATTATAGAACCGCATGCAGGCGTTCTTTATCGAAATACATATATAAACATTCGTCAGATAAGAAGGGTGTAACAAGAACCTTAACGCAGCCTAAAGGTACTTGTTCTCCCCGTCATTGGGATCATTTTTTTGTTCTAGACCATACCTGGGAACCATCTAGTTACGGAGATATTGGGGGTCAAAGTTCCAACTTTTTCACATTTTTTTTTAAATATGTCGGAGTGGCAGGATTTACTCCGCTAGGCTTCTACATCATGGGCAGACGATGGGTCTTGTGCTATGAAAAGACACTGAGCGATACATTGTTTCTAGCAAAACTAACGAATTACTTGAGATTACAACTTAGCAAAATAACACGGGGCACAATGAATTGGGTACAGTTCCAAAAGGTCTTAACTCGGCCGCGATCAGACACTGACTGTCGTCCTAGCTCAGACTTTTTGACAATCAGGGCTCTGTGACAAGTGGCACTGTGGTGTGGGTAGATTTGTAAGTAGATTGCGTGATGTCACCACCGCGTACTTGTGATTCATTTTAAGCCTGTACCAATGACCGTCTCCGACACGGCCATCCTGCTTGCACACGTCCTCGTGTGATGGTTACCCTGCAAACAAACAGTTCACGACAGAAATTTGTTCCACTCGGTCACCCCTGATCAAACTCTACATACATCAGGTCGCTGAAGGTAAAGAACTCTATACAACAATCTCTACCCTGGGCCATGTATCATAGTCGTTCGAATCAACGTTTAAAACTCTACTGCAACCAAAAACTGTCAAGCTTACAGAAACCTTCAAGTAAAACCTCCAACGCCACGGCTCTCCAGCTGACTAGCAATCGCATTGCTCTCACACATCCATCGCATGGATCAAAACTCGCGCATCCATCAAATGACTCGTCTATGGTCGGTTCTGTCACGACACGCACGCCCGGCCTTTGTAACTTGTTTTAAGAGGGCCCTTCCCGGCCCGTCTATCGTCAACGCGAGCATGGTCGAAAAGCTTGTTGTTTCATTCAGAGCCACAGCGGCGATTTTCTTTCGATTCCCCTGTCTTACCCCGCCCCGACCCCGTACATCTCGTCTCCCGCGCACCTCATGCCGCCTAACGCGAAGACATTGAACGAAAAATAGTGTTCGAAAATTTCTTAAACTTGTTCCAGGACATACGTGTTTTTGAATAAGTCTTACAAGTGTGTGAAATAAATATTTGTCATAATACCTACTTATGCAAACAGGAACCAATCCACACACATGCCAAAATCGAGATAAGGACACAGAAGCTTATAAAAATGAACCTTCTATCAACCCTGTAAATATCAAAATGATCTGACAATTTTGACAGAACAAAACATTTCTATGACAAAGTTATCAACCAACATAACAGGAGTTGTTCAATAAACTAACAAGATTCATACCCCATAGTCACCCAACAATTCTAAAAAATCATTGAAATTACTTTTTTTAATAAGACCATACCACATGGTCCCTTGCATTTTTTATTTTTTAATCAATTTTCGTAGAATCATGCGGGTTGGTTCTTGTTTGCATATTAAAATTGGCTTAATCTTTTAAGTTTACCATGAGTCACATTACTTGGTTCCTTGATGATATAACCTTATTTACAACATCTAAATAGTCATGTCATTTGAATCTGTGTTGTATAATAAACTCCTCAAATTTCATAATAATTGATTTACTGTTTCGAACAATGAAGAGAGTGAACACCATACCGTGGCCCCGGAACACAAAGGGCGATGAAGGAACATGGATGGGTTTTAGTCAGTAAAAGTCTGACACTCCCTCCTGCTCAGCCCAGAGCGGGAGGAGTCATTTGAAGATTTCCCATCAGAAAAAAAAAAAAAGGATACAAACTATGATTTCTAACTGCCTCAATCATTCGGATAATGAAGAGAACAACAATCAAGGTATGTAAACAATTTAGAGGTTATAAAAAGTTTTTGTTGTTTCTTGAAACTTTTTACTTAGTCATTTCTTCAGTTTGTTGCACGATTATAACTAAATCATGTTTTTAACAGACTGGCTCGTGAAAGTTTAGGCCATTTGTACGAGTATTAACATTCATAATAAAATGTGTATACTCATTATTGGTATAATCTATTTTTTTATTAGAGAGAGTAAATTGACATTACCTGTGCTACCACGTTATAACGTTTCGTAATTATTATAAAATAGACTTCAGTAATGTTTAACTACTTTGCCTTAAAAATGTTATCCCTTTTTCAGATTTTTATGATAACTCTCGACCAAGCAGTCCAATGCAGGTTTCTTCAGGTACTTATTGTTTATGTTATTTCTGTATGTTTTGCATTTTGAATGTTGTGTTGCTTTTTTGTGTGCTGTTGTTTTAGTACTTCTTCTGTCATAACGAAAAGGGGCGTAACTACATCATCAGGTCTGTGGTTTAGGCCTGAAAGCGTGACAGACATACAGTTTTTTTTATTTTTTTTTATTTTTTTTTATCCTTGTTCCTCCAACAAGATTTCTCGGAGGCTTTATTAATATCTGTAATATCTTTCATTCCATTTCTCGCATTTTTGCCTCTCGCACTTGCATGCCGCATACTGGTTCTTTCTCGCATCCATCCACATTCATTCATTCAATGGGTGGGATTCCCATTCTAAATACTCTACTCTGCTCTACATTATTTTTTATCTTTTGCATTTACTGCTAGGGAAAGTAAATCAGTGCAATAGTCTTTAATAACCTTTTTCTTTTTAACTTATTACAGCTTATTTCATCTTATTTACTATTTTTGTTCTTATTTCTACTTATTCTTATACAATCTACCCATTCTAAGTACTCTATTTTATCTATCTTAAATTATATAACATTTACATTTACTGCTAGGGAAACAATCAGTGCATCAGTCTTAAAACATTTCCTTCATAAACTATTACAATACTTTATTACTAATTTTTTACATGTAACTTATAATATACTATTTTTATTCTTATTTCTACTTATTCTTATTTAGTCTATTTTTAATTCTTAATTTCTATGTTTGAATTTAATATATGTAACAATATATTTAAAACATAGTTTAATTATCTTAAATGTTTTTGTTTCGCTCAATTACTTTACTACAGATTTTAATGCAATAGTCTAAAAATTCTCGTCTCTCTTTTCCTGCTATTATTTCCGATATGTTACCTCTCTCTAGTTTTACATCTATTTTGTGTTCCAACTCATACCTTTCCATCGCGTACACTGGGCAGTCCAAAAGTAAGTGTGGGACAGTCTCATCTATTGCAGAATTACAGATGCACGATGGGTTCCCCTTACACTTGAAGCGATGCAAGTATTCGGAGAACCCACCGTGCCCCGTCATGATTTGAGTTAGCTGCGGTTTAATCTGAAACTTTTTGACCGTTCTGTACGCCGCCACTGCGTCCGGGAAAAACATTTTAGTAATGGAGGCTGTCTGACCCGCCGTATACCTTTGGTTCCATTCATCAAGCGTCGCCATACGAATGTTACGCTTGATGAAAGAAACCGGGCATAGGTCGTAGTCAGGCTTCCTCTTGCTATTCAGGGCGGCCTCCTTTGCCAGCTGATCCGCTCTTTCGTTGCCCTCTAACCCTGCGTGGGCTTTTATCCAAAACAAGTTAACCACCTTGTTTTGGTGGGATATTAATGTTAAATTATCCCTAGCTTCCACTGCCAGGGGGTGAAGGCAGCTGTGGTTTTTCACTGTCTGGAGGGCCGCCATGGAGTCGCTGTACACTCCGAAACTGGATGCCGAGTGCTTCTGGATTTCCCTTGTTGCCCGGCATATCGCCAGGAGTTCCGCCTGGTAGACCGTGCAGTAGACCGACAGCGCCAACTTGATAGCACGCGTCTCGGCGTCACCCTTCCATATAGAAAGTGCGGCCCCGACGCGCCCGCCAATTTTGCTGCCATCTGTGAAGATTTTAACCTCCAAGTCGGCGCTGGCATCGACTTGCTCACGGTTCGTCAGGCTCACGAACTCCAGGTCGATACGCCTAGCTGGCTGCGGGGATTCCATAGCGTGTGCCACCCGCTCCACCTCCCTACCCGCCGGCACTGCCTGGGATACGCCTCTCCTGGTCTCATAAAGTGAGGCCGCCTCGCGGACCCGGAGATCTAGAGGGAGCATCCCAGTCAGAACCAGTGCCGAGTTCAGGGACACAGTGCGGTAGGCTTTGCACATTTTCTGTGCAATTCCACGTTGCACGGCAGCCAGCTGCTTTTTAATTCCCACTTTATTCGCCGCTTGGGCCCATACACTGGCGGCGTACAGGACGATCGGCTCTATGGTGGCTGTATATATAATTTTAATTACCTCTGGACTAAGTCCCCAACTCACCCTTGCCGCCCTACACAATTGCTTGTATACACCTATGGCCCTGCGGCAAACATTAGAGACATGAGTGTTAAATGTCAACTTGTCGTCGATGGTGACACCCAGAATCTTGATTTCTCTCGAAATAGTAATGTCAATCCCGCCCATGCTCAGGCGTGGGGTATCATATTTTAATCTCCTTGTGATGACCATCGCATTCGTCTTCTGTGGTGCAAGTCTAAGTTTGTTTTTAACACCCCACGCCCGAACATGGTCGAGGGCGGCGTTGGCTTTCCGCTCGATTTCTATTGCTGTGTCACCATCGAAGACAAGAACAACATCGTCCGCGAAAGCCTGGGAGTAATCCCCCCTACTCTGCAAAGTCTTTAAAAGAGGGTCCAGGAGCAGGTTCCAGAAGAAGGGGCCTCCGATGGAGGCAGGGCTCCATCGGAGGCCCCTTAGACACAGCCTTTGCTTGTTCCCTTAGTATATTTCTCTCCACCATACCAGACTCTGACCCTTCTGTCCGTCAAGTAGCTGTCGATGACCCTCCTCAGGTTGACCGGACACTCTTCCTCAGCCAGTCGGACTCTGATAGCCGGCCACCAGGCGCTATCGAAGGCTCCCTCTATGTCTAGTGTTATAAGTATAACAATTTTCTTTTCATCAATCTTGTTGCGGATGTGCTGCATAAGAGCATAGAGAGAGTCTTCGGTGCTCCTCTGTGGCATGAATCCGTACTGGCGAGTACTCATCCTAGGTAGAATGTGAAACCTGAGGCGGGCCATCAGCATCTTCTCGTATATTTTTCCTAGGACAGGCAACAAGCCGATTGGTCTGTAAGCTTTCGGGGTGGTATAATCAACTTTACCCGGTTTCTTTAATACCACAACCGTAGCCTCCTTCCAAGGTTGTGGGAAGTACCCATGTTCCAGGCATTTGTTCAGAAGGGCCAGGAACATCTCTGGTGCACTTCCAATGGCACGGCTACAGATGTCGGCTGTGAGGCCATCTATTCCCGGAGCCTTTTTGGGGTTGAACGAATCGCTGGCTGATTTCAATTCTGCCATGGTGAAGGGTGGATCGTGGCTTTCCCTGTTCTCCTCTTTGTTGACTCGGTCCGCTTCCAGTCGGATGTGGCTATGGTACTCATCATCAGTACTGACCAAGTCATCCGGGTAAAAGGTTTCCGTGATAAATTTCACGGAGCCCTTTGCGTCTAGGGTTTCTCCATCCTTCACCATCGGCAGATCTTCCTCTTTACGCGTAGTCCTTCGTATTACTCTATATATCCCCTCCCAGACCCCTTCTCTATCCTGCTTGCAGCAAAAATCTTTCCAACTCTCGGTTGCAGCTTTTTCTTCCTCTAATTCGTACTCTGCTTTCTGTTTCAGGTACTCTCCTACGACCTTCGACCTTCGGACAGGAGCGGCGCACTGAATTCTCCGCTTCTTGGTGGCAACTTGGTTCTTCAACTTTGTGAGGTTTTCCGACCACCACGGCAAGGTAAAAGTTTCTTTTATTGTTTTGTTTGGCATTGCCGAGTTGTATGCTTCTTTAATTGCTATGGTTAAATTATTTGTTATTATGTCTAATTGTTCATTATTTCTAACCCTATCTATTTCTGATTTTGTGACTTTATACTCTATGGCTAATTGGTTGAATTTTTCACAAAAGTCGTTCCAATTGGCTTTTTTGGTGTTATAAATTCGTGTAGTTCTTTCAATTCTTATACCTATGGATTTCCGTAATTTGATGTTGAAAGTTATGCCGTTGTGGTCGGAACTCGTCAAGCCCTCGTCTATTCTCCAGTCATCCACCAACCCAAGAATGTTCGTCGAGCAGGCTGTGATGTCGACGTGGCTGGTGTACCTCTGTCCTCCTCTGATAGTGTCGAAGGTCGGGATTTCCCCTGTGTTGAGTACGTGAAGCCCCAGCTCTCCGAGAGTTCCACACACGTCTTCGCCTCTACTATCGATGACTGGGCTTCCCCACCATACATAGTTAGTTTCATAAGACTAAGTAATGTTAATTGAAAAGCCTATTTTTCAAGTTATGTATTAAATAACAATCTGAATTAATTTATGATTAAAAGCAGGCTATTATTCTAGATTTGCTGCGCAAGCGACGAAGTTTTGGTAGGCACGGTGTGGTTAATAATTCGCATGAAAAAACGACTTGCAAAGGGAGTGATGGAGCTATATCTGATCCTAATTTGTCTGCTCAATTGCTTACCGTCCCTACTGAAGCTTCCCAGTTTTCTCTGTGTCCTCCGCTGTCTTTAGCTACAAATTTGGTGAAGGAAAATACAACAAAACTTACTTCTGTTGGTATTGATGACATTGAAACTGATGTTGAAAAAAGCATAGAACCGCCTCCATACTCACCGCTGACCCCACGTCCAGTCATTACTAAAAGTAACGAAGCTTCTGTAGTTTTATGGGCAGATATTAATTCCAGCAATGCTTTACTAACCTCAAAATCACTTACAGAGACATCTGCTGAAAAAAGGTATTTCACCGTTTCCTTTTATGTCGCCGGAAACGGCGTCTTTGTATCATATTTTAGCTGATTCAACGAACAATATTTTGAACACTGATGGTGAATCTGATATCTCAACGATCGCAAGCTTGAGAAGTGGTGAAGCTCCATTATTTATTGATAGCGATGATTCGGTAAGAGATCCTAATTACAACTATGCTGATGCGGACTATAGCTCGAGTGATGATAGCTCTAATGATTCAATTTCTTTGATATCTGCATGGTACTGCACTTGTAGAAATCAACCAAATACCTAACGGAATGAACGATATTGCTAATCATCAACCAGAACCAGTAAATTTAGGACCTCATAATGCTCAACAGGAAATTGCGCAAGTCGATGATGAGATGGCTTCTGTTTTAGAGTCTGCTATAGTATCTGACAATGGTAATGCTAATAATGATAGGTTACGCGTAGGAACTATTTCTGTTCACGATAATGAATCATTAATAACTGAAATAGAGGCCATGGGAAGGCCAAAAAGAGGAAGAAAGCCGAAATATGGTGGGCTATCGCGGGAAGAAAGGAAGAAACGAAAATACACAAATTTGTCTTATGTCAATTCTAGAAAAAAGATTGTCAGTCCTAAAGAATTTATAGATTTTCAATGCTGTTGCCTAAAAAAGTGTCACGAAAATGTGTCAGTAGAAAAGAGATTGACTCTATTTAAAAAGTTTTATTCCCTAGGATCTTATAATGCGCAAAATATGTTTTTAACTACTTTAATAAAAGAACAACCTGTGAAGCGTCATTACGTTGCAACTGACAATAAAACCAAAGTTTCAAAGAAAAAGTCTTACTCACGCCAATATTTTCTAGATTGTGTATCAGTTTGTAGAGATATGTTTATCAAAACATTACAGACGTCGGCAAAACGAATAAATACGTCACTTTGTAAGATGCGATCACACAATAGCATTACAGATAATCGTAGTGTGCATGGCGGTTGCAATAGAGCATCTCCTGAAAGCGAGGAGTTCTTGATTAACCTTATTAAAAGGTTGCCGACATATTTATGTATCTCACTATCGCCGAGAAAAAACAGGAGAAGCTAAGTTTTTGAGAGCAGATATGACTTTATCAAAAATATACGAGTTATACAGCGATGAAGCGAAAACCGCTGGCGTGAAAATATTGTCTGCTGGAAAAGTCAATAAATTGTTTTTTACGAAATTTAACCTGCGCACCAAACCTCTGAAGAAAGATACGTGTAATAAATGTGATTTTTTTGAAAGTCAAATGCATGTGTCTTCGGAACAAAATAGAGCTGACATTGAACAAAAACGAATAGCGCATCAAGAAATCGCAAAATCTCTACAAAACCAATTGAGAACAGATATGCAGCTAGCTAAAGATGATCCTAGTGTCGAAACTCTGACTTTTGATCTCGAAAAAACATTACCTTTACCCCGTATACCCACAAATATCGTCTTTTACAAAAGACAACTCTGGGTATACAATTTAGGTATACATACTGGGAGTAAAGACGAAGCTCACTGTAATGTGTGGGTAGAAGGAGAAGCTGGCAGGGGTGCTCAAGAGGTGGGATCTTGCCTCATCAAACATATAACGGAAAGGCTTGATGGCAACGTAAAATGTCTGATTCTATGGAGCGATTCGTGTGGTGGTCAGAACCGCAATATAAAATTGATTTTAATGCTAAAAGCCATGTTGAATGAACATCCAACTTTAGACCAGATAAATATAAAATTCCTTGAATCTGGGCATAGCTTCCTCCCAAATGATACAGATTTTGGAAAGATAGAATGTGCCTTAAAGCGTCAACAGAGACTCTATACACCGAATGATTATATTCAGGTTATGAAAGCTTGTAAAAAAACGAAACCAGGGCATGTGCATAGGATGAAAAAGGAAGATTTCTTGTCATCGTCGAAGTTAGAAAAAAATATAGTTAATAGAAAGAAAACGATAGATGGAGAGAAAGTTTCATGGCTTCATACTAGAGAAATTATGATTAAAAAGGATGAAATGTTCAAAATTTACATGAAAACTAATTTGAATGAAGATTTTAAGGTAGTAAACATAAAAAAAAATGTTCGGGGAAGAGAATATTTTATAACAAAAGCGATAATGGAGCCACTTTGGCCAACAGGGAAACCCGTCCCTGACGCTAAGTTAAGGGATTTAAAAAGTATGCTACACCTGATTCCGGCAGACTCACATGATTTTTATGTGAAACTTGTCGGTCAAGATGATATAGAAGACGATCTTGAAGGCTTTTCAGGTCAACCGGATTTCGATGTAGAATTGGATTTACCTTAAGTATTAGATAGAATAAAAACTTTCATTTCCTATTCAATAAAAACTTTTTTGTAGTTTTTGTCCTTTTTATATAAACATATAATTCTAAGAATTTAAGTTTTGAATTTATTATTAATAAATATGGATATGTATAAAAGAAACAGGGGACTTTTCATTCTTTTCCTATAAACTTTTGGCATAATGATAAATTAACAAAGAACCAACAAACACACATATAGTTTTGCAAACAGGAACCAACGAGTTTTCCTTTTATTATTATCAAAAATATTAATAATTTTCTTCAATATTATATTTGTATACATAGAACAAATGATTTGGCACAATGTTGCAAATAAACTTTATTCAAAATAACCAACAATTTTACTGTATACAGAATTTAGACAAAAATGGCTTTTTCTCAAAACTATCATTGTGTGGGTTGATTCTGTTTTGCATAAGTAGGTCCCATTAAGAATCTCCATTACATATGCAAGGTTTCTATCGAGATGTTTTCTTTACTTTTACTGTTTATGAGTACATTATGAACGGCCAAAGTTCAGTTAAAATACGTGCAAAACACCAATTTTTGGAGGCTTATACTGATTTTGTTTCTATGTTTCGTTCTCGTATGACGGGTTGGCCGCTCTTAAGATTTGATAAACTCAATAAACCAATTTATGACCTACAATCGTTTATCTTCAATCTAACATGGTGTCAGAAGAACAAGACAACGCAGTTACTAAGGTTGAGGAGAAGAAAAAGACGAAGTCCGCTTCACGATGTCAAGATGGCGCACGTTACGGTACGGCACCGGGATTATCCGTAAGTTCAGGACACCTCGGACCACTAGACCTAAAAAGCCACAACACGGCTGGGACATGGACATGAACTGGATCAAGCAATTAAAAATTTACTTGCGAGCTAACAATCTCGAAAACGAGACAGACAGCCGCAAGGTAGCCATCTTGCTTCACTTTATCGGAGCAGAGTCCCTAGCAATATTCTACTCATTCAACGTAGATATCGACGTAATCACGTTTAATGATCTCGTCTCAAGATTTACCAACCACTTCCTGCCACAGACCAACGTAACGACGGAACGCAACAAATTATTCAATAGGCGTCAGGGCGCAGATGAGGCAATTGATGACTACGTCACGGATTTAAAATATATCGGCAGACAATGCGGGTTCAACACTCTAGAGGACAGCCTCATCAGGGATATATTTAGCTGGAATCTCACCCCCCAAAACCATTACATAAAAGAAAAGATCCTAGTCAAAAAACCATAAACATTGGAGGAAGCCGTACAGTTAGCTAGATATATGGAAACAACCAAAATTCAAGCCAGAACATTAGAAGACACAGCAATGGTCGGCCAAGTACATGAAGGAAGACAGGAACGCGAGTCAAGACAACAACAACCAAGTAGCTACAAGACAACCAAACCGCTCCGTACAGACAAGTAGCTCCAGACAGTCAAACAATTCCATGCCATCAAGCAGTACCCAACCAGACACGTGCTACCGCTGCGGTCAAGTGCACCGATACAAGTGTCCAGCCAATGGAGTCAAGTGTAAGAAGTGTGGAAAATTCAACCACTTTGCTGTTGTATGCCGCAACACGCAGGTACAAAATATTGAATAAGATCAATCAGATAACTCCCTTTTTGTGGGATCAATCCACATTAATAGCCTTCAATCTGAGTCATGGCGTGCAAATTTGTCAATCAATAATGTAAACATTAACTTCCTGTTAGACACAGGAGCAGACACTAATGTCTTGTCAGGTAAAACATTCAATACAATGAGTGTTTCACCTGATTTGATCACTAAAAGTACACATAAACTCTCTACTTACAGTGGACAGGCTCAAAGCAGAGCTAGGCGAACTTGTGAAAAGTTAGTTATATGTCCAGTCGAAGAACCCACCGAATGGGTAAGTTCTCTGGTTATAACCACTAAAAAGAATGATAAACTACGACTCTGTATAGACCCTCGCAAACTTAACAAAGCCATTATGAGTCGTCGACGATCCATCTCTAGGCCAAAGCCATGTGGCTGTGGCCTAGAGATGGACAGAGTCGTAGTTTATCATTCTTTTTAGTGGTTATAACCAGAGAACTTCGGTCGTTGAACGCCTTGCTTAAGGTCAAAATAAACTGGATTCCTTTCACTGCACTCACAACAAGAAACAAGTCAGCAATGTCGCGCTACGAGCGCGCAACAGATTGATTCAAATAAAACGAATCAGAACGTTAAAAAACCAAAATGTACGCACCAGGAGTTACAGGTTAGTACGGCCGTTATTCCATGTGCGCACGATGTGGCTATGTTTGAAACAATTGAGCCTGGTTCAGTACCTAAGGCCCTACTGACTATAAACCTAGCCCTACAGTAATTACATAGCACCGTAGTTCATCATCATCATTTCAGCCGAAAGACGTCCACTGCTGGACATAGGCCTCCCCCAAGTGTCGCCACACTGACCGGTCCCGGTCCCGGCACCGTAGTTATCCTAGCTGTAATAGTAATTTACCTAGCACTAACACCCTAATTATCCTAACGCCCTAGCCTATCATACAAACCATACCAAATACGTTTGGTAACTTACGAGTTACGTTGGTTTTACGTGAGGGAAGTCTGTTACAAGGAGACCTACGGTAACAGATGTCTTCGTGATTATTCGGCCGATTGAAAACGAAAAAGTCCTCGCGATGGTCCCATATAAATTTTATCAATTTTGCTTGGGCCGTTTGAGTTAGTTCCTTCAGTACGTATTTTGCCTTCTTGGCCTATATTAATACAGTCTAAAAAATCCGGCCAATTGCGAGTTGTACTCACACGCACACAGGGTTCCGTAGCACCAAACAATATAATAATAATATGTTGAAGGCTCATTCATAATGTTGTATTGTTTTACATTCAACAGCAAAACTAAATTTGTTTTTCACAGTATGATAACGAAAAACAAAGTTACTGCTGCAGTTTGATGAAAAGTCTCATATCTCACAAATTAAACATCAAATCTTATTCAAACCAATTTTGATTGAAAGTTTTTTTTACGCTCTACAATCCTATTTTTTTTTCAGCATTTTCCTTCTCTTCTATTTTTAGTTTAAAAAATTTGAGCTGGGACACACATTTTACCACTTTGGAAATGTCTATCTTTCAAACGATTGACTTTGAGAAAAAATGGTTTTAGGAACCTCAATGTCGTTTTTAATGACCTATCTATAGATACGACACGTATAGGTTACATGAAAAAAATATTTTTTAGTTTCAGTTCCATGTATTTCATATAAAAATCATAAAGCGGTTCACAGAATACATCTATCTACTAAGTTTGAACTGTGTAGTCCTAATAGTTTCGGAATAAAGTGGCTGTGACATACACGGACAGACAGACAGACACATCGACAAACATGGCGAATCTATAGGGGTTCCGTTTTTTGCCATTCGGCTATGGAACCCTAAAAAGCCTCTATTGTTTTAGTATTTGTTACATACATTATTTTTCATATGAATAACTGGTTTTTGTATTTTAGTGTATAGGGATGACCTGTTTTCAAAGCAATATAGTAAATGAGAAAACTAAAAAAGAAAAGAACGCGATCACTGATAAAAGGTACAAAATAATGTATTGTCGTCAACAGAAGCGTGCCCGCTCCCTTTCATTGAAAGAGAGCCAAAGCCCAATTACCACTATAAATTCAGTACAATATCTCCAAATAAGTACCTACAGATGTATTAAAAATTTGCTAGGAGAAAGTGAGAGGTCAAAAGCCAGATGCAAGCCAGCGGGTATGAAAGAGAAAGCGTTAGCACCGGCCGATACCCCTAATGAAACCTAAAGAATGTTTATTTTTATTTTTATTTGTTGTGTTTGATTGTAAGGCAAGCCGTGATTTTCGGCTTGTATGATATTCCGCCACTGGTCGTCAACGGTCCAGTATAGTTCCCTGAGGTACACTGAGCTTTAGTACTCAGTTATGAATTGGAGAACAAAATAAGATGTAATAATGATGTTGAGATATCGACCATATTCAATTCCAAAGACTCATTCTTCTACTTCATGTCAGAGAGAATTTAAAATTTTGTTAATCCAAAAAACTCATTGGAACTACGAAGAGAAGTTCTTGTGTTAATATGATCTAAGGGAACTTAAGGTATGACATGAAAGCCTACAGAATATAAGCTTCATATAAATTGGATTTAAAATGTCAACCAAGATAACCCAAACAGGCATAAGAGAAACCTATGAGAACGGGCTGGTGAGTAAAACTGTTTCTTCAAAACTTTTTCGAAGCATTGAAAAGAGGTGAAAGTGAAGTTTCATTTCCCAATAATAAAAGATGACTTGACATAAGAGGTTATCGACATGTGGAATGTGAACTCGGCTATCATTGTGACGATTGTCGGTCAAGATCCTCGACGAACATCTGTCGAGGCTAAGTGGTTGGCTCAAGGGCCTGACCCAGAAGGCAGTACTCCAAGATACGGCCCGCATTGTGAGGAGGTTCCTGTCTCTAGAGCCCTGACCACCGGTAGCTTGGAACCTGTTCCCGACACAGAAAGTGGACCAGTATTTTATATATTAAATGTTCTGAACATGTTTATTTAGAAGTGTTTAAAAATGAAACAAATGTGTAGAAGATACCAATAAAGAAAATAATAAAGATGAGTTGAAGAATACGTTTTATTGTTAAAGACTTACCGGGAAGATTTTTGTTCAAATAGTGAGTTTCACAATTAATCGTGCGTGATTAGTGCTTACATGACTTGATTTAGATAACGCAGAGAAAAGGATGGTACACCAGCAGAATATTATATTAAATAAGATATGTCACTGAACATAATACAATTTAATGACAAAAACGTTTCTTTAACGGTACTTAAATAAAATTCACAACGTTCCAAAATATTTTATTACAAAATACATTAGTTAAATTTAATGCCAGTGGTCTGCTCAATCCAAGTCCTGACTTTGGCTACTTTGCTATAGACACCATATGACCCTGGGGTGGCACAGCCGTATCCAAAGGAAACCATTCCAAGAAGTCGATCGTAGGCTACTGCTGGGCCTCCTGAATCACCCTGCAATACAGAATTATTGATTATTTTCATTTCTATGGATATTTTGAAGAATGGACGTGCCCTAGAAAAAAGAAATTGTTCAGATGCAGTTGGGAACGTTACAGGCCTATCATACTGACTAATGAAATCAACTGAAATGTTTTAATACAAACTAGGCAGGGCTCATTACAGCTCGATAAGAGTAGCTGAAAAGCAAACTAAAGAGCGTTCTATTGGAAAGTCTTATGTCCAACGACGACGATTTCAGTACATTCATCGTTTTTCATTAAATTATCCTCATCGACTGCAGTTTCATCTAGCTGTGTGAAGTCTAGTAAAAAAATCAAGTAAATGTATTTCTTCCTTTCTTATCGTATGGTTAATGCCTAACAAATATCTTATATCTAGGATTACCTGGCAAGCATCTTTCTTTCCTTCCGAAAATCCAGCACAAAACATTCTGGCTGTCAAACTTCCCCTAAAGTATGGGAATGGCACATTCTGGCAGTGCTCTTTCGATATGATTGGAACTCTCACGGCACGGAGTACATTTGAATATGGACCCTTGACGTTAGGAAATATAAATTATTTTACGTTAATAACCATGAATGAGACATGTGGAGACCTAACAACCCGGCCTAGTTCAGGTTGTTATATCTCAAGCGTGTTGGATAATAGCCCACATTATACGCCGATTGTCTTTAGGCTTGGTAATCAAAAGAAATGATAAAATGAATGGGGTGACCGATTACCACCAATAAACATATTTTGAATTAATAAGGCATAATTTTCTTTAACTAACCTGTGCGAAATGAAGTGTGTACCAAAACTTTACAAAAAAAAGAGGATTCCTCAAGGATTTATTCTTGGACCTAGATCAGTACCCTGTAGAACACTCATTTTTTGTCGTTGTGATGCTTACTTTGTATACCGTACGACACTTAAGTGATGATACGTTAGTTTAATTCAAATAGAGTGTTACTCTAAACATAAATTGATTAAGTCTAAATTTTCTACATACGAGTAATTTTTTTATTTTTTTGAGTTCATCTGTAAGAGTCATCATCACCATCTACAATACCTTTCCCAACTATGATGATTAAGGCTTCCAGTCTAACCAGATGCAGTGCTGAATACTAGTATTGTAAATAAAGCTACCTGCCTATCTGACCTCCACAACCCAGTATCTAGGCAGTACGAGTACACGGTAACCCTTGGTTCTTACCAAGGGTTACCGTGTAACTGACAAACAAGACTGACAAACAGTCTTCTGTTTGTCAGTCTTTCAAGACTTGGTAAGACTTTTTGTCAGACGTCGGTCTTCTGAAAAGCCGTAACGACTGTTAAAGATCTACAAATGACTACCGGGACCAATCCAAGGCACGGAACACAGCTGTTAATGTATAGCAAAATCAAAATACATTTTTAATTAACCTTAACTAAAGTATGGTGCGAGCTGCAACATCACCCAAGCATTGCACGGCCAAAGCATACGCAGTCCGCAGCGTAACTGGGACCATCTAGTAATAAATGATTGTTTCAAATTTGTAACATTCTACCGCTAATAGAAACGTGTAGATGGGCGGAACCAATGAAATTTTAATTTTCCGTTTGGTTTTCTATAAACGTGGCTATATCTAAAACGAATATATAACGCTTAAATTGAATATTATAGTTCATAGTTGCATTTATAATAAATATGTGTACCATTTGTGGTTATTATTTTGTGGTACCTAGTTGTAAAACTTACGATACTTATTACTTGTTATTTTACACAAAGGTCGATAAGCAATCAAGATTGTCTGATAAACTTTTGTACTCACACAGCGATAAAAAACTATTGTATAGATAAAAGATATCAATCAATAAGTTGTGGGTCATTAGTTCAATGTTGCTTCCTATGCTGTAATTGTATTTTACGACAAACACCAATCTTTCCTTTCTTAAATTCCTTCAATTAAAACTGATAATCGGTTGAACATTTATAATTGTACACAGTTAAAAGTTTCACTTAGCTTGTCAATAAAATCATCTAAGGTGATGATGGGTTTTCATCAGAGTTAAAAGTTTCAGATGCTACACTTCCTATTATCCCTAAATAAGCATTCACAATATTTAAATTTGCTGCAAAATTGTTACTTACATTTTCCTCAGTATTGCCCCATCCGGTAACTGTAATAACTTTACCAATAACCATGTCTTCTATATGAGCTATCTTTACAGGTTGTATATTTTCATCAAATTTCAAGGGTTCTATCAGTTCCAGTAACTGGAAATCGAAGTCGAAAGGATGATCCTTCTTCTTCGCTGACCACATTGGATGGACGTGTCCTTTCTTCACTAGTACTTTCTTACCTAGGTTTATGTATTTTGAACCCACTTTTATGTACGGCTTCTTGCTTTGAAATGATTTATAGATTACTTTACATACTCGTCCTTACCTTGCTTAATTCATATTCAAGATTAGGTTTATTTTTGGGATACTACAGTTGAATTTATATCAGAATAAACACAAAGACGGCCTGCTAGCTATGTTAACAGTATTGACTCCCAATCTCTTCAAGTTGTAGAATCTAAATAAACTTTACCAGAATCATTACTACTTAAACACACATACCACTGTTTTAAGACAAACTTTAGAACACATGTTAAAATATTCAGAAAAAAAAACTTAAAACTAGTAAACACAAATATCATTCTCACCCACAATGTCCAGCCGTTATGACCCATTTCTTATCAATAATCGCTCCACCACAATTGGTGCCATAAGAAACGTGGTACGGATATAAATTTATATCGACTTCAACGCCACCCACTATTTTATCATCTCCGTAGTTCGACTCAGCATCATAGGAATTAGACTCGCCATTCCTTTCAGACTCTCGATTTCTATCGCTATCCCTGTCTTTTCCATAGTCAAAGCTATCTACATCTGGCATTTCTGTCGGTTCTTCATAGGATTCGATATCAAGTCTTTCTACGTCGTCTTTCTCAATCCTCTTCGAATACCATTGCCTCTGTATTGGTGCGAAGAGTACATTTTTTGATTTGATCGGTATTTGTTGAACTGGTATTAATAAAACATCATATTCTGGAACGGTTTTAGAAAAATGGATTAATAATGAGTTTTGAATTTCTTGTTATGAAATTCAAATCTGGTGACAACGTTAAGATTCGTAATTACAATTTTAGAATTCGGGTCTGCCATGACGTTATATAATAAGATATTGAAAAAAATGTGGTTGTGTTCGCTGACTAACACGCTGAATCCATTAAAGAAAAACCAAAACATTATTTTTAAAATTAAAATAAAAGTACAATAATTTCAAACAGTTCCATAATTTTATCCACCAGATCCTTAAAAAATAAAGAAGATAAGAAAGACCCCATCCAGTCCGAGAATTCCCTTCCGGAAACCAACGCAATTATAGGCTATCTATCTCTAGAGTATAAGAAAACTTAATGTCCTTTATTCCCTTTTTACACATATTAATTACATTTTTAAATATTCCAATATAACAATAAAAAAAAACATTTAAAAATAGTACCCCACCAGCATTAAGAACAGGGTCCCAGCTATCGGTGTTCAGGGCTCTTGAGAGAGGAACCTCCTAACAATACGCGCCATGTCCAGAAGTACTGCTTTCTGAATCAAGCCCTTGATCCAGCTGCCAAGCGAGAGCCTACTCAGATGTTGTTCGAGGCTATTGGCTATTAAACGATTGGCCGACACGACTATCGGCACAATTACTGCTGTACTCACGTCCCACTTGTCGACAACCTTGCGAGAAAGATCTAGATACTTGAACTGCTTATCTTTGTCTGCTTTCACGAGGTTCTCGTCATGTAGGTAAGTAAACTTATTATTATGATCACTTAAATTATCAAAAAATGAACAAAACTTTGTACACACGTACTGTCAAACTGAGCTGGAGTTAAGCAATGAGATAGGACGATCGTAATTAAAAATATATAGAACATTATGGTTGAATTATCTAACGATCGTCATCCCTGTGCGAGGCACCTTCACCAAGAAAAGATTTCCGAATTACAAATTCCATTCTAAAAGTCAATTTTATTCTGATTGTAGAAGTTAATTCGCCATGAAATTAAAATTCAAATGTACTCGTTTTTCATTTTTTTTGCTAGTTTCCTTTCGATGTTACGAATAATTGATACAATGCAGCTGTTGTGAAAGAAATATTATTTTACTAGTTCCGTGAATAGAATATCAATAATTATTTATCGGTAAAAGGAAACTATTTGTGTCGAATTTTGTAAATTAAATATTTTTGAACAATTTTATTTGTTTGACTTGCACGTGCTGACATCTTGTAGAAATCGGAGTTAAGTTTGTTCTTTTTTGTGTCGCCATCTATCGGACTTTTTTGGAAATTTAAAATTCAACTTTTTCAGTCAGTATTCAATATTCATTTCAACGGTTTGGCAGCTTGTCTTGCCATCAATATTTTTTAAAGAAACTTCTTTTTTAGATGTGTACGTTTACTATTTACTTTTCGAATGCACTGAACTGTATTTGTTTGAACCTCCTTAAGAGTAGAACGCTAGCGCCACCTAGTATCGAATAGCAAAACGAATGGTTCCAAGATGGTAAAAACTGCGATTGCAGAGCGTTCAGATATACAATATTTACTACGTTTTTATACTATTTTTATTTTTTTACCTACTTCTACTCTAAAAAGCATTGAATGACAAACATAATAAAATTCTATTTTCTTTTTCATTTGGAAGTACCTACTGACACTAAGGGCCTGTATCACCGCCTACGATCCCGTTGGCAGATAATTTCATAAAATCCTGTTCCAATTTTTAATTTATTTTATTCCGTAAGTTCGTGAAATAAGCCCTAAGACCTATTGTGAATTTATGAACGTAAAGTAACCGGAATATTTTTCGTGTTGTTTCACATGGAATTATATGTATAGAAATAAATACGAGTTTATATAAGCCTACTTTGGTACGTTCAACTGAACCAGCGGAAATTCGTGGCTTGTATGAGAAATCTGTAAAATAAAAAGGGAACGAAAATATATTAGTAGGTACATTATGATTGTAAAATATCAAGAAAAAAATCGCACCTAAAACAAATCAAAATCTGTCTCCTTATGACCGCCTTTATTTGTAGTCAGCTCATAATAAAAAAAAAATTGCCAAATAATATAGAAACATGTCTAGGTGTTTGCTTTTAGGATTACAATTGAATAATATCAAATCATTTGAAAATCTGATTGGAATCCGAGAAATGAAGTACATTTTTTTACTACAAAAAAAAAAGAATAAAATACAACCGAATTGAGAATCTCCTCATTTTTTAGAAGTTATTAAAAATGAGCATGAATGCCGAAATATTATTGCACATTTGCAATTTCTACTCTCAGTGCTGAGTCGAGCGTAGAAAATCCAACATTGTTCTTTTATTTACACTTTCGGCTATGTTTCGTCTACTGTTAGTGAAAATGTCAGCAGTATTATAATTTTGAAGTGAAATAGGTTACTACTGTGAATTGAACTCACATTAGGAATTCAGACTCGGATCAGACGCAGTATGTAAACGGTCTTACGTAACCCTACTAACTGTATTTTTTATTCTAACCGTACTTTTTTTATCGTCTTTTGCCTTATCATGACACGTTTCACGCTTTCCAATTTTAATTGAAAGAAAAACTACCGTTATTTTTGCCCGATGCAATCTTCAGAACCACACTGTATTTCTTATGAGAAAGAGGCCTCTTTTTTTTTCGGATGTGAAATCATCAAATAACTCCTCCCGCTCTGGGCGGAACAGGAGGAAGTGTCAGACTTTTACTGACTAAAACCCATCCATGTTCCTTTATCGCCCTTTCTGTTCCGGGGCCACGGTAGGTACCTCTTTCGAACAGTCCCGCAGCCCCGGTGAAACAGAGGTTTTTTTTTTTTTTTCGTGTCGTGAATCATCAAATAACTCCTCCCGCTCTGGGATGAGCAGGAGGGAGTGTCAGACTTTTACTGACTAAAACCCATCCATGTTCCTTCATCGCCCTTTGTGTTCCGGGGCCACGGTATCTTTTTCGAACAGTCCCGCAGCACCGGTGAGACAGAGGCCTTACTGTAAGTTTTTATTACACCAAATAGATGGATGGAAGGATGGATTGGTTAGATGGATTTTCCTTGTTGAGTATAAAATTACCCTTAACGAAGCTGTTTTTTTTTTGTTCTAGACCATACCTGGAAACCATCTAATTACGGACATACTTTACTTCAAATACCTCCACGACCCCCTTACTTTTCATTGCATCCATCATCACAATGTTTTGATTGCCTTACATTGAGTCTTAACATAAAACGTGATTTTTTTATCCTAAAAAAAGTCCTTTCCCAGCAATATTTTTTGCGTAGAGTTACTTAGTTTGATGTACAGAATGCTTGGTTTACGGCTTCATGAAGGGTCCGCTTGCACCTTGTATCATCATCATTTCAGCCCGTTGCTGTCCACTGCTGAACATAGGCTTCCCCAATCGATTTCCAACGTCTCCGGTCCAGTGCCTACTGCATCTAGCGACTCCCTACAGCTTTCACAAGGTCGTCGGTCCATCTGGCAGGTGGCCGTCCCACGCTGCTTTCCAAAGCGTGGTCTCCCTTCCAGTATCTGTTTGCCGCATTGGCCGTCCGATCTTCGCGCTATGTGGCCTGCCCATTGCCACTTCAGCTTGCTTATCCACCGTATGTATACACCGTGATTATTATTCCGTGATTATTTAGATTATTTCTGATGTGGCGGCCGAAAGGGATGTGTGATGTTATACAAGAATGTTGGTGGACTGACATTAAATAAACTATTGGTACAAGTTTGGAGAGTGATGATACCACTATTATAACCTACTAGCTTTTGCTCGCAGCTTCTCTCCTTTTATATACGGTAATTCATAATTCATCATTCTCCTGCCGTTGATCCAATTTATTTGTGGCCGGCGTAGCATGTCTTCTTGATCCTTACTTCTTTATACTCTTTCATCTCATCAGACACCTCCTTTCGTGCCATATCATCCTTCACACAGTCCATCCATCATTTCTTTACTCTTCCTCTACTCTTATACCCATCCACATTCATACTCAAAACTTTCCTCACGACATTTTCCTCATTCCTCTGCATCACATGTCCATACCACGACAACCGATTACCACACAACTTTTCAGTCACCGGCGCCACTTTCAGACTTCCTCATATGTACTCATTTCTTATTTTAACCATTCGCGTAACACCACATATCCCCTTAGCGTAATCAATACGGTAATTAACCCACGGGAATGTTTTAAATGTAGCCTATAGCACTCCGGTATATAATATACATAATGTAGCTTATATTAATTTAGCTTCCTGTTAGTGTAAGAATTTTTGGTATCGGATCAGTAGTTTCGAAGAACATACAAACAAATGTTACCTCTTTCTATATATTAGTATAGACCACTTCATGATGTTAGGGTTTCTGAACAGTCTGCTAGCCTTAGGGGCTTGCCGTTTTGATGTCAGTGGAGAAATGATTTTCAGTCACTTTAACTACCTACTTTTGTTGTAGATAGAGTCCATGGTGTGATAGATACTTTTAAGTGCTGGCTTGACCAGGGCAGCTAATGAGAAAGGTTGCAGCTCATGTTGCAGATTTTTTCGTTTTTCATTGTGTGCTAAAGGATACTTCATCATCATCATCATCATATCAGCTCGGAATCACCCACTGCTGGGATAGGCCTCCCCTTTTTTCTGCCAAACTTCCCGGTGGAAATATAAGAATACTTGGGACAATAATATTATGATAGCACAAGGCTGTTCGTTAGCCCTCTAGAGTTTCCATCAAGACTGCAGAAATCCATCATAATTATATGTTACTTATTGTCCCCTATAGTAAATAAAGAACAATGTACTTACTGTTTACTGTGAAAACAAAAAAAAAACAACAATTAGATACCTAACCTTTTTTTTACAGATTTGAATAAAATCTCTCCTCAATTTTGAGTTATCATTCGTTGATAAAGTTTACTAGGTACATATAATTTTAGCCAAAACTTTTCAAGTGTGAAAAGGACAACGATAATGTACTATCATATTAATCCATCGGCCGTCTTTCAAAGGTACCAAACGGAAGACAATCCAAGAAATGGTTTCTCCAGAATTACGTACACAGTTAAAACATAGTGCACTATTACAATCTAAATAAGACAGAGCTGTAAAGTTGAAAATAATTATAATTATTTTTTTTGTGGAACTCCAATCATTGTAATGTATACCTTATGACAATGACATAAGAGTCACACGAATGCACACATGCAATCTGAATTTGTGAGAAATCGAAAAACTTTTTTTTTTTACCGATGGGAAATCATCAAATAACCCCTCCCGCTCTGGGCTGAGCAGGAGGGAGTGTCAGACTTTTATTGAATAAAACCCATCCATGTTCCTTCCTTTGCCCTTTGTGTTCCAGGGCCGCGGTATCTCTTTCGAACAGTCCCGCAACACTGGCAGGCGTCGGTCCTTACGGACCCCTTCCTGTTTGCTGACTCTCTTTGAGGCGCGCGTGGAACACGAACGCGCCGTCGACACGGCCTGTCGTCATAAGACGGACGGACGGCGAGCTAGCCCATAGCTCACCGTCCACAGGCCCGCGCCTACGGTGGCCGGGGGCCACCACGTGGCCACCACGTGGCCCCCGACGCCCGGTGCGTCTCCCGCGGCGGCTGGGACGTGAGGTTCTCTCCCTCTCACGTCCCACCACCTCCTTCGCTAGCATGACTGCTTCGCAGAAGGAGGTGACGGCGTCCCATTCCGTCTCGCTCCGGACTATGGATTGAACCAGGGCCGGACGCGAGAGGTCGCCGCGGCCAAATCGAACAACTTGACCTTTATCTATTTTGAAATGGTTCCAACGCTGAAAATGTAATAATTTGTACAATACACGTTCAATACAGGAATAATTTTAATGATCTTCTCAACATTACCGGTCGGTAGATGGATAAAAAAAAACTACAATCAAAACATCTCTTCAATGCTAATCATTCAGTAAATTGTTATATAATACACGTCGTTCAATTGCTGATAAATTTGTCATCTTAACAGGGGCCTTAGTCTGCTATTGCAATAGTGTCAGAATGGTCTATCATTGATTTAATAATGCCCCGCGCAGACTAATTACCCTTTGTACGCTCGTCAAACGAGTTTCGAACGCGCTTCAATACGCCGTGGGCTAGGGGCCTTATTAAATCAATTATAGACCATTCTGACACTATTGCAATAACAGACTAAGGCCCCAGATCAGTTGATTGGCCCGGTTATGTGTTACTGAGCGGGTATAGGGTTGAGCTCACGATGGCTGCTGCGTACCGTCTGCTAGGACATGTTTACTCAAACTGTGTCTTGGTCTCCTACTTTCAACAAAAGGTCAATTTGGATAATATCCTGAATTTTGTCACACGATAGATATAAAAAAAGAATCAAAAAGAATAATTAATACGTTGAAAGTCAATGAGGGCTATCGTTTTTTAGCTCACCAGATGGCGCGACTGTCGAGTAAGATATGAAATAGAATTATTGACATGTAGTCAATAATTCTATTTTATACTTTAAAGTACCAATAACTTCATGAAAAGTTTATTTACGTATGTCAACATAGTGTAAACTTCAGATACATATTTACAATATTAGAACCCTAAAATTGGCAAGCAACGTTTAAAAATAATTTTACCTCCAAGTACAACAAACAAAACAAAACAAATAAGATCCTAAGTTGCTACTTAAAATCTTCAAGTCATAATTAATCAGGAATAGCTCAATCTAGACCACAATCGTGAATATTAGTAAAAATACGTGATAAAAAAGCACGCAACGTGCGTACACTCTATGAAATCTGACATTTCGATGCCCTCGCGCTACACTAGCGCTTCTAGCGGCGAATTCATACGTGATAGCCCCCTTTAAACTAGCAATTTATTTTTATGTTTTCATTTTCTTCTGAACTTTAAATGAGACCTTAAACCGAAAATTTCCCCCATTTCTTCTCAACGGTTCTTAGAAATGTTAAGTCGGTTTAGATATTTTTTTAATATAACGCTTAATGTGATCCCGTTATCAGATATTTGAAGAATGCCCTGGAATTATCCCGCTATCAGATGTGAACCTTAAAAGATGGAGATTTTGTTGAAATCGCCAATAAAGAAAAATAATTCGTCCATCGAAACTAGTTACGTGCAAGGAAAAATAATTCCTTCATCGAAATCAGTTACGAAACTACGGTTTCGTAGACGGCCGAAGGGATAAAACCAATGAACCAAAAAATTAAATAACACTATTTTTGATTGCGTCATTGCCTACGATACCAGTGTCCATATAAAAGTTAATACTAAACATATATCAGCAGGATATGGCCCAATCGTGAGTTTAACAAAAAAAAAAGTAGAATAGAATGTTCTTTATTATGAACACCATACAAATTACATTAATTAAAGAAAACCAAAAAAAAGTGTAATTTTAAGTTGCACGGACCGCGAAAAAATTATTAAGCCAATCAGCAAGATGGTAGCGGGCCTGACTACCCCGGGAGCCCCAGTCATAAGTACGTCTAGGAACCAACACTCGTAGTTGGCCCCCAAGTGCCATCATCTTTAACATCAAAGTTACTCCGACCTCACTTAGCTTGTAAAAATTTGAAGTATAAAAGTGTTTTTGAAAACCATGCATATAATTTCATTAGCCTCGCTTTATTATGGGAAAACGACAAAGATGAAGACTCGTGGAGGACTAACCACGCTGTCCGGATAATGGTGTAAAATAAACGAAATCATTTATAGCTTAACAGAACATCAGCTGTCACCTGAATGTACTCCTCGATGGGGAAGGCTGGGTCGGTATAGTACTTATAGTACCTATAGTATATTCATATTTCACCAGTTCTATTCAAATCCCACACAATAGAGGACGAGACTATTGCCTTATACCGGGCACGAGTCCTGACTCCGAAGAATGGAAGAAAAAAACGTCTTGCGTCGACCCTGCGCTACTGAGAAATTGTTGATAGAAAAATCGAATAACACTTTGCGACCTGAGAATCGAACTCAAGACCTCATGCTCAGCAATACCACTTGTGACGACAAGGCAAACAACCTAACATATTTATAAAACACAAATTTTACCAAAATTGCAATACCCAACACGCTATGGACAGAGAACACACCGCAGCGAAGACTTAGCCGTTCCACCAAAAACTTTTATAATAACATTATTAACCACACAATAAATGGGGGGAAGGGGGAAGTAAATAAGCTTCAAGGGGATGAATACATAATGAAATTTCGCCCCTTAGCGTCCGTTAATCAAAAACTGGTGCAGAGACGGCGAAATACGTAAGAAAATGGAAATTTTCCAACCCTCCTTTTTCCTGTTAGACTCTACCCCCTAAGTAGGGGGAGGTTGGACAATCTCCCCCTGGATGGTCGCGAGAGAGGCGACGGCTTCTTTATTTATTTAAATTACTTTTTATTTATTTGTACCTAAAAGTTAGTATGGTGTGTTATATTGTAACTTAAGAGCAATTTCTTCTGTAGTCGGTTACTTAACTATCAAACAGTTGATGGAAAGGTGCCCACAATCTTCTCGATTTATATCGGAATGGTTACTAAAACATGGATTTCTTTTACCTATCTTTTTATTACAAGCATCAAAGTCTAAACGTTTTCCTCGGATGAACTGTTTTTATCCCGTTTCGTTTCAGCCAAAATATGTTAATGTTTTTCAATATACTTTCAAGAATCACCAACAGCTTTCCTTGGTCAATGTCATTTAAGTGCCAAAACATCTGTAAATCACAGTATTTTTTCTAAAAAATAAAGAAGATTAAGTGGGCACCTCTCCTTCTTTCAGTAAACTTAGATACTACACTAGACAGCAGGTTTATGTGCATTATTATCATAATGAAGCCTATAAAAATTCAAAACTCATAAATGGTTCCTATACAGTGTGTAACAGGACCCTTCACGATGCCGTCAACCAAGCATTATGTACATCAAACTAAGTAACTTTACGCAAAAATTATTGCTGGGAAACGATTTTTTTTTTGGGGTGATAATCGTTTTACGGTAGAACTCGGTGTAACACACTCAAAATATTATGCTGATGATTTGAATGGTGGTTTGATGGATTGAATAGTAAGGGGGTAAAAATCTTTTGTTAAAAAAATGTATTAAAAAAAAAACTTGTGAGAAAGTGGGAAATTTGACCCCCAATATCTCCGTAACTAGAAGGTTTCCAGATATGGTCACGAACAAAAAAATGATTGCAATGACCGGGAGAGTGCCTTTCGGCTTCGTTAAGGGTGTTTTAATATACCCTTTAGGTACTCGTAATACCAGTACTATTCCGTTCAAAAAATATCTTTGCTATAGCCTTCTGCGACTGAGGTGGTAGTCTATCGGACACCACCAAACACAAAAGACGTTGCCAGATCGTAACATGGCGTGATGTAGGTCTGTCTTGCTCAGTACCTTCCTGTAACGGCTCGCTCTAACGGTCAGTGAGGCGCGGGCGGCCCTGCGGTGTGCACGTTTGGAGTTTTCGACTGCCGGTGTCCCACAGACGTAAGTACAGCAATAAACGTTGATTTATGATAGACGTCACCTCACCAATATCGTTTTAGATTCATAGTGTCTGCTAGTCGTTTCATCAGTAAAATATTAATACTACCATAGTGTCTCTCAAACATAACCTCACATTTAATTGCCTTAACTTATAATATTCATAATTTTTTAGATGGCGACTCAAAGTACAGATAGTAGGCCACCAAAACGAGACAGCAGTGGAAGGTATACAAATGATGATGGGCAGATTGAGGAATGGCTTGAAGAATTAGAAGAAGAAAACGAGTTTAGCGATTTTGATGATTCGGTAGAAGATCCTAATTGTGTGGAAGGAAATGTACAGCAAGAGGAAGATGAAGACCTCGTGGAACAGAATGCCCAATCGAGTGAGAGCGATTTTAACTCTGAAGATGAGGAGCCCCTTAGCTCTTTAGTTTGTGGTGATCAAGATGGTCCCAACTACATTGGAAAAAACGGATTTTTATGGTCTAAGAAGGAAATAGCGAGGACAAGCAGAACTCCTGCACATAATATTATTCAAGTATCTTGTCCAAGAGAAGAGCTGGTTTTCAGAAGTTTTCAAGAACTTTGGTCTAAATTTTTCGACCTCGAAATGCTAGAGACTGTTGTTTTGCACACCAACCAAAAATTACAAACGTATCGAGAACATTTTCGGAACACAAACAGGCAGGAACTTAAAGATACAAATGAAACTGAAATGCGAAGTTTGTTTGGCCTTTTGTACTATAGCTCAGTATTCAAATGCAACGACGCAGACGCTAACTACTTGTTTGCTACAGATGGCACTGGTCACGAAATTTTCCGCTGTGTGATGTCTAAATACAGATTCTGTACATTACTCAATTGTTTGAGATTTGACAATGGAACCGATCGCCAAGAACGTTTGAAGTCTGATCGATCAGCAGCAGTATCATGGTTATTTGACAAATTTGTTTCAAACTCTCAACAAAACTACATCCCTGGACCAAACACATGTATTGACGAGATGCTTATTCCGTTCAGAGGTAGGTGCAAGTTCCTTATATATATGCCTAACAAACCTGCCAAGTATGGGATTAAAGTTCTTATATTATCTGATGCTCAAACATACTATACATACAACGCTTATATTTATACCGGTAAAGGTTCTGATGGAGAAGGCCTGTCACCTGCTGAGAAAAACCTAGGAGTTCCTACTCAATCAGTTCTTAGACTGTCGAAACCTATCGAAAACAGCAACAGAAATATTACTGCCGATAACTGGTTCAGCTCCATTCAACTAATGCAGCTTTTGAAAGCTAAGAAGTTGACTTACCTGGGAACTCTAAAGAAAAATAAAAGAGAAATTCCACCAGAGTTTTTGCCAGCGAAAAGAAGAGGACCAGGGAGCTCCTTGTATGGGTTTACCAAAGACTTTACATTACTTTCCCACGTACCAAAGAAAAATAAGGCCGTAATATTGGTTTCATCATCTCATCATATTAGAAGCATAGATGATAAAACGATGAAACCAACTATGATCGCTGACTATAACCATTCTAAAGGTGGAGTCGACGAAATCGATAAAAAGTGTTCTATTTATTCAAGCAATCGTAAAACACGCCGCTGGCCCATGACGATATTTTACAGAATTCTGGATTTAGCTGGTACTAATTCATTCGTTCTATACCAATCTTGTCCAGGTGCTAAGCTGCGAAGAGGGGACTTTTTACTTTCTTTGGCAAGAGAATTGGTTCTTTCTAGCTTAAAAGAACGCGTTTATAATGACAGACTGCCCAGAGAACTGCGTCTTACTATAACGCGAGTTTTAGGCAATGATTTGCCTCCCCCTCCACCCGTGGCTCAGCTTCCAGGTCCAGCTGGAAGGAAGCTATGCAGCATATGCCCCAGTAAATTGAAGAGGCAAACAAGGTACCACTGTTGCGCATGCAAAAAGCCAACTTGTCTACAATGTTCTTCTCCACTATGTCAAGACTGTAAACCTAAGTTTTAGATTTAGGGTTAACTTTGAGACTGATTTGTGCCTAATTGAACCGTGATATCACGTTGTGTTTTTTGTTTTAGAGCTATAAGATAACTCTTAAAAGATTAATATTAACAGTTTTAAAGAAGTTTGATTATTTCGTTTTTTTTTTTAATAGTTTTGTAAGTTTAAGTGTAAATATAACGAAAATACTGATCTCAATAAATGATTCCACAATAAACTCGTTTTTTGTTTTGAGCGTGCTTATTCATTTTTATTTCATTATACATAAACCCACTAATAGTAAAACAAAACTAGAGCCCTATTATTTCTAAAAGTTATTCACGAATCATGCTGTATATAGTGACGCCTGACAGACTACACCTCAGTCGAATGTGGACGAGAAACTCACCTCAGTTGCAGAAGGATAGATACCAGTCCGATACAGAAAACTGATATGTATAGAAAAGATAATTATACAAAAATTAAAAAAATAATTAAAAATTAATAATAATATTTTAGATTTATTAATTTTTTAATTAAAAATATTTTTATATATATATATTTTAATATAACTTGTTAAATATTATAAAATTCAGGATTGTAGTTAAGTCAATGAAACCGAGGGTATATTAAGTTGGCGTTTAGTCTCGAGGTGTAAATTGTACTTTTCACTATGAGTGCGAGAAAAATAGTCAATTTAGTACAAAAACATTTAATATTCTTATTCCTCCAATCCATAAAACTTTCTTAAGTTTTTAGGTAAATCTTCCCTGATTTTGGCGGAAAAAGATTATCTGTCATGTCTTTTGCTCTTTGTTCGACGTCAAACTCTTCGCTGTCACTGGACATTCTTAATTTTATTTAAAACCCGAACAAATTTATACTCAAAAAAAAACTGAAATTTTCGCGGTCAGTGTTTTCTTCTAAACCAGTCACAGACTGACAATTTAAAATACATGGCGCTATCTTCCTTGCGGAAAAACCATGGAACTAATAAAACTCTCAACATTTTCGCAATGAAGATGGTCCACACTTAATAGTATATTTACTGGCTGTTTGAGTGTGTCTATGTCACATAAAGGAAATTAAAAAACTAATAACTTTTTACTCCCTAGAGACTAAAGTGGTCACTTTAGTCCCGCTTCGTAGGGCTTTAATGGCATACTTTTAGAGCATGAGAAGTGAAAAATACTTTTTATTACATAACCAACCAAAATAACTTGTTGGAAGGTTTCTTACTAGAATTTTACAGTGATTTCAATTACATCCAAAACAGTACTAGGCCGCAACGTACTGAACTGAAAAGTGGAACCTGAATTTATACAAAGGTAGTGTGGAAAAAAGCCTGATTATGATGACTGCCAGGATTCGAACATACGACCTATATCTTTGAAAGTGGTTTCCACTGCGCTTCCGCTGCTCTTATTTTTACAGCATTACCTTATTTAGAATGTATATAAACTCCTATTTATTATCATAAGACCCAAACACAGATATCACAACATCTTACTTTTTTTTACTTTTTTTGAAGGCGAAGGCCTCCCTCCTCTCCTCTCAACCTCCACATCTTACTTAAACTATTATAAATATGAAAGTTTGTGATAATGGATGGATTAATATTTGTTACTCTTTCCCGCAACAGCCGTTCTGTAGCTTTTGCGTGAAAGAGTAATATACATCAATCCATCCATTATTACAAACTTTGGATGACACCTAATGTCATCCGAAGTTTGTCACTTACACAGATAGTTTAAAACATGGATTAACATAAAGGATACGTTTTATGCGGTAGTGCGGTCTCGTGGAATACTTACCGGTCTCCACGCGGGCAGCTCCCAAACCAAAATATCTTTTTACCAACAAAATTTCTACAGAAGCCATCTCCATACCACCGCGCCTCCCTGCATCACCCGCCAGCCGAATGCAAATTTTATAACACAGCGCCCGTTTTCTTATAGGCATTGTCGTAAACTCGTTCTCCGTACTCACTTAGCTAGGGTCATTTGTTCAGATTGCTGAATATTTATGGCACTGTACCTAATTAAGAATAGTCATTAGCGGTGCTGAAGGTAATTTGGTATGGGATGAAAAAATAAATAAATATAAAAAAAAGTCCTTATGATTTCGTAAATAAGAAGAGGTACAAATCTGATGGTCTCTAAATATCTAATTTAATTTTAAAGATAACTATTGTTTTTTTTTTTTTTTTTTGAGATCATCACTTTGTCAAATTAGATTTTAAAATCCAATTGCAAACCCATATCTTATTTTCCAATAAGAACTCAAATAGAAATCAAAGAGATTTAAAAGACTTATAGAGCGGACATTGGGAACATTTTCGTGCAAAAAAATATGATCCCGGACATTTTGGATTTTGCCACACGAATGCTGCCTGACAAGCGGGCGGGACACTAGACAGACCGATTTGTTACTAAGTAGTAACAAGTATTGGATTACGATTTTCTTCGTCTTGTCCCGTCTATCGCTCGTAAAGATTTCAATGACTTTGACATAAACAAATGAATATTGTAAAACATATTACGTTATTTAGTATACGTTTACAAAGAAATAAATGATAAGATTCGAAAAACTGATTCGATTTTCAAAACCATCGAAACTGCCAATGCGAAATTTGAATTCTCTGTGACAATTTGAATTTTTAAATTCGCTTCGTTTGTTCGTGACGTGGATGGAATATGAAATTTAAATTTCAAAATAGCGGATCGAAGTTTCAATTCGACCTTATCTTGACGGAAATGTAAGTCTGTTACTTCTGAACAAGAATAAAAAGTTAGAATTTTGATTATGTTTCCATTGTCTCAGAAAATTCACAGAGTTTTATTAATTTGAAGTAACTTTATATAAAATTTACTCGGCCAAATGCCAATTTAATCAAGTTTGCCAACAGTAATGTAATGAAGTATTAAAATGGTCTTTTACCCATTTTATTATGACGTAACTCCAAAGACTTTAAACTCACACAGACTTTCAAACTAATCCATATCAAAAAGCCAAATCTCTCTGAAAAACTTCAAGCCCAAAGATATAGCAATGCGATTTCTGTAAGTACATTTTTGCGTATGTACGATAGTACCTGCCTCCCTGCCTGCAAGATAAGTGTAATAAAAGTTCAGCTAATGTGAAAACTTGGTAATGT
Source organism: Eugnorisma glareosa (assembly GCA_947578425.1). Classification (NCBI taxonomy): domain Eukaryota; kingdom Metazoa; phylum Arthropoda; class Insecta; order Lepidoptera; family Noctuidae; genus Eugnorisma; species Eugnorisma glareosa. The sequence goes on from OX387981.1 coordinate 4,305,005, forward strand.
TATCGGTATACGTGATCTCACTGGCTTTTCGGGTTGGCTCGGTCGTTTTCGGTAGAGTTCGGCAACTAACGTTTTTCGAATTTGAATTTGGAATCAGCCGGCAAAAACTGTAATTGTCTGCAGATTGTTCTAGATAGAGAGTTGGTACTATTGAATTGCGAATTTAACACATTCGAGTCCACCCCAGTTTCATAGTGCGCATGTGCCATCCCACCATACATATTGCAAGTGGACCCTCCAGGTGGGTCACTGGCATTACGTTTGCGGTAAAGTGAACCCACCTGGAGGGCTCTCGGCATTAGGTTTGAGATTAAGATTTAAAACCCTAAAATAAGTGGTAAAATAGAATTTTCAGGGGGTATTATCGCTATATTTGCTATCTGTGGGGGTAATTTCATGCCCTAGTAGGGTAGGGGAAGTGCAATAATCAAGAAATAACAAAAAATTGAAAAAGTAAAATCGCCCGCTCTGATCCCGTGACAGGGGTGTTCAACCTTTTGTGAGATTTTCATGCATTTTTTTTTAAATTTAATTTACGTAGTCGCAATTATTGTTACTTTTAGATTTTAATAAATAACATTTTAAAACTTTTGAATTATTACAAACATTGCATTTGTAGGTAGTTTATTTGACAGTTAGTTTTGTGTGAACCACCCAGTAAGTCTTGTAATACCGGATTATATTAGCTAGCGATACTCCGCAGCTGTGATGGATATCGATATCTTAACATAATAAACCAAACAAAAAAGGATTTGATGACATTTTGTTAGGTTAACGACCATAAGTAGTGCATTTATTTTAAATACAACATCGATTTAAATCATAGATGTGCCCTTGCCGTACTTCGCGCGACCGTGTTCACACTGAGATGAGCTTGCTCGCTTAAACTTCACGCATATAAATACGATATACTAATAAAATGTTGCAAAAAAAACGAATTAAAAACAAAATACAAAAAAGTTAAAATTACTTTCGGAAGTCGGTGCTTTTGCTTGTTTTATCGACATTTTGTATGTTTGAGGTTTAAAGAAACCTAACACGAAGGGGATCGTAGTCTAGGCAATTCAATTGAAAAATGCTAGCATTATGTATTCCAAATGTCAAGTCTGTAGCGATAATAGTTTCTGAAATATGTAGCTGTGAGTGCCTGTGAGAGATAAACGGGCAGGCAGACTAAATCGCACAATAATAAGTATTAGTTTTTGTCTATTTTGATACCGAACACTAAAAAGCCTCGATTTTGAACTCATTTTCGTGTCCTAAAATGTAAAATCAATTATTTTTAGAAAATATTTAAAATCGAGCCTTTGGTTTTTCACCCCTGAAATAGGACCCACCACGTGGGTTCTCGGCATCAAGGCAGAGGTCGAAAATTTATTGAAAATAAAAATGCTTGTAATTTGAAACCACGGCGTATTCTTATTAAACTTGTTAAAATATACAACTGTTTTAATTTTTTCGTTATTTGATTCTGTATTCGCTAAGAAAAACCTACATTTAAAATGAGCCCACCAGGTGGGTTCTTGGCATCCCAAGTGCGACTTGAGTGAACCCACCAGGTGGGTTCCCGGCACTGAATGTGTTAAATAGCAGATGGCTTTTAGATGATTAATTTCGCTGTGATTTTGATTGTTTGTAATTTCCTTTACTTATTACAAAATTGGTTTTTCAAATACTTCAGATGTATTGAAAGAATATCTGATAAAAAAATGCAACAGTCATTAATTAAAAACCATATAAAAATAATTGTCTCTAAAAGCCACAACGCAACTTTTACATTAAGCTGTAATTTTATAATAGTGTCAGGTATAAAAACAAAACCATTTATTTGGCATATGCCACACGTGCACAAAATTAAAAACAAAAATAATTTACAAACATCGGCCACTTTTATAATTATTATAGGTTACGTTGCGCTGTCAAAGCCTTAAAAAGAGGCAGACTAAATAGGTCGCTAATGAGGATCATGTGAAAGGACACCCTTGAGAAAAAAAACCAACACAAAGAAAGTAAAACGTAAAAGAGTTCATAATACCTTCATCATAAAATCACAGAACTTTTAATTTTTACCTGTTTCTTTAAGTAAACTCACACATTTTAAAATCGAGAACAGTTAGTAGAGGCGTGGTTAAAGCAACCGCGCTGGATTCTTTCAGCCATTATTTCGTGGAGTTATAATCGACTTTCGGGATATTTTCTACCTTCCTATATGCCGTACGTTTCGAAGTAATCCCATATGCTACGGTTTTTATCGTGCGGTGGCAAGAAAAGTTATTCATTGCTACGTTTGATGTGTGTTTTTGATAATATTTTGTGAATAAGTACCTATTCACCTGAGTTGTGCGGTGTGTGGGATTTATTCATGCTTAAAACGGGGTTACTGTTTTTTTAGCCTCACGATTGAAATTGTAGCTAGAGTATTTCTTTGCCGTAATTTTAAATTTCAATTGATGAGCATCGGCTTTTCTTGAAATTTTAAACATAAATAAGAATTTGCGATAAAAAAAATATTCGGAATAAGGAACCCAGTAGATGTTAAACAACTAAAGTAAACATGTTAGTAACGAAGGTCTTCGATACTGGGAATCGCGTTATGGAATTCAGTTGGAGTTACACCTAGCAAGGTGCGGTGATGGCAGGTGAAGTAGAGCTGTGACTAAGAGCCGTCAAAGGACTGGAAAGAGAAGTGTTGGTCGTCCGGCGGCGAGAAATGTGAAGTCGGTCGGTGGATCATGATAATGATGATGAAAGCAAACAAATAAATCCCCTATCTAACGCTACGCTGTAACTAGAATGCCTAAATAAAAGGACACTGCCAAGTGAACTTCAACTCTCACCGGTGCTAAGACGAGCGTCGTCATTATTGAGTTTTAGTGAAAACAGGCATTCGCCTTTATCTAAAGTTTCAAGTTGACACGGGTCAGTCAATGTTCTTTGATAATATAAATTCAATACTATATTATTCCATATTTTTGTAAGCAAGATACGCAGTTCTTTTTATTATGACGTCTTTATCGAGCGACCAAATCAATTTATCTTGTTTGTTTTTTGTCTGAAATTGTTTATGACCACAAACTATAGGCACAATACGTATCTTTTGTTTATTTTATAATTTACTTCATGATACATCTAATGAAACAGTAAAACCAGACGATATTAAACGTCAAAACAATAGCCAATTCTTCTCCTCCCATCTTGGGCACAGTATTTTCATTAAGTTTTCCCGGCGCGATTTGATACCTTCACATCGGCAAAGCTCATAGATTAAGCAACGAACGAAAGCTTGAATTTGCATAGAAATTAAAATTTACCTGGACCGTCCCACGTTAGTGGACGAAAGTGGAATTCCTTTGCCCAACTATGGCGTAGAATTTCAAAGCGCGTCGAATTCGAATTTGGTATTCGCTAGTATAAAATGGCGGCAATTAACGGTTTTTTGTGCGCCAGATTTTCACTGTTGTTTTTGCTTGAATTTAGATTAGGTGGGGTTTACTTTTACATAAATAGATAATTTTTATTTGTTGCAAGATTTAATCAAAATAATTTAGAATTCGTTCTTACCTTTCTAATTTGAATGCCATTTTAGCCATAATTTAAATTCTAAATCAGATGGATGCAGCCAGCTTTGAAATAGATTATGTTGTACTACAAAACATCGAAATTGCAACAAAGCCACAATAACTTACTAATAAACTTTACCAAATATTACAGAAAATCTAATTACCTCCGTTCCTATTATTAGAATGAGTTTCACACGAACGAAAATTCTCAAGGCGTTTACACCTAAAACGTATAAATATTACCCGAAGAAAATTATATCAGAAGTTGTACCAGTGAGGTATTCACGAAAAGATATTTGGTAGAATTAAAACAACACTTTGCCGAGAAAAGTGGTTCTCCCCGTTCGCCCGCCCCCTTCCCGTGGGGAGGGCGCACCCCTCGGTACCCAATCCCAAGATGGCTTCTTTTAAATGGGGTGGACGGTCGGCCCCTTCAAGAATAAAAGTATGCCATACCTTTCATAGATAGATTCAAGGTGGGGGAATAAGATCCAACGCGCCTCGAGCGGCGTTCGATTACATTTTAAATTGCTTTTTGAAATTCGAGTATTGTTTATGTCTCTGTTCTAGGTTTTTTTTTTGTGCCAGTTTGAGACTTTGGCTTTTGGTTCGAAACTCGGTATTTTGTTACAACCTCATTTTGAATTGATTTATTTAGGAACAGATTCTTAAAACTTTTTAACGTTTTCAATCTAATTTCATTCCCAAATAACAAATGTAAAAGCTAAAACATTTCGTTCATTAGTTTTAAATGAACACCGTTACGAAAGTTTCCTTAAACTTTGAAATAATCAAAACTTTAATTGATACGTGAATAGTACTGAAGCTCACATGTGATTTTGAGACAGTGAAAATTAGAGTCTGAGGGTTCTGTTTTAGGGATTATTTTGCTTTGATGGGTGGGTGGAAGGTCTTTAACCTTTACATACGTTACTGGGTCAATGTGTGACGTGTATGTTTTGATTTTAAAGGCCTCTCCGTATTTAGGTCAGGACGCCGGGTATAAACATTCCTGAAGAGTAATTTTTGCTGAAAGATTACGCATTTAATTGGATTAGAGGTCTCTAAACTTTATCTTTCGCAATAGCATGGTTTTTCTAATTAGTTGATGTTCAACATTATGTCTACCGAAACAAAGCACTCAAAGTTGAAAAGATTGTTGAGACTGAGGTTGAATAAAAATAGTCAGGAATAACATAGTTACACCCAATTGTGGTAATTTTTACACATTAGTTAGATAATAATATACTCCAAAAAATAGGCTCATGTTTTTTAAAAGCCCTTTACGGCGAGCCAAGTACATTCAAATTTTAAACAGACAAGAGAAGAAAAATCGTAAATTACTACATGTGTGATACGACCGTTTATCAGGTCGCATTCTTGAGTCAAAATCAAAATTAAAACTAATTAAAATTAAAACAATTTTGTATGACAATTATTCGCAATGGCCGCTGTGTAACTCTTTTAAATCTCTTTGGGGCAGCCTCGTATGGCAGGCAGTATCTACTTCAATTTGATCGTCCGTAAAAATGTTATTAATTCTGAAAAAACTTCGAAAATAAATAATTTTAATTAGTCAAGTACATATTTATAAATTTCATTGATGTTGGATATTATTATTAAATTAAAATACATTGTTTACTGTCAACGTTTATTTAAAATTTTGAACATAAGTAATTTACAACATTATAGCCAAATCACAACGAAATCGAAAAAACAGCAATTTTTTAAGACATAAATTTAAATCATTTTAATAAAACGTCACAACCACCCGTCTGTTTTGAACCGCCATTTTTTCTCAAACAATAATTTCGAAAGGATAATTAATCGCACGGGCGACGCCAGCCTTAATTGAATCTCTTACACCCCCTCGAAGTCCCCCAGGAAAAACAACCCTTTCTTATTTTTCTACTCTTTCCCCCTTGGAAGACGATAAATCCTTGAGAGAGACAGTGGGGAGATAACTTGCTGACAGTACAATACCGTCCAAAAACCAACATTTTATCAATTTTCGCTCCTAAGCCAGGGGATGTAAGGAACATTTTGTTTTGGGTTGAAAGCAAGTGAAACTGGCAGTTTGCAACAAGAAAAAGCCTCTGCGATTCGTCATTGGAATTCCGCGGGCGAGTTTGTGCTTCCATTTTCAAACTGTGCGTTTTAGATTTAGAATCGATATCCAAGGTGGTCGTATCTTATCTTATTTTTGAATTTAGAATACCATGCTTTTGTCGTTCTGCATGCTAGAAGTCAACAAAGAGGTAAAAGGTACCACAGTTTAATAAATTGTGTGGTAATCGGTTGTCATGAGGAAAGTTTTATTCTCTTTTGAACTCATTGTGTAAATGAAAGAACTAAGAATCCAAACAGACATTTTAGAATTTGGTGTGGTCAACGAGAAGAATTCATAAAGTCGAGAACAATTTTCAAAAAAAAAAAACGATTTATGGTTTTAATATGGACAGTCATGTTTTAGAATTTTGAATTGTTTTAACAAAAATATAGAAAGTCTCACAAACGTTATATAGAAAGTCTCTAAACATGCCAAATTGATTTACATTCATATTTATTTTTACCAATAAGTACCTAATAATCTGTAATAATGATTTAACACTGCCAAATGTTAAGTCATTATTACAATTTGGAAAACAGTCATACGTTCACTTAACAGTTTTTTAATAATAATTTAAACGCATTAATTTTTAGTATTCAGAAATTTTGTCAATATTGACTACTCAAACATTTTAAACCAGACATTCACAATTTTCATATTAACATTCAAATTAGTAAGCATCAATCGTAATAATACTCAAAGAGATCATTAATACAAAATGCAAACATCACACTTTCCCAAAAAACTCTTAAATACAAAATAGACGACCATCTAAAATAATTCAAGAAACGCAGTAGGTACAAAAGTAATAATAAAACAATTTTCCGTCATTTTACCCCTCGAAATAAGAAGGGTAAGTATATTTTTTAGGGAACGCCAACGCTAGGGTCCGAGGCCAGTCAAGAAAGATCTCTAGAAACTTGTACATTTTCCGAAAATGGGGTTGACCTTCTAAGCGACAACGGGGGTGAAGGAGGTCAAAGAAAATTGGCTGATGGAAGGGTGTTCTACAGGGTGGTTACGGCAAAAGAAGAAGGAATAAATGAGAACAACCCCTATTTTAAATTGCTAAGATGCGAGGGCGAGTCCCTGAGTGTTTTTCTTTCATTTTGTTTTGAAAATTTTACAGTATCTCTCAGTAATTTAGATGTATAGTTAAAAATAATACTTAGAACTTAAATGTTGAGAAAAGTAATGTAAGTACGTTAGAAAAATAATTCAGGAATGTGGAATTTGATTAAATCGTTCAAATATAGCTATGCGTCACCGTCGATCACAAAATAATTATAATTTCCTGGTACCCATGTCTACTGTGCTTCTTTAGGTAAAAATATATTACTTACACAACTTAAAACTTTTGAGGCCGTCCAAAGACAAGAAAGAGTAAGTAATTTTAGTAATTAATTTTACAAGTAGAGACTACGTTTCGAAAACTATATTTAAAGACTAAACCTCGGGATCATTTTGCAGCTTTAAAAAGAGAAGAAAAACGAATTTATGTGGCACATAGTTTAAAGACCATATAGAAACAACGTGCAGACCTGTAGATGTCTACACACTTTAAGTAGTAACACTAAAATTGAAAAGCGATCGCAGTATGATAATCAAAACCTATTAAATTACAATCGAACTACATAGCAACCTTTTTATTTATAAGAACATGGATATTAGGTATATATTATTTATGGGAAATTGGTAGTGGAACTTTCATTGCACTTTTGACTAAATACGGGATAAACTATGGACAAGCAAAAAATCTTAATTTATTGTTTTTACTTTATTAGTAGGACAAAACTGTAAAAAGCATCAATTTATCTATAAAATATGTCTTATTCATTTATTTAACAATTTATGTACACACTAAATACAGAAAAGAAGAAAGGAACAGAAAATAGTGCAAAGGACGTCTACAAATGAGATTATTTTATTTATTTAAACTTCATGTTTTACAATTCAACACCAGGTCAACCTTTGGGTTAGATAAGAAAACATTGTGGTAGAGTACAAAATATATATCTAAAAAAACTAACTTCTTGTTTTTATTTATACTAATACAAGATAAGATCTTAAATTATTCATCTTAAATCTTAGATTGTAAAATAAAATAATATATTTAAAAAATACCAAAAAAAAAGAGATACCTAAAAATAATTACCATGACTCGACTTCTAATTGAGAGTTATTTATTCTGACCTAAATAGTGGTTACGAACTTTTAAGTGAATTTGTTTTCAGGTTTTTTTAATGCCAAAAGGTAGGGCGTTCCAGAGCTTTATGGTAGGGATAGCGTAAGAATTATTTATATCCACTCCTAAATTACTAAGTATTACTATTTTGTTAATAAGATTTTTAGCGAAATAGAAAAGTATCAAAAGAACAATCACTATTGTCTACATAGATATAAAACAAAGCTGCTTCCCGCTGTCTGTCCCTATGTATGCTTATATCTTTAAAACTACGGAACGGATTTTGATGCGGTTTTTTTTTTAATAGATAGAGTGATACAAGAGGAAGGTTTATATGTATTATATTGCGCCTGTGCGCAACTGGGACGGGTCGCTAGTAAATAATAAACCAGGTCACAATTTTAGTCTTTTTCATCCTCCCTTCAGAATTTCTATGGGCCACAACTTCGCGTGCTACGGTGTCTAAAACTAGCAGCTTGCCTACAAAAATCGATAAAAATCACTAATACCCATCCCCTTAAAAATACCCTTAACTTAGTCCCCTTCGTGCACAGCATTATGTACAAAAGGGGATGTAAAAATGCACTCAGACATTACATTAAAAGATATAATTAAGGGGGTGGGGAAGCACCCTTGGGGAAATTCGTTCCTTCTTTTGACATTTTAAAGACCCCTTTTCTTAAACCCCTGTAAACGTAGACATAAAATATCTGGATATAATATCGGTAGCGAATACAAAAACCCGTGATTCATCGTGAAAAATTGTTTTAAAATCACCATACCATTTGAAAAACAAGGAGGGAGTATCAGACTTTTACTGACTAAAACCCATCCATGTTCCTTCCTTTGCCCTTTGTGTTCCAGGGCCGCGGTATCTCTTTCGAACAGTCCCGCAACCCTGTAATTTTTTCCCTGCTGGCGATATCATTATAAAGGAAGGCTTACATCTTTTGTTTGCAACGCGAGAAAAAGTATTGGTGACGTTAATTATCAAATCAAAATCCTACTTAACTAATCGTTTCCATTGTCTATATATCTACGTATTTCTACCCCAAGAATGTTTAAAACGAATAACCCTTATAATTACTACTTTGAAGAAGTTTTATTGCAATTTAAAAGTTAATAACCTTCTCACTAATGACGTACTTATTATGTACATAGTAAAATCCAAAAAATCTTTACCTTGTTTAACGTAGATTAAAATTCTAGAAGATTATGAACTGAGAGGAAAAAATCATTCAAACAATTTGCTGCGAAGATGACGAAAACACAGAATTAGTGGTTTTTAGGACAACGGCAAACAAAACTTCAAAAAAAGGAGTAACTAAATTTGTATATAAAATTGAAAATGATAAATGTCGATACTCTTGCGCCATCCCATCTTCCTAGCTCATCGTGCTGTGCTGGGGCTGCCGCTGCGGCTGCAGAGAACCTCAAGCGGCGTAAATATAGTAACCTCATTGGTAACTATATTTTCGAGCCGTTTGGGGTTGAAACTCTAGGACCGTGGGGTCCGAGCGCTCACAGCCTTTTCAAGGATATTTCTAAGCGTTTAGTTGACACTTCCCGTGACCCAAGGGCTGGCTTTTACCTTGGCCAAAGGCTTAGCGTTGCCATACAACGTGGCAACGCCGCCAGTCTCTTGGGTACATTACCAGTTGACAGCGTTGAGGAGGAGTTTTTTGACGCCATTTTTTAAGTTTGTTGCTAGGTTATTTACTTTAGGTTATTTTAATTAATAAATGTAATATTTAAAAGTGAAAAAAAAAAAAAGAAAAAAAAAAAAAATTATACGTTCATTAATGGGTACGACCTATTTAGTTTTGCTGTTGAATGTAAATGATAATGCCAATCCTAATTTCAGAAAACGTAACAGAAATGAAACATGACTTTTTCCTTTACCTAATGAACGCAACAAAAAAGTAGAATTAGAAGAAAAAAATGGATAAAATGAAAACCGTTTGTCTTTCGAAATTGGCTGAATTGCCCGCGTCACCGCCGAAGAGGGACGTGACAGAAAAAACGTTCCAAAGGCGTAAAAATAAGGAAAAAGTGAAGAGAACCGGGTATTATCCTTGTTAATTCCGGGCTAATTTAATTCACGCCTAATTCTATTTGCCGAGCAAAACGGGGAGGCGATAATTGTGGGACTTTTTCATGATGGAGGAAAAACCCCGTTTTTTGTTCGCCAAACGACGTTTTTAACCTTTTAACGCGTGGGAAAAGAGTATTTTGCACGTGTTGTACAAGCTTATTTAAAAATAATGGAGCCTTTATTCGTGTCTGGGGAATAAGAGACACTTATTAAATGTTTTTCGTTATTTTCTTTACATTACCAATATGTAATTTTACAATATTTGTTTCGCCGGAGACTACCATGGCTCGGTAGTTGTCAAATTTTTAGATCTTCTTTCTTTACTTTCACTGTTTGAATAGAAATGAAGAAATGAACACTCATATTTTATGAGATTATTGTATTTTTACTTATAACGAGACTTTTTATTGCTTTTTGATATGAAAAACACTAAAACTATTTCGAAAACTCGCGATTTTCCCTATTTTTACATTATAACTACTTGATTTTACCAAACTATAACCAAAATTAACTTAAATCAAACGATCACAATCACTTTACTACTGACTCACATAATTTTGACTTTCACTGAGGCTTTTGAGAAGCTAGACTACACCCTGACCATCACTCTTCAACACCAAAAACTGAACTGACCATCTACTAGCTGGACATTTAAAAACTTAATAATATTACTATTAAAAATAACCCTTTACTTACCTAACCGGTTTCGAAATAAAACGCAAAACTGACCGGTGTCCCCCAAGGGTCAATTCTAGGACCCATTGTCTATTTTTGTAAAGGTAAAAATCTGGTTTGGTTGACCCTTCCTTAAAGTTTTTAGTTTCGAAAGTGTTGGACAGCTGCTACTATACCGGTTTAGTGACAAAAGTATTGTATTTGCATATTAGGGAATTTGTGTTTAGGAATTTCGGAAGTCATAATTTTTATTATTTATTGTTTTGAAAAGGAATTTAAAATTAATGGTGTCGAGTAGCAGTTTTTTTTTGTATGTTTATTTTACGAGCAAACATAAGTTTCAATAAAGAAAATACTTTTGAGTAGATATCACACCCAAATAATAAATCATTTACCATAGGTGTTTAGATTTTTAAAGTATTCTATCGAATGGTACAACATAGAATTTATTAATCTTATAATAATTGAAAACTAACATGATACCTACACCTACCTACACAAATTGTTTTTTTTTTAACGATTATCTTAAGAAAATAGTGTACCGTTGACAAAAAAGCTTAGGAATAGACCATAACTGAGAGATGACTATTGGTAATCCTTCACAAGTCATCATTGATCTACACTTTTAAAACGAACAAAATATTAAACGTATCCGAATGATTCAAAGTACCTTTATAGCTATGGAAGAAAGTAGATAGTACAAAATAAAATCTATCTATAAAAATTGATCGTGCCGCCGGAACTGCGCAGTTGTGCCTACCGCCAGCAAGTCATTATTGGCGTGCATTATAAACAATTTATATGAAACGCTCTACATCGGCGTAACTTATGCCCTTGCGTATTTTCAAACGGGCACAGGGATGAATTCGGCTGAACGCCTATTGTGGTACTGGTGACCATTTATCTCCTATTTTTATTAAATATACATTTTCTGTGTTCACAGTGATTTAAGTTTATTTTAATAAATTATTATTGGTACCCTGTTTATTTATGTACTTGTATGCGAAACTTTTGTTTCTATATCATTAGCTATAGAAAATAAATTTGTTTAAAGCTTTTACACCTATTGAGGAAACGCAAATAAATTAAGAGGAAGTCGATGTGACAAATATCTACTACGGCTCATTATGTATGAATGATAAGATACTTAAACGAATACTCAAATTGTACTGTTGAAATATCAAGTCAGCATACGATGAGCAGAGCAATAAAAAAAAGTAGATGAGAAAAAATATTTCTTGTATTTACAAGAAATATTTTTTTCTGACCTATTTTTTTTTAGTCCGTCCCTGTATCTTTCGCTTCACGGCAAAGCGGCCATCACGCGAACGCTCTATAAAATTTCAATCAACTGAAAGATGGCGGTTTTTCATCGATTGTCCCGTTAGATAGCAATTTTATTTGCCGATACGATACTGAAACTTGCGCTTTATTTTTAGATCGTACTTTATGGATGAAGGGAATGGAAACTATGGTAAACGATGGTTATAGGCAGAGGGTGGATAGTTACAAGAAATATAAAAGAATCTGATAAGCTAGAAATAACCCATCGTTGCGAAATTGATAGGCTGTCGGAAATGGGTTTAAGATAATGTATGTTTGTAAGTACCTATTGATTTCATTATGTGAACATCGTTTACCTAAGTTTATTGGTATTTTTTTTAATATAAGGACTAAAAAAATGTTTTGCTGAAAAAATTTAGCGTAGTGCTATGTTTTTGTAAAAAGAACAAATGCTCCTTGGGTACGCTGAATCCTGTATTTCAGGTCACAGTTCTCTTCCCCAGAAGTATGAGCGATATTAACAGTTGTTAAACATTTTAATGTACCTATCTCTTTTTTATGTGCATAAGCAATAAGTATAAAAGACAATGCCAGTTTTAGTATGGAAGCTGGCGTCTTGCTTTTTAAATTGGCATCAATCAAACACGTTAGTTATTATAATTTCCATACAACGTGACAAACAAAACACATTATGACAATATACATCGAATCTCATGAAAACTTCTAATCAAAGATAGTTGCAGTATCGCACTCGTCTCGTATACTATAAATCCATTTGAACCAGGCTGGTACGATATAATCTACATTACGCGGACCAATGCCGCCTTCGTTTTATGCCGCCATTTTATTTTAGTCTTCAACTCAATGTTACGAAGTTGCAAAATTTTTATGTCCTGTTACTGATGACACTAGATGTAGATTTGTGATAAAGAAGTCAAGTAGCTACCTACCTTTTTGAATGTCTACACCATAACATCACGCTTGAAATAATCCTCGAAAGGTTAGGCAGACGTGTACCTAACAATAGTACACCCACATTTCGCCAGTTGTCCCATGTAATACGCGTCACGCAATCATTTACTCCTTTATATCTTTCATATAATTTCTTACACAATCCATCCATCGTTTCCTTGGAAAACCAAAGCCAAGTTGTTGATGGATTGAGAGGGAGAGGAGAACCTCTCCCTCTCAATCCATCAACAACTTGGCTTTCGAATTCTATCCCTATTAAATCTTAACTATCTCAAAGAACTACTTATCAATAAGTAACCCTTGCATTACAAAAAGCAGAAACCCACACCGATTAACAAATTGCTACCTGATTGATCAATTTCACTTACCACCCGCTTCTAGACCGTCCATTTAACCTTTTTTGTACTAATAAAATTAACCCTTCAATAACAAATCAATAGATAAGGCGTGACTAAAGATGTTTTTTAACCCTTCCGCGGCATATGGTCACTCCGATCGAGCTGTTTATTTTGGTAAAACGTGTCTGGACAAAAAAGCATGGTCTTTTCGACCGATGTCCATATGTCCGGGCCTTTGTTGTAAACTTTTTATTTGTTATTGTTGATAATCAATAGTTTCTATTCAATGGTGGCTGGACAGTTGGGTAGGGTCGCCAGGAGTTATGGACGTTAAAAGAGAAAGTTTGACTGAGTTGGTGTTTGGTGTCTCTAAAATGTATGACAGCTGATATATTTACACACGTTCACACTTATAAGTTAATTTATTATGACTTACTTAAACCTGTATTAATTAAAATCAAATGAGTAGGTATACCAAAGTATTTTCTCAACTCTCAAGGCAAAGTAAATAATAATGACAATTGCTTATAAATCAAAGTTATGTATAAACACAAGTAATTCTAGTTTAATGAAGGTATGTCTTGTCTTGTAAGATTTCCTAATGTATACTTTTTATTAAAAAAAAATATTGTTAATTTTAATCATTTTGTTTTGTCCCGTGCGAGACAAATAATTATTTTTTCTTATTCCTTATCTTTTTAACTAGAAATTTCAAATATTTATAAGCGTTGCAGTAAAATCTGGAATACTTTAAAACGGTTAATTTAACCATTCTTACAAACAAATCACATATACCATACTGTACCGAATTCTCCCTAACAATATGCCACCACCGCGGGCAGTTAGAACCGGTTTGAAGCGGAACCCACCGCTCAGATCCGGTTTTGACCAGCGAGTGACCCCTTCTTACGGATCTATTGTCCTTTGAGGTGAAAGGTCGGGCAGATGTTTCGTACTATGCTTATTGTCCAGTCACGTTTTGTGAAATAGCAAAGGATAGATTTTTTGTCAACATTTTTGCTAACCGACTGTGCAAAAAAGAGTAATGCTAAATTTCATTGAAAATTCTGATATGTTATAGTTACAAAATACAAACTCCATCATCGCCGTTGATGTTATTAATATATTTTTTCTACTTTTAAACTTAGATAGTCCTGTGGAATTTTAAGAGTGACATCGGACAAACTGTGGGCCAAAACTGGTGCCCTGACGTAGTGTCGCGGCAGGCTACGAAGGAGATGGCGGGACGAACTGGACAAGTTTCATCCGAACTGGAAGGAGAACGCGCGGGTTCGCGATTACTGGAAGGAACGAGGGCGGCCTTCGCCCAGGAGTGAGACAGAGCAGGCTAGAAAAAAAAATGATATAAAGAAGAATGGTTATCTTAAGCCAATTGGAAATAATAATACAACTTAAAGAAAATATTCTAAGTTTATGTTGCTGTTACTGTTATCCTTGTCTGTGCATACCACTGCTGGTCAAACTGTCCCCATGACTTCAAAATCTTTCGATTTAGGGTTAATGTGGACCACTGGTCGTTGATTCTGTCTAGAAGGGAAACCATGACGTCTTAAAGCAAGAGTAATTCCAGTGTCGGAAAGAGACAGAGCTAAACAGGTCGTCTAGCGCCATCTCTTTCCTATACTGGAATTACTCCTGCCTTAAGACATCATGGTAGGCCACCAGCTCTATGTTTATGTAAGTGAAGTTATAAATAATGCTGAAAGTAGATTAGTTCCGTTGTTTTACAGTTTTTTGAACAGTTTATTTAATTACATATTACATGGTTTAATAATTACCTACCTACCGACGGTGTCTAGTAACATTATTATTAGCAACTGTAGTTTCGGCTTGTCGTGGGTCAGTACCGGTTCTGACCCGCCAGTGACCCTTCCTCACGGTTCTATTGTCCTTTAAACTGAAAAGCTTTGGCAGATGTTTCATTCTTCGCATGCAAAATAGCAAAGGTGTAAGTAACGGATTTGAACAGCCATAAACGCACTCATTAGACTTGCGGACATGGCAAAAGCAATAACAAAAAGAAAGTGGAAGTGGGCGGGCCATATATGCCGTAGACTGGATGGAAGATGCGGGAAGAAAGTTCTGGGTTGGAGACGACGGAAGGGACGAAGAAATGTATGAAGACAACCAACTAAGTGGACAGACGATTTAATCAAAGTGGCCTGAAGAAACTGGACAGCCATGACACAAACCCGACAAAAGTGGAGAGATTTGGAAGAGACCTACACTCCGCATTAGGTGGTTGAATAAGAGAGAGAGAGAGAGACCCAATCATTAGAAAATACAAAAACGGTACCTTCTCTTTTTAATACAAGGGACAAAAGGATGAATTAAGAATTTGGTCATGAATTATGGTTAAAGTTTTCAGTTAGACTGGAAAAATTTCACCAGCTAATAAAGGCTCTCATTGCGCGGCTGGGTCAAGGGCTTGATTCAGTAAGCAGTACTCCTGGACACGGCACGCGCAGGTTCCTCTCCCTGGAGCCCTGACCATCGGCAGCCTGGACCTTGTTCCTGATGCCGATAGGCTACGATTTTTTTATTTTCAAATGTATTTTTAAATTAAGTTTGGTTTAAAAAAAAAACCTTAAATTAATGTTCCAAAAAAGAAATGAATGAGAATAAAATGTTTTATATTTTTTATTTTATTTTAAGTTGAAGTCATGAACTTGTCTCATATCCAGTCGGTAGTTGGTAAAGAGGGTATCTAGTTGCACGTAATTTTTATTAGCAAACATTTCGGCTAGCCGTGTACCAATACCGGCTCTGACCACTAGTGACCCCTTCTCACGGTTCTATTGTCCTTTAAAGTAAAAAGTTTGGCAGATGTTTCGTATTTTACATGTCGTTGGTCACGTTTTAAAAATAGCAAAGGTGTCAAGCAAGGATGGACGACAAAAACGAAAACGTTGGATGGCTCAAAAACTGGTCATTCACGGATATATTTACTCTAACACTTCTAAAGACGAGATCGCGTAACTAAATAATAACTGCCACACGGGTCGATCCTCAAGGTAAAACACTTACCTAGGTCGGTCCGTGGATGGGTGACCATCCATTATATGTATACCGCCTTTCTTCCGTGCCTCGGAAAACGTGTTAAGCTGTTGGTCCCGGGTGTCATTTGTAGATATTTAATAGTCGTTACAGGTATTCAGTGGCCCGAATGTCTGACAACCAGGTTTACCAAGGGTCTACCAATTAATAACTGGGTTTTGGAGGTCAGATAGGCAGTCGGCCCACGTGAAATATTGGTGTAAACCTGCATCCTGTTAGACTGGAAGCCGACCCTAACATAGTTGAGAAAAGGCTATGCAGATAACTTCGTCCGAAGAAAAGGGTAAAATAAGAAGACAAAATAGAAGAACGAGAACAATTCTGGATCTTGACTATTTTTTCGATTTAATTGTTGCGTTGAGAATAATACAATAACACACTATATTTTTTATCATATTTACTTAAAAGGAAAATTAGATTTGAGATTTGAGAGAGAAGAATAATTACATTCGTGCTTGAAGTCGTGAGAAAAATAACCAGAAACGCTTTGCAGTACAAGATACCTAGTAAAAAGCTATTCAAAATAAAAGACAACAAAAAAACAAAAATAATAAAACAAACTATCATGCGTAACCCTTTGAATGACGATTTCAACATTGCAGATTTTTACTATCACCGTTTCCGAGGGGTCAATTCCGGTTTTGACCAGCAACTGACCCTTTCTTACGTATCTATTGTCCTTTAGAGGGTTAAAGGCCAAGCAGATGTTTCGTACTTGCATATTGTTCGGTCACGTAAAGGATTTAGAACTGGATTTGCAAAATGTGCATCGTTGAATAGGAATAACCGGTGTTTTTTTTTTATTCAATCCGTCTTTTACGATGTTTTTTTTTTTGTAAAGTTAAAGTATATCTTGGGGATACCCTGGGGATTGTAATTCCCTGGGAATTTCATCTGTTGCCAGCTTCCATTGCTGTTTCTGGTTTTCAGAGGTTAATTGAGTAAGCTCTGTTTTTTTGTAGTAATACAGTAAGTCTTCAGATAGAGGTTGAATAGAATTTCTTTGGGAATTTCGGCTGCCAGTATTGTTGTTATGCGGTTTTCAGTGCTATTCGGTTCAGTTTCGGTTCTATTTTAGTAATCACTTTGTAGAGGAGTTTGTCTGGAGATATTATTTCCTTGGGAATGTCTGCCGACAGTCTGCCGGTTTCAGGGAAAGTAAATGTTATCGTGAGATCTTTCGCTTTTGCGAGAAGGCATATGTGTCTAAAAAGGAGACGTATGAGAACCGTTAAAGATAGGGTAACTTAACAGACAATCTTAAACGATCATGGATTTTCAAATTAAATAATTTATAAACTCTGATTTTAACCCTACGATTTCAGCAGAATTAAATGATTTTAAGTATATTCATTCATGCTCCGCCGGCTCCAAATAAATTAAAATTAATACCTGGAGAATAAATAATTGATGATGAGCCTGAAAAATAGTGTAGGTATTTTCTTGGCTTTTCAGCTACAACTCCAAGTACCTGCTGAACCTATTCAACCAAATATCTTGAACTGTAACACATTAAAAGCAAAAAACTAACATAATCAGATAAGTAACCACGCTAGATAAACGCTAGCGGTATGTGGCGGTGTAGCAGTATGTAGGTACCGGAAGCTCGCGGTATACCGGTGCGGTAAGAATTCGCGAAAACACTCCGCGAATTATTGTCGCTTTCCTGTCGCGTGTTGTACACCTACAGACTGGAGAGATTTAGTTTGTTTTATTGGCAGTATTTTTGTGATGATGATGATTGAGCACCACACCCAGCCAGGAGCAAGACTGACCCGGACAAGCCGGATACACCAGGGGGCACGATTTTGTGAGGAAAGACATGCTCTGGGATGGGAGAGGAAGCCCGACCAACCGCAGCCAGTCGAGCACAATCAGCCGACTATGCAGCCTAGAGCCAAAATAGGAATAGTGGTAATGACAGGTAGGTTCAATCCATAGGAATGAGCATTGGTGTTTAGACCTTCGTTTGATTGGTCTCTTCTATCATTGGAGAATCATGTTATTTTCTGGTGGTGTTTTTTATGGCAGTATTGTTGTGACCAAAAAAAATTAGGAAAAATATTTTTTTTTAATGAAAATTATCGTAATCGTTATTTTCTGTCATGTCAATACAAGTGAGCTGAAGTTCCACAGTACGCCAGATGAATACTCGCATATGACGCAAAAATCTCACGTCAGAACACAGATTTTGACATCGCCAGCGAAAAATTGACTGTCAAAATCTGGGCGTGTGTTTTGAAGTCACCAAGTACTACCCTTCAGGATTACTTATTGCTAGGTACCGAGCATCAGTAACCCAGAAGAGGTTCCATTGTCGCACTACCAGAATATAGAGGGAAAATTTAAAGGAGGCTTGAACTACTCGTAGAAGGCTTGAGCAACCGATTTGGAAATAAAAGTTGAACTCTAAAGAAACTGACGAATATGATGAAAAGTCACTGACGTACACTAACATAACTACAGGGTGTAACAGGACCCTTCACAAAGCCGTCGACCAAGCATTATGTACATCAAACTAAGCAACTTTACGCAAAAATTATTGCTGGGAAACGACTTTTTATTTGGGGTGAAAAATCACGTTTTACGGTAGAACTCAATGTAACGCACTCAAAACATTGTGCTGATGGATGGATTGAATACTACGGGGGTCGTGGACGTGTCTATAGTAAAAATCTTACATTAAAAACACGTATTTAAAAAAACAGCTGTGAAAAAGTTGGAACTTTGACCCCCAATATCTCCGTAACTAGAAGGTTCCCAGGTATGGCATAGAACAAAAAAATGATCGCAATGATGAGGAGAATAAGTGCCTTTCGGCTTCGTGAAGGGTCTTGCTACACCCTTTAGGTAAATTTTAGGAATTTTTGCGGTCACAAAGAGAGGAAGACGCTGTGTGAATCATAGTAATCATCATCGGTTCTGTACGACCATTATCCAGGTGTTTTCCGCGATTTTGACGATATCGTCGACCCAAAGAGCTTAAGGACGGCCCTGGTTTCTATGGCCTAACATTGACCACCATCCAGTCAATGCCTTGCTCCATCGGTCCACTTGAGGTGCAACATCATCATGAATCGTAGTACGTAATGTTTTCTAGTTTCAGCTTAACACAATATACCTAAGCCTAAGTAAGAATGTAAGTACTAAGAGACAAAAGAAAACAAATAAAAGATCGATTCACTCCCAAAAATAGAAAACAAATGGAACTTTTTAAAATCCGTGACAACGTTAGAAACTTGAAGAAAGCTTACAACTTCGTGTTCAGCTTACAAAAACTTAAGACGCCTACAAATAACTTGACTACAGAACACGATACCTTGAGTTCTAAGATCATTTGAATTAAGTTAAAAGTAAGGTGATATCTTTTCTTTAATCTTTACACGTGTTTGTGAAAGATTTTTGATATCGTTGTGGCTATTTTTCAAGTTTAAAAGTTTTGAATTCTTCAGTCTTAAAAAAAAAGAATAACCTCGCAATGATACACATATCTTAACCAGATGGTAATATCGAAAGTGCACAAAGAGTGACTTTATCTGGTCCATGGAACCTAATTACCAATCAGGACGTAGAACAAAAGAAGAAAGAAAGAAAAAATATTTATTTGTCGCGGGGTGCATTATACAAAGAGAAAAAAAAAACAAAAAAATAACAATAAACATATAAAGCATAACAAAAAAATTAAAAAAAACAAAAAAGAAACGTTCGGAGCTTGCACGTCGTGACTGCGACAAGCAGGTTACCACTCAGCATGATGCTGTGCTATGGGGGACCCACAAGCACAGCGCTGGTTACTAGTACAATGCTAGATAAAAATTTCAGGATATAATTTGGAGAGAAACATGCACATGATACTGGGACCAAGTGTTTTTTTTTAATCTTCTTCATTTAAGGGTTTTTTATTCACAATTACGACGATGTCAATCCCATCGTATTTTTACAAATATTAACTTACTTCCTAAACTAATTTAGCTTGTAAAAAACCCCAACCCGAATGAACTTAAGTAATGTTTCTGTTTTGGGATCTCCTTATGTCATCGTTGTGTCAAAATGTCGCGTCGAAAGTGCTTGTCTATGGTGTCACCAAAGCCAAAGACATGCACTTTCTAGAGTTATCTATGGTGTGACCATAGAGGATCTCAAGACACAATCGTAGACGAAGAATAGTATTCTCTGCGAAGGTAATATTAGATTTTATTTTATTTTTTTGTTTTTTGGTTTGATGTTCTTTTTCTATTTTTTATGGTTATGTTTTATTATTGCGCGTTTGTAGTCTGTGCAAAATAAATGATTTTTCTTTCTGTCTTCATTTCTTTAACTTAATCTAATTTTGAAAGTATATAATTGTTTTGCTGCTTTAGAGGTTGGCTTAGCTAAAACACCATTAAACACTCCAACATCTACTACCGACAATTTCATCGCGTTGATTACTGCGTTTCTCTTATTAATATTTCGGACACATTCCACCAACATATGCTGTGCATCCTCTATCTTGCCAGACACCTCACAGTTTGGAGAGTCAGATTATTGCATGAGATAAGCGAGACCAAGTGTTGTGAGCGGCTTATAGTGTCCTCTACGCGAAGAATATTCTTCTGTTTTTTTGTTAATCGGTACAATCCTGTACGGTCACCAAAAGAAATAAGTAACCAGGGCCGTCGGATATACACTCGGTTCCAAAAATAACGGGTCAGTCACATAAACCCGAATATCTCCCGAACTACGTATGCCATCCTAATGAAACGAAGACTGTTCAATTGAGAATTTAATTATACAGATAAAAAATAAAATAAAACTTAGTTGCACCCACAATGCGATGCATGCGATCTTCAGAGATGCGTGAAAGGTCGAAACCCCCCACCAATCACGCTTCCCGAGCTCAAACAAGCACTGGTGGAGGAATGGGAAGGTATTCCTCAGCACCGGCTCCGAAATTTGGTGTACAGCATGCCTAATCGCCTGGAAGCTGTCAGAAGAGCTCGTGGAGGCAATACAAAGTATTAAATGAAGAAAGTGATGAAAAACAGCAAAAACACAATCATAAAAAAATGTAATCTTAAGAAAAATATGACTACTTTAGGTTTTTTTTAATTTAGAGATTAATATTGTGGGTGCAACTAAGTTTTATTTTATTTTTATCTGTATAATTAAATTCTCAATTGAATAGTCTTCGTTTCATTAGGATGGCATATGTAGTTCCGGAGATATTCGGGTTTATGTGACTGACCCGTTATTTTTGGAACCGAGTGTAGTTGAAGTTTACCGATGGATGTTTCCGAATAAAATGTAATCTAGTTAATAGAACACAAACAGTTCATTAATATCAAATTAAATTTCATTCGAAAACATCCATCGGTTTCTTATTAAACTCATACATCAGTTAATCATTGTCTTATAATAAATCGATCGAAAATACTACAAAAATTAGCAAAATAACCCAGCCAATTCCCACCGTCAATCTAAATTCCACAGCCGCCAGTAGGTGTACTGTCTAATGTAAGATTTACACCGGTTATCCGGCTGGAGAGAATAGTTAGCTTGGCGACGGATTTCCGAGCGTCACTAAAAATTTGCCTCACAAATACCCGGGTGCTACACGGTATGTGGGGTACAAGAAGAACCGGGTGGGGAAATGTGGGAGTTACTTCTTGCTGTGATTGTGTTGTTTATAGTTTTACTTGGGTTTTTGGGTCTTAGATGTCTAATTGATTATTAAAGAAGCTTTTTTACATAAAAAGGTTTTATATACTCACGCTCCTATATAGCGTGGCCACTTGCTTTTTTTTTTTTTCCTATGGGAAATCATCAAATAACCCCTCCCGCTCTGGACTGAGCAGGAGGGAGTGTCAGACTTTTACTGACTAAAACCCATCCATGTTCCTTCCTTTGCCCTTTGTGTTCCAGGGCCGCGGTATCTCTTTCGAACAGTCCCGCAACCCTGGCAGGCGTCGGTCCTTACGGACCCCTTCCTGTTTGCTGACTCTCTTTGAGGCGCGCGTGGAACACGAAGGCGCCGTCGACACGGCCTGTCGTCATGAGACGGACGGACGGCGAGCTAGCCCATAGCTCACCGTCCACAGGCCCGCGCCTACGGTGACCGGGGGCCACCACGTGGCCCCCGACGCCCGGTGCGTCTCCCGCGGCGGCTGGGACGTGAGGTTCTCTCCCTCTCACGTCCCGCCAGCCACTTGCTTACTTGGCCCAACGAAACAGATGAAGAACGGAAAAGTCAAAAGTGTATTGTACTGACATCATCAGCCTAGCCTTTTCCCAACTTTATTGGAGTCGGCATCCAGTCTTACTGGATGAAGCTGAATACCAGTATTTTACATGGAGCGACTGCCTAACTGACCTCCATTATACACTTAGTACTGGGTAATACGGTACCCCTTGGTAAGACTTTCGGGCCACTGACTACTTGTAACGACCGTCAAAGATCTACGAATGACAGTCGGGACCAACGGCTTAACGTGCTTTCCGAGGTACGGAGAAAACTTATTATGTAATGGGTGGTCACCCATCCACAGACCCACCTAGGCAAGCACAGCTTAACCTTGAGATTGAAACGAACGGTACTAAATAGTTAGTACTGGGCGTAATACGGTGTCCCTTGGTAAGACTGGTTGTCAGACTTTCGGGCCACTGGCTATCTGTAACGACTGTCAAAGATCAAGCTTAGAACTATCATATGCAGGTAACATATTTTCAAGTCAAACAAAAAATCCGACAGATACTGACACAAACCCTTTTGCCAAACCTCAAATAAACCTATCAAATCCACATCCAAACTAATAAAGTTTACAAAAACATAGTGTAAACGTTTACAATAACGTCGCGACAACAGGTGGTGGGCAGTTGTCGACAAAACACGATGACACGACATATGTCGCGGGTGGACGTGTCACGCCTTTGGCGGTCAAAGAATATGTAGAGAGGGGTTTTGAAGTATTTTCCTACGTAGGAGAGAGAAAGAGTATGTTTTAATTATGAAGTTTTAAAACCGGCAAAGTGCGAGTCGGACTGGCGCACGAATGGTTCCGTACGATTATCTACAAAAAAAAAAACATGTTTGTGTATGTTTGTTTCCCTTAAATATTTGTTTATTCTGTTTTTAGTATTTGTTGTAAACTTGGTATGTAACGATAGTCACCCATACAAGGAACGATCTTGTCAAACGTGGAACCTTGAAGATCGACCCGTGTGGTAGTGATGAAAACACGTTTGTTGTATGGGAGCCCCCCTTAAATATTTATTTTATTCTGTATTTTGTGTTTTTTGATATAGCGGCAACAGAAATACATCATGTGGGAAAATTTCAACTTTCTAGCTATCACGGTTCATGAGATACAGCCTGGTGACAGACAGCCAGACCGACAGTCAGACGGACAGTGGAGTCTTAGTAACAAGGTTTCGTTTTTACCCCATGGGTACGAAACACTAAAAAATGACTGGTCGCAATGGCGAATGGCATCAGGAATTTCCCAGTAGCAGCCACGGGGTCCGTATTTGTGTCCGGTTGATGCCAATAAGTTCACCCCAATCACATGGGACTTAAACATAATTGGCGAAATTTTGGTACACTTCTGCCTATCCCTTCGGGGATTACAGACGCCATGTTATGATATAAAAAAAAAAAATTTGATGCTCCTAAAGTGTTTCAAAGTATTTTCTTAGTCTTAAAATCCTGCCTGAAGGGTTTATTGACAATTCTTTTACTTCTCGGATCATTCGAAAGTCATCATCATCGTCATTTCAGCCGAAAGACATCCACTGCTGGACATAGGCCTCCCCCAAGTGTCGCCACACTGACCGGTCCCGTGAGACTCGCATCCAGCGGATCCCCGCAACCTTCACCAGGTCATCGGTGAGAATACTGTTTTAAACTTTCACGGTTTCAACTATTGATATATGATTGAAATCACGAAAGATATTCCGTAAGTGACAGCTTATGTGTTTAAGAGAATAATTCAGTTTTTTTGTGATCCTACACACTTCCCATGGTGGCCATGTACATACATGGCTCTAAATCTAAAAATCTATTCTCGCATACATATGCGAGAATAGATTTTGCCGTGGCAATCAAGAATTAACCAGCCAGCAAGGTGCCTTCGCGGCCCGTCTATCGTCAACGCGAGCATGGTCAAAAAGCTTTTTGTCTCATTGTGTTTTCTTTATTTTTACAGTTTATGAGTACATTATGAACGGCCAAACTTCAGGTAAAATTTGTGCAAAACCGTTGTTTCTAATTTTTTTGTATTTTTTGCAACCATAGAAACCTAGATATAGTGCACAAAATACATATTAGTTAAAAAAAATCTAAGATAGATGTGTAATCGGCATTATCACGTACGAGCGTTTGTATGAAAAGTATGACGGGTTGGCCGCTCTTAAGACAAAAATGGGAAGGCAACCGACTAGGTGGACTGAAGATCTCATTAAAGTGGCCGGAAGAAACTGGATAGCCATGACACAAAACCGCCAAAAGTGGAGAGATTTGGAAAGACCTTTCACTCAGCATTGGGTCGCCACAGGTTGAAGAAGATGAAGAAGGTATATAGCAAAGCTAATTACCCGGGTTACGGGTACTATCTAGTCTGTCAGTATATAATTATAATATAGATACATAAGTTGTTCATTTTAATGTACCAAACGTTTTATTTAGCATGCTGTTGTTATAGCGGAATGAGTCCTGCTCTAAAAAAATATAATAATATTCTGTATTGACCACATTTTATGCAAATAAAAATACTATGCTGTCCCCCCATAGTTAAGTACTAATACTGTAACATGATAATATTGTAACACGAAATGATTTGAAAAGAGTAACCATGGAGTTTCTTGCCGGTTCTTCTCCATAGGAAACGACCAACCCGAACCGTGCACCTTTTTGTCGATGTTTTATAAGTGCCCATCTAGGCCTATGTGAAATAAATTAAAAATTTTGATTTGATTTCATTTGATTTACAACAGACAGCTTTTTGACAGTTTCAATAAAGACACAAAACTGTCGGTTTCTGAAAGTTTCCTCAAATCTTCTATCATAAGTCGTGATTCCCTCGCCAAAATAAATATTTTTAATCTATGTTCAAACTTAACAAGGTGTCGATCGTTTATTTATTGAAAGCAAAGTTATTGAATTTTAAAATGGCTACTTCCGTCTCCTATGTTTAACCAACATAGTTTCCACTCAGAAAACTATAAAACTTTCAATTATGAACCCTATACCATCGCAATAAGATCCATTCGTATTTTGATAAACTGCATTCGAATTTTAAAGGATCAATAATTTGAAAACGTAGGTCAAGCATCTACAATTGGCAGCAGTTAACTTTCAATCTTATCTCACTAAAATAAGAGCTATTTTTTATATCAATTCGCTATTTGAATAAAAATCGAACGCATCCCTTCCAAACTTACATCTGCAGTTTTTGAATTCAGACTTATTACATTTTGAGTCTTATCCACTATTAATAAGAATTATAATGTTGTTTGATTATTACTTATTATATATTTGGAAAGGTAAGTGACGACACATGTCATGTTAAAGAAAACGAAAGTTAAGGGTTGAACACACGTGGTCGTAACAAAATAATTTATTGAATGTCGTCCAATAAGACCTTAACAGGTGTTTAGTGAAAGTGTTTTGAGTAGTTTTTTGTTTGAATACATTTTGTTTTTGTTTTGAATTTTTATGCTTTTTTTGGTGATAAAGTCGTCGAAAGTGTGTTTACACATAAACTGTCACTTACGGGATATCTTCCGTGATTGTCTGTTATTTTGAGCTCCCGATATTTCATTTACATCAGAACGTTCGGCCAGTCGAGATAGGGCGCTGGCTGCTACTCCAGTTTTTAGTGACGATTATGTGACGCATAAAGATGCCAGCCAAAGAATTTGTGACAGAACAGTTCGAGAGTTAGAAGCATTTATTTATGGCCGAACGACCTGATATCAGAACGTTCGGCCAACCTGAATCTCCATAACTGAAGACCTTAGAGAAACTGTTACTGAATAAAGATTTAGTGACGATTTGGTGACAAACAACCAATGCTTTACTTTTACTCGTAATGCCACCGGTTAAAAGTAAAATGAATGTTGGTTCCTGGATCATCAGGACGTTCGGCCAACGTAATCTCCATAACTGAGGACCTGAGAGAAACCGTTAATGAATAAAGATTTAGTGACGAGACTGAAACGAATTTTTATTGCTTTATTTTTTTTTTTGTGACGGCCCCTTTAAATAGTAAAATGAAAATTTAACATATAACCTCAAAATATTGGGATTATAGATTCCTCCACAAGGAAGAAGCTCAGAGAAACCGTTAATCAATAAAGAGTTAGTGACAACTCTGAAACGAGCTTTTATTGTTTTTTTTTTTTGTGACGGCCCCTTTAAATAGTAAATTGAATATTTAACATATAACCTCAAAACATTGGGATTATCGATTCCTCCTTCCTTCTCCTTCCTTTAAAAAAAACGGGGCAAGGCTAGTTTACAATAAAATTAAAATAATAAACATACATTACTAATATTGCAAATAATATAGGCCATTAGACATACCAAAAAAAAATATAAGTAAAATATACCAGTACAATTTCCCCACTTAACAATTTTCCGCAACGATTCTTCTACCACACCTACTATAAGCTATTAAGGCATGCACATACCGTATCGGACATATTCGCAAGCAATGATTGGGCTGTCCAAGCAAAATATTTACTTAGATTCTTAGAAAATAATTGCTGTAACGGTCTGCTGAGCTCAAATCGCGAAGAAACAATGATATGATATTATTAAAATGATACTCTTCGTAAATAAGGATTTTTAAGCCCCGCCTTGTGTATTGTCTGCATATCCCTGGGAATTATTGAATATGGCAACATTTCTTGCAATTTGACGGCTTATTTGGGTTTTATTACCGCCATGCCTGTGATTTTGAAAAGGTGATGTATCTATATCTATACTAATATACTATATTATAAAGAGGTAAAATTTTGTTTGTTAGTTTGTATGTAGGGGTCGATCTTCGGAACCACTGATTCGATTCCGAAAGTTCTTTCACTAACGGGAAGTTACATTATCCCGGAGTGTCATTGGCTACATTTAAAACGATCCCGTGAGTTCATTTCTGTAAATAACGGGAGCGAAGCCGCGAGAAAAAGATTGTGGTTGATATACTTGACCCCTTTTAAAAGTCAATTACTAGGTAATGATGTCTCATCTGCCTCGCCAACTATGTTGGGGGTCGGCTTCCAGTCTAACCGGATGCAGCTGAATATCAGTATTTTACATGGAGCGACTGCCTATCTGACCTCCACGAACGAATTCATACTTGGTAATGCGATACCCCTTGTTAATAATGGTTTTCAGAATTTTGGGCCACTGACTACCTGTAAAGATTGTCAACGATCTATACATCCAGGATCAACGGCCTAACGTGATTTCTGAGACACTGACGAAACTTGGTATGTAACGATAGTCACCCATACAAGGAACAATCTTGTCAAACGTGGAACCTTGAAGATCGACCCGTGTGGTAGTGATGAAAACACGTTTGTTGTATGGGAGCCCCCCTTAAATATTTATTTTATTCTGTTTTTAGTGTTTGTTGATATAACGGCAACAGAAATACATCATCTATGAAAATTTCAACTGTCTAGCTATCACGGTTCATGAGATACAGCCTGGTGACAGACAAACAGACAGACGGAGAGTCGAGTCTTAGTCATAGGGTTACGTTTTCAGTTTCAAAAAAAGATAAATAAAATATAACTTGTAAAAAAATAGATCCCGAACAGGACAAAATGGAAAGTGTTTAAAGACTGATAGATATCTAATAAATCGAAGGTTTGCTAGTTTTTTTTCAATTCTTCAAATTACATAAACATCACGCCTGTAATCCCGAACGGTTAGGCAGAGGTGTAACCAGTACACCCACATTTCGCTAGTTAAGGATCAGTCCCATGTAATTGGAGGCGAGCTTCTTGCCATCAGCTGGGCATAAATCCAATCTCCGTGGCTGCTACTGACAAATTCCTGATGAAAAATCACAATAACATTTTCCCCGACCTGGGAATCGAACCCAGGTCCTCATGCTGAGCAGGCGCGCTTGCGACCACTAGACCAACGAGGCAGTCTGTCTGTCTGATTTAGTTCATATAGTTTCTTGCTTTCTAAAACATAGGTGCACAGAGCTCTAAGCCTACAAAAAAAAAAATTAGGTATATAGATTAAACTCAAGCAAATAGACCAGTTACAGGCACTTTTGACTAATCAAAAACTACAGATGAAGCTACAGTCTACCCACAAGCATTATAACTGTGTAAGAACATTAGTCGCTCATTCCAAAGCGTAGATCTCTATGAAAGAATGTGCAAGCAACTCCATGGACACTCTTTTAAAATCAAGTTAGGAATTACCAAGACCTGGATACATTATTGTGGCTTCTAAATGTGACAACAGAGTTATTTTCGTATTTATTAAATTAAGTATGGATTAGTACGGATTATGTAATATCAGCCTACAAATATTAACGTAGATTATCAGAAAATATAAGACGCAAAGTCTATTTCCAATTTTCCTGAGTAAAAAGGATTAACCGTAATAAGACCCGGATGAGAAACAGCCTCCCTACCTATTTGCACTTGAATGAAAAACCTAATCGATCGAAAACCAACTATAAAACAATGTATATACAGAGTGTTCCACCCGCCGTTATACAGGACGCTACAAAACAGGGCAACTCGCCGCTTAGCTATGTAAGTGCAATTTAAAATGTAAATTAACACAGCAAAGAAGTGGGGGGAAGCGCACCAACACTTGGGGAATTTCCACCGACACTGTCTTGGCCACCCTGTATAATCACTCGGGTGAAAAAGTTAAGTCAACAATCTTAGCACACAAATTTCAACTTTACCTTATTCTCACAAAACTGATTTTCAAATGTTTCTTAAGTGAGTAACAACGTTTTAAGTCGAGTAAATAAAGTGTTGTAAAAACTGTTCTATACATGATAATTTAAATTCTAACCGCTTTTTTATAGGGTTGTTTTTTGAATGTGTTAGCAAGGTTGCTTATAGGCTTTTCTTGGTATATTTTTTATATTTTCTTCCCGACAGAAGAGATTTGTTACGTGTAACTTGTAGCGGACTCTCGGTCCCTCCAGCGCGAGCATGGAGGAATAAATTATAACGAGCACACCCTGATTGCTTTTTAATTTTATTTTTTGTTGAAGAAAACGGTAGTTCATTTTGATAATGTAGTGGATGGTTAGATAAAGTACACTTAAGTTTTTGTGTTGGGTTCTAAGTAAAAGAATGGTTTCTTTTTCCCTTTTTAATAAAACCTTTGTTTTTACAATATTAATGAGCGTCTCTTTCTTTCTTACTTTATTTTAGCTCACGGCCAAACATTAGATAAAAGTTTTCACACTTCATTATTTTTTTAAACATAATTTAATTACTTTTAATCAAATTTTTGCTCATAGTACTTATACAGTGCTGATCCGGCTTTAAACATCAGCACATATTCATAGGATTCGATTTGGTAGAATGGAATAATAATTCTCTCTCTGTAATTTTAAGAAATCTACATTAAATTAAGTGAAAATACTAAAAAATACAGAAAATATTATCTATATTAATATTACAAAGAGATTAAAGTTTGTGAGTTTGTAAGGTAGTAATCTCTGGATCTACTAAACTGATTTTGAAAATTCTTTCACTAATAGGAAGCTACATTATCCCCGAGTGCCATAAGCTATATATATAACGTGCCCGTGGAAGAATTTCCGATCAAACCCGAGCGAAGCCGCGGGCAACAGCTAGTCTGAAATAAAATACTGAAAACTGAGCTTTATAATTAGGTTTCCTCCAAGAATAAGAGGCAAATGTAATTTGCGTCCATTGATCACAATAATTACTGGTTTTAGTAAATTCGGCGGAGGTCAGACGGCTGTAATTCCCTTTAAATTGGAAAACTGGCCTTCAAATAATTAAGTTTGTCTGTACATACAATAATTATTACTAGGAAAACAACAAATAATCCGTATAATTATTTTTCTAATTATTGTTGTCAATAAACTTAGTAGGTATAATTATTTTCATTTATTTTTCTTGGAGAATATCTCTTTCAAAAACAATTTTATTTATAATAGCTGATAAAGAAGCTATCTATCTACTCATTAAATCAATGTATTCAATTTCACCCCTTAACAAAAAGTCACCCCTAAAATATACACCGTTAAAAAAAAAACACGCAAAAAGCATCTCAAGGCGTCTCCGTCGCGAGGCAACAGAGAGGCCACTTCTTTTTTCATCCCCATTCCCCTGCTAAGGGGTGGAGGGGTGGGAGGGTCGCCGAGAAATGGAAAACTCGGGAAAATTGTAGCATTCTTGAGGCAACGCTCTACTCACACCTTCTTGCGGGTGGGGTTGTCAACATTTTGGCGTGAAAAGGATTTGTTGGTTTTTTTGTTTAGGTGTTTTCTTATATTAGTTACTAGCTGTTGTCCGCGGCTTCGCTCGCATTTTGGTCCGAAATTATCCCACGGTCACGTTGTAAATATAGCCTATAGCACTCGGAGATAATATAGCTACCTATTAGTGAAAGAATTTTCAAAATCGGTTCAGTAGATACCCCTACAACCTCACAAACTTTACCTTTTTATATTATTAGTATAGATTTCGTCGAATATTTTGCTTTATAATTACAAATTAACAATTTTATGAGTACATTAATTAAATAGCGATGATCAGATTTTAACTTTATCACTAAACCAGAGAGTAAGCAATTACAAATGAATATTGTTTTTTTTTTTAAATTACTGAGTTTTCAGGACATTAATGATGTAGTACGTGATCTTGCTGCAGTTTTGACTTAAAATTAAATTTTAAATGAAAGATGTCTCCATCAATCCGATAGATATTGATTAGTCAAAGGAAGTCTAGATCAAGTTTTAGTTTTGTCAAACCATTTTTAAATAACCCTTATTTCATACTACGAAAACACGAACCAGCAAGAGCTTCCTTAAAAATCAATGCACAAAACAATAAACTCAAGCACCCAAGAAAATGTTTTCAACCAATGCAGCGGCGCGCAACGTAAAAAGGAGCGCTGTGTCGGACGCCCCCCGTCCCTTCCCCGAGCCCCGTTCACCCCCTCGGCCACGGACAGCGTCTCGGGGCGCGGACTTGGTTGCTTGTATTTTTAAGAGGACTTTTATTTAATGGAGGATTATTTTGCTGCATATTTTAATAGTCTGACAGAACTATACTGATTTTGGTTTAAACTCCGTGTTAAATGCAGAAATTTATTTATGTTGTACCTTAGAACAAAATATTTGCTAAGAAAAAGATATTTCCAGGGAAAGTTAGTGGTAGGTATCAGGTAAATTTCTTTGAAGCATTACCATCCCGGTGGTATACATAATTAATAAAACTTTGGGTAAAAGGCGTTAGTAATGCTATGGCAAGTAAAGTAAGTGCAAGTATTGTCTCGCACTCACCATCTAATTTACTTGTCATGCATATGCAATTATAATTTATAGAGCTTACGACTACAAATTGATCGTTGGATATTTCCGCCTTAAATTCAAACGAAATAAAAATTGACTAAGGAGCGACGACTTGCAATCCTTATTTCTCACCCCTTGCCCTAAGTCCGTCCCTGTTCGCCGTCGCCGCGGGTTCCGTACCGGCGTTTTACATATTTCTTCAGTTCGCCCCCATTGTGAGCGGCCCGCGTATTGAATCAACTGTACGTATTGTATACTTGGGTATACCGTATACTTAGATACACAACTTCTTTGTTTTCTCCTTGCCAGGAGATAATGCTGAAAATTATTGCTGGACCGAAAAAATGAATTAGGTACAGGTTTTAGGTAACTTTGCTTTAATGTTAACAGTGACTAAACAGTTGGAATTTACTTATTATGCGTAAAATAACCGTCCAAAAAACTAGTCAAAATTAAAAGCCACATGACTTGTAAATAATTCGTGTTAGGTACTTATAATGTACCTAGACGCAGGCTGTGTATTAGGTGTTTGGTTTTTGCGAGAGAACTATGCCTAGTAGAGCAGTAGACTGCATTGATTAAATGAGTGGAATTTACTTGTCTGATAGAGAATAATTAAGTAATTATATTATATATCAACATCGTGTCATCGTGTTGTTAACAAGTTAACATCGTAAAAATCTATTTTACCCTTGAAAACTCTGAGGTACGTGTGCGTCCACTACCAGATAAAGACCTGCACATAAGTCAAAGTCAAAACATTTATTGCGAACTAAGTGTACATTGTGGTGTTATGTATAATCTTACCTCAAGAAGATTGAGCGTTATTTTTTATGTAAAAAATTTGTGAATGCATTTGGAAATAAATAGTTTTTTTTTACTGAACAAATGAACAAATAATCCCACCTACATCTTATGGCGAAAGTACAACGTCATAGTGGTTCCATTGTATAATTCAAAAATATATTTTTCTTTACTTGAGTTGAAGTCACGACGGGAAACTGAACAACCAAGTCCTAAGGCTTTAGATAGATGTAGACACTTTAGCAAAATACCCCGAAAAACAAACCCATTAACGATGTACTCAATAACAATTATTTTTACAGGTCTAAGATAAAAGGGGGTGAATTTCACCCCCCGATGACGTCACCATCCGACAGTGTGTCAGCAAATACCCAACCAGGCTAACTTGACCTCTCTAAATCCGTGCTGTTGAAAAATTCTAGTGTATTTAAGGATAAAGTTAAGGAGTTGAGGGTTCAAGTAACATTGGAAATTCGGGAGGCAAATGTTTTGTTTGGCTCGGGGTAAATGATGCAAAAAGCTTTAAGAAAATTATAACGGTGGATGTTATAAAGGATGAGTAGTATATTCTAAGATGGATGGTGAGAAATACCTATTATTTATTACTGTTATATTTACAGGGGTGATATTAGGACTGGGGTTAGTATTTTTTAATATAAGTTACGAAAATAAAAAAACAAAAGAAGAGAAAAAAGGTTGACTGCTAGAGAATGCCATAGGGCATTAAGTCCGCCTATGCACCACTACTGTACATGAAGTGTACGTGTATACGTGTTTAAATAAATAAATGAGACTGGTCGAGATATAAGGAACGTCAATTTGAAAAATAGGAGCTCTACGAAATGTTTAATTGTGAAAAAAGAAAGAAAGAAAGAAAGAAAATGTATTTATTAGCCCGCACAGGACGAAATAAAACAAAAATATGGTTACATTTACATGAAGTACAACAAAATTATAAAAGTAAATAAAACTATAATTTAAAAAAAAAACAACGAAATTAGTCCTGTACGAAGCCAAAAGGTTCTATCTCAGCATGGTGCTGTAACATTTACAAAACGTCACAGCGCTGGTATTCTGATTGGTTGAAACTGAAATTCATCTAATTAATTCTAATAGATTTAGATAAATAGAGTTATATTCTTCCTATAGGGTGTAATAAGACCCTTAACGAAGCCGAAAGGCACTTTTTCTCCCCGTCATTGCGATCACTTTTTTTTGTTCTAGACCATACCTGGGAACCTCCTAGTTACCGAGATATTGGGGGTCAAAGTTCCAATTTTTCACAAGTTTTTTTTTGAATACACGTTTTTAATGTTTGATAAAAATCTAAGGTGTTTACAGTAAAAACTGTAAACACCTCCTCAACTCCCGTACTATTCAATCCATCCATCAGCACAATGTTCTGAGTGCGTTACATTGAGTCCTACCGTAAAACGTGATTTTTCACCCCCAAAAAAAAAGTCTTTTCGAAGCAATCATTTTTGCATGAAGTTACTTAGTTTGATGTACATAATGCTTGGTTGACGGCTTCGTGAAGGGTCTTGTTACACCCTGTATTATTTTGTCTTTGTAAACAATTTCAACTAATGTACAATACCTTTTTTACTATACTCTTAAATTTACAACAGTTCGTAAAATAGAACTACGTTTCTCCCAACTCCTTATGAATATAAAAGAAGAAACTTAAAAAAATACATTAAAATATCATTCAACCCCTCGCTCGCCAGGGGTAGTTAAGACCGGCGACGTTGCCAGCGTGATATGTTGCCAAATTTATGTTTTTTGCCAACTACTGGCATTATCTCGTTTTAATGTTAGACTCTCGGTTATTTTCTCCTTTTTATTGTGTCTATTTGGCATCATATGGCAGTCGCATTTTAGGGTTGAGTTCTTGGCTATTAGTTGCGGAGATAGGCCGTTTGTTTTTTTTAATAATGTATTTCAGACTATAAGCTATTTTCTAGTTAACTTCCATGAGTACTATAAACAATCATATTTACAATACAAAGCTATGCTCGAATAATTTAAATATTTCTATAAGTTATTGATGTACACGTCTGATGCTAAACTCTAAGTATTTGTTTTTATAAAGAAAAACTCTTACATTATTTTTCCGTAGCTTAACAAAACAACCCTTAACTCCGTAAAGAACCTTCAACCCTCAAATCACTTACCTAACACAAAAATCCCTTTAACAATCCAGCGAACAATCATAAAAAATCTCCTTGCGGTCGCACACAATCACAAAAATGCTCACACAGGCAAAAATATAAAAGAAGTGTACGAACGCCGCGAATGCATCTGTGTGCGTGATAGCCGCTGCTTCCATTGGGCACAGAGCTATTTCTTTATTGATCCATATTTCTTCTTCTTTAGACTGGCCTCCAAGGGGGAATCACCCCTCAGGGGGACACCGCCCAGCCCCCCCGGAGGTGTTTTTCTACAGTTTTAATGAACGAAGGACTCGAAAATGGCGCGCAAGGAGTTTGGGGGTGAAAGGGGGAGAAAGGTTATTAATGCTTTTTAAGCTGAGTAATTTTCACCCTTAACGTTTTTAGGCTTGAGTGTGCTTAGTTTTTGTTTTTAAGGCTATTCTGTTGTTTGTGGTGGGTTTTTATGTGTTTACCTAATTACTAATTAAGTATGTTTATAAAAGTTGTGCGGTGGGATAAAGTGGAGGTACTTTGTGTGAATGGGCACATTTGTAGGACAAGAACTCCTTAGGGGTAAATAATTAATAATGAGACTATTTTTGGAGTTCTTCGTTTCACAGTTTTAATAGAATAATAGATTAAACTAGAATTATTTAAGTAAATTCTTTCAGATTTCTTACGTCTTAAAAAAAACATAGGTATATAGATAACCTACCGTATATTTTTACCTAAACATTCCAACAAGTTTTTTTTTTAGTTTTAATTTGTAGTAGCGTCTATCGTATCTGAAGACTATTTCTATTAATTTTTATATTGATAATCAAAACCATGACCTTGAAATTAGAAGTCAATAATTTGTGGTCGCCTTTTAATCAAAATATGTATACCTGCTCATTCCAAAAGTTCACTTACAACACCAAACAGCGACAAACAAAATAAATAAGGAAAAAAAGAAACAAAAAAATTCAATTCATTGTCAATGAAACTCGACACTTTATCTCATTCAAACACTCCTAATAAAAAAAGAAACCACCACGCGTAACAAATTTGAAAAAACATACCTTATAATTTGGCTCATTACCAAAACGTAGGAAAAACATATTCGTTCCCTTACACTCCCCCATAAATAAGGACGATGGGTTCGAAAAGGGAAAAATTTTATTATCCAACCACCCCATTCCACCCCTAAGGAGAAATATGAAATAAAATGAAAATGTAATGGGGAAAAAATACGGAGCGCGCGGCAAGACAAAGGGATGGGATGGGGTAGGCTGGTGTGGAGACGGCTCCGCGGAGGAATCTCGTAAGGTCAACATTGTATACTTATTTTTTATTTATTTAACACTTCAAGCACAAAGTACAGAGGCGGACTTATTGCCATAGGCATTTTCTACCAGTCAACCTTCAAATAACCATTTAATACTTGTTATTCGTTTTGCTGATTATTATCGTTTCGAATATTTTGTTACCGTGGCATTAGAAATATAAAATAGACTAGTTGTCAATAAAGAAATACAAGTTATCATTAGACTTACATTTGTAGATTCAATTTTACTTATCACAATGACTCGCCACAAAATAAGTCTTACTTCTAGCTAAATTCGGTGAAAGTTAATGTCAAAGCGTTGTGAATGTTATACTTGTGATTACTAATAGTTTAGGTACTGAAAAATCTTAGCCTAAAATAAAATAACTTGTATCTTGTTTTGTGAAAACTGCTTAGGAAATTAGTAGGAAAAAACCAGGCAATGCTGCACCTGTAATGGCACGACTGAAAAAAACCAAATAAATAAATAATATATGAATATTTTAAACCATCGGCTATGATTTATCAATTTAATTTATTTACTTCAGACACAGCGATCCATAATTTTGTAAATAAGTTGTACACTTACAAAGTATGTTAGCAATTACATAATCAAAGACGTATACACACCACACATCACTACTACATATAAATTACACATCAAAAAAATTTATAAAAATAAATTAATACAATACTACACACACACACTCACACACATACTTGACATTTTATTTATGATATATTCTGAAAAATAAATGATTCATTCATTGTGTTATTAACTTATTACAGATCACCATAGCTCATGGTGATGAACATCAAGAGGGCCCTCTGTTTGTGTTGGCGACTGGCTGGAGAAACTACAACCGTTTTTATATATTTTTTTATTGATTTGATTTGGCTCCGTTGTTGCTGAACTTGACGTTTTGTGTCACTGTGCTGTCGTTTGTGTTCGCTGTATTTTCCCTAGTTTTTCTAATTTAATTAAATATTAATTTCAATAACCACCATCACATCGTTTGATTCGTCTTCTTAAATACAGTCCACACGCTCATCAACAGTTTGCATCCACTTTATGGCTTTGAAAAAGACGTTTTAAATATTTTACATACTATTATATCATTAACTTACACAATATTGTATAAAATCCGGTTCTCCTAACCTAAGAGATACATGTGTTGCTGTGGAGTTTGTTCCGGCACATTTTCTGTTGGATACAACATAAAATATTTTTATTATAATAATTAATTTGCAACATTAAAATACCATTGTGTTAGCTAAAGTGGCAACATTTTTTTTAAAATCCGTTTTCTCTTTCTCTTTGCTACTGTTCCTTGTACGCGGCGGTCACGAATTTTATGAATATTTATTAAATTAACAGTAATTGTCAGTAATCAACTCTAATAATTGTGACAGTGACATCTCCAATAAAATGTGTGAAGTGGAAACCGAATTTTAATCACGAGTCATGTCGAGTCATGTTCGTGAACGGGCGCTGTCAGTTGGGACTGGTCATCTCTTAGCTGCCACGGTTTATTTTAACTACTTTGTTTTTGAATTGTTGATAGTTATAATCTTTTACTCTGGACGCTCTTAATGTGCACGTCTTTCTACATCGTTCTCACATATATGTATAATCTCAACATGAATGATGTAACCAAGATCTTGTAACAATATTTTGATTGAAAAGAGTGTCCATGGAGTTTCTTGCCCATTCTTCTCCATAGAGATCTACGCTTTGGAATGGGCAACTACAGTACTTTCACAAGTTATTATGCCTTGTGTCTGTGACTGTAGCTTCGCCTTTGTTTTTCTGACTTTCAAAAGTGCCTGCGAAGGTCTAATTGAAATAAACGCTTTGAGTTTGAGTTTGAGTTTGAGTAATCGATCCACCCGAAAAATTGGTGGTGCGGAGCTGGCAGTCTACACGAGCTCCCGCCATCTTCTTCCCATCTACGAGTAAAACACTAGGCCGAGGCAAAGGGCTTTGACGTTCCAAAGGTGCTGAATTATCCGCCTAATTTGAATAAATGACTTTTGATTTTGATAGCAGCTAATTCCAACAAAATCCGTCTCCACACTTTCGAGCACGTAGGGCGGGGGTAGACACCGCAAGCCCGCGGCAATGAAGACTCGTTCCTATAAATCTGCCTTATCATAAAAATATACGCGCGTATCTGCCTACGGCTTTACGATTGTGGCTTATGTACGCACTTTTATTCTTATGTAAGGTAAGTTACTTTTGAGGTGAGTAGATTAGGGGTGTTTACTTGGAGGTCTTTTAAAAATGGGGTGTAGTGGCCACGGTAGTTGGTAAAAGTAGAGCTACTTACTCGTAAAAGTATTCATACAAAGAATCATCAAAGAATTCATCAAAGAAAGGAATAATAACACAACACACAACAACACAGCCACAACTTTTGGTATTCAGATTTAACACATCCCCATATTGATACAAATCTTACTACAGATATCTGTCTTTATTAATTCGTTCGTGGATTTCTTGCAACATGGTAACTATTTGTGCCACTTTTTATAGGAAAATTAGGAAAACAATTACCAAAAAAATCAAAATGCCTACGGTTGTGCTACTACGGGCACATCCTCCAACGACCAGAGCCCCACTTACTACACGCAGCTATTAGATACAAGGCGACACAGCTAAAAGTTGGAAGACCAACATACACATGGAACGGGTCACTCCAACAAGACTTGGAATATTTCAATAAAAGCAAAGAAGAATGGATTCAGTTAGCAGCAGAGAGAGAAAAATTCAAATCAGCCAACCAGGAAATATATCACCTGAGCGAAACTGACAGTGAAACAAATACTACTGACGATGAAACATATACGCGAACATAATATTATTAAATAAGACCTGTCAAAAACTAATGGAATCGCAACCACCAGAAACCAACAAGATTCTCCAATGATAGAAGAGACCAATCAAACGAAGGTCAAAACACCAAAGGTCAGTCCTATGGAATATACCTGTCTTTACCACTATTCGTATATTGGCTCTAGGCTGCATAGTCGGCTGATTGTGCCCGACTGGCTGCGGTTAGTCGGGCTTCCTATCCCGTCCCAGAGCATGTCTTTCCTCACAAAATCGTGCCCCCCGGTGTATCCGGCTTGTCCTGGTCAGGCTTGCTCCTGGCTGGGTGTGGTGCTCAATCATCATCATCACATGCTAACTATGTATTTGTGCCACTGCAGAATTGTAAGTCAATAAAATGAGAAGCACAAGAAACAAACATACTCTCAGGGCAGGGTATCGCGCGCGATACAATAACACATTAGACAAGAGTCTGGTGTATGTAAAAAGTATTATAACCTACGAGGTATTGGGACCTCTTTAGTTTCTCATACTCTCTAATATCAACTTTTTAGTGCAAAGGATGACTTGTGGCTAAATAATAACAGGTGCGGCTGGGTCGATATTCAAAGTTAAGCCGCGTTTGCCAAGGTCGGTCCGTGGATGGGTAACCATCCATTACCAACTGAGTTTAAAAAATACTTGAATGTCAAATCACATAGCTAGCTTATACTCAACTAGCTGTTGCTCGCGGCTTCGCTCGCGTTTTGGTCGGAAATTATCCCACAGAAACATTGTAAATATAGCTTAGGGCACTTTGGGATAATGAAGCTTCATAATAGTGAAAGGATTTTCGAAATCGGTCCAGTAGATCCAGAGATTACCCCTACATACAAACACACAAACTTACAAACAAATTTTATCTCTTTATAATATTAGTATAGATTACTCATCCAACTAAATATGAAAAAATACAGAGATCAAACAATCATAAAAGCTGTGTCAGCTGCATGCAATGCCGTGGGAAATTGTAAACTTGTCAATCAATAAAATTGGCGTCGTAACACTTAATGAACCAGAAACTAATTATTAATTTATAAAACGTGAATGAGGGAAGGGTACTCCGCTATGCCAAAATGAAGGCTTATTATTTTTGTAAAATGCACTCGAATTTAACAATTCACAGACTTGAGCAATAGGCAAGTCATTATTTAAATCATCCTCACTAACTTTCGCATTTACTGTAAATGCGAAATATATTGAGGATGTATGGATGTTTGGATTTTTTATTACTCTTTCACGCAAAACCATCTGAACAGATTTAGATGAAATTTAACACACAACCTTATCGGTAACTACAGTTTTGAGCCGTTTGGGGTCGAAATGCTCGGGTCATGGGGCCCGAGTGCACGTCTCCTTTTTAAGGAAATATCTCGCCGACTGGTCGACACTTTGCGTGACCAGAGGGCTGGCTCTTTCTTTGGTCAAAGAATTAGCATTGCCATTCAACGTGGCAATGCTGCCAGTCTTCTGGGCACGTTTCCGGATGACATCGATGGGGAGGAGTACTTTGACGCCTGTGTCCTATTTTCGTCGTTGTATATATGTAGGAACTTAGTTTTAGTCTTCTTTTTAGCATTATTTTAGTTCTATTTGTAGTCTGTATATATAATGTACATAGTATTTTATTCTACTTATAATAGTGAAATTTCCTTGTCAATAAATGCATTTAATAACACACAGATAGTTTATAAACTGGATTTACAAATAGGATACTTTTTATCCCGATAATACGATCCCGTGGGACAATAATCGAACCATACGCGAAGCAGCGGGCACGAGATAGAAAATCAGTACATAGTATAAATCAAAGTCGCTTCCCTGTCTGTACCTATGTATGCTTGGATCTTTAAAACTACGCAACGGATTTTGATGCGGTTTTTTTTAATAAATACTCGTAGAATGATTCAAGAGGAAGGTTTATATGAAAAACATTGCATACGAAGCCGGGGCGGGTCGCTAGTATTAAAATAACGAAACGACATAAATGTATAATTTTTCTTCTTTCTTCGCGTATACAAAGGTTATACGAGTATAATAGACTGAGGACCAACAAAACGTTAGGTACCAGTTCTCATGGTAAGATTTCTGTTGAAAGTATTATTAGTAACATAAACTTTCAATGACTACCGATACCGGTTTCTCAGAAGGCCTATGCTAACAGATAATAATATGATAGCAGTCGCACTTTTTGTTTAAGTCATTTAATTCATATGCTAAGCGGAGCGAAGGTTAAAGCTTGTGGCTAAATAATAAGAGCCACTCGGATCTACAGGTCAAGCCGCGCTTACCTAGGTTAGTCTGTGGATGGGTGACCACTTATAACATACCGAGTGTCCTCCGGGCCTCGGAAAGCATGTTAAGCTGTTGGTCACTGCTGTCATTTACTTAGAACTTTGACAGTCGTTACAGGTATTGTAGTGGCGCAAAAGTATTAACTGGGTTGTGGAGATCAGATAGGCAGTCGCTCCATGTAAAATACTGGTATTCAGCTGCATCAGGTTAGACTGGAAGCTGACCCCAAGATAGTTGGGAAAACGCTAGGCAGATGTTGAAATACATACGCTTCGCATCTATGTTTTCATTTCTGAGTTCATTCAACTTCACTGAAAAGTACTATTAGTACATTGTACTTCAATCCCAAGGTTGTTTTTATTCAATCTCCTTCACATACCTTCTTTAATCTTTTTAATAACCCAGGACGGGTTATTCGCATCCCAAAATAAAATACAAATTAATATATAATAAAAAAAAATCAATACAGCCCTTTATGATATTTAAGCCGTTCAAGTGAAAAATCCTTTCCGACGTAATCTTCAAAAGAACCCTTTATTCGCAGGTAAAAGAAAATCGGGCCCTTGCAAAAATTAGCCCCCTAGAAGGGGTGAAGAGGGGTGAAAAGGGGGTGTTTTAAGAGCATTTTTCTCCATACGGGGAGTTTCATTGTTACGACTTTTTGTAAGTGAATTTTGGTGATAGACCGTTTTTAAAAGGCTTGGTACGAGAGTTTTGCGTGTCTGGAAAAACGTTGATGTAGTACTTACTTGCGTATTGTGTGGATATCTCGGTAGGTAGTGCTGTTGTGTCGTAAATTATACGTAGTTACAATGTAGTGTATGTCATTTTTATGGTGTACATAATAAAGACTATTCTATTCTATTAGTATTACTATGTATGTGAGTGTAACCATACTCTATTTAGGATTCTTCTTCTTTTTCCTGGCGTGTCGATGGCAATGTAAATGGTTTCGGCCCAGAATTGAGCTACACACACACGCAGGACACGATATTAAGTGCCCCATCGTTTGTGGAACAGCACCACATTTACACTCCAGAGCAGAGTCATTAATGAAAACTCCACCTGAGCAGGTTTTCCTTGCTGCAACCAACCTGGGTCCGGAGTATATTTAAAGACTTCCATGGTCAGCCATGGCAACTCATGTCCAGGTTGGGAAATTTTCAGCAGGTGAAACGAATGGGTTAGGTAAGGACGCACTACCTTGCCAGAGCTTTAGTATTTAAGATAAGCCAAGTAAGCAATACATTAAGATCATGAACACTGAATTTATGTGAAGACACAACAAATCGAGACGTTATCCAGAGCGGATGTCTTTCATTTACCACGACACTTCAATACATCAAACCGATACTTTTATCTAGATTATAAACCAGCTGTTGCCCGTGGTTTTGCTCGCGTTTTGGTCCCACGGGTACGTTGTAAATATAGCTTATGGCACTCAGGGATAATGTAGCTTCCTATTAGTAGTAAGAATTTTTTAAATCGTTTCAGTAGATCCAGAGGTTATCCCCTAGAAACTTTACCTCTTTATAATATTAGTAAGAAGTATGGATAATTGAAGATTCGTTTTCAATGTTTTATTAGATACAAATACAGTTTTACGTAGCCAGGATTCAGCGTGAGGATAGCCTCACGCTGTTGAGTTGAACTCTCTAAAAGGGTGAAGATGCAGAATATGAGCGCGATTGTCAACGCTATCGCTAGCTATTTCACTAAGTAATAAGTAATAATACCAGCCTATTTCTGTCCCACTGCTGGGCAAAGGCCTCTTCTCAACAGAGAAGGCACGAGCATTGATCACCACGCTTGCTCAAGACGGGTTGGCGATTTTAAACTTCTATTAAATATAAGTCCAGGTTTCCTCACGATGTTTTCCTTCACCGATGTCTGTGATATCCAAGAGAAACTTAAAAAATGCACAGTGCATATGATTTGAAAAAGTCACATTGCTTGCCCGGATTTGAACCCACAAACGTATGCATGAGTGTCACTAAGTAAATAAAGACTATTAGTACAACACAACAGTGTACAGATTGTTGACAAAATATTAGTTTTACTTTTAATGTTTCTAAGTTTTACAAAGAAACGTAACATTTAATGGAGTTTGAAACAGTCATTGACCTTTCCCAAACCGAATCAACACCCTTTTCTCTTAATCCTAATTTAAGATAGACTGAAACAGTGTGATGTCTGTGTATCCATTGTCTGTTACATACAAATTTTGGATTGCTGGTGTGTTTGATGGTATTCCATCTGTCCTTGATCGTCCTCCGCTGAAGCCGGGGGCAAAATCTAGTTGAAGTATACCTACAATATACGAGACAACGCGATGAAATCGTAATCTCCTTGCAGGAGCCAACTGGGTGCTGTCGGTACAAGTGTAACGTGTGATACTCGTACTTGGCAAATATGTAAATTTGCTTGAAAGTGTCACTGATCTTCGTGATCACATTTTCTATGACAATATGTCTCCCGTAGTCTCTCTATAATAATACCAGCCTATTACTGTCCGTACTGCGATCGCCAACCCGCCTGCCAAGCGTGGCGATTATGGCACAAGGTATGTCCATGTATGGCCTATGTCCAGCAGTGGACGTCTTTCGGCTGAAATGATCATGGTGATGATGATTACTGCCCGACTGCTAGCTAAAGGCTTCGTATGTTTAATATCTTTGCTTTCACGTTATCGATGCAATGTTATTTGTCTTCTTAAAATGCTTAAAGGCCATGGCATTCATACTAAGAGT
The DNA here is from genome assembly GCA_947578425.1 of Eugnorisma glareosa. NCBI lineage: Eukaryota > Metazoa > Arthropoda > Insecta > Lepidoptera > Noctuidae > Eugnorisma > Eugnorisma glareosa. Next base: position 4,348,997 of record OX387981.1, read on the forward strand.
GTGAAGAATCATTAACATCTTCCTGCCCGTGTCTTCTGTAACTTGGGATCGAGGCAACACGATTTTTCTTCCTTTTGGAGTAAATTTTGACAAGGGTTCTCCGTCAACCGTCACGGTATCATTTACCCCTTTTTCATTCTTATCCTCACAATCCACCAGTTTATTAATTGCTCTCTTTGTCCATCAACTTTATGTTTTATCACTTTTTTAGTTACAATAGTGGCCAAAGTAAGATGAATATCGGCTTCGTTCTAGTTTTACCAGATAACAGTCCAGTATCCTATTTCAAAGTAATACCTACGTCCTTCTAAAAGCATCCCATGTAAATAAAAAGTCTTTTGATTTTTTTCGTCCAAACCCCGCCTTGTCGTTCACTGGCCGAGCGCGAGGGTCGGGGTACTGAGGAGATCCCTCCCAGCTTATAATTGGGAGAGCATCCGAAGTTACTCCCTCAGATTAAAATATTTATTTTTGCGATGGAAAGAAAAAGTACGGTTAGGTACAGTCGGGGGGCGAGAGTACGTTCGCCTTTTGCTTGATTTTTTTTGTAAGGGTATTCTGCAATTGGGTTTTGTGTTTCTTTTTCTAATGTCTTACTAAAATGTGGATAGTGATTTATCATCGTTATCTGCCATTTCATTGGAAAATTTGTAAGGATTGTCTCTGGCGGGAATAAAGCGTCAGTTTGTGTATGTATATCATATTACTAGCTGACCCGCGCAACTTCGTCTGCGTGCGTGCGTACATAAAAGAAAGAGAGGTTAGAGAGAGTGTGCGTCAACCTTAAAAGTTAGACATATGGCCATTGTAGATATTTTTCTAGAGCTTTTTAAGAGGGACAATTCCGACATACATGATAATTGCGTAACTTTAACCGTTCACGCACAACGGAAGCTCTCAAAAGGAGTAAATCCCTATTATATACTATTACCGATGGATAATCATCAAATGACCCCTCCCACTCTGGACGGAGTGGAAGGGATTGTCAGACTTGTACTGACTAAAATCCACCCACGTTTCTTCTGTTGCCCTTTGCGTTCCAGGGCCGCGGTATCTCTTTCGAACAGTCCCGCAACCCTGGCAGGCCTCGCTCCTCTCGGATCCCTTCCCGTTTGCTGACATCTCTTTGAGGCGCGTGTGGAACACGAACACGCCGTCACCACGGCCTGTCGTCATAAGACGGACGGATGGCGAGCTAGCCCATTACTCACTATCCACAGGCCCGCGACCCTCGACAGCCTTACGTCTTCATCTTTAGACACTCGATGACAATCATACACCAGCTAGAACGGAAGTTCTCATCAAAGTTCTTGAAATGGGCCGAGACACGATAAAACTGCTGTAAACTGTTGCGGACCTCTTGCAACTGCCTTCCGTCTCCATCGTCAGACCTTTGATGATAGACATACTCCAGGCAGGTCTAAAGTTCTCATCAAGGTGCATGAAATCAGCCGAAACACGATATAGATGCTGTAAACTCTTGAGGACCTCTTGCAACTACCTTCCGTCTCCATCGTCAGACCTTCGATGACAGTCATACTCCAGCTAGGTCTAAAGTTCTCATCAAGGTGCATGAAATGAGCCCAGACACGATATAGATGCTGTAAACTCTTGAGGACCACTTGCAACTGCTTTCCTTCTCCATCGTCAGACATTCGATGAAAGTCATACTGACCACTCAGTATGGTTTAAAGTTTTCATCAAAGTGAATGAAATGAGCCCAATAACATTATACCTGCTGCAAACTGTTTAGGACCGCTTGCAACTGCCATTTGTCTCTATCGTTTGACCGTCGATGACAGTCATACTTCAGCAAGGCCTAAAGTTCTCATCAAGGTGCATGAATTGAGCCCAAACACGTTATTGTTGCTGCAAACTCTTGAGGACCTCTTGCAAGTGCCTTTCGTCTCCATCGTCAGACCTTCGACGACGTCATACTCCAGCTAGATCTAAAGTTCTTATCAAGGTGCAGGAAATGAGCCCAAACATGATTTCTCAATTTAAAAAACAAAAGATCATGTATATCGGACTTCTCTGTAAAAAGTTATGCGTGGTCAGGTCATACATAAAATAAAAAAATATAGACGCGTCGAATTGAGAACCTCCTCTTTTTGTTTCGTTGGTTAATAAACCAAGCTTCAGACATTTGACACGGGCGAGGGTCATTCAACACCGCGACTCAGAAAATGGAGTGAAATTAATAGCGCCATCTATCGAGCACGAAATTTAACCGTTAAAATATAATGCATGTAAAGCGATCGAACACACACTCTACAGGGTTATAGCGTCATGTAGACTAATCTAGAGTACTTTTTGCTCTCAGATCCGATTTAAAAGTTATCTTGTGAGCACATTTTTATTAATTAGTACCATTTTGGTGCAATAGATGTCGTTGCATGTATCTTACACAATGATGGTAAGTTCTTCTTGAACACTTTAAATTTATAAATCTTTTGATAGAGAGCACTGATTACAGCATGAAACAAAAACTAAAACCTTCTCTAAGTTCCCCACAATATTTGTGCATTGAATCTAATCACATTGGTTTTCCCAACAACATGAACACCCGCCTCGCAGCGCGCGCGGGTCATTATTTTGATGCGGAGTTATTTTAAAACTGTGATATCTCATAAGACATTCATCTAAATTGAATAGTGTAAAGGGCAATTTTGGTCACAATTGAATGCTAAAGATGACTAACATATTTATTTTGATAAAGATTAATACTATGTCGGTAAAAACACCTTCGCAAATAAAACATTAATTTTGACCAAATTTTAAAATCATAAAAATGGTTATTGTGAGTCAACCTTAAAAGATAGGCATGTGCCGTCGCGGACTTTTTTTGAGACCTTTTTAAGAGGAATAATTCCCTGCTACATTATATTTGTGCAACTTTAACTGTTTACGCAGCGCACGCAACGGAAGCTATCAAAGAGAATATTTTTTCCCCGTTTTTGCAACATTTGTCATTGATGCTCCGCTCCTATTTGTTGTAGCGTGATGATATATAGCCTATAGCCTTCCTCGATAAATAGGCTAACCAACACAAAAAGAATTTTACAATTCGAACCAGTAGTTCCTGAGATTACCGCGTTCAAACAAACAAACAAACAAACAAACAAACTCTTCAGCTTTATAATATTAGTATAGATTTGTAGTAGATTTTCTCGTGTTGTGCTAGACTTTAAAATAATTTGAAATATAGTAAGAAGTACTAGTTAACAAAGTAACGTATCACTTCTTTCACTCATTATTAACATCATCATAACTTCAGCCGAAAGACGTCCACTGCTGGACAGGGGCCTCCCCCAAGTGTCACCACATTGACCGGTCCCGTGCGCCTCACATCCAGCGGATCCATGCAACCTTCCCCAGGTCATCGGTCTACATAGTGGGAGGCCTTCCAACGCAAAGTCTTCCTGTTCGCGGTCGCCACTTCAGAACTTTTCAGCTCCATCGGCTACTTAAGTTTGGCAATTTTTCGGGCTACATTTCATACTTACAACAACTATATCATTCTGTTGGTATCGTAAGCCTACTGGGTCCACTTATAATTAGCAAAGGAAATACCTAACATTACAATTGGGCTGAGCGATTGACAGCTGCACTGCGTGTCGCGGGTTCAATTCGCACACACAACAAAATATTTGTGTGGCCTACAGGTAGGTGTTCCGGGTCTGGTTGTTTGTGTATGTGACTTTAAATATTTGTAAACGCACAACCATTGATACAAGAGAAATCCCTAGTGGGAGGCAAAGTTTTTTTTTTTTTGCATAAGTAAATAATGAAAATGAATGAGAATAAGTGAGTGAGTCAGACTATTAAAGTAACTTGCTTCACCAAAAAAAATCACTTCTCTCAATGCCACTTCACAATATTAAAATAAAACAATAAGATCGCTCAGTCAGATATAAACGGCACCGACTGTACACGCGCGACGATACGCGCCCGTCCTTAAAAGGGTTTGTACCAAAATATAATTTCGGAGTTGACTGTACTTCATTTTCACAGAAAAAGAATAGAGACCGATTCTGTTTTTATTTTTGCAGAGTTATTATGTATTTCTAATCAGAACTTTTGAGTTTGTGTGTTTGTTTGTTCTAAGTCTAATAGGATTTGCATTGATGCCAAATGCTATGTTTAAGTTTTATATGTGTTTCCTGAAAAGAAGTTAAAGTACACATGGCGAGACAGCAGCTATACGTATCCAGTATAATCTAACCTTGCTTTGTATGAGCTTCCGATATAATGAGAGACTAGCTTAATTTGGTTTTGTATAGCTTGATTGGGTATCTACCTTTTATGCTTTCTGGCGGCAAGCTGAAGTAGACCAACGGCTTTTGAAGAACAAGCTGTTCATGCTGGATGCTGAAAACCCTAAACAGAGTGTTATATCCTACATTAAAGACGTCATTTTTGTTGCATTGGTTGAGCAATTGATGACTACTTTATGTGTCTTGTGTTCAAATCCTTTAAGAAATAAAATAAATACATGTATGGTTTCAGTAGCTACAGATACTGGTTTTAGGCTTACTATGTTGAGGAAACCCAATTCTGGGTTAAGCTCGCCATTGTACAGACGCCAGCAGGTCAAGCAACTACTATCTGTCAAATTTATTTAATGATTTTCAACTTTATCGCTAAAGCCTTATGTTCAAGATTGATTGGGATTTGACAGTTCTGGGTAGCTTGATGTGCGGCGTCTGTACATAAGCTATACTATTGCAATTTGTGTGTAGTTTTAATTGTGTATGGATTAAGAATAAAAAAAATATGCCGAAATTTATGCCGACCTTAATTATATTTGTGAGCTCTCATTTCGGTCCGCCTGGTAGTTTATTTGTGTGAAAATTACAAAAAAATATATCCACATCGCCTCCACCCCACCCTCTGTTCCCGAGAACCTTTCTAATGGAAAAAAGGATAAAATTTTAGGGTTACCTTTTAATATTTTTTTCATTAAAGTTTTTAATATTAATACGTATGTATCGGAGCTACGTCCACCGGTAATTATTTTCCCGACTTTACATTTTGCCGTTTTCCGGGCGGATCGGCGCAACTGAATGTGAGGGAATGAAATGAGCGATTATGTGAATGAGGTGGTGAATGAAGACTTAGGTACATGTGTCAAGTGATTATGATACATTTTGGTTTAGAAGTTAAGTGGTGTCAATTCGTTGATGAAAATGTTTGATGGCACAACGATTACAGTTTCTGGTCAATCTTTGTTTCTGTAATCGCCGAAGAGTTGGGCAAAGGTGTACTTAATAGTACACCCACATTTCGCCAGTAATGTTTAAACTCCATGTGATAGGGAGTGAACTTTTAGCCACTAACCGGTCACAAATCCAGACTCCGTTGCTGCTACTGAGAAATTCTTGACGGAAAAAACCCAAGAACAATTTGCCCGACCCGGGAATCGAACTTAGTACCTCATGCTCAGCAGTCGCACTTGCAACCACTAGACCAACGAGGCAGTTACCCAATAATCGTTCCTAATAATCAGTGTCAATGACTTTGCTGATACCATCTTTCATAAAACAAATCGACCTCGTCTCCAAGTAGGCCGTTGCAAGCACAACTTAGTGAAATGGAAGATTGCGATGCTCCTGACAACTCCATGTATCATAAGCTGGAGGGTCCGAAGTGTCCATACTCCTGCACTTCTCGAAAACGATGCCGCGATTGGCGGTCATCTACAGGGCCCAACTCATTCAATATAACAGACTTGCAAAAAAACACAAAAAAGTTGAAAATATCTGTACTGTACAAACAATATTTTAATTTTTTATTTGAATATACGTTTTTTATTTCATCCCTTTTAGTTGTGGTATGGTATCTCACACAAATTCTTGTCGAGTATTCATTTTCTATTCTTACTAAAAGTTATTAGCGGATCATCCACATAGAAATAGAAGGACAAATAAGTATGTATTATAGAAGGTAACTCACAAACTACCCAAGAAATGTGACTACAATATTAATGGGACCACCGCGCGAGCTTCCTTCCCCAAATAAATCACGTAAATCGGACTAGTACGAGTAATCACCCAGTTAAGGGCTAACCAACATTTAAAAAAACTGTTGAAGTGAGTAGTCAGTTAAAAACAATATTCTCCCATCGATTCGAAAAAAAGAAATTCGCTTATTGCATTCAGTTCGCGTTAACGGAAGAGGAAGACAAGTTATAATAGGTGGACTCCGTAGAGGTCAATGTCTATGCGATAGGCAGACATTCAACTCCTTTATGGTTGGTTTTACCCAACAATTAAAACATTTCAGAAATAAGCCCGTTCCCATTTCCCGCTCTTTTCATAGCCAAATTCTTTTTGTAGATAAAAATGTGCAGGTGTATTAAAATTAATTTGTTTTTCGCAACTGTCTGGTGTTCGGCTCGAGTTAATTCCGTCTCAGTGAATTTCAGCCATTTTACGAAGCGAACTGACGGTTTTAGATATATTTTTGAAATATTTAAAAAGTGTTTGAATGCTTTTTATATTAACTGGTTCGGTTGTTTTGTTCTGTGATTCTTATAAGTATGAACTTATGTAAGAGCGAGGCCACACGATGCGTTTACGGTGAGGTGCGGCACCGCACCGCAATTAATTCGAGCTATAGGGTGCCACACGGGCGGTGCAGCACCGCAATAGAACGCTGTTACCGCGGCACCGCAACGTCAAATATCACCCCTCCCCGCCTCGTCTCGCAGGTCACAAGCGCAAGCCCAACGCATCGTATGACATGGCGTAGTGATTTGTATGTAGGATGACGTTGCGGTACCGCTCCGGCGCCGCACCGTACCGTCAACGCATCGTGTGGCTTCACTCTAAGCTAGTATTGTGTTCAGTGTATGGGAAATAAAGGAATTTAAAATACTTATAGCAGACAATACGAGTACTAAGATCCCGAACAATTTCGATTTTAACACACGAAAAGTTTTGTCCCGTCTATCGCTCGTAAATATTTGAACGTCCTTTGATGGGAAAAGATGACAATACGATTGTGTATTAGGACTACAACGTTGCCCAAACTTTCATGACCAACTGACATTATTATCAAGAACACTAGAAATGGAATCAGTGGCGTTCCCACTCCCTTTCATTGAAAATGATGCAAAGCCCAATTACCACAATAAATTCAGTACAATATCTCCAAATAAGTACAGATGTATTAAAAATTTGCTAGGAGAAAGTGAGAGGTCAGAAGCCAGATGCAAGCCACCGGGTGTGAAAGAGAAAGCACCGGTCGAAACCCTTAAAAAAACCTAGGGAATGTTTTTTTTATTTTTATTTGTTGAGTTTGTTTGTTTGTTTGTTTGGTTGTAAGGTAAGGCGGGCTTTTCGGCTTGTATGATAGGTCCGCCACTGAATGGGATATTAACCATGTTTACTGTTGGTTTGAGTTCCCGATATTTCGGCGCTGTTGCAAGCACCATAATCAAACAACACAAAACACATCACAAACACAAACGTACAAACGCAAACATGGTAAATATCTCGTTTCTAGTGTTAGTGTGTGAATTATGTGTAATGATGAGTGGTTAGTGACCATGACAGTATAAAAACTGAAATTATTGTTGGTCAATCTAACATGCAGATTAAATATGTACTTAATAAAAAATCTTGAGTTCACTCCTTTATTGATAAGCAACATACAACCTGAGCTAGAAGTGACTGAAGCATGAAATACACAAGTGTTGAATTGGAAAATAAAACACAGACCAATTTAAAAAAAATGCAATCAGTCACAGTAGTAACACTTATTATTTAGTCAATTTTTGTCCTAAGGTTGTGTGAAATCGCCCCATTTCCAGTCGTACTAATATACCTAGGACAGGTATCATCAGGGCAGTTAGGACCGGTATCCCTCAGTCATCAAAGGATCTGACCAAGTGAATTTATAAAGACGCACTAAGAAGAAATGTGTAATCACATCTCCGTCAACCAAAGATAATTTTACTTTTTTTTTTAATCCAGATTCCGTATCTTTAGGTAGGTACTGAAAATATCATCATGGAAACACCCGACAACACTTAATTCGATCTGGAAAATGAACTCAGGACCACATTTTTAGCCTTTGCCAGGAGCACGTGGCTAAACAATAACAGCCGCTTTAATCAATCTTCAGGTTAAGCCGCGCCTGCCTAGGTTGGTCTGTGGATGGGTGACCACCCATACCGAGTTTCCTCAGTGCCTCGGTACGTTAAGACGTTGGTTCCGGCTGTCATTTGTAGTAGCCCGGAAGTCTGACAACCAGTCTTACCAAAGGGTATCGTATTACCCAGTACTAACTGGGGTGTGGAGGTCAAAGCAGTCGCTCCATGTCAAAATACTGATATTCAACTTCATTCCAAGACTGGAAGCCGATCCTCACATAGTTGGGAAAAAGCTAGACAGATAATGAGGTTATTTTAACGTATAACAAAAATTAAAAAAACTTGATATACCCAACAAGAACTTGCCCGACCTAAGAAACGAACTCAGGACCCCAGGTTAAGTAAAAATAGCGACACAAAGCCACTAGACCAACAAAACTGTCCGCAGTAAGATGTTAATTACAAACAAAAAAACAAGATTACTAGGACTACTAATATTATAATCAAGGCCTCAATAGGCGTTTAACAAATTAAACCTCTGTTTGGTACTCAACACGGAAAGAATTTGCTTTGTTGGTTTTGTGGGACACTACCGCCATCTGTTATCGAGTAGCTGAAGTTCTGAATTTGGATTATTCTTTTTTAATAGCTTCAAGTATAATTGCTGATGACTTTTTCTTCTATATTATATTTACAATTGTATTAATAGATAAGCTTTTTTGTTACTACCCTTAATTAATCTAATATCTTTTTTTGCCATCTAGTGACGAATAGTGGTGGTTTACGATTTTCTTGTTAGAATCTGCGTTCATATTTTCATATTAATTGTTTAGAATGGATGAAAAAGAGGTGGTGAGACGATCTCGACGAGTACCGCGAGGGCTGGTTCGAGGAGGCACAGTAAAAGAGCTCATGGAAGGAATTGGGGGAGGCTTTTGCCCAACAGTTGGACAGTACAGGCTAAAAGAAAAAAGAATACAAAAAAGTTCTAAGATTTGTACATATTTTCTAAAAACTTATTTACTTAACTTACTCACAAATAATGCTTATAAAATACATATATTTCATGAAAAGAAAAGTACATTAGAAAATTTGTTATTAACTATTAAGGTGTGGGTATGCAATACAGTACACCTCTGCCGCACCCTTGCAGGATAACAGGCGTAATCTATATTCATCCGTTCATATATTTTTATTAAAAGGTAACACTAACACATTCTTCAAGTAGGTACCTACTATAATATAGTCAACAAACGATCTATAAAAATCCACCCAAATCACTATCCTACCAAAAATCCTATTATAGATCACCTACTTAATCTTGATATAGCACACGAGGTTGTCGATATGTGGGACGTGGACGCTGTAAACATTGTACCGATAGTCGTCACGGTTATTGGACTTTTAGCGAAGATCCTCGACCAACAGTTTAGGAGGCTCTAATTGCGCGGCTTGATTCAGAAAGCAGTACTCCTGTACCCGGCACGTATTGTGAGGAGGTTCCTCTCTCTGGAACCCTGACCACCGGCAGCCTGAACCTTGTTCCTGATGCCGGTGGGTCATCTATTTTTATAATTAAAGATGTAAATAATAATTTTAAGAGAGTAAATATTAATAAAAGAACAAATAAAAACAACACTAATCACAATATCATTTACTGACACTCACAATTCGATATCAACAAAAAACAACGTCCCGTAGAGTGAACTGGGAGATGAATGGAATCTAATCCTCAATCATGTGACAGCCGCGCCGACGATTTACATGCTTCACATATGAATTGAATACCGTTTTCATTTCCCCATTCCACTCTACTGACGGTTTTTTTAACGGTTAGAGATCCGCAGGGATGATTGAAACTCTAAGGATTTTTTTCTGTGAGAGAGTAATGGTGGTGCATTTTAATGCTAAATTGTAAATGATAAAACTGGCCAAGTGCGAGTTGTACTCACACGCACACAGGGTTCCGCAGCACCAAACAATATAGTAAATGTAATGTTTTACATTCAACAGCAAAACTAAACAAAGTTAAGTATATCCCATATCTCAAATACATCAAATCTTTTTTAAACCAATTTTGGTTGAAGTTTTATTTACGATCTACAATCCTAATTTTTTCCAGAATTTTCCTCTTCTTACTTTAAAAATTACAGGAATTACAGGAGGAAGCTCAAATTATAATTTTATAGGCTCCTACAAATACATCAAAATCTTATTTAATCAATCTAACAAATACCTACTTAATATTTCTGATTCTTCTACTTTAGCGTGTGGTTAGTGCATAACTTGATTTATTTATTATTATTGATTGCAACATTTGCAATCAATAATAAGAAAACCGAATGTGATAAAAGCCAAAAATACTACGGAACCCTTTACTTCATAGGCGCGAACAGGCGGTATTTTTTCCCGACCTTTTGCAATTAAGCCGCGCACGACTGAACGTCAGCGAGAGTGACGGTTTTTACTCTTTTTTTCCTTTTTTCCAATTTATCTTTTTTTTCCACAGAAGGGTGGATTTTTCGCTTATTTACTCGCTTCATTGGCTTGTAAGTGAGCTGGGGTTGAGTTTTTTTACATTCTTTTGTATTTTTTTTCAAACGAGGCCTTTTGACAAGGCTTATTGGATTTGGGTCAAAGAGTTTTTTTTTTGTTGGGGAACATTCTTATTGGGTTCTCTTGTTGACCTAGCGCGCGCTCTGGCGGAATTGATGTGAACTATGAACTTTAGTAGCGACATCTGTTGTCGAATAGATGTAATATTTTTAGTGTTATTTTTAGTGTTAGTGAGTTTTTTGTGTTTTTAGTGTTAGTTTGTTTAGTTTACAAAATATGATTAACAAAGTTCTGAAGTCTGAAACTTTATAAACTAATATTTCTGCTTTAAGTACCCAAATGTTGGTTTCAGGTACGAATAAGAGTTTGATTTTATTCAACTACACTAGCGCCCTCTTTTGTGTAATAGTTGTTTTTAGTTTGGGTGGATCGTGTCTTGTCCTCTACAAAGTAAGATTGTTGAATAATTATTCTTGGAAGTTTTAATGTACCTTCTCATTGATTTTAATAAAAACCAACTTGGTTTTTATTAAAATAGTTTTTAGTAATGGAATGTGAAACTGATACCTTATTGGAATTCAGGAATCATGATTTCTTAAACTTTTTATATTGGAATTTCAATTTACTACGCGACTAAACGAATCTTTTATTCAGTTTTCTTGAACCTGTAATGATGAGAAAATTGGGCAAGTCCTCCGTTTTACCACTTCATTTTTTCTTTTGCATGTGTTTGTGCTGGCTAATCCTGGAACCAACTTTCAAGGTTGTGTCACCATGGATAAGGAATCCATGGCAGCTTGAGCAGTAACGTCGTTTAATAGAGCAAAAACAGTCAGAAATGTGTCTAGGTACTGCTGTGTTACTCCAGCGTCCTCTCTGTGAAAGAAAGTGAGCTGAAATCAACCACGCTGGTATATACAGTGTAGTATCTAGACATCACAGTCTTCAATTTTCAGTTCTGGAACGTACAATTTCCTGACGACGTTTTCCTTCACCGATTTGTGTTCACAAATTCCAACCCAACTGCTTCGTTGGTCTAGTGTTCGCAAGCGCAACTGCTGAGCATGAGGACCTGGCTTCGATTCCCAGGTCGGCGGATTTTTTCATCAGAAATTTCTCAGTAGCAGTCACGGTGTCTGGATTTGTGCCAGTTTGATGGCAATATGATCGCCCCCTATTACATGGGACCTAGACATATCTGGCGAAATGTGGGTGTATTATTAGGTACTCCTCTGCAACCCTTCGGTTATTACAGTCGTGATGTTATGTTACAATATTGCGGCCGTAATCACTGGCCTACTACTGCTCTGTACTATCCAGCGCAATCAGACTGGAAATAAAATAATAATAATAAATAATAAATAAATATCGCTGGACATTACACACAACGCCATCTAAGTGCCACACTAAGCAACGAGGCTTGTGTCGTGGACACCAGATAGTTGATAATACTACATAGATACTTTTTGTTTGTAAATACATACTTATTATACATATAAACATCCATGACTCGGAAACAAATGTCCATGCTCATCACACAAACATTTCCTCCTACCGGGACTCGAACCCGGGACCCTAAGAACGTAAGGCAGCCTCACTACCGCTGCGCCATTCGGGTCGTCATATAAATAATATGTCAATAATATATCTACCTGCCCTACATATTATTTTTATAAAATAATTTCCCCCTAAACATTTAATTTCCATATTCATCATCTGTCTATCTAACCGCATGCAGCTGAATACCAGTTTTTTACATGAGGTGACTGCCTATCTGACCTCCACAACCCAGTTTGTACTAGGTAATACGATACCCCTTGGTAAGACTGGTTGTCGGACTTTCGGGTGGACTACCAGTAACGACTGTCTAAGATCTATAAATGACAGTCGGGACCAACGGCTTAGCGTGCTTTCCGATGCACTGAGGAAACTCGATATGTAATGGGTGGTGAACCATCCATGGACCAACCTAGGCAAACGCGACTTAACATAAATATAGCAAGATAACACGAGCTCCTCACATTTAATTAATATCGACACAACAGCAATAAATACTGACTTCCTCAAATCATAATTGCTCTCAAAATCCCCCTTAAAACCGTAGATTATCCTGAAAAAGCACCCCTAGGACGAAAATTAAGTCTCAATTACAGGTATCATGTAAAAAATATTCCCTAACCTGTGGTTATTTAGCTGTTTGGCTGAAAGGGGTGAGGATGAGTGGCTAAATGGATTTTTAAGTGGCGCTACTGTCCAACAGTGATTTATTGTAAGAACAACGACTTTGTGCTTGGTTAGTGCGGAGAGGGATCCCCATTTTTTTTCGTGGTATTTTTGGGACCCCATTTTTTTGTGGTATTTTCTATAAGTGGAGGAACTGTAAATTATGTTGCGTTCAATGTAACCTTTCCAGATTTGCAGTAGTAAAGTTGCCACCCCGTGTAATTTCCATCCATTTGACCATCATAATAAAGCACTGTAGTTGTTTAAACCAGATATATCAACGTTACATAACTTGGTTTATAAAGTAGAAGTCTATTATTGTTATTTAGAAGAAAATACACATATTCTATTCTTTGTGATATCTGCAAACACCATATAACGCTTAATGGAGGAAGTCTACTTGAAATCATAAAGAGGGGGAAACGCTTTCAGTTCATCATTCTTATTGGATGAGCATTTATTGAATTCCTATTAGTTACTGTAGTACAACGACGAACCAGTCTGTATTTTGTCATTATCGTTTTAAAGCTGCATGGGACTTATCGAATGCGGAAGATGAAAGGCAGGATATTACAGCGCAGCTTCAGATACCACACACACACACACACACACACACACACCACAGCAGTGGATTGCGTTAGGTTATCCCATAACGATTTAAAGACTCCGAAAGTCAAATGATATCATAATATAGCGTGTATTATAGACGCTTGATCATATTTTAAGGATTTGGTAGAGACCATCATCATCTGCCTAGCCTTTTCCCCACTAAGTCGGGGTCGGGTTCCAGTCTAACCGGATATAGCTGAATACTGGTATTTTACAAGGAGCGACTGCCTGTCTGACCTCCAGAACCCAGTTTATACTGGGTAATACGATGGACCTAGACAGTATATTTATTCTCTATTACTTAGAAGCAGATTCAATCAGAACCCACCTAAAAATATCAAGTAATCCTCCAAAATCACGCAATAAACAAAATCCCTCTCCACACTCCCCAGCCCGTTCATCGCATTTTTTCCGTCCGGACATACGCTGGAGGCTCGATTACTGCCGCCCCACAAATCTGTTAATCGCTTACAGCGCTTTTTTACCGCTGCAAGTTAATTTAACGCTTGTTTGTGCGGTTCGCCGCATGAGGGCGCTAACGGTGTTCGTTGTTTTTTTGGTGGAGAGGAAAAATTGACTGCGGACTATATTGTGACAGAGAAAATGCATGTTTCAGGATGGTTCTTTACCCCTTTTTTGTTCGTGGCCGTGAGGGGTTCAGCAAATCTACTTGGTGTGCATAGGTTAAAGGTAGACTCATACTGAAAATGGATCCCTAAGACTGTTTATATGCAACTCAGACTCGTGAAAGGCTCCGTATCATCGTAGTAAGGGAGCCCTCTTTAATTATTACCACTGGTCAACAAATGAATAAAAATATTGGTGCAGAGCTAGCGTTAAAAGTTTTCGCGGGCCTGTGGACGGTGAGCTATGGGCTAGCTCGCCGTCCGTCCGTCTTATGACGACAGGCCGTGTCGACGGCGCGTTCGTTCCACGCGCGCCTCAAAGAGAGTCAGCAAACAGGAAGGGGTCCGTGAGGACCGATGCCTGCCAGGGTTGCGGGACTGTTCGAAAGAGATACCGCGGCCCTGGAACACAAAGGGCAAAGGAAGGAACATGGATGGGTTTTAGTCAGTAAAAGTCTGACACTCCCTCCTGCTCAGCCCAGAGCGAGAAAAAAAAAGCGTTAAAAGTTTTTATTAAGTATCTATTGGTATAACACTAAAAACATATTTTTTAATTTTGCATTTTTGATGTACTCAGTTTTTAATAATGGCTGTAATCATTACCTACATGAGCTCGGTTCGCTAACTTATCGGTACATTTCTATAAATAAATTGATTTTCATACCGTGTCTTCATCGCGAAGAAGTTGTCTCAATGAGCCAAGTTTGTTTTGTTGGTGAACACACAGTTAAAAGGTATAAAAAAAAACATAAAAGGTTAAAGATTTACCGAGACCGTTGGGATCGGCGGCATAATTATGATGGCTGACTACTGCTGGGGTATGCAACGTGATTATCTTAAAACAATTCTTATACGAAAGTCGATAAAAATAAAGTTTTTATGCACATTATGATAATTTAATAAATGCTGTTTTTCTTTGTTTTTTTTTTTTTTTTTTTTTTTCTGTTCATGTGAAGTCTAATAAATTAGGCGTAGGAACCCATTTGATATGAAAGTAATTAGCCTATATGGTCCTCAGTTAATAAAAAAAAATACAGTTTCTTTTGACACCAAAACTAGTGTGGACCATTGATTAATTTTAATTGCAACAGAAATACACATTCTGTGAAAATTTCAACTGTCTACCTATTACGGATCATGAGATACAGCCCGCTGACGGACAGACGGACGGACGGACGAACAGAGGAGGCTTGGTAATTGGGTCCCGTTGGTTACCGGTTCGCTTCTTCGGGTACAGAACCCCAAAAAGACAAAATTAAATCTTAGGAAAGACTTTAAAACATAACCAAATACTTACCTATTCGTAATTTCTTAAATATTATATCTTCCTACAGCCTGACAAAAAAGTTTAGATGGTGGCGAATCGCGGAACTACATATTTCCTACCTGGCAATGCCACGTTTTCTGTCAAACTCGGCAATGTCATTGGCTTGTTACTTCTCAGGGTTGCCAGAAAGTCGTTAACAGCGCCCTCATTATTTCCATACTCTATTTTGCCAAACTGTACGTAAGACAACACAGATACCTAAAGCGTGTAACAAGACCCTTAACGAAGCCGAAAGTCACTTGCTCTCCCCGTCATTGTGATCATTTTTTAGTTCTACACCATACCTTCTAGTTACGGAAATATTGGGGGTCAAAGTTGCAACATTTTCAAAAGTTTCTTTCACTTTAAACACCTCCACGACCCCTGTACTATTCAATACATCCATCACCACAATGTTTTCAGTGCGTTACATTGAGTTCTATCGTAAAACGTGATATTTCACCCAAAAAAAAAGTCGTTTCCCAGCAATAATGTTTGCGTAAAGTTACTTAGTTTGATGTACAGAATGCTTGGTTGACGGCTTCGTGAAGGGTCCTGTTACACCCTGTATACTACTAGGTTTCAAGGTAACTAAGTTGCTAGCACCTCGCTTCACCACCGCTATAACCTAGCCCATTCCACTGGCCTAGTTCTCTACCTAGGTAGACTAAAACCTTCACGAAAATGCCTTATTCTATTAGGTACTAAGTTTAGATGGTTGGAAGAAAATGTCTGAAGTTTTGGTCATGAAAAATAATATTTATGTAGATACCAAACAACATAACGCTTGTATTCCCTGAAGGGTTAGGCAGAGGTGTACCTAATAGTATACCCACATTTCGCCAGATATTTTTTAACCTATGTAATAGGGGGCGAGCCTGTTGCCATCAACCGGGTTTAGATCCAGAGTCCAAGGCTGCTATTGAGAAATTCCTGATGGAACAATCCAATAACATTTTGCCTGACCCGGGAATCGAACCCAGGACCTCATGCTCAGCAGTCGCGCTTACGACCAAACGAATAACGAGGCACTCACGCTAATAGTTTTTATATAAAAGTGGGTGGGTAGTATAGTCAATATTGCTTAGACCACCTTATATGCGTGATTGAGTACCAAAAATCTTCTCATTTTAACAGAATTGTTTTAATACAAAGTTTTTAGTAGGCGTTATTCGTATTTGCTACGATAAGTAAGATAAACTTAACTTTTATTATTCTTGTTATTTTTCATTTTTATTTTTAATATATTATTTTGATAGTTATAATGTGTGTATTTATTTGTATCTGTTTTTTTTTTTAAATACTAAAATTATTTTTAAGTCTAAAACCTGTGCTTCAAAGATCGGAAATTGAAAAAAATTGATGTATGAACATGAAATAATTATGAGGACTATGTTACAATCGCAGCAGATGGCATCTTGCAGTTTTTGCCCACCCGTATTTAAAAAGCTGTTTATGACTGCCTCGTTAGCCTAGTAGTCGCAAGCGTGACTGCTGAGCATGAGGTCCTGAATTCGATTCCCAGGTCGGGTAAAGTGTGATTGGTTTTTTCCATAAGGAATTTGTTAGTAGCAGGCACGGAGCCTGGATTTGTGCCCGGTTGATGGCAATAGTCTCGCCCCCTATTACATGGGACTTAAACATAACTGACGAAATGTGGGTGAACTATTAGGTACACCTCTGCCTAACGCTTCGGGGATAACAGGCGTGAAGTTATTCTATGTATCTACGTAAAAAATACACTGTTTTATTATCTTCAAAACCATCTATCTACACAAAACGTCAACCAAGGAACCCATACAACAAGACATCAGTACATCGGATATTTAAATAATATGTTAATACTATGTTTGTGTTGCCCCCAAAAACTTTGCCGCCCCCGGCGATATTTCTTCATTCTACCCCCAACCCCCTGGGGGTGGAAAGGGGTATACCCCCTACATTTTAATTAAATCTCTCCGCCAAACATGGGTAAGTAGAAGACGTTTTGGTATTTTCTTTGTGAAACAGGTGAAAGTAAGGAATTTTGTCCCCTCTCATATACCTATTGTATTTACTTGAGACGCTCCGGGTTTGTGATATTAAATTTTGGGCTGAGTTATTTATGTATTAAATTATGTTAGCACATATTTTTTTTACAAAATGGCGTTGGGTTCAAGAAAGCCTCATTTATTTTCATTCATTCTTTATGTCTTTTTTCTTTGATTTATTATTTTTTATCGATCGACAAAGGAACACTTTTATTTTAAACTAGCGGTCCGTCCCGGCTTCGCACGGGTGCCTATGTTACTCAGGGTGAATTTAGCTTTGAAGGAATTTTTGAAATCGGCGCAGTAGTTTTTGTGTTTATTCATTACAAACATACACACAAGAATACAAATCTTTCCTCTTTATAATATTAGTGTAGATAACATAATCTCAGGGTCAAAACAGAATGTCTTTGAGGCAACACAGACTCCGGTAGAACTGTCTGATTGCACATAAAAAACACGAAACGTTGGTGGTGTGTTGAAAAAAACAAAAAAAAAAAGAACACTTTTCACTGTATTCATGTTTGTTTTGTTTAGCCTGCACACATACTTATTATCTTTTAGTGTTTATTATATTTCTTTATATTATAATTCAAGTAGGTTCTGTTTGTTTTATCTTATTTAATGTAATTCAATATTTATGCTGTCTTGGCTTCCGTACGTTTTTACACGGGTGACCACTGAACACCAGCGCTGTGCTGTGGGTCCCCCATAGCACAGCATCA
The DNA here is from genome assembly GCA_947578425.1 of Eugnorisma glareosa. Lineage (NCBI taxonomy): Eukaryota > Metazoa > Arthropoda > Insecta > Lepidoptera > Noctuidae > Eugnorisma > Eugnorisma glareosa. The sequence continues at coordinate 4,367,170 of OX387981.1, forward strand.
TGCTGAGTGGTAACGTGCTTGTCGCGGTCACGACGTGCAAGCTGTTAATTTTGTATTTATTTTTCTTTGTACCTATATGTCCTGTGTATTTATAATATTTGTTATGTATTGAATGATTATTTTTAATTTATTTCTTGTACGCACGTCATGTCCCTGCGAAAAATAAACATTTTTTCTTTCTTCTTTCTTATTAGAGACTAGCAGTTGCCCGCGACCTTCATCCGCGTAAAATTATTTAATTAATTATTACTTCCAACTAAATATTTAATTTATTACTTCCATATTTGAATCGAATTTTGTTAACAATATCAAGGGTTTTCATTTTTTGCACGGAACCATAATTACTATCAAAAATAAAGTAGCATTTTTTCTTAGTTAATTCTTATAAAATCAGCTATCTGGCAGTAAAAACCTGTCATAATCGGCCCAGCCGTTTTGGAGATTAGCTGGAACAAACAAACACAAAAAAAAAAAAAAAAAACGTTTTTTTGTTATAAGTACCATATACTTAAACTTTCATAAGAGTTCAGTAAAAAGCTGTCGTTTGATATTACAAGCAGACACTTAAATTTTATTTATTTGTATCGGTAAATAAATAAAGCGATGATAAAAAAATAACAGAGAGTGAACTCAAGTTATCTGACCGATGAGACGTTAAGTGACAACGGTCTAGATTACCGTTAAGATAATGTAAGAAGGTATTACAGTTTAGTTACCTACATTGAGTATGTGAAGCAGGGTTGACAAATCTATGGCACGAAGCTTGAATATTAAGACGCGCTTGTGAAACGGAATAGGTGCTGTCTTTAACTGTCTCATAGGCAATTGGGTATGTCATGAACTTTGTTAAGGATTTTATCTATGCATTGTACAATACTGCAATACAAATTAATAAAATTGAATTGATGATGTGTCTGTTCGTAATACCAAAATAACAGATTTTTAACTGAATGCATATGAAAGTATATACGGGACTTAAAACAAAAACACATTTTTTTCAATTTTTGACTGTCTGTCGTTCTGCATGTTTGTCTTCAGTCTGTCTGTTTGTTCCGGCTAATCTCAGAAACAGCTTAGCCGATTTTGACGAGACTTATACTGGCAGATAGCTGATGTGACAAGGAGTAACTAAAGCTACTTTTATTTAAGAATAAGAATTAGGGTTCCGTGCAAAAAAAAAACCCTTGGAATTGGTAACAAAATTCGATTCAAAAAGGAAAGTAATATTTTTCCATACTAATGTTATAAAGAGGTATTTGTTTGTAAGTTTATATGTAGGGGGTATTCTCTGGATCTACTGAACCGATTTTGAAAATTCTTTCACTAATAGGAAGCTACATTATCCCTGAGTGCCATAGGCTATATTTACAACGTGCCCGTAGGATAATTTCCGACAAAAGCGCGAGCGAAGCCGCGGGCAACAGCTAGTTTTATAATAATTTCACGCGAACGAAGGTCGTGGGCAACAGCTAGTGAAAAATAAAATGTGTAATCTAAGTTAGAAAGATGTTGTTTTGTACAGTCTTAACTAGTGGACTTATAGTTAAAAAAATGTGATTTAAGTAATAGTGTGTGGTAAATTACCTCAAGGAAAAAAACAACAACCGGGAATCGAACCCAGAACCACTTGGTTAGCAGTCGCTAAAACATACACGTAGTTGTTAAAACATTCATAAAATAACCCAATAATTTTAACTAGTTTAATCTTAGTATAAGACATGGCTCTGTAACCACAGCACTTGTCGTTCCATTGGGACCAAACATAATCTCGCAGTTCAGGATAATGCTAACACAATAAATATTATATCGTTACGAAATTAGAGAGCAGAATATTGCAATATACCTTGTAAGTGATTTTAACCAGAATTATAATATCCACAACGTCTTTCCATACTTGTGGATGGTTTGTAGGTACATAATTATCTGCTTGATTGGGTGTTATGATAAATGATGTTTATTTTGCAAATGGTTTTTAAAAACACTTTTATACGTCTCTTTTTTTCAAACCAGATGGGGCCGGTGTTTCGTACCTGACTACTCTGAGAAGAAACAGCCGAAACAAACTCAGAGGTCATAGTCTCTTTTAAAGTCCAGACATAATCTTGTTCAACTCACATGAGGACTATGCAGATTAGTGGCTGAGATGGTCTCTTGAAGAAAGAACCACACAGATTTGAGTGGACCTGTCCAGTCAGTGCAAGCATTTGTCAGTTGTCGTGTAGCTCGACTTATAACTCAAGGAGCTCAACGACACGACGAACAATTATCTTAATTATCCATACTTACAATAATAAAAATGCGAGAGCCTCTATGTTTTTTTTTGTTAATTTTTCACGACTAAACGGCTGATCGGATAGTAATGTTTGGCAAGGAGATAGATTGTAAATCTTGGGAAAAGACAAAAGATTTTTTTTCTCACACTAACGAATCAAAATTTCCACGCGAACAAAGACGCGGGAATCAGCGAGTACTATGATAAATGTGGAAGTTTCTGAAGATGGATGGACGGATTAATGTTTGTTACTCTTTCCCGTAAAAACTCAACACGATTCTGATGAAATTTAACACACAGTTTATAACCTGGATTAACACATAGGATACGTACTTTTATCCTGGTAGTACGATCCATTGGGACACTGAACTTCAAGCGGGCGAAGCTGGCACGCAAGCTTGCCTCGTGAATTGTCTTAGATGGATGAGTAGTAAGTATTTTTCTGTTGGTCATTCTCAATGTACTCTCACCATGACGCTAGTAGAATGTGTCATCATTATTGCTGCATATAGGCTCCCTCCAAGTATCGCCAAGTCGGCCGGTTCTGTGCTGTTCGAATTCAACAGATTCCTGCTGCTTCCACCAGGTTATCGGTCCGCCTTCCGGAAAAAAATTCTAGACCTTCTAGTTACGGAGATATTGAGGGTCATATTTACAACGTTTTCATATTATGCTTTTTAATATATTTTTTTTAATTTAATGACTTTACTTTAAGTACCTCTACGACCCCCGTAATATGCAATGCATCGACGCAATGTTTTGAGTGCGTTACATTGAGTCCTACCGTAAAACTTAATTTTTCATTTTCACCCCAAAAAAAAAAAATATTTTTGCGTATAGAGTTACTTAGTTTGATGTACAGAATGCTTGGTTGACGGCTGAACGACGACGGTCGTTCTTGGTTGACGACGTCGTGAAGGGTTCGTTTGCACCTTGTTTAAATAGATATTCGTTAATAAACTACTTATTGTAATGGGACGATTCCTTACACAGTTATAATAATATAGGAAAATGACACTCTGTTAAGATTTTTTCTTCTCTCCTGCTCCTAGAAAGGGCACAAATTAGAATCTAGTCAGTATTGTGACAAAATGTTGTGTAGCTTTAACCCAAGACTAGACTGCAATAAACCAATTAGCTCCAACTACCAAAACAACCTACCCCTCTGCTCACCATCCTACACAAAAACTTAATTATCCCTCACAAGTACCAACATAGCTATTTCCTTATAATTAAATCTCTCAACATGTAGACTTTAATAAATTTATAAATTTCGCCTCGGAGAGTGCTTTCTTACAAAGAGGGAGTAATTTGGCACGCACACAAGCGTGTGTCCTGTGTATGAACACACACAAACACACGCAGTATGTGTATGAACACACACATAGACACGTGTGCAATTTAAGATGAATAATTATGTGGCAGTACCGCCTTGCTACGTTGAGGAAACGTGGGTAGAGATAAGAGGATGAGACGGGGAATATTTTCTTGGTTTATGACTTAATATTAAGATGTTTTGCGTTGCTGTGTGTCCATGATTGTTTTTGAACCAGAAACCACCTTTCTAATCTAATTCATTGTCTGAGTAAATAAAGAATTAAGTATAGCATCACGCATGTAATCCCTGAAGGGTTAGGCAGTACCTAATAGGACACCCACATTTCGCCAGTTAAGTATAAGTCCCATGTAATATGAGGCGAGCCTATTGCCAAGCCATGCCTATAGTTGCGAATCGAACCCAGGACCTCATTCTCAACAGTCGTGCTTGCGACCACTATACCAACGAGACTAACGACATACCTTATTACAAGAAGATAAATAAGTTTTTAGAGAATCAATTACATATACATATAATATTTCCTTTTACCATCTCCATACTTTAAATTTTGACACAGCAATGCTTCTTGTCTTGTTTAACCCAGTGGCTTTTTAGAATAGGTTGGTCGACTCTTCTCGCGACCAGCCCGCGTAGCATGGCAATACTATCTCTATTCTACCAAGAATCGACAAAGCTCTTTCAATACAGTTTGACATGTCTTGTCATTAATTTCTAACATCGCCATGCTTGTGACGATAGAAATATTTCCACAATCTGTCATTTTTTTCGATTCTTCGTCAATAAAACCCGTTTCTACGGTGGTGATGCTACGCGGGCAGAGGGTTGATCTATTTCTTGGCTGAAGAAACAGCATTGCCATCCAACGTGGTAATGCTGCCAGCTTTCTGGGCACTTTGCCGTTGACAATGCTGCTAACAAACTTAAACGAAAACAGGGGCGTCACCCTGTTTTCTGCTTTTGATACATTTTTATTATTATTTTAGGTGTGTAGTTAGTAAATGATGTATACAATGTATAACAGAATAAACGCACAACCTCTTACGGGGTCATTGTACTCATAATTATGAATAACTTTCACTAGAGGACCAACACTGAAATCGCGAAAAAAAAGTCGACTGCCCTATACATTTCTGTGCGCATAATTCGATAAAATGTACTGAACAGCTGTTTTTTTTTTCCAGATTTCGGGATTGGTCCCATAGTAAAAGTTGTTCATAATGATGAGTACAATGACCCCTTAAGAGGTTGTGCTTTTATTCTGTTACACTTTGTATATATTATAAAACTGCTTTGATATTAAAGATAAAGGTCACCTTTTTCATTTTTTTTCGTATGGGAAATCATCAAATGACTCCTCCCGCTCTGGGCGGAGCAGGAGGGAGTGTCAGACTTTTACTGACGAAAACCAATCCATGTTCCTTCATCGCCCTTTGTGTTCCGGGGCCACGGTATCTCTTTCGAATAGTCTCGCAGCCCCGGCAAGGTACAGGTCACCTTAGAGGACCTTAGTCAACACCAAAAAAATAAATACCGCCCCATCCACACTATTCCTCAACTTCCTCAAGCGCCGTACCCTAAGAAAACACATACTACACTTATTTATCTACGGCCCCCACTCTTTATGAAAGGAATGATTAATGTCTGCCGGCATTAGGGCTCTAACGAACCCCCCTTCCCCCACTTCTAATTATTATTCGCACTTATAAGAGTTTGGAGATAACCCCCCGAGATAATGGCGCCTTTGTTGTTTTGATAATTTTATTTGAGGATCTGAAGACGGTTTCGAGTTTTATGGCGGGGAGTGGAGGCGTTTTGGGGTATATGTACCTATTATTTTGATTATTTACTTATTTTGTAGGTGACATCTTAAAGCTGATTGTAAAAATGATGTATGCGTCAACGAACTTAAAATAATAAGCGATATAGAACATACGTAATCTTCATCCTTTATCAAATATAATACCTTTATGTCGCGAACTCTCGAGTTGTTTTGTCCGAATTCATCATTTGCTTTGCCGTGTCCCAACTATGTATGTTAGGGTTGACTTTCAGTCGTAACCTGTGCAAGTGTACATCAGTAATTTGCATGAGCGTGTAGTCCAATATTACTGTCTTTTAGATCCTTACTCATTATCCTTATCTCAGCGTCAAAAGATTTATTTTTTGTAAATAAAAACACCTTTTAATAATATTTAATTTAATAAGGAATACCTATTCATCATTCATGTCTTAGCATCATCTAAAGAGACTTGCAACACTAAGAACTTTTCTAAAACGTTGCCAACCTCAGAAAACATATATATATACACCTGTTATTTCTCTGGTACCCATATCTTTGAAACTGGAACACGGAAATTACTGCTTACAGGAAGAAATATACTTGTTCAGTTATATGTTGGTATGTAGTTCTTCCCCGGACGTGCTTAGTCACAGGGAGTTCTACCACTATCTACATACTTTTACTATCAAATTACTAGCTTTTGCGCGCGGCCTCGCTCCTGTTATGTACGGAAATTAACCCACGGGGACGTTTTAAATGTAGCGTATTACTCTCGGGGATAATGTAGCTTGCCAATAGTGAAAGAATTTTCGGAACCGGATCAGCAGTTCTGAAGATTACCCCCTACATAAAAGTTACAAACAAATTGTACCTTTTTATATATTATTATTAAGAATAGATTATAACCCGGCTATTGGTGGAGGCTGTCATTTATACATCTTTGACAGTCGTTACAAGTAGTGACTGGTCCGAAAGTTTGACAACCAGTCTTACCCAGAGCTATCGTATTTCCCAGTACTAACTGTGCTGTGGAGGTCAGTCGCTCCATGTAACATACTGGTATTCAGTTGAATCCGGCCGACCCGACCGAAAAGGCTACGCAGATGATGATATTCTGTTTTAATTTTTTCCAAAACCACCCGGAAATACAAAAAAAAAAACAACATATTCTCAAGGAAAGATCATCACTTACCCACTCACACACAGAAAAACGGCATCAACTTACCCATTTCCCTCCACACCTATACGTATAAGACGGACCTTACCATGACGTGCCAAAATCCATTTACTTCGACATTTTCCTTTCTTAATCCAACCTTTGTAACACAATGGATGTGTGTGTGCCTTAGACGTGGCGTTGAGTACGTAGAAAACGTTTTTTGCTAGTGAAAAGGCCTCCTTCGTCGTTAATTACATGTCTGAGAAAATTGGGTACAGGGTGTTCTAGGAAAAGGGGGTGAAGGGTATTGATGGGAGGTGGTTATGTATGGGGTAAAGAACCTGGTTTTGTCGGGTGAAAAGTGGATTTGAATTACTTGTTCTGGGTTTTTCTTTTAAGAAGCTTTACAATGTTGTAGTTTTCGTTTTCTTGGTTACAAAGTACTGCTTTCATCTTTAATGGAGGTATTATTAAGGTACAGACCTCCAAATGTATTACAATGATAATACATAGTATAAATACGGCTCTTCTATGTTTAACTTCAAAGTATTAATATTTACATATCATCATTATCACTACATAGTATAAAACAAAGTCGCTTCCCGCTGTCTGTCCCTATGTATGCTTAGTTCTTTAAAACTACGCAACAGATTTTGATGCGGTTTTTTCAATAGATAGAGTAATTCAAGAGAAAGGTTTATATGCATACATTGCACCCGTGCGAAGCCGGGGCGGGTCGCTAGTAATATAATAAAACAAAACCGCTCCCGCTCTCTGTACGCTTAGATCTTTTAAACTTCGCAACGAATTTTGATGCAGTTTTCAGCAATAGATAGAGTGATTCAAGAGGAAGGTTTATATGTATACTGCACCTGTGTGAAGCCGGAGCGGATCGCTAGTACTTCTATAATACTGCAGTCATCTATCAGCCAGACCAGTTTTGATTATTAATCACAAAAATATATATAAATCAATTATTAATTATTGATTATTAATTTAAATCACTTTTACTATAACTATACTCCTTTTGGGCTAAGCCACAGTTTGGTAAAAAAAGAAGCTACACAAATGAGATACATGGTTTTAACTATTTTACTGTTTTAAACTAATTTCACCTTTTAAATTCCATTTTCCGACATCACAAATTGCGAAAAAAAAGAAAAAAAAAAACAATTTTGCTCTCCAGCGAATAGTTAGGAAGTTAGTTTAAAACTATGTTTAATCTGCGCTGTCGGTTTTTTTTAATTAACGAGGACATTGTTAATTAAAAATGTTTGTTGGAGATAGGAACAGGTTTTTGTTTTTGAGGGTAAAATTATACCTACTTTTACCCTAGCCTAAAATACCTACTCGAAATTACCCCTAAAAACAATCTTCTCAAAAACACAACACGCTGTAGCTACCCACAAAATTCGTCTAAGAAAACGTAGGCCGGGTTCTGCAGCAATTTATCACGAGTCAAGTTATATTAATGTGGATAAATGGGGCGTTCGCGGGGCTATGGGGCAAAAGGGGTGAAGGCGGGGTGAAGCGAGGGGTGGCGTGGACTGGGGAACGACTTGGCGATTAGTTTTTTGTTTAGGTATTTACTTAAATTGAGTTTTAAGACGGTTTTGAAGAAAAGAAAATGTAAAGATCTGATCTGTGTACTTGGACGAAGCCAAAGGAGTAGATATGGAATGGATGTTTGTAGATTCTGCTTACCCCGATGGGAAAAAAACCGTGATTGAAAAGTGTTAAGATTAAAATACCCAATACCTAACTCGCGATGATCCAGACCCAGTTAACTTTGGGCCGAAGAACTGTTTTTTGTTCGCCTCGGGGTGGAACAGAATTAGAGACATTATTGTCAACCCCTGACTTGTACTTCCAAAATATTGTAACCAATTCGTTCGGCCATCTTTACGATTCCTCATTTTCGACTTTTATATTTTTGTGTGAAATCTAATTATTATTGTTTGGTTTTATGTCGTTAGGAAAGTTTTGAGTATGAATGTGGATGTGCTCCGTGACGACTGGCCCATCGGTCCTGACGCATTCTACAGGCATGGCTCGCTCAATCCCACTTCAAACCAGCAGTCCTGTTGGCCACATCAGCGATAAATACTTAGATTTTTTTATCACCTTGTGAAAATGATTAACATTCTGTAAATTCCAATCGAATTAAAAAAATAATTGAAAGACCTTTATTGAACTCCAGAGATTTCTCATTGAAATCGAATTGAATCAATCCGAAGACAAAGTAATTTAGTTTTAAGACAATTTCTTTGAAGATAGAACATTTAATTCTAGTTAAATGAATAGAAATCGTTTGTGAAGTTTCTGCTGAAGGAATTGGGGTGTGTAATTGAGCTTGAAGGCGATGACCTAGCAATACTTATTGGGGATATATACTTACTCATGTACTTGTACGGTGACATGCTTAAATGTTGATGTACTGAGGAGTTTGGGCCATCGCTTGCTAGGTTAGGGGGCCTAACTCTTTGTTTGGTATATGTCATCATAATTATTTATTAGTCTGTTATGTTACTTGGTTTAAGACAGATTTTACTCACAAATTACAATTATATAATTATTGAGACTATCTCGTTTGTCCCGTGGGCGCAAGCGAGACTTCTGAACATGAGGTCCTGGGTTTGATTCCCGGATCGGGCAAATTGGTCAGTGGGTTTTTCCGTTACGAATTTCTCAGTACCAGCCATGGAGTCTGGATTTATGTGTGTCTGATGGCAATAGGCTCGCCCCCTATTACATGGGACTAAAATATAACTGGTGAAATGTGGGTGTAATATTAGGTACACCTCTGCCGTACTCTTTGGGGCTTACAAGGCGTTATGTTATGTTAGGTTTACTCACAAAAGGCTTGCAGTCGAACAATCTGAATAAAGGTTAAGCACGCCTTTGTACATAACCTATCCTTGCTATGTAAGTAATACCAATGTCTTGGTAATTAATGTGTAGAGTCTTCTTAGTCAAAAAATATGGGTACATTAAAAGTTAGTACTAGGGTTATATGGTTAGGTAATAAAACACGAAGGTACGTATTAAAATTATTTATTTATTTTTAGTAATTTGATATTATAGTCTCTCAGAGAAAAGAGGCATGTGGCTTAGCAGTGGGACTAGAATAAGATCATTGTGATTGTGTGCTTTATGTGTTTTCTTACTGTTAATTTTATAACCATGAAACAATTTATCACAATACTAGCGGCCCGCCTCGGCTTCGCACAGGTGCAATGTATCACATATAAACCTTCCTCTTGAATCACTCCATCTATTTAAAAAACCGCATCAAAATCCGTAGCGTAGTTTTAAAGATCTAAGCATACATAGGGACAGACAGCGGGAACGACTTGGTTTTATACTATGTAGTGATAACAACAAAATAGTTAAATAATTTAATCGTATGCAATAAGTATGTTGATGGATGGAGAGGGAGAGGAACACCAAGGAAACGATGAATGGACTGTGTGAGGAATGATATGAAAGATAAAGGAGTAAATGATAGCGTGACGGTTGACGGAGCAGAATGAAAGAATGGATGGAGTAAAAAAACGTGTTGCGCCGACCCCAAGTAAGCGTAGCCCTAATCCCACTAAGGCAGGAAAATGATGATGATCTAATAAATAATCTTTGTCTGAATACTTTTGTTTTACACTAGCTGTTGAACGCGGCTTCGCTCGCGTTTTGGTCGGAAATTATCCCACGGGTACGTTGTAAATATAGCCTATGGCACTCGGGTATAATGTTGCTTCCAATTAGTTAAAGAATATTCAAAATCGGTTCAGTAGATCCTGAGATTGCCCCCTACAACCTCACAAAATTTAGCTCTCTATACTATTATTATAGATTAGGTTTTGTATACATAAAATAAAATTTAATCATTGCGACGAACAAATCAAATGAAATAACGCAAAATTATTTACAATTTTCTTTTAAAATACATAACAGAAACTCCCTAATGAACCTATTACACTGTTGATCTAAGTTATACTCCTATATCCTTGATAACAATAGCGTCATAAATATTAACGCTGTCAATACGCGTATATAGCGGGAACTTATCTGCTAGATATTATATAAACGCCTCGGGGTGGCGAGGCGAGGAATTTTGTGGGGAGTGTACACTGGGTCGGAGAAGATGCTGCGTTTTTTGTATTTTGCACCAATTACAAGAATGACAAGATGTTGGTCAATTTTTGGTAATTTCTTGTCTTACGTCATCACGGGTATACCTCAGGTATAAGGGGGCCTAAAATGACTACTTTATCAGAATCATAATATAATATATTATTATATATATAATATATTACATAATTATAATATTTATTATGTTTTTTTATGTAATATATTATATTATAATATATATGATATATTACATAATTAAGAATTTTAAATTTTTAACGTGATTCATATTATGATTCTGATAAAGCAGCCGTTTTAGGCCCCCAGGTCTTCTTTGTTTATCGCGTGGTTAGTGCCTAACCTGGTATGAGGCATACTTATAATTTACATGGTAATACAATATTTATAAGTATGGCATCAGAAAAGAAAAACAATGGTTCTAGGAGTCATCTAGTCGAAGCTGGGTAATTGAGCCGTCATCGCTGACGTTGTCACGATCATCTGAAGATGAGACAAATAATCATTATTACGAAATATTTTGTATTAAATAAATAAAAAGAAGAAATATGTTATGATGCTTGTATTTTGCTGCGAAAAAAATTGTAGGTACACAATGTGTTGGTTTAATCACTGCTCTGAAAACGGTGAAGGAAAACATCCTGAGGAAATCGGCATGCCTTAGAACCAAAACTTCGAAGACATGTGACATCTGGGCCCATGTGGTGGATTATAGCCCATTCCCTCTCATAGAGAGGAGGCCGTGTGTCCCAGCAGTGGGAACATTATAGGCTGATTATGCTATGCTTATGTTATTGCTCTAATAAAGACACCGTAAATGATGAGCCCACAATGTCAATGTGTATATAAAAATGAACAAGAAATCACAGGTGTACACACAAACTCCCATCTCAAATTCCAAATCGCAGCGTCTACAAAGCAAGTATACAACCCCCCTAAAGTTCGCCGTAATGAGCCCTGGCACAACTTTCTGCAGAGCCGCGAAAGTAGCACGGAAAACTTTAACAGCGTCTTCGTTATGTACTGAGCTCGAATAGACTTGATACTTTGATTAATTTATGTTTGGTAGATAATTAGTTGAACATGGGATAGAGGAATAAAGTACTTATGAGTGACAACAGCTATGTAAAATCTGCAGCACTTGCAATGAGACAACCGCGCTTACTGCTACGGCATAAAAGCGCTTATTGCTACGACATAAAGGCGCTGTGACAAAGTCAAAATATTACGACTAACGAGGTACCTATAGCTGACTGTAAGGGTGATTACTATTCTCAACGCTCGAGACTTCTAGAACATTTTTTTTATTTTAACTAGCCACAATTGAGGTAAGAAGATAAGATATAAGTGAAAAAGTATGAGAATGCATGCACTTTTATGATAAAATAGCCATGACGCCAGCTATAACTGATGACGATCTTTTCAAGAATTGTTTTATTTTTTTATCTTATCAATACTTTTTTTTACTTTTTAAATATTTCTTAAAAATCATTTAAACGTTTAAAATTGTGAAAACATAGTCTTACTGAAATAACTATGTCATTGATAACTTTCTTGATACCATTTAAAGAAAACATTCTTACATCTCAGAATTTCATGTTACTTTCCCACACTGTCCATTCCATTCTCATCTACATCACAAATAAACCAAAACCTGATTTGACCTTAACACGATAATCTTACAAAATTAGCACACTGGGCTACCCCAACCCTCTAAGACTAACCCTTTCCCACGCGCTGACCACTGTCCGGCGACGTCTTGGGGTCAAAACGACTCTTCCATTGTTATGTTATAATACCTGTTGAAGAAAATAACTTACTGATATTTCTAGAAAAACTTGTTTTTGTTCCCACACTGGACTTGGGTTTGTCTTTTATGATAATTCAAGTATTGTTTAGTGAAGGGTTGTACTGACCAGGAGGCTAAAACATGTTACCATTGAATGTCTTTACAACAGTTGCCCTTTGATATGGTCATACGCTTATAATTTACTAGCGGCCCGTCCCGGCTTCGCACACTGCCTGTGTTCTAATGTTGACAGAATTTTTCAAATCGGCGCCGTAGTTTTTGAGTTTATTCATTATAAACATACACACAAAAATACAAATCTTTCCTCTTTATTAGATTAGTGTAGAAGTATTCCGTCAGGGTACGTCTTTACGATTCTCTTTTATATTATTTTTATTTAGCCTATACTGTACCACTGCTACGCAAAGGCCTCCCCCAATTCGTTCCGTAGTTAGTAAGTTTCTTTTACGTTAGTTATGTCATTTCTGTAAAAAAAAAAACAAGTTTGCTAATGTCAATAAATTATGGAAGAGTCTAGTCTCCTAACACAGGCTTTAGACGACTAAAAGAAACCTTCAATCAGTAGTTAGTAAGAAAACTTGGCAAAAAGAAAAAGACATTTTTAATTTTTTTTTTTCAAATCATCACCAGTCCACAAAACTTACATAACAGAAAATTCTACCACTAAATATTCGGGGAGTTCATTAGATGACTTCATTGCCATCAATCATTTGTCGGAGTATGTCAGGGTTCACCGCGTGTTGGATTTAATGCTTATTCTGCATCTTGCTCTTCCCACAGCCAAAGCCCCCAGGGGCCCCTTAATATCAGACCTGTAACAGATACAAAAGCACACTTTAAAGCCGACCATTACGTAACAGCAAGTATCAAGACTCCACACTCCGCCTACAGCGCGCCTGAGATAAATTTTGGAGCGTCAGTGAAATTTTAATAACTAATTTTCTTGTAGGACTTGCTCGCGATCCCGATCCCGCTTGCAACCGAAAATATACGGAGAATAACATACGTACAGGAAAATTGTATAGGCTCGTCAATTTACATGAATTTGAACATTATTTTGATGGTGTGAAGAGTCAAGAGGGGGAATTTGATTGTGTTTTGTTTTCTTGATGAGTAGGTAATGATGATATCTATATACTTTTTTTTTTCATCAGAGCTTTTGTGATGGTAGAGGATCTGAGTATCCATTATGTGATGGACGCTAGCCTCAGAAGCTTGAGTTAGACTCTTTATAGACACTGGAAACAAGAAAACAGCAATTTTACTTCTATTTATCATCCCATAGGACTTATAGTATGTAGTAGTATGAAAAACAGTGAAAAAGCCTGAAAAATAATGGGTTGAGGGACGCTTACATGACTGTCTAACTTATTTACATTACTGTAACAAAAACCTTAATAATTCGCTACGCATATCTTGAGAAACGTAATATTGTTAGAAAATCGTTTGAATTGAAAACATAGGTATTTTTTAGTGAAGTCAGGGATTAAAAGGACAATTTTCTATCTGCATTCCTTTGACATAATATTTGTGTGTAATTTTATTCCATAAACTTCATTGTCATCACTACTTCATCAGACGAAAAGCGATGATGCGGGGCTAGTATTTACTTGAGACACAAACGCTCCTTGCCATCAACTTTTAAGTTCTCCAATAATTACTAAAACACAAGGAAGCGAAATAATCAACTATAATTAATTATAAATCAATTAAAAACTTACACTTGTGTGAATACGAATTTAAGGCTGCTAAACATAGAAAGACCAGCGTAACTTGATCCTTTACGCCCTTTAAAATGTATAGAAAATAGGTTCTTTTAACCCTGGGTTCTGTTCTGGCTTGGAGTGTAGCGGGCGTTTCGCAAATTGCCTTGGGGGTGAGAGATAGGGGTGTAAGGGTGGAAAAGCGTGAAAATTACACAAGAAAATTTCACCATTCAGCATCTTTGTGTTTTCCTTCAAGATGGCGAACGGCGCGGGTTGGTTGGTGGAGCAGAGAGGTGTAAGTGTGTTCGCTGAAGAATATGTCTTAAGTTTTCTTCGGTTCATCTCTTGTTTTTTGTCAATTATTTTTTTATGTATTAGCTAAGATGAAACGTAATTTATGAAAAAAGGTGCATACACTTAAAAAAAAACATATGTTTGAAGATATTTGAAGTACTATGTCGGTTCGAATGAGTCATCCAACAATTTAACAGGCTTCTGATAGTTGGTAAAATTTACAATGAAAAAGGATATAATTGCCCAGACTCTTGATTTAATTTGCCATTGGTCATTTTCTTAGAGTGTCGATGGTAATCTAAATTGCATCAGCTCAGAATTTGGTTACAGGTTTGGCACTTTTTGCAACCAAAAGGATCTTTGCTGTGTGCTATGTGTACAAATGATCAAACACACCTAACACTTTGTGCCAAAATACTTCATACCCTTCCCGAGTAGACTTTTCTACATTTGCCGGCCATACAAACAAAAACACAGTTCCTTTGTCATCAATTAAAACTAAAGTCCACAAAGTTCACTAGCGCCTCTATCCTCCACACTCGCTACAGGAAGTCGGCACAATGGATGTAGCCGGCTTCTTTGATCATCACGTTAATTAATGTTTCTTGTATATTGTGTTATGTATTTGTGCGAAAACGTCTACTTTCGTGGAATCATTATTTTATCGTTATTGTGGGCTGGTGTTCTTGTTTGATCGGTAGACTATGCTCACCAAAATAATCTATACAGTACTTTATTGTACACCAATTAATAAATAAATAAAATAAATAAATAAATATCGCTGGACATTACACACAGCGCCATCTAGGTGCCACACTAAGCAACGAGGCTTGTGTCGTGGACACCAGATAGTTGATACTACTACATAGATACTTTTTTGTTTGTAAATATGTACATACTTAAAAATAAAAAAACAAACAAAAATGAAAAACAAACAAAGAAACAAATAAAGAAACAAAACAAAAATGTTTTCTTTGTTTTTGTTTAAAGTTTCTTATCTTAAGATCCCGCTGTTTTTACGCTTATTTTAAACTACGCAACCGATTTTAATGCAGTTTTCAGCAATAGAGAGTGATTTTTTTTTAAAGGAATTATATATAAAACATTGCACCCGTGCGAAGCCGGGAAGGGTCGCTAGTGTATTATGAATGCGAAAATTTGTGAGGATGGATGTATTGTCAGGCTGTTTGTTATTCTTTTACGCAAAAACTACGAAACGGATTTGGACGAAACTTAGTACACAGATAGTTTATAATCTGGTTTAACAAGTAGGATATTTTTTATTATTGTAGTAGGATCAACGCGGGCGAAGCCACGGCATAAGTTAGTAGACTATATCTTAGAAAGGGTTACTACTACATAATATAAATAAATTATTTGGGTTTCACTGCTGGGAAAATTATCCCACTAAATCATCATCTGCCTAATTTTGCACTTTTAGTCTAACCGGATGCAGCTGAATACTAGTAGGTAATTTACATAGAGCGATTGCCTATCTGACCTCTGAATCCCAGTTACTGGGTCAAACCGTACCCCTTGGTAAGACTGGTTGTCGGATTCTTGAGCTCACCGCTGAGTATAGGGTAAGAAATCGCTGCATCAATGCAGTAGGTATATTTAAACATTGATTCACTTGCTAGAATAGATGTACTAAAAAGGCCGTATTTTGCCGTGTGCCCTGGAAAGATTGTCTCTTGATCTTGATATGACTTATCTATGCGAAGAAAGCAACTCGCGTGTGTCGCTAGACGTAAGTCGTCCCGCCTTTTTTTATTTTTTTTCGGATGGGAAGTCATCAAATAACCCCTCCCGCTCTGGGCTGAGCAGGAGGGACACTTAATAAAAACTTTTAACGCTTTTTTTTTTACCGATAGGAAATCATCAAATAATCCCCAGGAGGGAGTGTCAGACTTTTACTGACTAAAACCCATCCATGTTCTTTCCTTTGCCCTTTGTGTTCCGGGGCCACGGTATATCTTTCGAACAGTCCCGCAACCCTGAAAGTCGTCCCGCCTGAGGTCGTGAAATGATCACTTACACACACACTCTTTAACACTATGCGAAGCCTGTTTTCTTTGTTTAAATTTCAATTCTCGGAGCTGACTGGAACGTTACAAAGCTAGGTGTAGTTTAGGTATATTATTTACATCATAAAAATATAAGACCGTAAGAATATGTATAACACCTACTCATGCAGAAGAAGAAGATATGCTGCGCCGACCCAAAATAAATTGGAATGAGGGCAGGAGAATGCTGATGATGATGTTGACGTTGCATAACGGCTACTGAAGTAAGGAATTTATGTGTTCGAAATTACATCGTTCTATTTTACTTCAACCCTCCATTCGTGTGTGGGTGTAGATGACAAATAGTTATTCAATTAAAATTATTGAGCATACTCAACTCACACTTGACTGGTTTTACAATTAGGCAGTTAGTCACATCGTTTATTGTCTAAATCTAGGAGTCTATTGTACTCATAGACAAAAAAAAACAGGATTTTTTACTACATTTTGAGCACGTGTCCAAAACACAAAAAGAATTATAAAAAGCAAAAAAATAACAAGAAAATCAAGTTCCAATTTCAAAAACCGAAGTCAAACACGATTAAAAAAAACTGGTTCTCTTTTCAAAATCATATCAATTTATCGGTCTGAACCAGTTAACCCTTCATTTTGATGACAAAAAGTTGGAAACTAGTAACTCGGCCATTTGGTCAACTAGACCCGTTACGTAACAAGTTTTAAGTGCTTTGAAAAGAACTGGTATCGGTATTATTGGTTTTTAGTTTCTGTTGGTACTGGTTTTGCACCAGGTGTCTTTTGAATAGAAATATATTTTACTATTAGCAGTGTATTTCAAAATCAGTCTTGTTTAATTTAACTAATATTATAAAGAGATAAAATCTGTTTGTAAGTTTGTATGTAGGGGGTAATATCCGGAACTAATGATAAGATTCTAAAAATTCCCATACTGGAAGAAAGCTACACTATTCGTGGGTGCTATAAGCTATAAATTATATTTATATCATGCATAGTAGCCGCCGAGCTATCACAATTTTTGCGGACGTAGTCGCGGACCAAGTGCTAGTAAGTTATACAATCTTTGCAAAAGTCTAAGCCTGTTTCCAAAGAAAATATCTGGAGGTAAACTAAACATTTTCTTTAAATTATGGCAGTACAGGTTAATGACCTTTTCCTCTGCTCAACAACAAACCGACAAAAAGAATCTTATGTTCTAAATATAACATAATGTGGATAAAATGCCATAGTTCTTTAACCACAGTAAAACAGGTTTCTCGACTCGGTTCTACTAATCTGATTGAATCTCTTTTACCCAAAGACAAAAGATGATAACAGCAACAAAGAAACAAAAGCCAATATCTATCTCTATTCAACCCTAAAAAACTATCTGACATACACTATCGAACCGCTATCATTGCGAACAAAATCAGCGATACAAAAGCCCGGGGTGGCAAGTTACCCCACAAAGGCTGGGCAAATAAGCCATTAAAAGCGTTGCGACGGTACTGGGCTATAAAATCTCTGCTTCTTGCCCCCTTCCGCACCCTTGGGGTGGGGCAATACCCCCTCCCCTTCGCGATAAACTGCTTTTATGCCGTTCCCGTAGTATAATTAAAATGGTATGACATTTTCTGGAGTTAGATAAAATATCTAAGACGCAGTTGTAGGGTTGGTTTTAGAGTCGTTTGTTATTTTGTTTGTGTTAATATTTTGTGTAATGTATGGGTATTTTCACACCAACTATGTCGATTGGGTGAGCACAAATCTTATCAAGACTAGCGCTGAGTAGCCTTGTAGAAACTAAACTAATCAGTACACGGAAAATCGAAAAGAAACGGAAAGATAATTTTATGGACTTTAATTAAATGTGCATACGAAAAATGGGAGGATTGTCTATTCTATCAACGGTGGTGATTAGGAACATTATTATGGCTGGGATCGCATCTCATTTTGTATGAAGATGAATCGTCACACGCTACAAGCGGGTCACACAGTTTGGATTGAAATGCGATACGCTGTGGCCCAATGTAGCTTGACTTTAGGAGACCCCATAATCAGCTGTTGACATTTATCCCAGTTTTCATTGAAATTAGGCGTCATTTAAATATAAACTAGCTCTTGGATTTTCAACGCTAAACTAAGCGTCGAGGGTTTAAACTCCTAGAGTGCAGTGATATTTTGGCATTCATTTAGTTGCCGCTGTTATTGAAAATTGGCACTACGGTCAGAAACAAAGAATCTCTTTTGAACATTTTGTCATATCTTAGGAATTATACATAACATCACGCCTGTACTTCCCGAAAGATAAGACAGAGGTGTACGTAATAGTACACCCACATTTCGCGAGTTATGTTTCTAAGTCCCATGTAATATGGGGCGAGTCTATTGCCATCAGCCGGGCACATATCAATACTACGTGGCTGCTACTGAGAATTGCCTGATGGAAAAACCCAATAACACTTTACTCGACCTGGGAATCGAACCTAGGACCTCACGCTCAGCATTCGCGCCTGCGACCACTAGACTAACGAATTTAACTGTTACAATGGCTGATATACATATTGTATTTGGTTCAACCAAATTCAGACAAATAAGCAAATGTGCTCTATTTTAATTGTTAAGATATTTAATTGTAAATGTGCCCCTTTTTATAAATAAACGATTTATCATTATTATTTTATAGGTCTTCATATTATTTTCTCTCATAGAAGTAACCTTCATGACAGGTGGAAAATACTAGGTAGGTGGTGAGCTTAATTTCTTTGAAATATCCTTGGATTGACGTCGAATAGGTTCGGGGAAGTGTGTTGGGGGGTAGTGACATGCGATAAACGAATACCTAAAGGGTGTAACAAGAACCTTAACGAAGCCGAAAGGCACTAGTTCTCCTCGTCATTGCGATCACTCTTTTATTCTAGACCGTACCTTGAACGTTCTAGTTACGGAGATATTAGGGGCCAAAGTTTCAACTTTTTTTTAAAATACACGTTTTCAATGGAAGATTTTTACTTTAAACACCTCCACGACCCCCGTACTATTCAATCCATCCATCAGCACAATGTTTTCAGTGCGTTACATCGTGTCCTATTGTAAAACGTGATTTTTTTCCTCAAAAAAAACGTATCCCAGCAATAATTTTTGCGTAAAGTTATTAAATCTGATGTACAGAATGCTTGGTTGACGGCTTCGTTAAGGGTCTTGTTGCACCCTGTATGTATAACAGGTACCTACGTCACCATCTTAGGTTAAAATTTTAATTAAAACAATAATTAATTATCGACAACCTATAAGCTTTGGTTTTGTTGTTGGTATTTGGATTAAAATCTGGTAAATAGGTAGGTAGTCTCGTGGCTTAATTAGGTTAAGCCATGCTTACCTAGGTTGGTCCGTGGATGGGTGATCTCCCATTACGTACCGAGATTCCTCCGTGCCTCGAAAACCACGTTAAACCGTTGGTCCCGGCTGTTTGTAGATCTTTGACAGTCGTTACAGGTAGTCAGAGGCCTAAAAGTCTGACAAACAGTCTTACCAAGGGGTATCGTATTATCCAGTTCAGAGGTCAGATAGGCAGTCGCTCCATGTAAAATAGTGGTATTCAACTGCATCCGGTTAGACTGGAAGCCGACCCTAACATACTTGGGAAAAGACTAGGCAGATCAT
Source organism: Eugnorisma glareosa (assembly GCA_947578425.1). NCBI lineage: Eukaryota > Metazoa > Arthropoda > Insecta > Lepidoptera > Noctuidae > Eugnorisma > Eugnorisma glareosa. The sequence continues at coordinate 4,387,357 of OX387981.1, forward strand.
GATGTGGTTGAGAATAGCTGGCAAAAGGCAGATGATGAAATCGGTATGTAGCAACAAGCGTCTGTCTTTCACAAAGTATTTAGTATGTACAAATCTAGACATCCGTATAACAAGCATATTACAAACAAAAAATATGGCTGCAGCGAGTGAGTACAAAAAAACGCTAGGTAAAAAACCTTGTAACGCTACGAATCCTCAACTGCTACGCCGTAGCTCTCTCGTAGTATTTACGTAGCGCTTTCGTAGTATTTACGTAGCCGAATATAAAATCATACTTTTGAAACTTTAGTTTCATTTTTAGTTTGCCTAGTGTATTTTCAAATGGGAATATTTTCGAGTGGTTATTTACATGAGCTTTTACAGGTTAAATGCTCTCTAATATAATTGATGATTCTATAAATAATTGAACGTGCCTTTTATCGAAAATTTAAACTTTATTTGGGAGATAGGCGAGGAGCTAGCCAATTATTTTTATTCAGAATAGAAACATGGGACTTTTGTAGAATCGAGCACAACGTTTCCACTACAGGGACACATCGCCTTTACTCTTTGAGAGAGAGTGGACCATAATCCACCACGCGGGTCCAGTGTGAGTTGATAGATGGGAGGAAACTTACCCAGAGTTTATTTATGGTATTTTCGATTGCCGATCTTCAATGTTAAACTGAGATTGTAAAGGTTGTTCTGTGGATGAGTGACCATCCATTCCACATTCCGAGTTCCTCCGTGCCTCGGAAAGCACGTAAGAAGATAGTCCTAACTGTCATTTCAAGATCTTTGGCAGATGTTACAGGTAGTTAGTAACCCGAAAGTCTGGCGACCAGTCTTACCAAAAGGTATCGTATAGTACTAAGTTGTGGAGGTCAGATAGGCAGTCACTCCATGTAAAATATTGGCATATCTACATCCTGCTAGACTGAAAGCCGAATCTAACATAGTTGGGAAAAGGCTAGGCAGATAATGATGAAAGGACGTTTATAAGCTTCAGGTCAGTTTAAGAACATTACAATTAAAAATACCTTTTTCTACTCTCTGCCGTCTGAAATTGCCACTTCTATGGCATAAGTTGTTTCCATTCTAACTCTTTGTCTAAGTGTCTTCTTCACCAGTGTCGCATTGTATTTCATTCTTGCTCTATTCTTCTGATTCAATTGTTTTGTACCTTCAAACCGTCGTAACCTGTAATTGAATTATTTTAAATAAATTTACGGAACTGTTATTATTGTTGAACCTATTTTAACATGATATTTGATGTTTTAGGTTCATTAACTCTACTATTATAACGAAGAGAGTTGAGCTAAGAGTAATTAGTATTTAATGTTTCACACATGTCATTATTTCAAAAATATTTTTTATGATACTAAAAATACTACTTGCAATTACGAATTCATGTTTTATCATTTTCTTAATTAATGTTTTCAGTGCAATGACTTAGACTTTTATTGGGTTAGGTAATTATCAGAAAACTTGTCGCAATAATTTTTAATTTTTTTTTTCTTAACTGCCTTTTTTTGTTTCTTTGTGGGTACAGTACAGTGTTATAAATCTATTTACTCGTAAACACCATTTAATATAGAGTCACGATACCCAGTCAATTCGGTACCCTGACTCCTCGACAATCATTGCGAATTCCGATTGAAATTGCATTCATATGGAATGGTAGTGTGTAAAGAGTTTATTGCTTTCGAGATTTTTATAGGATTTATAATTTATTTTGTACATACAAAAACCGTTTTTTAAAGAATGATAAACGTACTACTGTTAACGTGTTAACTGCTTTAAAATAATCAGAAGATAATATAATTTTTGAAGTGCAGCGTTTAGAAAAAAAAAAACAAAACAGATTTTTCGCGAAAATTACATTCCTCAATCTATTTTATTTTTTTAATCTATCTGGTTACTTTATCAATAAACTATTCAAGCATAAAACTTTATAAGTGCAAAAAATGTCTCAGAAACCGCGCCCCAACTCCTAAGATCGCCATAACAGAAACTTCCTTAGCAATTCGTAATCTTCAAACATTAAAACGGCGGAGAACAACCGCAAAATATAAAGACCTACAATAGACGCGACTAATCTCCCAAAATCAATACCTTTTTACCTCTAACCCCTGAAAATTTTCCAAACTACCCCCTACACCCCCTTTTCAATTTAAACGACAAAGTATTATTTAATTTTCGCCGTCTTTTCACCATTGTAAGGCACTGAGTGAGAGAGAGGGAGCAGCTCCTGTACTTTACTAAGACATTGTCTATCTCGCTCTTGCTTTAGTATTTCTGGGGGTGTGAGGGAGACGGGTATACGCAAGACGATCGCTCTCCGCTTTCTTAATGACGTCATATAGATTTATAGATGTGTTTAGGGGGTGTTTCTCCGCCCAGCGGGGGCGAAAGTTTTTACAGCCTCGCTTTATAGTGGGGTTTTTCTACGATGTTTTTTAGTAGTTGTTTTGTTTTTTTTTTTTTCTGATGAATATTTTATGAGAGTTAGTTATCTTGTTAGAACAGATGAGCTTGTAGTTTATTTTTTGTAAAAAGTTCAGTTTAGTTTAACGTGAAAATTAATATTGTAGTTTTTAGTGTCTGAAATATGAAGCACTTTATTGTTTTTAGGTTTGGTCATGTTCCACGATGAAAATTTGTAAAAAAATATGGTAAGTGTTTTTGCGGTTTATCAACTCTCAATGGCAAATAGAATTGGAAAGTTTTGACACACTTCTTTGTCCAAATCAGAATAAACATTAATAACCAGTCAATACAGTCTACTTTACTAAATAACAAATTTAAATATTGGTATGTAGAACATGTGCCATAATACCCAATTACACACCTTAAAATTCAACCCTAAAAAACCTCAACTAATTCCAACCAACCTCTAATTAAAAAGAAATCGCCACGTTCCACATTTAAATTACCAACAGCATTACATTTATATTCAAGGCAAAGGCATGAAACGATTCAGCTAGCACCGTGCGTTCGAAATACGAAAAAGCCGATGTAAATCGCCTAATCTTGAGACCGCGCTCATGACGTATGTACGGCACGTCGCGTGGAATCGAAGTTCAAATTAGGAACGCCCGCCATCTTGGACATGGCACAGAGTAACAAAACCTTAAAGTAATTTGTGTGGAATTACACAGAGTAGTCAAAAGTCAGAGGGGTAGCTTTTAGTCTGTGTGTTTGGAAGGTATGGTAGTTTGTACAGGAATTGTGAGGCAAATAGAGGAATCTTGGGCGCTTTAATCCAGCAATTACGCATTTTAATGGCTTTCGTTGGTGGCTCCGGTTTTAATATTCCGTTCCTTGTTTTACTGCTCAGCTTAGCTGCTTAGGCCGTACGGTATTAATGTATTTAGTTATTTTAATTGTAATCTCGGTAAGGTTTGATATCAAGAAGATGATTACTGAAAGGTTTGGTTTATCGAGGATTGTTGTAAAAGGGGATTTTGTTTACTTTAATAGAAATGGTGTTGTGTGATTTTTTTATTACATAAAGCTATGGTAGGTTTTAATTTTTCTTTCATATCTTATTCTCTGTTATGAAAACCGTATCTAGGTCATTTCTTCATGAGTGATTTATTACTGCCACAATTCTTGACCTAAATAAAACTTTTTTTTTATAAAACCTTTGCGTGAATAATTGTGTACTTAGTCTTATACACTAAACTTAAATACTACACTACTACATGCTAGAATAGAAAACAAACATAAACCGTAATGCTTGTAACCATATTTTTCCAAGCATAAAAGTAAGTACCTATCATAAAGACTACAAAAACATAACGTAATTCCCAAATGCACTCAAAAACGGAACGCCAACATAGAAACAAAAGTGCTACCTACCAACATTTAAATTTTTACACGACAGTAACGCAAAACTAATTTGAACACAATAAAACTTCGCGTCTCCTGTGTAGCATTAAAACGAAATTCGCATTCGGAACGCAAAGGTTGCTGGCTGAGCATAAAATTCTGAACGCGAAAGACGACTGGCGCTTATTAAAACGCCGGCTTTGCAAAGTTAAAATTAAACATGAAAAACGGCGCCTCCCTAGCCCCCCGACTACCTGGGGGGCGACCCGCCAACTATGCTCTAGTTCTAGGGGTGTGCAAGATTTTGTGATGATTTACTAACAAGAAATTCCGCATTTTGCAGAGTGATGACTGTTGTTCCAACTAATGGCTATTTTTTTCTGCTTATTTTGTGTACGTTATAAATGATTTTTCTTTCTTAGAATGACTGACTGAATGACTGTTTTTTTTTGTATTAAGTTGGTATACAGATAGGTAGGTACAGATTTTTATGAGGAAGGTTATAAAATAGCAGTGTTTATAAAATTACCTGTTACCTGCCTTTCGAAAAAAAAAGTTTTCTGAAGGCAGATTCATTTTGAATTTTTATTTTGCCTTTGTATCAACTCTTCGGATACAAAACTAGGAGTTTCTTAGACAAAGACTGCTAAAGAACTTAATTTCGACACGTTTTCTAGTGGCTTTCGATCATTTGGATCATTTGGTTGAAAAAGTAAGCTTACTAATGACCATCCCAGACTTGAAACTTCACCCAAGTACCACAAAATTTTAAATTGTACAATGATTTATGGTCTCTATAGTGTGGCAGCCCTACAAAATTTTATTTCGCCGCGAAATTTGTAAATTTATGTAAATATTCCGCGTCTTGGGGCAGGAGAGGGGAGAGGGGGGTGTAAGGCGAACCAAGAGTTACAAGTGCGAGCGGTGCCGCGGTACTAAACGTGTTCGTGCTACTAGCTTTTATGTTATGTGTTATTTGTTTTTTGGGAATGTATGTTTGTGTATTTATAGTTTTGTTCTTTTTCTGGGGTGGCGATTTAGGGTTAAAAAGAAATAAAAGAATTTTAAAGGATCTTCAGAAAATACTATGTCCGTATCCCATTTCGGGTAATTTTGCTTAAAATTGTTTTACTGTATTATATTTAAAATTGTGTGTAGTATATTATTCATTATTTTTGTACTATTCTTTACAGTAAATGTGGTTTTTTTATATCTTTTAATTGTTTGTTTTGCTGTACTTTAACGCCTGAGCCCTATTGCTTTGGATGTTTGTCGCTTATATTTAGTTTAATTCTCTTTTAAGTAATTAAGTCGTTTTTTTGTATATATTTAGTTCTTATTATTCTAAAAGTCATTTAAGCTCTTACAAAAATATTGTTTTCATGCAATATTATATGATATAGTATTATTATATTGACGCTAGGTATATTTTTTCAATACTAGATTGTATTTTATTTACATTATTTTTTTATTATGCTTTTCAAGGTATTCGTAAAAAAAATTGTGGGTTGTGTGTGGGCTTCGTTTTAGGAACTGGAATCTCGCTGCGCTAAATTGGGTTCACATCAAAGTTCAACGAGGTGTGAACCCACGACCTCTCGGTCGCCGTAACATCTTGCCCGTCCAAAAATTCTGGCCTCTACATAATAAATAGACGTCATTTAAATCTTAGACTTAATTTTCAATAATTATACCTAATTATTTACTTCAAAAATTGTCTGTTAGTTCTAGTGGTACTAAGCTTGAATGCTGCACGTAGGGGCCCTGAATTGAAAACTGAACCCCATGTGCGTGGGGTGTGTGTATAAGTGGACCTTATGGACGGCCAGGATTCAGTAAAATGTTAATTTAAAAAAATAACTGTTCGGGCGCCGTCGGCTATCTTCGTCAGGCATCGGGTGCCTGCGCGGGCGACGGCGCGATCGGTTGCGCGGGGTTACGAGAGGGAGCCGCGGGCCCAGCCAGCTCACTTCATTGGCAAGAACAACCGACGACACACGCGCGCCTTTTTTCTATTACTGTACCTAATTTTGGATATACGTTGTCAGTTTACAGACCACTGCTTTTATTTAAAGTCCAAGTTAAGACCCTAACAATAACTGACTATGAACTAAGCAGAAATCTAGATTCGTGTCAAGGTAACGACAATAGGCTTGACTCATATCCCTGATTATTGACTTAACGTACGTTTCTAGAAAAATATTGGTGTAGGTACTATACGTCCCTGCCACCCGTTCTGGGGAATACAGGCTTGATGATAAGTCAGTTAAAACTTTACCCATATAAGTAATGCCTTATTTACTTTAAAACAACAGCCCGTAAACAAGAATTTTCATTTACTTATTTACAACTTATGTAAAACTTGAGTAAAACTTTTCAAGTCAGACGTATTTGCTTAAAGAAAACTCATTAAAACTTGAAATGGGTACATAAAGACGAATTGGGAAAGTCTGTGTCATTTGAAGTTCGCGAGAATTCAATTAAGGGTTTTTAATTTGTAACGTTAAATCGATTTTCAGAGACAACGCTTTTGTTTTTCGTGGAAAGATGGATTAAGATAAATTGTATTTTATTGCAGGAGAGAAATAAGTTAACATTCCATTTTCAATTTTTCTTGTCCCCATTACATAGCTTTTATCTTGGATTAACAAATAGGAACATTATTATATCGGTAGACTATCTGGACCTTATGCTAAAATCCACGCAGACGAAGTCAAGTATTCTGATACAATTACCACAAATAGCGATCATATTTTTAGGGTTCCATACCGCAATCGGCAAAACGAAACCCTAATAGGATCACTTTGTTGTCCGTCTCTCTTTCTCAGGAATGCGTGGCGGTATCAAGCTGAAATTAATACCAAGTACTCAAGTCTGCTACCCCTTGGAGCAATGAAAAAATCAAACTTGTAAGTCAACGCGATCAAAAGATATGACTGTTTATGTCGCGTATTATGCGATTTCACAAGGGAATCAAAACCTACAGGGTACTTCCCTTTGAAATAGAATCATGAAATTTGGCAAAAAGCAAGGCCTTACACAGCCGCTGCGGGACTGTTCAAAAGAGATACCGTGGCCCCGGAACACAAATGGCGATGAAGGAACATAGATTGGTTTTAGTCAGTAAAAGTCTGACACTCCCTCCTGCTCCGCCCAGACCGGAATCATCATTTGATGATTTCCCATCCGAAAAAAAAGGCGTTACACAGAAAAAAAAAATTGTTGAAATTAGAGGGTGTCCCCATACATACATAGTTGACGCCAATTAAGTTATTTTTAGACAATGGTACGGTACCCTTTGTGCGCGAGTCCGAGACTCGCACTTGGTCGATTTTTTTTGTTATTAGCCGACACGAGGAGGCAACTGTTTATCCTCTTGAAATATCATTAAGTCACTTATTAATAGTTTTGTTTTCATGTAATATCTGAAGTTAAATTCGAACAAAGGTCAGCCTTTTGTTGTTAAAGAGTGAGTATTCAAAAGGTTTTCTTTGAATAAATAGAAAACGCACAAGTATTAAAACTTTGCAGACGAATCACTTTATTATGGCTCAAGATGGATTAACGAAGTCGAGTAACTATTTACTATTTGTTAGGTCTACAGTTTTCATGTTAAAACAAAAAAAAATTGGTGACCAATCGGAACAGTGACGAGTCGGGCATAAGCCGTTGATTTTGCCTAGTAACCTAATTTTGTTTCTTACGGTCTATAATTTGTAGCCAATTTTCATTATTTTTAAAACAGCTTTGATCTTATTTATCTGAAAGTTGTTCAGAGGAAACATTCATATAATTTAACAATTGAAATATTTTTCGAGCTATAAATTGATTTTAAAAATAACACTGCACTTCTATTATTTATGGAGAAAAACTTACTGCAATGAAACTGATCGTGATTAGCACATCTAAACCGTCCTCAAGAGATATCTGCTTACCACTTTCCCAACTATTTTGGGGTCGGCTTCCGGTCTAACCAGATGCATCTGAATACCAGTATTTTACATGGAGCGACTGCCTATCTGACCTTCACAACCCAGTTAGGACTGTACTAGGTAATACGACACCCCTTGGTAAGACTGTTTGTCAGACTTTCAGGCCACTGGACCCTGTAACGACTATCAAAGAGCTACAAATGACAGCCGTAACCAACGGCTTGATTCTCGATAGTGTAATGTGTGGTCACCCATCCACGGACCAACCTTCGCAAGAAAATGAGAACCGAGTGGCTGTTATTCTATAACCACGAGCTCCTCGGGTGTCAGTGACATAATTTCTATCTAATTAAGATGCCTAAAGTTCTTGAACACCGTTTAGATGTAATCGGGTTCAGTTTTAGTGTCGAATTTCGTTCTTAAACCCATTTTTTTCAACCCAAGTCTTCACACCCACATAAAGCCGCATTCACACACAACAAGAGGTTTATTGTATACATAAAACATTGTGATTGTCTTTGACAGTACGCCCCGCGACTGCCAAGTTTTAATAGAAATTTAAATTAGCTGTACCTCGTTTGAAACGCTTGAATTGCGAACACAGACGTATTAATATTGTATTTATTATTGTATACAGATCTGTTGAATTTAAATTGTGGACTAAGATGGTTAAGTTTTTAATTGATGGCCAGTGACATCTGGGAATTGTCGAAGAAAAACAGTCATTAAAATGCAATAATAAATGTTACGAATTAAAATAAGAGTAAAAGATAATGAGCAACACGCCGATAGTAATTATGTCAAGTGTGATGATGTTGTCAATTTCTCATTGACCTAATTCCGAAAAACTATGCAGTTTTTCGTTTCAGGCTTGATTAAATTGACCGATAAATTAAAGAGGACATTGAGAGATTTGTTTTCTTCAGTAAGGCTTTCAAATATGAAGATAACAATAATATTAGTGAGCTTCAAAGTCAAAGTTTTTTTTTTGCTAAACATAGGTGTAAAAAGGTATAAATATAAAATTAAGAGATCTCTATGTTTTGCCGCCAACGGCGTACAAATATTAAACAAAGTTAACACAATTAAATTTTGTTAAAAGGTGCAGGTGTATCATAGGTACTTTCTTAGTAATATTTTTTAATTCTAGGTAAGGTTTTAGTGGTAAAACAATCTGCAGAATTCAGATTATGTATTATTTTTCTGTATATTATAATATTTAAATATTTTTCTTTTCTGTTTTCAAATTCTATATGATCATTTAATTTCAGGATGTTAAAGCCCACTAAAACTAAAGAGATTCGAACAACTGTCTAGTAATGAATTATTTGCCAATTTTTCCGCATACCTACGTAAACGATGTCCTAAAAAAGTACTTTTATCTCATGGAGGAATCGTATCACATTGTTCGAACTATTGCAAATTATTACGTGTCCTGGAAGGATGAATTTAAGAATTTATCTTCTAGGGATTTAGATTAAGACTTTTATTTTGATCTTGTCATTTCGAATTTTTGTCCTACAAGCATTTTGTAAATTGTAATTTTGTTATAACTCGCGACTTATCAGTCAACTTCTTTAAATATTTTATTCTGGAAGATACCATACAAAGGTCCATTTATTTTGAAACAAGGTAGTAAACATTCACCTACAACAAGAATTAGGTAGTGTAATGTAGGTAATAGTATATTGGGAGTAGTTGAAATGTAAGAACCATTTTGGGCCATCGGGCAGTACAATAATGTAGGAACCATCGCGCTATCGGAAGGTGCAATAACTTAGGAACCATCGAGCCATCGAGAGGTGCAATAACGTAGGAACCATCGGGCCATCCGGACGTGCAATAACGTGGGAACCATCGGGCCATCGGGAGATTCAATAACGTAAGAACCATCGAGCTATCGGAAGGTGCAATAACGTAGAAACTATAGTGCCATCGGGAGGTGCAATAACGTAGGAACCATCGGGCCATCGGGAGGTGCAATAACGTAGGAACCATCGAGCTATCGGAAGGTGCAATAACGTAGGAACCATCCAACTCCAGTTACAACCGAGGGACCATCGCACTCATAACTAAAACATGTGTTTTTTTGGTAACTCATTCGTTCAAACTAGAAAACGATCGTTCTGTTTATCGAATCTTCGATTTTACAATTAAGAATCCTACTCCATTTTTTGACTGTGCTGTATCTTGTCTATTTAATTTTCAATCTAAAACTATTAATCAGTCTAATGAACGCTCAAAGTGGAAGTTGGAATAAGACGTTGGCGAAATAATGGCGGCGTCAACTTTTGATTGTCAAACACGTCGCAAGACGGAACTTAACTTTGGACCGTTTTGTTCATACAGAGAGTAGTGATGGGGTACTATGGAAAATGGGCGGTATACGAGAGTACATTATGTAGTCTAAGAAGGTTCTCTTATATTTTTGCCTATCAATAAAGTGTAGTGCGCGTTGTGAACGATGAATACGATTTTCAGTTTGGGTGAGCGAGACGGAACTATTTAAATGATATTGTTGACGAAATACAAACGTAATTATTTTTTGACGCGGTAGGACAAATCTAACGATTTTTGTCGACTGCAATCACATCATTAAATGACCGTATACAATTTTCTTGGTATTGAATTAGTAAAAATGTAAAAGATTTGTACAAGATTGGCAGTCTGCAATGGCATGGTCTGAAATGGTTATTTTTATAATTTTGCGGCCCAATTGAAATTACTTTTGAATCCGATATTTTACAAAATCCGAAGGAAATCACAACGACAGAAATATCAATTTTCCACTAATGTTATTTTACATTTCAATTAACAACAAAATCACAGTGGTCGTTTCCCATCCCTACGCCAGTACCTCACTAGCTATCCAACTAGCTTCGTTGGCTTCGTTCGTGGCAAGTTTTGATAGAATTTTCAATTACCTTCCTTTGTTTCAAGAGTTTCCTGAGCGACTCTCTACTCGCTACTTCTGAACTTGCTGTTTGTCTTTGTGCTTGACTCGAGACGTATTTTCAGGTGGAAGAAAATGGCTGCTTAAAATGTCTTTTGTTAAAAAGATTATTTTTAAGGTCTTTTATTCAAGTTTTGTCTGACTCGTCATTGTTCTAATTGGTCATCAAATGTTAGAGAGTATCAGGCAATTACGATTCTTCATCAATTAACAACAAATGAGGATTTATTTAATTACTAGCAGACCGTCCCGGCTTTGCACGGGTGCCTATGTTATTCAGGGTTAATGTAGCTTCCTAATGGTGAATATTTTTTTGAAATCGGCGCATTAGTTTTTGAGTTTATTAATTACAAACATACACACATATAAATACAAATCTTTTCTCTTTATAATATTAGTGTAGATAATACTCTAGGTTCGTCACCGTATTACCTAATACTAACTGGGTCGTGTAGGACAGACAGTCGCTCCATGTGAAATACTGGTATTCAGCTGCATACGGTAAGACTGGAAGCCGAACCCAATAAAGTTGGGAAAAGGCTATCTGCCTAGCCTTTTGATGATGACGACAGATTCATCACGGTTACTGATAAAGCAACAACAGTTTTTTTTTTTCTAAAGGCGTAGGTCATTGGGAAAATCATAAAAAGTGTAGCAGTATAAGTCTTTCAGTAATACTTATGAAAAAAGAAATGATTCTAAACTATGTAATGAACAAATAACGTAGTCATATGCTTGGTAAGTCTTCAGTATAATTATGATACATACGTTCATACATAGGCCTTTTTCCAATGGTTTTCTTTAATCCAATGGTGATAGGCAGAAACCACAAAGCGCCAACTGTTGCTGCGGTCCTTACATGCTCCTATTGCCTCGACCACGTTCATACATCTGGTCATATGACTATACTTATATTACCCAAGAACTCAAAAAAGATAATCATCTCAAGTATTACGCTTCAAAGCTTAATTTAATTTACTGAGAACCAAAAGGCCATTTTTTCCCACTTTTTTCTACAATTTCTTAATAAAAACCAAATCAATCTTCTATGCCGTACAGTTACAAATTCAATTAAGTCGCATTGGTACAGCGTGTAATCTAGCGCCATGTTGATGCCGAATTCAAATGAAGCTGACGTCTGCATAATATTGTCATAACTTGAGGCCTGAGGTTATACAATGTTTGATACGTACAATACAAACTTTTGGAACGCAATAAAAGAGAAGAAAATGAAGTAAAACATGAACGTGGACAACGCAAGATGTCAACCAGAGACTAGAGATGCCGATGCGTTCTACCAGCTTCTACGACAAATCTTTTAAGAGACGAAGCAATACGGCTATGGAATGAATTGCCTGCGTCAAAAACCACGTCCACTTTCAAAAATATGGTCAAAAACCACTACCTGTCTCTATAAACATCACTATACATGGTTGTCTGCTATTGTTACGTGATTATTATTTATTGTGCTTTGTATATGTATGTATATTGATTCTGTAATTAATACACCATAGACTACCTGCAATATTGTCTCTCCCTCTTCCTGTAATAAATCCAAAGGTTGTCTTGAAAAGATCGCTTTCAGCGATAAGACCGCCCACTGTGGTAGGTACTTGTACCAGTACATAATAAAGAATATTTTATTCTATGTTAGAATTTTAGCAGGAGGCATTATGCAGGTTCTGCCAACCCGTACACACACAGGAAGAGACAAGAGTTAGTGTAAGTAAAATAAATAAAAAGTTTAAGATTTTGTTGAATTAAATATCTGCCCTCAGGACAAGATTGAGGTCAAGAGGCCATTTTAAGATTAAAAAAAAAAAACGAAACTACGTCATCTTAAACGAAAATAAAGGATAAAGAAAAGATTTCTGTGTGCACTGGGCATTTATAACGTTGTACAATTTAAAAGCAGCATAGTATTAACATTTTGACGACCCGAATGGCGCAGCGGTAGTGAGGCTGCCTTACGTTCTTAGGGTCCCGGGTTCGAGTCCCGGTAGGAGCAAATGTTTGTGTGATGAGCATGGACATTTGTTTCAGAGTCATGGATGTTTATATGTATAATAAGTATGTATTTACAAACAAAAAAGTATCTATGTAGTATTATCAACTATCTGGTGTCCACGACACAAGCCTCGTTGCTTAGTATGGCACCTAGATGGCGCTGTGTGTAATGTCCAGCGATATTTATTTATTTATTTTATGTAGCGAGAAATGTATTGGATGGGATCTTTAAAAAAAGATGATGGTGGTCAAATACATACAGCTTTGAAAAAAGTCGTTCACAATCAACTGCTGATAGGGGCGGGCGCTCTTTTAAATTATCGTAACGGCAGGGGTTGTGGAGGTCAGATAGGCAGTCGCTCCATGTAAAATACTGGTATTCAGCTGCATCTGGTTAGACTGGAAGCCGACCCCAACATGTTGGGAAAAGGCTAGGCAGATGATGATAACGGCATGATAAGAAAATATCAAGCTCCCCCTTGACCCCTTCTTAAGACTTAATTTCCTTATAGGCAAAATACTACCCACCCTTTAAAATCTTATCGTTGTACAAAATGATTAATTCAGTAATAATTTCAAACGTCTCCACGATACATAAACACCTAACACGACAAAATTCCATAAATGCGAACAGCGAAAGAAACCCAACAATTCTCTAAATTTAAACTTCCCCGATCCGTCTTCATGCCGGTGGTTCATTTTTGCCCCCCTTTCGCCCCCTCGCGAAACTTTGACGGTTCCGTGGAGGTAGTATTCGCCCCCCTCTGTAGCTCGGTGCGGTTAAAGGGGCTTTAATCAATTTTTCAACTTCATTTCGTGGCTTGGTTAATTAATTTCGGTTCTAATCTTAGTTTTTAGTTGGGAAATTGTAGTCAAATCGTTTTGGGTCGTTTTAGGGTAGGAAAGGGGTGAATGGGGGTAAAAAAAGTTGAATTTTCATATAATTCTAAAACTATAGGTATTGTATTCCCAACAGAATCTATCTCGTAGCCCATAAACCAAATAATGATCAGATTAATTCAAGCACCAAAATAAACTTTCACAAATACAACCTGATGATAATTAAAGCAAGAAATGTTATTCCCATTACTCCAATCCTAATAAAAACAGCCAAATTATTGTATCAAATTCTTCAATAATATGTTACAATCTAAAACCAACTTTAAACACAACCGCACAAGCAGCAAAACCCACTATCACCTCAATTAAATATGCACAACACCCGCAAAATATCACAATAGCCGAGAATCCACAAAACTAATAAAGGTTCGAAAAACACTACCCTTTTACTAAAAACTTTTCCAAACGTAATTCTCAAAATTTTACAGCATCCGAACTAAAACTATCTGGGGCCCGAAAGGCTAAAAAAGGTCGGCCTAACCAAACAACCCTTATAAAACACCCCCTGTATCTACTACTATGAAAACGCGAATTTTCCGGGTTATTTTTGAGTACATTGCTTGTTAGAAACTGACGAAGTAATGTAGAATCGCAAAACAAAAAGCAGAAAAAAAAATTAAAACTTTAATTTGATCCGATTTCCCTTTTCCAATTGAGCTGAAATTTTAAATACATTGTTAGTTTGACAATGCAAGGTTAGCTAAGTGACGTCATTCTAAATCTAATATGGCGGCCTCCCAAAGATGACGGACTGATTATTTTTATGCATTCCCATCTCAGGGATATATAAGGAAAGGATGTTCTATGAAGAATACGAGAAATAATATTACATCATTTTCAGGCACGGAACAAATATGTGTATGGCCTACAAGTAATTTTTCGGGTCTGGCTGTTTGTGTATGTGAGTTCAAATTTATGTTTATAAACGCACCCACGATACAGGAGAAATTCTAGTGAGGGCCAAAAAAAAATCATACCGATTGAATATGTCAAAAACAGTGGAAAATAGTAAAATTCTACTATCATATCTTATTCAAAAGGCCAAAATGCCACACACGCGCTGCATCCACCTTTTAATGTATTGCCCGAACGGAACTGAAAGGTTATAAATATAAAATTTGAAACGTAAATAAAATATTTATCTGCAAAGTGATCGTCTGGATTTTCGATCAACATCGAGGTTTCATCAAATGAAAATATGCCTATTCGCTAATGTAGCCGTATTTTAATGTACAATCTTTCATACTGCCGAAATATATGTACCTCACTAGTTATGAAATCTACACATAAAACGATGCTGGTTTTTGTGTCTATAAGTATGACCGCCTAGATACTCGTAAATAGATACAATGGGTTTCGATAAGATTTTCAATATCATTGAGAAAATGAATTCATGAAAGTTTAAGTAATTGTGTAAAACACATTTTAATAATATTCGACATGTGGTCATTGCAGCCGTGCTGCCAAGCCTGTGGAGGTTTCCTAAACTAATACAATATATTACAAAGAGGTATTTGTTTATAACTTTTGTATGTAGAGGGTAATCTTCGGAACTAATGATCCAATTCTAAAAATTGTTTCACTGGCAAAATGCTACATTATTCGTGGGTGATATAAGCTATACATTATATTTATATCATGCATATTAGCAGAGCTATCATAATTTTTGCGAACGAAGTCGCGGGTGAAGTGCTAGTATTTGATAAAAGAATATATTAATGATTAATTTGAAGAGTTCCTTTAAGCAAAGCGGACGAAAAAGGCTGAGATGGAGAAGGCAAATTAACTAAATAGTAATATTTTTTGTTTAATCGAGCTAATTATTATTGCCAATACTGACTGAGTATTCTCGCGACAGTCAATTTGAGTTATGACAGGGGGAAATCGGCAAAGAAATCCATGTTCGTTTGTTAAATCTCAGGTTTTTTATATCTTCGTCTTCATCCCAGCGTTTTCTCGGTAATATTCTATTCTCCTGAGTCCACTTGGCTTAAAGAAAAGGATCTGATCATTCATTTCTGATAAAGATACCTTACATAATAAAAATCTTTCTTATATAGAAATAGAAAGCCTTAAATAAGGAAGAAAGCTTTAAATGCACAACGAAAGAAATCTAACCTTTTCAATAGAAACAGACATAATGCGGACACGACGGAAATGGATACTCGGACAGATACTCGTAATAAAGATACTGAAGAATCTATTAGTGTATTTGTATGTTTTTTTTAAACCAATTAAAAAATACAGTTTTAAAGCTTCCTCCACCAAGCAATGTACAACAAAGTGAGTTCACAAAACCCATCGTATTTTCATAGTAACGCCGGAGGTCCAAAAACCATTCAAAAAGGTAGTAAAACTAAAGGAATTAAGGGCGACTGCGAACTACTTTTCAAAACACTTTTGTGCCCCTAAAATATATGAAGGCCAATTTATATTTTGCGGACTGTGCCGTTGCTACGAATATTGATTTTAGTGAATTTTGTGGATTTCGTTTTGTTTTTTTTTTTGCGAATATTTTTGATAGTAGGCTTTTGGGGTAGTATTTTATGATAATGATATATAAGGTTTTATTGATAAGTAGTTATTATAATGACAGAAAATACTTATGTTTGGATTTACGGGCTTTCGAGTTAGTAGTCAGGTTGTTTTCTTTTGATGAGTTCTTGGAAAGAATGATTGAGGGTTATAGTTTTCAAATGTTAATAATGTGTGAGGTTACATAGTTACATGATATGAAATTGGTGTCCAAATAATTATAAATATTATTGAAACTACATATTTTCGGGTTCTTGTGAAGGGTGTTCGCTTTCGGATTCGTGTGAGTAGTTTACGAGTAGTAATGGTTATTTTGGTTGGTTTTTTTTTCTTCCCACAGAAAGTTAGGGAGGTTTTGTTTTTTTTTAAACAGTTTAAATCAGACTGAGTGCGAAGGTGGAGAGCACGGTGTTGTTGTACCTACAGCTTGAGACCGGCCCATGTTCAGGAAAAGACTGCGACAGGCTATGTTGATTGAAGAACATTGTTATTAAAACAACACCTCCATTATAAATTTACTCTCCTATAAATATTTTCTCATCCCCACACAATTTCACAACCACCTCCACAGTAACCATGAAAATTAAATTCAATATAATAGTCCCTAAACATGAAATTATGGCCTACTTCCACGTCGTGTAATTTTATACTTCCCTTCATACGATTCTATAGTTTCCTCCAGTAACGATAAGAGCGCTTTCTTGCGAAAGGGTCATAAATTTTCGCAATAGGTAGGTACCTCCGTAATTGCGCCTCCTTTGAATTTTCTGTTTAGTAGAGGATTGTTTAATTCTGTTTTGTAGATTGGTAAGGTAATGTGTTTCTTTGGTTGGTATTACTGAGTTGTAGTTGTGAGCATCTAGCTCAAGGAGCTTGTGGCTACATCGTCGAGTTGATCTTTAGGTTGGTCCGTGGATTTGTGACCACCCACTACATACGGAGTTTCCTCCATGCCTCAAAGCACGTCAAGCCGTTGGTCCCGGCTTGCATTTGTACATCTTTGACAGTCGTTACAGGTAGTCAGTGGCCTGAAAGTCTGACAAACAATCTTACCAAGAGGTATCGTAGTACCCGGTACTAACTGGGTTGTGGAGGTCAGATGAGCTGTCGCTGGTTAGACTGGAAACCGACATGATGAGTAATGAGTATCTGGCTAAGACCGTGTTTCAATTGTTTTGTGTTTCTTTAGTATTATAAACCATGTTAGTCTAGGCTAGTCTTATCTAGGAGGTGTCTGATGAGATGACGAGAAATAGAGAAGTATGGAAGAAGACATGCTACGCTGACCCCAAATGAATAGGGGTAAGGGCTAATGATGAATCCAAGTTAATCAAACAACGGATAAAATCATTTTGATGTGTTTTTTTGAGTTTACTAAAATTAAACCTAATTATGATTTTGGTCAACATCATCATTGATTTGTCACCTAATCGTGACAGCTAAATTGAATAAATAATAATAATAATAACATCTTTATTGACAAGTTATTGCTTAAACATCAGTGTAGTCCTGGCTCTTGTACTAGGAGTTCCTGTATCACAAGAGCCAGGCCAGGAATACAAAATGATAATTTATATTCGAATGATTCGAAAAACAGGTCAAGTGCGAGTAGGACTCGCGCACGAAGGGTTACGTACCATTATCTAAAAAAAAAACAACACGTTTGTTGTATGGGAGCCCCACATAAATATTTATTTTATTCTATTTTTAGTATTTGTTGTTATAGCGGCAACAGAAATAGGTACATCATCTGTGAAAATATCAACTGTCTAGCTATCACGGTTCATGAGATACAGCCTGGTGACAGACAGCCAGACAGACAGATAGACGGACGGACGGATAGTGGAGTCTTAGTACTAGGGTTCCGTTTTAACCCCTTTGGTACGGAACCCTACAAAAAATAAGACCATGATTGGCTAAGCTATTAAGAGGGCCCTTCCCGGCGCGTCTATCGTCAACGCGAGCATGGTCGAAAAGCTTGTTGTTTCATCCAGAGCCACAGCGGCAATTTTTTTTCTGTTCCCCCGTCTTACCCCGCCCCGACCCCGCACAACTTGTCTCCCGCGCACCTCATACCGCCTTTTTTTTTTTTTTTTTTTTTTTTTTTATCGATGGGAAATCATCAAATGACCCCTCCCGCTCTGGGCTGAGCAGGAGGGAGTGTCAGACTTGTACTGACTAAAACCCATCCATGTTCCTTCCTTTGCCCTTTGTGTTCCAGGGCCGCGGTATCTCTTTCGAACAGTCCCGCAACCCTGGCAGGCGTCGGCCCTTACGGACCCCTTCCTGTTTGCTGACTCTCTTTGAGGCGCGCGTGGAACACGAACGCGCCGTCGACACGGCCTGTCGTCATAAGACGGACGGACGGCGAGCTAGCCCATAGCTCACCGTCCACAGGCCCGCGTCTACGGTGGCCGGGGGCCACCACGTGGCCCCCGACGCCCGGTGCGTCTCCCGCGGCGGCTGGGACGTGAGGTTCTCTCCCTCTCACGTCCCGCCACCTCCTTCGCTAGCATGACTGCTTCGCAGAAGGAGGTGACGGCGTCCCATTCCGTCTCGCTCCGGACCATGGATTGAACCAGGGCCGGACGCGAGAGGTCGCCGCCGCCGATCGCCGCTACGAGGACACGGCGTTGCTCCGCCCAAGCGGAGCAGACCTGCACAGTGTGCTCCACCGTGTCCTCCGGTCGATCCTCGCAGTGGTGACACCCGGGCGTTTCCTCCCGCCCGATTAGGTGCAGGAACCTCCCGAAACAACCATGTCCGGTGAGGACCTGCGTCAGGCGGAAGGTGAGGGCGCCGTGGCGCCTCTCCAGCCACTCCTCAAAGAGGGGACTTACCGCCATTATAGTGGCGTGCCCTGCACGGGGTTGCGACAGTCGCTCTCTCCATGTCGCCATGAGATCACGCCGGAAGTCTGTCCGCTGAGCGACAATTTGCCGCGGCAGCGGAGTTTCCCCCCGGCGTAGTGCCTCCACGCGCCACTCGTGCAGGCGCGCGAGGACTATCGCCTCCAGATCCCATGGCGGCAATCCGGCAAGGAGGCTCGCCGCCTCGCCGGAGATCGTGCGGTACCCCCGGATTAGCCTTACGGCTACCACCCTTTGGGGCGCGTTCAGATAATGGGCGGCTCGCCGCCTCAAAGAACGCGCCCACACCGGGGCCCCGTAAAGGGCCATGGACCGCACGACCCCCGCGTAGAGCCTCCGGCAGGAGGCGTTTGGACCCCCCAGGTTGGGCAAGAGCCGCCTGAAGGCAGCCCCGGCCCGTTCCAGTTTGGGGGCCAAACGTCGGAAATGCTCCACGAAGTTCCACCGGCTGTCGAGGACGAGACCTAGGTACTTCAACGTCGGCTCGACGCCGATGGGAACTCCTCCCACCGTGAGCATGGATCCCGACGGTGGCGCATTCCGAGGCCCATGAAAGCACATGGCCTCGGACTTGTGCAGCGCCACCTCGAGACCCAATTGCCGGATCCTCTCCGCGACTATCGCAACCCCGCGAGTCATCAGCTCGGCCGCCGCCTCGTGCGACCTCCCTTGCGCCAGCACCAGCGTGTCGTCAGCGTAGCAAACTACGCTGACGCCGTCAGGGAGGTCGGCGCGCAGCACCCAGTCGTAACCGATGTTCCACAAGGGCGGCCCCAGAACCGATCCCTGTGGAACACCGCACGACATCTCTCGCCGGTTCCACTCTCCGCTGCAACCAGGGTAGATGACGTACCTGTCCGTCAGGTAGTCCCCGACCACACGACGAAGGTAGGTCGGCACCCGGTGATACCGGAGTGCCTCCCTAATGCAGCTCCAGGGCATGGAGTTGAAGGCGTTGGCGATGTCGAGAGACACCGCCAAGACCACCCCACCCCGGGACACCGCATCCCCCGTCGTGAGGGCTCTCACGCGCATGATGGCGTCCACCGTCGAGCGCCCCCTGCGGAAACCAAACTGGTGTTCCGCAAGATCCGGCCCAATCCCCGCCAGGTGCCCGGCGAGGCGGTTGGCAATTACTCTTTCGAAGAGTTTGCCCACCTCGTCGAGCAACACAATGGGCCGGAATGCGGACGGAGAGTCCGCAGGGCGCCCCGGCTTCCGGATGAGGACCAGCTTCCCCGTCTTCCAACGAAGCGGGAACTGGCCTCTCTCCAAGCATGCGCTTAGGAGCCCCTCCAGTCGGGGCCCGAGAGCCTGCAAGGCCAGGACCCAGGCTTTGCCAGGTAAGCCGTCGGGTCCTGGGGCGGCAGTTTTGGCCTTAAGCCTGCCTACCGCCACTCTCAGGTCTACCCCAGTCACCTCTGGAATGTCGTCATCGTCCTCAGTGTGGTCCGCTTCCGGCACCGCAAGTGGCGGAGCCATGGGCGGGGGAGGATGTTCCCCTCGCGAAGGGAACAGAGCGCTCACCACGTCCTCCACGAGCTCAGGCCGGAGACTCTGCGTCAGCGGAGGGGCCCTGGTGCGGAGTTTATCCCGCACCATCTTATAAGGGCGCCCCCACGGATCTCTGTCGAGAGTCTCCAGCATCTCCTCGCGGGCCACATCCTTGGCCCGCAGGACAGCCTCTTGGAGGGCGGTCTTCGCCGCTCTGTATCCCTCATACAGCTCCGCCTCAATGGCTGCCGCATTCGGAGGGCGAATGCGGAGCCTGCGATGCCTGGCGTACAGGTGTCGCGCGGCGACGCACGCCTCGCGCAGAGACGTCAGCTCCCGCGACCACCAGTACACCTGACGCCGGGCGCTTTCAGACCGAACCCGGGGCATTGCCACGTCACATATATCGGACATGGCCTCCTGGAACCAACCCGCCTCATTGTTCACGTCGGCAGGCCTGACCGGTGATGTCACCCAGGCCTGCACGATCGAGGCTTCCAGGAGGAGCTCCCGGTCCAGCTGCTTCAGCGCCCATCGCGGACCACTCGGGGTCTGTTGGACCGGCGCGCTTGGGGTCTGGGCGGAGACGTCGAACCGGATATACCGGTGGTCAGAATAGGTCTCCACCCCCTCCATGACGCGCCAGTCAACGACACGTGGTGATAGAGCGGGGCTAGCGAACGTGATGTCCACCACCGACTCACCCCGCATCCGCACACACGTTGGGACAGAACCCCTATTAAGGACGACCAGGCCTGCCTCCAGAGCCCAGTCTTCCACCATCCTGCCCCGCACGTCTGTGCAACGAGAACCCCAAGCCAAGTTCTTGGCATTGAAGTCCCCGAGCACAAGCACGGGGAGGGAATGGCTTCCGATGACGACACTCTCATACCGCCTAACGCGATGACATTGAACGAAAAGTAGTGTTCGAAAATTTCTGAAACTTGTTTCAGGAAATACGTGTTTTTGAATAAATCTTACAAGTGTGTGAAATAAATATTTGTCATTAAGAATCTCCATTACATTTGGAAGGTTTCTATCGTGATGTTTTCTTTATTTTTACAGTTTATGAGTACATTATGAAGGGCCAAAATTCAGGTAAAATTCGTGCAAAACCGCAATTTTTGGAGGCTTATACTGAATTTGTTTATACATTTTTTTTTTTGCAACCGTATAAACCTAGATATAGTGCACAACATACACATTAGTTTTAAAAAAACAAAGATAGCTGTGTAACATCGGCATAATCACGTACGAGCGTTTGTATGAAAAGTATGACGGGTTGGCCGCTCTTAAGTAGAATTTCTTATGAACGTCATCTTCATTCATTTTTAGTAAGTATTGGAAAGAGATAGACATTCAATTTAGAGTATAATATTATAAATAGAATCATACTTATCACTTGGGACCAATAATATTATTAGCGGTTAACTTTGTTGTACTATATTACATGTCTACAATTCCTTTGGGAGGTGACAGGTTACAGGTGAGACGGTGATGCCAGCCTACGAATACTATAAATGGTTTTGAACTTGACTTCTCTTTTTAGCATTGTGAACAGAGATCATGTTACACCAAAATTAAGTAACCGAACAGTCGGGGCGTGGAATAAGCTGAAGATAACGTAGTCTCAGACCAAAATATAAACCTATTTAAAAATCGACTAGACGAACATTATATATTGTTAGGAAGAAATGAGGTTTTACGTAGTATTAGGAAGAAAAGAGGCTTTACGTGCGAATGTTAGTTTGGAAATGACAACTTGGAATTGTCGCTGGTCGTGAGAGACTCTGGGAGACTTTTGTTGGGAATATCGCTCGAAGGGCTGTAACATTTATAAATTCCTATTTTGTGTAAAAAAAGTGATAAAAAAGCACGCAACCGCGCCTCTAGCGGTGAATTCACACGCGATCCATTGCCTGCCCAATAATTAATAATAATAATAAAATTAAGGATAATTTCAACTCAATAATTAAATCATAAAATCACGTCTGTTTGAAAAGTCGACCTCAAGATTTGTCCAATGGTTACAAAAGCAAAAAATATCATCTTAAAAAAATATGAATACAATATTAAAATGAAAATGGCGTCTGCCCCACCGTCTAACGATGTAAAACAGTAACATTCAAATCACGATTACCTGACAAAAGTACTGCAGTCGAGTCCCGACTGCGAACGCCTCGCAACAAATTCAATAAAGTTGAGCCGAACTACGCTAAGGGGAATACATAATTTCTTAGTGTCTCTTTGTATGGGGGCTAGGGATGGGAAATGGTGTTATCGATGCACATACTTTTCAGAAGTTGATTTTTTTTCGAGTCGATAGGTTTGTTTTTTTTAGATATATTGGGAGTAGTGGTTTTTTTTATTAAATTGACTTGGCGAAAATTAAACTCAAAAGGACCGAGTTTGTTGAGTAAGACGGAAAAAAAATATACTGTATGATTACAAATCATTTATTAAGTCGTCTCTTGAAAGTATATTCCCCTCAAAGGAGGCCTGCCTACAGGAGGCAAGAAATCCAGAATTCAGAAATGAATTAGAACCAGTTAAGAAATGGGTTAATTTTGAATGCATATATTTAATTTTGTGGATATTACTTCACTTTTTTACTGCATCCTAACTAATAATGATTCCCTAAATTTATAACGATGCGTTCAATTTAGCGTTTTTCAAACACATTCGTAATTTATTTAATTTATTTGCCAACGATTGCGTAAAAGGCGTTGCTACCATCAGAATCAGAGGAGACAGAGAGAAAGAGAGAGAGGAGAATCTAATACGTAACAATTCGTAATTAACGTGATTCATATGATTATCCTATTATGATTCTGCTAAAGCGGCCATTTAAGACCTCCAGAGGCCCATAGGCGGCATAAAAACTCGTACACCAGAAAAGACGATCAGAAATCAGCCATCAGTATTAATACTACAACTAATACTTAAATTGGAAATAATAATACTAAGAACACTTACAATACTTACTACTATAATAGTAAGTATCTTTATAAGTCCTTGTTTCCGTGCCTACATAGTTCCTAAAGTACGATGGTGATCATTGTTCACTCCCAATTTTTATCGATAAGTAATCCCCACCATCTCCTCCCTACAACGCCAGTAGCGTTACTATTTAAATCTAGTTACAAGTTCAGAATGTATTTTGTTAATTACAACCAAGTTTGTACATGAAAATTTCGAAACAGGTGCGCCCCCTACCGTTCTTAAGAAATATAGTTACTTTATCGCGCGTAATGAAGGAGTTCAATGCGTTACTTGGAATTACTGTGCGTTTATTAAACGTTTATTATATGAAGTGTTTCTTGTTGTTTACTGAAGGTTTTGTTCGACTTTGTGGGGAAAATTAATATTGTTTGTTTCTTGGTAAAGGTATTTTTTTGGGTAACATTTATTTTATAATATTAACAACAAGGAAAAGCAATAAAGCGCTCTTCCTCTCTCTACTTATTTTAAAAAAATACTCTGCCCGACGTGATCCATAGTTGTTTCTTTTTGTATTTACCAACTGTAAGTGTGCATTATGGATATAGCAATAAACGATTTAAGATTTTATTTGTTAAAACGTTTGTTTCCGTAAGTAGGCAGGCACCCATATACCTACAATTATACATTGGCGATGTTGCTTATTTTTTTAATTTGGCAAGAAGTAAGAACTGAAACGAGCACGAAACTCGTCTTGTGTTCTGAGTTGTTAATTTAAAGTAAAAAAGATTGCATAAAACTCGTCCGGAAGAGGTACGAAAACATTGAATTTAAGTACCTCATTTAAAATATGAAAATATAATGTTGGCTACATTACCACATTATTTCAGTGTCTGTTTTATCTATTGCAATGATAAAGCGACTTGGTCTATGATTTATAGTAATCCCGAACTAATCACTAGAATTCTAAATTCAACAGTCTTCTTGCATAATTTTTCGCCATCTAACTCGACAAACTCCGCCATATTGTGTTTAATTCCCGCCAAGTCGCTTTAATTTCCAAATTTGGAAACTTGGAACGCGCCGTTCCACGTTTAAATTCAAGTTTGAATTGAGCGTGTTCCGTATTCGAGGCACGAGTTTTCATATCACGCCCCCTCTACCCCTCTTCACCCCCTCTTTGCTTGTGATCGCTAGCTAACGTTAAATTGACTTAGCGGTTAGTTTAGAAAAAAAAAATGGACTGTATTTTATGTGGTCTTAGGAACGGGGAGAGGGGTTGAATCAAGTCAAGTGGAATGAAGGAACTCTAGCTTCCAATTTTCTCGAGGAAGCTAGTAGTACCTACATGATTTGACATTACACGTTTCTAAATACTACAAGTCAAGATAAAAATAATGATTTAATTTATTATATAAGTATGGCATTATTCGAAAATTGCATCTTGAATTTTGATTGACGATATGAATAGACACATTCACATTTAATAGGTACACAAATACATTCTAATTGTTTATTAGACTCATCAATGCCAAACTAATCCACTGGTCATGCTGGTTATATTAGCTAAAACTGTAATACGAATCATAAACCACAACGCAATCAATCAATTAAGAACTAATTACCCATTCCATTCCCATACAAAAAGCAAATCAATCATCAAAAACAAAAGAACAAAGAACCAATCACAATGCTTCATTCGAAAATAAAAAATAAAAACAAGAACAAAAAGCCAATAGCGTTCCAATTTCGAACGCAGACGTTTCCCGGAACGGTACGTCAGTTCGTTCCTTAGAGAGAGAGAAGTAAACAAAATTCCTGCAAGGATATGAGGGCGAGGGGGTGAAAGGGGGTGAAACAAGGAGAGCGGGAGAGGAACACGACTAGTTAAGGTTTTTTGTCTGTGTACGTAACTAGTGGATTTTTCAACGTATGTGTGCGAATTTTTTCGTATGTGTGCAACGTTTTTCGGATAAGCTTTTTAGCGAGAAAAGGGGTGAAATTTAATAGTCGGTTTTACTAAAAACCCGTTATACTCGTAATGTTGGAAGTTGAAAAACGTTGGCGGACATTTCGCTAGTTTTATATACCGTTCGTAACTTGGCTGAGGATTTGAATGCGTTATAACTTTTTCGGGGGTTCGGGTGGGTTGTAAATTTTGTGTTTTTGTATGAGAGAGAAACTTGCAAATTGGGATAATTTAGTTTTCTAGCTATATTTAGATGGTTTGTAAGGATAATGAATAACGTTTCTACCATTTGTGATTTGTTTAAAGAAGAATCTTAAATGGTCTCATTGACTCTTCCCGTGATCTTTTACCTTGGCCAGAGGCTTAGTATTGCCATACAACGTGGCAACAACGGGAAGAGGAGTTTATAATCCCATTTCATAGTTTAGGGTCTAGGGTTAAAATGAATTCAGACTGAAAAGAAAACTTAGTATGAAGGTCTAGCATGAAAATTTTTGGTAAGTATTTCTTTTTTTTTTTTTATGATAGTTAAAATAAAGGCTATTCCCGTTTTAGCTAACACAAGACAACACCTTACAGTCTGTCTCAATAAAAATACCCTATTGGATTTTCAATGCTTGTGATAGCGAGCATTACTATCATGATTTGCATCAAAATTGTCAGAAAAAAGTAAGTACTCATAATTCTTTTTTTTTCTATTCTTTTTATTTCACCAAAGCCATCACATAACAATATCCAAAAGACTAAGAACATAACTATAAGGTTTATAACAAGATTACAATAATTTAAATACTCTGACTCTTAAGGCGGATGAGCAAGGGTAGCCGGCGAAATTTAAATTTTCTTACGTTTATTGCAATTTGCAAGACAGTGTCAGGTTGTATGTTGATGAAAATATGAATCGCGCCAGTAACACGTATGGAGTAACAGAATTATAATCATTCAAATCATCAATACAACCCTCCAAGTTCATATAATCCCAAAGTGTGACTGTTTCATGAAATAGCTATTGAATGGGGTTATATGAACTTGGAGCGCTGTATTGATGATTTGAATGATTATAATTCTGTAACTCCATACGTGTTACTGGCGCGATTCATCAATATACAACCTGACACTGACCTGCAAATTGCAATATACATACTCGTAAGAACATTTAAATTTCGCGGGCTACCCTTGCGCTTCCACCTTAAACTAGGTGTGTTTTCGTAACAAACAAAGCTATACTAAATCGGAATGTTTAAAAAATAAGAAAATTATATGAGTAGATACTTATTTTTTACAAAAAATCGTAAAAACCAAATAAACACGGTTATTTATTTATTCTAATTCTGTCCACAAAAAAATGTTTTATTTATTTTTATTCTTACATCTACCATTAACAAATAATGAATGATTTTATGTAGTTTTACTTGATTTTTATTTTCAATCAATAACTTGTAAGTGGTGTAACGTGTAAATTCAAGTTGATTATAAATAAAATAAAATAAAATACTAGGTATGCCAAACGGAAAGTTATAACAGAATTTTCCGAGATTACTCAAAGACATCCAAAGCGCTCAGTACTCAGTTACAATACCTTACACACCCAGTCGTTTGCTTAATTGCAAATCCTTTGTTTATCACCGAATCGTAATGCCAATTAGTATTCATATAAATTACTTAATATATGTATTATTGTTTTTTGTGTATCTGACGCAATAGTGACATGATGGATGATGATTTTTGTTTTAGATGATGATAGAAATAGCTGTATTGTGAAAGTCAAAGACAGAGTTCAGTGAATTCATTGCTTGCTGTTGGAATTTCAATTCTATCAATTGAGCCGAGCATCGAGAATTCAAGTCTACTTTTATGTTCTTTATCATTTAGGTGTCGCCTAGTTTTGGTGAAAACAAACACTGAGAACTTAAAATAATAATTCAAAAATTGCAACAATTTTTTTTCGAGAAAAATCTTGTGCTTGCTTACTGAAATTGCCTCGTAGTTGATAATTATAAATATTAATTAAATTATTAATCAGTTTTCGCCAGCTAATTAACTAAAATATTTTTCAAGCAGAAACAAAAAGAAAAAAACTACATACCTACAACTGAAATCCAAAAAGACAACATTCTGTTTTCAAACAAAAAAAACAACAAGTAGGCTAACTACATAAAATTCCAATTACAAAATAATAGCCCTCCGCGTTCTAAACTCAAACTAGTAGCGTTCTGAAACCGGCAACAAAAATCAATCCCCCTGCATAGTTGGTTGCTAAGTATCCTCCCCTTTTTTAACCCAAGAATTGGTTAAGGCGGGCCGGGGTGTGGGGAAGGGGTACTTTTTTCACCCTTTGAAGAATTGCCCCAAGGCGCGGGGTGGTTTTTGCGCGAGCGGGGCGGGTTCTGCGCGAATGTGTGGGTAGTAAGTATTATTAACGAATTTAGAAAGGGACATAGTTTTTGAACGTAGCGGTCGATACGCGCGGTTGTTTGGATTTAGAACTATGTGTTCTTTTTTTGTAGTTTTAGTTCTTTTCGTTATTTTTTTTCTTCTTTTTTAATGTGTTTTCTGTATGAGGTTGGTCGCGTAAATGTTGCTCGTAAAGCATTATTTAATATGAAAAAAGTGTGGGTAATGTTTACTCCTATACATTCTTTTTACCCGATTACGTCAGAATACTAAGTCATTGTCTACTCCCGTTAGTTCCCCTTCCGTTAGTGTCTTCTTCTGTGTTATTTTTGAAAAGAACTTTGATCATTTTTATGGTCCTCTAATAATGCTATCTGAATAGATACTTACATAGTTAATAATCGCAGAAAATCCCTACAATATTGTATGAAGGCAAACTTGCAAATATTTAATTATTTATTGTAACTCTAAAAGCTTCTATTGCCTGAAAATAATTCGTGGTTGATTTGGTGCGGTTGGTCAACTTTGCGATATTATTTCATTGTTATTACAACTACTGTAAGTTTTGGTAAACCGAAATTAATTGATTTTAATTATGTTACCTGAATTATTAAAGTCACATGGCCTTCAAATGGGTACGGAGGGGTGTATTTTGCGAACTACAAGATAGTGTAGGGTGAATGAAGTCTAACCACTAAGGAATGGAGATCGAACTCTTAGAAAAGGAAGCAATAAATGTTTATTTCGCACCATTATAGGAGTTGTAGAAGAAGAAGACATGCTGCGCTGACCCCAATTAAACTGAGAGAAAGGTCGGAGAAAGATGAATGTTTCGAAGCAGAAATCAATAAGTCTAAATCTAAAGGGTGTAACAAGACCCTTTACGAAGCCGTCAACCAAGCATTGTGGACATCAAACTAAATAACTTTACGCAAAAATTATTGCTGGGAAATAACTTTTTTTTCTGGAGTGAAAAATCAAGTTTTACGGTAAGACTCAATGTGACGCACTCAAAACATTGTGCTGATGGATGGATTAGATATTATGTGGGTCGTGGAGGTGTTTAAACTAAAGTTTCGACATATAAAACACGTATTTAAAAAAAAAACTTGTGAAAATGTTGGAAGTTTGACCCCCAATATCTCCGTAACTGGAAGGTTCCCATGTATGGTCTTGAACAATAAAATGACCGCAAGGATGGTGAGAACAAGTACCTTTCGGCTTCGTTAAGAGTCTTGTTACACTCTATAAATATTTTATATTAGCCACAAATGTGAATAGTTAAATTAAAGCAGGTAAAGCATGACTTGTTTGTTCTAAAAAGAGAAGTAGATAAATGCCAACAAGGGTTGCCTTATTAATGGTAGGAGCTACTTCTAAACTAGTAATTATTATAGATGCTCTCATTCTGACACATTGCTGTCATTTGTAGATCTTTGACAGTTGTTACAGGTAGTCAATGGCCTGAAAGTCTGACAACCAGTCTTACCAAGGAGTATCGCATAGCTCGGGTAACACGACGCCCCTTGGTGAGACTGATTGTCAGACTTTCGGGCCACTGACTACCTGTAACGAATGTCAAAGATAGATCTACAAATTAATGACAGCCGGGACCAACTGCTTACCGTGCTTTCTGAGGCACGGAGGAAACTCGGTGTGTAATTGTCGTTCACCCATCCATGGACCAACCTAGGCAAGCGCGGCTTAACCTGAAGATCAAATTTCAAATCAAATAAATATTTGAAAGTCTTAAAATGAGCAAGAAATATCTACAGTTAGGTAGAACCAGTAGCATCCTTTATCCTTTGAAAGATCGTGTCTTTACAATTTTATACCTATATACCATTCAAAACACAGAAGCTGAAGAACTCAACCCTCCAATGCTAAATAATGCATTATAAAAGTGTAGGGGTGCGCTCGACCCCGAAGTTAACCCGCGCCAGCCGGCGTCTCAAAGAGAGTAAAGATAAGTAAACGAGTTGAGCTGTACACGAAATTTTGTATACAGGATGTGAATTTGGGGTTGAAAAAAGACACATTAAATTATTCTATTACATATTTTTAATAAATAACAGTTTAGAAATAGTCGTTTTTTTTTTTTAGATTTCGTTTGCATAAAACTCACTCAGCTTAG
Organism: Eugnorisma glareosa; assembly: GCA_947578425.1. Lineage (NCBI taxonomy): Eukaryota > Metazoa > Arthropoda > Insecta > Lepidoptera > Noctuidae > Eugnorisma > Eugnorisma glareosa. Next base: position 4,417,298 of record OX387981.1, read on the forward strand.
AGGCAATGCAGGTTGGTAAAATAGATAGGACAGGGAAAAGTGTAGAATGGTAAGTAAGGGAAATAGCTTATAAATAACTATTGACCTAATTGGCATAAATGGTTTGAATTTGACTTTGAATTTTAATAATATTAACGAATTTTGTGGTCTGTCTAGTAAATGCAGACGTGATTTCCTTAAAGTCCCTACTTACAGATTTACGTTTAATAAGATATAGTTACGAAGTAACATGAATTCATTATCTTATTCAAGATCTTCATACACTGAGCATTAAAAAAAAAACTTTTTTTTTTACTGTTTTAGGCCTCTATAAAAACGCCAAACTCCGTGGATTTTTCGACCTCAATTCAGTCGGCGCCTTAACTAACATAAATTCGCACCCTATATAAACATTTGCACCCCAGTGAAAATCTTCGCGACTCATTACTCGCGAGGGGGTCTAAGGGGGTGAACAAGGGTAGGGGGTGAAAAGGGGGTAGGGAATCTTCGTTCAAATCTCTGACGTTTTATCTAAATGGGCCTCGGAATGGGTGTCGTTTCTGCTAATGACCCCCAAGAAATAGTAAGACGTTGCTGCGTGACAGTGAGTTAGTGGGTGCCTGCCTTAACGTTCAATGTTTATGTAAATGCTGGGAATTTAAGTGTTGGAAAGTGCGAGGTTACGTCATTGTTGACTCAAAACTATTCCGCCATTGTTGCAAAGATTTATCTCTGCTTTATCAATCTCTCTCTCGATCTTCTTCTCAATATTTATTTTGTGTATTTTTTCAGTACTTATTTTATATTAAAAACGTGTTCTTTTCGCCCGACCACGGCAAAGCCAACAGGGTTATAATTTTTCTGATAGTATAAACGGGTAATCTTTCAGTCTATTGGAACTTTTACATTGACGACTATTCCCCCATTGTTGCAAAGATTTATCTCTGCTTGATCACACTTTCTCGTTTTTTTTTTTTATAATTTGTCTGTATTCTGGATAAAAAGTTCTATGTTCTTTTTACCCGACCACGACAAAGCCAAAAGATTTATGATTTTTTCTGACAGTACAAATGCGTAATCACAACAATACAATCAATCAACACAATACAATGTATCTATTGAAAATTATTAAAGGACAAAATTGAGTCTTACTTCAGTTAAAAACAAGCGATCTTGCCATATTATTTACCTGAATATCTTGACATAGCTACGCAATCAGTTCGGCACCTATTTTCGGAGGAGCTTACCCACTTCTCACTGTTTTACTTGAGGTATCCAAAATATCTGTCAATTTTGAATGCCTGCCAATGATACGACACAATAATGGTCATTCGGTCAAGCTTTTCCAATTAATAATTATATGCTTTGTAAAAATAAATATCTGTTCGCAAATTAATTAACCAAAGTCTCAAAAATATATTTTTTTTTGTATTGCAGGTACTGTCATCTCTCCGTAATACGCTACGATAATTTTTGAAGTACTTGAAAATTGATTTCTAGAACATTTTATTTTTCATAATAAATTAAATAATTTTCTCCTCGGTTTGAATTATCTCCTTCCTTTTCAGAGTTGGGTGGAACGTGTATCGATACAACAAAGACGAGATAAAAAAAAAACTATTGCTCCCGATTCTTTAATTCTATTCAGGATACTAAAAGCTGCTTCAAAATATTCATTCGCTTGAAGATTTGTAAAGCAAATTTCAAAATTTATATCCATCGTAAAATGGCTTTTTAAAGACCATCTTTTGCAGTTTCCACATAATTTTACTACCACAATCAAGTAAACAGGTAAACCAATACAAAAAGCTATTTCTACACATACGCGACAATGTACGAAGCGGATATTTTGCCGGCGATGCTGCGGCAAGGCGGCAATTTAGCCTTAACTGAGTCATTTGGGAGGCGTCTTAGTGAAGGCAGATGATTCGTAATTTGTTTTCTGTTGCTCTTGGCTTATGTGGCGCGTTGTGGGGACGTGGGTAAGTGTGAATTTTGGTAAGGAAGGTGTTAGAAAATAATTAATAAATAAGATGACTTCTTAAAGGAAAACAATGTCTAAATAGATTTAAAAAAGTATTGCTTTGATAGATATATTAGAGACTTAATGATTAAATTTAATGCGGTCCACACACGTAAGGCGAATGTCTTATTGCGGTGTTTGTTCTGACCCGCAAAGCCACGTCAATTGTAGAATTTTTGAGGATTTTCCACTCCCGGGGCTGCGGGACTGTTCGAAAGACATACCGTGGCCCCGGAACACAAAGGGCGATGAAGGAACATGGATGGGTTTTAGTCAGTAAAAGTCTGAGACTCCCTCCTGCTCAGCCCAGAGCGGGAGGAGTTATTTGATGATTTACAACCCGAAAAAAAAAAGGATTTTCCCATTAAGCTCAAATCTAAACTCGTTTCAAAAGTAGTTTAATTAATTGAAAACTTGAACTTGGTTTTCACAATAACTGTATCTAGAGTGGACGATAAAAAATTATGATAATTATGTTATTTGTTATAAGTATGTTTTTTTTGCTGTAATTTTAAAACATGAATACTATTCAAATTTAAGCCGAAAACCACCACGTTCATTTCCCAATTTTCCTACTATTGAGAAGCTATCAGAAGAAAATTCATAGAACCTCTGATAATTCAGTGACGCTACGTCAAAGCAAAATTGCTGACAGCAACCTGTTGACTACAAAAAGATTACGATTGTGTTCACGTTATCCTGTCTATCATACGTAGGTATATTTAAATATCTTTGGTTTTCCCGAAAACATCGTTTTAATTTCTCAATTTACCTTTAACCTGACCTGATTAAACAATCTTAGCGTTAGCAGTTACCCCCGTATACAAGTCAGTCGCGCTGACTGATGCTGCTAGGAGAAAACGCGCGGCGTTTCATTACGTTTTGCCGGGAACGCCTGGATTTATGTCCCTACCTGCTTGCTGGCGCTATAAAGCGGTGGTAGCAAAAGTTACGTTAATTTTGTAAGAAAATTGGAACTCCTTTTTGATTTTAGAAAAAAAAAAAACCAGTTTATCTGAAACTTTTTGAAAAAAGAATAAAGAAATACGTTGGATAAAAAAAAAAATGATATGGTTTGTTTTACATATTTGTAAACCAAACTTGATTACAATTTCTAAGTTTAGTAATAAGATGATTAATTATTATTTTGATGAGCAATATTCACCTTTAGAAAATAACTTTTTTTAAAAGGAAAGGTAATGCTTGGAATCTAGGCTGCTGTAAAAGGTTAAGGTGATCCTTGTGACTAGCAGAGATTCTACTGTTTTTTTTTGTGTTTTGATAGCATATCTCCTTGTTATTTAGTAGTTTTTATTGATAACAATGTTTAATTTTATACACTAGTTACAGTAATAGATTATTAGGTATAAATATTATAGATACTTAGCTTATGGTCTTGAAGCATTGAAGTCTTGAATTGTGGAGCTAAATTCATTTTGCTGATATATCGAATTTTTTAAGTATATTAGAATCTTTTTGGCACTGAATATTCACTACACATCACACGCCACTTTGATTCTAAAAATCTTAAAATTATTTTATCTTTCTAGAACACAACTTTGTACTTAATCACAGCATCACTCAACACTGAACATCAAGTACCGAATCTAAAGCACAACTGAGATCTTCTACCCACTTCAACCCTTCGAATACTAACACTAAACTGAAGACGATGACCCACGATGTCCACAAATGTCCACTATGGGAAACAAAACTGGTTCTGAAAAAATGTCTTAAGAAACGGGTTGTTGTCATTAAGGGGTCGAAATGACCGGCCGGCCAGCGGTCAGTGTGGGAAACAGGGGACGATTTGAGGGTTAATAGCGTGTTGAAGTGATGAGCTTTTGTTGACCAATTTTATTATTGTTAAGGTTGTTTGAATTTTTTTGGTCATACTCGAATTTTTGTTTGTTGTAGAAAGTATTGGAAACAATTTGTAGAAGAGACGGTAAATATAATATGACTCGAATATTTTTCCGTTTAGTATGTCCCAAAACTACTGAACCGGAAAAAAATATTTAGAGGGCCAATTATTGCTTCAGTTTGAAATTATAATTGACCCTAAAAATATCAAACTAGTACCATGAAATACAGTACTACAGTATTTTATCAACAGCTTAGAAGTCAAACTCTGACATTGTTAAGCGATGACCATTGACTGATTTTTTATATGAAACTATTTAGTATTGATTTAAATTCAAGTTTTATGAAAATTAAGTATTCTGTTTTTTATTACTAAATTTAACTTAAAACTTTTCTAACAGTTCAGCATAGTTTTAAATGCCTTTGAAAGTCAAATAATAAATAATTTGTAATCTTTTTGCATGTATTTTCAATTGAAAAAAAAACTTATCCGTTACTTGACCATTACAAGTTCATGAGAACTAAAACCTGTTTTCGCAAAAAATTAACTTATTTCATAAGCTAAGAACACGTTTTTATCATTTAAATATCGCGAGGGGTCATTTAGACCCAAGACGGACACGACACAATAGGGTGGACAGAGGTCATCATTGGTAGGGTTAGATTGTTTAAAAACATGTTCCGAATTTGAATTTCTTATTGTACTATTTTCTCAAGGAATTACGTCTATTGATATTAAAGTTAGTTCTGGTAACGGCTGAGATTATATTTTTTTTAAGAGATAAATAGAGCAGATGGATGTGTCTGGAGCAAAGTAGCCGTGGTGGACCGGATGTTCGTTTTGTAAAGATGTCTGTGAAACAGGATACGGGGAACCGTTGAGATATCAGCAGTTACTTTTTGTGGACCCTGGGGAATAATCATCTGTTCATCATCTTGTCAAAAACAGTGATACTTTTGTATAATAATAATACCAGCCTATTACTGTCCCACTGCTGGGCAAAGGCCTCTTCTCAATAGAGAAGGCACGAGCATTGATCACCACGCTTGCTGAAGACGGGTTGGCGATTTCAGACTTTGAATAAAAAAGAAAAAAAAAAGCTGTTCCAACTCATCTTCTTTTACACGTTATAAATATATCTAAACAATCAAATAGGTTTAAGTTATTTAAGAGAAACTTTCACAGGAAAATATGCTATCCCATGTCTTCAAGACGTCTTGAAGAAAAACGTTATACCTAATTAATTACCCATTTTGACTCTTTGCCAGGAACTACACTAGTAAGTAAGGCTCTTACAAGCAGATTATGATTTTGTCCACGTGACCCCAGCCCATCTGCCAACTAAGTTGGGGTTGGTTTCCAGTCTAACCGGACGCAGCTGAATACCAGTATTTTACTGACCTCAACAACAGAGCTAATTCTGGGTAATACGAAACCCCTTGGTAAGACTGGTTGTCAGACTTTCAAGCCACTGCTTGTAAAGACTGTCAAAGGTCTACATATGACAGCCGAGACCAATGGCTTAACGTGCTTTCCGAGGCACAGAAGAAACTCGATATTTAATGAATCCACGAAGCGACCTTGGCAAGCGCTGTTTATCTTTAACTAGCGACCCGCCCCGGCTGCACACGGGTGCAATGTTGTAGAAAAAAACCTTCCTCTTGAATCATTCTATCTATTAAAAACCGCATCAAAATCCGTTACGTAGTTTTAAAGATATAAGCATACTTAGGTACAGACAGCGGGAAGCGACTTTGTTTTATACTATATAGTGGAGATCGACCCGTATGGCTGTTTTTATATAGCCAAGAGCTTGTCCTTTATCGCATCTTTTTTCATAGGTATATTTAAAAGTCTTTGAAAACTACTTGGGTTAAAAATAGGGATCCACTTATATAGAGAGCAGGGTGTAAGCTACTGTGGGTAGTTTTTGTCTTCCACTTTTCTCGGTGTGCCTCTTGGCGCCAATTTGCGAGGATGTCATCCAAGGCGTGGGTAGTAATACGTTTTTTTTTAATTATTTCAGAATTTGATTATTGAAAACACACAATTATACCAGCTAACCTGCAAGATTATTCCTTGCAGGTTAGCTGCCACAATCTTCAATTACCAATACTATCAAACCGATATGGATAACTAGGTCTTTGTATGTATTACAATATCGATAGCCTTGTGTCATCTGCATGGGGTGCATTAATGCCTTATCCCTTTGCCACATTCGTAAGGTTAGATTGTTTAAAAACTTGTTTCGACTTCAGTTAGTTTTAATTACATTTTCACAAGGAATCATAACTTGATATTAAAATGGGTACTTATATGTGGTAATTGGAAGATGATCCCAAGATACTGGTAACGGCTGGGAAGATATTTCTTTTCACAGCGAAATAGAACAGAAGAATGTGTCTGGGGCAAAGGAGCCATTCGTTGACCGCATGTCAGTTTGTAAAGATGTTTAGGATACAGGACAGAAGAAGACCCGTTGAGAATATCTGCAGATACCTAATATACTACAGTCAGCAGGTATTGGAAATCTGGAGGATAATAATCTTTTTGAAACTTTTTGTAAAAGAAAGACTTATTACTGTGACTGTTTTTGTATTCATTTAATTTCAACTTATTTTATTGTAGACTAGCTGCTGCGGCTTCGCTCGCGTTTGGTCGGAAATTGTTCCACGGCCATGTTGTAAATTGCTATGTATGATGTAAGTACTTGATTATTAATAATTGAATTAAGTATTAATTAATAAATGCATTAATAAACACGCCGTGGCAGCCTTTATTTAAGGCTACACTATAAAATGTAAAAAAATAATACGAGTGGTTTAACATTGGTGGAAGCTTTGTTGGTTGTCCTTAAATAAATAAATAAAATAAAATTATACCCACTTTCGCCTCCTATTATATAAGGTGAGATATTTGTAAAGAAAAGCATTTAGAAATATCAAAACTGCTCAACGTTGTCGATAGCCGAGTCCAAGTTACCGGTTGTTTGGGTCCACAGACAGACACCTCTTCACAATGCGAGCCCTATAATGGAGCTACTTCCTTTTAAATCAGGCCCTATATTCAGCCGCCTAACGGATAAAAATCTAATGAGAAGTGGATTGAGTCTTAAGAGGTTAGTACCTATAATTAATTTGGTCCAAACTTACTTTTACAATATAAACCATCGTGTTACCAATTTTCCTGAGAAGGAATTCCTACATTCTTTGAAATACACTATGAAATCACTGTGGATATGTGAGGTTTTTGTATTATTATAGATAGCCTTGATTCAGAAGCATGCGTGAGGGGTGCGTTAAAAATTGCTTAGTTACATAGGTAAGCCGACAGCCCGGTTATTACCATACTGACTGGCTGAGGATTTACAACCAGCAGTAAAAATCTTGAAAATATGATGGCTGAAATTATTAGAAAAATAATTGCCATTGCAAAGAGGCTAGTGAAATGCGAAATGAACTCGCTCAACATTCATCTCATTTTTATTTTATTATTTATAAAATTAAAATAAATCAATGAAGATATTCATCTCATTTTTATAAAAATAATGTGGGTAACATTCCCGAACATTTGTTTTGGTGTTACTAAGCAATAATGACCTCAAATGTCTGTACCTGTCCTTATTAAAATCTAATAAATAAATTCCAAGTTAACGTTTTAAATTCCAGTAAGACAATTAGCCAACTTGTGCTGCCATCTACAAGTGAGTAGTCCGGACTAAAGGAAAACTATTCCTATTTGAAATCAAAACTAGCGCCATCTCTTATCGAATAGCAACAACTTTAAAATATTTGTATATCAAGTTGTTCCATGCGAAGAAATTTTCAAGGTAATAATGTAAACTGATTTGATTACTTAGCCAATTGTTCTGTTAAAAATAAGGCAATTTCTTTGAAAAGTTTTTTTTGTGGTCTTGGGTGTTATAACGCCATCTATTGGCGAATAGAATCAAGTTGAAAGCCCGACCTGGGAAATTAGGAAGAAGATTTTCTAGAAATTTGAAAAATGAGCAAGAAGCATGTAATCAGTAAATATTTATTTTCAGATCTCAAATTTTTATCAATGCAATTTTGGTCAGATATTAACAAAAACGAAAATTGGCTTCACAAAAAATGAAGAAACCCCTAACCAGTTTTATTAATCCAATAAGCGTAGTTCTAATTCGAATAAAAAGAAACAAAAAAAATGCTGCATAAAACCGATACTAACACTGTTAGCCTTCGTCATTCCACTGCTGCGTAAAGGCTTCTCCCAATGACTTCCAGTGGTTTCTATCCAGGGCTAATGTGGAACACTGGTCATTGGCTTTGTCCAGCTCGTCCCGCCATCTATCAGGTCTGCTGCGATGCCTTCTGGCTGTGTCAGGGCCCCAGAAAGTGGTTATTTTGCCCACAGCTCATTGGGCATGTGGACGACGTGGCCAGTCGAGTCCCACTTCAGCTTTACGGCTTTTTGAGCAACTTCAGCAATTTCTGTTTTGGAGCGCAGTGTGGTGTTGCGTACATGTCGGTTAGTTTGACGCCTAGAATTTTGTGCTCCATTGCACGTTGGCAGACCTTGAGTTTTGACTTTTGAATGTTTGTCAAACACGAAGTCTGGGCTCCATAGTCAAAATGGGGAAGAATGCACATGTCCATGATTATAAAACTGTTTACTCAAAAATGTAACTGTTCTTATAAACCACTTGGAAACCAGTAAGAAAATTATGACTACCCCCAGATTTAATTAGCAAAACAATGAGAATTCATAGTTGAAAATCTAGTAAATTGTAGGAACCCTAAGTTAGAATGGCTCTCAGATATTCGAGACATGTCTTTAAGCCAAGATTTCTGGTTCCCAAATTAATTTCTTGGGCGTACCTAGAGAGAAATATTTCGGTTCTGAGATTTTAGATTTACGCTCTATGAGGAATTATTTGGTAATCTTGGAGTACCTTTGAAGTTTATACTTGTTTTTTTTATAAGCCTACTCTGTCCCACTGCTGGCGTTTGCCTTGGCCTTATACTTGTAGTTCGAATAAATATTATACAAGGTTTTTTTTTTTTCAGTAAGTGTTGATAATTCTTACTTAAGGTGTTTTTGTTTATGACTGCTGTATATTTTTGTTTATGACTGCATACAGCAGTCATAAACAAAAATATACAGCAGTCAAGTATGGAAAAAGAAGACATGCTGCGCAGACCCCCAAATGAATTGATATAGGGGTAAGAATGATGATGATGAAATATATTTGTGTTACAGTTAAAGTGGCCGTGGGCTGCAGATCATGTAAATTGAAGGTCCGATGAACGATGTAACGAACAGGTTCTAGAATTTCCTTTCTAGGACTCATTCGTTCCATCGATTAACGTTTGGAGACCGCACATATCAGCAAACTTTGCATGCGACACAAAAAGTTCACTTACTTAGCATTTTTTTACCTTATTAAAAAGTGCTCATTTTTTTACCTTATTAAAATTAAAAAGTCGCAAGATCCAAGCTAAGAGTGGTAACAAACCTTTGAATGTTAAGGTCCACCAAAGAACTTATCATATGATATACATCATATGATAAAATTATTAAAAAGTAGATAAGCGGCAAATTCTACGGAGATTTTTAGAACATCGAAAATATTAAACCGACCTCAAATAAATTGGGTTTAGGACAAAACACGGGTTAAAAAAACATCCATGTACATACAGATCCATCAAAATTAAAAGATTTATCACGGAAAGCAACACGATTTAAACAAAAATACTCATTTTGAATTCCCAGACTAAAAAAAACTCAAGGCAATTCAATTAATTAATTCGAATCTCGTCGAATAAAGCATGTAATTCCTTTTCAACTTATAAGAAAAACAAAAGAGCTACGAAAAAAACACATACAAAAATCTCTGAACGTTTTTTTTTCTGCACTCTTTCATTCATTCGTTTAAGATCAAGAACAAATAATAAAAAATAGAAATCCACTAAGACATTGGTTTTCATTATCTTCAAAGTATCCGCTGCTTCATACAGGGCCTGTTTTTGGATCACGAAACTGACCGCTTATGAGGGCTGGTTTGACCATCAGGGTTGGGTATCAACCTGATGATTCAAGTACAGAGGACTTACATAAGTAGCAATCTCTTTTATCCGATGACTTTCAACAGCAGTTCGGTAATTTATGTCAATTCAATATATTTTGTACTTTTTCAACATGTTTATCACTGATGAACTGTCAGGTTGTCCAGACCGTTTGGATTGCTGTCGTACTTTTTATAAATCACCATGTGACAGAAAGTATTTTTTTCTTTAAAAATAACTGTGAAAACTTTCATCAAGAAAAATATGCGAATCTTATAGTCCTTCAATCTTTTTCGTAAAGTTTCACACGTTTTCACGGGAATACGCCGCGCCCGCGCCGCTCCGTCAATAGGTGACAAGTCACAACTGACTGACCGGGCGATGACCTCGCACAAACATGGCATGGAGACGACTCTGTTCTAAGAAATATTTTCATATTTTTATTTTGTAATTATTTCGACAGGTTTAGAGCGGCTCGTGGTTAGATGATATCAACCGATCGATTTTCTAGGGTAAGCAACGCTTTCTTAGGTAGGTCTATGAGTGAGCATCTATTACATATTGAGAACTCTCCGTGCCTCGAAAAGTACCTACGTTAAACCGTTGGTCCCGGCTGTCATTTAAAGATTATGATAGTTGTTACGGGTAGTTTGAAGCCCAAAAAGTTGACAATGCAGTCATACAAAGGGATATTGTGTTACCAAGCTGCGTTGTAAATACAGTCGCTCCATACTTGGCATGTTTGTGTGATGAGCATGGACATTTGTTTCCGAGTCATGGATGTTTCTATGTATAATAAGTATGTATTTACAAACAAAAAGTATCTATGCATCTATCAACTATCTGGTGTCCACGACACAAGCCTCGTTGCTTAGTGTGGCACCTAGATGGCGCTGTGTGTAATGTCCAGAGATTTTTTAATTTTTTTATTCTCCAGAATCTGGTTAATATGGATCTGACCATCAACTTTGTTCAGAAAAGGTTAGGTAAATGATGATTCGGATAGGCTCGTGTTTGACTAGGTTCGTATTTTTTATAAAGCGGTTAACGATGGTGGACGCTTGCAAATTCACTTGTAACTAGTTTGAAGACTATGTTTATTTTTATTTGAAAGTGAATGAGAAACGGGAAGGAAGTTTCGTGTGGAGGCAAATACACCTAACTGACCGGGTGCTGACCTCGAACAGAAGCGGCGTGGAGACGATTCTGTTCCGACGGGAATTATTTATTTAATTATTGTTGGGATTATAGAAGAACATGAGCAACAGTTTCTTACGAAAAAACAAATTTAACAGGGTGGAAAGCCATGTCTAACTAGCCAGGCGGAGAAAGGGGAGTGGAGACGACATTATTGTGAAAATAATTTTGATGATATTCTTGTTGGAAATAGCTGTATGAAAACTTACAAGGAAGTGTTCGTTTTACTAAAACTATGTCGATAAAAAAAACCTTTTCTTCTTTGTGATAAACTTATATGAATGTAAACAGATAATTAGCATCTTGGTGCCTCAGGTTTGATTCTGGGAATCGAGTAAAAAGCTTAATGGGTTCAGCTGTCATGAAACATTCGATATCGATCCGCAATGTGGAATTGTTTGCGGTAAAATATAACTAAAGTGACTTCCAACTTTCAGATGAAGTTCCAAACACAGGGACTTAATCCCGTCAGCCTGGAGGCTCCTTTTCTACGTCAAGACATAGAGTACTGTATTTTGGAGGTTGGATAGTCATTCTAATATGTAAAATGCTGGTATCCAGCTATACCCTGTTAGAATGGAAGCTAATCCGAACATAGGCTAGGCAGATAATGCATGGCGTTTATTTTGATGAGCCTCGCATAACACCTTATTATAATCTACATATTATTATAATCTAAAGAAACTATAGATGGACTGTGTGAAGAATGATATGGCACGAAAGGAGGTGTCTAATGAGATGACGAGTATTAAAGAAGTATGGAAGAAGAAGACATGCTGCGCCGACCCCAACTGAAGAAAGATAAGGGCAGGAGATAATGATGATGGTCTACTCCACATAGGTCTTTGTGTGCTCCATGCAGGTTGGACGTTTATACGTGTTTTGTTTTGACATAATACAGCGTGTAGAAGGACCTATTACAAAGCCACGTCAACCAAGCCTTATGTGCACCACACTGCGCAAAAATGACTGTTGCGAAAACTTTTTTTGTTATGCAGAATCATGGTATATGGTAGCGCTCAAGCTCAACGCTCTTTAAGGACTCCCTCGTTGGTAAAGTGGTTGCAAGCGCGACTGCCAGGCATGTGGTCCTGGGTTTGATTCTAGGATCAAACAAAGGGTTATTGGGTCTTTCCATCAAGAATTTCTCAGTAGCAGCCGCGGAGTTTGGATTCATTCCCCGTTGATGGCAATAGGCTCGCCCCCTATTACATGGGACTTAAACATAACTGGCGGAATGTGGGTGTACTATTAGGTACACCTCTGCCTTACTCTTTGGGGATTACAGGCGTAATATAATATTCCCCCACCATTACGGGTACTGGGCACTATACATACGTTCAGAACACGTCTACGGCAGTATTTGTTAGCAGCACAGCAGAAATTGGATATGGTCGAAATTAATGTTTCTATCATATAAACGCTCAGCCATTTGCAGCGCTTGTGTCCGAGTGCTCCGTATTTGCGTAATCACCACAAGGTTCTAGCATCTTCTTTTATTGTTATATTTTTTCTTTTTTTCTTTTTCTGTGCGATTTACAATTTTTTACGCCGACTCACCACTCTCTTCATTCTTCCCTCACCTAGCTTAATCTTATTTTATGTCTGATCACACTAAAATACTTATTACTCATTTTTTATTTACTTTTAACCGAACTCGTAAATTACACATTTATTTAATTTACTCGTTATGTATTATTTTGTACCCATGTATTTATTTTATTATTATTGAAACTGTTGTTCCGTCACCTCCTTTTCCCCCAAAGGTTCATTGGAAGACCAGCGTCAGACAGCCTCACCTGTCTGGCATGAATGCTGAAATGGACCTTTTTGGCGCAGCCGTGTGGCACACAGCACATAAATACAATCTATTTTCAATTTGTTTTTTTTTCTTAGTTTTTAATTTGTTTTATTTTTTTATTTTGTATCTTTTTTGTATTATGTGTGCTTATGGAACTGTTGTCAAATAAACTTTATTCTTTCTTTCTTTCTTTCTTTCTTTCTAATATTAATAAAATTTATGTTGGTTAAAGAAAAGTTATAACGTTCAAACGTGTATTTGTTTAAACGTGTGAAAATGTAGTAACGTTGGACTTAATGACTCCGTAACTAAAAGGTTCCCAGGTATGGTCTAGTTGAATATATTATTTTTTTGTACTAGACTAGTACAAAAAATATATCGCAATGACGGGAAGAACAAGTGGTTTTCGGATATAGTACACCTGTTATTATTGCTGCTGTGCTGTGCTGTTATTACAAGATTAATTATTAGTAACAGATACGTACAGATACCTGTTACTAATCCTTAATCTTGTAATTATTTCAAGATTATCTAATTTTAGACAGAACTAATTTATTCGTGTGATACCGTTTGGCTTTTTATAAGGATCATCACTTTCGGGAGTAAGCATAAATAAAGTATTCAGAAAAGCTCATGAAGAGGGAAAATTATTAGTAGCCATTGAGTAAGATTGATACTTATGCTGTTTTCCTAGGGTGCACTAAACATACGTGTATTATGAAGAACAAATTAACCATTTCAAATATCTTCTTATCTGTATCGTGTTGTTAGTGCCTAACCTGGTGTCAGAGGTTTATGCCACTCATGGACCCCTGACTTGGCTTTACATGCCGTCGAGAAATATCTCTCAAGCTTGCTGGTTTACCCACGATGTTTTCCTTCAATGAAGCAAGTGACAATTATAATTTTACAATATTACGCACATGAATACGTAAATCAGAGGTGGGTGTCTTCGGTTCGAACTCGAGACACCACTAGGCTATCACTGCTTAAGTTAAGGATTATATAGATCAAGATTGTCACATGCATCTATCCGTGAGAGTAGGCAGAAACCACAGAACGCCACCTGCTACGATCCTTAAATACTCCTTTTGCCTCGTCCACGGTCTGGACGGTCTCCAAAAAAATGTATGGATAAATATATCCATAAATATAATTTATGCATAAGACTTTATTGTAATACCTGTGTTCAGAAATAAAGATTGATTTGATTTTTTTGCAGCAATGACCGCTCCATTACTTTCTGTTTGCGGTGGACGGTCAGACCGTAATGTCACACGTGTTGCTATGTTCTGTCGCATCGTAGTACACCTGACCGTCTTATGTGTGATAATATGAGTAAAAAATACCTATACAAATAATTCTGTCACACTGCATAGACCTAACGCTATTTTTGAAATAACTCTCTCCGATTCCACGTCAATATTTATGGTCACTTTCTTAATAAAGATATCGATTATTATTATTATTTTCAAGTAATGACCGCTCTCCGGTTTTCTATGTGCGGTGGATGCGGTCAGACCGTAATGTGACACGTGTTGATGTGTTGTGTCGCATCGTTGTACACATTGCTGACCGTCTGCTGTAAGTGAAAATTCAAAACCTGAACTAGGAAGAAAAGGGTCAGGATCAAGATGCCTGCAATTGCTTTGAGATAAAGGACTCTACAGATTGAGGATATTACAGGATTCTCTCAATTTTGCATTTTTTAATTATTTTCTTTTCTTTGAATAGAGAGCAGCGGTGGTCCAGTGGTGGGGGTCCCGACTTACGAACAGTAAGCCGTGGGCTCAAACCCACGCAGGCGCATTACTTTGTGTAATTTATTTCATCACCACTGCTCTCAAAACGGTGAAGCAAAACATCGTGAGGAAACCGGCATGTCCTAGAACCAAAAAATTCGAAGACATGTGACATCTACCAACCCGCATTGGGCCCGCGTAGTAGATTATAGCCCATTCCCTTTCATAGAGAGGAGGCCGTGTGTCCCAGCAGTGGGAACATTATTGGCTGATTACGCTTTGAATAGATTATTTTTTACCGATTGTTTCTGAATGTGTGAACATTGTAGGCCTTGTAGATTCCTAGATGCTTGTTAACTTTTATCTTGTTTTACGTTTTTGCGAAGTAAGCAACGACTTATTGTCGGACCGTTACGCTGTCTTTCTATACTTAAGGACTAACACTGAGACATAATAATATTGTAAAATCAAATAATTTTAAAAGAGAAACCATGGAGTTTCGTGCCTGTTCTACTCTATAGAAAACGACCAACCCGACCTATGCAAGGTGCTCTCGATGTTTAATAAGTGTATATATTATTATATTTAAAGGGATATGTGAAATTAAATATTTTGACTTTGCTTTAGTAAAAATTAAATGTACTACAGTAATATTATAAAGAAGAAAGATTTGTATTTTTTGTGTATGTTTGTAATGAATAAACTCAAAACTACTGCACCGATTTCAAAAATTCTTTCACCATTAGAAAGCTACATTGACCCTGAGTAACACAGGCTATAAAATATAAAAATATCTTATGTTCACCCGTGCGAAGCCGGGACGGGCCGCTAGTAACAACTAAAAGTAAAAATGGTTAAGAGGTTGTATTGATGATTTTAATGATTATAATTCTGTAACTACATACGTGTTACTGGCGCGACTCATTTTTCATCAACATACAACCTGACACTGACCTGAATATTGTAAAAAAACGTACGAAAATTTAAATTTCGCGGGCTACTCTTGCGCTTCCACCTTAAGTCGATTATTTATCTTTTGAGGTTTATATAGTGTTTGCTTGCTTTGCTTTTCTTGAATTGACTTGTTTTTTTTTTAATTCATCGCCCTGCCTAGCCTCGGTCAGCTTCCAGTCTAGCCAGATGCAGCTGAATACTAGTATTTTACATGAAGCGCGTACCTATCTGACCTCCACAACCCAGTTAGTACTGGGTAATTCGAAACCCCTTGGTAAGGCTGGTTGTCGGACTTTCGGGTCACTGGCTACTCAACGACTGTCATACATCTTCAATTGAGAACCAGGACCAATGGCTAACGTGCTGTGCGAGGCACGGAGAAAACTCGGTATGTAATGGGTAGTCACCCATCCTCAGAGCAACCTAGGCAAGCGCGGCTTAACTAGAAGATCGACCCGAGCGCCTGATATTATTCGTGTGTTAAAAACCACTTACAAAGCAAAGTAAAGCATAGCACTTACATACCTATTTATATTTCTTAGAAGATATACTTTCAATTTGCTCATCATTTAGTAAGAAACTAGAAAGCTTTTCTTTAACTTCGGCGAAATTGTAATACTACCTATTGTATCTATTGGATGACTCTCAAAACTTTACAATTGAGAGGTAATACTATTAGGTATAGAAGTTAGTTGTAGAATTCCATAATTGGTATTTCTTGACAAGATAAGGTCTAGTCTTACGTTTAAGTCTGAAAACTGATCTTACCAAGGGGTTTCGTCTTACCTAGCAGTGGCGAAGATGTCAAACAACTCGATTCCTACCGGCTTCCCTTTGAAAAATGGCGCAGTCAGTATTCTATAGACCAATAATTTACTCACTTAAATATATGTACTCCGGGTAACATCTTACAAAAATTGACCCTTCGCTACTGGTACCTAGTCACTGGATTTTGGGGAAGGGTGGGCAGATGATGATGATGATGAATAGTTTCAAAGGTGATGGCTATGATGAAAGTGAACTAATGAGTTATATTGCTACGAAGCGTTAATCTTCTTTATCGTGTGGTTAGTGCCTAACCTGGTGTCAGAGTTTGTATGCCGCCAATGGGCCTCTGACTTGGCTTTACATGCCGTCAAGAAAAATCTGACAGGCATGCTGGTTTCCTCACGATGTTTTCCTTCACCGAAGCAAGTGATAATTATGCAATACGCACATGAATCCGAAAACTCAGAGGTGCGTGTCTTGGGTTCAAACTCGAGACCTATGACTTGGCAGTCCAACGGTCACACCATTAGGTTATCACTGCTATAAGCGATGATATAAGCGTTATTGATAATGGCTTACCTCTCACGGACAGGATGTCTGTGTCTAAGCAGAAAGAACATTATAGAGTGATTATGTATGTCATCCAATAATGTTCTTTCGGTCGTCGTCCTCACCGAAGTAGGCCCAAGAAACGCTGGCGTGACGATTTGGACTCGTTCTCAACTGATTGGCTAGATAAGGCTAAACACCGGGAGAGTTGGAAAGGATGGGGGAGGCCTTTGCCCAGCAGTGGGGCAGAATAGGCTTATCCAAAAATGTAGGTCACGAATTATAAGTTGGAAAATACTTCTGTTGCTGAGTGACATCGTGCAGATACATAAAAATAATGAAAATCTTCTACGAAGAAGAATCATTGGTTGAATGAACCAAAATTAAAAAGAATTAAAAGTAAAGCATGGAGAGCCTTTGCTTTTTGCCCTTAAAATCTGAAACACAGCATGTGATTTTATTTTGAGTTAAAAATCGATAAAGAAATGTATACCAATATTTACTCTATATCTTGAAATTTTAATCTTGCAACGCAACGCAATTGTATTTAGCATTAATTGGTAAAATTTTAATCTACAAGAAATAATCAACTGCGACCTAGATTAAAAAAGACAGTTTCCTACTCATAAAATAGCTTGACTTCATTTAAAAATATGGCGCGAGCTCTGTTTTAAATTTCAATGAGCGCCATTGATATTCAAATGCTCCGCGAACCATTACCGTACTACAGTAAAATCCAATAAAATCTACCAAAAGCTACCCTCTTCCGAACTTCTTCCAAACTTCCACTATCGTAACTATTCCGCCACGCCCCTAGAATCGCAACTACTAACATGCATTTTGTCCCTTTCTATCGCATTGGAGTTTAATCGCGTGGAACGAGACGGCAGCTAGTTTAGCCGCGTGCATTGTTATTATAGTTTTCTGATGACATGTCAAATTGACGTAACTCGAGTTGCAGCACGTTCGGATTACAACTCTAATTTTCAGAAACTAAGGTTGCTATAAGAACGTGGGTATTCAAAGTTACGATATTCGAAAATAAGACAAGACGCGGGATGTAGGACCATTTTTCCGCGAGCGATTTACCAACGTAAGGTGTCGTCATAAGAGCTATAGTGGCGTAAAAATGTCTAACTTAAGACGTTTCGCTGAAAAAAGTACGTATAGTTATTCTATACCAGCGTCTTGCGCAAGATGGCGGTGCTAGGCGTTCGTTATTTGAATTTCTCTGAGGAATAGGTGGGGTGCGTTGTAAGAGGCAGCTGCTGTAGCGCTTTAGGCGATTTTGTACGGCGGTTTGGGGTAGGACGTCTAGCAGAATTTCGCTGAGTTGTATAAATTGGGTTAGGGTGAAATTGTAAGGAGGTTTTATGTCGCGTTGGTTATGAATGTAATGTTTTTATGTAGTGGATTAAGATGTTTTTGAACTTATTATGGGCTCCATTTGTTATACCTGATTAGTAACTTCATCGTTTATTACATACAGGTAGGTATTAACATTATGAATTTTGAAAAGTAGAAGCTTTTGGTGAGGTAGTTTATGCTTAATGTAAAAGTTTTGGAAATGTTTAGGATATAGACAACTTTTTAGTTGGTTACCTAGTATTTCGTTTTGAAAAGATACTTGTATGACAAAGTACTAGAGGTACATATCAATAGTCTTTATTTAGTGCATAGCATAAATTTGTAATATTTTGAAACCTTAAGTAGGTAGAATTATTTTGTAACAATTAAGAACTGTAATGTATAGTAATAATAAATTCTACACATTCACGGCTCCCACAGTAACCAGTATTTCAATAAACTGACAGTTAAATATCCCATGGTCTACATACAGACATTCTCATGACATCTTAACCTTTAACACAATCGCAATTCCCGTAATCGTACAAATCAAAACCGGTGAAAACCAGTTTTATCCAATTCGAAGCAGTTTGGGCCAGATTGAAGCGGTTCATTCCAGTTCTTGTGAGAATTTCAAATAAAATAGAACAGGTTACCGAGATACGGATTGAAGTATTCAAAATTGGAACAGGTTACTTTTTAAAAGAATCTTGGCAGGTTCTTGATTTGATGTCTGCTAAGGGTGGCCCTTCTTATTATTTGTGGGTTGTAAAAGATGTCTGAGGGTGAGATTTCAAATAGAAGCCATAGCGTTATTATGGAATGATCTTTGATTATATAATGTCGGAATGATCTAGATTAAAGCATTATTTATTGGATATCAAAAATATTAAGGTTAATTTAGTATTTTCATGTGAACTTTGCTGTTTATGTTAAAGTCCATTTATTTCAATAAGACCAATATAAGTCACTTAAAACTAATATCAAACTTTAAAACGAAGGAAAAATAATTGATTCTATTGCTACTCTATCTGCTCTTTAGGGACTTTTTTGCCAACGGTAATTCGGTAAATAGTTATCTTTTTGACATTGTTGTTCATTTATTTTTAGTAAGTTAGGTACCGAAATGCAGATTACCGATTCCTTATTTTCATATGGGCTGAGAAAAGATTACATTATGGTAGATACAATTTGCTAAAAACATTTATTGCCAAAAAGATAATTAAGGTCAATAGCCTGACACACTTTTTATTTCAACGCATTTGATTCACATGAATATTAATTTAGTTTTTATTGTTACAAAGGGCACCCACAACTTCAATAAAAGAACCCTCGAATGTCTATAAAAAGATAAGAATGGAGGAACCTGTTGCAAAGAAACAGGTATCTTATTGTGAGTAGGGGTTGTTAAAAGATATCTACGGGGTAAAGGGTGAACCCTTTTTATGTAAGTTGTTAGTTTATCATTTGATATCGTCGTAGGAAGTAAAAGTAGAGTGTAAAAGTAAAGTGGGTGTTATTTAAGATAGAATAGTGAACATTTTGTGCTGTGAATGTGGTTGAAAATCTTTGTGATTTTATACTATATTTTTGGTATAAGACTGGAAGTTGAAAAAAGTTTTGTGATTTGAAAGTATTTAATTTTCACTGAGATTCGTTTTGTATCTTATAATACTAAAATTTAATACATTTATTAGCTCAATATAATATACATTTATTACTTAAAGTAACTAACTTAACAATAAACTTAAAAAATGGCAGCAAAAAGCTCCTCAAGGCTGTCAACTGGTAATGTACCCAAGAGACTGGCGGCGTTGCCACGTTGTATGGCAACTTATAATATTGTATTCAGCTGCTTCCAGTTAGACTGGAAGCCGACCCCAAGATAGTTGGGAAAAGGCTAGGCAGATGATGAATTCGAAGGGTAAAAAAAATACTCAAATTATTCTGTAAATTTTTTGTCATACGAATATTCTGTTCAAGACGTATCTTCTGTTTGTTAAAAATGTATTTTATCTATTTCGTAAGCATAACGATAATCACTAAATTTGAAAAGTCATAATGCTGTCGCCCGTCCCACTTATAAATATTTCTTTTGAAACATTGATTTATCTTCATCTATGAATTAAAAGCGCAGCGGTTGTGAGGCTGCCTTACGTTCTTAGGGTCCCGGGTTCGAATCCCGGTAGGAGCAAATATTTGTGTGATGAGCATGAACATTTGTTTCCGAGTCATGGATGTTTATATGTATAATAAGTATGTATTTACAAACAAAAAGTATCTATGTAATATTATCAACTATCTGGTGTCCACGACACAAGCCTCGTTGCTTAGTGTGGCATCTAGATGGCGCTGTGTGTAATGTCCAGCAATATTTATTAAAAAAAAAAAAAAAAAAAAACACCCTTAATTTTCTCACTTTTCAGTGAATTTTGTGACGGTACTTAAAAATAATGAATCGAACAAAAATTACCTAATTTCTTTTACACATATCTGTTCAGGTATAAATGGTTTTCTTTTTTAACCCAGGAGCATTTTCACTGTATCTTAATCAGCCTACAACGGTTTGGAGGTGCTCTAGGAAATTTTGTCGCGTAGAAGATAACTAAATCAAAACCAAAATTCATTTATGTAAACTAGGCTGAGGACCAGCACTTTTTGAACGGTAGACATTCACAAGACAGTCCCCCAAAATGGCCGTCCTTCACCACTTTTTAGTGCTTTAGCTAGCATGAAGAAGTGGTGGAACCAACTCCCCAGCAACACATCTGTCTATTAGGTTAGAAGAACCAGATTTTATACAATTATATCCGAAGTGACTAGATTGTTAATTACAAGTCTCCATAAGTCCATAAGATCAAGACCCTTAACGAAGCCGAAAGGCACTTGTTTTCCCCGTCATTGCGATCACTTTTTGTTCTAGACCATACCTTACCATACAGGAGCCTTCTAGTTACGAAGATTTTGGGGGTCAAAGTTTTTTTTTTAATACATGTATTCAAGGTAAGATTTTTACTTTAAACACCTCCACGACCCCCGTACTATACAATCCATCCATCACCACAATGTTTTGAGTGCGTTACATTGATTCCTACCGTAAAACGTGATTTTTCACCCAAAAATAAGTCGTTTCCCAGCAATATTTTTTGTGTAAAGTTACTTAGTTTGATGTACATAATGCTTGGTTGACGGCTTCGTAAAGGGTCTTGTTACACCCAATTACCTAGGTATCACCTATCTACATAGCTACCTACTAAGACACGTGGTAATATCTGAACTACATAGTATTATCACATTCCTATCAAGATAACCACAAAACAATCAATATACTGGCCCTGACACAAATACTAACAGCTGTAGGTATTATCTATTAGTAGTATTATATTATATATCTAGTTAGGAAACGTAAGTTGTAGAGGTATAATACTTGTCGATAGACAACTAATGTCCATTCAGATGGGTCTAGCTTGTGATGTGGCGGAGCAACCGGTTGCTTAGTAGTTGTCTGGTGATGGGAGATAGGGAAAGATGCTAGCACTCTTGCAGGTGATGTAATTTTTAAACGTGCTCTTAAAAGCAAATGTGTGGAGCTACGGTTCCTTTTTAGTGTTTCGTACCCGAAGGACTCCGCTGTCCGTCCGTCCGTAGATCTGTCTATCAGCGGGCTGTATCTCATGATCCTTAATAGGTAGACAATTGAATTTTTCTTTGATGTTTATTTCTGTTGCCGCTATAAATAACAAAAAATGTTTAAAAACCAATTAAAACTTAAAGGCGTGAGTCCGACTCGCCCTTGCCCGTTTTTTTTTCTACTACTAGCTTTAAAATTTTAAAATATAGTACAATATGGCATTGCTAGTCAACAAAACTATTATTATAACGTTATCGCAAAAACCAGTCCGGTCTGAGATAAATCAGTTAATAATTAATATGGAGTCATTTTTACGTCGGCTCATCAGAACTAAGTCTGAAACTATGGATAGTCGAGCAAGTGCTCAAAAGACCTATGTCTTGATTTTGGACAAAAATAAAACTGGATTTTATGTTTTTTTTTTAAAGTTTCTGGGTAACAATCAAAAAGAAAAATGTGGTTAATAAGGTTCATAAACTGTTCCGTCTATATCTAAATATTTATGTACAATCGTTTTTCCGTCCAAACTTTGTGCTATTTCTGGCCACGCCACTCCATCACAATATCTAAATATATTAATACCAGCATGTAACTTTAAACCTTACATCACACTTCGAAAGTGTTACATCCTCAACCTACACCCTGTAGATTCGGGGTTCATTGTTAGGTCAGGGTCATTGACCGGACAATTGACCAAGGCCTTACTTTGAAGTTAATTATGTTAGTTGTGACTACTTAACTTTACGTAAAAATTATTGCTGGGAAACGACTTTTTTTTTGGGATGCACTTTTACCGTAGGACCCAATGTAACTCACTCAGAACATTTTGCTGATGGATGGATTGAATAGAACGGGGGTCGTGGAGGTGTTTAAAGAAAATATGTTACTTTAGCACGTACTAAAAAAAAAACCTTGTGAAAAAGTTGGAGCTTTGACTTCCAATACCTCCGTAAAGTCTCCAATATCGTCCATTAGGTATGGTGTAGAACAAAAAAAAAAATCGCAATGACGGGGAAACAAGTGACTTTCGGCTTCATAAAGGGTCTAGTTACACCCTTTATATGATTTGCTATTTTTGTGTCGTCTTCTTCTTAGCGCTGTACCACTAGTTTGGCGCTTTCAATAGTATCCAATCAGTTCCTGTAATGAACAAACAACAGGACATGATAGGTACACTATATACATGATTACATGATGCACTTAAATAGTGGTGGCTCCATAGTTTATGGAACAGCACCACATTTGCATGTTTGAGTTTTTTTCATATACAAAAGTAGTAAGTATTCTTCCAAAATTTTCTGAAAGAATGAGTACAGTTAGAGAAAGTAAAAAAAGTAAAGAAAAAGAAGTCGTTGAAGTTTATCAATTTAACACACTTGGTCAATTTGGCGCTTTATAAATTAAATCCATTTCTTTCAAGTTCCCATATTACAGTCGCAAGTTACCAAACACGAAATAAATACAAATCACAATATAAAAATAAATATAATATCACCAAATCAGAAATACCTACAATATCAAGAAAATCATGTAAAATTAACAAAAAAAATAATAATAATAAATAAAAAAGCCTTTATTTCTTGCAATTTACAGTGTTTTTCTTATTACTAGTAGGTATATTAATTGGTTAGTTAAACTCAGATTAATTGGTAATTTTATTAGTTTCTATCTAAATATATCTATATAACGGATTTATGCAAGAACCCCAGATAGGGTGAAGGCCCTCCAAAGATGCCCACTTGTCTCTGAAATTAATAATATAAAATACAAATAAAAGCTTACGGCAAATTTTGGACAAAAAAATAACTATAGCTACTCATATACTATACATAAAGCTATTTGATTCAAGCTCATTTCTATGACTCTGTTAAAATACTGAAGAAAACTGGCCATCCCATTAGATAAACTCGTAATTGCATTGAAATTGCAATGTTTATACAATAGGTTCATCTGTCGGACAGGACGGTCGGCGCTAAGTTCAAGGGCAGCGTTTGGCTGGACACTCAGGACTATTTACGTTATTAATGTACCATGAGCACATTCATGCCCTATTTAGTTGTGGGTTAGACAGGAATGGTGGTGAGATTGTGACGTAATTTGTCGAAAATGACGTAGGTTTTCAGTTTTTTAGTATTAACAAAAAAGATATGTTGTAAAAGTATAATTGGTAACAGGTGGTTTTTATTGAAAACAGAATTGACTAGATATTAATAGGGTTTTTTTTTAAGAGATGGCACCCTTTATTTTTTTACCTAGTTGCATGCCGAGTTAGATCAGTTATTATGGTTAATTAAATTAGTTATACTATACGATACCAACTTTTATCTACTAAGCAGGTACTAGATAGTTACTTAATACCTTTGTCATCGAAAGGAAACCGTTTTTTTCTGTAGTTAGCTTTGTAACGATATTAAATTCGACCAGCTACCTACAGGCATTCGATATTCAAATCGACATCCTCGCCCAAATCTATATCAATAATTCACGCTGTTTCAATTGCACGTTGTTTTTCTCTGAGGGTCCAGATGTTTAGAGTATTTAGAGCGGTGAGTGCCGACGGCATGACGCTTTATTCAGGAGACACATATAAGAAAAGCTTGCCATTAGTATCCTAATCCTATCCTATATTAATAATTTCCCATCTATACAATTAAATGAATGATATTTCTTTATTTATTTAAATATTAAAAAGTAAGTAATGAAAATGAATAAGCATGCATATCTTTAGCCTCGACATTATAAAAGCGCATATACTAAAACCTCATTTCGTCACAAAAGAAGATTTGTAATTAGCAATACAAGACAGATACATAAATTTGACGTATACATAGTAGGTATATAGTATACTTACGTCAAGTCGGACAATAGAGGTCCAAACACAAGGTCAAAGGTCCAGCTGGACGTCTATTATTGTACAAGGGTAGGTTCTCACGTTGTGTAGTAGGTAGTAAACAATTGTTGCGTGGATCGTATGTTTACGCTGACAAGAAGTAAGGCGATGAGTAGTGTTCAGTTTACATAGTCAACTTGTTTTCTGTTTTTTACATTATTATCAAAAATCTAGCCTTTTTCACACGAGTAGGCAGAAACTAGGAAAAAAAAACTAACTCAACTAACTACGTTAGTTCCTTTTAGGCCAATTTAGTCAGCGCATGCTATTGAAAAAAAAATTGTTAGAAAAAGAAAAATAAGTACATCTAAAATATTACCTGCGAAACAGTGGAAATGTTACTGCCTAAAAATAGAATGAAGAAACTATAGAATTAAATAAGAGTAGTGGTTTTTGAAAAAAAACTGTGCTAACTTTCAATATTTTTCCTTCAGTAATATTGTCTATATTAAACAAATATAGTAGGTATTTGTTTAATGAGAATTGAAAGTCACTTAGTTTATTAAGAACGCTGAAAATAAAAATACGTTTCTACTATATACACCTAGTCACATTAGTTTTGTATGTGTTTATCTCAACTATCAAGCCAAATAAGTTTCCGCCGGGTAAGTAATTGTATTTCAGTTCAATAAAAAAATCGTTTATGCTGATTGATTATAAAAAGAGGTCGGATATTGTCAAAAAAAAAGATGGCCTATGTACTTTCCCAGGATATAACCTATTTCCTTATCACATTTCATTAAGATCCGATCAGCCGTTTAGTTGTGAAAAGGTAGCAAATAAACAGAGTAACTAACTTTCGCACTTATAATACGAGTATTGCTATGGATGGTACAATTAGAAATTATTTTTAAGTTAAGCAATTGTGATATTGATTATTGGTGTTATGTTTAAGGACAGGTATTATTCAATTTGAGAGCAGCGGTGGCCCAGTGGTGGCGGCCCCGACTTACAAACAGTAAGTTGTGAGTTCGAAACCAGGCAGGCGCATTACTTTGTGTAATTTATTTCATCACCACTGCTCTCAAAACGGTGAAGAAAAGCATCGTGAGGAAACCGGCATGTCCTAGAACCAAAAATTCGAAGACATGTGACATCTACTCGTACCAGCCAACCAACCCATTCCCTCTCATAGAGAGGAGGCCGTGTGTCCCAGCAGTGGGAACATTATAGGCTGATTATGCTATGCTATGCTTATGCTATATTATTCTTTTATCCGTACAAGAAGAATTCTGTAACACTTGATAAAATGCACATGTATACTTGTGCGTTTACGGTGTATACCTATGTGTATACCTAACCATCACTGCAAGCAAAGCTGAAGTTAAGCAATAAACTCATAATCAACAATCTATCAAGGCATCGACTCACCGACACACAACACCCTAACATCTATATCCAACTACCCACCTAAAATCAATGTCCAATTAGTAATTTGAATAAGGAGCCACTCGGTCACCAAACCAATTACCGGGCATACAATCGATGCATGCCCGAATCGATGCCTGGATGTCAAGGTCAGTATTGCTCATTGATACAATATTCGTGGTATTAACAGATAGTCTATAGGTCAGATTAGGTAGGGCTTTGTACGGTGCTTATGCCGTCCGTGTCTGTTCTAGACTAGATGAAATAGTGACTAGACATAGAATATGGCAACTGCATTAAAATCTGGCTTTATTTGTAAAGGAAAATTCGTGATGCAAAAATAGAACCATCATCTGCCTAGCCTTTTCCCAATTATGTTGCGGTCGGCCAGTCTACTCGGATGCAGCTGAATACCATTATTTTCCATGGAGCGACTGCCTAGAAAAATAGAATATTGGAGATAAAAGAAGGCCTAAGCAATAATTTCGAAACAATTTAGTTTGTGCTATGGAGCATAGGTGTAAAATTAACCGATCATGCATGTTCGCGAAACACTACACTGCGCAACAAAACGCAAATCGTAGACATAGCTCAAAAGGCTGCCCAACTTATAGGACTGGGCAGGACATGTCTGTCGCATGCCGAACGACCTTTGGGCCCGTAAAGCTCAGGATCTGAAATAGAGACACGGGGTCGCGGCAGACCACGAAAGAGATGGCGAGACGAACTGGATGTCTTCCTTGAGAATTGGAAAGTAGCAGCACAGAATCGTGACCGTTGGAAGGAATGGGGGAGATCTATGCCCAGCAGTGGGACAATATGGGCTAGCTATAATAATAATAATTGGTCTGTCACAGATATTTTTTTCTCTTAATCTTTTTGCCCTATAAGCTTAAAAACCATCACTAGCTTCCAGCCCTTGTCCCATCTTAATTGGGGAAGGCTAACACGTTTTTTTCTTTCGTTCTCCTCTGCTAATCGTGACGTCTATAAGCTTAAAAACCAAATATTAAATTAATGCAAAGAAAACTGCAGTCGTAACGCACAGAAAATCCACTGTGTTTCCTCGGCTCCTAAAGGCGGCGCTAGCCATTTACCGTCGGCTGTCTTGGCAACAATATTTTATTAGATACTAGCGACACGCCCCGTCTTCGCACGAGTGCATTTTTATATATATAAAACTCCCTCTCGAATCACTCTATCTATTAAAAAAACCGCATCAAAATCCGTTGCGTAGTTTTAAAGATCTAAGCATACATAGGGACAGACAGCGGGAAGCGACTTTGTTTTATACTATGTAGTGACTCGTATAAAATTAACACGGAATCCTCCGTAACAAAATGTAGCTACGAAACAATTCACAAAATCGTGATTTTTTTCACTTGAAAACATACAAAATATAGCTAAAATTATTGCAACAAACAATCAAACCACATGTTTACGTCCCAAATACTTGTACAAGTTGATATTGCCGTTGAGAACAACGTGTACAGAGAGTACGTCAATCAAATCTCGGTAACGGACAAGAATAGCCCCGGTCAGCAAGGACGTTGCCCCTACTAACTTACTGACACGAATAATTTCAGATAATAATTATAATAATAGGTCAGGGTTTTAGGGTTATTATACTTCTTATATTACAGTGAGTGTAGAATTATTTGAGTTTAGTATGGACTTAATCTTACAAACTACAAATAGATCTAAAATAATATTAAAATTGATTACATCCAAGTATCAAAATGGAAAAAGAATTACATTGAATAATTAGTGTAGAATTAGGTAAATTCTACAAAATGTAAACCAGGTGTTCATTTTTGGTTCATTCGGTGTTTTCACTTTTGATCGATTCATTTTGTGTTCAAATGTTTCTTTTCGAGTGAAGGAAGACGAAATGCAAAACCAAAAGCAATTTCGCATGATCGTTTATACTATGACAAATAAATACCAAAACTATTATCGAAACAGGTGTTAGTGATGTTTCATTTTCCAAATTAATATGCTAGGGAACGATTTTATGCCTACAGTATTTTTATAGGTGCAATTTAACAGATTTTTCAATATTTTAAATAAAATCATTGCAAGATTACAACGGTTTGTTTTACTATTGACTGGGGTAGGAAATGCAAAAAAAAACCTGTCTAGGTACTTACTCCTTGAATGTAAATAGCTACAAGG
Source organism: Eugnorisma glareosa (assembly GCA_947578425.1). NCBI lineage: Eukaryota > Metazoa > Arthropoda > Insecta > Lepidoptera > Noctuidae > Eugnorisma > Eugnorisma glareosa. The sequence continues at coordinate 4,445,633 of OX387981.1, forward strand.
AAAATAAGTTAGGTTTAACAATCAGTGTGTGTCGACGTAAATAGACGTTCCTAATGGGAGTAAAAGTATCCTTAGAGAAGCCGAAAGGCTCTTGTTCTCCACGTCATTTTTGTTCTAGATCAAACCTGGGAATCTTCTAGTTACGGAGATATTGGGGGTCAAATTTGAAACTTATTAACAGTTTTTTTTTTATTTTTAATACAAGTTTTAATGTTATAATTTTACTTTAAATACCTCCATTTCCTCTGTACTATTCAATGCAGCCATCAGCACAATTTTTTGAGTGCGTTACATAGGTCTTACCGTAAAACATGATTTTTCACCCTAAAAAAAGTCGTATCCCAGCAATATTTTCTTCGTATTAATTACTTAGTTTGATGTTCAGAATGCTTGGTTGACGGTTTCGCGAAGGGTGCATTTACACATTGTATGTTATATCAATGTAGGACATCAATGAACTTACCTATTCGCAATTTTGTTACTTCGGCATAATCGACTAAATGTTGAAATAAACAACGGATCTCACTCATCGCTCCGAAATCGACTTCTCTTAGTAACGCCATGCGTATTGTCAGGGCCATTTAATTGTAGTGGGCGAGGGCCATCGTGTTTGTGGGCGATTTGTCCAGCAGTGGGACTGTGGCCTTGACCTCACTTCTCAGCTGTTTGCAAGGACGTTGAGAGGACATGTTCGTTTGTAACTTTTGTTAGTGACAATGTCTATACATTGTCACTAACAAAAGTATAGTAAAATATATTGTAAAATGTCACCAATACCTATGTATTGGTGACATTTTACAATATATTTTGTTCCTATACAGCTCGTGACTAAATAATAACAACTGCTCGGGTCGGTCTTCAGATTAAGCCGCGCTTGCCTAGGTTGCTCCGTGGATCGGTCACCACCCGTTAAGCCGTTGGTCCCGGCTGTCATTTGTAGATCTTTGACAGTGGTTACTGTTAGGCAGTGGCCCGAAATTCTGACAAGCAGTATTACCGAGGGGTATCGTATTACCCAGTACTAACTGGGTTGTGGAGGTCAGATAGGCAGTCGCTCCATGTAAAATACTGGTATTCAGCTGCATCCGGTTAGACTGGAAGCCGACCCAAAATAGTTGGAGAAAGGCTCGGCAGATGATGATTGTGCACATACCATGAGGAGCAAAGTGTTCTAAACCATTTTCAGTGATTCCATCTTTGGAGTTTCTCTGTTAACTGATCTGTTAACTAATGATAAGTATAAGAAATCATAACTAATATTAAAGAAGCAAAAGTGATTTTGTTTGTTACCTTTTCACGTCTAAACCACTGACCGATCATCCTGAAATTTTGTATATAGCTTGTCAGGTGTACAGAAACGGACACCGGGGACACACATGTGAAATAAAATATTTTGTCAAAGGTCTCAAGTTCGAATCCAAGACATGTCTTGGATGAACTCGAGACCTATGACTTGGCAGTCCGACGGTCACACCACTAGACCATCACTGTCTTAATTAATTATTACTTAAATAGGTGACACATAAATAGTATTAGTGGCAATTCGCAACACGACAAACAACAAATGCTGTTAATATCTTAATTATAATAAATGATTACCAACGTAATCCACATAAAATATTATGCATAATAGTCGATGTCAAAATAAATAAAACAGTAGTATCTTATTATAATTATCTAATAAACAGAAACATAAAATCACGCCTATAATCCCCGAAGGGTAGGCAGAGGTGTACCCAATAGAACACATACATTTCGCCAGTTATGTATTAAGTCCCATGTAATATCCAGCCTATTGCCATCAACCGGGCACAAATCCAGACTCAGAGGCTGCTACTGAGAAATTCCTTAATATACCTGATATATATATATTTTTGATAACGTAAAAATTCGTTATTTATTAGAAAATTGCCTTCTTAATAAACACATAAAAAACATCAAAATCATCATTCATTCATTTCATTTATATAAAATATTTCCTATCACGTTATTCCACCCTAGCTACGCCGCCCGCCCTAGCTTCGCCGCCCGTCGCCCGCTCGCCGTCGGCACGTGCAAACACCTTCGTTTTATGTAACACAGCCTTCCTGGAATGCACTTTACAGGTTTTACAGAAAGGCACATGTTGTTTGCTGAAAAATATGTGAGGAATATAAGTTTATTATGTAGGTTGTATAATGTAAAACGATTTTGTTATAATTTAACTTATTATAGCAGATTTTCATTAGCTACTAGCTGTTGCTCCTGCTTCGCTCTCGTTTTGATCGGTAATTATCGCACGGGCACGTTGTAAATATTGCTTAAGGCACTCGGGGATAATGTAGCTTACTGTTAGTGAAAGAATTTTCAAAATCTGTTCAGTAGATCCAGAGATTACCCCCTACAACCTCACAAATTGTACCTCTTTATAATATTATAATATTATAATTTTTAATTTATAATTTATTGGTTAATGCAGTCATGAAGGATTTTAAACATATAACTAATTAATCTTATTGTTATGGTACGTCTCGTGAAAATTCACGTAGATTAGAAATGTGGAATTTTAAAAACAAAAGGAATACAAAAACCGAAAAATTTTCTAAACAAATAAGTAAAATTGAAGTGTTTATTTGTAATTCGCAAATAACAGCTTTTTACTGAATGCATAATTTTGAAATTATATGCGGTACTTACAACAAAAAACGGCTGGACCGATTTCGATGGGACTTTTACTGGCAGACAGCTGATGTTATAAGGAAGAACTAGGTTACTTTAGAAAAAGGTTTAAAGTTCCGTGCAAAAATAAAACCCTTGAAATTATTAACTAAATCCGTTTGAAATATAAGTAACATTTTATAATGATTTCACGCGGACGAAGGCCACTGCTAGTTCAAATTAAAAAAAAAACGTGACATAATCTTTTAAGAATAATTGAAAGTTTTTTTTCAATTACTCTTTTAATTGAATAATTTCGCCCTTCCTGAGCATATTAAAACCAATCGCGTATTATTTATTAGCAGAATAGACATACTTTTGTTAATTCCAAAGTTATACTTAACTAGCTTTTGTCCGTGGCTTTGCTCGCCCTAATTTAGAATTTGACAATCATTTCGGGTTGTACTCTACTTGTAAGAATATAATTCAATCATAGTTCGAAAGACACGTGGCGCCATCTATTATCATAAGAACGTTATTGTTGTTTTTCTCGGGAACAGTTCTTTTTTCGGGATGAAAGGTAGGCTTACACACGTGAAATAAAATATTTGACGTTTTTGTTTTATTTTGTGTGAAACCACAATACAAAACTCTTCCGATTTTTTCTTCACCTACGAAAACCTGCATATATACTAGAACCTAACTACCCCAGCTAATAACCCTATTAAAATCAATACCTATACCTCGTAGTCACCTGCGTAATTAATTCATTTTAAGACGACGACGCGGCGTCGCCGCATCCCCTTAGAAGCAACATTTGCATATTACAAAGTATGGAAGTTCGCTAACGAAGTGCGCGGGTGGAAGGGGGCGAAAGGGGGTGAGAGGGGGCGTCTAAGGTTGCTGGTGTAAGACGGGGAATTGGGTGCAGGGACGGACTTGGGATAAAGTTTTTGGGTCGCTTTTGTGTCGGTAATGCGTGTACGAATAGATAATCGGGGCGTTTCTGCGGATGAATTCGTTTGATTAATTAGAAATGGATCAGTGTGTATTAGAATTAGACCAAATGGTTACTATCATGTACGTAAGATAAATTCATCCCGATAAGTCTACTGTTTCAGCAATGAATACTAAAAATCTGTGAATTTAAAACAGGAATTGTTGATCGTGGTATGTAAAGATAATATCTTACAATATCTTTGCTGTTCCGCACGCAAAATACGCGCTTAGACGTGGAGTTGCGGACACCAGCCCGCTATACAATACAATATACAATCTTTGCTGTCCACCTTCACACAATATTTTTTGGGTTATTAATATTTCTACCTAGTTCTTTTTTATAATTATAATAATGCTTTATTTCCAAGTTTACAATTTCGCAGATTAGCACTATGTAGAACAGACTATATGTATAGGTCTAAAAATTGTAAAAATCCCACTAAGTTTAAACCTCTGGCACCCAAGCTAAGATTAAACTTGTGTTATGGCTGTCACGGCTCTCTCTTTAAACATTTACCAAGATAATTTAAGCAAGTTTGGAGTTACATAGTGATTACTGTCACTAGCGATTTCTGGAGCAAGCAGTATAGAAAGTTTAATGCAAAAACAGAAAGAATACATTAAAAAATATTTAAAAAACTTAAAACTGTAAACTGTAGCCATTCTCCGAGTGTGTGTATGAGTGTGTATGTGTGTGTGTGTGTGCGCGTGAGTGTGTGCGTGTGTGTGTGTAAGCGCGGGCCCACTGCATATGTTTGCCCTATAATGTGGAGTGCAAGAAATAAATAAGTCGATAAGAGTAACTTTCCTAATAACTTTTCTGTCTCCTCATACAGTTTAAAATCAATCAACTCATCTTATCACACTGCTAGATATATTAAGCATCTCCTAAATTGCATTACAACACCTAGGTCTCCATTTTCCTAATCCAGTCTGATCAGCTTGTGCGAAAGTAGTCGGTAGTCAGTGGACCGAATGTCTGACATCAAGTCTTACCTTCTACCTACTTACTAACTGGGTTGTGGAGGTCAGATAGGCAGTCGTTCCATCTAGAATACATCTATTTAGCTGCATCTGGTTAGATTGGAAGCCGACCTCAACATGTTTGGGAAAAGGCTAGGCAGATGATGATGAAATGGGTGAACATGGACGAGGCAAAAGGAGTATGTAAGGATCATAGCAGGTGGCCTTCTGTGGCTTCCCCATGGGAACTAGGCGTGAGTTTATGTATGTATAAAGGGTGTAACAAGACCCTTAACGAAGCCGAAAGGCACTTGTTCTCCCCATCATTGCAATCATTTTTTTGTTCCAGTCTAGACCATCCTGGGAACCTTCTAGTTACGGAGATATTGGGGGTCCAAATTCCAACTTTTTGACAAGTTTTTTTTTTTAAACATATTTTTAATGTGAGATTTTTTCTTTAAACACCTCCACGACCCCCGTACTAATCAATCCATCCATCAGCACAATGTTTTGAGTGCGTGTCGTTAAGTCCTACGGTGGGACTGGGAAACGTGATTTTTCACCCCAAAAAAAAAAGTCGTTTCCCAGCAATAATTTTTGCAAAAAGTTACTTAATTTGATGCTGTACATAATGCTTGGTTAACGGCTTCGTTAAGGGTCTTGTTACACCCTGTATATGTAAAAATATATTCATTTCCACGTATTCTATAGGTACAATCAAAAGTTTCAAACTACCTGCAATGTTTAATATAAAAACAGTAGTTTGCATAATTATATTCCAGCACGCTTTGAAAGTATTTTAAATGAGCTTCGCGTGCATTTTCTGTTTAATTTTACTTGTGAAATATGACGGTCGGGTATTATTTTTGTGAAATTGTAATGACAATTACAACTAAGAAAAAATATAAAGGGTGTTACAAGACCCTTAACGAAGCTGAAATGCACTTGTTCTCCCCGTCAGTATGATATATTTTTTTGTTTTTGACCATACCTGGGAACCGTCTAGTTACGGAGATATTAGGGGTTAAAGTTCCAACTTTTTCACAAGTTTTTATTTGAATACTTGTTTTTAATGGAAGTATTTTAAACACCTCCACGACCCCCGTACTGTTCAATCGATCCATCAGCACAATGTTTTGAGTGCGTTACATTAAGTCCTACCGTAAAACGAGATTTTTTACCCCGAAAAAAAAGACATTTTGCAGCAATATTTTTTTCGTAAAGTTACTTAGTTTGATGTACAGAATGCTTGGTTGACGGCTTCGTGAAGGGTTTGTTTACACCCTGTATGTTGTCGTATTTTAGTAGAGGCAAGAACAGTTAAACACGTGGTTGTAGTCAGTATCGTGCCTAGTAAAGGCCAACAATACGCCAAGACTGTTCAGAAGCCCTAATATCATGAAGAGTATTTTATATGGGCAAGTCAAGCTTGTAGGCTTATATGAAAATATCGCCACTAGTTTTAGTAATTAGGTAAGGTAATATCTGCCGTGTCGACGGCGCGTTCGTGTTCCACGCGCGCCTCAAAGAGAGTCAGCAAACAGGAAGGGGTCCGAAAGGACCGATGCCTGCCAGGGTTGCGGGACTGTTTGAAAGAGATACCGCGGCCCTGGAACACAAAGGGCAAAGGAAGGAACATGGATGGGTTTTAGTCAGTAAAAGTCGGACACTCCCTCCTGCTCAGCCCAGAGCGGGAGGGGTTATTTGATGATTTTCCATCGGTACAAAAAAAAAAAAGGTAAGGTAATATCTGATTGTCAACATGTCAGCACAAACAGATTTTCAAGGCCGCTACAGAAAACCATTGAGTTCTGAAGTGAATTGTTATCATCAGCACCTTCTCAATTATGTTAATGCCTATTTTACATCTTAGTCACTAGCCTTGAACGGCCGTTTTCAATAGCTTACTAACAGATAACGCAACGTTGCTATCTTAGATAAACAGTTAAAGTAACATCAACTGTCAACCCTCCGAAAGACAGATAAGTGACATGGATAGGATTCATGTCAATTCATCCCTAACTTTATATAAAGAAATATCGATAGCTACTAGAGTAGGAATATTAACTAACCGTTATACGTAAGTAAGTTATAGAAAACGGCCGTAAATCACTCAAAAAGACGAATTATAACTAACACACAATTCTTATTACTTACAGAACCGCGAACACAGCACAAAATTAAATCAACCACCCCAAGTCCGTCCCATGCCACCTCGAAAGCGGAGAAAGATGAAGGAAATGAAAATGTACGTCGCAAAAAGGGGGGAACACCCCCCTACACCCCGCAGAAGTGGAAAGCCCGAAAATTCTATAAAGAGGGGAGTTGGGACTCGATACCTTTTGTACGATAAGCCCTTTCTCCCCTCGCCCTAAGGAAGAGGAGGGGCGGGAAAAGCGGAAACATTACTCTAACTGACGTCTCCGCACTTCTTATCAGTCTTGAATAATTTCCTTCGTTTTGAAGGCGTGATGCGGGCCGTTTTGTTCGAAGGGTAGTTTGGTAAATAATTTTCTGAGGTATCGGTATTGTTAAGTTTAAGGGATGTAGTAGGGGTAGGCCTCCTCAGTAGCGCGGGGATGTTTTAAAGGGTGAATCATGTTCAGGTAGTCATTTTAAGATGCGGGGATGTGGGCTTATTTCGAAAATTTATGGCGTTTACCACTTTGATGTAAGCCATCCGATTTCTTCAAGAACTGCTTTGGGTGTAGTGCCGTACCATCTAAAGCTGGGTACAGATTATTAACAAAACAATATGATACAAACCATTTTCCTTAAGCCAAGTTGCACGTAGCGTGCGCACAATTGTTTTTAGCGTTTCACACATTTCAATTTAAAATGTATGGAAAATGTTGCATTACGTGTTGTTTTACCAACAGTCTGCACCCGGCTTAAGACGTTCATGAAGAATACGGTCTTAATTCAGATAAATAATGTGAATTATCAATAAACAAACGAAACATAACTACGTTAGGTACACCAGGCGTGTATTTCCCCGAAGGGCACAGGTATATTTATCATTAGTACACCTGCATCTGTATTTTGCCAGTTATGTTTAAATTCCATCTTATAGGGGTCAAGCCTATTGCCATCAAACAATCGTCCTTTACGATCGTTTGTCGTTCATCGTTCTTTCCGCGAAACTCCGCGAGAAATTATAGTATAAAATTATTACTTCCATATTTGAATTGGATTTTGTTAACTATTTCAAGCGTTTTCTTATTATTTTCCAAAAATGAAAGTAGCCTAATTACTTTTATTTTCATTATTACTCCTTATAATATAAGATATCCGCCGGTAAAAGTCCCGTCAAAATTGGTGCAGCCGTTTCGGAGATTAGCCGGAACAAACAAACAAAAGGACGGACACACAAATTTAAAAAAAGTGCTTATTTGTTAAAAGTATTGTATGTACTGTTATGTTTAACTTAGAAACACACACTTCAATTTTATTTATTACTAGCTGTTGCCCGCGGCTTCGCTCGCGTTTTGGTCGGAAATTATTCCACGGGCACGTTGTAAATATAGCCTATAGTACTCGGGGATAATATAGCTTTCTATTAGTGAAAGAATTTTCAAAATCGGTTCAGTAGATCTAGAAATTACCCACTATAACCTCACAAACTTTACCTCTTTATAATATTATAGTATATAAATACTATAAGATTTAGAACTTACTGTTTAATGAAGTCATGAAGGATTTTAAACAAATACCTAACTAATAAATCCTAAAAAAATGTTTGTAAGTTTATATGTAGGGTCTACATAGAAACTTACAAACATAGAAACAAATTTTACCTCTTTATAATATTATGATTCTCACGAAAAAGTAAAGTAATAAAATAGACATGCTATTTGAAAACATGTTTTAAATCCCACACAATATTAATACAAGTTACTTATTCTACTATACGTCCATTCCTTTCAAAAGTCGAGCATCGGACCCACGACCTGTCGGTCATAGAACTTGATCAAAACAGGTTGAATAACTCTACAAAAATACTTTTTTTATCTTTTCAAAGCGTTTTTAATTCCCATTCCTTGAAAACGAGCTTTCTTTTACGAAAGATAAGACTTGTTGTCAAAGAATGTATAAGGGAACAACCGGTTTTTGAAACGATGGTTTTGACTTATCATTTTTTATATGGATTTGTTAATGTTTTTTGTATTTCATTTTATTTGGAAAATAATTATTCCCGTGCAGATTTTAGATAGCAAACAGTGGGGTGCCTAGGGGTAAACATTACAGCAAGCTAGGGCAAACTGTCTGAGCAGACACCTTCAAATTATGAAGTGAACTATGTGACAAGAGCAAGCAGAGCTTTTGAGCGTGTATGAAGGTACCGCCATTGATTGCGATATCGTGTTTTGGGAATATTTTAATTTTTTACAATGTTTGGGTTCAGTGTTAGGGTTCCGTGCAAAAGGTGTAAAAACGGGACCCTAAGACTCCACTGTCCGTCTGTCAGTCTGTCTGGCTGTCACCAGGATGTATCTCATGAACCGTGATAGCTAGACAGTTCAAATTTTCACAGATGATATATTTCTGTTGCCGCTTTTTTTTTTCGACAAATACTAAAAACAGAATACAATAAATATTTAAAGGGGGGCCCATACATATTTTTTTTAGATAATATTACGGAACCCTTCGTGCACTTTGCCGGTTTTGGTCCTTAATTTGTTGATCACTACCCATGGTTGACTGTACCACCATTATTCCCTTACGTTCCCTTACGTTACGTTCGGCTGCCTTACGTTCTTAGGGTCCCGGGTTCGAATCCCGGTAGTAGCAAATGTTTGTGTGATGAGCATGGACATTTGTTTCCGAGTCATGGATGATTATATGTATTATAAGTATGCATTTACAAAAAAAAGAGTATCTATGTAGTATTATCAACTATCTGGTGTCCACGACACAAGCCTCGTTGCTTAGTGTGGCACCTAGATGGCGATGTGTGTAATGTCCGGTGACATTTATTTATTCATTTATGTTGCCCACCATTATATCCTTTTTATATACGAGAAGTATAAATAAATAAATTGAGATTGTGATAGATTCATCACCGTATCATAATTTCACATCAGGCAAGTTCCAAAAGCAATACGATCAAGTAAAAAAAAAGACTTTAAAATGATTCAAATAATTTTGATGAAGTCATTATTCGTTGCATTAAACGTATCTTTTTTATTTTTCGTAGCACAAACAGAAAGCAAGTCAAAATGAACTGGAAAAACACCAACCATTTCAGAATTATTTTTTCACGAACTTCGAACTGTCCAATTTATCATAAGAATTAGTAGTGCAAACTATTGGGCATTCGTAATTAATGGACAGCCGAGCCCGCCAAATGAAAAGGGTGGCTGTCTGGCTTCACGAAAATACTGTTATTTTGTTTCGAATTTTCGATTTTAACTGTGGAGGGGGGATTTTTCGGCTGTGTAATGTACTCGTAGGTATGTAGATAGATAGACAACGTGAATTTCGATTTGGGTATCGCGATAACTATTTTAATTTGAATTTTGTTTGCGGAACCCAAATGTATTTTTTTAATTACCAAGTGGAAAAGTCAGAAAGCGGAATATCGTTTATCTCTTATCTCCATGGAGTTTCTTGCCCGTTCTTCTCCATAGAGATCTACGCTAGGGAATGGGCAACTACAGAACTTTCACAGTTTTTATGCCTTGTGACTGGGACTGTAGCTACATTTCAATATTATCTTTGTCTCGACAGTTCAAAAGTGCCTGTAACTGCCTACTTGAAATAAATGCTTTGATTTGATTTGACAGCATTTCTCGATCCCAATAAAAGTGTATCCGTATATATTCCTTCATCAACGTCTTATAAATATTGAAGAGGTCTAACAAAACAACTGGTGTGTACTTACCCGGGAGGTAATTACGTACGGAGGGACGTTCCCTCGCGAATGCCGCCTCATCTTTCCACTTATGCCGAGATTCTCAAACTTGAGAGGTTTGTTCAATAATTTAGAACGTGTTTTGTAGACTCCAGCGAGCGGAGATTATGACATGGATGGAGAATTAAAAATTAAGTTAAACTCTGTGGTTCTTCAAACATATCATGTGTCGTATTTTTAGACGACGAGGAGCTCGTGATGGCAAAATAATAACAGTCGCTCAGGTCGATCTTTAGGTTAAGCCGGTACTTATGCAGTAAATAGATCAATATAGACGCAGGTGATAGGCGGTTTCTGATGCCTAAAAGTTTGAGTCTGACAACCAGTGTTACCAAGGTCGGTAGGTACCAAGGTAGCTATTGTCTTACCCAGTTAGGGTTGAGGTTAGATATGCAGTTACTTCATGTTGAATACTAGTTATTGAACTAGATACAGGTAGATTGGAGGAGCTCGTGGCAAAATAACAACAGCCGCTCGGGTCGATCTTCAGGTTAAGCCGTGCTTGCCTAGGTTGGTCTGTGGATGGGTGACCGCCCATTACATACCGAGTTTTCTCCGTGCCTCGGAAAGCACGTTAAGCCGTTGGTCCCGGCTGTCAACTGTAGATCTTTGACAGTCATTACAGGTAGTCAGTGGCCCAAAAAGTCTCGCAACCAGTCTTACCAAGGGGTATCGTATTATCCAGTACTAACTGGGTTGTGGAGGTTAGATAGGTAGTATTTCCGTGTAGAATACTGTTATTCAGCTGCATCTGGTTAGACTGAAGGCCGACCACAACATAGTTAGGAAAAGGCTTGGCAGATGATGATCAGCTTACTTTCTTATCACCCTTTATGTCTTCTGCGACTGTCATATTTCTTGAAATAATTTAGATATTATCATTGAAGAAGCTAATGGATGGACTGGGAGAAGGATGATATGGCTAGAAAGGAGGTAACTGCTGCATAAGCATAAGCATAATCAGCCTATAATGTTCCCACTGCTGGGACACACGGGCTCCTCTCTATAAGAAGGAATAGGGCCTCGCGGGCCCAGGGCGATTTGGTAGAGGTCACATATCTTCGAATTGTTTGGTTCTAGGACGTGCCGGTTTCCTTTCGATGTTTTCCTTCACAGTTTTGAGAGCAGTGGTGATGAAATAAATTACACAAAGTAATGCGCCTGTCTGGGTTCGAACCCGAGACTTACTATTCGTCGGAGCTGATAGGCCACAGGCAAGCGTACTCGAATTTCATACGACTGTTGTGTTATTGTGAAAAAGTGCATGTGTATAAAAAAAATTGTTTCTTTAGGAAAGTTGTTTGTTATCATGAGTACAATCACGTGTTTAAGTATCGGTCACTAATTACTAGTCACCCTATATACAGAATATCGGATATAATCCTAGTTTCATCACAAAATATAGCAAGGAAACTTTGACAACCACATCCCACCACTAGCATTGTCTTCCGGCACTGAGTGGCTTTATGAAATTCCTAACACGCACATACGTCGTAACGACGCCTCTTATTAGCCAGCTCTGGGTCGAGTCCGGCCCTTTTATGGCTAATCGGGTAATAAGGCCTAGTTTGATTGTATGCCCGTTATTTCTCCTTTGATTGGGTAGTGTTTTATTGGTTTGAGGTCTTATTTTGAAGACATAAAAGTGTTCGAAACGGGCTGATATTGTTTGTGATGACGAAGCGGCTGAAATATTTAAGGTTGGGTTGAAATCGAGAGGCAGAAACTATATCGGGTGAAGGGACATCGACGCACAAACAGTTACGGTGTATTCCCGCTGGCCCCACTGCCATAGCCCAACTGATGGGGCCAACGGGAAAAATGAAAACCGTAGTTTCGCTGGCCCCACTACCCTGCCCTTACACTACCTTGAGATCAGAAAAATTAAGGAATTAAATAAACCTTAATTAGGTCAGCGGGAATTAATAGACATTCCGAATATTCCGATCCATACAGTACCACAGGATTACGGTCTTGTATATTTTCCCTAGCGGCAAAAAAATCACATACATAATATGTTCCCCAAAAAGTACCAGGCTGGCATAAGCTCAAGGTGGTACACACCACGTGTTCAGTGCGTCTTACCGAGCCTTGGTAATTTAGAAAACAAAACAGCTAGTTCCCACAAAACTGCAAATCTAAATGATCAAAAGTTTAGGAACATGTTTTTTTTTAACATAGTTTGGAATTATATTATGGCGAGAAAGGAGGTGACTGATGAAATGACGAGTAATAGAGAGGTATGGAAGAAGAAGACATGCTGCGCCGACCACAAATGAATTGGGATAAGTGCAGGAGAATTATGATGGTTTGGAATGCTATACTGAATCCGTGGGAACGGCTACAAATATTAAAATAATCGTGAGACCATAGCCAGTTATAATTACTACAACTACGTCAGTCGAGCTATTCCAAATCGAGACATCTTAATCCTAATCCTAATTAGCTTCCTAACTATATTAATATTATATTAACATATCAATAAGTTAATTATTAATAATACTAAAAATGCGAAAGTAAGTTTGTTTTTTACATTTTCACGCCTAAACCACTGAACCCATCATCCTGAAATTTTTTATATACGTTTTCAGGTGTACAGAAACGGATATAAGATACCTTTCATCCCGTAAAAAAAATACTGTTCCTGAGGAAAATAACAATAACGTTCTTACGATAATAGATGGTGCCACGTGTCTTTCGAATCATGAATGAATTAACTATTATAGAAACTTCAGTAAACAACACTAACAATACAACCCGAATCGATTGTCCTAAATTAACGCGATCAAAGCCGCGGGAAAAGCTAGTAGTAATATTAAACATAACATTTTTCTATTATACCACCAACATCATCCGAAAGGTTTTTAAAACAGCAGAGAACTAGAATGTAATTTTTGGAATCCTTATTACATGTTCATGTTCGAAGAAATCATTTATATAATAATAATAATAATTTATTGGTAGCACAAGTCTAGGTATTAACAAAATTTTGTGATTGGACCCTCCTTTTAGGCAGATAGTGCCTGTATTAGGAGAGTCCGCTCTTCCATAGCAAGTTGTGTTAGTTATACAACGAGTGAAACGTATAATTTCTATGCTAAAACTATTCAAATTACAAATTAAATTAAGTTAAATTAATACTAATACTAACTTATACTAATGCATGTGTATGTATAAAAGGTGTGTATGAGTGCAGGGTGTAGGTTTATGTGTGAGTATATGTGAGTGAATGAGGGAGAGTGTGAGTGTGTGTATGTGTCAAGGTTTCAGAAATGTTTCGGTATCATTATAGGTAAGGGTTTGTATCCATTCAATTATTATTTTTTTACTTTCATAATAGTTTTTGGGATAAATGTAGATGTATTTATTTATCCTATTATATAGCGCAGCAAATCGTTTAATAAATTGCATACTGGCAAATAGAGTCCTTGTCCTAGGGACATTTAATACCATGTCTTTCCTTCTTTTTCTCAGTATGTTAGCATCATAGGAGAGTGACTTATGTTGTTTTAGTATTATGAGTGTAATGTAAAGTTTCCTGACTGAGAGCAAGTTACAAAGTCGAAATAAGTCTTCAGTAGGATATCTCTTTTTTTTAAATACATGCACTTGATAAGAGCGCGTTGAGCCCTTTCCAGCGCTAGAAATTTGGTTTTGGCTGCACCACCCCAGACAGGTATGCAATAGGAAAGTACAGATTGGACTAGCGCAACATAAATAATTTTTAAAAAATCTTTTTTATGGCCTGAATGATTACCGACAGTCCTCGGAACGACGTATCTAAGAGTTCTGAACATCCAGCTTAATTTCCTGATTCTATTTGCAACCTGCTCAATGTGTGGGTACCATGACAGTCTCTGGTCTACAATAACACCTAGGTACTTAACATGAGGTACTTTGTTGATTGTTGGGCAGTCACAACCGTTGCGAATACTGTTATTGCAGCTATGAATTTTTACACTAAAATCTTCCCCTGGTTGTGTACGTTGGCAGACACTAAAGCAAATATAATTAGTTTTGGTTACGTTTAGCGTTAACAAATTAATTGTTAACCACTTTGCGATCTTTGCCAAGCCCGTTTCAGAGCTAAGCTTAACATTCTGCCAAGTATCCCCAGTGAAGACCACAGCAGTATCATCCGCGTAACAGAATACTTGTGCGTTTGCAACATTAATGTTACAGAGTTCATTGACGTAAATAAGGAACAATGTAGGTCCCAGTACACTACCCTGAGGGACGCCATATGACGTGTACGCGTCTTTATAAGCGTACGCGCATTTAACACTCGAACTATTCCAACTTGCAATCATTCTACTCAAATGATTATAATTTTCAGTCCAAAACATCTTATAAAACTCCATGCGTGACTACCAAAACATGAAGCGAAAATAAATTACCAATTAACTACAAAATTGAACTCCTCCAAGACGCAAAGACTAATTTAATTAAAATTTCAATTAAATTGAAACGTCTTAGATATAATGTTATAGTTTCTGCTCTGTTTATGTAATTTTATACGCACGGCTTGGGGGTGGGTGTCGGTGGGGTACCGCGGCACCCCACCCGGCCCGTGGTGGGATTAACAAGATTCCATTAAAATTATTATAATGTTCTCTATATTATGGGTAAGTAAAGCTTCTTTGGCGTTCGTCTATGTGTGTGTTATGTACTCGGTGAAGACGTGAAATATAATTATTGCTATCGGCATGATCTTTGTGTGTATGTAGTCTTTTTTGTGCGGATTCTGACAAATGTTGGTACATTTCGGCCCAGTAACATAATCTAACAACACATCTTAGGGTACGAATATCTCTATTTTGATAGCAAACAGCATTGCAGTGCAAACAGAAGGCACATGCGCCATTTCTGTAAAAAAATTGAAGCATCGAGAATTTCTTAGGCAACACAGAAAGAACCACGTTTTATTAATCGATTGAATCTTTAATATGTTATTTGCAATAGTCTACCAACAAAGTTATTTCACATTATTTTTACGTTATTTCGCAATATCTCTCGCAGTCCCTAAGTATAAAAATCAACTTAACTTTTATTTCATCCTTTCAAAAACATGCTCTTCTATTTTTTATAACACATTTGCTCGTAAAGGGTCTCTTATTTCACCAATTTCAATATCGTATTGTATCTTACTACGTACTTGTGCGTTATTGTAATGTAAAACGCACGGTTTATCAAGATGCTCCGTCTAAAACGAACGGTACTTTTTTAAATATTAGCAAAGAGTTTTTATGTCAGAAAAGTGATCAACATTTTATGAATAAAATTAACTTTGGGAGATAAAATATAATAAATAAACTTTTAATTCTTATTTTAAATAATTTTGACAATAAATTACAACCATTTATCTGTAATAAAAACCCAAAATTAACAATTTTACAAATTGTTCAAATTTTTATAACTGCTTTAACAAGTGATTAAAGATTTATTCGTTAAAAAAAAGTCCCAGTTTAATTTATTTCCTCGCTAATATGTTATAAAATGTCGTATTGTCATACGACATTTTATAACATATTAGCGAGGTTGTCATATGAGGAGATTGTCATACGACATTTTATAACATATTATTACGTGTGCTTTGATAATTACAGCCTCTGCTTTCTTGTAGCCCTCGCCTACGGCTCGGGCTAGCAATATCGCCTCGGCTGTAATTTTCAACTTACTGCACTTATATCATAATGTACTGTAACTGACTTTATTTTGACATTTTGTATCAAATGTATGACACGAATTTCCGGCATTTATTTCTTCATTATTCCACATAAAAAAATACACACGCGTTGCTTTAGCAACATTTAATTAAAAGTATAAAAATACTCGACTACAAATTGTATTATGTACCTATATATATTATATATTTTAATACGCTTCTCGATAGGTTTGGTTGAAAAAAACTATTAACAAAACTAACTAAAACTATTACAATTTAGCGCCAAAAATCCGCCATTTTGTTTTCTTTGTTACAAACGCCTATCTAAGACACTTGGATTTTTGATACGAATCTTATGATACCTTAATCGTCGAAATCCATCCAGCCATTACACATACGAGGTAATAAAGAAATTTACAAACAAAGAAACATACAAGATACGCGCGAAAAACAATACCTTTCCTTGGCAGTCGGGTAAAAAACTAACAGGTACAACTAAAACTAAAACTTAACTAACACGTAACTTCTCAATATCCCCAAACCTTCTATTCCACCTACACACTACCTTAAAAGCCAGTAAGAAAATCAATAGCGATGTAACATAACGCCACAGTTACTTATTCCCCGCGAAAATAGACGCTTCGCGGGGTGGGATTTCACCCCAAAGCGGTTGGGGGAATGGGGGCCTCGCCACCTGAGACACTTCGAAGACGAAGCACTCAAAATTTCGCTTATATAACATGGATATACAGTGGAATTAATTAGTTTTACGGCGCAAAGTTTTACATGGGGGTCGTGTGATATTTGCATAAGATTCTCTAGGTGTGAGTTAGTTGTTTTCTTGGGGTGAGCTGAGAGAGAACTATGTTAGTTTTGGTGGAATAGCATTAAGATGCTGTATTTGTTCTAAGCATTATAAAAAATAAAAGCGCAAAACGGCAATTGGGTATTTGCCTGAATAAATATATTTAGTCCGTTAGTTAGATTTTCAATAAATATTGGACATGTATTTATTTTAGGGTTCCGTAACCAATGGGTAAAAACAGGACCCTTTTACTATGGACTCGACTGACTGTCTGGCTGCCTGTCACCAGGCTGTATCTCGTGAACCGTGACAGCTGGACAGTTGAAATATTCACTGATGATGTATTTCTGTTGCCGCTATAACAACAAATACAGCCGCTACAAACAAAATAAAATAAATATTTAAGGGGGGCCCCCATTCAACAAACGTGTTCTTTTAAAATAATGGTGTGGAACCCTTCGTGCGCTGGTCCGACTCGCACTGGGCCAGTTTTTTGAATATGTGACAAAAGTGTATTTGGTGATCTAACTGATGATGACGGACAATTTTTTTTTTTTCTTTTTTGTCAAATATCCTATTTAAAAACTTTCAAGAAATAGGCGCCACCGCGTGTAATAAACACCATGTGCATAGGCCTTAAGAAAGACAGTATCGAGGGCTTTATTTTAAACTCCTTACACGTCAAGTACTTAAGTAACATATTATATTTGTTCATTCGTGACGTATTTCTTAATGTTCTGACCTATGTAGTTCCGTGTAACATTTCAGTATATGCTTTAATTTTCTTTTAAGAAAATCATACTATTTATGTGAATTCATTATGAACGTTATTTACAGTATAAAAATAAATCTAAAATAATAATAATATACGTACAAGTACCTATGAAAATGGAAAAAAAAGAATTACAATGCGACAAAAAAAATCAACCACATCGTCGTCAATAGAAAAAGTGCCAAAAGGGCTGGCAGCATTGCCGCGTCGGATGGCGATACTGATTATTTAGCCAAATAAAGGCCAACCCTCTGGTCACGTGAAGTTTATGTTTGAATAATTTCCTGAAAATTTCATACACACACCACACCCTCTTATTAAAATCAAAACATCTTAAACCAACCAGTAACATCTATAAATTACCCTGAATACTAAGAGTTGCAAGCCTCACCCCACAACAAGGGAAATATATTTCGAATTACTGGCAACACAAATAAATCAGGCACTCGCCAACCGACAATATAATCGGGAACTTAGAAACACGTACTTACTTATGAAACCCCACCACCCCGCGCTCCGTTTTGAATTTCGAACAGGTAGGGTTGCAAGACTTGTAAGAATATTTACGAAAGAATATACAATATATTCTTTATATCTGTGGTAACGCGGAGGTGACGGTTCCGACTTGCGAAATATACAGGGTGCAATTTAAGTCATAGGCAATATTTTAATCTAAGGCTCTACTCACGATACTGATTGCATTAGGGCTAATAATTCGCAAATCAAAAATATTATTAATGCAAGTATGGCAAACTTTAAAAATGTAGTATTCACAGTGCAAAGGCTTATTGTTGCAAATAAACACTAAAAGTAATAAAAAAATACTTCGTAAACCCCAATAAGTCTTGAACATCAACATTTTAAAGCGCAGTACAACGCGTAACGAAAAGTAAACAAACATCAAATAATAATAATAAATAGTTTGCGGCCGGCCGGCCGCCCTAATGCAATCAGTTCGTGAGTAGAGCCGTACATTAAAATATTGCCTATGACTTAAATTGCACCCTGTAGATTTCAGGTTCGAACTCCAACAGACATGCACTTTGTAAAATTTATTTCATCATTACTACTCTCAAAATGCTGTAAGACAACATAGTGAGGAAGCCCGTAGTTCTGGTGGCTTACAATGACGTCATAAAGCAGGAGTAATTCTAGTGGGGGAAAGAGATAGTGCTAGACGACATGTATAAGTCTGTCTCTTGCCCACACTGGAATTACTCCTGGATTAAGAGGACATAGTAAGCCCCCTGGAACCAAAAACTCGAAGACTCATGACATTCTCCAACCAGCACCGTGTCCGCGTGATGAATAACAGCCCACTCTCACTCACAAATCATTTTTAGCAATTGCTTAGAGTGTGCCACAAGTTTCTTTGACGCTACTTGCGATGCAATGGTACTTAGCGAAGGATAGAAGGTGTGTTTCGAATGACCAACGTCAAACACGGAGACCCCTCCGTGGCATCACTTGGGCCCATCAGAATACGAGCGCAGTAACATTTAACTTTAAATGTTACAGCACCATGCTGAGATCTTCTTGGCCTCGGACAGTACCAGTTTAGTTTTTGGTTGTTTTCTTTTAATTTAATTTTGTTTTATTGTTTTGTACTGTGCGAGTCAAATAATTACTTTTTCCTTTTTTTGCATATACCGCAAACAATGAAAGGTGTGGATTAAAAAAAAAAAAACATTCTAATTGCATTCTTAATTCTAGTTACTGACAACCCTATCGGACAAGCGAGAACCAGAACAAAGTTAGATTGAGGACGAACGAACCGACGACGTTCGGTTCTTAAGACTCGCTGCGGACGCCGCGTTTGAATGCAAGTGTTTTGGTGCAAGAAACGTGGCCATATTTGAAGAGAACGAGTTGGTCGAGGTGTAGCTGTGTTTTATTAATAAGAGGTCGTGTCTTAATAACAGCCGCCCTGGTTGATCGGTCAGTCGGTCGATCATTAGGTTAAGCTTCGCTTACCTAGGTTGGTCCTTGGATTGGTGACCACTCATTACATACCGAGTTTCCTCCGTACCTCGGAAAGTACGCTAAGCCGTTGGTCCCGGCAGTCAATTGCAGATCTTTGACAGTCGTTGCAGGTAGTCAGTGCAGGCACGAAATTCTGGCTACCAGTCTTTCTAAGGGATCTCGTATTACCCAGCATCTATATGATCTATGTTTAAATCTATCTGTTTAACAACACCATAGGATAAATTCAGCCAGTCGTCACAGGTAGTCAGTGGCCCAAAGAGTTTGTCAACCAGTATAATTGGTATCGTATTACCCAGTACTAACTGGGTTGTGGAGGTCAGAAAGGCAGTCGCTCCATGTAAAATACTGGTATTCAGTGGCATCAGGTTAGACTGGAAGCCGACCACAACAAAGTAGGGAAAAGGCTACGCAGATGATGTTGAAGATAAATTGACTTCATCTGCAAATTGGCACCTGAACCACATATCTTGAAACTTTTGTCACTTAACCAGTTTTTCAGCGTTCTCTTTATCTTAATCTCTCTTTATCTTCTTTTTTAATAATTAGTTAATGTTAGTTGTTGAGCATCTTTCAATCTTAGCTTTGTGTTGGTTTTTGTATGTTGGCATAACATAAAGCATGTATTTTTATTTTGTTTCAAAATATTCTGTACACTTGCAAATATGATATTCGTGTTACAACTCACAATCATTATGTTTATATATTTATTTTCCAAATATACATACATTTAATATTAGTACTTACCATTATTCTTATTAGTGTATAAATAATGACTGAAACACCATAGCACACACCATGGCGGCGTCAATATGTCACTCTTTTGGTCTTTGCTGAAAATCAGCGCTGAGGACTTACGGTCCGTCCGAAGCCACAGCATTTAGCTGAGCATCGACCATTTTTGCACGGATGGGACGCGCAGTTTCATTTATGTTTCACATAGTTATCTTGCCTTCATATTTATTGTAACGTTTTAAGTTTAGTTTTGTACATGTACTGATGTGATGTGAATGTTTTTGTTTTGGGATCTCCTTATGTCAACGTTGTGTCAAAATGTCGCGTCGAAAGTGCTTGTCTATGGTGTCACCAAAGCCAAAGACATGCACTTTCTAGGGTTCTCTATGGTGTGACCATAGGGGATCTCAAGACAGAATCGTAGATGTAGAATAGTATTCTCTGCGAAGGTAATATTAGATTTCATTTTATTTGTTTTTTGCTTTCATGTTCTTTTTCAATTTTTTTTATGGTTATGTTTTATTATTGCGCGTTTCTAGTCGGTGCAAAATAAATGATTTTTCTTTCTTTCTTCTTCTTTCATCTTCAAATACCAAAATTACCTTGTATGCGTTTTTATACTATATTTTGTTTATGTTTATGATGTTTTTTGTATATAACACTCAATCTACTTATATTTAGAACTAGCTGTTGCCCTCGGCTACATTCGCGTTTTGGTCGGAAACTATCCCACGAGCACGTTGTAAATATAG
Organism: Eugnorisma glareosa; assembly: GCA_947578425.1. Lineage (NCBI taxonomy): Eukaryota > Metazoa > Arthropoda > Insecta > Lepidoptera > Noctuidae > Eugnorisma > Eugnorisma glareosa. The sequence goes on from OX387981.1 coordinate 4,466,858, forward strand.
CTTAAGGCACTCGGGGATACTGTAGCTTCCTATTAGTGAAAAAAATTTCAAAATCGTTTCCGTAGATCCAGAGATTCCCCCTACATACAAACTTACAAACAAAACCTCTTTATAATATTAGTATAGATAAACTAGCCGTTGCCCGCGGCTTCGCTCGCGTTTTGGTCTTAAATTATCCCACGTGCACGTTGCACGTAACATTCACCATTACCATTTAAAGCCTTAATTTCTGCAAAAACACGCGATCAGTGAAGTCTGATAAGCTTTACAAGATGTTTCTACGAAATGTGATACAACAAAGTTTCAAACAATAATAACACTGCCAATAAAACCACAAATACCGACTCATAAATACCCATATACATATATATAAATTGGGTATGTATCAAGTGTCACGTTTCTATACTACATAGTTACATATTACGCGCTCGCAAGCCGCATGTATACACAACTGTACATGTATACACAGCTATACATGTGGGTATGTACATATTTTAATACATTATCTCGCGTAAGGAGATGAGTTCCAAGATGGCTGCCTTTGAAACACTTCTTAGAGCTCGCGTAGCGTCGGCTGGCTAGTATGGAAGAGGTTTGCGATGTACCTTTTATTTAGACAGGTAGCATTCGTTTAAGGTTTATTGCATTTGGTAATTACAGGTTAACGAGGTTAACACAAGTGCTACTGATGTCTACGAAGTCCTGGGTTCGATTGCCAGGTCAGGACAAGTGTTATTGGGTTTTTCCATCAGAAGCAGCCCAGAGGATTGTGCCAGGTTGATGGCAATAGGCGCGGCCCCTGTTACCTGGAACTTTAACGCAATGGGTGAACTATACAAGGTGAAAACGGATCCTTCAAAAAGCTATTAACCAAGCATTCTGTTCATCAAACTACGTAACTATGCGCAAAAAATATTTTTAGGGTACAACTTTTTTTTGGGGTACAGTTTACTGCGCTAGGGCCTATGTACTATTTAATACACAACGTTTTGAGTGTGTTAAGCTTCCGTTTTTTGATTGTATTTACTTTTACTTATCAATGAGGCGGTTATACATATATTATGTATAAAATAATTCGAAAAACAGGTTCCATCTCCACTCTATAAACCAGCCACACGAAGTTATTATATCGCTGCTAGTTTTCGCGGGGGGTGGCAGAGCGTGGGAGGAAGGTGGCGCGCCCCGTGATAACTCGCTACTTCACCGTTTACTTATTTACATAATTACATATAATTTCCAACTATGTGCGGGTGACAACACCTTATTAAAGGCTTTGAAGATATATATGTTGAAGATTTTCAGGCATAGGCCTTCTTACAAACAGGACTCCACGGTGGTCAGCAGAGCAGAGTTAGTAAACGTTTGAAAACTTGACTGTGGAAACTGTATAAAAAACCAGCAAAGTGCGAGCTGGACTTACGCACCGAGGGTTCCAGGTACTTGTAGGTATTTTATTATTGACCTACATATTTACGGTTTTCGGATTTTTTCCTTTAGATGTGCCCTACGATATTGCCTCTTGCCAAATTTCATGATTCTAGGTCAACGGGAAGTACCCTATAGGTTTTGATTCCCTTGTGAAATTTCAAAATATGCGACATAAACGGCCACATCACTGCTCCAAGGACGTAGACTTGAGTAGTTAATTTCACCTTGATATCTCCACGCGTTCCTGAGAAAAAGGGTCTTGACAGACGGACAACAAATTGATTAAAGTGATCTTATAGGGGTTCTGTTTTTGCCGACAGAGTTACGGAACCGCTAGTTCTAATTATGGCAACGTACCGAAAGATTCATGGCACTTACACAGCACCCGCGCGTTATTATCAAATTATTTCAATGACTCATCATCATCTGATGCCTAGCCTTTTCCCAAATATGTTGAGGTCTGCTTCCAGTCTAACTGGATGCAGCTGAATACCAGTATTTTAAATGGAGCGACTGCCTATCTGACCTCCACGTTCCAGTTAGTACTAGGTAATACGATACCCCTTGGTAAGGCTGGTTGTCAGACTTTCGGGTCACTGACTATACCTGCCTGCCTGCCTGACTGTCAAAGATCTACAAATGATCAGCAGCGGAACGTGCTTTCCGTGGCACGGAGGAAACTCGGTATATAATGGGTGATCACAGACCAACCTAGGCAAACGCGGCTCAACCAAAATATTGATCCGAAGTTATTTCAATGACTCATCTCAGTGTCACCATAATCTGCCTAGCCGTTTCCAAACTATGTCAGGGTCGGCTTCCAGTCTAACCGGATGCAGCTGAATACCAGTATATACATGGAGCGACTGCCTATCTGACCTCCACATCCCAGTTAGTTCTGGGTTATACGATACCCCTTGGTGAGACTGGTTGTCAGGCTTTTTAGGCCACTGACTACCTGTAACGACTGTCAATGATCTACAGATGACAGCCGGGACCAACGGCTTAATATGTTTTCCGAGGCACGGAGGAAACTGTATGTAATGGGCGGTCACCCATCCACAGACCAACCTAGGCAAGCACGGCTTAACCTGAAGATCGACCCGAGCGGCTGTTGTTATTTTGCCACGAGCTCCTCCAATCTACCTGTATCTAGTTCAATAACTAGTATTCAACATGAAGTAACTGCATATCTAACCTCAACCCTAACTGGGTAAGACAATAGCTACCTTGGTACCTACCGACCTTGGTAACACTGGTTGTCAGACTCAAACTTTTAGGCATCAGAAACCGCCTATCATCTGCGTCTATATTGATCTATTTACTGCATAAGTGAGCAGGGTTCGCGTGGCTGAGTTTTGGGCTACACACATTGGAATTTTTTGACAGCGATACGTTAAGGACTACGCATACCTACAAATGACAACTACAAGACCCGGCGTAACGTGCTTTCCGAGGCACGTACAGGTCTTGGTGTGTAATGAATTGTCACCTATCCAAGGAACCAACCTCGTCCAGCGTTGTTTAACTTTCAAGATCAATCTATACCTTGCCAGGGCTGCGGGACTGTTCGAAATAGATACCGTGGCCCTGGAACACAAAGGGCAAAAGAAGGAACATGGATGGGTTTTAGTAAGTACAAGTCTGACACTCCCTTGCGCTCCGCCCAGAGAGGGATGATCATTTGATGATTTCTCATCCGAAAAAATAAAAACGCGCCCCCCCCACATTTAGGCACGATCCCTCCAAAATGGTACTTTAAGTTTTAGAAGCACACTGCCGTACCTGTGTGTCGTACATTCATGTATGTGAGCTTTGTTTTATGATGTATTATAGTAATATAATACATCATAAAACAAAGCTAGGAAGTCCTCGTGGCCAGATAATAACAACCGCTCGGATCAATCTTCAGGTTAAGCCGCGCATGCCTAGGTTGGTCTGTGGATGGGTGACCACCCATTACATACCGAGTTTCCTCCGTGCCTAGGAAAGCACGTTAAGCCGTTGGTTCTGGCTGTCATTTGTACATCTTTGACAGTCGTTACAGGTAGTCAGTGGCCCGAAAGTCTGACACCAGTCTTACCAAGGGGTATCGTATTACCCAGTACTAACGGGTTGTGGAGGTCAGATAGGCAGACGCTCCATGTAAAATACTAGTATTCAGCTGCATCCGGTTAGACTGGAAGCTGACCCCAACATGGTTGGGAAAAGGCTAGGCAGATGATGATCGTAAAACAAAGCTAATAAATAAACAAGTTTTTATTCAAATTAGGTTTATCTAACAACATTGAACGCGTATACAAGGTTTCGAGTCCGTGCTATTGACCGATGAGAAGTTCTCTCGTGAGGAAATGATCATGGCCGTAGGATCAAGTCACGTCACCAGAACCAAAGGTGAGTGTAAAATTTCAGCTCGATCGGGTGGGAGAAACTGGTTTCAAATTCAGTTGCATGATTTACTGACATACTAACTAATCATTATCTTTTATGCTTTTAGCTTATGATTGGTAGAACATAATACTTTTGTCCGCGTATTCATTGGAGATTTTAAAAAAATGCGTAAAATAATAAAATTGCCTTTCAACATCAAATATTCCCAGACATAACATTGCTGCTGCATTGCATTGCTGTAGACATAACATCGCGGAACATTGCTGCATATAGCAGTAATAGCCTATCTAGTGGTGTGACCGTCGAAACACAAGAAATTTACCTCCGATTTTTCGGAGTCATGTTCGTATTGTACATAGTTAGCTTCGTTGAAAGAAAACATCGCGGGGAAACCAGCATGCTGCAGAAATATGGTTATATTTCTAAGTCAGAGGCCCATGGGCAGCATAAAAACTCTGACACCAGGTAAAGCACTAACCACACAATAAAGAAGATTTTCGCCCAACAACAAAATATGCTGCGCAACTTCGTTTCTGAGTCATCTTCCCGCCCTTGTCCCACTCTACTTGGGGTCGGCGCAACTCGTTTTCTTCTTCCATTCGCCCCAGTCAGACGTCATTTTGTTGATATGCAACTATGCGCTTACTAAACCATTCGCACCGTTGCGGTCAGTAACTGCAGTTGGGATATACTGCCGTTGCCGCTACGTTCATTCAGAAGAGGACCTTCATATTCTCTCCAATTTTTATTTTTCAAGAAACCATTAAATAATTAAAAAGAAAAATGGAGAGCATTGGTCTTTTTGACATAACTCTGCCAACTACAGAATTCATTTGTATTTTTGGTATATTTTAGTATTTTTTGCGAAAAATATCTTTTACAACATTATTTAAATGGAAAATGAAGCCAACAGACTTTGAAACGTTTCTGCCATGGGCTTGCAAGAATTACAATATTATACCTGAAGTCGTAGTAACCAAAGTTGGTAAGGGTAAGTTGACTCCAAGTAAGTGGGATAACATTAAATTAATATAGTATCGTAATAGTTCAATGTAGCCCTGGAAATTTCAATTATTATTCACAAAAAGCTTAGTTTACATATCAAGATTTTGACAAGTTTTCAAATTCTCAATTTTAAATCGGTTATAAGCCTCGTATTATATTATTCACTATTAGTTTTACCAAATCAAAATGTTAAAAATAATGAAAATGGCGGAATCCCGGGATCGAATCTTCGTCTTGAGCGACCTTCGATACGGGTCTAACAGACACAGAAGTGCACTTGCGAATATTCAATGCATATATATTATATGCATTGAAAGCACCTAGATTAATTACACGGCCAGAAACTAAAACATGTATCGCTCTTAAGACAAAAAGTACCTGCAACACCATTGTACCATTAGCAACTTTGACTGAGCATAACCCGGTCTTACTACAATTATGAACTTGTAGCGGCACTATAAGAATACTTCAGCAACATAGAACAAGAGGTTCTGCAGCGCCATCTAATCTATGTCACAGACGAAGAACTAAACATCGAAATCCTACATCGCGCAAGTAAAGTTATTCGCGACATAAGAGTATATAGCAGAACGCGACAAAAATTGCCGTAGACATAAAACGCGTTAGTTCGGAGGATCCTCCCTTTTCTATGGGGGATGAAGAAATTTACACCCTGTTCTCCATACCCCCAAATTGGTGACCCCGACCTTATGGACGTCAGCGCAGCCTTCGAGCAACGTGACGTCAACAAAAATCACCTCCTCAAGCTTTCGAGCAGCGAGTCATATAGCCAACCAGCTTCAAATGGGTATCCCTGACCACCAGCATGCAGCGGAAGCACATTCCTGGTCAGCACCCTCAGCCTCATCAAGCGACCTTGGCACTGCACTTTCGGCCGGTCGAGAGCTCGATCACCCGGTCGACGCGAGCAGTCAGCCACATCGCGTCGCTGTACCACGTCCGACGCACCAGAGCAAACGCAGCGCCGCCGGCCCCGACTCACTGGGGTTCGCACCATCGCGCCGCAGACAGTTCCGACTCACCGTGAACAATGCGGCAATCCACTGGCCCAGCAAAAACAGACTCGTTCAACTATCGAACCTGGTCTCCGGGGGGAGTGATCTAGCGGCACTATAAGAATACTTCAGCAACATAGTGCAAAAAGTACTACAGCGCCATCAAATCAATGTCACAGACGAAGAACTAAACATCGAAATCCTACATCACGCAAGTAAAGTTATTCGCGACTTAAGAGTATATAGCAGAACCCGACAACAATTGCCGGGCAGTAGCCCACCACACATAAAACGCGTTTGGTCGGAGGACCCTCCCTTTTCTATGGGGGATGAAGAACTTAACACCCTGTTCACCATACCCCCAAAAACTTTAAGAAAATTCAACAATTCGCCATAACAACTATTAAAAATATTACAAAGATGGCTTAAGAGAGGAAATATCAAAAATGAACTTCACTACAATATTTGAGTCACATGATCCTAACATTGCTCTGGGGTATATTACTCATTGTCTTCAGACTGCAATTAAAAACAACACCAAAGTCATTACCTTATCGCGTCGAAAGAAGATTAAGAACCACACACACACACGGGTTGCTGCGCTGTATGTGGAATAGGGATAAATTACATAAAAATCAAAAATTTCGCCAGATAACGCAACATAAAAGTTAACTTACACAAGAAACTATTGCAACACTATACTGAAAAAAATTCTTGTCAAATCAGCTCAAATCGATACTAAAAAGCTGTGGAAAGTGATAAAAGACGTCACAAACAAAACCAAAAACACTAACTGCTCAAATGAACTGCTATATCTAGCTGACGGTTCCAACAGTCTCTTAACAAAGTAAACAGCTACTTTGTTAATGTAGGTAGATCTCAGGCAAAATAAATCAAATCCAATAGACACTAATGAACATACCAACTCGTATAAGCCCCCTCAACTAGATTCGTTTGTATTGGAGGATACAGATGAATGTGAAGTGGACCATCTCATCATTAATCTAAAAGCAGATAGCTCACCGGGTTTCGATGGGATTAGCAGGAAATTTAAAAAAAAAAATATATATTTTAGCAACTCTACTTACCTTTATTTTTAACTCTTGCCTCCAAAATGGAATATTCCCTGAATCTTTAAAGAAACCTGAGGTTTGCCCAATTTATGAGGGTGGAGACAGAGATTGTATCACCAAATATAGGCCCATATCCATACTTCCAGCCATATCGAAGATCCTTGAGAGAATAATGAATATGAGACAAACAAGGTATCTTCATAGTAAAAATTTGCTCTCACCAAATCAGTACAGTTTCCGTAAAGGGAAATCTACTGAACAAGCTGGAAATAAACTTATCAGTTACATCAGTGATTAATCGGATGGGAAAAAGTTATGCCTGACCATCTTCTTAGACTTGGCAAATCTCTGTTTCGGTACTCTTGGCTAAACTGGAAAGACTCAGGGGCACGCAGTTGAAACTTTTTAAAAGCTACCTTACTGATCGCCATCAGTGTTTCCGTGTGGGAAACTATACTAGCACTGACCTCCCAGTTACACATGGAGTTCCTCAGGATAGCATCTTAGGACTAACCTTATTTCTCGTATTAAAAAAATGTATTTAAAAAAAAACTTGCGAAAAAGTTGAAACTTTGACCCCCAATGTCAAAGTTTCAACTAGACGGTTTCCAGGTATGGTCTACAACAAAAATCGCAATGACGGGGAGAACAAGTGCCTATCAGCTTCGTTTTTTTTTTTTTTAGCGATGGGAATTTATCAAAAAACCCCTCCCGCTCTGGGCTGAGCAGGAGGTCAGGAGGTCAGAGTGTCAGACTTTTACTGACTAAAACCCATCCATGTTCTTTCCTTTGCCCTTTGTGTTTCAGGGCCGCAGTATCTCTTTCGAACAGTCCCGCAACCCTGGCAGGTATCGGTCCTTTCGGACCCCTTCCTGTTTGCTGACTCTATTTGAGGCGCGCGTGGAACACAAACGCGCCGTCGACACGGCCTGTCGTCATAAGACGGACGGACGACGAGCTAGTCCATAGCTCACCCTCCACAGGCCCGCGCCTACGGTGGCCGGGGGCTACCACGTGGCCCCCGGCGGTTCTTCCCAGAAATGCTAGTTTTTTGTACAAATGTCTCAATTGTTTTAAGTATCCCTTAGGATGCTTTGACCGTGGTGTATTGCAAACAGATGTTGAGCGGCGAGTAGAAATCGGAGTTTCTTAGAATTCTTTAAGATTCGCCTTGGCGCGCCTGCTAGTTTTTGTTCGTAGAGTTTTGTAAACTCTTCAATATTTTTCTACAATTTCTAAGAAGGACTCGTTGCGTTCGTTATTAATTACGGTAACTCGTCAGTAAAGTAAAGTAAAAATAAAAATAAAGTGAAGTCAGTAAAGTAAAATCTTACATTAAAAACAAGTATTCAAAAAAACTTGTGAACATGTTGGAACTTTGACCCCCAATATCTCCGTAACTAGAAGGTTGCCAGTTATGGTCTACAACAAAAAAAATGATGATGAATGATGAATGATAAAAAATGAATAAGGAGGAGCACAAGTGCTTTTCGGTTTCGTTAAGGGTCTTGCTACACTTTTTAGATAAAAATCTTAACTTTAAGGAACATATAATAATTTTAACGGGACGGGTTCGAAAACTTATATACATATACAAAGAAATATACGATACATCGCCGATCCTCCTATCTTGAAACGGATATTTTTTGCCCTCTGCCAGTCACTCATAACATATTGCATATCCGTCTGGGGAGGTGCTCCAAAGACGAGCTCGCTCGATTGAGGTTACCCAACGTGCAATACAATAATGTCTCTACTGCCTTCTTTATCAATTATGTGGAGTAATAACCGTGAGATAATTATTCATATTAAAAATAATAACAACGCAACACTCATAAATAATTTACAACCCCCTGGATGTTGTAATGAAGAAATTACACGGTTTGCACACAACAAAGATCTTTTAAAACAAAATGAAAAACAAAAACAAATTGTATAATAACAAAATTAATAAACATATACAATCAATACATATCGTTGTAAGAGAAAGGTATTGGAGTAACTACAAAGTCTCAGTTATGACGAGACTGAGCAGCTTCTTACCGTATCAAGATAGACAGCAAATACACACTTATATAATTATATATTCTCATGAAACCGTGCCTCAGTCATGAACATGTTTACTCATAAACTGCCACATACCACACACACACAACTATAGACACACCCTCTTACACTCACTCATTCACCTAGCATAACACACAAACAGGATCAGCCCACTATTACAAAACCTTATTTATGAGTACATACTATTCAATGGTATTGTAAAATGCAAGCATATGGTGCTATAAGCAGAAATACAGGTAATTACAGGTTCCTCCTAGTTCGGCCCCAGATACTAAAAGTTTTGGTGTACGCACGACGGCCAATCAAGCTATACAAAACCAGTTTATGCGGATCTCTCATTGTATAGGAAATTATACAAAGCAAAATCAAGTTATACTGGAAATGTACAGCTTCATGTGCCGCCGTGTGTACATAATACTGTTCATAGCATTTATTTGTAAATTTGATAAAGTTCTTTCCGGGTGATCCCGTGCATGTGTGTAAATAAAATCCGTTTTGTAGATGCATCAACAATTCTGTCTCATTTGAAAATATACATTAAAGCCAGAAGTTACATTAACGTTAACTCTCTAATGTTATACTGAATGAAAGTTAAGATAAAAAATAAGAAATACTTACATTAAGTAATATTAACACAATTCAATTTTACAGCAAAGCACTCGAGTGTTTCAACGTTGGAAAAAAACAGAAGTCGCAAATCGGGGCATGATTCAATTGATTACAAAGAAAGTTCATCAGAAACCTCGGTCGGTAAAGAAAATGCAATCATGATAGAAACATTACACGACATCAATGAAGATTTAGTGCATCTGAAGTTTCTTAAGAACAAGACTATACCACGGAAGGTTATGCAAGTAGTTGCACTAACTATTCCTTACCACAAACATTTGACTTCAATTACCATAAACAGTGGCTTGCACATGGAAACTTTACATGAGATATCTAAGTTTTTACCCGATTCTAATATAACAGAAATATGTCTTGACAGTACATTTCTCAGCAAAGCTAACTATGACACATTGCTAACGCACGGCAAGTTAAAATATCTCTCTTTGGCGAGATGTTCGATTAATGATGCCGTAGTGAAAACGATTACAGATCAATTAGGAGCTGCAAGTCCCGCGTCGAGAGTACTATCTGCTTTAAACTTATCATCAAACAGAATTACAGATGTTGGCGCAAAGTATGTAGCGGGTATGCTGCGAACAAATAGACAACTCAGCTACTTGAACTTAGCGGGCAATATGATAACAGACGAGGGAGGTATGAGCATTCTCGACTCATTACAAAATTTTTTTTTGGAAGACCAAGAGTTATTTGACAGTAGAGCCAGATATGTGGCATACTTAAAACAGAAAAAAGAATTAGTTAACACATTGATTACAGAGCTCCAAGCTGCTAATGACGATAGAATCACAAAAAAGAAAAGCTTGAAGGGTCAGCATAATGTTGCACAGAAACCCGTTGCCGAAAGAAAAAGTGATGTTCGACCGATACAAGAGCAAGCTGCATATTTAGCCGAACGTAAGATGGGATTGTTTGACGACCCTTTCGCGCCAAACAACACTGAATCACAAAATGGTGTCGTGCGTTGTTTTGGCAATAATACCTTGTGCTGTTTGAATGTAGCTTACAACAACCTTACCTTTGTTAGTGTCAAGAAATTGCATGATGTGTTAGTAACGCAGAGGTCTCTTAATAGAACTCCTAAGGGTTTGATCAAAGTCGTGATTCAAGGTAACTTAATGCCTTTGGCTTGTAAAGAATATGGCGAGATTAATCGTCTCCTTGAGTCAAGGTTAGGTGGTATCAGAAATCGTACAGATATTGCATCAAAAAGAAAGCTTTAAAGTTCAGGATCTAATATATTTTACAAAATGCAAGCTAGGATATTTTAAGTTTGTTCTCATTGAACAATCTTAGTGCTTTATTGTCATATACTGACACCAGATACAGATGCATGATTTTGGAACACCTATATATTTTTGATTGTTGTTTTTAGAGGTAATTTAAATTTTCTTAATCTTTTTTTTAGGTTTTGATAGATTTAATTTCTTCTACTATCCTAATTATTTACAAAATACGTGCTTTTGGAACTCGTATCATTTGATTGATAAACTTTGTTTTATTTTACCTTGTACTGTTTTTAGAGGTCATTTAAATTATTCCAGTTTTTTAATTTTAGGTAGCTTACTTTTCTTCTACTATCATAGTTATTAAAATTCAATTATAAGATTACAATTACTTACTGTTTTTTTTCAACGATGCAAAAACAAGGGCGAGAAGATGATTTTCCCTCTCTTTGTCCAGTCTACCCTGTTGTGTAATTCATCCATATTTTTTTTTTGTATTTCTCATTCTTAATATCCATCAACATTAATTCATCGCTCTTTTAGCCACATACGTTCTATACCTCCTCTTACCACTTTAGGGACACAGCACATATATCAAATCGGAAAGGGATCGGCAACGTATAAACTCGAGCCGTTCAGTATTCTTTGTATGAAACTCCCTACTGCAACGCACACTAATCGGAATCGTAACGTAATCACCTCGCCTTACGACAAGCTCACGAACAGCGGTGCGATGCGTAGTCAACTCGCTTACGGCTCATCGTCCCCGTGCTTACGTCTCTCCGTACCCGAGCTACGACGACTACGTAAGGGTGGACGAAGAGACGTCTCTTCGTCCACCCTTACGTAGTCGTCTGCGACGTCGGCGTCGGCGAGCCGTAAGCACGGGGACGATGAGCCGTAGCCGAGTTGACGTCTCAGAGCTGCTGATCCGCTTGCTTACGTTACGTTGACGCCTTTTTGACGGCGAGGCAAAAGGCGTCGGTCATACGGTGCCGATCTCTCAGATCCGATTTGATATGTGTGCTGTTTCCTTTAATCAGTTCTGATAAAGTTACTGTAAAGTGCTGACAATGTGAAATGCTCAACCTACGCTGGCACGCGAGGTGGATCATGGCCCACTCCCACTCAGAGAGGAGGCCTGTGTCCTAGCTGTGCGAATATTATGTAGAACACTATTTTGCTGCATCTGGTTTAGCCTAGGCTGACTCCCACAAAGATTGGAAAAGATTAGGCAGTCGCGTAAAAAAAACGGAATTTAACCCTTTTTTCAAGAAAGCGGAAAACGCACAGAATCTTCGACAATTTGAAGTCAAGCTTTTCTAGCCCCCCCCCCCCACGCAATATCCAAAATTCAGCCTTCTCGGTTTCTCGGTACTTAACGACCGATTAGTTAAACACGTGATTGTTGTCGTCATGATAACAAACAAATTTCCCAAAGAAAGTTTTTTTGTACTCGTTCACTTTCGGTTTTGTCCAGCAAACCAACGACCAGTGACCAACATTAGCCCTGAATCGAAACAACCGGAACTTATGACGAGAGGCCTTTGCCCAGCAGTGGGACGACGCAGGCTAACAGTCTTAGTATTACTCTTACTTAGAGTCCTACTTAGTAGTACTCGTTCATTTTTACCCCAATAACACAACAGCTGTATGAAATCATCGCGCGCGCGCCTTTCACCTATCAGCTGTTAGCAAAAAAAAAAAGCTTTGGGGAAACTTGTTTATCATGAGTATAATTATGTGTTTAAGTAGATCGGACACTAATTACCATTCACCCTATATAATGACTGGACTATCCGCGCTGTGATTGGACGACACGACACGTTTGGCGGTGACAACGCGTGAAAGAACAAACTTTTTTAGTAAACTGTCAGTAATTGTTTTTGGACGTATTTCTGATTTCTGCATATCAAAATAGACAACAAAATTACGTTCGACCCACCTTCACTGTTAAAGGACACAGCACACATCAAATCAGAAAGGGATCGGCACCGTATCGCCTTTTGCCTCGCCGTCAAACAGGCGTCAAGCTAACGTAAGCAAGCAGATCGGCAGCTCCGATACGTCAACTCAGCTACGGCTAGGTGACGCCGCGCTTACGGCTCGCCGACGCCGCGCACGACTGAAAGTTGCCAGTGAAATAGCACGTGTGTCAACAGTAGTGTGCGTAAAGGTGGACGAAGAGGCGTAAGCTCGGGGACGGATAGACGCAAGCGCGGCTACGGATAGACGTAAGCGCGGCTACAGAGAGACAAGCGCGGGGACCAAATCTATATTACTATACTCTATGGCGGGGACGCGAGCCGTAAGCAAACTGACCAAGCACCGCACCGCGGTTCGTGAGCATGTCCCAAGGCGAGGCGATTAAGTTACGATTCCGATTAGTGTGCGTTCATACAAAGAATACTGAACGGCTCGAGCTGATACGGTGCCAATCTCCTTCCGATTTGATAAGTGTGCTGTGGCCTTAAGGTGGAGAAATTTCTTTCCCGACCTTCACACTGCCACACTTTCAAAGTTAAGTGTGAAGGTACCTTCACACTGATCTTTGACGGGATTTTTTTCCACACCAGTTCTAACATTGGGAATGTATGAATGATAAGAAAAGAGGGAATCTATACTAATATTCTAAAGAGGTAAAGTTTGTTTGTAAGTTTGTATGTAGGGGGTAATCTCTGGATCTACTGAAACGGTTTTGAAAATTCTTTCACTAACAGCTAGTAAAAAATCATTAACTATACAGGATTAATTTTCCAAGTGGGCGTGGATGGCCAAATCCGAAACTATGACGAATAACGAAAAATACTTAAAGGAGCCTCGAGCCCGATTTTGATGAAAACTTAAACTGCATCATTGGATTTATGAAAAATCAATCTTCCTGTCCAGGAATCGAACCTGTTGGTTTTGAAAAAAAAGCGTACGCTGAATTTTTACACCATTTGATAGTGTCGCTAATAAAGATTAAATTCTGGGAAGTAATGACATGCGGCAAATTTAAAGGAAAATGTAAAATTTTATGTTTTATCGTATTTTAAATTAATGTCCTTCATTGATAGCACCCGCACCGCAGTCATCTTCAAAACATTATGTTCTATTTTTTTTTTTATCTCTTCGTGGTTGAAGGCCTCAAAATTAGTAATTACAAGTGAGTTGGCGCCAATAGTGATTTATTTCGAGGTTTCGTTGAATACTACTAACTGTTTGCAGACTGTTAGCTATTTTATCAAAAATTAACTCCTTCCTTTGGTTTGTCATATGTCATTACTTCCTAGAATTTGATTCTTAATGGCGACTCTATCAAATGGTGTAATAATACAGTACCTTAGTGTTTTTTTTTTTTTCAAAACCAACTGGTCGATTCCTGGCCAAGTAAAAGGCCAAATATTGGTTTTTGAAAAATCCAATGATGTAGTTTTAGTTTTCATCAAAATCGAGCACGAGACTCCTTTGAGCATTTTTCGATATTCCTCATTGGAGGGAAAGTACTCTTAATACTGGAGATAGAAAACTTTATTCAAAGAAAACATTCCTTTATTTTTAAAAAGAAATAAATCTGCATTCAAAGATTTTCGAAAATACGCTTGCCACACTCGGGAATCGAACGGACTAAATTCCAAAAAAATAACACCCTGTACTTTTATGGCTTCAATCAATAGGGTCAATCATAAGGATCCAATCTCTAACAAACATGATAAATGAAATGAAATGAAAACCATGAAATCTTAACTTATACATTCAATGGGATAAGATAAGCACTTTTACTCAAAGGTTCATCCGGTTACGAATCACCACGGTCTATGTTAATAAACACTTCAATACCTGGATTGGTACAAACGGCACAATCAGATGGCCTACGAGATCACCAAACCTCACCAATTTAGATTTTTTTATGGGGACACATGTTAAAAATCAAATATTCGTCGCTCGAGCTCGATGCGACAGCTGCTGCCGGTGACAGAGGTATCCCGGTTCTGGCAGCGGCGAGGCGGAGCTGAGCGACGAGTCCAGGGTTGGCGTGCACGTCGGAAAGCAGCTCTCGTAATCATTTAGTTATAACATCTCATTCTCATACTTTTTTTTCATTTTTGTAATGACGACTTTGACAGACGTCATTTTAGATGTAACAGGTTTTTTTTTTCCAATTTTTCTAATATTTATGTTGTTTCAAAAACCTATTAAAAGCACTATTGTATCTGTTGAGATACAATGTTAAAGTTTTTAGTTTAGCAACACTCCAGAAGCTAGTGTCTATGATGGTTTCACTTTTGTCTATTCTCTCTCATTGTCAAAGAACAAAACGGTGTAGACGCCATTTTTTGTGTTACTACTTATTACATAGTATTTTGCTATTAAACCCTGCTCAAACGACTAATTGTGTTTATCAATTATTGCCCCTGTTCACATGTTATGGGCCCAGAGCACTTAGTCTGTTTCCAGTTCGTGGCCGTGGTTTATTTTGGGAGCAAGCAAATTTGAGTTGGATACGTCACGGTACGAAGGCTTGAGACCGGT
Organism: Eugnorisma glareosa; assembly: GCA_947578425.1. Lineage (NCBI taxonomy): Eukaryota > Metazoa > Arthropoda > Insecta > Lepidoptera > Noctuidae > Eugnorisma > Eugnorisma glareosa. The sequence goes on from OX387981.1 coordinate 4,482,206, forward strand.
ACGTGCATCGAGACGTCATGGAGCAATCCACACATAGTTCTTTGAAATTGTCTGGTGGAGACAACTGGGTGGTTTCGAGTTCCAGATGGAAGTTATATTTAGGGGTCGAGGCTTGTTTCAAATAGTTTTGGTCAAGAGGAAAAACCACCGGCGGAGAAAAAAAATTATGTAAATAAATAAATAAAATTCATTTAATTCAGATAACAATATGATCCATACAGAAAAATTAAAATCAGTATTAAAAATAAAATAAAACCAAAAGATTAATAAGTAAATGACCACTAACATAAAAATTAACATTAAAATCAGAATCAAAATAAGATAACATTTTAAAATTCATTCAAAAATAAAATAAATAAAACATTCAAATAAAAAAAAAAAAAAAAAGACAAAAAAAACATAAAGACATATGTTGTTGTTGTTGTATGTTGTTGTTGTTGTTGATATGTTGTAAAGACATGGCTGGAAAGCGATGCAAAAGCTCATAAATTGATAGTGACGCTAATGGATTCAGGATCGCTCACACATTTACTGTCATGTACTACATCTGCTGGTATGTGGAACAAACTGAAGTCGGTATACGAAAGGGAATCTGCTGACAACGTACACCTACTGCAACAGAAGTTCTTTTCTTTGGAATTTGGCCATGATTCTGTGACTACAGTGATGTCAAGATTGGAGGAAATCAGTAACAAATTGAAACAAGCAGGTGAGCCGCTTTCTGAGAAAATGATTGTAACAAAAGTGCTGATGTCGTTGCCAGAGAGGTTCAAGCACTTCCGCTCAGCCTGGGAGTCCGTCCCTATCGAGCAGCAGACATTGATTGAGTTGACTTCGCGACTGCTCATCGAAGAAGAAAGAAGTGACAAGCCTATTCAACTACAGGAGACAGCTTTGGCTAGTGTAAGTAAACAGGGTAAATGCTACGCTTGTGGGAAGGAAACTTTGCAAAAGATTGCAAGGAGAAAAATAAAAAAGGAGACAAGAAGTTGCAATTATTGTAAAAAGAGGGGTCACTTAAGAGCAGGTTGTAGATCTTTAAAGGACAAGGAAAAGAAGAAGGTTCCAGCTCCAGAGAAGAATGCTTTCATGTGCAGAAGTAGTTTGTGTCAAGATGTTGGCATAGGAAACTGGTACATGGACACAAGTGCCAGTGAGCACATGTGTTACAACACAGGTAAGGAGTTATTCAGCAAGCTAAACCACGTGAGAGACTCGACAAAGGTTGCTGTGGGAGACGGCAAGCTTCTGGATGTTATTGGGCGTGGTAGTGTGGAACTATTTGCTTGGAACGGGTCAGAGTTTATTAAAACAGTGTTAAGTGAAGTACTTTATGTGCCAGAGTTGAAATTCAATCTTTTTTCATAGGAACTGTTTTGGATAAAGGTTTTCATTTAGTTTCTGATAAGAATGATTGTAAGTTTGTAAACAGTGGTTATGTATGTGCATTGGCAAAACGGGTAAACAAAATTTATCATATGCTGTTTTCGTGTACTGGAACACAATCTGAGATGCCTATGATCATTAAAAGAGAAGAAAATATGGCTACATTTGGCAATCTATGGCTACATTTTTAGTATCGGAACGCGATAGTGACATTGACGTTGTTGACTCTTGTAATTGTAATTATTTATGTAGTTCTAAAGATTGTAAACGACACAGAGCATCTTATATATACTGAACGTGTACAATTTTTTGAGAATTTTGGTGTTATGACAAACGTCGGTCTAGTAAATTTATCGAAAAGGGTCGAATCCGTGTAAATCTGTATGGCATCGTAGGTTATGTCATCAGGATATTGCGCATATTAGGGAGTATTTGAAGCGTAATTGTGTTGAATTCGTGGACGACTATGTTGCTTGTGAGGAATGCTTGGCGGGCAAGCAGCATCGACTGCCCTTCCCTTCTAGCTTGTCGAGAGCTAATGAGCCCCTTGAACTCGTTCATGCAGATGTATGCGGGCCTATGGAGACACCGTCGCTCGGGGGAGCGAGGTATTTTTTTGCTTCTGAAGGACGACAGGTTTTCGCAAGGTGTTTTTATGAAACATAAAGATGAGGTTAAAGGCTTTATTAAGAATTTCATAGTGACATTTGAAAGAGAAATTGATATAAGGATGAAGATCCTGATGAGTGACAATGGACTAGAGTTTATAAATGCCGAATTACGTACTTTTTTGAGTGAGAATGGGATACAGCAAAATGGAAGAGCTGAGAGAGAAATGCGTACCTTAGTAGAAGCTGCCCGATCCATGATCACAGGTATGTCTAAAGTTTTCTGGGCAGAGGCCATAAACACGGCTGCTTATGTACTTAATCGAACCGGTCCAAGTCCTGTGAGAGGTAAAACTCCTTTTGAAGCCTTTTATAGAAGAGATTCGCCTTTGTTAGATTTAAAAGTGTTTGGGACTCGTGTATCCATGTACCAAAAGAGAAGAGGTTGAAACTAGATCCCAAGAATAAGATGGGTATCTTTGTAGGTCATGATGTTGATGTGAAAGGGTACAGAATATTCATATCGTCCTCGAGAAAACTTGAGGTACATCGAGATGTTGTTTTCTTGCCACAAGTAGTACCTGAAAAAGAAAGAGGACAGCGAGAACAAGCAACAATTGAGATTTTTGAGGGAAATTGTAGTTCATGCGGAGAAGACAGGGAGGTTGGTGAAGACCAAGAACTTGGAGAGGGCAGAGACGTTGGTGAAGACCAAGAAATGGGAGAAAATAGGGAGATTGTTGAAGAACAAGCGATTAGCCCTGAAAAGGATCATTTTGAGGATGCAGATGATGCAATGGAGAATGCGATCAATGAAGAAGAGTTGCCATATAGATTAAGACCCAGGAGGTGCTGCCGACAGCCAAAATATTTAGATGATTATGAGTTAGGTTTGTTGACGACAGGGGTTGATGATGATCCTAGTACCTACTCTGAAGCAATGTCTAGTGTTGATGTTGAGCATTGGAAGAATGCCATAGAAAAAGAGATGCAAGCCTTGGATGAGAATAACACCTGGGATCTTGTGAACAAACCAAATGATTGTAGTTTGATAGATACAAAGTGGGTTTTTAGACGAAAAAGAGATGAAAAAAGTAGTGTTATATCTTTCAAAGCACGTCTCGTAGCGAAGGGGTTTCAGCAAAAAACTTATTCTGAGATATTATAGTCCAGTGGCTAGGCTAACCTCTTCGCGTGTTTTCTTGGATTTTTGTAATAACAGTAATATTCCTATACATCAACTTGATGTGTGTAGTGCTTTTTTGTATGGAGATATAGTGGGTGACTGTTATATTGATTTGCTTATTGGGTATAGTGATTGTGGGAATGGAAAAGTTTGTAAACTTAATAAATCATATTATGGTCTAAAGGATTCACCGAAAAATTGGAATGTTAAGTTTCACAATGTTATTACTGGTTTAGGATTTGTAAGAAGTAATTTTGAGTATTGTTTATATACAAAGATAGAAAATAATTGTAAAACATATTTACTTCTGTATGTTGACGATTTGCTATTAGCTTCTACTTGTGAGGCTGAAATAAACAAGCTAAACCTTTTATTGAGTAAGAGTTTTAAAATGAAGTACTTAGGTCTGATAATGTACTATTTGGGAATGAATAATGTGCAAAATGTAAGGGAGGGAACTATATCTATCTGTCAAAGTGCTTATTTAGAGAACATTTTAAGAGCTTTTGGTATGTTTGAATGTAATTCTGTTTCTACTCCCATGGAGGAAAATTTTAACATGAAAATGATGAACTATTGAGAATAAATGTAGGAGATTGATAGGTTCTTTAATGTATGGTATGTTATGTTCAAGACCAGATATTTGTGTTGCATTAAATATCCTAAGTAGATACCAATCTTGTGCTAGTTTAGATTTGTGGAATGCTTTGAAACGTGTTTTACGTTATATTAAAGGTACTCTAAACTTAAGTTTGGTATTTACTAGAAATAAGAAATGTCTTGATGTTATTGTTGGTTATGTTGAATCAGATTGGGCTGGTGACAAAGTGGACAGGCGGTCTACAGGGGGCTGCCTATTTAAAATGTTTGATGGATGTAGTGTCTCATGGGTATCAAAGAAACAGCCAACTGTTTCTTTGTCATCAACTGAATCAGAATTTGTAGCTTTAAGTAGCAGCTAGTGAAGCTTGTTGGCTTAGTTACTTGTATAGTAGTCTTTCTGGTATTGAAGCTGTTGTTGTATTTTTTGAGGATAATATGCCAGTTATAAGCAGGGACCGAATTACCGTTACTTTTTTTATAACGTTACCAAATACCGTTATGATAACGATAAAAAAGTAACGATATGATTAACGATACCCGTAACTCCGTTAACGTTACCTAATAACTAAAAGTAGTATCGGTAAAAGTAACGATACTTATACCGATAATTTATACGCCAATCTCTTTCTAACGATGTGGGTCGCGCTCGCGCTCGCACAGTCGCACTAACTCTAGTCGCGCGTGTATGAATTACCTAGTGAATTAGTGATTGGTGGGTGTATCAACAAATTGTGAAATGGCAGGAAACGGTAAGTATTTTGGTATTTACATGATTGTAAAATTTAAAATAAGTAGGTACCTACAGAGTTTTAATCAAATTTAAACAAATTCCGTTTTTTTTATCACTCGAGAAGACACGAGTAAAAACACATTATTATCTATGTTTTTAAATTTAATATGTAGTTAATAGGTAGCTAGTAGCTACCGCTACTCGAGGAATGGGCCATTCGCAGCCATTCGGAATGGCCCCGAATGGCTCATTCCTCGAGGCGGTAGCAGCTACAAATGTGTAGGTACTAATAAAAGTAATAAAATAAGTTTTGTATTTTTCTTTGCAGATTGTTCGGGCGCCGTCGGCTATCTTCGTCAGGCGTCGGGTGGCTGCGCGGGCGACGGCGCGATCGGCTGCGCGGGGTACGAGAGGGGGCCGCGGGCCCAGCCAGCTCACTTCATTAGCGAGAACAACCGACGACACACGCGCGCCTTATTTCTACTATTGTACATAATTTTGGATATACTTTGTCAGTTTACAGTCCACTGCTTTTATTTATAGTCCAAGTTAAGACCCTTACATTTTGGTCCATCGAGCCTCTTATACGTCGCGTTTTGAAGTATACAAAACGGTCGACGACTGGCCGTACAGTTGAAGAACTTCGCCGTTACATCGTCGGTTTGAAAGCGCCGTGTCATTGTTCGTAACGACAACTTTTTGAAGTCAACGGTCAATCAGAACAACGAAACGAACTTCGAACATCTTCCTGAAGTCTTTGGATACGACGGGTGCAAGATCGACTGCCCAGGTCGAATTACGCCGAGTCACCGCTTCGTGGGAGTCATATAAGTTCATCTTGTGGATAAGGATACGGATATTTTGTGAGTTTGTTCCAATTATTTCCCTTCTATTTCCTTCCCGAACGTTATTTACGATTACCGTGTTAAATTCATAAGTAGATTTTTTTTTTCTTTCCTTTTCTTCGCCTCTTTAGTATTACTGCCATAGCCATCATATGTGTTTCACTCTTCTATCACATTCACGCGTACAGTTTCTGTTGCATTCACGCATTGCTTAATTATCGCTTGCCGTTAACCGTTATATTTTGTAACGGTCGCATCAGCTGACTGTCCCGTGCGTTGACTCACTGTGTCAAGGTCACGCGCCTATTCATACTTAACGTATTTTTTCTTTGTGTAGAAAATTATTTCTTGATAATTGTTTATCGCTTCGCTGAGTTTTTTATATTTACAGAGCGTTATACTTTGCTCGTGATGGCCGAAGATTTGCTTATTAGGAAACGTAGTGCTATGAAAGCGAAGCTTACAAACTTTGGCAATTATATTACTGTGTTGCTTAGTTGTGAGGCTATTTCCGAGTTACAGCGTATCGAGTTGGAGGGACGATTAAGTAAATTTGATGCTATATACGATGAATTTGATGAATTACAGTTGCAAATCGAGGTGCATTCGGACAAGCCAGATGAGGCATATGCAGAGCGAGCCAAGTTTGAGGAGCGGTACCATGCACTAGCAGCGCAGGCGCGTAGTTTGCTGGCTGGCGCCGTCACTGGCGTTGGTGAGAATGGGTCTGTAGCGGGCTCGGCAGGCAAACAATCAGGTGAATCGTTCCAACGTAACTTCATACGCTTACCCAAGATTAATTTGCCTAGTTTCAATGGTGATTATCAGTACTGGCTTGAGTATAGAGATACCTTTTTGTCACTAATACATAACAGTAGTTGCATAGATGAAATTAGCAAGTTCCACTACCTTCGTGCATCGCTTAAAGGTGATGCAGTGGAAGTAATTAAAAATATTGATTTTAAGAGTGAGCATTACGATATGGCGTGGAAGTTGCTATGTAGCCGCTATGATAATAGTAGACTTTTGGTTAATAATCACGTGCAGGCATTGTTCAATGTTGAGCCAATTGCAAGGGAGTCTTGTACTTATTTGCGGAGTTTAGTTGACGTCATAAATAAAAATATTAGAGCTCTAAAAACATTGAACGAGCCCACGGAGTACTGGGATACGTTGATTGTGTACATGATGTCCGTTAAATTAGATTCCGTCAGCAGTAGAAATTGGGAGGAACATCGGAACACTTTACCAAAGTCACCCACACTGTCACAATTTTGTCCATTTCTTAGTAAAAAGGCTGATCTATTAGAAACTTTAGAATACAATACAAAAGCAAACACAGACACTAGTCGTAATATAATGCAAAATAGATCTGAATCTTTGGTTATAGCAACTGATCAGTGTGCGAATAAAAATCAACCTTACAATAAAAATTCATCTAATAAAATAAAATGTCTCTTATGTACAAAGGCTCATCTTTTGTATACTTGTGAAGAATTTCGTGCATTGGCGGTTGAAACTCGTATAGCCAAAGCGAAAGAATTTAAGGTTTGCTTTAATTGTTTGCGTTCTGGCCATTTAACTAAACGATGTGGATTAGCAGGGTGCAAATATTGTAAAGGTAGACACAATACGCTTCTACATGTTGAGGATTCCAAATCGTCTAACTTTCAAGATCCCATGCCAAGTAGTGTTGCCTTACCTACTGACGTATCTGGAGGTACTTTTTCGAATACTTGCCCTCCAAAAAATGTCACAATGTGTAATGATATTTCTTTGAAGGTTTCTACCGCTTCGCATACTTTACTGTCCACAGCGTTGGTGAAGGTGGTGAACAAGCAAGGACGCAAGGTTGACGCCCGGATCTTACTCGACAATGGTAGCACAGCCAATTTTATAACTCAGACGCTTTTCGATCAACTGGGGTTACCTAGACGCAGCACGAGCTCCACTATCACAGGTATAAACAGTCAGACTACAACTAGTACACAGTCTTGTAATTAAACTATCCAGTCTCGCAACGGTAGTTATGAAACAAATATAAGTTGTTTTATATTGCCACAAATAACAAAAATATTGCCGTCTACTTTGATAGACAGACATAGTATTCCTGTACCTTCAAATGTACAATTGGCTGATCCAACGTTTCACATTCCGTCAGTAATTGATATTCTAGTAGGTGCTGAAGTATTTTGGAACGTCCTAGGTTCTGCATCAATTAACCTAGGTAGAAACCAACCCACATTACGTGACACTAAGTTCGGATGGATAGTTTCAGGCTCTGTGGCTCTTCCATTACATCCATCCACGAAAATTCAGTCGCATTTGTGTAACGCTTCTTTAAGTGAGATCAATAACAAGTTAAGTAAGTTCTGGGAGCTAGATTCCGTTTCTTCCAAACATTACTTATCTCAAGAAGAACGGACTTGCGAAGAAAGTTTCCGTTTGCATACAACCCGTGATGAAAAAGGTCGGTTTGTGGTTACCATGCCTCTGAAAGAGGATCCTAGCATATTAGGCGGATCTTATGAAATGGCTAAATGCCGTTTTTTGTCGTTAGAGCGTCGGTTCCAGCGCGATCCTGTCTTCAAGCAGAGGTACATTGATTTCCTGCAGGAATACGAGAGTCTGGGGCACATGACAGAGGATCGCTCGCTGGGGAAACCTCATTCAGATGGTAACTCAGAGTATTACCTTCCGCACCATGGGGTCGTTAAAGAGTCAAGAGTCACCACGAAACTCCGGGTAGTCTTCGATGCATCAGCTGCAACCACATCTGGTTTGTCGCTCAACGATATCCAGATGGTGGGACCTACTGTCCAAGATGATCTTTTTTCAATATTGTTACGTTTTCGCCAACATAAATACGTAATTTCTGGAGACATCGAAAAGATGTATAGGGCGATTATGGTGACACCTGAGCAACGTTCCTTGCTTAAAATAATTTTTCGGACTGATCCAAAACTTCCTTTGAAAACATATACCCTTAATACTGTTACTTACGGTACAGCTTCTGCTCCTTATTTAGCCACGAAATGCTTAGTTAGCCTGGCGGCAGCTGCCACTACTGATCGCGCGAAGTTGTCGATCGCACGTGATCACTATGTTGACGATTTTCTTAGTGGTGGTAACTCCATTTCGGAGGTAATAGTGATGGGTAAGGAGGTCATTTCTGTTTTAGCTTCAGCAAACTTTCATCTGCGAAAATGGCAGTCCAACAGTGAAGAAATTTTAACAAAAATAACAGGTGTTTCAGGTAGTTCAAAAAGTTTGGATTTGTCCGCGAATAGGAACGTGTCATCGAAAACACTAGGTTTACATTGGCTTTGTGAGTCAGATGTACTAGCATTTTCAATTGGTATCGACAACAACGAACATGTAACTAAACGACATATTTTGTCTGTGATAAGTCAGATTTTTGACCCACTGGGTCTTTTAGGTCCTTGTGTTGTCGAGGCAAAAATAATAATGCAGATGTTATGGATGGCAAAGTGTGACTGGGATGAGCCAGTATCGGATGACATCAATAACCGTTGGATTTCCTTTAAAAATACACTTCCACACCTAAATGAATTAAAAATACCACGGTGGGTGTTACATGACAATTCGATTGCACACGAACTTCACGTTTTTACTGATGCATCTGAAAAGGCGTATGGTGCTTGTGTGTATGTGCGATCGGTAGATGAGAACGGGTCAGTTAAAGTACATTTGTTGGTCTCTAAAAGTCGGGTGGCGCCAATCAAGCCAACGACTATTCCCCGACTGGAGCTATGTGGCGCGTTGTTGGGAACAAGACTGTGTACTAATGTGCTAAAATCTCTCACCTTGTCCTTCAGTAGATGCCGGTTTTGGTGCGATTCGACAATAGTGTTGAGTTGGCTGTCAATGTCACCAAGTGTATTGAAGCCATTTGTTCGCAATCGCGTTAATGAAATACAAGAGAGCACTACCGGGTATACGTGGAGCTACGTGCCGTCAAAGGATAATCCGGCAGATCTTGTTTCTCGCGGGCTGAAGGCTGATCTTATCAGAGAGTGTCCCTTATGGTGGTCCGGTCCATGCTTTTTGTCTAAAGATGAAAAAGACTGGCCAAAAACGCCCAATGAAAACGTGAGACAGGATTTACCTGAAGTTGTGTCATCTCACTTCATTACTCATCCTCAATCATGTTCTAGTAATAATAATTCAATTTCACATCATCAGTCACATAATAATCAAGCATTCATTAATTTCTTAATTCATAAATATTCCAAATTTAATCATTTACAGAGAGTAGTTGCCTACTTACTAAGATATATTCATAATTTAAAGAGTAAACGTGATAAATTTCTAGGTTCCCTATCTTATCAAGAACTTAAAAATTCTTTAAATTTCATTCTACGTCACGCTCAAATGGAAATGTTTCCCAAAGAGTATGCATTATTGCAATCAGGTAAACCATTGCCTCGTAAAAATAGATTTATTTCCTTGAGTCCTTTCGTTGATACGTATGGTATCATTCGTGTAGGCGGCAGACTTGACAATTCTCCCTACGAGTATAATGTCAAGCATCCCATTTTACTATGTAGTAAACATCATATTACTAAAATTATTTTTAACAAATATCATTTTGATTTATTATACGCTGGTCCTCAGCTACTACTGGCAAATATACGGCAAATGTACTGGCCTCTTGGTGGCAGAAATCTTTCCAAATTAATTGTTAAAAAATGCATTAAATGTTTTAAATATAAGTGTCAAATCGTGCAACCTATAATGGGTCAATTGCCTTCTTCAAGGACACACTTAGAGTTTCCATTTCTAAAATGCAGTGTCGACTATGCCGGGCCAGTAATGATAAATGACCGCAAAGGACGAGGGTGTAGACTTATCAAGGCATATTTGTGTATTTTTGTTTGCCTTGCAGTTAAAGCTGTGCATATTGAGCTCGTTACAGATCTGACCAAGGAAGCGTACATGGCTGCCTTAAACCGGTTTGTGTCTCGTCGTGGCAAACCCCAAAGCATCTTGTCAGATAATGGCACCAACTTCGTTGGTGCATGTAATGAATTGGGGAAATTCCTACAAGATTCAAACCTTGAATTTGATATCAGTCAGCAAGGTATCGAATTTACTTTCGCGCCTCCGTACTCCCCCCACTTCAACAGCATTGCTGAAGCCGCTGTCAAAGCTACCAAACACCATTTGAAAAGACTTCTCGCTCTAGCACACTTCACATATGAGGAGATGGCCACATGCTTGAGTCAAATAGAGGCAGTCTTGAATTCGCGTCCACTTACCCCACTTTCCTCTGATCCTCTAGATTTTACTGTCCTAACTCCTTCTCATTTTTTAATTGGACGACCACTCATGTCTGTTCCGCATCCACAGGTGACTGACATTGACATCAGCCGATTGGAGCGCTACCACAGAATGGAGCACATACGACAACATTTTTGGAAGAGATTTCACATTGAATATGTTTCTCTGCTCCAGCTTAAAACAAAGTGGACTTCCTCAGCAGGGCAGCTAACTGTGGGAACTCTTGTTCTTATTAAAGAACGGGGACAACCGCCACTCGTGTGGCCACTGGGACGAGTCACGAAGGTCTTCCCAGGCAGCGACGGAGCTTCACGCGTGGCCGAGCTGAAGACGAAGAAAGGGACAATGCTGCGGGCCTACAACAACCTCTGCCCACTTCCTCTCAATTGAATGCATCAACCCGGGGAGGATGTTCGGGCGCCGTCGGCTATCTTCGTCAGGCGTCGGGTGGCTGCGCGGGCGACGGCGCGATCGGCTGCGCGGGGTACGAGAGGGGGCCGCGGGCCCAGCCAGCTCACTTCATTAGCGAGAACAACCGACGACACACGCGCGCCTTATTTCTACTATTGTACATAATTTTGGATATACTTTGTCAGTTTACAGTCCACTGCTTTTATTTATAGTCCAAGTTAAGACCCTTACACAGATGGTAAACGGTTACGCAGACGCACTGTCTCCCCGAGCCTTCTCGACGATGATTGGGATGTTATGTCCCAATCAATTTTAGCAAGGCCAACGAAGAATCAAAATCTCGGAGGACGTGCTGAAAAATCCAGCCACATAGGAGCGGTAATTCCTGGAAATGACAGGGAACACATACGAAAACCGCAAATCATGTACCCAAACGAAAGTCGACCCCAAAAATATGAACTACCATTTTGCTAAATTAGTGGAGTCAAGTTTAGAAGACATAAGGCCCTGCGTTCTGCCTAATGTTTATGCAAAAATCATCACATTTTGGCAGCCATGAGAAGGAAATACAATTTGACACTCAAACTAAATAATTACCAAAGGATTTTTTTTTTCTAGACACATTTATAATAATAATAATAAATAATTGCATGGATGAAGTTATGATGACGAATAACTACCGGAGATTTATTGTGAAGGACGGCACGGTTGACATATGTCGGGCATGCCACCGTCCAGGCGAATCAATCCGTCACATTATCTCCGGGTGTTCTCGTCTAGCTAACGTAACGTAACGTCGATGGAGAGTACTTGCATAGACACAACCTTGTAGCCAGGATTATCCATCAGCAACTTGCTCTAAAATACAGCCTTGTGGAATCGGAAGTGCCGTATTATAGGTATGTGCCCGACCCAGTTCTCGAAAATGGCAATATCACATTGTACTGGGATCGATCCATCATCACTGACAGGACTATTGTAGCCAATAAGCCCGATATAGTGGTGGTGGATCGATCAGAGCGGCGCGCAATGATTGTTGACATAACGGTCCCGCATGATGGGAACCTCGTCAAAGCCGAGAAAGATAAGCAAATCAAGTATCTTGACTTGGCTCGCGAGGTTGTCGACATGTGGGATGTGGACTCAGCGATCATTGTGCCGATAGTCGTATCAGCCCATGGCTTAATTGCAAAGAGCCTCGATGAATACCTGAGGAGGCTCTCGTTAGGCAGCTGGATCAAGGGCTTGATTCAGAAAGCGGTACTCCTGGACACGGCTCGTATTGTTAGGAGGTTCCTCTCTCTGGAGCCCTGACCGCCGGTAGCTTGGACCCTGTTCCCGATACCGGTGGGCAACAATTTTTTATATTTTTAAATGTTTTTATATTGTTTTTTTTTAAGAAATATTTAAAAATGTAAATAATTTGTATAAAAGTTAAATAAAGGAAAAAATAATTGCCATGTATATAATTTAGTTTTATTTCCTAACGCAATAACTATTAAATAACCCAGTCGCTGTGTGCTGGGCACATTTTGGTTTTCCCTCTCTTTATACCTAATACAAGGACAAATAAAAAAACTATAATTTCTTTAATAAGTTTAATTTTCTTTCTAATTTTGTAAAACACCAAAAAAAAAAGTAAAAAAAAAAGTAAAAGTTAATATTATGTAGTAACTGTTACTACCTACTATTAACTTTACTTTTTACTTAAAACTTATTAAAGAAATTATAGTTTTTTTTTATTTGTCCTTGTATTACGGGCCTTAGAGTCCGTGCGCAAGCTCAGAGTAATAGGTGGCTTAAGTACTTAAATGATCAGTGGTTTTATTTCAAGTACATAATACCCTCATAGAATGATTTCATAATTTTATCGCGCAGAGTGCAAAATTATGAAATCATTATGTAAGGGTAAAATCACCGATGATTTAAGTAAGCCAGCCACCGAATCCTCGCAGCTCGCGCGCAGACTATAATTACAGAAAAATAACATTTGTTTATAAGTTTTATAACAGAACAACTTTGGCAAAAATCAGCACTAAATCTAGACAAAGAAAAAACCTGATATTTTTTCTCGATTTCAGGTTACACAATGCGTAATACGGTAAAAAAAATAGTGAAGGATCACTATTTCTTCTTACTGTATATCGCATTGTTTCGATTTAATATAATATTTTCAATTAAATCTTATTTTAAATTGAATCTGTACCTAGATACTACAAATTTTAAAGATGAAAATAGCCTCTCTACACTGACTTGTGAGGCCGGGGCAACCAACACAACCTGACTTAACCCATATAAATAAGGAAACTTGTGTTTTTTTGTTTCCCAGTAATCAAAAACTTTTTCTTCGCGAGATTGCCAGCAACATCAAGGTGCTGCTGGCCTTTCTCGAGGAGTTAGGGTGGATCGAATAAACACCTACTCATATTACTGTTAGGTACCTATCATTATTACAGTCGACAACACGTAGCTGCATATAATTTGACCTCTACAATTTGTCTTTTAAATATTTTCGTAATGAAAGAGTATCCAGGGAAATGTGGTCGACTATAATAATGATTAAGAATAAAACATAAAAGTCCCATCATCAACATCGAACGTAAAGCTGCACAGAACACACTTTTAGGTATCAGCGGGGCGCGGGCGCAGCGGACGCATCCTCTTATTCATCTTGCTTGCTTGACAGTCATTCGCTCATTCGCAGTCGCAGCGCACTTCCGAACCTAATCTGTGTTCCGATTTTCCGAACCTCCATAAAGCTTGAACAGAACTAAACAGTACTCAAAAGCACTCAATGGGACTTTTATGGTCGAAATAAATATTTTAATTAAAGATTAATATACATAATTAGACTGATATAGTTTAAGTAGAAATGTGAGTAGGTACACACGGCTACAAATCAAGCTATACATTTCCAGTTTATGCTGATCTCGCATTGTATAGGATTTCCGTACAATGCGAGGTCAGCTTATACTGGAAATGTAGTAACTTGATGTGTAGCCGTGTGTACTTACGTTTAATGTTTTATTGCACAATGTGCAAGTAGATGTTTTCTTTAAAACTTTTGAAATACTGATAAACTCTGTTGCACTTCTTTCGGTCAATAATAATATTTTTTAAACAAACAACTAATTATAATAACAGAACAACAAAACAAATCTAATTTGGCGTATGCAATGTTTTATGACGTACTGGTACTGGACTATAAAATGAAACACGCGTAACGGCGTAAGCGCGAGCAATTTGACGCGTTTTAGTAAATATCTGTCCGATCGTTGTAAAATTCTAGCTGTTGCCGCTCTGATTAGCAGAGCCGAACGAAAAGACGCGCGGCGCGCGTTCGGTTTGGCAACGTCGCGCCAGATAATGTTAGTTTTTAGTGAATTAACGTTATTAGTAACGTTACTTAAATACCGGTAAATTCTATAAATTAACGTTATGTTTAACGTTAATATTTAACGTAGCATAACGTTAATGTTTGGGTAATTTTACCGGTATTTGTTTGGTAACGGTAACCGTCCCTGGTTATAAGTTTGGGTAAGAACCCTCAATTTCATCATAAGTTAAAACATATAGATGTCAAAGTATTGTTTGTAAGAAAAAAGGTCTTTGCTAAGAAAATAGTTTGAAGCATGTTGGTTCTAGTGAACAACCAGCTGATGTCTTAACAAAGCCTCTAGGTAGAGTCAAATTTCAAAAGTTTAGAAGCATGCTAGGTCTTAGTCGTAGTATATGAGTGTTTTATGTAAAAGGAAATTTGTTTAGATGTTTATCATTGAGGGAGGGTGTTGAGTTACAACGTTAAAGTTTTTAGTTTAGCAACACTCCAGAAGCTAGTGTCTATGATTGTTTCACTTTTGTCTATTCTCTCTCGTTGTCAAAGAACAAAACGGTGTAGACGCCATTTTTTGTGTTACTACTTATTACATAGTATTTTGCTATTAAACCCTGCTAAAACGACTAATTGTGTTTCTCAATTACTGCCCCTGTTTACAGTATCAAACCAATATTTAATTAAAATAAGATTATGATGATTTAACCGACTCTTATTAAAAGCTTTTACTTAGCTTGCAATGTATGTATGTAACTATGTTTGTTCGGGTGGAATCTTGCAACTCAATTTTGAAGCAGATTTCTTCCACCGATTGAGCTGAAATTTTGCACACACCTTTGGTTCTGGTGACAATATACTTTTATGATCGATATTACTTCATCCTACAGCCAGGATCATCTCCTCACAAGAGAACTCCTCAACGGTTAACAGCGCAGACACGAAACTTTGTATACGTGTTCAATTTTGATAGATAAACATGATTTCTATCATGACCATTTCCCGCAGCCAGAATCGTCTTCTCAAGAGGGAACTCCTCAACGGGTAATAGCGCGGACACGAAACTATATATACGTGTTCAATTTTTATAGATAAAGATGATTTCTATCATGGCCTCATCCTGCAGCCAGGATTGTCTTCTTACGAGGGAACTCCTCAATGGTTAATAGCATGGATTCGAAAATTTGTAGATGCGATAAAATTTGATGGATAAACATGATTTCTATCATGACCATATCCTGCAGCCAGGGTCGCCTTCTCACGAGGGAATTCTTCAACGGGTAATAGCGCAAACACAAAAATCTTGTTGTTAAAGAGTCACGGTCAAAATGGGCGTAAAACCAACAGCTTTAAAATATATTTTATGTGAAAGCTAATGACCATTACTTAATTTTATACTACGACGGCAATCACCCAAACAACCGGTGAGCAGAGATATTCAGTGATGTTCAAACGTATTTGTTATAGAATCCAAGAGGAATTTGTTGATACCAAAACACATATTCGGTAACAGTGAAAACAGCAAAGCAATCATTATTTGCGATGGTACTTATATTTATATAGAAAAACGTTCTAATTTTTTGTTTCAACGATTGTCTTATAGCTTGCATAAGTATGAGAATTTACTAAAACCCTATATGATTGTCAGCACTGATGGCTACATTTTGGATGTCCTAGGTCCGTATGCCGCCACTACATCTGATGCAACAATCATGCAAGACATTATGCATGATGAAAATAGTGCTTGGCATTGGATTTCAACAAAACGACGTTATTTTGGTTGATCGGGGTTTTAGGGATAGCTTAGCTAGTATTGAAGAGTGGGGTTATGAGATACACATACCACCCACAAAAGACAGAAACGGACCTCATCCTGCAGCCAGGATTGTCTTTTGACGAGGGAACTCCTCAACTGTTAATAGCATGGATTCAAAATTTTGTAGATTCGTTCATATTTGATGCATGAACATGATTTTTATCATGACCATATTGAAGAGGATTTCTATCATAAACTCAACCTGCAGTCAGGATCGTCTTCCCACGAGGGAACTCCTCAACGGTTAACTTAAAAGCATGGATACGAAAAAAGTGTTGATTTAATTAAATAATTATGTGTTAACACTATTAGAAATGATTACGACAAAACTAAAGATTCGAAAATAAAATTATTACTAAAAATCTTTTTCTAAAACAAGCTTTTATTTAAATGCGTTAAAAAGAATAAAATAAACTTTTCCTTTAAAACTTTTACTATCAACTTATAACGTCATTACACAATTTATATGATGACTGACTGACATAATTGTTCTCCCAGATGGTGGATGGGGAGGTAGGTATATTTTGACAGATTCGTAAACAAGTAACTCTCGCGAGTATGGGTAAAGTGCCAAACCCCCCCTTTTTGTCCCCCCCCACCCTCCCCCTCCCCCATATCGTATCTCGGAAACTAAGAGACCCGTGTTTTGTTTTTTTACGGATTCAGATTCATGAAAAGGGGCCCAGAGATGGTCAAAATAATTTTCAAAAATTCCCCCCCCCCCTTTTCTAAAGTTCAAGCACGCGGGTTGCTTGCACCTCGCGCAACATGCAAATACTAGTTATAACTATAAAAAGAAAGGACATCGCCAAGCGGTTGGTCGATCCTTCTCATGACGAGAGAGCTGGCCTATTACTTGGCCAACCATCGCCATCGTGAAAATCTCGCCAACATTATAGTAGTGGCGTCCTCGTCCGACAGGTAGCGCACGACTGACGTCAGTGAAATGTCGGCGACGCGTGCCTATGTAAGAACCTCTGTGGGTTTGTACTGCGGTAGACGCCTAGATACCAAAGTGCCAAGATAGCGTTGTGTACGAAGGGCCTTACAGACATGCCACAGGATGCATTTTCGGTACGATTATAAATCAGAACGGTTCGTTAAAATGGCGTGGTATTCATCTAGTGTACAGTCTTAGCCATCTACTCCAGGGAAAAGTCTGGCGTCACGTTCGAGGCGCCACTTGAGTTGTGGTATATTATCTTCTTGTAAAATGTCAATAGGTGTGGGTCTATTCCACAGTTATAGATAGACCGTCTGTTCTGTCATATTTTTCAGTTTAAAGTTTCGATCTCGACAATTTTGCCAATGGCAGTAGTGTTGTGTTGTGTGCCCTTCTATGGAAGCGGAAGTTTCTTGGCAAAGTCGGCAAGAAAAAAATGTGTACCAGCGACCTTATCCATCGTCATTGCCTTCGACAACAACAGCCCTAAACAGTAACCTTTTTTAAACAAAAATGTAGATCAGTGTGGCTTTGGCAGACCTATCAGTATAACCCTGAGTACAACCTTACTACATACTTCATACATGCATAAACTTCTTTGTCCCACGATGGTCGGCAGAAATCGCAGAACGTCACCTGCCATGATCCTTATATAATCCTTTCACTTCGATCACGTCCATACACAATGAGGGTTGCTAAGCTAAGCTAATCTGAGCTAAACTAGAAATATGTCCCGTGTATACCAAGTACTAAGCGAAAGCTCAGTCAGTGTTGTGAAGCTCAATTTGACGGAGTATCGCTCGCCATGATCATAATCGATGAAGAAAGTTCCGATGATGAGAATACGATACATACGGCAAAAGAAAAACGAATAATGGCTTATTATTGTCTAAAAGACACGCCAGAACTTGGATATGTCAACACATTCAATCTCAGCAGACAAGCGGAGTTAAAAACTTCATTTTACGAGTTAGATGATAAGTGTGTGATGGACTATGTGAAAAATGGTGGCTGGAAGAAGGTGCGTAATATAGGAGTATTGAAGAAGAATACATGCTAAGCCGATCCCCAATAAATTGAAATCACCACAGGAGAATGATGCCATTGGAAATCATATTTAAAGTTTAAACTAACATGCAACCTACTTACTTAAAACATTTTACATCATGTCACTCCACTTTTTTCATTTTTGAAAACTATGAAAGAAAACACAAATTGAAATAAGTTCCAATCTTCTTTTTGACATAATTATATTAAATGTCAATATCGATGATTCAGTTTTCTATGTTTTCAATCTCATGTAAATAATTTAAATCGTGTTTTTCAACCATCAATATTTATTCTGTAACTATTTCTCAATGACAAGTATGACTAATCATGGCGGCAAGGAGGATCCTTGCAAAGATAGCAATCCAAAAGTGACCGACTTTGTATTGTTCGTACCATGGGCTTGCAAACAATTCAACTTAAGTGTTAATGTCATCGTTACTAGAGACACCCAGGGTAAGTTGACGATATGTTTCGATGAATCGAGTAACGTTAGACGGTTTACGCTAAGTATTCCAATTGAAGCGTGAAAAGCGCAGAATACGCAGATAATGTGTCCGGGCGTACATGAAGAGAGATAAATCCACATCTTATGTATTATCTTCCATAAAAAGCTTTGTCAAACATAAAAAGCAAATCTTTGTCCCTGACACATTTAAATGATTTATCTAAAAATGTTGTGATGGCCCAGTGGTTAAGGCCTCGCCTCTCATGCGTGAGGTTGTGGGTTCAAATCCAGGCAAGTACCAATGTGACCATTTCAATTCATATGTACTTTCAAGTTTATCTTGGACATCACAGATATCGGTGAAGGAAAACATCGTGAGGAAACCTGGACTTATAATAGTCTGAAATCGCCATAAAAGTATAAAAACAAGGAAACAGCGGACAAAGTAATAATTAAATTAATAATTCAACAGAAGCGTACGTGGGTGTTGCAGCTTCAGGAAAGAAACTAGCCAGCAAAAAAATGCTATCAACGGTAATGATGAGAAAACTATCAATTAGTGATACAAATTCAGTTGATGACAGTGTATGGAATATAGAATCTGCGAAAGAATTAGAAAATGCAGTCAAGATTAAAACGTTACACGACTGTTATGGAAACTTAGTGGAGATAAAGTTTCTCCAGAACAAGACAATACCACGAAGAATCATGCAAATAATCGAACTCACTATTCCATACCACAAACATTTGACTTCAATAACCATCAACAGCGGCTTGCGCATAGATACTTTATATGAAATAGCTAAGTTTTTACCCAATTCTAATATTACGGAATTATGTCTAGACAATACATATCTCACCAAAGCTCACTATCACATATTGTTAACGCACGGTAAATTAAAACATCTCTCTTTGGCGAGATGTTCGATTAATGATGCCATTGTAAAAACGATCACAGATCAATTGGGAATTGCAAGTCCCGCGTCGAGAGTATTATCTGCGTTAAACTTATCATCAAACAGAATTACAGATGTTGGCGCGAAGTATGTAGCGGGCATGTTGCGAACAAACAGGCAGCTCAGCTACTTGAACTTAGCGGGCAATACGATAACAGACGAGGGAGGTATGAGCATTCTTGACACATTACAAAAATTTCCTTTGGGATCCCAGGAATTCATAGAAAGCAGGACTAGGTACGTGGCTTACTTAAAAAAGAAAAATGAATTTATTGAAAAAATGATTATTGAGCTCCAAGCTGATAAAGATAGAAGCACAAAAAGGAAGACCGGGTGTAAGCAATCGAGCCAGAATCTGAAACGTATTGGGCAGAAATCAGTAAAAGCAGGTTCTGAGGCCCCTTTAATCTATAAAAGAGCTGAAGATTTGGCTGAAAATAAAATAGAATTTTTTAACGACGATGTTTTCTCTCCAGACAACATTGAATCACAAGATGGTGTAGTGCGTTGTTTTGGCAATAATACCTTGTGTTGTTTGAATCTAGCTTACAACAACCTTACTTATGTTAGTGTCAAGAAATTGCATGATGTGTTAGTAACGCAGAGGTCTCTTAATAGAACTCCTAGGGGTTTGATCAAAGTCGTGATTCAAGGTAACGTGATGCCTGTGGCTTGTAAAGAATATGAAGAGATTGATCTTCTTCTTGAGTCAAGGTTAGTTGGTATCGGACATCGTTCAGTTAACACAACAAAAAAAAAGCATTAAATTTCAGAATTACGTGCCAGTACAGCATGCAAGAAATGTTTATTCATGTTAATTACGTAGTATATATAATTAATGTTGTATCACACATAAAAAAATAATTCTCAATATCATTGCCAAATGTTCCATTTTGAAATATTTTATTTATCATAGATATTTATTTTTGTTACTCGTACTAAGATACTATTCATATTTTTTACTTAATGCTATTTAATTTTGTAAGGCTTGACATAATTATTTATACTAAGCTCTTGTTTTATTCTTAAACATATAATTTCAGATTTTTCGGTTTATATATTATATTAGGAATACTTTTCTTCGTTTTTTTTTCGATGCTGCATCCTATTTTTCCAACCCTTGTCTCGTCGTCTTCATCCTTCTCATCCATATTCACACAACATTTATGTTCTACACTCTGTCACCCTCACAGTTGAGTAAAAGCTAAGCAGATGTGTGATGAGCAGAGATCGGAATAGGTAGAGCTAATGTACCAAAAGTTCAAGCAAGGAACAGAAAATAAGTGTTCCTTACGACAAAAAGAAAATCCGTATATTTTTTTCTGAAACCTTTAAATGTCTTGAAATCATTTAAGTACATTAACTAATTGAATTAATTATTTTTCCTTTTTAACTGGCTTCCACAATAAGGAGAACGTTCTCAAAAAGTTACGTTAGTTTTTACGTTTAGTTCCAATAATTGTACGAAATGAATAAATGGTATGAAAACCTATAAATTGTTTTTTTTTTACCTTGTTTGTTCTAACTATTAAAATTAAATTCGCTTCTGCGCTTACTTACGGCGCGCAAACGAAGATAAGGAGATTACCTTATTTTTTAAATAATAAAAATAATGTGAGTGTTAACTGAGGGACCACACTGATATTTCGCAAAATAGAAATAGTAGGATTTAGTAGTAATCTTAAAACAATTGTAGAACAAATCTGGGAATTTGTAAACAAATATACTAAAAACTGCAGCCCTTTAAGTGTGATCCCTCAGTCCTCATCAAATAAATAAATATCGCTGGACATTACACACAGCGCCATCTAGGTGCCACACTAAGCAACGAGGCTCGTGGACACCAGATAGTTGATAATACTACATAGATACTTTTTGTTTGTAAATACATACTTATTATACATATAAACATCCATGACTCTGAAACAAATGTCCATGCTCATCACACAAACATTGGCTCCTACCGGGATTATATGTATATCCTAAGAACGTAAGGCAGCCTCACTACCGCTGCGCCATTCGGGTCGTCACAGACAGTATCTGGAAACTCCGACAGTATCTGGAAAATTAAGGTATGTGACTCTAGACATTATGTCCGTAAGGATTGAGGAGCCACTTTTCGTATCTTAATGAAAATTAACATACTTACTTAGCAGTAAGTGTAAAAAAATTGTAGTATAATACTTCAAAAGTTATATGAACAAGAAGGTGGCTCCTCAATCTAAATGTTTGGATTGAGGAGCCACGTCAGAACTTCGAACGTAATGGATTCATATTTATCATGATTTGGTATGATTTTGTAGCATTTGAGAGTAGTTAGTAGACAAAATCTGAGCTCGGTTGTATTAAAATTAAAAAAGTTACCATACATTATACAAATATGTTGCTCCTCAGACCATACATACGACTCGTCATTTTTTAAGAAGCAGTTGTTCAATTATTGCGCAATTTCTTCGCCATTTAGTAGTATGCATATTAGATTTGTACGACAAAATACAGTAATTAAAAATGAGTGAATTGGGAGATATAGCACATTTCAACTGGCTCCTGAATCCTGATGTTACTGTACCTACCTGAGATCACAACGGAATAAAAAACCAGAGACACTAACATTTAGTAGAAATGTCTACTACATACATATGTACAGATCAACATTGTATATATATTCGGTATCTGAAAAACAAATTACTTTTCGATATTCCTTAAGAATTCTCTATTTAGGGTGACCATGGTATACGAATGAAACCAGGATTACTAGATTTTTAAATTTATTTTTTAACAATTCGACAGTATCGTATTATAGGTATGTATGTACAAAATCAAAGCATGTATTTCAAGTACACCAGTTACAGGCACTTCTGTCGAAACAAAGATAACAATTAAATGTAGCTACAGTCACTGTCACAAGGCATAAAATCTGTGAAAGTACTGTAGTTGCCCATTCCTTAGCGTAGATATCTATAGAGAAGAACGGGCAAGAAACTCCATGGACACTCTTTTAAATCAGCATATTGTTACAAAACCTTGGTTACATCATTCATGTTGAGATGAGATGATATACTATGTGAGAAAGATGTAGCAAGTTGTGCACGATAAAAGTGTCCATAGTAAAAACAAAAAAAAAAAACAATTTAAAAAAATAAGCCGTGGCAACTAAGAGATGACCAGTCACAACTGACAGCGCCCCTTCACGAACATGACGCATGGATCAGCACCATTCAACTCAACAATTTTGAAGGGAACTAAATGATCCGACACACGCGACGCGCGGCCTCGCCTAGCCGTAGCCGAGTCGACGTATCAGAGCTGCTGATCCGCTTGCTTACGTTAGGTTGACGCTTGTTTGACGGCGAGGCGAAAGGCGATACGGTGCGCATCCCTTTCCGAGTTGATATATGTGCACCTTCATACAATACCCACATGAATCCGAAATGTCAGAGGTGCGTGGTGGGGGCACAGACTCAAGACTTATATGTTGGCAGGTCAGATTACTAAATAAATACGATTGTGGGTGGGTAAGTAAACAACAAAAAATTACAGTTACCCCCAAATAATGAGACGAAATAAACGCTCAAACGGCTTAATGGATTTGGATGAAATTTGGTAAAAAGATAGCTTATATTCTAGATTTACACTAGGCTACTTTCGATCCCGGAAATAGTAGGTAGATGGTAAGTAGTAGATGGGTAGGTAGTAGGTAGGTAAGTAGGTAGGTAGGTAGGTAGGTAGGTAGTAGGTGGTAGGTAGGTAGGTAGTAAGTAGGTAGGCCACGAAACGAATAGAAATAATTATATAACTTATTCATGGACACCCTTCAAAACGATTCGCTAGGAAATTAAAGTACAGCTAATAACTTCGTAGATATTTACTTTTTTTTATCGCAGGATTATACGTACAATTAGTATTCATTTATACAAAATAAGGCGATTTTTATTCAAAATTTCGTCACAAGTACGTGTATAAGTAGATTATAGGCAAATCCATTTTCCGAAGCATCTAAATTGAGGAGCCAGTTAAACTGTTTCATATCTTCCAATTCACTCATTTTTAATTACTGACTTTTGTCCTACAAATCTAATATATTTACTACTAAATGGCGAAGAAATTGCGCATTAATTGAACAACTGCTTCTTGGAAAAATGACGAGTAGTATGTATGGTCTGAGGAGCCACATATATAATGTATGGTAACTTTTTTAATTTTCGACCTCAGATTTTGTCTACTAACTATTCTCAAATGCTACAAAATCATACCAAATGATGATAAATAATAATCCATGATGTTCAAAGTTCTGACGTGGCGTCTTGTTCATATAACTTTTGAAGTATTATACTACAAAATCGAAGATCGATCCTACAACAATTTTAAACTTACTATTAAATAAGTAAGTTAAATTTATTAAAATACGAAAAGTGGCTCCTCAATCCTTACGGACATCAAACATTTAGTAAAGAATTGTAAAGATAGTTAATAATAAAGACCAAAAAGCTTCAAAGATAAAAAATTAGAACGACTAAACTGTGGTGCCTCATTCCACACAAGAAAAATAAATATTTATTTTTAACTCAATGATTGCTTTTGCCCAGTCGGCTACAATATATTAAAACCGGAGGGTAGATTGATATTTTTATTTTAGGGCATAATTAATATTGACTTGTTGCGCTTTTGTCGCACTGTTAGCGTTGAGTGCAAGTCAAATGTAAAATTTCGGTCCCACAGAAGACAATGTTACTTATATGAGGAGAATAGTTTTAATTAATCCTGAATATTCCGTGATTACATACGGGACCGAAACGTGGTCGCTCATAATGGGCCTCATTCGAAGGCTTAAAGTCACCCAAAGGACAATGGAGAGGGCTATGCTCGGGGTTTAGAACCAAGGTTACTGACGTAGCCCGAAGAATTGGCAAACCGAAGTGGCAGCGGGCAGGGCACATTGCTCGCAGAACGGATGGCCGATGGGGCCGAAAAGTTCTGGAGTGGCGACCGCGAACCGAAAGACGTTGCGTTGGAAGGACTCCCACTAGGTGGACCGATGACCTGGTGAAGGTTGCGGGGATCCGCTGGATGCGAGTCGCACGGGACCGGTCAGTGTGGCGACACTTGGGGGAGGCCTATGTCCAGCAGTGGACGTCTTTCGGCTAAAATGATGATGATAATTAATCCTGAATATTATCTTCCCAGGCTTCAAAATTAGTATACTAAAGCAGATTTCCGTTAAAAACGTAAGAAAATTATGTTTCTTGAACATTTATAATATTTGAATGTATGAATTATTTAGTAATCAATAAATTTCCAATAATATTACTAATTAATAATAATAGCAATATTTTTTCATATTATTTTTTTTATTTTTGTCCTCTGCTCCGTGCTCCGTGCTGTTTTTCCGTAAAACATAACAAATTAAATTACTGGGATAGTTAAAAAAATAAGTGTGGGATCAAATGGTGAAATAAAAAAGCTATCTTCATACGAACTGTTATATTTTTGTTATTTTAAAAATACTTTTGAATAATCTAATAAATCTAATCGTCTAAGCTCATACGTCGTACTCTAGCCAATCTCTCAATCTCCCATCTCCTTTACTCCTCCATACCTTTCACTCGCACCTTTGCATGCGTTCCCTTTTACACAACATTCATTCCACATAAGTATGGATGAATTATTTGCCTCATAATTACGTGGCCTCAGTTTCATCATTTAATTTTTTATTTTAACTGTTCACTGGTTTTGAAAAAAAAATTCACTTCATAGTTCTGATGCGAATAACTTTTGGAGTCAAAACTGATCACGAATATATGGCAGCTGTACTAGTAGTAAATGTTTGGTAAACTTTACAATCACATTCTTTTGAATCACTTCGACGCCACACAGTTCTGACGCAAACTCCGTTCATTAGTATTGAATTTCTGATTTTGATAATCTACTTTTGCGGTTGACTGTACAGGAAGCCGACTCATACGGACCGCTACTTGCACGCCGACTCACATCATCACCCCTGTCACCTTAAGTCCGTAGTCACCTCACTTACAAATCGCGCGTTTGATCTGTGCGATTCTGAACATCTTACTGGTGAATTATCCCACGTATAAAAGGTTTTACGTAAGAATGGCTATAACACCAATATTGGAGCAGCAAGAACAAAAAAGATGTGAGCCACCAGATCTACAGTGGAGCGTCAACCAACTTTCTTGCTATAGCAAGAAAGTTGGTTGACGCTCCACTAAGAGGAGTAACGGACAAAACAGGTCGTTTATAACTGAGTAAATACTCGATAAAAACCGTGTTTACTCCTCACAAGGAAATTGCACAAAGTCTGCGTTCCCCGAAGGATAAGATCCCGTATGAACATCCTGGGGTGTATAAAATTGAATGCAGTTGCGGTAGTAATACATCGGTCAAACGAAGCGAACTGTCTAATGCCGCAACAAAGAGCACATAAGAGTTGTGACAAATAATGACGAGCAAAAATCTGCCATAGCTGAACACCTACTGCAGTCAGGGCCCAATCACTGGATCGAATTTCACAAGCCACGTATTTTGTCGAAGGACAAACATTATTTACCAAGGCTGACAAGAGAAGCAATTGAAATAAGAAAATATAAAAATTTCAATCGAGAGGATGGCTTCAAATTGTCCAGTACGTGGAACGTAGGTAGGGTAGGTAGGAAAGTTAGGTAGGTAGGGTAGGGTAAGGTAGATAGGGTAGAGTAGTAAAAAGTATAAGGAAGTAGTAGGTAAAGTACTAGGTCAGCATAAATTCAAAGTGTTGTTTATTCCAACGAGTTATGTAGGTAGGGTAGGTAAGTAAGCAGGTAGGGTAGGATAGCTAAGTAAGCAGGTAGGTTAGGTAGTTAGGTAGGTAGGGTAGAGTAGTAAAAAGTATTAGGAGGTACTAGGTAGGCAAAGTGCGTTGGAAAGGTGGTTGCAACGCATGCCGCAGGGCACAGCTTACTTTCACCAGATTTTAGCATCAAATAATCAAGAACATGAAAAAAATGTTCTTGAAAATTTTATGTCATTCTTTTTTCCAGGTTTCAGTACATGGACGCCGCCAGCACATGAAGCTGCCCGAAATTGTAAAATTTTCCCCATTAACCTCGAACTTAATGCTATAACGATAAAGTTGAAAATCTATTCAAAAAATTTTACAGATTGTAGTAGCTTGATGTGCTGGCATCTGGACGTGTGCTAACTTTTTCACCGCGGGTGACACCGCAGGCGCAGCTAGTAGTTACGTGAAGCTTGATTATATTCATAAAGTTTATAATTGTTAAGTTGCTGTAGATGCAGAATTAAACGTTACAATAAAACTTTGTTTGTCTAGAAGGAATATAATTTTAGGTAAAAGTCACAAGAGAGAGATATAACAAACATTGCTAAGCAACAAAACATCGACACAATATGAAGGTTGTATATCTTCGCATCCACGATACTTTTAAGAGCTTGGACAAATCTTGAAGTCCAATTCTACAGCTTAGCATGTTCAGTCTTGGTCCAAACAATGGCTTCGTAAACATGTCCGCCAATTTCAATTCTGTTGCGACTTGTTCGACAGCGAAGTCTCCATTCTGAATACATTCACGAATGAAGAAATGTTGTATCTTGATATGTTTTGCTCTCCTATGGAAATCATAAGGTGTCTCAGACAACCTTATAGCAGACTCATTGTCAACGTAAATTGTCGGTTTTTCATTCAGGCCTGTTAAATCCGTTAATTCCTCCAGGAGTTCTTTTAGCCATAAGGCTTCTCTCGCAGTTTCTGTCATGGCTACGAGTTCGGCCTCCGTTGAAGAGATTGCTACTCTTGGTTGTTTTTGGCATTTCCACATGACGGGACCGGAGAATAGCAAAATCATCCCTGACGTCGAATGGCCAGTCGTTGTGTCACCACCAAAATCAGCGGCACTGAATCATATCAGCCTTTTCTCCCGACTTTTTGCGAAGACAAGTCCTTTGTCTAGGCCTGGCGTTGTAGGAGCTTTGCAGTTAATAATCCCAAACTTTTCAAGTATCTTCTTAGAATAAGACCTTTGGTTTAAGGTAATATAACCATCTTTGGTTTTATTAATTTCAAGTCCATGGAAATAAGACGCCGTTGTGATTATTTTAAACCTATTTTCAGCTCTTCAATAAATTTCCTTCCAGCATTTTCACTAGTTGAACCGTCATCTACGTAAAGCGCAATTAATTTTATTTTATTTATTAGACATTTTTACAATTGCGTACACTAATTTACAAACAAAAATAAAACATGCGTTTAAACTCTACACAGTGCAACAATTACCTAAAGGTAAACACCACATGAACAAAAAAAAAACAATAATAAGCAATTATGTTAGTTGTGAGCTACATATTATACTAGTAAACTAAAAGTAAAGATAAAATATAATTAACACTTGTTCACGTAAGTAAAGGCTAGGATCTTTTGTCCTTTGCTTGAATCCTGAATTTATAATATACTCTGATATGCAGACATTCCAGCATAGAGGAGCTTGCTTCAGCCCGAAGAGGCTGCGTTTAAGTTTGCACACTTTCTTATTGCCATCGTTGAATACCTCGGGCTGCTTCATAAAGATTTCCTCTTTTACAGCTCCGTTTAGAAACGCAGCCGATACATCGAACTGTTGAAGTACCAAGATTTCTCGAGCAGCTTTTCTTAAGACAGCTCTTATAGTACTGAGGCGGGCTACCGGACTGAAAGTCTTCTGATAATCAACGCCAGGTTTTTGTGAATAACCTTTTACAACTAATCTTGCCTTATGTCGCTCAATTGTACCATCTGGATTATTCTTTGTTTTGTAAACCCATTTACATGGCAAGGGTTTACGATTTTTCGGAGGGTCGACTAATTCCCAAGTCTTCATTTCTTTCAATGATTCCATTTCATTTTGCATAGCCTCTAACCATTTGACCTTATCCTTGCTATTCATAGCATCTTTAAGCGTTTGAGGTTCTGTCTCATTATCCATATCCATGGCTGCCATAATATAATCCTCAAATATTTTAAGGTCTGTCAATCTGTGATATATCATAAAGATTGTATGACCTCCGTTCTTCTGGGACAAGAACGGATGTATCGACATCTATGTCGTTTTCATTTGGTTGATCAGCAGTTTCACTGCCGTCATCAATCTCGAGAGTGTCATAATACAACTCGTTATTTTCATTTTGTATAAGTACCTCGTTAGAGCTTGCAATATCATTATCTTGTACTGCTTGCTGCCTACTAGCATTTTCTTTTGTAGTATCTTTTAAATATATTTCTGTTTCATACAGTTCAATGTCAATCTCGTTTGATCGCTTGTGATCATTTAATTCTTGGAAAGGAACAGAAATAACATTTTTACCATCTTCGTAGAACATTTTCTTTAAAATTCGAACATCCTTGGAAACACGAATGCGTTTCTTCGATGGGACGTACAAATTTGTGTTCATGTTTTCCTTTTTTTAGAATGAATGTTTTAGCACCAAATACATATAGATGATTAACGCAAGATTTTCTAGCTACCCATCTTTCGAATGGTTTGGTTTTCAATACTCTGGTCAACGCTTCGGTTTGGCAAGTAATTTGCAGTATAAACTGTTTCTGCCCATAAAAACATAGGCGCTTTTGATTCCAACACCATGCATCTTGCTTTTTCTATAAGGGTTCTATTTTTCCTTTCAGCGATTCCATTTTGATGTGGAGTGTATGGTGCTGTCAATCTTCTTGATATACCATTTAGTTTCAGAAATGAGTCAAACTTCAAATTTCGGTATTCCGTACCGTTATCGGTCTGTATGCATTTAATTTTGTTACCTGTGAAGTTCCCTGCTTCTACCTTTTCGTCTATACATTTTTGTAATATTTGTTTTAGTGACTACTAGCGCCGCAGTGAGAAAAAAAAATAATCACCTGAATGATTTTACGTCCGCTCTGTTCAAAGGGCTATGCACAGAGCATCTTATAATCTTGTGCTATAATCCGCTAACTAGTTGGACGTTGAGTGACGCTTATTCAATCCACGTTCGGCCTAGTCATTCAATTGAATGTGATTGAATGTTGTCATTCAATGAACGCGCTAGTCATTCAATCAAATAGCAGATTCAACCAGATGACTGCAACATATACACCACGTATCGTAGTTTTCCTTTCCTGAAGATTGGATTTTTACAATTGACATTTCGATTTTTTTTCCTTTTCGTTTTTAGTTTAATAACTTTCATTTTTCGCTCTGCTACCATGTGAAGCTTGATTATATTCATAAGGCTTATAATTGTTAAGTTGCTGTAGATGCAGAATTAAACGTTAAAATAAAACTTTGTGTTATTGTCTAGAAGGAATATAATTTTGGGTAAAAGTCACAAGAGAGAGAAATAACAAACATTGCTAAGCAACAAAACATCGACACAATATAAAGGTTGTATATCTTCACAGGTTATAAATTCCCTGAGATGATATTCTCATTGCATCGAATGCAATCTCTGTGGTATGCAAACATAGAGGTGTCTTGCCTTTGACATTTTCTGTCAGATCAACAATGTCTCGTCAATGTATTATTTAACCATTGCTTCTTAAAATATCGCTTTATTTTTATGTTTATTAAAGCTTATAAATACGAGGTTCATGCTATATCTATTTCAATTTAATAAACATAAATATGGACAAGTACCTAAGACCGGAAAGGTTTGATGCCGACTCGACATCGAACTCCAGTTCAAAGGAATGGCAGCACTGGAAAGATGACATTTGAAAACTTCTTAACTGCACAGCAATATAGTCCAAGTGCTACAGATTCACCGGATGCCGCAGCTCAGAAGAAAGCTATGTGGAACTCAACCAAGTTTCAACTCCTCATAAACCATATCACTCCCAGGGTGTACGCAACTGTAAGTGAGTGCACAACTTATACCACAATGTTGGCCGCGCTGGACAAAATCTACGTGAAAGCAAAGAATGTCATTCATGCTCGACATTTGCTCACAACAAGACGCCAGCAAGCGGACGAATCGATCGATGCGTACCTCCAGGCCTTAAAGCAACTAGCCAAGGACTGCGAGTTCACCGCTGTCGACGCTGAAATGAATAAGAACGACAGCATCCGAGGTGTGTTCATAGCGGGCATTTCGTCAAACAAAATCCGTGAGCGCCTTCTCGAGAATCTGACACTTACATTAGAACAATCTTACAATAAAGTCCAATCGATGGAGATGGCAGAGCGGAACAGTCATCATTTCACCATGGCAGAAGTCTATTCGGTTTCAAATGTTGATAATGCTGGGAACGGAGATTCTAACACTTCTGCTGCTACTGCCGCTGCTGTACCCAAACGAAAATGCTTTTTTTGTGGGGCATCAGCTATACACCCTCGCAAGGACTGTCCTGCTCGAGATGCTACATGCGTAAAGTGTAATAGAAAGGGCCACTATGGAAAAGTCTGTCGTAGCAGGACTCCGACAGCTGCTTTAACAACGGCAACAGACGACTGCGGCCACTGCAGTTGTATTATATCTGCTGCTGCACCGACTTCACTGCGCAAGGCAATGGTGACAGCTTTCATTAAGGGTGTTCGAGCAGAAGCCTTGATTGACACCGGGAGCTCCCTGAGCTTCGTCAATGAGGACTTCGCCAATCTCTGTCAACTCAAGAAGAGACGTTGCGACCAAACTATTTCTACGGCTTCCTTATCTCACAAGTCACAGGTTAACGGCTCGACTCTCCAGAATGTTAGGATCGGAGACAACATCTATAACGACGTCAATCTCTTGATTGTGAAAAACTTTTGTGCCGACGTTATAATTGGCCATGACGCTTAGAATCACACGCGACTCTAGAATTCAAATTTGGTGGACCTAAAGATACGTTAAAAGTATGCAGTGTAGCTGCAGCCTCTGTCCCTGCTGTACCCCTATTTGCTAATGTCACGGCGGACTGCAAACCAATCGCTGTGAAATCAAGGAAACATAGCATAGAGAATAATGCTTTTATAAAAGCAGAAGTGGAGAAACTTTTAAAAGAAGGAATCATAGAAGAAAGTCTATGGCCTTGGCGAGCGCAGGTTTTAATCACAAAAAATGCGAATCACAAGAAGCGGATGGTAATAGATTACTCGCAAACCATCAACAAATACACAGAACTAGATGCCTACCCGTTACCCAACATTGAAGAAATTATAACAAAGGTAGCTAAATACGCAGTTTTTAGCGCTATAGACTTACAGAGCGCATACCACCAAGTGCCCATCCTGCCTGACGAAAAAATCCTCACAGCTTTCGAGGCATGTGGTAACCTGTACCAGTTTCACAGAATTCCATTTGGTGTAACCAACGGTGTGTCTAGTTTTCAAAGAACTGTCGACTGGCTCATCAGAACCGAAAAACTAAACGGTACTTTTGCCTACATTGATGATATTACTGTATGCGGAAAGACACAGGAAGAGCACGACAAAAATCTTAGACTATTTCTCAAAGCTGCCGAGAAGTACAACCTTACCCTAAACAAAGAAAAGAGCAAGTTCACACAGTCGGCTATAAACATTCTTGGCTATACAATTGAAAATCATGTTATCAAGCCGGATAGTGAGCGACTAAAACCGCTTCTAAATATGCCTCCACCCAATGACGTAGCCTCTCTTCAAAGGACTCTCGGTATGTTCGCACACGATTCGAAGTGGATTCCTAGTTTTTCACAGAGAATCCATACTATGGCGCATACCAAAAGTTTCCCCTTAAGCTCAGATGCAGTGAAATGTTTCGAGGACCTGAAATCTGTTATAGCGAAGTCATCAGTACACGCCATAGACGATAAGGTACCTTTTACTGTCGAGACTGACGCTTCCGAGCATTCCATCGCCGCTACATTATCGCAGGATTCGAGACCTGTCGCCTTTTACTCAAGGACCCTCAATCAGAGCGAGCGAAATCACTCAGCGGTAGAGAAAGAAGCCTATGCCATCGTAGAAGCTCTGAAGAAAAGGCGCCATTTTCTTATAGGTAGACCGTTCAAGCTCATCACGGACCAACAATCGGTTTCCTTCATGTTTGATGCAAAACATACAAGTAAAATTAAAAATGAGAAGATCCAGAGATGGTGGCTGGAACTTGCACCATACAGATATGATATTGTGTACAGACCTGGAAAAGAGAACCATGTTGCTGATACCCTTTCCAGGGTTTGTGCCTCTATCGAACCTCGAAAAAGTAGACTCCTATCTCTACATGAAACTATGTGTCACCCTGGCGTTACTCGCATGTACCACTGGTTAAAGATAAAGAACCTACCCTATACTGTCGACGAAGTAAGGGCGATGACTGCAAACTGCCGTATATGTGCCGAGATCAACCCAAGGTATTTCAAGAATCCTGACCCACTTCCTAAGCTGATAAAGGCTACCTCACCCATGGAACGAATAACCGCTTCATCCTCACAGTAATAGACGAGTACTCAAGATTTCCTTTCGCATTTCCCTGTTCGGATATTAGTGCCAAGACAGTAATAAAACACCTGAATAGCATTTTTATGATATTTGGATTCCCGTCGTACATCCACTCAGATCGGGGGACATCGTTCTTGTCGTCAGAAGTGAGAGAGTTTCTACATTCACGTGGTATCGCGACAAGCAGAACTACGGCCTACAATCCTCAAGGCAACGGCCAAGTCGAGAAATTGAATTCCACGCTGTGGAAAACAGTACAGCTCTCTCTGCGTTCGCACAACATGCCTATAGAAAATTGGGCGCATGTACTTAATGTGGCTCTCCACTCGATTAGATCGCTCTTATGCACAGCTACTAACTGCACGCCGCATGAGCGCATGTTCACACATCCGCAAAGATCGATGAATGGACACAGTATTCCAACATGGCTAACCAATTTGGGGCAAGTTCTCATGCGCCGTTTTGACCGTTCTAATAAGTACCAGCCAGTGGTGGAAGAAGTGGAGCTGCTTCAAGCGAATCCAGATTACTCTTATGTGAGACTCAGAGATGGAAGAGAAACCACCGTCTCGAATCGACACCTTGCGCCTGTCGAAGGGCAAGGAGAAATTATCTTGGATCGACCGGATGACCCGATACAGACTGAAATAAACGCGGACTCCGAAAGCCAAGATGATGGTAGTGAATTAGTCACATCTCCAGAACCAGAAGCTATAACTAGCTATGAGCCATGTCCTCCCAATGATGATCTTGAACCAACTCCTCCACGTGTGGAACTTAGAAGATCTGCCCGGAGCAAAAGGGCGCCGCGACGTCTGGAAGACTATGATACATAAATATAGTGTGGGAGAATGAGATGATATTCTCATTGCATCGAATGCAATCTCTGTGGTATGCAAACATAGAGGTGTCTTGCCTTTGACATTTTCTGTCAGATCAACAGTGTCACGTTAATGTATTATTTAACCATTGCTTCTGTAAAATATCGCTTTATTTTTATGTTTATTAAAGCCTATTAATACGAGGTTCATGCTATATCTATTTCATTCCCCGCTTCACTTGCCCATACCACGAGAAACGATTCCCACACAAGTACTCAGTCACCGTTGCTACTCTAATTTTCAATGCATGGAACGCACTATGAAGTCAATGTCCAATGTTCTACCAGTCAGACTGTGTACCTATAGGAGACCTCGCCCACTACGCGGCCACGAAACTGTCTTCCTGGTCGGAGCTTCTGCGGCCAAAAGTTGTGATCGCCCCGATCACAACGTGTAGTCTCTAATACACGTGTAATATATACACAATATTTTTATGAGGAGGCGATCCTGGCCGTAGGATCAATTGTCACCAGAACCATTCACCAATTTCAGGTCAATTGGTTGGGGGGAACTGATTGAAATTCCGTTGCAAGATTTGAGCCTAACTAAATAACCATCTAACTGATTCTAAATAGCAGGGCAAGATAAAAATAAAAGCATATGATGACTGGTGGAACATAATAATTTTGATCGCTTATTCATTGGGGGCTTTAAAAATAAATACGCAAAATTATTGCCTGCAAAATCAAAAATGTTCCTGGTCACAACTTCGCGCAACATTGTGGCCTAACAACAAAACATAGTGTTTCTCAGGGATTATGCTGATATGCAACTCACTTACTTAACCACTCGCACCGCTGCGATCAGTTACTGCAGTTGGGATTAATCGCCGTTGCCGCTACGGTCATTCCAGAAGAGAACCTTCATATTCTCTACAACTTTCCTTTTTCAAAAAAAAATAAAAAATGGTTTGGTCTGCCTTGGTCTCTTTGACATAATTCTGTCAACAGAATTCGTGTGTATTTTTGATATTTTTTAGTATTTTTGCTAATTAAATTATATTCTACAATTTTATTGAAATGGAAAGTGTAAGTAACATTGAAAATCCAAATCCAACCGACTTTGAAAAGTTTCTGCCATGGGCTTGCAAGAACTATAAAATTATACCTGATGTCGTAGTCACCAAAGTTGGTCATGGTAAGTTGTCTATGTATCTCCTAAAAAATGGGATAAGATTCGATGAATATCGTATCGTAATAGTTCAATGTAGCCCTCGAAATTCCAATTATTATTCGTAAAAAGTTTAAGCTTACATATCAAGATTTTGACAAGTGTTAAATTCTCAATTTAGAAATCGGGCACAAGCTTCGTATTACTTACTGTTAGTGTTACCAAATCAAAACGTTAAATGTAACGAAAATGGCGGGATTCCGGGATCGTATCTTCGCCTTGAGCGACTTTCGATACGGGTCTAACAGACACAGAAGTGCGCTTGCAAGTATTCACATTGAAAGCGCATTCACGTCCGGATAATCCTGTGCATGTGTGTAAATAAGTTCTGTTGTGTAGTACTATCAACATTGCTGTCTACAATGAAAATAATACATGAAAACCATAGTTACTTTAACGTTACCTAACTATTTAATGTTATCCTGAATGAAAAGTATTAGATATAATAATAATTACAATGTAAGTAATATTAAAATAATTAAATTTTACAGCTTTGGAACAGACAAAAAGTCGCAAATTGAGGCATTCGAAGGTTGTTCAGTCCCTAATCCGATCCGATGATTCATTTAATGTCAACAAAAGTTCATCAGAATCCCAGATCGGTAACGAAAATGTAATCATGGTAGAAACATTATACGACATCAATGAAGATTTAGTGCATCTGAAGTTTCTTAAGAACAAGACTATACCACGGCAGGTTATGCAAGTAGTCGCACTAACTATTCCTTACCACAAACATTTGACTTCAATTACCATAAACAGTGGCTTGCACATGGAAACTTTACATGAAATATCCAAGTTTTTACCCGGTTCCAATATTACAGAAATATGTCTTGACAGTACATTTCTCAGCAAAGCTAGCTTTTACACATTGTTAACGCACGGTAAGTTAAAATATCTCTCTTTGGCGAGATGTTCGATTAATGATGCCGTTGTGAAAACGATCACAGATCAATTAGGAGCTGCAAGTCCCGCGTCGAGAGTATTATCTGCTTTAAACTTATCATCAAACAGAATTACAGATGTTGGCGCAAAGTATGTAGCGGGTATGTTGCAAACAAATAGACAACTCAGTTACTTGAACTTAGCGGGCAATATGATAACAGACGAGGGAGGTATGAGCATTCTCGACACATTACAAAAATTTCCTTTGGATGCCCAAGAGTTATCTGACAGTAGAGCCAGACATGTAGCATTCTTAAAAGAGAAAAAAGAATTAGTTAACACATTGATTATAGAGCTCCAAGCTGCTAAAGAAGATAGAATCTCAAAAAAGAAAAACTTGAAGGCTCAGCAAAATGTTATGCAGAAACCCGTTACAGAAACAGAAAGTGAAGCTCGAGCGATACATGAAAAAGCTACATATTTAGCCGAAAGTAAGATGGGATTGTTTGACGACCCTTTCTCGCCCAACAACACTGAATCACAAGATGGTGTAGTGCGTTGTTTTGGCAATAATACCTTGTGCTGCTTGAATCTAGCTTACAACAACCTTACTTATGTTAGTGTCAAGAAATTGCATGATGTGTTAGTAACGCAGAGGTCTCTTAATAGAACTCCTAGGGGTTTGATCAAAGTCGTGATTCAAGGTAATTTGATGCCTGTGGCTTGTAAAGAATATGGCGAGATTAATCGTCTCCTTGAGTCAAGGTTAGCTGGTATCAGAAAACGTACAGTTACTGTAGCAAAAAGAAAGCAATAAAATTCAGGATCTTAGATAAAAAATTAATGAAGTTTTATATAAATTTTACAAAATGCAAGCTAGTATATTTTAAGTTTGTTCTCATTGAACAATATTAGTGCCTCTTTGTCGTATAATGATACGATACATGATTTTGAATACGGAACTTAAAAATAAATACATCAATGAATTAAAGCTAAAAGAATAATTGAAACAAGGGCATGAAAGATTTTTGTATGAACTCTGACCGGCCTACCTTCCGCCTAGCTATCAAAGTTAAAGTTCATTCACTGATGGTACCTTCAGCACAACTTTGATAGCTTATATCTTGGAAACGTGACACTTTAGAACATTTTGTCTTGTTAAAAACTTGTATGTAATTAATGCCAGCTATCGATTGATATAGGTTTTATGCGTGACCGAAACGAAAAATAAATGGCGTATGTTAGGCCGCCCATTAAGTTCAAACCCCTTTTTTAAAAAAGGACTTTTTTATACGTAATTTATCATTTATTGAAAAACTCAGATTTTTTATTACCTTTTAATGTTATCTATCTATCTTCTATACATATAATAAAATCGCAAAAATCCAAATAGTTGTTCTGAGTTGTCTCAAAAACTACAGCACAGATCCTGTTCAAATTTTGCACAAATATTCCTTATAGGCTTCTTCAAACTTTAAGCTATATATTATAACGCTACTTGCTTAAGGAGATGGGCAATATTGCATTATGTCAGTATTTTTCAACTGTTTGACGTTTCAGCCATGACGTGAATGAGAGCAGCTATTTTAAACTTATGTCAACGGTTTAAACGGCCTAGCGGATTCATACTCACTCTGTAAACGATCAGTCGCATGTTCGAAGTCCAGTAAGATTTGCACTTTTTGTGATTTATTTTTTTATTTTTTGATGCTGTGAGATTTCCATTTTTTTTGTATTGGATTGACATCGTTTGTATATTTATCATTTTTTTTCTTCAAATATTTCTTTGAAAATTAATAGAAAAGTATAGAAGAAGAAGACATGCTGCGGCAACCCCAAATAAATCTGGATAAGGGCAGAATAATGATGATGATTCCTCCAAAAAGTAGTATGTCACGGGGAGTTCCTTAATTTATTTTGTAATTTTATTGTTTTTTTTTGCTATCACTTATTTTGAATGTAAATCGTATGCTACAAACAAATAAGAAGTTTCTTTTAAAAAAAAAGCCTGGATTATGAGAAGACGGGGCATTATTTTTTAGCGATAGACTTGCAAGATGTGTAAGGATTGATACCACAAATCGTGTAGACCGTATTGTTGGTGTAGTGATCGGAAGCGAGCATGAGGTCCTGGGTTATATTCCCGGGTCGGGCAAAGTGTTGTTGAGTTTTTCCACCAGGAAATTCTCAGAAGCAGCTTCAACGCCCGAATTTGTGCTCGGTTGATGTCAATTGGCTGGCCTCCTATTTCATTGGGCTTAAACATAACTGGCAAGATGTGGGTGTACTATTACGTACACCTCTGCCTAAACCCTTCGACAATTACGGGCGAGATGTTTTGTTAGTTCAATACCCCGCCTAAGATCGAGCTTCACTCATGTGGCTACCGAATGAAAACAATATTTTTAAGACTTACATGAACAAATTGAAAATGGGTTGCCTGATAAAATTAAGTAAAGGCTACCTTTTATTAAAATTAACGGAACCAATGTGTTTTCCAAACTAAACGAAAAAAAAAATTCAAATTTGAATGAAACTACAAAGCACAAGTGCCAAGAATATGTTGGATTGTCTATCTTTCTGTCCCTAGAGTTGTAAGGTAGATGAGATGATACTATAAGTTTATACGCTCATCTGTTTTCTTATTAAAATATGCATTAAAAAACAGATAATTTACATCTACTAAATAAAAGACTATAACAAACATGATGGTATATCGTTGTCTAAGTAAAATCAGTGAAGCTTCGCTCACGGTAGTCGCAATTTTAAATAGTCTTGATGTATGCAACAGGTAACCCATTCATTCTAATTATGTTTTTTTTTAAATGTAGGTTTATTAATAATATTGTTGACTCGGTAAACAGATGGAGCCGTATTAGGCATTTATTCAGTAGATAGGCTTTATTGACAATTATGGATAATCACAGTGAAGAGGAATTTGTATCCATAAAAGTAACTGTTTCACTCGCGGGACTGCACTTGCATGTGAACTTCGGACATAAATCTGGTGTATAGACGAAGGTCTTGCTTCGACAGTATTTGTTACATCAAGCTGTGTCTACACATTATTTTTTTTTGCCCGTTCATCAGAATCCTTAGAAAAGTACACGCTTCGGTAATCGTAGTCTACCTTTGGAAATACGAGATCTAATATTATTACCCTGTTCTTCTTCTTCTTTCGTATCGA
Source organism: Eugnorisma glareosa (assembly GCA_947578425.1). Lineage (NCBI taxonomy): Eukaryota > Metazoa > Arthropoda > Insecta > Lepidoptera > Noctuidae > Eugnorisma > Eugnorisma glareosa. Next base: position 4,521,361 of record OX387981.1, read on the forward strand.
TGATGCGTTTTATCAAATTATTAAAAACCAGGTGGATACGTTAATCGCGGCGTCAGTAGCGATTTTGACAGTAAGTCCTCTTAAACGTTTAGGGATACTTTGGACACTCCAGCAAGTCGGCCATGGTCTGGTCTGGAGCCGCGTATGCACATTCAGCTGCTGCAACCATGGAAGAAAATTTTGTCTATTATGTATCATCATGGTTAGAAAATTACAGATTTACGAGTAAAATCTCTTCAAAACTTTTGTCCAGCAAGTCGGCCATGGTCTGGTCGGAAGCCGCGTATGCACATTCAGCTGCTGCAACCATGGAAGTACATTTTGTCTACTATGTATCACCATGGTTAGAAAATTACAGATTTACGAGTAAAATCTTTTCAAAACTTTTGAGTAACACAAATAAGACGAAGTGTGACCAAAGTGGAGAGACTTCATAAGTGCGCAATGAAACATGAAGATTACCGAAGCGTATAGTGTTTCTGGTTCCATTACTAAATACATTAACTTCAAGCGTTTACAGTATTTTTCAGTAACGCGGTTTGAAAGAATTTTTAAACTTTTTAAGGATACTCAGCGTTGGGACTTAAGTTAGATCTTGAATTGCATCTACACACATCTAAAGTGTCTAGGGATCAAGCATTTTTATGTGGATTTCTTGAGATTGAGATGTGGCTTTGTAATAAATTTATGATTTTATAAATTTATATGGATCCTTTTTGGTGCATTTCATAATTTGAATCAGGAACTGTGAATCAAATTCGAGTAAAAGATGAAAATCAGCTGTCAATATTTTCCCTATAAAAACATACAACGCATTGAAGACATTATTAGTGCTACTGTTTCCCTACTACTGATTAAAACCAACGTTATTATGGAGCGGCGACGTCATTTAAGCAGGGAAGAAATGCTCAGAGCCGTGGGAATGATAGAAGCTGGTTCCCGGCAACGTACTGTGGCTTTAGCTCTGAATACAAGTCAGAGTGTTATCAGTCGACTTTGGACACGTTACCGAAGCACTGGTACCGTGGCTGAGCGCCATGGAGGACGGTATCGCTGCACCACACGGAGACAAGACCGATACATTCAAATCTTAACTCGAAGAGCTCCAACAATAACCGCCATGATGTTAGCCGTGAGGCTTCATCACTCTTCAGGGAACTTAATTAGCGACCAAACAGTCAGAAACCGCTTGCATGAAGTGAACCTTCATTCCCGAAGACCGCTACGGGTACCACCTATAGCAATGCACAATCGTAGGATACGATATCAATGGGCTCTTGAACACAGAAATTGGGCAGAAGAACAATGGCGTTTCGTGTGCTTTTCTGATGAGTCTCGTTTTGGTATGAGACCGGATACAAGACGTATACGACACTGGAGAACCCCTGGACGCCAACAGCGATTAAAATCCTGCCAGGAAGTCCATCCTTATAGTGGTGGAACCATCATGGTATGGGCGGGTATTTGGATCGGCGGAAGAACTGAGTTGATTTGGATCAGAGGCAACCTCAACGCTCAAATTTATGCTGAGACGATTGTATCAGACGTCATCGTTCCTCTACAAGTGCAAATCGGTCCCTTATTTCAGTTAATGCATGATAATGCACGACCGCACACCGCAAGAGTTGTAAGACAGACTCTCGCCGCAGCTAACATCAATGTCCTGCCCTGGCCTGCTCAGTCGCCAGACTTGAATCCGATTGAGCATGCATGGGATATGCTACAGAGAAGAGCTCTGCCGAATATGGAGGGTATCCAGTCGCAAGAAGACCTTTTTTTGTTGTTGCAACGAACATGGGCGGCCATTCCACAGCGTGATTTGGATGAACTCATTTTGAGTATGCCAAACCGATGTTCTTGTGTTGTTAGTGTTCGCGGTAGAAACACGGATTATTAATTGTTTAAGTTACCCAATAAAATTTTAAAGAAAACTGTTATTTCAGTATTTTTTTCGAACTTTTGTGTTAGTGGTTCAAATGTCAAAAATCCCTTTATTAGGAAAATGGCAAATTTCTTTATTAATGCAAAGGTGACTTGGTTTATCGTTACTGTGACAAACGAAAACACTTTATTTGATGAATCCTTAAAGAAAATTTTAATTAATATCAATCAGGAGAAAAGTTATTGCAAAAATATATGTTGATCCCTAGACACTTTTGATGTGTGTATTTGCTTTGTTCATAAACTTTTTAGCGTATCGATGGCAATCTAAATTAACTCCTCTTAATTTAAACTAAAACCAGTCAGTTTATTAGTAATATTATTTTGTAGCGGATATTAGGAATATACCACGACTTCACGTTCCCATGTATTGTTCCCTGATAGTGCCAAAAGAAAACGCGGTCACGTGAGTGAACCCGAAGGAAAGCAACTCTGTTTGTTTGTAACCTTTTCACGACAAAACGGCTGATTGGATCATAATGAAATTTAGCAAGGAGGTAGATTATGTAGCTGCACTATAAAGAGTACAGTACAGCACAGCAACATGGAAAAAAAAGCATGCGCCATCTATGACTCAGATGATGAACTAAACATCGAAATACATCTAAAATCCTACATCGTGTTAGTAAAGTTATCCGCGACTTAATATTGAAGAACCCGACAAAAACTAATCGGGTAGTAGCCGACCAGACCTAACACCCGTCCAGTCGTAGGATCCTCCCTGTGTTATGGGGGATGAAGAACTTAACACTCTCTACTCCATACCAACAAAATTATATCCTGGGGGCTAAGGCTATCTTTTTTTTCTCACAGACACACTTGAATGTCCACGCGAACGAAGTCGCGGGCAACAGCTAGTTAGAGATAATTTAAATTATTCTTTTTTACACGACTGCCAAGGAAGCGTTATGTTTTTCGCGGGTATTTTGTGAATTTCGGGATTTCGACGATTAAAGTATCATTAGATTCGTCTCAAAAACCCAAGTGTCCTTACATAGGTGTTTAAAAAAAAACGAAATGGCGGATTTTTGGCGCTAAATTGTATGGCGTTAATATTATTTTTTTCAACCAAACCTATCAAGTAGGGTATCAACATGAAGGAAATTACAAAAATCCACAAACTGACATTCAGTCCCTTATTTAGAATCATAATCCACCGGAATTTATCTCAGGTAAATTTTCATATTTTTTTTTTTTTCAGTTACTGTTCCTTTATTTCAATGTAAAATTACATTCCCTGTACGCAGCACTCCATTTATGTAAATTATACGGCTAAAATCAATCAATCAATCAAGGCTGTTAGGTACAGTGTTAAGGTCTAAGGAAATAAGTGGACTGTATGACTCTTGTGGTACAAAACTGAATTTATTAATAAGAATAACATATGTACATGCGCGGTGGCCCATGGAAAAGTGTCGAATGTGTAGCGCGTGTGCGCGACGCCAGCCGTCCCCGCGCCACCCGTCGCCCACGCCGCCTTGCTCAGCGCCTCACACGCGCTGCCTGCAGCGCCCGAAGGTGTGGTGGTGGAGAATCGTATTCTCGACATGTCCCGCCCACGGTGAGACGAGTGTTGAGGAAGTTAAATAATGTCTTGAGCTGGAAAATGGCAAATGTTATTGTCCGCTCTCCGAATGTTGCCCTCCTCGTCTTCACTTCAGCAACACGATTGATCCCGTCGACACCAGGATAAACGCTAGTGAAGAATCTGTCCAGTACCGAACAAAGGATTCTTCCTAATGGCCATAATAATGGTGGAAGAGTTTTGTCCTTTATAAGGACTAAGTCGTTAGGCTTGAGCTCATTGTTAGAGGACGTCAACCACTTGGTTCTCTGTTGCAGAGTTGAGATATATTCGTCTCGGAATTGGGCCCAGAAATGTTGCCGGATATATTCAATTATCTTATAGCGCTCCGTACAACTAATATCCTTTTCTAATATTTGTGGATGTGGAATTGACGTAAGTGGTCGTCCTATTAAGAAATAGGAAGGGGTGAGTGCGGCTAAGTCGAAGGGATCAGTAGACAGGACAGTAAGTGGGCGAGAGTTTAAAATAGCCTCAATTTGAGCCAAACATGTGGCCATCTCCTCATACGTAAAATGAACTACTTGTAATAGACGTCTAAGGTGATGCTTCGTCGAACGGACAGCTGCCTCTGCCATTCCATTAAAATGAGGACTAATGGATGAGTAAATTTAAAATCAATACCTTCTTGTGCCATGTCATATTGAATAATAAAACTGATGAGAAATTTATGTAGATCATTGGATGTGTTACCGTCCAAACCCGATTTCAGGCCAAACTAGCTTGTCCTAGGCCAAACCGGTTTACTGGTTTATCGTGTCTAAACCAAACAAAGCAATTACAATGCGCTCATCTTGGATGTGGCGCTCGCTGGCCACTGCCGCGGCGCCGCTCACTCGGCTCGCGCGTGGTTGGTCACCAACCTAACCTAACGTAACCCATTTAGTCGAGGTAAACCAGTAAACCGGTTTGGCCTAGGACAAACTAGTTTGGCCTGAAATCGGGTTTGGCCGGTAAAAATGCACCAACAAAGTTCGTCCCATTATCACACAAGATACTTTGTGGTTTCCCCCGGCGAGCAATGAACCTGTTTAGCGCGGCTAAGAAAGCTTCTTTGGTAAGTTCTGTAACAAGCTCTAAATGAATAGCTTTAACTGACATACACACAAAAATACACAGGTAGGACTTCAAGAGCCTGCAGCCTCGACCCTTACGATCTGCTATCAGCACTGGCCCGGCGTAGTCCACACAACAGTGTAGAAAGAGAAATTATAAATTAGTTCTATTAGAAGGAAGGTGGCCCATTCTGGGTTGAATAGTCTGAGCCTTACATTTAAAACATTTTAAACATTTGTTTTCTGTTAATTTTGATAAATTTCGATCTTTTAGTGGCCAATATGTTTGACGTATATTAGACAATAATAATTGCGGTCCTGCATGTAATAACTCTAGATGGTACATACGAAAGAATAATGTTGTTACATGATGTTTGCTACAAATGGGTATGGGATGCTTAACATCATAGCAATACGGCGAGTTGTCCAATCTGCCACCCACGCATTAATTGAGCAACTACTTCTTAGAAAAATGACGAGTCGTATGTATGATCTGAGGAGCCACATATATAATGTGTGGTAACTTTTTAATTTGAATACAACCGAGCTCAGATTTTGTCTACTAACTACTCTCAAATGCTACAAAATCATACCAAATGATGATAAATATAGGTAAATCCATGTTGTTCGAAGTTCTAACGTGGCTCCTCAATCCGAACATTTAGATTGAGGAGCCACCTTTATGTTCATACAACTTTTGAAGTATTATACTACAAAATCGAGGATCGGTCCTACAATTTTTTTAAACTTACTACTAAATAAGTAAGTTAATTTCATTATAAATTCGAAAAGTGGCTCCTCAATCCTTACGTACATGATTAGTTTGATTTTCGACTATGAAAGGTGACAAATTTAGCAATCGATTATTGCTTGGTAAAGCCTTGCCAGCCTTTAAGACAACAGACTCAGTGGGAGCTTGACGAATAAAAATATTTAACAAATTTTGTAATTCTGGAGGAGTGAAGATGTCGGTGAGTTTATTTGATTAATTTCTAGTGTTATTTATAAATCTTTGTACTTAAGCTACGACTCTTTCTAATTTATTGAAATTCGAATATTTTTGTAATAAATTTGATATTATATTATTATTTTGATTCTTGCTGTTAACTTTGTTTGTAGCTAGACATATTTTTTCTTCGTATTTTGGTTTTTGATTTTTATTTGTATTTGGCGTTGTAGGCCACAAATCCTTATTTAATTTTAAAAACTGTGGTCCATGCCACCATAAAGATGAATCACTACTTAACTGATCAGCAGATACGAGTAAGCCCCGCGATACTAAATCTGCGTGATTTAATTTTGAAGGTACGTAGCTCCAAATCTGACCATATGTTTTCTCCTGTATTTCGTTTACACGATTACTAACACAATGTTTAAACTGATTGGGTTGTGACGTTATCCACCCTAAAACTACGGTCGAGTTACACCAGAAACGACATTTTTGAATATTTAATGTTAACGCTATTTTTATTTTGACAAACAGCCTTGCACCCAGTAAAACTCCGCACAGGGGCATTACTATGAACTTTAACAAAACAATCTTATTGCAGGAACGTTTTGTTTCAGGCTTATAATAATACTACTTTGTTTGGTACCATGACCTCCACAAAACAATATTGTTTTACTGCTGCTTAGTGCGGGGAAAGAACGAACGATTAATAAGATTTGTCTATTCCCTGCTATAACATGAAAGAAACAACTAGCAATATAAACTGTATAGCGCTATCTCTTTCACAAATATTATTCGGTCCGAATCGTATTTTGAAGTCATAGTCTTGAAGCAAAATATATCTTTAATTAACATTAAACATATTATTTCGTATCAAAATTTAATTTGTAAGGATAGTTTTAATAAAAAGTTATAAAACCTATCAAAATCTTTGAGAAACTCTCTTCAGAAAGTAAGTAGCACCTAAGTTTCAAAGGAGGTTGTAGCCTCAATGATAACATGATAGGAATCGGATTAGAGTTTTTATAACTGGCTGGTATCATTCTTTTTCTGTAAAGTGGCATCCATGTCAGTGCATTACGTCAATTTATGTCATTTACACTTGTCAGATGCTTGTCAGTGGTTATCAACAAAAATCAATTATCTGTTTGTCTAAATCGTAAACTAAAACTGATTCTGTTATTTTATATGATGGACTTCAATATGCGACTTCCTGCCGTTCCATATGAATATGCGGTCTTATGCAAAATTTGTATCGGTTATCCATATTTCCTTGTGAAGTTGGCTTGAAATAAAAACCTTAACGTGAACGTTGTCTACTACGAACGTCTATGTATGGAACATAATATGAGGAAAAGACCAACCAATGGGATGTGTATCATTAAAGCTGCATCGATGCGTTTTAGAAACCACTCTTTGGAGGAAGTATGGAGGTTGTTGAAATAATCCCAGGAAATTCGATTATGGACTGGTCTTTGAGTCGTTCATTATTTCAAACTGTATAATAAAGAAATCTGAATCAATATTAGCAATAATAGTTTTATTTAAACTTTTAATAGGGACCTACTTGTAGGTCTAGTAGAATGGATGACTGTGTGTAAGAAATTGTGGATGGTTTGATGATGACAATAATTAATGTTCAAATGATGTAAGGGCGACTGCTAAAACTCGCGCGGGTACAGGATTGGGAGCACGCTCGCGTGTCAGTACCATGTAAGTATTGAAAAATTGTATGTGCAGCGCCAAAACCCGTGGGCGCTGATTGCGTGTGTTCGGTTTTCTTAGGATATTTTGACAGCGAGCACTCGCGCGAGTTTTAATAGCGGAAGCAACGCCCCAAATTGTATAATTATGTTGATTCTCAGTGGCACTGGTTATAATCTTTAACAACAATACAATTCAGCCACACCCATTATTGTTAAGGAGGTGCTAATGGTGTAATTCGTTTTCAATGTTATTCAGCAACATCATGTAAAAGCACACCAACAATAACACATGTATATTGGTAAAAGTTTATTGATTCTCCAGCAATACAAGTTATAGGTAATCTATAGCAACAGTACAATTTACACAACATTGTTAAGGACGTCGATAAAAGTGGTTATTCGGTTTCAGTTTATCACACACAATGTTATTAGGCATAGTTAAGATGAGCTCTTTTCCTCCTTTGCGCTCTTCTTTGAATATCCATCCATTGCGTACATTACGTCCTATTTTATGGAAGGCCATATTCACTTTATAAGCCTCAGTGACGCTACTTTTGCGTACCATTGCCATCTGCGTTATCACTTCCGAAAACGTGCATTCGCCATCTAAAATCAGACAAAAAATTCACTACCCATACTTAACACGCACATACTAAAACTGGTGACCTGGCGAACGTGGCTGAAAGCGAGAACCACTAGACTGTTCGATGTGGCGACGCTTAGGGGAGGCCTACGTCCGGTTGTAGTCGTCTTCTGCTGATGTTATGATGATGATGATGATGCACTCAAATCGCCGGGATTACAATGCAAATGCAGTCGAATAGTTTACGGTAACATAACACCACGCCTGTACCCCCCGCAGGATTGAGCAGTGGTGTTTAGTACAACCCTCACATGTAAATAAATACGTTTATCTTACCTTATATGACACGGCAAGAGAGTTTTTAATTATAATTTGCAGAACAATAATATATCCGTGGTAACGGAGCAACTTTTTTAGACCGTCAAACATTCCTGCTATTTGACGTAAAAACATTCCTGCTGGTTGTCAAAAGGCACGTCGTGGTCGGTGGTACCAATTGAATGAAGTACAATTGTTCCTGATAAATAAATAATTAAAAAGATATTAATGTGACCTAAACTGTTAATAGACCTAATATTTAAGGAGTATCTGTTCATACACGAAATCTCATAAGGTGTCATTGTACTCATCATTATGAACAACTTTTACTATGGGACCAACCCCGAAATCGCGAAAATAAAATCAGCTGTTCAGTACATTTTGACGAGTTAATGCGAACAAATTATAGGGAACAGCTGTTTTTTTTTGCGATTTCGGGGTTGGTCCCATAGTAAAAGTTGTTCATAATGATGAGTACAATGAGAGATCCCTTGAGAGATTTCGTGTATGAATAGAGAGACCTTATATAGACACGCGCCGTAAGCCTTCTCCGACGCGTCAGTAAAAACATGAATTTCACTACTACTATGATCATTGCAAACAATCCAACAGTTAAGATATTGCAATTTATTAACAAAGGAAATCCATTGATCATTTATTTATTTGGGCAGTTATAGTAACTTTTTTAATTTTAATACAACCAAGCTCAGATTTTGTCTACTAACCACTCTCAAATGCTACAAAATCATACCAAATGATGATGAATATTAATAATCCATGATGTTCGAAGTTCTGACGCTGTTCACCTATAAGTTCATATAACTTATAAAGTATTATACTGTAAAATCGGTGATGGATCCTACAAATTTTACTGCTAAATAAGTATGTTAATTTCATTAAGATACGAAAAGTGGCTCCTCAATCCTTACGGACATAGGCAAAGAAGGAAACAGAAATATTTGGTAAAGGAGATAAGCGGGAAAAAGGATAACATGAAACGAACCCACAACAACGTCTTATCCAACCACTAATACGAGTATTTCTCCTCTTCGCCTTTGTTCTTCAAGCTGTCCTCCGTCAAATTTGAATGTCATGCGACGCCAACGTGACGCGTAGCCTTCTCGAACAAAGAGGGTCCAAAGTCCGCTCGTACTTAGCGACGATTCCTGACAATTCCTCAGTTTCGTGAAGGACCAAAACTGTTGGGTACAGTGTTAAGGTCTACGGAAATAAGTGGACTGTATGACTTTGCTGGTACAAACTGAATTTATTGACTAGAACAACGTGTGTATAATGCGGTGGCCCGTGGAGAAGTGTGGTGATGTGGTATGTGTAGCGCGAGTGCGCGACGCCGGCCGTCCCCGCGCCGCGCCCGTCGCCCACGCCGCCTGGCTCAGCGCCCGAAGGTGTCGAGGTTCGATTCTCGACACCATTCATGGAACGGAAACAAAAATATATATTTTTCATCAAACCTATACGTGCGGGGTGTCTATAGATAGGTCTTTAAAAATGACATTAAGGTTTCTAAAACCATTTTTTCTCAAAGTCAATCGCTTGAAAGATAGACACTTCCAAAGTGGTAAAAAGTATCCCCCCCCCTCTAATTTCTAAAGTAAGAGGAGGAAATTTGTGAAAATTTTAAGATTGTAGAACGTAAATAAAACTTCCAACCAAAATTGGTTTGAACAAGATTTGATGTTTATTTTTTGAGATATGGGTTTTTTCATCAAACTGCAGCAATAACTTTGTTTTTCATTAACATACTATTAAAAACAAATTTATTTTTATTGTTGACTGTAAAACAGTACAACATATGAATGAGCCTTTAATAGTAGATTATTAACCAAGGGCTGTATGACATCAATTGCATACGAGGTTTTTGGCGCCTGAGCGAAGCGAAGGCGCTAATTAACCCGAGTATGCAATTGATGCTTACGCCCGAGATAAATACTCTGCTTTACATATCGATTGTGAGGTAAGTAAACAACAAGACAGCAGGTTTCAATGAACATTTATTAAGAAGAAAAAAATGTGTATTTAATTAAAATTAATAGTAAAATTATTACAATTTGTAAGAGATATGGTCACGTTCTTTTTAGGTATATTTATACACACATCAAAAGTGTCTAGGGATCAAGCATTTTTATGTGGATTTCTTGAGATTGAGATGTGGCTTTGTAATAAATTTATGATTTTATAAATTTATATGGATCCTTTTTGGTGCATTTCATAATTTGAATCAGGAACTGTGAATCAAATTCGAGTAAAAGATGAAAATCTGCTGTCAATATTTTCCCTATAAAAACATACAACGCATTGAAGACATTATTAGTGCTACTGTTTCCCTACTACTGATTAAAACCAACGTTATTATGGAGCGGCGACGTCATTTAAGCAGGGAAGAAATGCTCAGAGCCGTGGGAATGATAGAAGCTGGTTCCCGGCAACGTACTGTGGCTTTAGCTCTGAATACAAGTCAGAGTGTTATCAGTCGACTTTGGACACGTTACCGAAGCACTGGTACTGTGGCTGAGCGCCATGGAGGACGGTATCGCTGCACCACACGGAGACAAGACCGATACATTCAAATCTTAACTCGAAGAGCTCCAACAATAACCGCCATGATGTTAGCCGTGAGGCTTCATCACTCTTCAGGGAACTTAATTAGCGACCAAACAGTCAGAAACCGCTTGCATGAAGTGAACCTTCATTCCCGAAGACCGCTACGGGTACCACCTATAGCAATGCACAATCGTAGGATACGATATCAATGGGCTCTTGAACACAGAAATTGGGCAGAAGAACAATGGCGTTTCGTGTGCTTTTCTGATGAGTCTCGTTTTGGTATGAGACCGGATACAAGACGTATACGACACTGGAGAACCCCTGGACGCCAACAGCGATTAAAATCCTGCCAGGAAGTCCATCCTTATAGTGGTGGAACCATCATGGTATGGGCGGGTATTTGGATCGGCGGAAGAACTGAGTTGATTTGGATCAGAGGCAACCTCAACACTCAAATTTATGCTGAGACGATTGTATCAGACGTCATCGTTCCTCTACAAGTGCAAATCGGTCCCTTATTTCAGTTAATGCATGATAATGCACGACCGCACACCGCAAGAGTTGTAAGACAGACTCTCGCCGCAGCTAACATCAATGTCCTGCCCTGGCCTGCTCAGTCGCCAGACTTGAATCCGATTGAGCATGCATGGGATATGCTACAGAGAAGAGCTCTGCCGAATATGGAGGGTATCCAGTCGCAAGAAGACCTTTTTTTGTTGTTGCAACGAACATGGGCGGCCATTCCACAGCGTGATTTGGATGAACTCATTTTGAGTATGCCAAACCGATGTTCTTGTGTTGTTAGTGTTCGCGGTAGAAACACGGATTAACAATTGTTTAAGTTACCCAATAAAATTTTAAAGAAAACTGTTATTTCAGTCTTTTTTTCGAACTTTTGTGTTAGTGGTTCAAATGTCAAAAATCCCTTTATTAGGAAAATGGCAAATTTCTTTATTAATGCAAAGGTGACTTGGTTTATCGTTACTGTGACAAACGAAAACACTTTATTTGATGAATCCTTAAAGAAAATTTTAATTAATTATCAATCAGGAGAAAAGTTATTGCAAAAATATATGTTGATCCCTAGACACTTTTGATGTGTGTAGTTTGAATATGAGTTTGTGATGATAAGACTTGAGTTTGAGTGACTTGAGGTTCTTGCATCGTAAATGGCGGCAGTTGACTGGTACTATTTTCTTCATTAAAAAATGGCTCAGATGATGTGCTTTGACGTGGTGATTTTAAGTTTATATTTTCTGTTATTTTAGAAGTAATTTTGCTTTTGTTTGCCATCGAATCTTCGATATAACCTTCGGCCACTTTGCTGGACTTCCAGCCGCCGTGCCTTTTTAACAGAGTGAGGTTGGCTCCCGAATCAGCCAATAGAGTCGCTGATGTTCTGCGAAAGCAATGCCCGGTGTATAACTCTACGTTACTCAGTTTTAAATATGTGGCTATTTGCTTTGGCATGCCTGTAAATTTGTTTTTTCCTATTACTTGTCTGTGGCATTTTCCTTTACTGTAATTAAGAAAAAAACGATTTGTATCCACGTTTTCAGGCCGAAGAGCTTGATATTTTTCAACATAATTTGCAAATTCTTCATGCACAACAAATGACCGGTCAATTTTAGTTTTCGTGTTAGGCAGTTTTATGAGTAGTAATTTGTTATGTTTTTCTACATTTTCTATTGTCAAGTTTGTCAATTCCACGGTTCTGCAGGCTCCCGATATCCCAAAAATTAGAACAACCTGTAAAAAAGACATAAGTTGTATTAAAGGCACCAAATTCGCATAGTATTTTTGTGAAATATTTTGGTAACTTATTAAAAAGGGCAAGTAAATACGTAGGTACCTTTATTGCTAAATAAATTTCATCCGGAGCTTCATTTAAGAATTTCTGTACTTCTTCTGCAGTAAATACCTTCGATTTCTTGCTTTTAAAGCCGTCAGACTGCCTTTTCAAGAAAGCAGTAAGTTTAGAAAAATCTTTCAAATTCACGTCATGTTTTGTCATCATTGTAGATTTTAGCATGGAATAAAAGCACCATAAACTGGAAGGTTGTAGCCTCTTAGATAATTCATCAAAATATGATATAAAAACACTTTCAGAAAGAGATTTCACTTTTTTTTCTGACCGCCATTTCATAAATTCGTCGTATGCCTTTACATATCTTTCTTTCGAGTTCGGCGGTAATATATTTTCGACAACTGTTTTTGCCCTTTCTTTAATAAAATCGGGCGTTAGATCTATGTCTTCGTCACTAGACATGTTTAAAACTTTTGAAAAAGAACTCAAACAAGAAAATTAATTATTTTCGCGATGCTTTCGCGCCTACTAGTAGACTGCCTTTTTTTTTTCACGCACGCAAGCGCGTCAAATCTTGCTGGCCAGTTTGATTTTTAAATCGATTCCATCTAACATACGATGTGGAAACAAATACTTAGTTCCATATTTAAAATAAAATCTTTATAAAATAAATTGTCTAGATTCCGATTCGAGTAATTAATCGATACCGAGAAAAAAAAAATTAACTTTTTAAAAATATTCTTCGTGCAGTATGAGTATGACAGTTCTTTTTTCAAATTCCAAAACCTATGCTGTAATGATAGTCATACACCCCGGCATTCAGGGGTGTAAGGGTGTACTTACAGAGCAAGAGATATGTAAAATACTTTTATTATATTGTTTGGTGCTACGGAACCCTATGTACGTGTTAGTGCTACTCGCACTTGGGCGGTTTTTCTGGTTTTTTTTTTGCATTTCATTTGGTTCTAATGTGCTATCTGTTAAATTAAATGTTCAATCATTAAAAGTTACTGTTTTGTCTTTTAATGTTTATAAACATTCCTTTTTACTGTAAAAATTCAGTAAATCTTAATGATATCGCTTTAATGTGCTTGTGCTGTAGTAACAAATTATTTTTCTCAGTGAATTATTGATTTTATATACGGTCTATCTGTTCATATACGAAATCTCCTAAGGGGCCTAAACCGCGAAAAAAAATCTGCTGTTCCCTACAATATGTTTTTTTAACTCGTCAAAATATATGGAACAGTTTTTTTATTCAGTGTTTGGTCCCGTACTAAAAGTTGTTCATAATGATGAGTACAATGACCCCTTAAGAGATTTCGTGTATGAATAGATAGACCTTATATACACCTAAAAATAATATTAAATAAAGATTTAACGATGTACTACGGTTTTTTCTTTCTACATTTCCCGTGCTTCATATGCTTTTGTAGTGCAGGTGACCTACCATGACGTCTTAAAGCACGAGTAGTTCCAGTGTGGGAAAGAGATGGCGCTAACCTACCTGTGTAGCTCTGTTTCTTTCACACACTGGAATTCCTCCTGCAATTAATAATTTCTTATATGCCGATCTTATATCCCAATATATATGTCGATTCCGAGTCTACAGAATTGGGTTGGGTGACCCATAATTGTAAACGCCTGCAAGACTTGATTATGACACTAGTAAAAAAAACTGTTGCCATTCCAAATTATTAGGCACTGCTTCGTAAAAGTTTTTATAAAGTTATATTTTTTGACCTACTGAATTTAAGAAGCTCCAACTTAAACTCGTGAATGAAGCATTTAGTAAGCAATAATTGATACAACAAACTTTTAGAAATTCTGCGTTCTTCATGCTGAACACGGAGGCCACCATCCATTCTGAAGTCAGAATGGGTCAAAAAATATTCACATTTCTCCGAATATCTCATATGTAGCAATTATTGAAGAAATGAAGCAAATATAAGCAATTAGATAGCAAATCTTGAGTATACTTTCAGAGCCGCTTGCCATAGGCTACCAGCCAATCTCACGCTAACTAATTTTTTGCATGAAATAAAGTCTTATGTCATAACTCCTAAGTATTGTATTTTATAGGGTGTTACAAGACCCTTAACGAAACCAAAAGGCGCTGGTTTTCCCCATTATTACGATCATTTTTTTGTTCTAGACCAAACCTGGGAACCTTCTACTTACGAAGATATTGGGGGTCAAAGCGCCAACTGTTCCACAAGTATTTTTTTAAATACATGTTTTTAATGTAAGACTTTTACTTTTAATACATCCGCGACCCCCGTACTATTCAAAACATCCATCACAATTTTAATTCAAATTTAAAATCTTTAATTCAGACATGAGTCCATAGGGTTAGTATCAACAAAACTCCCTCACCAGCTCACCACCACAGCTTCGGCTTGCTGGCTGGCTTAAGCCAGCCAACCTCGGCCGCGGCGGCGAGCGCCAAACCATCTGCGACGATAAGCTCGCGTGGCACCACCGGAACTCTACAGCGCCGGAGCCTTGCCTGCTGCATACTTGCTACATGCATGGTGTATGCTTGTTTACACGTTTGCATGCTGCATGCATGGTGTATGCTTGTTTATGCTTCTTACAGGGAAATAAAAACCACATGTTCACAATCAACTGTTTTATAATGATTGATGTGTACGCGCGTGGGTTTCACAACTTACACAAGTAGTTCGTTCGAAATAAAACAATCAGTTGAACAACTATAACTTTTAATCACTCTATATAGATACAATTAGTATACGACTTAAGAATAGTTAGGTATCGCGAATCGTTTGTGGAAGCGCGGTAGGAGCGCATGGGCGCGTGTGTAGTCGTTGGTGGTAGCGGAGCAACTCCTGCGAGAGCGCGGCTCGCTCGACGCAGACGCGTTGCGGGCAGGTGCGGGGTGCGCTATAGTGATGGGAAGCGCGGCGCAGGCGAAATTCTGGTCGCGTAGTGTTGGCGAACAGATTATTAATTGATTGATTTTCTACAAATATTGCCCGCTGTCATATAATTCGTATCTACGTAACGCCTGAGAGAAGTTCATAGCAAAATCATTGTAATACTTATTTTATAAATAAACATTAAATAATTTGATTTTTTTATCTTTTATTGAAGACGGTTTTAAGTCTTTTGTATATTAGACTAGCTGTTGCCCGCGGCTTCACCCGCGTGAAATTCGGTAACTGTCCCACGGAATCATACTCGTACTAAAGGGGTAAATAGTATCATGTTAATACAGGTTAAATCGGTCAAATCGTTTCGGAGGATTTCGATAACAAACAATGTGACACGAGATACAATACAATTCCAATCATACATAACATGTTAAATCATGTGTCTACTATTCACCAAAATAACTTATCATTAACCCTTCAGATAGCAGACACAATAGCAAAATCTATTGTCATCACCCCCTGGGGGGTGATCTGATCGTTGATGAATTAAGTAAAACT
Organism: Eugnorisma glareosa; assembly: GCA_947578425.1. Taxonomy (NCBI): domain Eukaryota; kingdom Metazoa; phylum Arthropoda; class Insecta; order Lepidoptera; family Noctuidae; genus Eugnorisma; species Eugnorisma glareosa. The sequence goes on from OX387981.1 coordinate 4,537,322, forward strand.
ACTATCCAGCAGCAAGACCCCTGCGTTCTAGGAAGCTGCATAAAAAAGAGGGGCCAACCTGTTTCTCGTGATTTACTGAACCGTTTTTGTCCCTTTACCCTGTATAGAAGTCGAATCCGCCATCTTCTAGATCTCAAAACAAGAGAACCACAATCACCATCATTATCCCTGTCACAATCACTATCACCATCACTATCACAAACTAACACAATAACTATCGCTATCACCATCACCATCACTATCATTATCACCATCATCGTTTTCATAATCATCAACACTGGCTCTGTCGCTAAGCAGTGCGTCGTCTGTAAAGGTGACCACTGGATATACGACTGCCCTACATTTCTAGTGAAGCGTGTTCAGGAACGACGAGATGAAGCATTTAAGTTGCACTTATGCTCCAATTGTTTACAACAAGAGAACCACAATCACCATCATTATCCCTGTCACAATCACTATCACCATCACTATCACAAACTATCACAATAACTATCGCTATCACCATCACCATCACTATCATTATCACCATCATCGTTTTCATAATCATCAACACTGGCTCTGTCGCTAAGCAGTGCGTCGTCTGTAAAGGTGACCACTGGATATACGACTGCCCTACATTTCTAGTGAAGCGTGTTCAGGAACGACGAGATGAAGCATTTAAGTTGCACTTATGCTCCAATTGTTTACAAACTGGGCATCGTGCACGTGATTGCAAGATGGGTCCCTGGCACAACTCACTCTTGCATTTACCTAATTCGAACAATACCAGTACAGTTAGCAACAATAATACTTATACAGATCGCGGTCCAAAAGAGATATCAGTCAATAATTCAATTAGTAATAATTTCATAGTAAATCAAGTTCTTTTGTCAACTGCTACGTATGGTTAATGTTATTAATCCTCAAAAAAACAAACAATTTCGAGTGCGTACTTTATTAGACTGTGGAAATAAGTCCTCATTCATTAGCCAGTCACTCATGAACAAGTTATCACTACAGGTATGCGCTATAAATACTATAAATGTTATTGGTATAGGCAACAACTTAGCAGTACATGTAAACAAAAGTTGCATTGCCCGATTAAATTCATTTAACAATGGCTATAGTGTCGTACAATCATTTTATGTATTAATCCAATTGACAGGTGCTATTCCTAAACAATCTATAGATATTAGCAAATTAAATATTCCAAGAAACATAGTTAGCTGATCCTAATTTTAACCAGCCTTCGGCTATGGACGTCTTGATAGGTGCTGAACTACTTTGGGACCTATTAGGATGTGATCAGCTAGCATTATTCAAATTCAAATTCAAATTCAAATTCTTTATTGCTAACTTTATTTATTAGGTCATAACATGCCCAAGCTTCGTAGCTCAAAGCTGGGTTCGCTCGTTGCCGGCCCTATTTCTCCAAGTTTTATCGTTCGTCACCTAAAAATATTCCGTGTCATGTTTAATTAATGATAGTGACGAATGCAATAATTCCAATATTAATTCTGAATTGACAAAGCTTTGGAAACTGAAGCAGGTTCCAGATAAGTAATATTTTGGCAAAATTGAGCAGGCATGTGAAGACTATTTTTATCGTAATAATTACCGTTTAGATTTTGTGTTAGGCTGCCCCTGATTGATACTAAATACAAAATAAGAAATAAAAAATTTATTCAAGAATATTTAGAATTAGGCCATCTATAGGAATGTCCGACTATTAATCCCGTTCCATCCTACGAGTATTATCTTTGCCATCATGCAGTGTTTAAACAAAATAGTGAAACTGCGAAGACTCTTGTTGTCTTTGATGGATCGACACGATCTTCCTCAGGCTTCTCTCTGAACTACCTACAGATGGTCGGCTCCAATGTTCAAGACTCAATTTTGTCTATTTTGATTCGAGCTCGCCAGTATAAATATATTTTGACAGCTGATATCGAAAAATTCTTTTGGATGGTTAGATTAGATGAAAAGGATCGTAATTTACGATTGATACTTTGGAGAAGTGACGAGTCCAATCCTATCTAAACCTTGCGTCTTAAAACCGTAACTTATGGTCTCGCAAGTGCTACATATTTGAGAACCAAGTGTTTTGTCAGTATTGGCAGAGGATTGCCATGACGAGCTTATAGGTAATATTATTAAACACGTTTATAATGTCGATGATTTAGTCACCGGATCCAACAATGAGTCCGAGCTACTATACATTCAACGCAAGGTGTCGGACACTCTAAGATCTGGTGGGTTTAAACTACGTAAATTCAGATCGGATTTACCAAGCATTTTATCATCATCAATCATTGATCAAAATGATAAGGTTAGTTTAAGTGAATCTACTACTACTTTAGGATTAAATTGGGACCCCAAAACCGATACTCAATATAACAATATACCGATATATCAATTACTGTTCCCAATAAAAATAATGTAAACCAAGCGATCGATACGGTCTGCATCATTCAAGATTTTTGATCCTCTTGGAATTCTCAGTCCATGTGTACTTAAAATGTTACTTCAGTCCTTATGGCTCAATAAAAAGGACTGGGATGAGCCAGTTAGTTCCGATATTCAGGAATCCGTTCAAGTTCATTAACAATTTACATTTTTTATCAGATTTACAGATCCCGCGTTTAACGCTATGCGAAGCTCCTAGTTGTGTAGAAATACATACCTTCAGTGATGCTTCCCAAGTACCTTACGGTGCATGTGTGTACCTACCTGCGGTCACACAACTTAGCTGGTGATGTAAAGGTATACTTACTGTGTGCTAAGTCTAAGGTGGCGCCGTTGAAGCCGACGATAATACCGCGTCTGGAACTTTGCGCGGCTCTTTTAGCTGCGAAATTGTGTAAGACAATTACCAGTTCTCTGCGATATAACGTCAGTAGCATCGTTCACTGGTGCGATCCTAGCGTTGTCCTCAGTTAGTTAAATGGTAATTCTGCAAGGTTAAAAACGTTTGTAGCTAATAGAGTAGCCGAAATTGATGAACTTACCGATAGTTCGTTGTGGCGCTATGTGCCGACTGATCAGAATCCGGCTGACCTAATCTCAAGGGGCACAAGCCTAGATCAAATCATCAATTTTAATTTGTGGTGGTCAGTTCCAAACTTTTTAATACAGCCGGAATCTGATTGGCCCTATTTGAATAAATTAATAAATGAAATAGACTTACCTGAGATAAAATCCACTTCCGCCGTTGTTCAGGAACCTGAAACAGGAATTCTAAAAATAGAAAAGCTTTCATCATTTTTGAAATTGAGACATTATTTGCGTATGCCAATAGATTTATACATACCATAAGACATAAATGTCCTAAAGATAAATTATTTGGTAAATTTACAGTTAGTGAATTAGAATCATCTTTTATTATTAGTTTATGTAAAATTGCTCAGCAAACTTCATTTGCTTCAGAGTAAAATATTTTGTTAAAAAAATAAAACAATAAGCAGCAATCAACACACTTGTCACTTTCACCCATTTTGGACGATGACAAGGTAATGAGAGTGGGTGGTAGAATAGAATTAACTAATTACAACTATACTCAAAAACATCCCATACTTTTGCACGCCTCTCATCCACTCACAAAATTATATTTTACATATCAACACTTACACAACATGCATGCTGGGCCTTAGCTGTTGCTAGCATGTTCAAGAGAAACTGTGTGGACTATAAACCGTAGGCCGGTGGCCCGCCGCGCACAGTTCATGCCTGTGTCAGATGTAGACGTATACAAGGTAAAACATTAACTCCCATGATGGGAAACTTACCTGCACAGCGCATCACACCTGATTTTCCATTTCGTGCTGTTGGCGTTGACTTCGCTGGTCTGTTCCTCATGCTAAATAGAAAGGTTCGAGGTGCACGATTAACTAAAACATATTTATGTTTGTTTGTATGTTTCCGGTACAAATGTGTGCACCTTGAAGCCGTCAGTGATTGATCTAAAGACGCGTTCATTATGAGTTTACGTAGGTTAATATCGCGACGGGGCAAGCCAGCGAAGATATTTTGCGATAATGGCCGCAACTTTGTTGCAGCAGCTAAAGAGATAGGCAATTTTCTCAAAAGTAATCATGAACCTGTAGTTAATTTTGCTACCAATGAAGGGATAAGGTTTGTGTTCTCTCCCACGTATGCTCCACATTTCGGCGGCATCTGGGAAGCCGGCGTTAAATCCGCGAAATACCACTTAAAGCGCGTTACGGGGATCAATCATTTGACGTTTGAGGAGATTTGTACTCTTTTTACACAAGTGGAAGCTGTGCTTAATACTAGACCTTTATGTCCACTCTCCCCTTCCCCTAACGATTACCATTTCCTAACTCTCGGTCATTTTCTGATAGGACGTGCCCTAAATGCATTGCCTGGTCTATCGCTCGAGCATGACAACCAGAACAACCTTCAACGTTAAAAGAAGCTCGAAAAAAAATTTCCTATTAGAATCCGTACGACGAAGAAATCGCGATTCATTTGTAATAATTCAAAATTCCGAAAATTAAACCTGTTAAGTGAAGAAACTGAGGTTTTTACTATAAAAACTTCCAAAAGTCCACTATCAGACATGATGTAATTTAAACATTAGAGAAAATCCCTGAAACGACTAAAATTAAGATGATATTCCACCCCAATTCGTTGCCATTGAAAGAAATAGGTCGCATAGGCCCTCCCACCTGCCCCGGCGCATCTTTAGCTAATTATTTATAAATTAAGTCCTAGACACACCCTCAGAGAAAAATTTAAAGAGATTAATATACTTACTGTCCCCTCTCAATTTATTTATGAAAACCTTTTGTACGCACATAAAAATATTAATTTGTTTAAAAAATACAGTGATATCCACAATGTAAATATGAGGAATAAACACAAATATGTTGTTCCTGCAACGAGGCTAAAAAAAATAGGGGGTACGTTCAGATGCCAATGTATACGTTTTTACAATAAACTTCCGAGTCATATTCAATTACTAAGCCTAAATAAATTCAAATCGTTTATAAAACGGAAGCTATGTCTGAAAGCCTACTATAACATTAATCACTATCTCGAAGATAAAAAGGCTTGGGATTAAGCTGCTCCAATTAAATTTACTCTGTGAATGTCGAAATTTCGGACTTCGCTTGTTTATTATTGATTCCTTTCCCATATACACTGTGACATTTAATTTATTTGACATGAATACTTTTAGTATTTTATTATTATTATTATTTTTTATTATTATTTTGTTTTATATTTTTCTTATTGTTATATTTAATGATTTGACATGAATACTTACTTTGCTAAGTATTTTACTTTTATTTTTTATTGTTAATGGTCACATTTAATGACATTTATTTTGTAGAGTATTTTGTATTAATTTTATTTGATTATTGTGAATGTGAGGACCATGTGTATCTTTTTCCACTATTGTCTGGCAGTTTGAGCACTATAAGCGACCTACCCAAATGTCCTTTCTTTGGTATTGTTCGTCGTGTCGTTGAGCTCCTTGAGTTATAAGTCGAGCTACACGATAACTGACAAATGCTTGCACTGACTGGACAGGTCCACTCAAATCTGTGTGATTCTTTCTTCAAGAGACCATCTCAGACACTAATCTGCATAGTCCTCATGTGAGTTAACCAAGATTATGTCTGGACTTTAAAAGAGACTATGACCTCTGAGTTTGTTTCGGCTGTTTCTTCTCAAAGTAGTCAGGTACGAAACACCGGCCCCATCTAGTTTAAAAAAGAGACGTGTAAAAGTGTTTTTAAGAAACCTATTTGCAAAATAAACATCATTTATCATTTAGCAAACAACCTTTAACAGTCATAATATCCTGGTAACTTGAACCTACAGTAACATATTAATGTTATTGTAGGTTGTTATGTTTCCGTCAGAAATTGATTTGTTCATATTTATGAACAAATCAATTTCTGACGGAAACATTTGTGAAATGGGCATTGATGTCACCTCTCCTAACTTTAACTAACTCCTAATTCTTTTGCCCAACGCAAAAGAATGAGGGAAGAAGACCTACCCGCGGTATTTTGAAAATTTAAGGAGGAAATGAAAGAGTTGTTTCAGTCCTTCATAAGAACCCAGCAAACCGAATTAAAAAACATTACAGCCAATCTGAAAGAGATCCAACTTACAAATACAAACATAGAAACAATTATCGCGTTTTTGATTAAATAAATGATGAGTTCAAAAATAAGATAACACAGTTGGAATAACAGGCTAAGAAGGATAAAGATTATATTATTGAAACACTATATCACTAAAAAAAAATATCGAAATAATGTACCGAGGAAAAACCAGGAAACCAGAGATGATTTGATAAATATGGTACTCAGTTTGACTAAGAATATCAATCTCGATATGAGTAAGCAGGACATCAAGGACATCTTTAGATCGCAGGGGAAGAAGGAGGGGGTAAGAAGCCCCCCCATCGTAGTGGAACTGGATTCTGCCATTCTAAAACAGGATTTGTTGAAATATACTAAGACTTTCAACATAAAAAACAAAACGAAACTTCAAGCTAAGCGTCTGGTATCACTAGTAACGGAGACGCTCCTGTATTTATTTCAGAACAACTCACTCCACGGAACGCTCGCCTGTTTTTCTTAGTCCGGGACCTAGCTAAATCAAAGCAGTATAAATTCTGCTGGACCACATTTGGTCGAGTTTTTCTGAAAAAGGACGAGGATGCTAGGGTGGTCCTCATGAAGAGTGAATCACAGGTGCACAGCTTACTTCAAAGTGCATGACTAATTCTAGTTATTTCATTCGTTTGTATATTTTTATTGGCCGTTTTACTAGGCTTTATTACGTTTGTATTATGTTATAGTTCCTATTTTTTATTAAAATTCCTTAGATTTAATTCATACAAACTTCCTACCAAACACTCATCAGCAAAATTCCATAATACAACTACACTTACACACACTCATACAAACAACCTTAAACTTTGAACCAAAACTTCTGCATTTTTATGAACGAATTCTGATCAATATTGATTTAAATTGGCATTTATTTTTAACAATACACCGTGAGCTATGTTTATTAGACCCCTCATATAAAAATGGATAGTAACTTACACACACTTGACGAATTAGACGAGATTGAAATTGCGAACTCAGCTTTAGTAAACATCGAAGACTTCTCCACGTCGTTAGACCTCGAAAATACACTTGCTTGACAGTAGTAACTCAGAACATGAGGAGTATTTACAGTAATTTTGACGATTTGCAGATGAATTTAGCCCTGATGAAGTTTGACGTGGATGTCCTTATTCTTACTGAGTGTAGATTAAACAATAATAAGCCAATACCACTACTTAATAACTACACCTCTTATTTTACATCAATTCAGTTAAACCAAAACGATGGCGTGGTTGCCTACGTAAGCAACAAACATAGGTCTCTCGTTACAGAACTAACCCTAACACATGCGTCTGCTCTCCAAATCATCGTGTCTGATTTTACTATTATAGGTATATACCGTTCCTTGTCTAATGCCTGTGCTGAAAATTTCATTAACTCATTAAACAGCCATCTTGAATCTTGTAGTATACACAAAAATATTATTGTCATGGGTGACATTAATATTATCGAAAAATCCACAGAAATAACACAACAAAGATCAAATAGGCTAAATTACCTAAACATGCTATCAGTGCACGGCCTCCTTCCGGGATACTGCCTCCCAACCAGAGAACAGAAGCTTGATAAAACCAAAACCTCAGCATTTGTGGCAATACTTAATACAACAATTACAGATCATGCTATGGTTCTTTTAAATTTAACTAGCTCAAGTAACAGTCAAAGAACTTGTTCAAAATCGAAAACCTTCATAGATTTTGAAAAGTCATAAATTAAATATAGATATATCAATTTTTGATACCTACACGGTCCCAGATAGCTTTGCCAATAAGCTGGTGGAGGTGATCAGATCGTCCCTCCTAAACAAATTAAAAAGTAGCATTCTCTCCCTGTGGCAAAAGAACACTGAAGATCACCTGGATCACTGCGGGAGTACTGCGGTGCATAAGGCTTAGGAATAAAATGCAGCACCAAATTAGATTCAAGATTAGACCCCTTGAACTTAATTTTAATAGTAACTGTTAAACACTTCCGTAAGTTTTGTTCCAATTTGATAAAAACGACAAAGAGAAAATATTATAAAAAACAAATAGAAGATTCAACAAAAAGTCCGAGACATCTTTGGTCCAGAATAAATGAACTCACTCAGTATAAACCACCCAAAATCTCAAATACTCTTCTCCTTAACATAACCTCACACCCTCTAAACTCACTAAATAGAGAGAGATTATTCTTTATCACTATAGGCAAATCCTTAGCAGAAAACATCGTAGCTAAAACTGGCATACCAGTTGTGACCAGCTGCTGCAGTGATTCTAGGGCTTTCTCGTTTGTGTTGTTAGAGACTGACCCGCAGGAAGTGGACTGTATTCTGATGAGTCTTGATTCCGAGAGTGCACCTGGTTGTGACGGTATTCCTACGAAATATTTAAAACGATCCAGGGATTTTGTGGTTCCACTAATAAGCCAGCTAGCTAACTTATGTTTCAAAACTGGTGTTTTCCCGAAAGATTTAAAGCGATCAGTGGTCACCCCTGTGTATAAGGGCGGGGACGGAAACGATGTCAACAACTATCAGCCCATATCTGTTCTGTCAATTATTACATAAATACAATATTTTATCTAACGCGCAATATGGGTTTAGACGAGGACGTTCAACTCAAGACGCTATTTCGGCTTTGACATCTGAAATTGTTGATTGAGTGGATAGGGGTCATAAATGCTTATCAGTCTTCTTAGATCTTAAAAAAGCGTTTGACTTCGTTTCCGTCCCGATCCTTCTGCGCAGGTTAGAGGACATAGGTATAAGAAGCACGGCTCTCTCCCTTTTCGAGAGCTATCTCAAAGATAGACAGCAAATGGTCAAGATAGATAATTTGTATAGTGTCGAAGGGGACATCTATTACGGAGTTCCACAGGGGAGCGTTTTGGGTCCGCCAATGTTTTTAATTTATATAAACAGCCTATGCAAAATGCAGATCAATGGAGGAAAAATATTCTCATATACAGACGACACCGTGGTTGTTTTTTCGGGAAACTCATGGAAACATGTAAAAACTGTCGCGGAACAGGGTCTGATTAAAATAGCTAGCTGGCTTAGAGCAAACCTTAATACCTATAAAACTAATTTTATTTGTTTTTCCCCAAGCCAAAGATCACAGCCTGGAACTGACTTTGGCATTACTATTCATTGTTGTCAAAATGATTCCCTCTATAACTGCAGCTGCCAGAATATTAAACAAGTTGGATCCACAAAATATCTAGGCATAATTGTTGATCAAAGACTGTCATGGCACCCTCACATGGAGATCCTCATGAAAAGGATAAGGAAGCTAATTTGGGTTTTCAAAACTTTACGTCATGTTATGTCCGCGCAACTTATGAACCAAATATATATAACTCTGGCACAATCTGTAATAACTTACTGCATTCCTATATGGGGTGGAGTTTCCAGAATGAAATTCCTCAATCTGGAAAAAGCTCAGCGATCACTTATCAAGGTGATGTTTAAAGCATTTAGGTTCCCTACAAAAGACCTCCATAAACTCAGCAACTTGCTTTCGATTAGAAAACTTTATATTCTAAACGTGACCTTAACCCTGCATAAATGTCTTCCTTTTGACCCAGCTGTTCAGAACAGAAGGCGCAGAGATATTGTGGCCTACTCTCCAGGCGTTCGATCAGCATTTGTCAGACGACAATATGTAACACAATCCACCTACATCTATAACAAACTGTACCTTCAATGTGAAATATATCCCCTGCTGTTATACGAATGTAAAAGAGTAGTGGGTGATTGATTGAGATCTCTAAAATTGTAATTATAAAATAGTATTTTGTATATTCATAAAATGACAATCATATTTCATAATATTTTCGTTTAAATGGCACAGCACATTTATCAAATCGGGAAGGGATCGGCACCGTATCAACTCAATTCTTTGTATGAAATTCCCTACTGCAACGCAAACTAATCGGAATCGTAACGTAATCGCCTGGGCACGGGACAAACTCACGAACCGCGGTGCGGTGCGTGGTCAAGCGTGGTCGTCCTCGGGCTTACGTGATTACGTCGCTCCGTAGCCGCACTTGCGTCTATCCGAAGCCGCGCTTTCGTATCTTCGTACCCGAGCTTACGTCTCTTCGTCCGCCCTTACGTACACTACTGTTGACACACGTGCTGTCATTCATAGGGCAACTTCCAGTCGTGCGCGGCGTCGAAGAGCCGTAAGCGCGGCGTCCCCTAGCCGTAAGCGTGGCGTCGCCTAGCCGTAGCCGAGTTGACGTATCGGAGCTGATGATCCGCTTGCTTAGGTAAGGTTGACGCCTGTTTGACGGCGAGGCGAGAGACGATACGGTGCCGATCCCTTTCCGATTTGATATGTGTGCTGTGTCCTTAACCCATGGATTTGATGTACAACGTACATGAATATATGTAACTGGTAGTTTTACCATTTTACTATTGAGTCCTGCCGGTGTATACTCGGTTATGTACATAAAAAATCATTTAAAAACAAAAATCAGCAAAATCATTTCATACCAAAGGAAGAGCTTGCAATCTTTGTCAAAAAAAAAAAACATTTAATTTATTTCGAATTAGTTTGATTTCATTAAAATAGGACGATTTACCTTCAAACGCTCTCCTATAAAATTTCTATAATGTCAGTTGACTCAAGCCTACACTTCATTATTATTGCACTTAATTTATTTAAATTAGATATTTTTATTAAAATTTGACTATAATCCCTTTCCAATTTTAACGTAAATAAACCTACCTCTGCCTTAAAACTAATAACACGGGACGAACTGCCAAAGGAACGAACTGCGAAACTGACGAACAGCGAATGGGACCAACTGTGAATGGGACTGACTGCGAATAGGACCAACTACGAATGGAATTATTAGTGAACACTAAAACGAAGTGCTTCGGAATTCCCATGTGACAATAGAACCCGAAGATATTTGGCCGTTAACGTCCATTTTTTGAAATCTGTTACTCAAATTAAGGACGTGGACGTGGTCGTAGACGCGAAGTGAGCGAGCGCACTTCGCGTCCACGACCACGACGTGTCGCATGACCGACTGCTATCTTGATCAAAACTGATTTGGCGCGGTCGTGCGAGGTCCGTAAGAAGTTTTGATGATGAGGGGTTTGTGGAATACCCTGCATATCAACTATAAAATCTCTCCCTTCTAGCTCTCTGATTAGCCTTTACCCAGCTGTGAGGGTGAAAGAGTGTAGAACATAAATGTTGTGTGAATATGGATGGAAAGGGTGCGGACGACGAGACAAGGGTAGGAAAAGGGAATACAGCATTGGAAAAAAAAATACAAAGAAAAAGTAATCGTAATATTTATTAACCTTTCGTCTGTGTATGGACACAATTAAAAACCTAATGTGTCTTGCATAGATCTCGTTCCGGCACACGAAGGGTTAAAGTTAAACCTAAAAAATCTAAAATGATATGTTTAAAGTGTCCTAATCTAAAATTAAACGCATCACTAAAATAACGCATCAAAAAAACAACTTAGTCTAAACATGTATGCCAAGTCTTAAAAATAGAACAGAATTATGGGAAAAAAAATAGTATTAAATCAAAATGGAACAGTGAGAATCAGTTCTATTTTAATAAAATAACAGACATAAATCTCATCTGCAATGATTTGTTTAAAGTTTGATAATCTAAAATTAAACGTATAATTAAAATAAGAGCGTAGTATAAATAAGTATGTCAAGTCTTAAAAAATAGTACAACATTAAGTAATAAAATAAATGAGTAGTATCATAGTATGAAAATTAATATCTTTGATAAAATATTTCAAAATGGAACATTTGACAACATTAAATTATACTACATAATTAACATGACAAAACTGAAAATTCTTTTTATACTCTAGCGCTGCTTTTTTAAAGATTTTATTTTCGCATTACTTGCACGATCTGAAGGAGGCACCCTGTGTTTAAAAAGACGATTAATCTCTTCATATTCTTTACAAGCTACAGGCATTAAGTTACCTTCAATCACGACTTTGATCAAACCTTTAGGAGTTCTGTTCAGAGACATCTGCATTAGTAAAACCTCAAGCAATTTTTTGACACTAACATAGGTAAGATTGTTGTAAGCAAGATTCAAATAACACAAGTTATTATTGCCAAGACAATGTATTACACCATCTTGTGATTCAGTGTTGTCTGGAGAGAAATGGTCGTTAAAAGATTCTATTTCAGTTTCAGCCAAATCTTCAGCTTTTTCTTGTTGAAAAACTGATTTCAGCCCAACACGTTGCAGACATGGACTCTCCAGTTTACTTTTCCCCACGCTTTTCTTTTTTAGGATATTATCTTTAGCAGCTTGGAGCTCTATAATCAATGAGTTAACTAATTCTTTTTTCTCTTTTAAGAATGCTACTTGTTTGGCTCTACTGTCAGATAACTCTTGGGCATCCAAAGGAAATTTTTGTAATGTGTCGAGAATGCTCATACCTCCATCGTCTGTTATCATATTGCCCGCTAAGTTCAAGTAACTGAGTTGTCTGTTTGTTCGCAACATACCTGCTACATACTTGGCGCCAAGATCTGTAATTCTGTTTGATGATAAGTTTAAAGCAGATAATACTCTCGACGCGGGACTTGCAGCTCCTAATTGATCTGTGATCGTTTTCACAACGGCATCATTAATCGAACATCTCGCCAAAGAGAGATATTTTAACTTACCGTGCGTTAACAATGTGTAATAGTTAGATTTGCTGAGAAATGTACCGTCTAGACATAATTCCGTTATATTAGAATCAGGTAAAAATTTGGCTATTTCATATAAGGTATCTATGCACAAGCCGCTGTTGATGGTTATTGAAGTCAAATGTTTGTGGTATGGAATAGTGAGTCCGATAACTTGCATGATCTTCCGTGGTATTGTCTTGTTCTGGAGAAACTGTATCCCCTCTAAGTTTTCATGATAGTCGTAAAATGTTTTAATCTTGACTATATTATTTAGGTCGATCGCAGGTTCTAAGTTCATTGGACTTTGCAAGTCATCATCTGAATCTAGACTAGTAACTGCTGGTTTTGTCATCATTACCAATGATATATTTTGTCTGCTGGGTGATTTCCTTATCGTAGGTACAGAGCTCACGTACACTTCTGTTGAATATTTAATTTAATTATTACATTGTCCGCCGTTTCTTGTTTTTATCCTCTACTTTAATTCAGGAAAACAACTGATGATGTTTGACAAAACTTTTTAAGGAAACTAGCTTATGTCCGCGGCTTCGCCCGCGTGGTATTCGATAATTGTCCCACAGGATGAAAAATATCCTATGTGTTAATTATCTGTTTGCTAAATTTCATCCAAAACCGTTCAGAAGTTTTTGCGTGAAAGAGTATCAAACATCTATCCATTCATCCATACTTTCGCGTTTATAGTATACTAGCGACTCGCCCCGGCATTGCACGGGTGCAGTGTTTTACAAATAAAGCTTCCTCTTGAATCACTTTATCTTTTAAAAAAACCGCATCAAAATCCGTTTCGTAGTTTTAAAGATCTAAGCATACATAGGGACAGACAGCGGAAGGGACTATGTTTTGTACTATGTAGTGATAGTCATGTACGCCCGCACACATTATCTGCGTACTCTGCGTTTTTCACGGAGGCCAGGCAACGAATGCTCAACAAAAGGTATAGAGGGAAATGAATGGAAATGGTTCACATTCAAGGTAAAAGCTCGCGAACATTTGGCAGACTCGTCACACAATTAATTTGTTGTATTTCTCCATCTATGTTTATTTGTTTTTATCTTTCTTTACTTTGTAGATTTTGCTTGTATGTATGTATATACAGGCTGTCATTTTGCGTCCTGGTCAAATTCAAGGAATCCCGAATCTGTACTAAAAAGGATAGTTTTTTTTTTATTTTTTTCGGAAATCAATAAATAAACTTTTGCGTTTGTGTGTGTGACGGCGCGTTTATTGGGCTAGGAACAGACCGGCTGCGTTTTAATACGGGTGATTTACACTTACCGATTTACGCAAAAAATAAAATGAAAAAAAAAACCCCCTTTTTAGTATCGATTCGGGTCGAGAACCACTAGTATAGATACCTCCTTGAATTTCACCAGGATGCAAAACGACGGCCTGTATGTATTTATTAATATATTTCGATTTCGCAATTTTCTGCACCTACTGTTTTGTCTCTGCGTCACCCTAAGGTAGACTGGTAGAAAATGCCCAAGGCAATAAGTCCGCCTTTGTACATTATGTGCATAAAGTTTTACTATCTAGTGCTTGGAACACAATTATAGACTTCGTAACTTTCTTTGGACTAGTTAGGACGTGAACATATCAAAAGTGCCCTTGAGCCAGGGGGGGTAGGGGGTTTTTGAAGGTCCCATTTTTCTGTTTTTCGCTTATATCACGGAAACTATGCGTCCTAGCAACATGACTACTGTATAAAAATTAAAGCTGATTAAAGGAGATGTTCCAGAAATGTATGGAGCCTGGGCCAGCACTATGTACACTATATGTAAATATCGCTATGTTTTACAGTAACCGTTTTTTATTGTTAACTAGCGACCCGCCCCGGCTTCGCACGGGTCAATGTTATACATATAAACCTTCCTCTTGAATCACTCTATCTATTAAAAAAAAACCGCATCAAAATCCGTTGCGTAGTTTCAAAGATTTAAGCATACAAAGGGACATAGGGACAGAGAAAGCGACTTTGTTTTATACTATGTAGTGATTTTCTTTAATTTCAGTTCGTTTCAAAGTACATTCAAATTAACTTGGCCAAGGAGAGCAACACAACATAAAATTAAACATGGTGGATCAGATCAGCAGCAAGCGAAAAATTACATTTTGACAATGACATTTGATTGACGTGTATCGTAATACCTGCGATAAAAAAAAAACAATACGAATTTCAACAATCTTGAGTTTCGGTTTCGATAAAATAAGACTACAGGTCCAAACTCAAAGCAAGGAAAGTCTCAAAAACGTCACTTCTTAAAACTGTCGCAAGTCCTCAAACTTCATGTTAAAAACAACTGACATGGTTGCCCTAAAAATAGGGTTATTTTATTAAAAAACTTTTCAAATAATCATTTTTGTACCACTGTACCTTTCCTCAAATTATTTTTTTAGTATTTTTATGAAATTCCCCTATTTTTTTCCTATTTATCAATGTAGTGTACATAGTGGTGGCCCAAAATAAAACATCTCCTTTGCTACAAGTTTTAATAGATCAAGTTTTTCGATATCGTACACAGGGTGTAACAAGACCTTTCACGAAGCCGTCAACCAAGCATTCTGTTCATCAAACTAAAAAACTTTATGCAAAAATTGCAGGGAAACAACTTTTTTTTTTGGGGCGAAAAATCACGTTTTACGGTAGGACTTAATGTAACGCACCCAAAACATTGTGCTGATGGATGGATTGAATAGTACGGGGGTCGTGGAATTGTTTACAGTAAAAATCTTACGTAAATAACATGTTTGTATTTTTTTTAAAGTTGTGAAAAAGTTGGAACTTTGACCCCCAATATCTCCTTAACTAGAAGGTTCCCAGGTATGGTCTAGAACAAAGAAAATATCACAATGACGTGAACAGCATTGTGCCTTTCGGTTTTGTTAAGGGTCTTGTTACACCCTTTATGGTTTTCAACATAATATGGCCTTCTTGAAAGTCTGTAATTTTGGAACAAAACATATTTCACATTTTTTGCTCTTTTGACCGGATAATCTTCAAAGATGTACCCAAAAAAAAAAAGCCGACAAAGCAGTTGTAGAACATTAAATTCCCTTCAATAATATATTATTTTATCTATTTTCCTTCAAATTCTAAAACAATTTCAGTAACGTCTAAATAACACAGATACTCATTTCAGAATATATAATTGTGAGCCCGCTGACCAGGTTCCTCACACTTAATTAAAGAAGATCTAGACAATTTTAATGGGAAATATATTGCTATGACCATGTTTGTGCAGAGTGTCTATAAGGCATTGGAATAGTTTTAACATAAAACATTAAGTAGTCATTCAGTAGGCTCCATTCAGTCAATTTTTTGCTCTCTTGGGGTGGGAAGGACCTTCATCCTCGTCTTCGTTTTCATCTTCTTTGTCTCCAATATCTTCTCCATCGCACCTCTGTATCCTTTGGTGCCACTTACTGTGCACTGGGATCAGGCAGTTGTTCGCAATCTTCCACCGCTACATCTGAGGTCATTTCTCAGCCACAGCTCAACTTCGTGGAATGTTCGGGAATGCTGTTTTACTGCTTCCTAGGTGGGAGGAAGACAAGAGATATAAGGCTTGATGGTGGCCACCGATTTCAAGAATGACTTGTTCCTGCAGGCATTGAGGGAGACCTCTTTCGCTGGAGCCCCATACCGCCTCAAGATTCAAGTTTCACTTGCCTTTTGTACTTGGACGGTGATGGAGGAAGGGTCTGAAAAGACCGCTTTTGCTTTCTGGACCTCTGGCGACTTCAGATACAACTTTACAAATGCGACCTTGCTTTTTTGAAATGCGGAAGATGCAAAAACAGCACGTCCTTTATAACCTTGTTGTTAAAGCTCTTGGGATGAGAAGAAGGAATCCCTTATCTTCCCACGTCCAGGCTTGATGAAAATAATGTCCTTATGCGCAACAGCTTTAGTCATCAATAGGACTATGAGGTCGACATCTTCACCCACAATGCCGACAGCTGTTGTTTCCGACATTTCCACAGCCGTATCCACGATCAGAACGTCCGCATTGCTTTCTGCTTGAAGGGTCCTGATCCCATAGTCTTCAAGCTTCACCTTAAGCATGTTGATGAGCCTGCTTTTGTTGAACTTGTTCGATAGAAAATCTTCTTGTTTGACGATTATCTCGGTGTCTTCGGTAAAATGGATGTCAACAGACTTGGTGAGTCGATAACGCCTTTGATGCTCTGCTACTTTCATGCTTGAGGTTGGTGAGGAATAGCGTGAAAGACTACAGTACATCTCCTTCCGTGATAGTTTTTCGTGATAGAGTGGATGTAGCTCTCGCAGATTGTTGATATCTTGGCACCTCTTCAAAAATGTTTTGTTCCAAAATTACAGACTTTCAAGAGCGGTTACCTCGAAAACTATACAAGACATCGAAAAACTCGGCAGAATAAAACTTGTAGCAAATTTAATCAGCTTTCATTTTGTATACAGTAGTCATGTTGCTAGAACGCATATTTTCGGAGATATAAACGAAAAACCGAAAAATGGGACCTTCAAACTCCCTCCCCCCCGCCTCAAGGTCCACGGGCGGGGACTTTTGATATGTTCAACTCTTTACTATGTTTGAACTCTTAACTATGTAGTTCAAACATAGTTACGAAGTCAAAAATTGTGTTCCAAGCATTTCCCTCTATACCTTTTCGTTGCCTGGCCTAACGATTAAATTTAAATTACGTAAACCGTCTAATGTTATCCGATTCATCAAAACAAATCGTCAACTTACTTTGGTTGGCTCTAGTAGCGATGACATCAATATCAATAGAGAATTCATTGCAAGCCCATGGTAAGAACTTATCAAAGTCCGTAATGTTTGGATGGGTTTTTTTGAAAGCATCCTCCATGCCAGCAAGATAATTAATAGCCATATTACGATTTGCTATTTAGAAATAGTTACAGAATTAATATTGTTTGCTGAAAATAACAATTTAAATTATTTCTAAGAGATTGAAATCAGAAAAACTGTATACGGGACGACGTTGTCAAAAAGAAGACTGGAATTTATTTTAATTTGTAATTTCTACCACGGTTTTCAGAAATGAAAAAAAATGGACATGATTTAAAAAGTTTTAAGTAGGTTGCATGTAAGTTTAAATATGATTTCCAATGGCATCATTCTCCTGTGATGATTTCAATTTATTTGGGATCGGCCCAGGTCTACTTCTTCTATACTCGTCTATTACGCACCTCCTTTCTAGCCATCATCTTTCACACAATCTTGAGGAGGCAGGAGACCTTTGCCCCGCAGTGGGACAATTTTATTATACTATAGGTTATAAATTCCCCGCTTCACTTGCCCATACCAAGACAAGCGATTCCCACACAAGTATGCACAGTCACCGTTGCGACTCTAATTTTCAATGTATGGGTAATTGAACGCACTAGTAAGTCAATGTCCTATGTTCTACCAGTCATACTGTGTACCTATAGAGACCTCGCGCAGTACGCGGCCACAAAACTGGTCGGACGCCCGTTCGTGCGACCAAACTGTCTTCCTGGTCGAAGCTTCTGCGGCCAAAAGTTGTGATCGGGGCCGTGTAGTCCTTTATACACGTGTAATTTATAGTATCGTGTCCGTGTTAGTAACCGATCAGGAGTTCTCTCGTGAGGAGGCGATCCTGGCCGTAGGATAAGGTCATGTCAGTCATAAAAATATATTGTCACCAGAACCAAAAGTGTGTGCAAAATTTCAGCTGAATTGGTTTGGGGGTGTTACTAATTAAGAAAATAGTTTAATTAACAATTATATTGGAACGCATCTTAATACACTGATTAGAGATGTCAACTGTCCATGACATATTTGTCAATAATTGAAGTTGACAGCCCGCCTTTTTACACTTCACTTTATTGGATTTTTGGTGTTACCATAGCAACAATAGACCTTCAAGATTGTTGATTAGTCTGTCAAAAGAAAAAATACGTGTCAAATGTTATTGTACTTTGTAACGTGTTTTAATTTATTATATTGAGTACATTTTGTTAAGATTTATGAGGAAATAAAGAGGATTTTACTCGTAAACTGAACGTTTTATTTCAATCAACACAAACAGTACAGTTTTCACGCACGACGCCATTACTAGGATAACAACCATAGATAATTACAGAGATTATCATAGACACAGACCTAATATTTCATTACCACTTTAATACATTTGAGTTCAAAGCTTGTTCTCCTTTCTTCTTCAACCACCACCTCCAATTGGTTATGGGCCCAGACCCAGTAGTTTTAGTGACATGGAGCTTTCAAAAATTCAAATTGTGAAACTTGATGCCCACAATTGGATATCATGGAAGTACCGGATGGTAGCCTTACTGAGAGGTATGGATGGACTCATGGATATCGTGGACGGTAAAACACAAAGGCCATCTAGACCCGTAGACGGAAAAGATGACGCTTTAATAGAATTGTACAATAAAAATTTACGTGATTTTGTGAAGTTAGTGAGTACAGCAGCTCTGCTCTTGATAACTAATAATGTGACAGATGAGACACTTGGCAAAGTTATTAGATTGTCCTCACCGAAAGAAGTTTGGGACGAACTCCATAGATTATATGCTGGACCTAATGAGGGCCGACTCTATATGTTTGGACTTTTTCAAGCTTAAGAGGGATCCGTCAGATGACATGTCGACTCATGTATGGAAATTGAAAAACCTGTGGCACAGTTTTAAGGAAGAGTTACTAAAAGAAGAGAAAGTAGAGTTACCTGAAGTTCTCTTGATTTGTAAGATCCTTGATACGCTGCCGGAAGTCTATTTCTCGTTCAAGTCCAGTTGGCTGTTAATTTCAAAGAAGGAAAGGGCAGTAGAAAACATTACAAGCTAGTTGTGTGCACATGAAAAAGCGCTTAATGCTAAGATGGCTGATGCTGAATCAAGTGAGACAGCGCTTTATGTGAAGGTAAATAAAAAGGTTACTAAGGGATATGACCAAAGAGACCAAGGAACAAAGAAAAAGTATAAATGATTTATTTGTAAGGAACCTGGTCATCTCAAAAAGGATTGCCCAAGAGTTGGGATAAAGCAGAAGGAAAACAAAGCTCAGGCTTCTAACATGATGTTGCTGACAGTGAATTCAACAGATTCTGACAATGATCGTGATGATTGGTTTGTGGATAACGGGGCCACTCACCATGTCACTATGCGAGGAGATCTGTTTCAAGACTTTGAACGTTTTGGTGTAGCTCACACGGTAACGACGGCGGATGGGAACGTGATTCAGGCTGTTGGAAAAGGCACAGTCCATCTAGAAGCCAATGTTAAAGGACGAATTGAGAACCTTTTTTGAGTGATGTTTGGTATGTTCCCCAGATCAGTAAGAACCTTTTCTCTGTGCTTAGTACACAGGACAAAAACCCAACGAGCGTATTTGAGTCTCGGGTTACAAATTGTTCCATGAAGATCATTGGTAGGATTGTTGTAACAGGAACAAGGCAAAGATGTGGCGGTTTGTACAAGATAGATTGCAAAGTCGTACGCCCTGCTGTTTCAGTAAACTTAATTGAGCATGGAGATATGCTGCAACTATATCATGAACGTATGGGGCATCAAGACAAGAAACGTGTCATAGATTTTTGGTGTTACCATAGCAACAATAGACCTTCAAGATTGTTGATTAGTCTGTCAAAAGAAAAAAATACGTGTCAAATGTTATTGTACTTTTTAATGTGTTTTAATTTATTATATTGCGTACATTTGAGTTCAAAGCTTGTTCTCCTTTCTTCTGCAACCACCACCTCCAATTCACTTCTCATGTAATCGCGCTCTGCTAATGGTTCTTGTATTGTATTTTTATTACAATATACAATTGATTTATGATGGAATCCGTTTTTCCTTTAATATGACACAACCCACAATAGGTTATGGGTCCAGACATGGAAACTACACAGAAGACAGTAAGACACCAACGGACGACAGAAGATAGCTCCGCGTATCTACTAGGATTACCGGCATCGAGCGACTTCTTCAGAAGTCGACTGCTTCCGGGTCATTACAGACGGGAATAACACAGAATAAATCTACAGAAGATATAAAAAAAGTCTATAAAAGATGGAAAGAAAAGACGGCCCGTTAGTTCTAAACAACAACAATTGGGCACTATGAGGGTTCCAAATGATGATTGTACTAAGGTCCAAGGGGCGGTTCGACGCTTTACTAAAGGAGCCGTCGTCCACTGAAGACAAAGAAGTAGACCGAAAAGAGCAAGAAATAATAGTTACAAGAATAGAAAAGAAGATACTTTAATATATATTGTTATAGTGAAACACACGAATGTCGGTTGAACACTGCTTTATTTATAAAGTACCATAGTGCATAACATAACATAGGAACCTACTTACATATACTACATCTTACCCCTTTACAAAATAAAAAAAATGAACAGAGTTACACTGCCTACCCACTTACATGATGTGCATGGCTTGATAAGTACTTGGGTGTCTAACTTCAAAGAATAGGCAAATGTTACCTGTTTACAATGAAATCTTGGTAAAAAACACAATTAATTACTTTACTAAACAGGTAAGTAGTTTCAGGCTAAGGAAACATAGGTTGTATTAAAATACTAAAATAGTAACTAATTACAGGAACATTAGTAAGTTTAAAAAAAAAAAATAGATATTAAATTTACTCATTATCATCATTGTTTGTTCCAAACAATAAGTTATAACCTATTGACGTCAGCATTCGAGCCTTGGACCGAGTGATTGGACCTTGAACTAAAGGAAAAGCATCGTCCCGAGGACTGTTACTGTCTCCAGGCGGCGAAGACGATTCACCTTTACCAAGTTGTTCCTCAAACTTTGGTGTTATCGAAGATGGACCAGATTCGACACCCGGACTTCCTGAAACACTACTGCGAGCTACCAAGTGACGCCTACTGCGCCTGTAACGTTGACCGTGCTCATCTTGCACCACAAACGATCGTGGTTCCGACGCACGCGCAGTTATCAAGACCGGTTTTCTTGATCCTTTATCTATCAGCGTCGCCTTGTCACCTGACGATAGCAATGGCAGCTGTTTCGCTGAGCGATCGTAGTATTGTTTATCTTTTTCTCTCTGTGCAATTAGCGCCCGGTAATTATGATCTTTATTGACTGATTCGCGTAATAACTTTGAACTAACAGGCAACTTAGTGTTAATACGCCTACCCATTAATATTTGTGCCGGTGAATCTAAATTAAAGCGTGGAGTAGCTCTAAAATTTAACAAACTAATGTGAAAGTCTTGTCCTGATTCCACACATTTTTTAAGCATGTTTTTAATAGTTTGTACTGTCCGTTCGCTTTTCCCATTGGATTGTGGATAATGTGGAGAAGAAGTCACATGATGTATTTCCCACTCTCTCATGAACTTTTTGAACTCATGAGAACTATATGCAGGGCCGTTATCTGAAACAAGTTCCGCTGGAATCCCATGCCGCGCAAACTGGTCCTTCATAAAAATTATTACCTGTTTACTACTTGTGCTCGTTAACTCCCCAACTTCCACATAATTTGAAAAATAATCAACTAATATGATAAATAATTTCTTTCTATACTCAAATATATCGGAAGCTAGCTTCTGCCAACGAAGTATATGTAAGTAGGTTCCTATGTTATGTTATGCACTATGGTACTTTATAAATAAAGCAGTGTTCAACCGACATTCGTGTGTTTCACTATATGGTGACAGCGGTTTTCAATAAATTCGTTATTTGTGGTATATTTCTACGGAATTTGACTAAAATCGACTTGTATTCCTGTAGGAAGTGATAAATAATAACTGAGAGATATGGAACACGCGCGTCCTCCAGCCGAACTGGTTTTAGAAGGCGGCCCCGTCACGCGGTCTGATGCGTGGCGCAGGTGGAAAAAGTTGTTTAACGTATTTCTAAAAGCGTCTGGAGTGAGCAAGGAGCCCAAGGAAGTACAGGCTTCTCTGTTGGTGAACCTCGTTGGATCAGCGGGTTACGAAATTTTCACTACTTTTACCTATAGTGAGGGCGAAACTGAAGATGACATCGGCTGTCTGTTAAAAAAGTTTGATGTTCATTTCGGTACAAAACCGAATATTACTGTGTCGCGGTACAAGTTCTTCACACGTAGCCAGGAAGAAGGAGAAAATATAGACCAGTATGTGACGGCATTACGTGTGCTGAGTCAGTATTGCGAATTCGGTGACCTTCATGACAGTCTGATCCGAGATAAGATCGTGTGCGGGATAACAAGCAATAAAGTAAGAGATCGTCTACTGCGTACAGACGAGTTGACTTTAGCAAGAGCGATACAAATCTGTCAGGTGGCAGAAATGTCGCAAGAGGAAAGTCGATGCAGAGAATGGAAAGTCTAGGTGTTATAAGGAAAGTGTCTCATCCCACAGACTGGGTCAACGCTATTGTTCTAGTTGCTAAAAAAGACGGCAGTATTCGAGTTTGTTTGGACCCGCGACCTTTGAACCGAGCGGTGCGTCGCGCTCAGTACACGCTTCCTACTGTAACAGAACTAGCTGTGAAACTGAGGAATGCATGCTATTTCAGTGTGCTTGATGCTAGGTGCGGATTTTGGATGGTGGAAATTGATGACGCAAGTGCGGATCTGTGCACCTTCGGTACGCCGTTTGGCCGTTATCAATTCTTGCGCCTTCCATACGGCATCAATTGTGCTCCAGAAGTTTTTCACGGAAAAATAAGGCAACACCTTGAAGACTTAGAAGGGGTCGAGTCGTTTATTGATGATGTCATTATTTGGGGTAGCACAAGGGAGGAGCATGACTTGAGGTTGGGTCGCTTACTGAAACGGGCAAAAGAAATAGGAATCAAGTTTAATCGTGAAAAATGTAAGTTTGGTGTTACTGAGATAACATACTTAGGTCATACATTTGACAGAAATGGAATGAAGGCTGACGACTCAAAGGTTAAAGCGGTCATGGAAATGCCATACCCTGATGATAGGAAGTCCTTGGAAAGGTTCTTAGGTATGGTCAACTACCTGTCTAAGTTTATACAGAACTATGCAGATTGTGTAAACGTCTTGAGATCATTATTGAAAAAAGAATCGCAATGGGTTTGGGAACAAAACCATACGGATGCGATAGACAAGCTAAAAATTAAATTGGCTACCGCTCCAGTGTTGGCGTTATACTCGCTGGAAGCACCGATCGTGCTGTCGGTGGACGCGAGCAGCCATGCGGTGGGTGCCGTGCTGCTGCAGGAGGGCCGGCCCGTCGAGTTTGCTTCCATGACGCTTACCGACACACAGTCGCGCTATGCGCAGATTGAGAAGGAGATGCTGGCAATAGTATTTGCGGTGGAGCGATTTCGGCAGTATATCTATGGTAGGTCAGATGTTACAATTCACACTGATCACAAGCCGCTCGAGGCGCTGTTCAATAAACCTTTAGTTTCAGTGCCGGCGCGGCTGCAGCGTATGATGCTAAGAGTACAGGGATATGAATTCAAAGTAGTATATACGCCGGGTAGGTACATGTATATCGCCGACACCCTGTCACGGGCCCCACTGAAAGACTTGCTGTTTGATCGCATTTCAGATGAGGTAGAAATTCAAACATGTTTTATGATAGAAAACATACCTTACAGCGAACAAAAAATGGAGCTTATTTTGAAGGAAACAAAAGTAGATAAAGACAGTAACTTGCTAATGAAGTATATAGTCAACGGTTGGCCAAAACACAGACGTGACGTTCATGAAAAGGTAAACGTGTTCTGGCCCTATCGCGAAGTATTGAGTTACATAAATGGTATCATATTTAAAGGAGATTGTGTGTTCATTCCAAGGGGATTACGTGAAGAAATGCTAGCGAGAGTGCATGAAGGGCACTTGGGCATAGAGAGGTGCAAGCGTCGCGCGCGAGAGGTGATGTTCTGGCCGGGCATGGCTGAGGACGTGGAGCGCGTGGTGCGCCGCTGCCCCGCGTGCGCACTGCATGCTCCGACGCCGCGGCGTGAGCCACTCTTGCAGCATCATGTGCCGTCACTTCCTTGGCAGAAGCTAGCTTCCGATATATTTGAGTATAGAAAGAAATTATTTATCATATTAGTTGATTATTTTTCAAATTATGTGGAAGTTGGGGAGTTAACGAGCACAAGTAGTAAACAGGTAATAATTTTTATAAAGTACCATAGTGCATAACATAACATAGGAACCTACTTACATATACTACAATTGTCATGCACATCGGCTTGTCAAATGTGGGAGAAATTGAACACAATTTATGATGCAAAATCTAAGGTCGGAGTACACCTTATTCAACAGAAATTTTACATCATGGAGTTCGGAGAACCAATGGTAGCATTAATATCCGAAGTTGAAGAACTTTCCAATCAGTTAGGAATTAATAGAGATGATCTTGCTGAGAAGATGGTAATCACAAAGATTGTCATGAGCCTACCTGATAAATACCAACACTTTATCTCGGCATGGGAATCAGTACCTAAAAGTGTACAGAATATGCAGAATTTGACGGCAAGATTACTTGTAGAACAGGAGCGTATAGGAAAGGAAACTCCGTCATCATCAGCCCTTATGGCAAAAAGAAACAACAAAAGAAAATTACAAGTCAATAAAACTGAACTAAAGTGTTATATCTGTGGTAAAGCTGGACACTATAAAAAAGACTGCAAAGTGCGTAAGTGTAACTTTTGCAGAAAATTGGGTCATATATACAAGGACTGCAGAAGCAGGCACGGACAAAATAAAGGTAACCACAATGCTTTTACCCTGAATAATTACAATTTAATTCAAAATAAAGATTAGGTTTTGGATACAGGGGCGAGTGAACATATGTGTTTCAAAAGAGAGTTCATCATCATCATCATTTCAGCCGAAAGACGTCCACTGCTGGACATAGGCCTCCCCCAAGTGTGGCCACACTGACCGGTCCCGTGCAACTCGCATCCAGCGGATCCCTGCAACCTTCACCAGGTCATCGGTCCACCTAGTGGGAGGCCTTCCAACGCAACGTCTTCCGGTTCGCGGTCGCCCCTCCAGAACTTTTCGGTCCCACCGGCCATCCGTTATGCGAGCAATGTGCCCTACCCACTGCCACTTCAGTTTGGCAATTCTTCGGGCTACGTCGGTAACCTTGGTTCTCTTGCGGATGTCTTCATTTCTGATTCGATCACGCAAGGAAACTCCGAGCATAGCCCTCTCCATTGCCCTTTGGGTGACTTTAAGCCTTCGAATGAGGCCCATTGTGAGCGACCACGTTTCGATTCGATCCCGTATGTAATTGCACTGGCAACACACAGTGGTCATAGACTTTCGTCTTGAGACACTGCGGTAAGTTGGACGAGAAGATACCGCGCAGCTTCCCGAACGCTGCCCAGCCGAGTCGGATTCGACGGTTGACTTCTTTCTCGAAGTTAGACCTACCTAGCTGGATCTTTGTCCCAGGTTGACATAATCGTCTACATCTTGGAGTATAGAGTCTCCGATCTTGATAAGAGTGCGTGTTATATGGGCATTCAACATCACCTTGGTTTTGTCCATGTTCATTTTAAGACCCACTCTTTCGGAGGCTCTAGTGAGGTCATCGAGCATTGTACTGAGGTCCTCCATGGTCTCAGCCATGACCTCGACTATATCGCCGGCAAACCGAAGGTGAGTGATGTACTCGCCATTAACGTTGATGCCTAGCCCTCTCCAGTCCAGAACCTTGAAGACATCCAGTGCAGCGGTGAACAGTTTCGGAGATATGACGTCTCCCTGTCTCACACCTCGCTGCAGAAGGATAGGTTCCGAGATCTGGTCCTGAAGTCCGACTGACATGGTGGCGTTTTTGTACAAACACTTCAACACCTCGATGTACCAATAGTCAATTTGGCACCGTTGGCGAGACTGCAGTACAGCCCAAGTCTCGATCGAATCGAAGGCTTTCTCGTAGTCCACAAACGCTAAACAGAGAGGCAGGTTATACTCTTCGGTTTTCTGTATAACCTGCCGCAGCGTATGTATGTGATTTACGGTGCTGAAGCCTTTTCGCAATCCGGCTTGTTCGGGAGGCTGAAAATCATCAAACCTGCGCGCGAGACGATTCGTGATGACTCTTGAAAACAACTTGTAGACATGGCTTAGAAGTGAGATGGGCCTATAGTTCTTCAGCCGGGCATTGTCGCCCTTCTTGAAGAAGAGTACCACCACACCCCTGCACCATGCCTGTGGCGTTTTCCCCTCGAGTACGACGGAATCAAACAGCTTATGAAAGGCCTTAAGTTCCGGTTTTCCCCCCGCCTTCAGGAGATCGGCCGTAATTCCATCATCACCCGGTGCCTTGTTGTTTTTAAGCTGTTTCAGAGCCATCCTAATCTCGTGCAGGCTGACGTCCGGGATGTCTTCGGTATAATGTCGGGTCAGTCTAGCTATTGGGTCGTTTGCTAGATCTACAACGGGTTTACTGGTTGACGTGTGTACACGTCAACCAGTAAACCCGTAGTTGCCCGGCAGTTGTAACTGCCATATAAAAACTCCATGCCCATGCCCATAAAAACTCTCGATCTCCCTTAGAAGCTCCGGTTTGGCGGATACGATCCTGCCATCGTCGGTCTTCAGTTTCGTGAGCTGGCTCTGCCCAATAGCTAGATCTCTCGCAAATACCTTGGAGCCTTTATTCCGCTCAATTGCGTCTTTAATACCGATATTTAATTGCGTCTTAAATATCGGTATTAAAGCGGAGGAGGTCGCTCTTCAAGGATTTAGAGATCCGTCTATTGAGCTGCCGGTATTTCCACGCCTCATCTGAAGACTGCAGGATCATCTCACGCCGCTCCTTCATGAGCTTAAGAGTATGATCAGAGAGCTTTTTGTTCTTATCTGCACGACGTGTCTTGAACCCAGTCGTATGGACAGTTTCCACGAACCCATCGTTGTATTCGTCCACCGAGCTTCCTAGGCACTCGAAACGATTCTGGAGTTCAAGCTGAAAGCTCTCAGGGTTTTGGATCTGGATCTGTGCTGGACGGAGCGTAGACTTCATCAGTCGAGACCTTTCAAGCTTTATATTGATGTTCAATGTGCCTCTTACCATGCGGTGATCACAGAGACATCATTGAACATTTGCTTTTTGGTGGACATGATGAAGTCAATCTCATTTTTAGTTGCACCATCGGGGCTCTGCCAGGTCCACTTCCTGTGCTCACGCTTTTTGAAGAAGGAGTTCATCATATAGAGGCCCTCCTTCTCCTTAAAACTAGCCAGTTTGTGACCCCGGTGAT
Source organism: Eugnorisma glareosa (assembly GCA_947578425.1). Classification (NCBI taxonomy): domain Eukaryota; kingdom Metazoa; phylum Arthropoda; class Insecta; order Lepidoptera; family Noctuidae; genus Eugnorisma; species Eugnorisma glareosa. The sequence goes on from OX387981.1 coordinate 4,565,350, forward strand.
TCCGACGTCCAACCCCAAATTGCCCCACCTGCAGCTCATCCCCGTCTCGTTTACCCAGTTTCGCATTGAAGACCCCCATGACAACGATGAAGTGAGTTTTGAAACTGTTATGTTGGATGTTTGAATAAAAGATAGCGTTAGGTACACTTGATTTATTTACAGCAGACACATTATAATAAATATGTAGGACACAGCAGTGTCACGGACGGGATCAGTTAGGACAGTGACCGGAGTAGCCTACCGGAAGTATAGACAATTACTAGTGGTGTACATACTAATTACATACTAAATAGTGATGTCACAACATCCCCCTTGTTGAGTTCAATTTAGACCCCTGACAAATAATTAAAAGATAGACAATGTTATAAGACTATACATATGACAACATGCTTAAAAATAGTTATGACAAATTTATTCTAGACAACATTCTTAATATTTACATTCAATCAATTTCTTCTATTAGCCTTCTTGTAGGCTTTACGACACGACCTGACCTAGTGGTTATATTTGAGGATTCTTGAGATGAGGATGCTTGAGGTCTAGACTTCTATCTGTCACCTTCCTCTCTCCCCTGTGACGAGTTGGATTGCATAGGAGGGTTTGCAAAGTTATGTGAATACTTATGTCTTAAATGAATTCTATTCCTCCTATACCTAACACCATTGACATCCTCAACAACATATGACCTATTGTTCATCAGGGGGATGTTGTGTAATGGTTTTTTAAATAAGTAGACTAATGGTTTGTGATCAGTATGAACTGTGACTCTATTACCATATACATATTGGTGAAATTTTTCACAACCAAATTGAATTGCTAGTAGCTCCTTCTGTATTTGAGCATATCTTTGTTGGGTTTCAGTTAAAATTTTTGAACTGTTTGCAATAGGTTTATTTTTTTGTAGAATGACTGCACCTAATGCTGACTTTGACGAATCAACTGACAAGACTAATGGAATCTTGGGATTGTAATGAGCTAAAACTGGTGAGTTAGTAATCTCATCTTTCAGTTTTTTAAGACATTGACTATGATTCTCATCCCAAGTCCAGACTGAATCTTTTTTCAAAAGATTTCTTAATATTTGGTTTTCTCTGACAGGTTACTTATAAAAGGTCCTAAGTAGTTGATCATACCTAGTATTCTTTGTAACTCTTTGACATTTTGTGGTGTAGGCATATTGACAATGGCTTTGATCTTTTCTTGATCTGCTCTAGCACCATCTTTACTAAAGACATAACCCAAAAAACATACTTCTGTGACTAAAAATTTACATTTTGACTTGTTAAATTTTAAATTAACTTGACGAGCTCTTTGCATGTCTTTATGTAATCTTTCAATATGAACTGACTCATTTGGACCAAAAACCAAAATATCGTCTATGAATATTAAAACTCCTTCTATATCACCAAATAGATTCATCATGACTCTTTGAAAGATTTCAGACGAAGCATTTATGCCGTATGGTAGTCTTAAATACTTATATCTACCAAATGGTGTTTGAAAAGTACATAAATCTGAACTATTTTCATCCACACGTAGCATCCAAAATCCTGAGAATGCATCTAAATGAGAAAAACATACAGCCCCTTCGAGCTGAGACCTAATCTCATCAATTGACTTCAGTGGATAAAATTCCCTCATAATGTTCGTAGTTAAATTTCTTGGATCTAGACAAATTCTTAACTGACCTGAACTTTTTACGGTTATGACGACTGACGGTTTTGACTTTCCTGGGCGGATCCACGCATGGGACTGCATCAGGCTTGAGTTTGAGATGACAGACTGGAGGTAGACACCCAAGACCCTGAAATACATCATTATATTGTGTAAGAATTTGTTTACAAAAATCTTGTTTAGTTACTGAAAAGACACGTTTTATTATACCTAACTTTTCACAAGTAGGAAGACCAAGAACATTTGGACAATCTAAATCTGTTACTATAAACATTATAGATTCGACGACGTTTTTATTATTTATGCATAAATTACAATTTATGTTGACTTTGCCTAAAATCGGAATGGATTTTCCACCAAATCCTGTGACGTTTATTTGACATTTGACAAGTGTCACTTTTGACATATTATTATTCTGACATTGAATATAATGAAATGTTTGTTTGGACATTATGTTGACATCTGCACCTGAGTCTATGATGCATTTAATTTGTTTATTTCCAATTGGCAAATTAATTTCCCATGACTGTTTTGAATAATTACTTTCTAAAGTGTTGACATTATTTACATTATGACTATTATCTGAGTAACTGACTAATGATCCATTGTATGATTGTGACTGTGAATACTGACTGTTTTAAAGATGATACTGTGTATTGTTGTGAAATCCCTCAGACTTGAGACCATTTTCATCGTTGAGATGTAAACATGGACTCTGACATTTTTTATTTTGACTATTTGAGTGGACATTGTATCTCTCTGACCTGTGACTGTATTCATCATTGAGATGTAGATTGTATTCATTACATCTCTCAGACATATCTCCATTTTTATCACTATGATGATATGGATTGGGACGTTGACTATTGGACTTATTATTGGATCTCTCAGAATTGTAACTGTTCTCATCATTGGGATGTGAGTAACATGACTGCGACTGGTCTAAATATGACCATTGTGACGGTGACTGCTCTGTCTGTGTGCTTTTGTGACTGTGTGCCTGTGTGTTCTGACTGTTTGACTGATTCCTATGTGGATCATATTGATATAAATGACTTTTATGACATTGACTCGACTTTGAATGACTGTTCAACATGCCAACAAAATAATCTTGACTGCTTTTGTTTGAATTGAACGATTGCAACTGACTGACTTTTTTATTTTTGAAACAATATTTAGCAAAATGACCAAAAGATTTACATGACCTGTATTGAACGCCTGTAGCTGGGCACTTGTAGCGATGAGACTGCCCACAGCGACCACATGTCGAGGCGCTGCTCGATGCTGAAGGTGACTTGCGACTGCTTGACGGTGACTTGCGACTGCTTGAAGCTGACCTGCGACTGGAAGCTCGCTGTCGACCATCTCCTCGACTACGGCTCCTCTGACTGAGATGCATGACGGTTTCACTGGTGGACTCTTTGACGATTTTCTCTGCATCTTGTTGTGCGACTATGAGTGTCCTTGCCAGCTCGTACATCCTCTGATATGTCAAATCAGGCTCCTGCAGCAATCTTTGACGTACATGTGACAAATCTATGTGTAGGTTTGCTATAAAAATATCCTTGATTAGGGACTCCCTGAGCGTGCCAAACTCGCATTCTTTGCTCTTATTTTCCAGATCTGTGAGGAAATCATCGATGCTTTCGGATTTGTTCTGCCTGCGTGTGAAGAATACATATCTACACATCGTCACATTTCGTCTTGGCTCGAAGAATTTATCGAATTTGTTCTTGACGTCGTTCAGTGTGCTCGCATCTAACTTGATGTTGAACGCATTGAATATGTTGAGACCACGTTCTCCAATGAAATGCAATAAAATGGCAATTTTCCGTTTCTCGGTTGACTTGTCCAGACCTGTGGCTAGCAGATATAGGTCTAATTGCTGCCACAATTTCTTCCACGCTTCCGCATTATTGTTTGTAGAATCAGATGAGATATGGAGTTGCTTTATGTGCGTGCGCAAACCTTGATCGTGTTCGCCATCTTGACTGGCGTCGGTGCTCGTGGCTGGATTTGGCATTTCCACGACTTTGATGATTTCTTCGAAACGACTTCTGACACCATGTTATGTTGGATGTTTGAATAAAAGATAGCGTTAGGTACACTTGATTTATTTACAGCAGACACATTATAATAAATATAGACGGACACAGCAGTGTCACGGACGGGATCAGTTAGGACAGTGACCGGAGTAGCCTACCGGAAGTATAGACAATTACTAGTGGTGTACATACTAATTACATACTAAATAGTGATGTCACAACAGAAACCATGCATGGCTTTAGAGATATCCTCATACATGGTCTCCACTTCGTCGTCGGGGTGTGCCGAGGTCGGGGCGTAGACCTGTATGACCTTCAGCGAATACCTTGAGGATATTCTGAGTATAAGGTACGCCACCCTGTTCGACACACTCTCGATCTTCACCACATTATTCACAAGGGACTTGTGGACGATAAACCCAACACCACCCTGGGACTGCCGGTCACCCTCTCGGAAATAGAGCAGGTTGCCGGATTTCAGGATTATCGTGTCCTCCCCCTCTCTTCGGACTTCAGATAATCCCACATCACTCCATCGCAGCCTACTCAATTCCTCTTCGAGTTCCGTTATCTTCTCGTCGGTCCGGAGTGTAGGCGTGTTATATGTTGCCAGGTCAAGTCGTCGGTATAGGCAGCCGGATCCCTTCCGGAGATTCTTCGCACCCCTTGCCACGCCGTCACCTCGACCGCTACCATAGTCGAGGGTAGACGGGCTGCCGGGTACTAGGGGCCATCTTTGTGTTGCGCTCATCATAAGGGGGGTTTTGCCATAATCGCCACGCTTGGCAGGCGTGTTGGCGATCGCAGTACGGTTGTTTCAAAAACACAGAAAACGCTGCTGCCCATTCTCTGGTAAGTCCCTTAGTCGCCTCTTACGACACCCACGGGAAGATATGGGATGGTGTTATTCTTTACGTCCGACACCATACGGAACCGGAAAAGAGAGTTATTTACAGACTATACAGATATATTAGAGAATAGTTTTGTAATATTAGGAGACGGTAATAAACTGAAAGTGCGGCAAAGAGGCAACGGCAAAGAGTATGCACCATAAATTATGTTGGATGTTTTATTTGTACCAGATTTAACAGTAAATTTATTTTCTGTATCATGATGCTTGGATAAAGGTTATACTATGACTTCAACAAAGGAAGGGTATCAATTTACTAAAAATAGAGAGGTTATGTGTACAGCTAACAGAGTTGGTAAATTGTATTACTTGAATATTAAATTTCATACAGAAGTGGCATTAACATCAATATTGCAGAATGACTTGAACGACTTGCATACTAAAATTGAAGAGAAGAGAAGAAGAGAAGAGGTTTGCAAACTTTACTCAGACTGGCTGTTAGGGGAGATGACGGATGTTTGAATATGTTTTTGTTAAGAACATGAAGCGTGTCATCTTTCAATGACTTACTGTATGAGGGTCAAGAACATAAAAAACAACTAAATTCTATTTTCTTCTAATTTACTGTTCTATATCTCATTTTGTTCTGCCAATATATTACGAACTACGTTGCTTTCAGTAATCCACGGATAGCTAAGTCCCACCAGGTTATGGGTCCAGCACGTAGTAGAGAGTAGGTAATATGGAAACAAAAGATGTTGTAAACACGACTGCGGGCGGCGTACTAGAGAGATCGCAACCGGTACGAGATACAGATATGAGTTTAATATCGATAGAAAAACTTGATCGAAACTCGAATTATAGTACATGGATGTGCATGGTAGAGTTGTATTTAATCCATGATGATGTGTGGGAGTAAAATCAGAAGACACCAGAGAGTACGGATGTATTTGGCTTAAAGAGAGACCAAAAAGCCAGAGCCAGGATATGTACGATGATACAATCGCATTGCCTGATTCACGTTAGACATGCGAAAACGGCAAAGGAAGCGTGGGAGGTCAGCTTTTGAGGATAAAGGACTACATAACCGATGCAGACTTTTATCAAAGCTATTACAACATTATTATTATTTATTATTATTATTATTTAAAACTTGAGCAGTTCACATTTAAGAGAGACTATGTGACTGTTGGTATTATCTACATTGATGTTGGCGACACTGCTTTTGGTTCTACTTTTCAACATGTAACTGTATGTCTTATGTTGAGAAAAGCCATGGCCGATGTGGCCTAGATTATAATCGATTTACTATGTATCGTTTTACCAGTGTCTTATATCTAAATAAAAGACAGGGATAATCACGTTGTCTTCTTTAATATTAACATGGTAGCAGAGCGTGGTTGAGGGAACAAAAATTGAAACAATAATTTTACATTTTGTGTCTGGAAAGTAAGATGAAAAAACAAAAGAAACAACGTAACAATGGCAGCAAAAAGTGGCGATTTAAATATTCCTGTATTCGATGGATCAGACGTATTCTAAAATTTTTGCAGTTTAAGAAGTGTAAGGAAGTGGTAATGAGAGCTAAAACAAATAAAGACGATGACAAATGGGACGACCTTGATATTCAGGCGACAAATTAATTATATTTACAGCGCAATCACAAATAAACAGCTGGAATACATATGGATTTGGACTCAGCTTACGACATTATCCAAAAGTTTGACGAGATGTACTTAAAAAAGTCGACAGCTCTGCAAATTCTATGTAGACATAACCATGAAAATGTGAAGTTAAAAACTTCCTTATTCTTCGACGATTTTGAAAGAGCAGTAAAATGAGTTGAAGCAGGCTGGTGCAGTTATTACAGGACAAGAAAAACTTAACTATATGTTAAAATCGCTGCCACAAAGTTACAGACATATTGGTGATATGATAGATGTTTTACCTGAAAGGAAGAGAACAGTTAAGTATTTGAAAAGTAAAATCAAATTGAAAAATGCAGAGGCAAAATCAAATGAGACGTCAAATGACAGTTCAAATGTGTTTCGAGCAGAAGCAAGGTCACCGTCACAAAATAATTTCAATTGCTTCAAGTGTGGAAGACGTGGCCACTTACAAAAGGATTGTTTTACCCGTATTGAATACACTCATAGAGATCGAGGTCGAGGATATTCTGGAAGCTCAAGTCGTGGATACTCTGGAAGTAGAGGACGTGGAGTACACAATACCAGAAATTTTAACAGAGGATGAGGAAATTATCATAGTGAGCGACAAAGAAATGGTCACCATGAACAATATGGAAATAGTTTTCATACTGCTATTGTCAACAATACTACAACGAGTGAGAAAGAAAATGTAAAGGAAGGTCAAATAGAATGGTTACTCGACCGTGGTTGTACTGACCATATTATTAATAATGATGAGTATTTCGAAACTTGTGAAACATTAAAAAAGACAGTGAAAGTTAAAATTGGAGATGGCAGAATTTTAGAAGCTACAATGGTTGGTAATAAAGCAAAAAAGCTAAAACAAATGAGATGAAATTATTAGAATTACTGACAAAAAATCAGTTGTGTCAAAAGGGAGATTGACAAAAATATATAACCCATATGGAAAAATTATTGCTGTTGCAATTAAAGATGAAAGACTATTTAAGATGAAAAGTTTTGTTAATGCAGAAATTCTTGAAGTGAATGTGAGCAAAATAAATATGACTACAAAAGAGAAACTACACCGCACTCTGGGACATATAAATTTTAGGAATTTGGAAATAATGTGCAAAAATAATTCTTCGGATGTCTCTTATCAGAAGCAAAAGTTGAGAGGAAATATTGAAATAATTAAAACAGCTGCATATCTTAAAAATAGAACATTGATAAATACCATTGAAAGGAAAACTCCTTATGAAATATTTTTCAGAAGGAAGCCAACCGTTAAGTACCTAAAAATGTATGGTAGTCGAGTTTTCGTACGCATTCCCGAACAAAAAAGAATATCAAAATGGGACAAGAAATCAGAAATGGGAATAATACTTGGATATAGTGGCACCGGATATAGAGAATTAATGAACAATAAAGTAATAATAGCAAGACACTGTGATATCGTAGAAGAAGATGTAACATTATGTGGATTTGAGGACGAAAAATCGAAAAAAAAACAGAAGAAGACAAGGAAATGGCAATCAATAATAAAGAAAATCCAGAAGAGAATAATTCAAGTAAAAACTGTATTAGTGTAAAGTACTGTGATACTATGACACCAGAAAATTTTCAGGAGGCGATGACCTGTAATGACTCAAATAAATGGAAGGCAGTCATGGACCGTGAGATGGATAGTCTAGTGAAAAATAAACAACATGGACACTTGTTGATAAGCCACCCAAAGATAAAAAGGTAATTGATGTAAAGTGGATCTACAAAAAGAAGAGTGAAAATGAGTATAAAGCAAGGTTAGTGGCTAGAGGTTCCCAACAAACTGATTGTATTGATGACTTTTATTCTCCAGTAGTTAAAATGCCCACTCTAAACTCTTATTGTCTTATTGTTGTCAAAATTCTTTGGAAATAAATCAAATGGACGTAGAGACAGCATTTCTTAATGGTAAAGTTATATCTGAAGTGTATGTAAAACAATCAATGGGCTATGAAGATGAAACTGAAAAGGTTTATAATACTCGTACTCGTATATATTAAATAAAGCATTATATGGTTTAAAAGAAACTCCACGTGCATGGTATGAATGTTTTAACGAATTTGTGACTAGCCTACATTTTCAAAGAAGCAAATATGGTTATTGTTTATATTTCAAACGGGAAAATGACTGTGTTGTTTACATTTTATTATAATTTATTATGATGATCTTTTGATATGTTGTAGAGACAAAAAAGTAATTAATGATATCAAAAATAAGTTATCAGATAAATTCAAGATGAAAGATTTAGGCAGAGTCAAAAAATACATTGGCATAGACATTGAATATAACTATGAACAAGACAACATGTTAACTTTGAGTCAAGAACATTAGCGTGAGTCATTAGCAAAACGTTATAACATTGAACGTGCAAAACTGTACAAAACACCAATGGAAATAAATTTGAAATTGGAAAAATCTGAATTAAATGAATGAATTGAATGAATGAATGTTAAGTATAGAAACCTAATAGGTGCACTTTTGTATATTAGTTCTGGTACTAGATCTGATATTTCTTTTAGTGTAAATTACCTGAGTCGCTTTCAAAATTGCTGTAATGAGACACATTTTGTCTATGCGCTGAGAGTTCCGAAATATTTATTTCTAACAAAAAAAAAATGAAATTAAAATATTATAAAAATGCTAATGCAGATATACTAGAATGCTTTGTTGATTCTGATTGGGCAGGAGATGTAACAGATAGGAAATCTACAACCGGATATGTTATTAGACTATTTGGAAATATTATCATATGGAAATCAAAGAAACAAAATTCGATAACAAAATCGTCTACATTTGCTGAATATGTTGCTTTGTCCGAAGCAGTTACTGAAATAAACTTTTTGATATGCTTAATAAATGAAGCATTTATAAAAAATTGTGAACCAGTTAAAATATTTGAAGATAATTCAGGCGCTGTAGCCATAGCTAGATATGGAAACTTTACATAGAATTCTAAACACATTGAGGTACATTACCATTATATTCATGAAAATGTTAAGGAAAGAATAATTGAAGTTGTTAAAATAGAGTCAGAAAATAATATTGCAGATTTGTTGACTAAAGCATTGGGAAGTGTTAAATTTCTTAAATTCCGAGAGATGTTAAATATAAAAGTGTATGGTAATGGCACACTTGGGTATACGGAATTTGACACTATTGAGAGATAAAATGGCAACTGGGGTAAAGTTTAAACATAACGACAAATTATACTGTGTAGCTTGTCTAATGGGAAAACAAACAGGGCAACCGTTTGAGAGAAATAAAGCCACGCGAGCCAAAACTTTATTAGAATTGGTACATCCGGATATCAGTGGACCAATGAGTGAGAATTCTTTTGGAGGTTTTAGATATTATACCTATTACTTTTATTGGTGATTTTTCGCGTAAAACTTTCGTATTATTTATAAAGCAAAAGAGTGAAGCCTTTGAAAAGATGAAGGGGTTCAATAGTTTTGCTGAGACACAAACAGGTAAGAAGCTGAAGGTTTTAAGAACCAACAATGATCGCGAATATTGCAATATAAGATTTGATGAGTTACTGAGAGAACATGGTGTTAAACACCAGCTTACACACCTCAACAAAATGGTGTAGCGGAGAGAGCCAATCGTATCATAGGAGAAAAAGTAATTAAATTCATGGATATAATAATATACATGGTATTAGTGAACATGTATAAGTAATTTCCTAAGATAGCTACAATAGAAGATGTAAATAAATATAAGTATTGTAGTTGTAAAGAATGCATACCAATTTTTTTGAGGAAACGTGTTACGAATTAAGAAAATAGTATAATAAACAATAATATTGGAACGCATCTTAATACAGTGATTAGAGCTGTCAACTGTCCATGTCATACTTGTCAATAATTGAAGTTGACAGCCCGCCTTTTTACACTACACTTCTCATGTAACCACGCTCTGCTAATAAACTGAAACTCAAAGCATTTATTTCAATTAGATCTTAGCAGGCACTTTTGAATGTCAGAGAAACAAAGAAGGCGAAGCTACAGTAACAGACACAAGGCATAATATCTTGTGAAGGTACTGTATTTGCCCGTTCCAAAGCGTAGATCTCTATGGAGAAGAATGGGCAAGAAACTCCATGGACACTCTTTTCAATCAAAACATTTTTACAAGATCTTGGTTACATCATTCATGTTGAGATTATACATAATATATGTGAGAACGATGTAGAAAGACGTGCACATTAAGAGCGTCCAGAGTCAAAAGATAAAATCAATAATGGTGTTCTTGAATTGTATTTTTATAACAATATACAGTTGATTTATTTTGGAATCCATTTTTCTTTTAATATGACGTAACCCAAAATAGGGGGAACTGTTTGAAATTCAGTAGCAAGATTTGAGCTGAACTAATAAGGGAAGTTAAAAATAAAAGCTTATGATGACTGGTGAAACATAATAATTTTGGTCGCGTATTCATTGGAGACTTTAAAAATAAATGCGCAAAATTATTGCCTGCAAAATCAAAAATGTTCCTGGTCAAAACCTCGCGCAACATTGTTGCCTAACAACAAAACATAGTATGCTACTTTGTTTCTCAGGGATCATGCTGATATGTAACTTACTTACTTAACCACTCGCACCGTTGCGATCAGTTACTGCAGTTGGGATTAATCACCGTTGCCGCTACGGTAATTCTGAAGAGAACCTTACCTCTACAATTTTTATTTTTCAAAAAACCATTAAATAGTAAAAAAATAAATAATTAGCATTGATCCACAGAGATATATATTATGCTCTGTGCCACAGAGCATACTCGCATACTCATTGGTCTTTTCGACATAATTCTGTCAACAACAGAATTCGTTTGTATTTTTGATCTTTTTTAGAATTTTTTGCTAAATATATAATATTCTGCAATATTATCGAAATGGAGAATCCAAATCCAACCGACTTTGAAAAGTTTCTGCCATGGGCTTGCAAGAACTACAACATTTTAACTGATGTCATATTTACCACAGATGGTCAGGGTAAGTTCTATACGTACCTACTTATAAATGGGATAACATTAGATGAATATTGTATCGTACTAGTTCAATGTATCCCTCGAAAGTCCAATTATTATCCGCAAACAGTTTGTTTAAATATCAAGATTTTGACAAGTTTACAAATTCTCAATTTAGAAATCGGGCACAAGCTTCGTATTACTTACTATAAGTTTTACCAAATCAAAACGTTAAATGTAACGAAAATGGCGGGATCCCAAGATCGAATCTTCGTCTTGAGCGACCTTCGATAAGGGTCTAACAGACACAAAAGTGCGCTTGCAAGTATTTACATTGAAAGCGCATTCACATCCGCATGATCGTGAATGTGTATAAATAAGTTCCGTTGTGTAGTACTATCAACATGTGTTAACCATGTGGTAACCCATAGTTTCTTTAACGTTAACTATCTAATGTTTTCCTGAATGAAAAGTATAAGATATAATATATGTTATTAGTATGTATATTTAGATTAAGGTATTTATCTCTGGGTCTGTGTTACCTGAAATAAATGGTTTATTATTATTTATTTCCTTTATTTATTTCTATACACATAAATTATATTTTTAAATATTTCATGCTAAAGTATGTTTAAAAAAAACATTTAAAAATATAAAAAAATAGTAGCCCACCGGTATCGGGAACAGGGTCCAAGCTACCGGCGGTCAGGGCTACAGAGAGAGGAACCTCCTAACAATACGAGCCGTGTCCAGGAGTACCGCTTTCTGAATCAAGCCCCTGATCCAGCTGCCTAACGAGAGCCTCCTCAGGTATTCATCGAGGCTATGGCAATTAAGCCATGGGCTGATACGACTATCGGCACAATGATCGCTGAGTCCACATCCCACATGTCGACAACCTCGCGAGCCAAGTCAAGATACTTGATTTGCTTATCTTTTTCGGCTTTCACGAGGTTGTCATCATGCGGGACCGTTATATCAACAACCATTGTGCGCCGCTCTGATCGATCCACCACCACGATATCAGGCTTATTGGCTACAATAGTCCTGTCAGTGATGATGGATTGATCTCAGTACAATGTGATACTGCCTTTTTTGAGAACTGGGTCGGGCACGTACCTATAGTACGGCACTTCCGATTCCACAAGGCTGTATTTTAGAGCAAGTTGCTGATGGATAATCCCGGCCACAAGATTGTGTCTATGCAAGTACTCTCCGTTAGACAGACGAGAACACCCGGAGATAATGTGACGGATTGATTCACCTGGACGGTGGCATGCCCGACATATGTCAACCGTGCCGTCCTTCACAATAAATCTCCGGTAGTTATTCGTCATCATAACTTCATCCATAATTGCACAGACAAAACCTTCTGTTTCTCCGAAGAGGTCCCCGGAACGTAGCCAGGCTACAGACGCTGATAGGTCTACATCGGGCCCATGCAGGGCCCGGAAAAAGCGTCCGTGGAGCTCCTTACTCTGCCATACCTCCCTGCGGTCGTTAGTGTCAAGCACTACAGGTTTGCGCCAGTTCTCTATAGCAAAGGAGAGCGGGGTGAGGCCCTTGTCCACCGCGACCACATCTCGATGCATCACCACGTCGGCTTCTAGGAAATATTCCCTGAGACTGCATATCTCACGTTTGTGGAGAGTCTTAGCATTTAAAAAGTCTCGTCCCCCACACTTTATTATTATTATTATAAATAAGAAATACAATGTAAGTAATATTAACACAATTAAATGTTACAGCGTTAGAAAAGAAAAAATGTCTCAAGTTGAAGAATTCGAAGATAGTACAGTCCTTAATCCGATCCGATGATTCATTTAATGTCAACGAAAGTTCATCAGAATCCCAGGTCCGTAACGAAAATGTAATCATGATAGAAACATTATACGACGTCAATGAAGATTTAGTGCATCTGAAGTTTCTTAAGAACAAGACTATACCACGGCAGGTTATGCAAGTTGTCGCACTAACTATTCCTTACCACAAACATTTGACTTCAATTACCATAAACAGTGGCTTGCACATGGAAACTTTACATGAAATATCCAAGTTTTTACCCGATTCTAATATAACAGAAATATGTCTTGACAGTACATTTCTCAGCAAAGCTAACTATTCCACTTTGCTAACGCACGGTAAGTTAAAACATCTCTCTTTGGCGAGATGTTCGATTAATGATGCCGTTGTGAAAACGATCACAGATCAGTTAGAAGCTGCAAGTCCCGGGTCGAGATTATTATCTGCTTTAAACTTATCATCAAACAGAATTACAGATGTTGGCGCGAAGTATGTAGCAGGTATGTTGCGAACAAACAGACAACTCAGCTACTTGAACTTAGCGGACAATATGATAACAGACGAGGGAGGTATGTGCATTCTCGACACATTACAAAAATTTTTTTTGGAAGACCAAGAGTTATTTGACAGTAGAGCCAGATATGTGGCATACTTAAAACAGAAAAAAGAATTAGTTAACACATTGATTTTAGAGCTACAAGCTGCTAATGACGATAGAATCACAAAAAAGAAAAGCTTGAAGGGTCAGCATAATGTTGCGCAGAAACCCGTTGCCGAAAGAAAAAGTGATGTTCGACCGATACAAGAGCAAGCTGCATATTTAGCCGAACGTAAGATGGGATTGTTTGACGACCCTTTCGCGCCAAACAACACTGAATCACAAAATGGTGTAGTGCGTTGTTTTGGCAATAATACCTTGTGCTGTTTGAATGTAGCTTACAACAACCTTACCTTTGTTAGTGTCAAGAAATTGCATGATGTGTTGGTAACGCAGAGGTCTCTTAATAGAACTCCTAAGGGTTTGATCAAAGTCGTGATTCAAGGTAACTTAATGCCTGTAGCTTGTAAAGAATATGGCGAGATTAATCGTCTCCTTGAGTCAAGGTTAGGTGGTATCAGAAATCGTACAGATATTGCATCAAAAAGAAAGCTTTAAAGTTCAGGATCTAATATATTTTACAAAATGCAAACTAGGATATTTTAAGTTTGTTCTCATTGAACAATCTTAGTGCTTTATTGTCATATACTGATACCAGATACAGATGCATGATTTTGGAACACCTTCATTTTTGATTGATAAACTCTGTTTTTTTTTTTACCTTGTACTTGTACCTTGTTGTTTTTAGAGGTAATTTAAATTTTGTTATTCTTTTTTTTTAAGTTTTGATAGATTTAATTTCTTCTACTATCCTAATTATTTACAAAATACGTGCTTTTGGAACTCGTATCATTTGATTGATAAACTTTGTTTTATTTTACCTTGTACTGTTTTTAGAGGTCATTTAAATTATTCCAGTTTTTTAATTTTAGGTAGCTTACTTTTCTTCTACTATCATAGTTATTAAAATTCAATTATAAGATTACAATTACTTACTGTTTTTTTTCAACGATGCAAAAACAAGGGCGAGAAGATGATTTTCCCTCTCTTTGTCCAGTCTACCCTGTTGTGTAATTCATCCATATTTTTTTTTTGTATTTCTCATTCTTAATATCCATCAACATTAATTCATCGCTCTTTTAGCCACATACGTTCTATACCTCCTCTTACCACTTTAGGGACACAGCACATATATCAAATCGGAAAGGGATCGGCAACGTATAAACTCGAGCCGTTCAGTATTCTTTGTATGAAACTCCCTACTGCAATGCACACTAATCGGAATCGTAACGTAATCACCTCGCCTTACGACAAAGTCACGAACAGCGGTGCGATGCGTAGTCAACTAGCTTACGGCCCATCGTCCCCGTGCTTACGTCTCTCCGTACCCGAGCTTACGTCTCTTCGTCCACCCTTACGTAGTCGTGCGCGGCGTCGGCGAGCCGTACGCGCGGATTCGTCTAGCCGTAGCCGAGTTGACGTCTCAGAGCTGCTGATCCGCTTGCTTACGTTACGTTGACGCTTTTTGACGGCGAGGCAAAAGGCGATACGGTGCCGATCTCTCCGATCCGATTTGAAATGTGTGCTGTGTCCTTTAATCAGTTGTGATAAAGTTACTGTAAAGTGCTGACAATGTGAAATGCTCAACCTACGCTGGCACGCGAGGTGGATCATGGCCCACTCCCACTCAGAGAGGAGGCCTGTGTCCTAGCTGTGCGAATATTATGTAGAACACTATTTTCTAGGCTGACTCCCACAAAGATTGGAAAAGATTAGGCAGTCGCGTAAAAAAACGGAATTTAACCCTTTTTTCAAGAAAGCGGAAAACGCACAGAATCTTCGACAATTTGAAGTCAAGCTTTTCTAGCCCCCCCCCCCCACATAAACATAACAAATTTCCCAAAGAAAGTTTTTTTGTACTCGTTCACTTTCGGTTTTGTCCAGCAAACCAACGACCAGTGGCCCACATTAGCCCTGAATCGAAACAACCGGAAGTTATGACGAGAGGCCTTTGCCCAGCAGTGGGACGACGCAGGCTAACAGTCTTAGTATTACTCTTACTTAGACTCCTACTTACTTAGTACTCGTTCATTTTTACCCCAATAACACAACAGCTGTATGAAATCATCGCGCGCGCGCCTTTCACCTATCAGCTGTTAGCAAAAAAAAAAACTTTGGGGAAACTTGTTCATCATGAGTATAATCACGTGTTTAAGTATATCGGACACTAATTACCATTCACCCTATATAATGACTGGACTATCCGCGCTGTGATTGGACGACACGACACGATTGGCGGTGACAACGCGTGAAAGAACAAACTTTTTTAGTAAACTGTCATAATTGTTCTTGGACGTATTTCTGATTTCTGCATATCAAAATAGAAAACGAAATCACGTCCGACCCACCTTCACTGTTACAGGACACAGCACACATTTCAAATCAGAAAGGGATCGGCACCGTATCGCCTTTTGCCTCGCCGTCAAACAGGCGTCAAGCTAACGTAAGCAAGCAGATCGGAAGCTCCGATACGTCAACTCAGCTACGGCTAGGTGACGCCGCGCTTACGGCTCGCCGACGCCGCGCACGACTGAAAGTTGCCAGTGAAATAGCACGTGTGTCAACAGTAGTGTGCGTAAAGGTGGACGAAGAGGCGTAAGCTCGGGGACGGATAGACGCAAGCGCGGCTACGGATAGACGTAAGCGCGGCTACAGAGAGACAAGCGTGGGGACCAAATCTATATTACTATACTCTATGGCGGGGACGCGAGCCGTAAGCAAACTGACCAAGCACCGCACCGCGGTTCGTGAGCATGTCCCAAGGCGAGGCGATTAAGTTACGATTCCGATTAGTGTGCGTTCATACAAAGAATACTGAACGGCTCGAGCTGATACGGTGCCAATCTCCTTCCGATTTGATAAGTGTGCTGTGGCCTTAAGGTGGAGAAATTTCTTTCCCGACCTTCACACTGTCACACTTTCAAAGTTTAGTGTGAAGGTACCTTCACACTGATCTTTGACGGGATTTTTTTCCACACCAGTTCTAACATTGGGAATGTATGAATGATAAGAAAAGAGGGAATCTATACTAATATTCTAAAGAGGTAAAATTTGTTTGTAAGTTTGTATGTAGGGGGTAATCTCTGGAACGGTTTTGAAAATTCTTTCACTAACAGCTAGTAAAAAATCATTAACTACACAGGATTAATTTTCCAAGTGGGCGTGGATGGCCATATCCGAAACTATGACGAATAACGAAAAATACTCAAAGGAGCCTCGAGCCCGATTTTGATGAAAACTAAAACTGCATCATTGGATTTATGAAAAATCAATCTTCCTGTCCAGGAATCGAACCTGTTGGTTTTGAAAAAAAAGCTAACGCTGAATTTTTACACCATTTGATAGTGTCGCTAATAAAGATTAAATTCTGGGAAGTAATGACATGCGGCAAATTTAAAGGAACATGTAAAATTTTATGTTTTAACGTATTTTAAATTAATGTCCTTCATTGATAGCACCCGCACCGCAGTCATCTTCAAAACATTATGTTCTATTTTTTTTTTTTATCTCTTCGTGGTTGAAGGCCTCAAAATGAGTAATTACAAGTGAGTTGGCGCCAATAGTGATTTATTTCGAGGTTTCGTTGAATACTACTAACTGTTTGCAGACTGTTAGCTATTTTATCAAAAATTAACTCCTTCCTTTGGTTTGTCATATGTCATTACTTCCTAGAATTTGATTCTTAATGGCGACTCTATCAAATGGTGTAATAATACAGTACCTTAGTGTTTTTTTTTTTCAAAACCAACTGGTCGATTCCTGGCCAAGTAAAAGGCCAAATATTGGTTTTTGAAAAATCCAATGATGTAGTTTTAGTTTTCATCAAAATCGAGCACGAGACTCCTTTGAGCATTTTTCGATATTCCTCATTGGAGGGAAAGTACTCTTAATACTGGAGATAGAAAACTTTATTCAAAGAAAACATTCCTTTATTTTTAAAAAGAAATAAATCTGCATTCAAAGATTTTCGAAAATACGCTTGCCACACTCGGGAATCGAACGGACTAAATTCCAAAAAAATAACACCCTGTACTTTTATGGCTTCAATCAATAGGGTCAATCATAAGGATCCAATCTCTAACAAACATGATAAATGAAATGAAATGAAAACCATGAAATCTTAACTTATACATTCAATGGGATAAGATAAGCACTTTTACTCAAAGGTTCATCCGGTTACGAATCACCACGGTCTATGTTAATAAACACTTCAATACCTGGATTGGTACAAACAGCACAATCAGATGGCCTACGAGATCACCAAACCTCACCAATTTAGATTTTTTTATGGGGACACATGTTAAAAATCAAATATTCGTCGCTCGAGCTCGATGCGACAGCTGGTGCCGGTGACAGAGGTATCCCGGTTCTGGCAGCGGCGAGGCGGAGCTGAGCGACGAGTCCAGGGTTGGCGTGCACGTCGGAAAGCAGCTCTCGTAATCATTTAGTTATAACATCTCATTCTCATACTTTTTTTTCATTTTTGTAATGACGACTTTGACAGACGTCATTTTAGATGTAACAGGTTTTTTTTTCCAATTTTTCTAATATTTATGTTGTTTCAAAAGCCTATTAAAAGCACTATTGTATCTGTTGAGATACAATGTTAAAGTTTTTAGTTTAGCAACACTCCAGAAGCTAGTGTCTATGATGGTTTCACTTTTGTCTATTCTCTCTCATTGTCAAAGAACAAAACGGTGTAGACGCCATTTTTTGTGTTACTACTTATTACATAGTATTTTGCTATTAAACCCTGCTCAAACGACTAATTGTGTTTATCAATTATTGCCCCTGTTCACAGGTTATGGGCCCAGAGCACTTAGTCTGTTTCCAGTTCGTGGCCGTGGTTTATTTTGGGAGCAAGCAAATTTGAGTTGGATACGTCACGGTACGAAGGCTTGAGACCGGTACGTGCATCGAGACGTCATGGAGCAATCTACACATAGTTCTTTGAAATTGTCTGGTGGAGACAACTGGGTGGTTTCGAGTTCCAGATGGAAGTTATATTTAGGGGTCGAGGCTTGTTTCAAATAGTTTTGGTCAAGAGGAAAAACCACCGGCGGAGAAAAAAAAAAATGTAAATAAATAAATAAAATTCATTTAATTCAGATAACAATATGATCCATACAGAAAAATTAAAATCAGTATTAAAAATAAAATAAAACCAAAAGATTAATAAGTAAATGACCACTAACATAAAAATTAACATTAAAATCAGAATCAAAATAAGATAACATTTTAAAATTCATTCAAAAATAAAATAAATAAAACATTCAAATAAAAAAATTAAAAAAAAAAGACAAAAAAAACATAAAAAAAAAACATAAAGACATATGTTGTTGTTGTTGTATGTTGTTGTTGTTGTTGATATGTTGTAAAGACATGGCTGGAAAGCGATGCAAAAGCTCATAAATTGATAGTGACGCTAATGGATTCAGGATCGCTCACACATTTACTGTCATGTACTACATCTGCTGGTATGTGGAACAAACTGAAGTCGGTATACGAAAGGGAATCTGCTGACAACGTACACCTACTCCAACAGAAGTTCTTTTCTTTGGAATTTGGCCATGATTCTGTGACTACAGTGATGTCAAGATTGGAGGAAATCAGTAACAAATTGAAACAAGCAGGTGAGCCGCTTTCTGAGAAAATGATTGTAACAAAAGTGCTGATGTCGTTGCCAGAGAGGTTCAAGCACTTCCGCTCAGCCTGGGAGTCCGTCCCTATCGAGCAGCAGACATTGATTGAGTTGACTTCGCGACTGCTCATCGAAGAAGAAAGAAGTGACAAGCCTATTCAACTACAGGAGACAGCTTTGGCTAGTGTAAGTAAACAGGGTAAATGCTACGCTTGTGGGAAGGAAACTTTGCAAAAGATTGCAAGGAGAAAAATAAAAAAGGAGACAAGAAGTTGCAATTATTGTAAAAAGAGGGGTCACTTAAGAGCAGGTTGTAGATCTTTAAAGGACAAGGAAAAGAAGAAGGTTCCAGCTCCAGAGAAGAATGCTTTCATGTGCAGAAGTAGTTTGTGTCAAGATGTTGGCATAGGAAACTGGTACATGGACACAAGTGCCAGTGAGCACATGTGTTGTAGTAAGGAGTTATTCAGCAAGCTAAACCACGTGAGAGACTCGACAAAGGTTGCTGTGGGAGACGGCAAGCTTCTGGATGTTATTGGGCGTGGTAGTGTGGAACTATTTGCTTGGAACGGGTCAGAGTTTATTAAAACAGTGTTAAGTGAAGTACTTTATGTGCCAGAGTTGAAATTCAATCTTTTTTCGTAGGAACTGTTTTGGATAAAGGTTTTCATTTAGTTTCTGATAAGAATGATTGTAAGTTTGTAAACAGTGGTTATGTATGTGCATTGGCAAAACGGGTAAACAAAATTTATCATATGCTGTTTTCGTGTACTGGAACACAATCTGAGATGCCTATGATCATTAAAAGAGAAGAAAATATGGCTACATTTGGCAATCTATGGCTACATTTTTAGTATCGGAACGCGATAGTGACATTGACGTTGTTGACTCTTGTAATTGTAATTATTTATGTAGTTCTAAAGATTGTAAACGACACAGAGCATCTTATATATACTGAACGTGTACAATTTTTTGAGAATTTTGGTGTTATGACAAACGTCGGTCTAGTAAATTTATCGAAAAGGGTCGAATCCGTGTAAATCTGTATGGCATCGTAGGTTATGTCATCAGGATATTGCGCATATTAGGGAGTATTTGAAGCGTAATTGTGTTGAATTCGTGGACGACTATGTTGCTTGTGAGGAATGCTTGGCGGGCAAGCAGCATCGACTGCCCTTCCCTTCTAGCTTGTCGAGAGCTAATGAGCCCCTTGAACTCGTTCATGCAGATGTATGCGGGCCTATGGAGACACCGTCGCTCGGGGGAGCGAGGTATTTTTTTGCTTCTGAAGGACGACAGGTTTTCGCAAGGTGTTTTTATGAAACATAAAGATGAGGTTAAAGGCTTTATTAAGAATTTCATAGTGACATTTGAAAGAGAAATTGATATAAGGATGAAGATCCTGATGAGTGACAATGGACTAGAGTTTATAAATTAATTTATAAACTTACGTACTTTTTTGAGTGAGAATGGGATACAGCAAAATGGAAGAGCTGAGAGAGAAATGCGTACCTTAGTAGAAGCTGCCCGATCCATGATCACAGGTATGTCTAAAGTTTTCTGGGCAGAGGCCATAAACACGGCTGCTTATGTACTTAATCGAACCGGTCCAAGTCCTGTGAGAGGTAAAACTCTTTTTGAAGCCTTTTATAGAAGAGATTCGCCTTTGTTAGATTTAAAAGTGTTTGGGACTCGTGTATCCATGTACCAAAAGAGAAGCGGTTGAAACTAGATCCCAAGAATAAGATGGGTATCTTTGTAGGGCATGATGTTGATGTGAAAGGGTACAGAATATTCATATCGTCCTCGAGAAAACTTGAGGTACATCGAGATGTTGTTTTCTTGCCACAAGTAGTACCTGAAAAAGAAAGAGGACAGCGAGAACAAGCAACAATTGAGATTTTTGAGGGAAATTGTAGTTCATGCGGAGAAGACAGGGAGGTTGGTGAAGACCAAGAACTTGGAGAAGGCAGAGACGTTGGTGAAGACCAAGAAATGGGAGAAAATAGGGAGATTGTTGAAGAACAAGCGATTAGCCCTGAAAAGGATCATTTTGAGGATGCAGATGATGCAATGGAGAATGCGATCAATGAAGAAGAGTTGCCATATAGATTAAGACCCAGGAGGTGCTGCCGACAGCCAAAATATTTAGATGATTATGAGTTAGGTTTGTTGACGACAGGGGTTGATGATGATCCTAGTACCTACTCTGAAGCAATGTCTAGTGTTGATGTTGAGCATTGGAAGAATGCCATAGAAAAAGAGATGCAAGCCTTGGATGAGAATAACACCTGGGATCTTGTGAACAAACCAAATGATTGTAGTTTGATAGATACAAAGTGGGTTTTTAGACGAAAAAGAGATGAAAAAAGTAGTGTTATATCTTTCAAAGCACGTCTCGTAGCGAAGGGGTTTCAGCAAAAAACTTATTCTGAGATATTATAGTCCAGTGGCTAGGCTAACCTCTTCGCGTGTTTTCTTGGATTTTTGTAATAACAGTAATATTCCTATACATCAACTTGATGTGTGTAGTGCTTTTTTGTATGGAGATATAGTGGGTGACTGTTATATTGATTTGCTTATTGGGTATAGTGATTGTGGGAATGGAAAAGTTTGTAAACTTAATAAATCATGGTCTAAAGGATTCACCGAAAAATTGGAATGTTAAGTTTCACAATGTTATTACTGGTTTAGGATTTGTAAGAAGTAATTTTGAGTATTGTTTATATACAAAGATAGAAAATAATTGTAAAACATATTTACTTCTGTATGTTGACGATTTGCTATTAGCTTCTACTTGTGAGGCTGAAATAAACAAGCTAAACCTTTTATTGAGTAAGAGTTTTAAAATGAAGTACTTAGGTCTGATAATGTACTATTTGGGAATGAATAATGTGCAAAATGTAAGGGAGGGAACTATATCTATCTGTCAAAGTGCTTATTTAGAGAACATTTTAAGAGCTTTTGGTATGTTTGAATGTTTGTTCTGTTCTGTTTCTACTCCCATGGAGGAAAATTTTAACATGAAAATGATGAACTATTGAGAATAAATGTAGGAGATTGATAGGTTCTTTAATGTATGGTATGTTATGTTCAAGACCAGATATTTGTGTTGCATTAAATATCCTAAGTAGATACCAATCTTGTGCTAGTTTAGATTTGTGGAATGCTTTGAAACGTGTTTTACGTTATATTAAAGGTACTCTAAACTTAAGTTTGGTATTTACTAGAAATAAGAAATGTCTTGATGTTATTGTTGGTTATGTTGAATCAGATTGGGCTGGTGACAAAGTGG
The DNA here is from genome assembly GCA_947578425.1 of Eugnorisma glareosa. Classification (NCBI taxonomy): domain Eukaryota; kingdom Metazoa; phylum Arthropoda; class Insecta; order Lepidoptera; family Noctuidae; genus Eugnorisma; species Eugnorisma glareosa. The sequence goes on from OX387981.1 coordinate 4,587,978, forward strand.
ACAGGCGGTCTACAGGGGGCTGCCTATTTAAAATGTTTGATGGATGTAGTGTCTCATGGGTATCAAAGAAACAGCCAACTGTTTCTTTGTCATCAACTGAATCAGAATTTGTAGCTTTAAGTAGCAGCTAGTGAAGCTTGTTGGCTTAGTTACTTGTATAGTAGTCTTTCTGGTATTGAAGCTGTTGTTGTATTTTTTGAGGATAATATGCCAGTTATAAGTTTGGGTAAGAACCCTCAATTTCATCATAAGTTAAAACATATAGATGTCAAAGTATTGTTTGTAAGAAAAAAGGTCTTTGCTAAGAAAATAGTTTGAAGCATGTTGGTTCTAGTGAACAACCAGCTGATGTCTTAACAAAGCCTCTAGGTAGAGTCAAATTTCAAAAGTTTAGAAGCATGCTAGGTCTTAGTCGTAGTATATGAGTGTTTTATGTAAAAGGAAATTTGTTTAGATGTTTATCATTGAGGGAGGGTGTTGAGTTACAACGTTAAAGTTTTTAGTTTAGCAACACTCCAGAAGCTAGTGTCTATGATTGTTTCACTTTTGTCTATTCTCTCTCGTTGTCAAAGAACAAAACGGTGTAGACGCCATTTTTTGTGTTACTACTTATTACATAGTATTTTGCTATTAAACCCTGCTAAAACGACTAATTGTGTTTCTCAATTACTGCCCCTGTTTACAGTATCAAACCAATATTTAATTAAAATAAGATTATGATGATTTAACCGACTCTTATTAAAAGCTTTTATTTAGCTTGCAATGTATGTATGTAACTATGTTTGTTCGGGTGGAATCTTGCAACTCAATTTTGAAGCAGATATCTTCCACCGATTGAGCTGAAATTTTGCACACACCTTTGGTTCTGGTGACAATATACTTTTATGATCGATATTACTTCATCCTACAGCCAGGATCATCTCCTCACAAGAGAACTCCTCAACGGTTAACAGCGCAGACACGAAACTTTGTATACGTGTTCAATTTTGATAGATAAACATGATTTCTATCATGACCATTTCCCGCAGCCAGAATCGTCTTCTCAAGAGGGAACTCCTCAACGGGTAATAGCGCGGACACGAAACTATGTATACGTGTTCAATTTTTATAGATAAAGATGATTTCTATCATGGCCTCATCCTGCAGCCAGGATTGTCTTCTTACGAGGGAACTCCTCAATGGTTAATAGCATGGATTCGAAAATTTGTAGATGCGATAAAATTTGATGGATAAACATGATTTCTATCATGACCATATCCTGCAGCCAGGGTCGCCTTCTCACGAGGGAATTCTTCAACGGGTAATAGCGCAAACACAAAAATCTTGTACACGCGTTAAAGAGTCACGGTCAAAATGGGCGTAAAACCAACAGCTTTAAAATATATTTTATGTGAAAGCTAATGACCATTACTTAATTTTATACTACGACGGCAATCACCCAAACAACCGGTGAGCAGAGATATTCAGTGATGTTCAAACGTATTTGTTATAGAATCCAAGAGGAATTTGTTGATACCAAAACACATATTCGGTAACAGTGAAAACAGCAAAGCAATCATTATTTGCGATGGTACTTATATTTATATAGAAAAACGTTCTAATTTTTTGTTTCAACGATTGTCTTATAGCTTGCATAAGTATGAGAATTTACTAAAACCCTATATGATTGTCAGCACTGATGGCTACATTTTGGATGTCCTAGGTCCGTATGCCGCCACTACATCTGATGCAACAATCATGCAAGACATTATGCATGATGAAAATAGTGCTTGGCATTGGATTTCAACAAAACGACGTTATTTTGGTTGATCGGGGTTTTAGGGATAGCTTAGCTAGGTTTTAGTCTGACACTCCCTCCTGCTCAGCCCAGAGCGGGAGGGGTTATTTGATGATTTCCCATCGGTAAAAAAAAAAAAAAAAAAAAAAAAAAAAAAAAAAAAAAAAAAAAAAAGGGATAGCTTAGCTAGTATTGAAGAGTGGGGTTATGAGGTACACATACCACCCACAAAAGACAGAAACGAAACTTAATTAACAACGGACCAGGCCAATAAATCGCGAACGATTACCATTAGCCGCTGGGTAGTAGAAGCCATGAATGGCAAAATAAAACAGTGTTTTAAACTGCTGCGACAAACATATATTAATATAGCTCTTCCCCATATGTTTGTAGATTTCAAAATTGGTGCTAGCCTATTAAATGCTTTTCACCCAGTTTTTGAAAACCATCGACTAGCTTCGGATATAATAAACATTATTGATGAAAAAATAAACAACCCAAATCGTTTATTCGATTACGTCGAACTTAAAAATCTGAATCGACAACGTCGAGACTTTGTAAGAATGGAAGCAAATCTACCATTCCTAAATGATTTTCCACGTTTAACAGAGGAATGTTTAGTGCTTCACGCTTGGGGAACTTATCATATAAAACTAGCAAAATCGTATGTCGCAGAACATTTCCGCGATGGTGTTTATTTAATTGAATTATATAGAGAAGAGTCATTAGATGATTTAAACAGATGTAATATTGTTCAAACTAATGTGTGGTTGCTTCGAATTAAAATACAGTCGCGGCATGTCAGATCGCGCACATATAATACTTACATTTTGATCGATAGAGACCAAATCGGTAGAAATGCGATAGTTGAGCATTACTGTACTTGCCTAACAGGCAGAAAAACAGTAGGAAGTTGTGCCCACATAGTTTCAGTTTTGTGGTTTTTGGGGTTAGGACGGCACGAGCCTTACATTGCACCCGCAGAACATTTATTAGATGTTATAGTTGATGATAACCATTGATTTTTAAATAAAAGGTATCAATATATAGTAGTTTTTAACAAATATGTGTGTTTTATTTAACCAAACTTTGGGATTTTTTTGCAGTGATACCCGGTCGATATCGGGAATAACAAGTATTGTTCGGGCGTCTCCGGCAATCATCGGCGGCGCCGAGTGGAGCAGTGGCGCGCGGGACGTCAAGCCTTCACTTCGCAACCGACCTCCACGGACGGCACACGCGCGCACCTTAGATTACCAACGTTCTCAGTTGTATTGTAAACCTATTTGAATTATTATAATTAATATTGTAATTACAGTCCATTGCTTTTATTATATATATAATCCCTAACAAAATGGTCCTTCGAGCCGGAGCCGGAGCCGAGCCGGCAATAATACCGGGTGCTTGACAAGTATTAAGGGGGTTTTTAGAAGTACAATAAAGTAAATTACAACACATTTTATTTCTGTTGGTTTTACGCCCAGCTCTCATACAAAAATGCCCATGATCTTTGATAGATAAAGATGATTTCTATTATGACCTCATCCTGCAGCCAGGATTGTCTTTTAACGAGGGAACTCCTCAACTGTTAATGGCATGGATTCAAAATTTTGTAGATTCGTTCATATTTGATGCATGAACATGATTTCTATTATGACCATATTGAAGAGGATTTCTATCATAAACTCAACCTGCAGTCAGGATCGTCTTCTCACGAGGGAACTCCTCAACGGTTAACTTAAAAGCATGGATACGAAAAAAGTGTTGAGATAATTAAATAATTATGTGTTAACACTATCAGAAATGATTACAACAAAACTAAAGATTCGAAAATAAAATTATTACTAAAAAAACTTTTTCTAAAACAAGCTTTTATTTAAATGTTAAAAAGAATAAAATAAACTTTTCCTTTAACCCTTCGTGTGCCGGGAACGTGGATCTACGCGAGACACAATAGCTTATTAATTGTGTCTATATACTCGGCATACGAAAGGTTAAAACTTTTACTATCAACTTATAACGTCATTACACAATTTATATGATGACTGACTGACATAATTGTTCTCCCAGATGGTGGATGGGGAGGTAGGTATATTTTGACAGATTCGTAAACAAGTAACTCTCGCGAGTATGGGTAAAGTGCCAAACCCCCCCCTTTTCCCCCCACCCTCCCCCTCCGCCATATCGTATCTCGGAAACTAAGAGACACGTGTTTTGTTTTTTTACGGATTTAGATTCATGAAAAGGGGCCCAGAGATGGTCAAAATAATTTTCAAAAACTCCCCCCCCCCATTTCTAAAGTTCAAGCACGCGGGTTGCTTGCACCTCGCGCAACATGCAAATACTAGTTATAACTATAAAAAGAAAGGACATCGCCAAGCGGTTGGTCGATCCTTCTCATGACGAGAGAGCTGGCCTATTACTTGGCCAACCATCGCCATCGTGAAAATCTCGGCAACATTATAGTGGTGGTGTCCTCGTCCGACAGGTAGCGCACGACTGACGTCAGTGAAATGTCGGCGACGCGTGCCTATGTAAGAACCTCTGTGGGTTTGTACTGCGGTAGACGCCTAGATACCAAAGTGCCAAGATAGCGTTGTGTACGAAGGTCCTTACAGACATGCCACAGGATGCATTTTCGGTACGTAGCGACGTCTGAGCGGTGACACTGCGTCGTTCTATATATTATAAATCAGAACGGTTCGATAAATGGCGTGGTATTCATCTAGTGTACAGTCTTAGCCATCTACTCCAGGGAAAAGTCTGGCGTCACGTTCGAGGCGCCACTTGAGTTGTGGTATATTATCTTCTTGTAAAATGTCAATAGGTGTGGGTCTATTCCACAGTTATAGATAGACCGTCTGTTCTGTCATATTTTCCTTTATGTCAAGAAGTTTCGATCTCGACAATTTTGCCAATGGCAGTAGTGTTGTGTTGTGTGCCCTTCTATGGAAGCGGAAGTTTCTTGGCAAAGTCGGCAAGAAAAAATGTGTACCAGCGACCTTATCCATCGTCATTGCCTTCGACAAGAACAGCCCTAAACAGTAACCTTGTTTAAACAAAAATGTAGATCAGTGTGGCTTTGGCAGACCTATCAGTATAACCCTGAGTACAACCTTACTACATACTTCATACATGCATAAACTTCTTTGTCCCACGATGGTCGGCAGAAATCGCAGAACGTCACCTGCCATGATCCTTATATAATCCTTTCACTTCGATCACGTCCATACACAATGAGGGTTGCTAAGCTAAGCTAATCTGAGCTAAACTAGAAATATGTCCCGTGTATACCAAGTACTAAGCGAAAGCTCAGTCAGTGTGGTGAAGCTCAATTTGACGGAGTATCGCTCGCCATGATCATAATCGATGAAGAAAGTTCCGATGATGAGAATACGATACATACGGCAAAAGAAAAACGAATAATGGCTTATTATTGTCTAAAAGACACGCCAGAACTTGGATATGTCAACACATTCAATCTCAGCAGACAAGCGGAGTTAAAAACTTCATTTTACGAGTTAGATGATAAGTGTGTGATGGACTATGTGAAAAATGGTGGCTGGAAGAAGGTGCGTAATATAGGAGTATTGAAGAAGAATACATGCTAAGCCGATCCCCAATAAATTGAAATCACCACAGGAGAATGATGCCATTGGAAATCATATTTAAAGTTTAAACTAACATGCAACCTACTTACTTAAAACATTTTACATCATGTCACTCCACTTTTTTCATTTTTGAAAACTATGAAAGAAAACACAAATTGAAATAAGTTCCAATCTTCTTTTTGACATAATTATATTAAATGTCAATATCGATGATTCAGTTTTCTATGTTTTCAATCTCATGTAAATAATTTAAATCGTGTTTTTCAACCATCAATATTTATTCTGTAACTATTTCTCAATGACAAGTATGACTAATCATGGCGGCAAGGAGGATCCTTGCAAAGATAGCAATCCAAAAGTGACCGACTTTGTATTGTTCGTACCATGGGCTTGCAAACAATTCAACTTAAGTGTTAATGTCATCGTTACTAGAGACACCCAGGGTCAGTTGACGATATGTTTCGATGAATCGAGTAACGTTAGACAGTTTACGCTAAGTATTCCAATTGAAGCGTGAAAAGCGCAGAATACGCAGATAATGTGTCCGGGCGTACATGAAGAGAGATAAATCCACATCTTATGTATTATCTTCCATAAAAAGCTTTGTCAAACATAAAAAGCAAATCTTTGTCCCTGACACATTTAAATGATTTATCTAAAAATGTTGTGATGGCCCAGTGGTTAAGGCCTCGCCTCTCATGCGTGAGGTTGTGGGTTCAAATCCAGGCAAGTACCAATGTGACCATTTCAATTCATATGTACTTTCAAGTTTATCTTGGACATCACAGATATCGGTGAAGGAAAACATCGTGAGGAAACCTGGACTTATAATAGTCTGAAATCGCCATAAAAGTATAAAAACAAGGAAACAGCGGACAAAGTAATAATTAAATTAATAATTCAACAGAAGCGTACGTGGGTGTTGCAGCTTCAGGAAAGAAACTAGCCAGCAAAAAAATGCTATCAACGGTAATGATGAGAAAACTATCAATTAGTGATACAAATTCAGTTGATGACAGTGTATGGAATATAGAATCTGCGAAAGAATTAGAAAATGCAGTCAAGATTAAAACGTTACACGACTGTTATGGAAACTTAGTGGAGATAAAGTTTCTCCAGAACAAGACAATACCACGAAGAATCATGCAAATAATCGAACTCACTATTCCATACCACAAACATTTGACTTCAATAACCATCAACAGCGGCTTGCGCATAGATACTTTATATGAAATAGCTAAGTTTTTACCCAATTCTAATATTACGGAATTATGTCTAGACAATACATATCTCACCAAAGCTCACTATCACATATTGTTAACGCACGGTAAATTAAAACATCTCTCTTTGGCGAGATGTTCGATTAATGATGCCATTGTAAAAACGATCACAGATCAATTGGGAATTGCAAGTCCCGCGTCGAGAGTATTATCTGCGTTAAACTTATCATCAAACAGAATTACAGATGTTGGCGCGAAGTATGTAGCGGGCATGTTGCGAACAAACAGGCAGCTCAGCTACTTGAACTTAGCGGGCAATACGATAACAGACGAGGGAGGTATGAGCATTCTTGACACATTACAAAAATTTCCTTTGGGATCCCAGGAATTCATAGAAAGCAGGACTAGGTACGTGGCTTACTTAAAAAAGAAAAATGAATTTATTGAAAAAATGATTATTGAGCTCCAAGCTGATAAAGATAGAAGCACAAAAAGGAAGACCGGGTGTAAGCAATCGAGCCAGAATCTGAAACGTATTGGGCAGAAATCAGTAAAAGCAGGTTCTGAGGCCCCTTTAATCTATAAAAGAGCTGAAGATTTGGCTGAAAATAAAATAGAATTTTTTAACGACGATGTTTTCTCTCCAGACAACATTGAATCACAAGATGGTGTAGTGCGTTGTTTTGGCAATAATACCTTGTGTTGTTTGAATCTAGCTTACAACAACCTTACTTATGTTAGTGTCAAGAAATTGCATGATGTGTTAGTAACGCAGAGGTCTCTTAATAGAACTCCTAGGGGTTTGATCAAAGTCGTGATTCAAGGTAACGTGATGCCTGTGGCTTGTAAAGAATATGAAGAGATTGATCTTCTTCTTGAGTCAAGGTTAGTTGGTATCGGACATCGTTCAGTTAACACAACAAAAAAAAAGCATTAAATTTCAGAATTACGTGCCAGTACAGCATGCAAGAAATGTTTATTCATGTTAATTACGTAGTATATATAATTAATGTTGTATCACACATAAAAAAATAATTCTCAATATCATTGCCAAATGTTCCATTTTGAAATATTTTATTTATCATAGATATTTATTTTTGTTACTCGTACTAAGATACTATTCATATTTTTTACTTAATGCTATTTAATTTTGTAAGGCTTGACATAATTATTTATACTAAGCTCTTGTTTTATTCTTAAACATATAATTTCAGATTTTTCGGTTTATATATTATATTAGGAATACTTTTCTTCGTTTTTTTTCGATGCTGCATCCTATTTTTCCAACCCTTGTCTCGTCGTCTTCATCCTTCTCATCCCATATTCACACAACATTTATGTTCTACACTCTGTCACCCTCACAGTTGAGTAAAAGCTAAGCAGATGTGTGATGAGCAGAGATCGGAATAGGTAGAGCTAATGTACCAAAAGTTCAAGCAAGGAACAGAAAATAAGTGTTCCTTACGACAAAAAGAAAATCCGTATATTTTTTTCTGAAACCTTTAAATGTCTTGAAATCATTTAAGTACATTAACTAATTGAATTAATTATTTTTCCTTTTTAACTGGCTTTCACAATAAGGAGAACGTTCTCAAAAAGTTACGTTAGTTTTTACGTTTAGTTCCAATAATTGTACGAAATGAATAAATGGCATGAAAACCTATAAATTGTTTTTTTTTTACCTTGTTTGTTCTAACTATTAAAATTAAATTCGCTTCTGCACTTACTTACGGCGCGCAAACGAAGATAAGGAGATTACCTTATTTTTTAAATAATAAAAATAATGTGAGTGTTAACTGAGGGACCACACTGATATTTCGCAAAATAGAAATAGTAGGATTTAGTAGTAATCTTAAAACAATTGTAGAACAAATCTGGGAATTTGTAAACAAATATACTAAAAACTGCAGCCCTTTAAGTGTGATCCCTCAGTCCTCATCAAATAAATAAATATCGCTGGACATTACACACAGCGCCATCTAGGTGCCACACTAAGCAACGAGGCTTGTGTCGTGGACACCAGATAGTTGATAATACTACATAGATACTTTTTGTTTGTAAATACATACTTATTATACATCCATGACTCTGAAACAAATGTCCATGCTCATCACACACACATTGGCTCCTACCAGGATTATATGTATATCCTAAGAACGTAAGGCAGCCTCACTACCGCTGCGCCATTCGGGTCGTCACAGACAGTATCTGGAAACTCCGTCAGTATCGGGAAAATTAAGGTATGTGACTCTAGACATTATGTCCGTAAGGATTGAGGAGCCACTTTTCGTATCTTAATGAAAATTAACATACTTACTTAGCAGTAAGTGTAAAAAAATTGTAGTATAATACTTCAAAAGTTATATGAACAAGAAGGTGGCTCCTCAATCTAAATGTTTGGATTGAGGAGCCACGTCAGAACTTCGAACATAATGGATTCATATTTATCATGATTTGGTATGATTTTGTAGCATTTGAGAGTAGTTAGTAGACAAAATCTGAGCTCGGTTGTATTAAAATTAAAAAAGTTACCATACATTATACAAATATGTTGCTCCTCAGACCATACATACGACTCGTCATTTTTTAAGAAGCAGTTGTTCAATTATTGCGCAATTTCTTCGCCATTTAGTAGTATGCATATTAGATTTGTACGACAAAATACAGTAATTAAAAATGAGTGAATTGGGAGATATAGCACATTTCAACTGGCTCCTGAATCCTGATGTTACTGTACCTACCTGAGATCACAACGGAATAAAAAACCAGAGACACTAACATTTAGTAGAAATGTCTACTACATACATATGTACAGATCAACATTGTATATATATTCGGTATCTGAAAAACAAATTACTTTTCGATATTCCTTAAGAATTCTCTATTTAGGGTGACCATGGTATACGAATGAAACCAGGATTACTAGATTTTTAAATTTATTTTTTAACAATTCGACAGTATCGTATTATAGGTATGTATGTACAAAATCAAAGCATGTATTTCAAGTACACCAGTTACAGGCACTTCTGTCGAAACAAAGATAACAATTAAATGTAGCTACAGTCACTGTCACAAGGCATAAAATCTGTGAAAGTACTGTAGTTGCCCATTCCTTAGCGTAGATATCTATAGAGAAGAACGGGCAAAAAACTCCATGGACACTCTTTTAAATCAGCATATTGTTACAAAACCTTGGTTACATCATTCATGTTGAGATGAGATGATATACTATGTGAGAAAGATTTAGCAAGTTGTGCACGATAAAAGTGTCCATAGTAAAAACAAAAAAAAAAAAACAATTTAAAAAAATAAGCCGTGGCAACTAAGAGATGACCAGTCACAACTGACAGCGCCCCTTCACGAACATGACGCATGGATCAGCACCATTCAACTCAACCATTTTGAAGGGAACTAAATGATCCGACACACGCGACGCGCGGCCTCGCCTAGCCGTAGCCGAGTCGACGTATCAGAGCTGCTGATCCGCTTGCTTACGTTAGGTTGACGCTTGTTTGACGGCGAGGCGAAAGGCGATACGGTGCGCATCCCTTTCCGAGTTGATATATGTGCACCTTCATACAATACCCACATGAATCCGAAATGTCAGAGGTGCGTGGTGGGGGCACAGACTCAAGACTTATATGTTGGCAGGTCAGATTACTAAATAAATACGATTGTGGGTGGGTAAGTAAACAACAAAAAATTACAGTTACCCCCAAATAATGAGACCAAATAAACGCTCAAACGGCTTAATGGATTTGGATGAAATTTGGTAAAAAGATAGCTTATATTCTAGATTTACACTAGGCTACTTTCGATCCCGGAAATAGTAGGTAGATGGTAAGTAGTAGATGGGTAGGTAGTAGGTAGGTAGGTAGGTAGGTAGGTAGGTAGGTAGGTAGGTAGTAGGTAGTAGGTAGGTAGGTAGGTAGTAAGTAGGTAGGCCACGAAACGAATAGAAATAATTATATAACTTATTCATGGACACCCTTCAAAACGATTCGCTAGGAAATTAAAGTACAGCTAATAACTTCGTAGATATTTACTTTTTTTTATCGCAGGATTGTACGTACAATTAGTATTCATTTATACAAAATAAGGCGATTTTTATTCAAAATTTCGTCACAAGTACGTGTATAAGTAGATTATAGGCAAATCCATTTTCCGAAGCATCTAAATTGAGGAGCCAGTTAAAATGTTTCATATCTTCCAATTCACTCATTTTTAATTACTGACTTTTGTCCTACAAATTTAATATATTTACTACTAAATGGCGAAGAAATTGCGCATTAATTGAACAACTGCTTCTTGGAAAAATGACGAGTAGTATGTATGGTCTGAGGAGCCACATATATAATGTATGGTAACTTTTTTAATTTTCGACCTCAGATTTTGTCTACTAACTATTCTCAAATGCTACAAAATCATACCAAATGATGATAAATAATAATCCATGATGTTCAAAGTTCTGACGTAGCGTCTTGTTCATATAACTTTTGAAGTATTATACTACAAAATCGAAGATCGATCCTACAACAATTTTAAACTTACTATTAAATAAGTAAGTTAAATTTATTAAAATACGAAAAGTGGCTCCTCAATCCTTACGGACATCAAACATTTAGTAAAGAATTGTAAAGATAGTTAATAATAATAGACCAAAAAGCTTCAAAGATAAAAAATGAGAACGACTAAACTGTGGTGCCTCATTCCACACAAGAAAAATAAATATTTATTTTTAACTCAATGATTGCTTTTGCCCAGTCGGCTACAATATATTAAAACCGGAGGGTAGATTGATATTTTTATTTTAGGGCATAATTAATATTGACTTGTTGCGCTTTTGTCGCACTGTTAGCGTTGAGTGCAAGTCAAATGTAAAATTTCGGTCCCACAGAAGACAATGTTACTTATATGAGGAGAATAGTTTTAATTAATCCTGAATATTCCGTGATTACATACGGGACCGAAACGTGGTCGCTCACAATGGGCCTCATTCGAAGGCTTAAAGTCACCCAAAGGACAATGGAGAGGGCTATGCTCGGGGTTTAGAACCAAGGTTACTGACGTAGCCCGAAGAATTGGCAAACCGAAGTGGCAGCGGGCAGGGCACATTGCTCGCAGAACGGATGGCCGATGGGGCCGAAAAGTTCTGGAGTGGCGACCGCGAACCGAAAGACGTTGCGTTGGAAGGACTCCCACTAGGTGGACCGATGACCTGGTGAAGGTTGCGGGGATCCGCTGGATGCGAGTCGCACGGGACCGGTCAGTGTGGCGACACTTGGGGGAGGCCTATGTCCAGCAGTGGACGTCTTTCGGCTAAAATGATGATGATAATTAATCCTGAATATTATCTTCCCAGGCTTCAAAATTAGTATACTAAAGCAGATTTCCGTTAAAAACGTAAGAAAATTATGTTTCTTGAACATTTATAATATTTGAATGTATGAATTATTTAGTAATCAATAAATTTCCAATAATATTACTAATTAATAATAATAGCAATATTTTTTCATATTATTTTTTTTATTTTTGTCCTCTGCTCCGTGCTCCGTGCTGTTTTTCCGTAAAACATAACAAATTAAATTACTGGGATAGTTAAAAAAATAAGTGTGGGATCAAATGGTGAAATAAAAAAGCTATCTTCATACGAACTGTTATATTTTTGTTATTTTAAAAATACTTTTGAATAATCTAATAAATCTAATCGTCTAAGCTCATACGTCGTACTCTAGCCAATCTCTCAATCTCCCATCTCCTTTACTCCTCCATACCTTTCACTCGCACCTTTGCATGCGTTCCCTTTTACACAACATTCATTCCACATAAGTATGGATGAATTATTTGCCTCATAATTACGTGGCCTCAGTTTCATCATTTAATTTTTTATTTTAACTGTTCACTGGTTTTGAAAAAAAAAAATCACTTCATAGTTCTGATGCGAATAACTTTTGGAGTCAAAACTGATCACGAATATATGGCAGCTGTACTAGTAGTAAATGTTTGGTAAACTTTACAATCACATTCTTTTGAATCACTTCGACGCCACACAGTTATGACGCAAACTCCGTTCATTAGTATTGAATTTCTGATTTTGATAATCTACTTTTGCGGTTGACTGTACAGGAAGCTGACTCATACGGACCGCTACTTGCACGCCGACTCACATCATCACCCCTGTCACCTTAAGTCCGTAGTCACCTCACTTACAAATCGCGCGTTTGATCTGTGCGATTCTGAACATCTTACTGGTGAATTATCCCACGTATAAAAGGTTTTACGTAAGAATGGCTATAACACCAATATTGGAGCAGCAAGAACAAAAAAGATGTGAGCCACCAGATCTACAGTGGAGCGTCAACCAACTTTCTTGCTATAGCAAGAAAGTTGGTTGACGCTCCACTAAGAGGAGTAACGGACAAAACAGGTCGTTTATAACTGAGTAAATACTCGATAAAAACCGTGTTTACTCCTCACAAGGAAATTGCACAAAGTCTGCGTTCCCCGAAGGATAAGATCCCGTATGAACATCCTGGGGTGTATAAAATTGAATGCAGTTGCGGTAGTCATACATCGGTCAAACGAAGCGAACTGTCTAATGCCGCAACAAAGAGCACATAAGAGCTGTGACAAATAATGACGAGCAAAAATCTGCCATAGCTGAACACCTACTGCAGTCAGGGCCCAATCACTGGATCGAATTTCACAAGCCACGTATTTTGTCGAAGGACAAACATTATTTACCAAGGCTGACAAGAGAAGCAATTGAAATAAGAAAATATAAAAATTTCAATCGAGAGGATGGCTTCAAATTGTCCAGTACGTGGAACGTAGGTAGGGTAGGTAGGAAAGTTAGGTAGGTAGGGTAGGGTAAGGTAGATAGGGTAGAGTAGTAAAAAGTATAAGGAAGTAGTAGGTAAAGTACTAGGTCAGCATAAATTCAAAGTGTTGTTTATTCCAACGAGTTATGTAGGTAGGGTAGGTAAGTAAGCAGGTAGGGTAGGATAGCTAAGTAAGCAGGTAGGTTAGGTAGTTAGGTAGGTAGGGTAGAGTAGTAAAAAGTATTAGGAGGTACTAGGTAGGCAAAGTGCGTTGGAAAGGTGGTTGCAACGCATGCCGCAGGGCACAGCTTACTTTCACCAGATTTTAGCATCAAATAATCAAGAACATGAAAAAAATGTTCTTGAAAATTTGATGTCATTCTTTTTTCCAGGTTTCAGTACATGGACGCCGCCAGCACATGAAGCTGCCCGAAATTGTAAAATTTTCCCCATTAACCTCGAACTTAATGCTATAACGATAAAGTTGAAAATCTATTCAAAAAAATTTACAGATTGTAGTAGCTTGATGTGCTGGCATCTGGACGTGTGCTAACTTTTTCACCGCGGGTGACACCGCAGGCGCAGCTAGTAGTTACGTGAAGCTTGATTATATTCATAAAGTTTATAATTGTTAAGTTGCTGTAGATGCAGAATTAAACGTTACAATAAAACTTTGTTTGTCTAGAAGGAATATAATTTTAGGTAAAAGTCACAAGAGAGAGATATAACAAACATTGCTAAGCAACAAAACATCGACACAATATGAAGGTTGTATATCTTCGCATCCACGATACTTTTTAGAGCTTGGACAAATCTTGAAGTCCAATTCTACAGCTTAGCATGTTCAGTCTTGGTCCAAACAATGGCTTCGTAAGCATGTCCGCCAATTTCAATTCTATTGCGACTTGTTCGACAGCGAAGTCTCCATTCTGAATACATTCACGAATGAAGAAATGTTGTATCTTGATATGTTTTGCTCTCCTATGGAAATCATAAGGTGTCTCAGACAACCTTATAGCAGACTCATTGTCAACGTAAATTGTCGGTTTTTCATTCAGGCCTGTTAAATCCGTTAATTCCTCCAGGAGTTCTTTTAGCCATAAGGCTTCTCTCGCAGTTTCTGTCATGGCTACGAGTTCGGCCTCCGTTGAAGAGATTGCTACTCTTGGTTGTTTTTGGCATTTCCACATGACGGGACCGGAGAATAGCAAAATCATCCCTGACGTCGAATGGCCAGTCGTTGTGTCACCACCAAAATCAGCGGCACTGAATCATATCAGCCTTTTCTCCCGACTTTTTGCGAAGACAAGTCCTTTGTCTAGGCCTGGCGTTGTAGGAGCTTTGCAGTTAATAATCCCAAACTTTTCAAGTATCTTCTTAGAATAAGACCTTTGGTTAAAGGTAATACAACCATCTTTGGTTTTATTAATTTCAAGTCCATGGAAATAAGACGCCGGTTTTGTAGTTATTTTAAACCTATTTTCAGCTCTTCAATAAATTTCCTTCCAGCATTTTCACTAGTTGAAGCTACCAAACCGTCATCTACGTAAAGCGCAATTAATTATATTTTATTTATTAGACATTTTTACAATTGCGTACACTAATTTACAAACAAAAATAAAACATGTGTTTAAACTCTACACAGTGCAACAATTACCTAAAGGTAAACACCACATGAACAAAAAAAAAACAATAATAAGCAATTATGTTAGTTGTGAGCTACATATTATACTAGTAAACTAAAAGTAAAGATAAAATATAATTAACACTTGTTCACGTAAGTAAAGGCTAGGATCTTTTGTCCTTTGCTTGAATCCTGAATTTATAAGATACTCTGATATGCAGACATTCCAGCATAGAGGAGCTTGTTTCAGCCCGAAGAGGCTGCGTTTAAGTTTGCACACTTTCTTATTGCCATCGTTGAATACCTCTGGCTGCTTCATAAAGATTTCCTCTTTTACAGCTCCGTTTAGAAACGCAGCCGATACATCGAACTGTTGAAGTACCAAGTTTTCTCGAGCAGCTTTTCTTAAGACAGCTCTTATAGTACTGAGGCGGGCTACCGGACTGAAAGTCTTCTGATAATCAACGCCAGGTTTTTGTGAATAACCTTTTACAACTAATCTTGCCTTATGTCGCTCAATTGTACCATCTGGATTATTCTTTGTTTTGTAAACCCATTTACATGGCAAGGGTTTACGATTTTTCGGAGAGTCGACTAATTCCCAAGTCTTCATTTCTTTCAATGATTCCATTTCATTTTGCATAGCCTCTAACCATTTGACCTTATCCTTGCTATTCATAGCATCTTTAAGCGTTTGAGGTTCTGTCTTATTATCCATATCCATGGCTGCCATAATATAATCCTCAAATATTTTAAGGTCTGTCAATCTGTGATATATCACAAAGATTGTATGACCTCCGTTCTTCTGGGACAAGAACGGATGTATCGACATCTATGTCGTTTTCATTTGGTTGATCAGCAGTTTCACTGCCGTCATCAATCTCGAGAGTGTCATAATACAACTCGTTATTTTCATTTTGTATAAGTACCTCGTTAGAGCTTGCAATATCATTATCTTGTACTGCTTGCTGCCTACTAGCATTTTCTTTTGTAGTACCTTTTAAATATATTTCTGTTTCATACAGTTCAATGTCAGTCTCGTTTGATCGCTTGTGATCATTTAATTCTTGAAAAGGAACAGAAATTACATTTTTACCATCTTCGTAGAACATTTTCTTTAAAATTCGAACATCCTTGGAAACACGAATGCGTTTCTTCGATGGGACGTACAAATTTGTGTTCATGTTTTCCTTTTTTTAGAATGAATGTTTTAGCACCAAATACATATAGATGATTAACGCAAGATTTTCTAGCTACCCATCTTTCGAATGGTTTGGTTTTCAATACTCTGGTTAACGCTTCGGTTTGGCAAGTAATTTGCAGTATAAACCGTTTCTGCCCATAAACACATAGGCGCTTTTGATTCCAACACCATGCATCTTGCTTTTTCTAAAAGGGTTCTATTTTTCCTTTCAGCGATTCCATTTTGATGTGGAGTGTATGGTGCCGTCAATCTTCTTGAAATACCATTTAGTTTCAGAAATGAGTCAAACTTCATATTTCGGTATTCCGTACCGTTATCGGTCTGTATGCATTTAATTTTGTTACCTGTGAAGTTCTCTGCTTCTACCTTTTAGTCTATACATTTTTGTAATATTTGTTTTAGTGACTACTAGCGCCGCAGTGAGAAAAAAAATTTAATCACCTGACTGATTTTACGTCCGCTCTGTTCAAAGGGCTATGCACAGAGCATCTTATATGGGCTATGTTATAATCCGATAACTAGTTGGACGTTGAGTGACGCTTATTCAATCAACGTTCAGCCTAGTCATTCAATTGAATGTTGTCATTCAATGAACGCGCTAGTCATTCAATCAAATAGCAGATTCAACCAGATGACTGCGACATATACACCAAGTATCGTAATTTTCCTTTCCTGAAGATTGGATTTTTACAATTGACATTTCGATTTTTTTTCCTTTTCGTTTTTAGTTTAATAACTTTCATTTTTCGCTCTGCTACCATGTGAAGCTTGATTATATTCATAAGGCTTATAATTGTTAAGTTGCTGTAGATGCAGAATTAAACGTTAAAATAAAACTTTGTTTTATTGTCTAGAAGGAATATAATTTTGGGTAAAAGTCACAAGAGAGAGATATAACAAACATTGCTAAGCAACAAAACATCGACACAATATAAAGGTTGTATATCTTCACAGGTTATAAATTCCCTGAGATTATATTCTCATTGCATCGAATGCAATCTCTGTGGTATGCAAACATAGAGGTGTCTTGCCTTTGACATTTTCTGTCAGATCAACAGTGTCACGTCAATGTATTATTTAACCATTGCTTCTGTAAAATATCGCTTTATTTTTATGTTTATTAAAGCCTATAAATACGAGGTTCATGCTATATCTATTTCAATTTAATAAACATAAATATGGACAAGTACCTAAGACTGGAAAGTTTTGATGCCGACTCGACATCGAACTCAAGTTCAAAGGAATGGCAGTACTGGAAAGATGACATTTGAAAACTTCTTAACTGCACAGCAATATAGTCCAAGTGCTACAGATTCAGCGGATGCCGCAGCTCAGAAGGAAGCTATGTGGAACTCGACCAAGCTTCAACTCCTCATAAACCATATCACTCCCAGGGTGTACGCAACTGTAAGTGAGTGCACAACTTATACCACAATGTTGGCCGCGCTGGACAAACTCTACGTGAAAGCAAAGAATGTCATTCATGCTCGACATTTGCTCACAACAAGACGCCAGCAAGCGGACGAATCGATATCGTTGCGTACCTCCAGGCCTTAAAGCAACTAGCCAAAGACTGCGAGTTCACCGCTGTCGATGCTGAAATGAATAAGAACGACAGCATCCGAGGTGCGTTCATAGCGGGCATTTCGTCAAACAAAATCCGTGAGCGCCTTCTCGAGAATCTGACACTTACATTAGAACAATCTTATAATAAAGTCCAGTCGATGGAGATGGCAGAGCGGAACAGTCATCATTTCACCATGGCAGAAGTCTATTCGGTTTCAAATGTTGATAATGCTGGGAACGGAGATTCCAACACTTCTGCTGCTACTGCCGCTGCTGTACCCAAACGAAAATGCTTTTTTTGTGGGGCATCAGCTATACACCCTCGCAAGGACTGTCCTGCTCGAGATGCTACATGCGTAAAGTGTAATAGAAAGGGCCACTATGGAAAAGTGTGTCGTAGCAGGACTCCGACAGCTGCTTCAACAACGGCAACAGACGACTGCGGCCACTGCAGTTGTATTATATCTGCTGCTGCACCGACTTCACTGCGCAAGGCAATGGTGACAGCTTTCATTAAGGGTGTTCGAGCAGAAGCCTTGATTGACACCGGGAGCTCCCTGAGCTTTGTCAATGAGGACTTCGCCAATCTCTGTCAACTCAAGAAGAGACGTTGCGACCAAACTATTTCTATGGCTTCCTTATCTCACAAGTCACAGGTTAACGGCTCGACTCTCCAGAATGTTAGGATCGGAGACAACATCTATAACGACGTCAATCTCTTGATTGTGAAAAACTTACGTGCCGACGTTATAATTGGCCATGACGTCTTAGAATCACACTCGACTCTAGAATTCAAATTTGGTGGACCTAAAGATACGTTAAAAGTATGCAGTGTAGCTGCAGCCTCTGTCCCTGCTGTACCCCTATTTGCTAATGTCACGGCGGACTGCAAGCCAATCGCTGTGAAATCAAGGAAACATAGCATAGAGAATAATGCTTTTATAAAAGCAGAAGTGGAGAAACTTTTAAAAGAAGGAATCATAGAAGAAAGTCTATCGCCTTGGCGAGCGCAGGTTTTAATCACAAAAAATGCGAATCACAAGAAGCGGATGGTAATAGATTACTCGCAAACCATCAACAAATACACAGAACTAGATGCCTACCCGTTACCCAACATTGAAGAAATGATAACAAAGGTAGCTAAATACGCAGTTTTTAGCGCTATAGACTTACAAAGCGCATACCACCAAGTGCCCATCCTGCCTGACGAAAAAATCTTCACAGCTTTCGAGGCATGTGGTAACCTGTACCATTTTCACAGAATTCCGTTTGGTGTAACCAACGGTGTGTCTAGTTTTCAAAGAACTGTCGACTGGCTCATCAGAACCGAAAAACTAAACGGTAGGTACTTTTGCCTACATTGATGATATTACTGTATGCGGAAAGACACAGGAAGAGCACGACAAAAATCTTAGACTATTTCTCAAAGCTGCCGAGAAGTACAACCTTACCCTAAACAAAGAAAAGAGCAAGTTCACACAGTCGACTATAAACATTCTTGGCTATACAATTGAAAATCATGTTATCAAGCCGGATAGTGAGCGACTAAAACCGCTTCTAAATATGCCTCCACCCAATGACGTAGCCTCTCTTCAAAGGACTCTCGGTATGTTCGCACACTATTCGAAGTGGATTCCTAGTTTTTCACAGAGAATCCATACTATGGCGCATACCAAAAGTTTCCCCTTAAGCTCAGATGCAGTGAAATGTTTCGAGGACCTGAAATCTGTTATAGCGAAGTCATCAGTACACGCCATAGACGATAAGGTACCTTTTACTGTCGAGACTGACGCTTCCGAGCATTCCATCGCCGCTACATTATCGCAGGATTCGAGACCTGTCGCCTTTTACTCAAGGACCCTCAATCAGAGCGAGCGAAATCACTCAGCGGTAGAGAAAGAAGCCTATGCCATCGTAGAAGCTCTGAAGAAATGGCGCCATTTTCTTATAGGTAGACCGTTCAAGCTCATCACGGACTAACGATCGGTTTCCTTCATGTTTGATGCAAAACATACAAGTAAAATTAAAAATGAGAAGATCCAGAGATGGTGGCTGGAACTTGCACCATACAGATATGATATTGTGTACAGACCTGGAAAAGAGAACCATGTTGCTGATACCCTTTCCAGGGTTTATCTCTACATGAAACTATGTGTCACCCTGGCGTTACTCGCATGTACCACTGGTTAAAGATAAAGAACCTACCCTATACTGTCGACGAAGTAAGGGCGATGACTGCAAACTGCCGTATATGTGCCGAGATCAACCCAAGGTATTTCAAGAATCCTGACCCACTTCCTAAGCTGATAAAGGCTACCTCACCCATGGAACGCCTTAGCATTGACTTCAAGGGTTCCATTCCATCGAAAACGAATAACCGCTTCATCCTCACAGTAATAGACGAGTACTCAAGATTTCCTTTCGCTTTTCCCTGTTCGGATATTAGTGCCAAGACAGTAATAAAACACCTGAATAGCATTTTTATAATATTTGGATTCCCGTCGTACATCCACTCAGATCGGGGGACATCGTTCTTGTCGTCAGAAGTGAGAGAGTTTCTACATTAACGTGGCATCGCGACAAGCAGAACTACGGCCTACAATCCTCAAGGCAACGGCCAAGTCGAGAAATTGAATTCCACGCTGTGGAAAACAATACAGCTCTCTCTGCGTTCGCACAACATGCCTATAGAAAATTGGGAGCATGTACTTAATGTGGCTCTCCACTCGATTAGATCGCTCTTATGCACAGCTACTAACTGCACGCCGCATGAGCGCATGTTCACACATCCGCGAAGATCGATGCATGGACACAGTATTCTAACATGGCTAACTAATTCGGGGCAAGTCCTCATGCGCCGTTTTGACCGTTCTAATAAGTACCAGCCAGTGGTGGAAGAAGTGGAGCTGCTTCAAACGAATCCAGATTTGTGAAGCTTTAATATATTCGTAAAGCTTATAATTGTTGTTGCCGTAATGCAGAATTAAAACATTATAATAAAACTTTGTTTTATTTGAAGGAACAAATATATTTTCGGTATAGTGACAAGACAGATATAAAACACGATATGAAGGTCGTATACCTTCAGATATATCAGACCCAATATGAAGGTCGTATATCTTCACATCCACGATACTTTTTAGAGCTTGGACAAATCTTCAAGTCCAACTCTACAGCTTAACATGTTCAGTCGTGGTCCAAACAATGGCTTCGTAAACATGTCTGCCAATTGTAATTCTGTAGCGACTTGTTTGACGGCGAAGTCTCCATTTTGAATACATTCTCGAATGAAGAAATGCTTTATCTTGATATGTTTAGTTCTCCTGTGGAACTCATAAGGTGGGTTCTCAGACAACCTTATGGCAGACTCATTGTCGACGTAAATTGTTGGTTTTTCATTCAGGTCTGTTAGGTCCTTTAATTCCTCCAGGAGTTCTTTTAGCCATAAGGCTTCTCTCGCAGTTTCTGTCATGGCTACGAGTTCGGCCTCCGTTGAAGAGATTGCTACTCTTGGTTGTTTTTGGCTTTTCCACATGATGGGACCGGAGAATAAGAAAATCATCCCTGACGTCGAATGGCCAGTCGTTGTGTCACCACCAAAATCAGCGTCACTGAAACATATCAGCCTCTTCTCCCGGCTTTTCGCGAAGACAAGTCCTTTGTCTATAGTACCCTTTAGGTATCTAAAAATTCGCTTGACTCTCATTACATCAAACTTAGTAGGACTTTCTAGATGCCTTGACGCAACACTCACAGCGTAGCTTATGTCTGGCCTTGTAGCGACCATGAGGTATGCTAGGGCTCCCACAGCTTGACGATAGGGAAATGACGAATTTGATTCATCATCTTCTTCTTCATCTATGCCAATTTTTACTGCCGGCGTTGCAGCGACTTTGCAGTTAGTCATTCCAAACTTTTCAAGTATCTTCTTAGAATAAGACTTTTGGTTTAATGTAATACAACCATCTTTGGTTTTATTAATTTCAAGTCCAAGGAAATAAGACGCCGGTTTTGTGGTTATTTTAAACCTATTTTTCAGCTCTTCAATAAATTTCCTTCCAGCATTTTCACTAGTTGAAGCCACCAAACCGTCATCTACGTAAAGCGCAATTAACACTTGTTCACGTAAGTAAAGACAAGGATCTTTTGTGCTTTGCTTGAATCCTGAATTTATAAGATATTCTGATATGCAGACATTCCAGCATAGAGGAGCTTGTTTCAGCCCGTAGAGGCTGCGTTTAAGTTTGCACACTTTCTTAGTGCCATCATTGAATCCCTCTGGCTGCTTCATAAATATTTCCTCTTTTACAGCTCCGTTTAGAAACGCAGTCGATACATCGAACTGTTGAAGTACCAAATTTTCTCGAGCAGCTATTCCTAAGACAGCTCTTATAGTACTGAGGCGGGCTACCGGACTGAAAGTCTTCTGATAATCAACGCCAGGTTTTTGTGAAAAACCTTTTACTACTAATCTGGCCTTATATCGCTCAATTGTACCATCAGGATTGTTCTTTATTTTGTAAACCCATTTACATGGCAATGGTTTACGATTTTTCGGAGGGTCGACTAATTCCCAAGTCTTCATTTCTTTCAATGATTCCATTTCATTTTGCATAGCCTCTAACCATTTGACCTTATCCTTGCTATTCATAGCATCTTTAAACGTTTGAGGTTCTGTTTCATTATCCATATCCATGACTGCCATAATATAATCCTCAAATATTTTAGGTCTGTTAATCTGTGATCTATCACGAAGATTGTATGATCTTCGTTCTTCTGGGACAAGAATGGATGCGTCGACATCTATGTCGTTTTCATTTGGTTGATCAGCAGTTTCACTGCCGTCATCAATCCCGAGAGTGTCATAATACAACTCGTTATCTTCATTTTGTAAAGGTACCTCGTTAGAGCTTGCAATAACATTATCCTGTACTGCTTGCTGTCTACTATTATTTTCTTTTGTAGTACCTTCTAAATATATTTCTGTTTCATCTAGTTCACTGTCAGTCTCGTTTGATCGCTTGTGATCATCTATTTCTTGAAAAGGAACAGAAATTACATTTTTACCATCTTCGTAGAACATTTTCTTTAAAATTCGAACATCCTTGGAAACAAGAATGCGTTTCTTCGATGGGACGTATATTCTAAACGCTTTTGAAACTTCCGAGTAACCAGCGAACATACCAGGTATAGCTTTTGAAGCAAATTTGTGTTCATGTTTTCCTTTCTTTAGGATGAACGTTTTAGCACCAAATACATATAGATGATTAACGCAAGGTTTTCTACCTACCCATCTTTCAAATGGTGTTTGGTTTTCAATACTCTGGTTAATGCTTCGGTTTGACAAGTAATTTGCAGTATGAACCGTTTCTGCCCATAAACACATAGGCGCTTTTGATTCCAACATCATGCATCTTGCTTTTTCTATAAGGGTTCTATTTTTCCTTTCAGCGATACCATTTTGATGTGGAGTGTAAGGTGCTGTCAATCTTTTTGCTATTCCATTTTGCTTCAGAAATGAATCAAACTTCAAATTTCGGTATTCCGTACCGTTATCGGTCTGTAGGAATTTAATTTTGTTTCCTGTGAAGTTCTCTGCTTCTACCTTGTAGTCTATAAACTTTTGTAATACTTCGTTTTTATTTTTAATAAAGTATACTCGGCAGTATCTACTGTAGTCATCAATGAAACTTACAAAATACCTGCTGCCATTCAGTGAAGGTTGTTTAAGTGGTCCACAGACGTCACTGTGTACAATCTCAAGACGCTGACTCGTACGTGAATTATTTTTGTCACTCTTCTTGCTAGGCACTCTGCTCAATTTTCCTTCTATGCATATTTCGCATTCACCTAAAGAACTATTACGGTTGAAGTTTAATCCAATCAGGCTTTCATTCTTTAAGGCGAGCTTCAAGTCCCTTTCACTCATGTGTCCCATTTTACAGTGCCATTGTTTAATAGCATCTGACTCCACTTCTTTTGCTACATCATTACTACATTCTGTAGCATTGGCTCTATGTCTGTCAACATTATTGTTTTTCGTTTGGAGATAATATAGACCATCGTCTTCTCTCACTGCTTGCATTTGTACTCCTCGCTTGTGATCATTAATTATTGCCTTCTTCTTAGTGAATAGAATTGTGAGTCCTACATCAGTCATTTTTCCAACAGATAGAAGATTAGCACACAGGCTTGGTACATAAAGTGCATCAGTTATTCCAATTTTTCCTTCTTCAATTTCTATTTCTGCAGGTCCTGACCCTTTTATCTCTGCAGTTTTGTCCTTTGAAGCGAGTTTAAGGGTTTTTGAAATTTTCTTCATCTCAATAAAAGGCTTATCCGAAAATGTCATATGTGACGTACATCCACTGTCAAGTATCCAGCATTTTTGGGCTTTGTCATTTATGAAGTAGCTACTGAAGAGGTTTGTTTGTTTATCGTCCATTTTGGTATACCTGTTCTTAGGCTTTTTATTATTTTTCTTGCCGATATTCTTATTTTTAGACCAGCATTTGGACGTGTCATGGCCTTTCTTTTTACAAATCTTGCAAAAGGTGTAGAAACTTTCTTCAGCGTCATTCTTTACGCTAGTACTAGGGATGTCACGACGGCGTGCATCACTCTCTTCTATAATTTTAATCTTTAGCTTTTCAGGGTCTGGAAGCGAGTCTTGAGATTCAATTGCAGTCCTGAAATTTTCGTATTCCGAAGAAAGGCTATAGAGCATCATGATTGACAATAGATCACTGTTGATATCAATATCCATATCTTTTAATTTATCAACTGTATCCATGAATTTCTTTAAATGCTCGCGTGTATCTGAACCTTCTTCTAGTTTTGCTAATATAAGTTGCTTTAGTAGGGTAGCCTTTCTGGCTGGACCCTTACTAGCATAGATAGATTCAAGAGCCGTCCACACATCTCTGGCAAATTTACAGTTTTTTACCTGTTTCAGTTCTGAAGGCGCTATCAACAACATCAGCTCCGATTTCGCCATTTCGTCATCGTCAAGAATATTTTGTGACGCACCTACCTTTGGATATTCTTTTACACATGCCCATAGTTTATTTTTTACTAAGTATGCTTTTGCATGTATACACCACGTATCGTAGTTTTCCTTTCCTAAAGGTTGGATTTTTACAATTGACATTTCTAATTTTTTCCTTTTCGTTTTTATTCAAATAACTTACATTTTTTCCGCTCTGCTACCATGTGAAGCTTTAATATATTCGTAAAGCTTATAATTGTTGTTGCCGTAATGCAGAATTAAAACATTATAATAAAACTTTGTTTTATTTGAAGGAACAAATATATTTTCGGTATAGTGACAAGACAGATATAAAACACGATATGAAGGTCGTATACCTTCAGATATATCAGACCCAATATGAAGGTCGTATATCTTCACAAGATTACTCTTATGTGAGACTCAGAGATGGAAGAGAAACCACCGTCTCGAATCGACACCTTGCGCCTGTCGAAGGGCAAGGAGAAATTATCTTGGATCGACCGGATGACCCGATACAGACTGAAATAAACTAGGACTCCGAAAGCCAAGATGATGGTAGTGAATTAGTCACATCTCCAGAACCAGAAGCTACAACTAGCTATGAGCCATGTCCTCCTAATGATGATCTTGAACCAACTCCTCCACGTGTGGAACTTAGAAGATCTGCCCGGAGCAGAAGGGCGCCGCGACGTCTGGAAGACTATGATACATAAATATAGTGTGGGAGAATGAGATGATATTCTCATTGCATCAAATGCAATCTCTGTGGTATGAAAACATAGAGGTGTCTTGCCTTTGACATTTTCTGTCAGATCAACAGTGTCACGTTAATGTATTATTTAACCATTGCTTCTGTAAAATATCGCTTTATTTTTATGTTTATTAAAGCCTATTAATACGAGGTTCATGCTATATCTATTTCATTCCCCGCTTCACTTGCCCATACCACGAGAAACGATTCCCACACAAGTACTCAGTCACCGTTGCTACTCTAATTTTCAATGCATGGAACGCACTATGAAGTCAATGTCCAATGTTCTACCAGTCAGACTGTGTACCTATAGGAGACCTCGCCCACTACGCGGCCACGAAACTGTCTTCCTGGTCGGAGCTTCTGCGGCCAAAAGTTGTGATCGCCCCGATCACAACGTGTAGTCTCTAATACACGTGTAATATATACACAATATTTTTATGAGGAGGCGATCCTGGCCGTAGGATCAATTGTCACCAGAACCATTCACCAATTTCAGCTCAATTGGTTGGGGGGAACTGATTGAAATTCCGTTGCAAGATTTGAGCCTAACTAAATAACCATCTAACTTATTCTAAATAGCAGGGCAAGATAAAAATAAAAGCATATGATGACTGGTGGAACATAATAATTTTGATCGCTTATTCATTGGGGGCTTTAAAAATAAGTACGCAAAATTATTGCCTGCAAAATCAAAAATGTTCCTGGTCACAACTTCGCGCAACATTGTGGCCTAACAACAAAACTTAGTGTTTCTCAGGGATTATGCTGATATGCAACTCACTTACTTAACCACTCGCACCGCTGCGATCAGTTACTGCAGTTGGGATTAATCGCCGTTGCCGCTACGGTCATTCCAGAAGAGAACCTTCATATTCTCTACAACTTTCCTTCAAAAAAAAATAAAAAATGGTTTGGTCTGCCTTGGTCTCTTTGACATAATTCTGTCAACAGAATTCGTGTGTATTTTTGATATTTTTTAGTATTTTTGCTAATTAAATTATATTCTACAATTTTATTGAAATGGAAAGTGTAAGTAACATTGAAAATCCAAATCCATCCGACTTTGAAAAGTTTCTGCCATGGGCTTGCAAGAACTATAAAATTATACCTGATGTCGTAGTCACCAAAGTTGGTCATGGTAAGTTGTCTATGTATCTCCTAAAAAATGGGATAAGATTCGATGAATATCGTATCGTAATAGTTCAATGTAGCCCTCGAAATTTCAATTATTATTCGTAAAAAGTTTAAGCTTACATATTATCAAGATTTTGACAAGTGTTAAATTCTCAATTTAGAAATCGGGCACAAGCTTCGTATTACTTACTGTTAGTGTTACCAAATCAAAACGTTAAATGTAACGAAAATGGCAGGATTCCGGGATCGTATCTTCGCCTTGAGCGACTTTCGATACGGGTCTAACAGACACAGAAGTGCGCTTGCAAGTATTCACATTGAAAGCGCATTCACGTCCGGATGATCCTGTGCATGTGTGTAAATAAGTTCTGTTGTGTAGTACTATCAACATTGCTGTCTACAATGAAAATAATACATGAAAACCATAGTTACTTTAACGTTACCTAACTATTTAATGTTATCCTGAATGAAAAGTATCAGATATAAATAATAAATACAATGTAAGTAATATTAAAATAATTAAATTTTACAGCTTTGGAACCGACAAAAAGTCGCAAATTGAGGCATTCGAAGGTTGTTCAGTCCCTAATCCGATCCGATGATTCATTTAATGTCAACAAAAGTTCATCAGAATCCCAGGTCGGTAACGAAAATGTAATCATGGTAGAAACATTATACGACATCAATGAAGATTTAGTGCATCTGAAGTTTCTTAAGAACAAGACTATACCACAGCAGGTTATGCAAGTAGTCGCACTAACTATTCCTTACCACAAACATTTGACTTCAATTACCATAAACAGTGGCTTGCACATGGAAACTTTACATGAAATATCCAAGTTTTTACCCGGTTCCAATATTACAGAAATATGTCTTGACAGTACATTTCTCAGCAAAGCTAGCTATTACACATTGTTAACGCACGGTAAGTTAAAATATCTCTCTTTGGCGAGATGTTCGATTAATGATGCCGTTGTGAAAACGATCACAGATCAATTAGGAGCTGCAAGTCCCGCGTCGAGAGTATTATCTGCTTTAAACTTATCATCAAACAGAATTACAGATGTTGGCGCAAAGTATGTAGCGGGTATGTTGCAAACAAATAGACAACTCAGTTACTTGAACTTAGCGGGCAATATGATACCAGACGAGGGAGGTATGAGCATTCTCGACACATTACAAAAATTTCCTTTGGAAGCCCAAGAGTTATCTGACAGTAGAGCCAGACATGTAGCATTCTTAAAAGAGAAAAAAGAATTAGTTAACACATTGATTATAGAGCTCCAAGCTGCTAAAGAAGATAGAATCTCAAAAAAGAAAAACTTGAAGGCTCAGCAAAATGTTATGCAGAAACCCGTTACAGAAACAGAAAGTGAAGCTCGACCGATACATGAAAAAGCTACATATTTAGCCGAAAGTAAGATGGGATTGTTTGACGACCCTTTCTCGCCCAACAACACTGAATCACAAGATGGTGTAGTGCGTTGTTTTGGCAATAATACCTTGTGCTGCTTGAATCTAGCTTACAACAACCTTACTTATGTTAGTGTCAAGAAATTGCATGATGTGTTAGTAACGCAGAGGTCTCTTAATAGAACTCCTAGGGGTTTGATCAAAGTCGTGATTCAAGGTAATTTGATGCCTATGGCTTGTAAAGAATATGGCGAGATTAATCGTCTCCTTGAGTCAAGGTTAGCTGGTATCAGAAAACGTACAGTTACTGTAACAAAAAGAAAGCAATAAAATTCAGGGTCTTATATAAAACATTAATGAAGTTTTATATAAATTTTACAAAATGCAAGCTAGTATATTTTAAGTTTGTTCTCATTGAACAATATTAGTGCCTCTTTGTCGTATAAAGATACGATACATGATTTTGAATACGGAACTTAAAAATAAATACATCAATGAAATAAAGCTAAAAGAACAATTGAAACAAGGGCATGAAAGATTTTTGTATGAACTCTGACCGGCCTAACTTCCGCCTAGCTATAAAAGTTAAAGTTCATTCACTGATGGTACCTTCAGCACAACTTTGATAGCTTATATCTTGGAAACGTGACACTTTAGAACATTTTGTCTTGTTAAAAACTTGTATGTAATTAATGCCAGCTATCGATTGATATAGGTTTTATGCGTGACCGAAACATTGAAAAATAAATGGCGTATGTTAGGCCGCCCATTAAGTTCAAACCCCTTTTCAAAAAAGGACTTTTTTATACGTAATTTATAATTTATTGAAAAACTCGGATTTTTTATTACCTTTTAATGTTATCTATCTATCTTCTATACATATAATAAAATCGTAAAAATCCAAATAGTTGTTCTGAGTTGTCTCAAAAACTACAGCACAGATCCTGTTCAAATTTTGCACAAATATTCCTTATAGGCTTCTTCAAACTTTAAGCTATATATTATAACGCTACTTGCTTAAGGAGATGGGCAATATTGCATTATGTCAGTATTTTTCAATTGTTTGACGTTTCAGCCATGACGTGAATGAGAGCAGCTATTTTAAACTTATGTCAACGGTTTTAACAGCCTAGCGGATTCATACTCACTCTGTAAACGATCAGTCGCATGTTCGAAGCCCAGTAAGATATGCACTTTTTGTGATTCGTTTTTTTATTTTTTGATGCTGTGAGATTTCCATTTTTTTTGTATTGGATTGACATCGTTTGTATATTTCTCATTTTTTTCTTCAAATATTTCTTTGAAAATTAATAGAAAAGTATAGAAGAAGAAGACATGCTGCGGCAACCCCAAATAAATCTGGATAAGGGCAGAATAATGATGATGATTCCTCCAAAAAGTAGTATGTCACGGGGAGTTCCTTAATTTATTTTGGAATTTTATTGATTTTTGTTGCTATCACTTTTAGGCATTTTGAATGTAAATCGTATGCTACAAACAAATAAGAAGTTTCTTTAAAAAAAAAAAGCCTGGATTATGAGAAGACGGGGGCATTATTTTTTTAGCGATAGACCTGCAAGATGTGTAAGGATTGATACCACAAATCGTGTAGACCGTATTGTTGGTGTAGTGATCGGAAGCGAGCATGAGGTCCTGGGTTAGATTCCCGGGTCGGGCAAAGTGTTGTTGAGTTTTCCCACCAGGAAATTCTCAGTAGCAGCTACAACGCCCGAATTTGTGCTCGGTTGATGTCAATTGGCTGGCCTCCTATTTCATTGGGCTTAAACATAACTGGCAAGATGTGGGTGTACTATTACGTACACCTCTGCCTAAACCCTTCGGCAATTACGGGCGAGATGTTTTGTTAGTTCAATATCCCGCCTAAGATCGAGCTTCACTCATGTGGCTACCGAATGAAAACAATATTTTTAAGACTTACATGAACAAATTGAAAATGGGTTGCCTGGTAAAATTAAGTAAAGGCTACCTTTTATTAAAATTAACGGAACCAATGTGTTTTCCAAACTAAACGAAAAAAAAAAATCAAAATTGAATGAAACTACAAAGCACAAGTGCCAAGAATATGTTGGATTGTCTATCTTTCTGTCCCTAGAGTTGTAAGGTAGATGAGATGATACTATAAGTTTATACGCTCATCTGTTTTCTTATTAAAATATGCATTAAAAAACAGATAATTTACATCTACTAAATAAAAGACTATAACAAACATGATGGTATATCGTTGTCTAAGTAAAATCAGTGAAGCTTCGCTCACGGTAGTCGCAATTTTAAATAGTCTTGATGTATGCAACAGGTAACCCATTCATTCTAATTATGTTTTTTTTTAAATGTAGGTTTATTAATAATATTGTTGACTCGGTAAACAGATGGAGCCGTATTAGGCATTTATTCAGTAGATAGGCTTTATTGACAATTGTGGATAATCACAGTGAAGAGGAATTTGTATCCATAAAAGTAACTGTTTCACTCGCGGGACTGCACTTGCGTGTGAACTTCGGACATAAATCTGGTGTATAGACGAAGGTCTTGCTTCGACAATATTTGTTACATCAAGCTGTGTCTACTCATTATTTTTTTTTACCCGTTCATCAGAGTCTTTAGAAAAGTACACGCTTCGGTAATCGTGGTCTACCTTTGGAAATACGAGATCTAATATTATTACCCTGTTCTTCTTCTTCTTTCGTATCGATGATGCTTTTTATCAAATTATTAAAAACCAGGTGGATACGTTAATCGCGGCGTCAGTAGCGATTTTGACAGTAAGTCCTCTTAAACGTATAGGGATACTTTGGACACTCCAGCAAGTCGGCCATGGTCTGGTCCGGAGCCGCGTATGCACATTCTGCTGCTGCAACCATGGAAGAACATTTTGTGTATTATGTATCATCATGGTTAGAAAATTACAGATTTACGAGTAAAATCTCTTCAAAACTTTTGTCCAGCAAGTCAGCCATGGTCTGGTCGGGAGCCGCGTATGCACATTCAGCTGCTGCAACCATGGAAGTACATTTTGTCTACTATGTATGACCATGGTTAGAAAATTACAGATTTACGAGTAAAATCTTTTCAAAACTTTTGAGTAACACAAATAAGACGAAGTGTGACCAAAGTGGAGAGACTTCATAAGTGCGCAATGAAACATGAAGATTACCGAAGCGTATAGTGTTTCTGGTTCCATTACTAAATACATTAACTTCAAGCGTTTACAGTATTTTTCAGTAACGCGGTTTGAAAGAATTTTTAAACTTTTTAAGGATACTCAGCGTTGGGACTTAAGTTAGATCTTGAATTGCATTTATTTGCTTTGTTCATAAACTTTTTAGCGTATCGATGGCAATCTAAATTAACTCCTCTTAATTTAAACTAAAACCAGTCAGTTTATTAGTAATATTATTTTGTAGCGGATATTAGGAATATACCACGACTTCACGTTCCCATGTATTGTTCCCTGATAGTGCCAAAAGAAAACGCGGTCACGTGAGTGAACCCGAAGGAAAGCAACTCTGTTTGTTTGTAACCTTTTCACGACAAAACGGCTGATTGGATCGTAATGAAATTTAGCAAGGAGGTAGATTATGTAGCTGCACTATAAAGAGTACAGTACAGCACAGCAACATGGAAAAAAAAGCATGCGCCATCTATGACTCAGATGATGAACTAAACATCGAAATACATCTAAAATCCTACATCGTGTTAGTAAAGTTATCCGCGACTTAAAACTATATTGAAGAACCCGACAAAAACTAATCGGGTAGTAGCCGACCAGACCTAACACCCGTCCAGTCGTAGGATCCTCCCTGTGTTATGGGGGATGAAGAACTTAACACTCTCTACTCCATACCACCAAAATTATATCCTGGGGGCTAAGGCTATCTTTTTTTTCTCACAGACACACTTGAATGTCCACGCGAACGAAGTCGCGGGCAACAGCTAGTTAGAGATAATTTAAATTATTCTTTTTTACACGACTGCCAAGGAAGCGTTATGTTTTTCGCGGGTATTTTGTGAATTTCGGGATTTCGACGATTAAAGTATCATTAGATTCGTCTCAAAAACCCAAGTGTCCTTACACAGGTGTTTAAAAAAAAACGGAATAGCGGATTTTTGGCGCTAAATTGTATGGCGTTAATATTATTTTTTTCAACCAAACTTATCAAGTTGGCTATCAACATGAAGGAAATTACAAAAATATGTACAGGGGATAAGGGACAGCCCTCCACAAACTTACATTCAGTCCCTTATTTTGAATCATAATCCACCGGAATTTATCTCAGGTAATTTTTTAAAAAAAATTTTTTTTTCAGTTACTGGTCCTTTATTTCAATGTAAAATTACATTCCCTGTACGCAGCACTCCATTTATGTAAATTATACGGCTAAAATCAATCAATCAATCAAAGCTGTTAGGTACAGTGTTAAGGTCTAAGGAAATAAGTGGACTGTATGACTCTGATGGTAAAAAACTGAATTTATTAACAAGAATGTTTATGTACAATGCGCGGTGGCCCATGGAAAAGTGTCGAATTTGTAGCGCGTGTGCGCGACGTAAGCCGTCCTCGCGCCACCCGTCGCCCACGCCGTCTTGCTCAGCGCCTCACACGCGCGGCGTGCAGCGCCGATTACGTGTGGAGGTGAGTGGAGGTACGATTCTCGACATATCCCGCCCACGTTGAGATGACTGTTGAGGAAGTTAAATAATGTCTTGAGCTGGAAGATGGCAAATGTTAGGGCCTTATCATACTAGCGGATTGCGAACGTCCTCAAAGCGGAGCGGGCGCGCAACGAATTCGTTACAGACACACAACGAGCACGCCGCGCTTGCGCAGCGAGTTCGTTGCGGACGCGCAACGGGATCGCCGCGAACAGCAAAGTGGACGCCATTTTGTACTGCTACAAATTTGCTACAAACACGCGACGAAAACGTAACGTATTTGCCGCGCGTCCGCGACGTCGTCGCTGCGCAGCCGCGGCGTGTTCGCGATGCATGCGCTGCGCGTCCGTTCCGCCCCGCAGCCGCTTCCAAACCGCTAGTATGATAAGGCCCTTATTGTCCGCTCTCCGAATGTTGCCCTCCTCGTCTTCACTTCAGCAACACGATTGATCCCGTCAACACCAGGATAAACGCTAATGATTCTTCCTAATGGCCATAATAATGGTGGAAGAGTTTTGTCCTTTACGAGTATAAGGACTAAGTCGTTAGGCTTGAGCTCATTGTTTGAGGACGTCAACCACTTGGTTCTCTGTTGCAGAGTTGAGATATATTCGTCTCGGAATCGGGCCCAGAAATGTTGCCGGATACATTCAATTCTCTTATAGCGCTCCGTACAACTAATATCCTTTTCTAATATCTGTGGATGTGGAATTGACGTGAGTGGTTGTCCTATTAAGAAATAAGAAGGGGTGAGTGCGGCTAAGTCGAAGGGATTAGTAGACAGGACAGTAAGTGGGCGAGAGTTTATAATAGCCTCTATTTGAGCCAAACATGTGGCCATCTCCTCATACGTAAAATGAAGTACTTGTAATAGACGTCGAAGGTGATGCTTCGTCGAACGGACAGCTGCCTCTGCAATTCCATTAAAATGAGGACTAATGGATGAGTAATTCAGTAATTGGATGTGTTACCGTCCAAACCCGATTTCAGGCCAAACTAGTTTGTCCTAGGCCAAACCGGTTTACTGGCTTATCGTGTCTAAACGAAAGAAACCAATTACAATGCGCTCATCTTGGAAGTGGCGCTCGCCGGCCGCTGCCGCGGCGCCGCTCGCTACGCTCACTCGGCTCGCGCGTGGTTGGTCACCAACCTAACCTAACTTAACCTAACCCATTTAGTCGGGGTAAACCAGTAAACCAGTTTGGCCTAGGACAAACTAGTTTGGCCTGAAATCGGGTTTGGCCGGTAACAAATGCACCAACAAAGTTCGTCCCATTATCACACGAGATACTTTGTGGCTTCCCCCGGCGAGCAATGAACCTGTTTAGCGCGGCTAAGAAAGCCTCTTTGGTAAGTTCTGTAACAAGCTCCAAATGAATAGCTTTAACTGACACACACACACAAAAGTACACAGGTACGACTTCAAGAGACTGCTCGACCCTTACGATCTGCTATCAGCACTGGCATAGTCCACACAACAGAGTAGAAAGAGAAATTCTAAATTCGTTCTATTAGAAGGAAGTTGGCCCATTCTGGGTTGAATAGTCTGAGCCTTATATTTAAAACATTTTAAACATTTGTTTACTGTTAATTTTGATAAATTTCGACCTTTTAGTGGCCAATATGTTTGACGTATATTAGACAATAATAATTGCGGTCCTGCATGTAATAACTCTAGATGGTACATACGAAAGAATAATGTTGTTACATGATGTTTGCTACAAATGGGTATGGGATGCTTAACATCATAGCAATACGGCGAGTTGTCCAATCTGCCACCCACGCATTAATTGAGCAACTGCTTCTTAGAAAAATGACGAGTCGTATGTATGATCTGAGGAGCCACATATATAATGTGTGGTAACTTTTTAATTTGAATACAACCGAGCTCAGATTTTGTCTACTAACTACTCTCAAATGCTACAAAATCATACCCAATGATGATAAATATAGGTAAATCCATGTTGTTCGAAGTTCCAACGTGGCTCCTCAATCCGAACATTTAGATTGAGGAGCCACCTTTATGTTCATACAACTTTTGAAGTATTATACTACAAAATCGAGGATCGATCCTACAAATTTTTGAAACTTAACTTAACTTACTTAACTTTACTAAATAAGTAAGTTAATTTCATTATAAATACGAAAAGTGGCTCTTCAATCCTTACGTACATGATTAGTTTGATTTTCGTCTATGAAAGGTGACAAACTTAGCAATCGATTATTGCTTGGTAAAGCCTTACCAGCCTTTAAGACAACAGACTCAGTGGGAGCGAAAAGAACGAACGATTTATAAAATTTGTCTACTCCCTGCTATAACATGAAAGAAACAACTAGCAATATAAACTGTATAGCGCTATCTCTTTCACAAATATTATTCGGTCCGAATCGTATTTTGAAGTCATAGTCTTGAAGCAAAATATATCTTTAATTAACATTAAACATATTATTTCGTATCAAAATTTAATTTGTAAGGATAGTTTTCATAAAAAGTTATAAAACCTATCAAAATCTTTGAGCAACTCTCTTCAGAAAGTAAGTAGCACCTAAGTTTCAAAGGAGGTTGTAGCCTCAATGATAACATGATAGGAATCGGAATAGAGTTTTTATAACCGGCTGGTATCATTCTTTTTCTGTAAAGTGGCATCCATGTCAGTGCATTACATCAATTTATGTCATTTACACTTGTCAGATGCTTGTCAGTGGTTATCAACAAAAATCAATTATCTGTTTGTCTAAATCGTAAACTAAAACTGATTCTGTTATTTTATATAATGGACTTCAATATGCGACTTCCTACCGTTCCATATGAAGATGCGGTCTTATGCAAAATTTGTATCGGTTATCCATAGTTCCTTGTGAAGTTGGCTTGAAATAAAAACCTTAACGTGAACGTTGTCTACTACGAACGTCTATGTTCCATTATGAGGAAAAGAGCAACCAATGGGATGTGTATTATTAAAGCTGCATCGATGCGTTTTAGAAACCACTCTTTGGAGGAAGTATGGAGGTTGTTGAAATAATCCCAGGAAATTCGATTATGGACTAGTCTTTGAGTCGTTCATTATTTCAAACTGTATAATAAAGAAATAGTTTTATTTAAACTTTTAATAGGGACCTACTTGTAGGTCTAGTAGAATGGATGACTGTGTGTAAGAAATTGTGGATGGTTTGATGATGACAATAATTAATGTTCAAATGATGTAAGGGCGACCGCTAAAACTCGCGCGAGCACAGGATTGGGAGCTCGCTCGCGTGTCAGTACCAGTAAGTATTGAAAAATTGTATGTGCAGCGCCAAAACCCGTGGTCGCCGATTGCTTGTGGTCGGTTTTCTTAGGATATTTTGACAGCGAGCACTCGCGCGAGTTTTAATAGCGGAAGCAACGCCCCAAATTGTATAATTATATTGATTCTCAGTGGCACTGGTTATAATCTTTAACAACAATACAATTCAGCCACACCCATTATTGTTAAGGAGGTGCTAATGGTGTAATTCGTTTTCAATGTTATTCAGCAACATCATGTAAAAGCACACCAACAATAACACATGTATATTGGTAAAAGTTTATTGATTCTCCAGCAATACAAGTTATAGGTGATATAAAAGAAAACGCAAAGCCTTTCGGAAATTAAGGCTTTATTCTACTTAAAGAAATTAGCTCAAATATATGAAACTAGACTAAAGACACATTGACAATATTATGGTATTACCATAGATATAAATCTACGTCATTCTTCCCAGCAGGGTTTTTTATATCCCACAAACATAGTCTCTCAAGTAGCCCGGCGGTTTCCGAGACCTACTTGAGTGGCGCCTCTCGTCTATGTTAGGTTCTTCCCGGGCCACCTCTTGTTGGCTTTGAGCAACCTCAGATTCTTGAGGAGTCTCAGACTCTCGCTGAGTAGCTTCTATGCCTGTAGGTGCTTCATCACAGACTCCTGCTTCGTCATTAGGTAAAGGAGCTAATTGATTATTTGAAACGGTAGATTCCCTACCGTCAAAATATCTTATAAATGAATATGCAGGATTAGCTTGTAAAAGCTCGACCTCTTCTACAAGAGGGTCATATTTTGACTGTCGAACATTCTTTCTCAAGAGGACGGTACTAGAGGTTGAAAGCCATGATGGGATTGATTGGCCATTCATTGACCGCCGTGGGTAGTAGAATAACCGTTCATGAGGAGTGGTGTTCGTGGATGTACACAACAATGACCGAATTGCATGGAGTGACTCATGAAGGACCTTCTCCCAGTGAGCTACATCCAAGTTTTTTGATTTAAGAAAAAGTTGTACAGTCCTCCATAAAGTGCCATACCTGTCCGTTTCCTTGCGGGTTGTAGGGAGTAGTCCGGCTGGAAGCAATTCCCAGAGACAGCAAGAATTGTTGGACACGTTCTGACATAAACGCAGATCCTCGATCAGAATGAATAAAAAGTGGGGTTCCAAACATAAAGAAAAGATCCCTAAGGCTGTTTATTACAGACTCTGCTGACACGTCTGGTAGGCAAACGGAAATCTTGAATATTCATCAATTATAGTTAGTATATATTTATTCTTCGTGTTTGACGGTATTGGTCCCTTAAAATCAATGCTCAGACGTTCAAAGGGGGCCGTTGCTTTTATAAGACTTCCTTGGTTTTTATTAAATCGTGGCTTAATTTCAGCACATATTTTACATGATGACGTTACAGCTTTAATATCATTGACGGAATACGGCAAATTTTTGGTTCTAACCCAGTGTGTCATTCTCGTGATACCGGGATGTCCAAGAGCGTTGTGCAGATTAGCTAAATTATTTGTATTCATGTGAGCACAAACACGAGATAGAGCGTCCGCCGCCAAATTGAGTTTTCCGGGCCTGTATACGACGTCATATTTAAAACAAGAAAGTTCGAGTCTCCATCTTTCTATTTTTTCATTTTTTATTTTACTTGTGTGATGAGAGAGCATAAAAGCAACAGACTGTTGATCAGTTATTAAGATGAAATGCTTTCCAGAAAGTAGATGTCGCCATTTACGGAGCGCTTCTACGATGGCGCAAGCTTCTTTTTCAATTGATGAATGACGTCTTTCGGGTGCAGATAATGAACGTGAAAAATAGGCTACAGGTCGTTCATTTTGTGATAAAATAGCCCCGATTGCAAATTCCGAGGCGTCTGTTTCGACCGTAAATGTAGCATTATAATCGATCGTGTTAAGACTTGACTCTGCTAATTCAGTTTTAAGAGCGTTAAAATGAAAAATCGTTTCCTTAGTTAGTGGAAACCTGGTTACGTCAATCAAAGGCCTTATTTTATGTGAGAAATTCTTAACCCATGGACTATAGTGAGCAAATAACCCCAAAACCTTTTTGAGGGACTTGGCATCTTTTGGAACAGGTAAATCTAATAAAGGTTGAACCCTTGTTTTATCTGGTCTGATAGTCTGGTCGCTTATTGTGTGGCCTAAGAGATTAATAGTCTCTGCGCAGAAAGTACATTTATCCTTATTTAAGGTAAGTTTATATTTCTCAGCCGCCTGTAAGAAATCACGCAGGTTTCTATCGTGTTCTTCTTTTATTCCTCCACAAACAGTGACGTCATCAAGGTACGCGTAAGTTCCTTTTAAATTTTCGTTTTCAATAATAAATTCTAAAGTACGCTGAAACGCAGCTACCCCGTTAGTGACGCCAAATGGAATACGCGTGAATTCGTATAGCTTACCACAAGCTTCAAAAGCGGTGTACTTTTGTTCTTTTTTTAATATAGGCACCTGGTGGTACGCACTTTTTAGATCGATTTGACTAAAGTATTTATATTTTGATACCTTCGAAATGATAAATTCAATTTTAGGTAATGGATAAGCATCGAGCTCAGTAAATCTATTGATCGTCCTCGAATAATCGATTACTAGGCGTTTTCGATGATGGCCCCCTCCTGCGACTAAAGTTTGAGCCCTCCATGGCGAAGTACTAGGTTTGATAACACCATCCTCTAGTAGCTTTGTTATTTCTTGTTTAACAAAAGATTCATCTTCCTCATTATATCTTCGAGATTTAACTGCAATGGGTTTTATAAAGGGTGAAAGATTTGTAAATATCGAAGCAGGGGGCACAGCAGCTTCCATGACGTTACATATTATGTTTAAAGGTTCGTCTTTACCACCAAAATTTAGGACAACTGATGAATGTGTTTTCAAAATATCGTGACCGATGATAATATCAGCGCATAAATTGTTTACGATCAACAAAGTCTTCTGTTTGTAGACGTGTTTATTGACTTTTATAGTTGCAACGCACGAACCTTCTACAATAGAAGTATAACTCAGCGATGCTAAGGTGACCGTCTGGTTGCAATGATTTTTCTTTAGACCCAATGTCTCTGCTAAGCTTTTATCAATAAAGCTCACTGAGCTGCCAGTATCCACGAGAGCGTCTGCAGTGTAGTTATTAATTAAAACAGGGACAGTGGCCTTTTGAAGGCTTCCCGGAGAGGCTGCGATTATGCTTGCAGTGCTTAATGATGTCTCTTCAGAAATCGCATTTGCCGTCGAACCACCAACGCTACTGCTACGACATACGTTAGCAAAGTGACCCTTTCTTGAGCAAAGTTGACAGGTCGCATGGAATGCAGGGCATTTTATCCGTTGATGGACGTTCCCGCCACAAAAGAAGCAACGTCGTTTCTTTTGTCCAGAAAAACGGGGAATAGAAGCAGATAATTGATTTTGGATCTCTTTTTGTTGTTCTACTTGTGGTTCACTGATATTAATACTCCTTTGAGAAGTGATTGCATTCAGCAATGAGTTTGTGTTTGGAGTTGAAAAAGATAAGGAACTCTTTTCAGCGCTCTCAAGCGTCAATGTTTGATTTATAGCTTCATCGAATGTCAATGTCATATTCTCCAAAAGTCTTTGGCGGATTTTTTGAGAACATAAACCCGATATGAATGCGTTACACATGAATTCGTTTTGATATTCTTCAGCGGACACGGCACGAAAATCACAGTCTTGGGCTAGCAGCTTTAAAACACGAATGTAATCGGATATAGATTCATCTGTTTTTTGAAGTCTAGTAGATAGAATATGACGGGCTAAGATACGGTTTTTCTGTTTTTCATAGGTTTCCGTTAATGTCTTAATAGCCTGTTCATAATCTGTACAATGTTTTATTAATGCGTAAACTGTTGGCGTTAAGTAATTTACTAGTAGCTTTAGTTTCAACTCTGGAGAAGAATCTGGTACCTCTTCGGAAATAAAATTTTTAAACGTATTATACCAGTGACTCCAATGGAGCTCTGCGCCAGATTCACTCGGATCAGCATCAAACTTATCTGGATTTAAATATTTCGTTGGACGAACAGCCATTGTAAATTTTGAGTCTTGATTCTTTTCCAGTACGTCAGATGTTTTTTTCTTGTTAGACATCAGCGAAAATAACTGTTATTGAATAGCGTTTACATTACATTATTTTTAAGTAGAATAAATTGATATAAAAGAAAACGCAAAGCCTTTCGGAAATTAAGGCTTTATTCTACTTAAAGAAATTAGCTCAAATATATGAAACTAGACTAAAGACACATTGACAATATTATGGTATTACCATAGATATAAATCTACGTCAATAGGTAATCTATAGCAACAGTACAATTTACACAACATTGTTAAGGACGTCGATAAAAATGGTTATTCGGTTTCAGTTTATCACACACAATGTTATTAGGCATAGTTAAGATGAGCTCTTTTCCTCCTTTGCGCTCTTCTTTGAATATCCATCCATTGCGTACATTACGTCTTATTTTATGGAAGGCCATATTCACTTTATAAGCCTCAGTGACGCTACTTTTGCGTACCATTGCCATCTGCGTTATCACTTCCAAAAACGTGCATTCGCCATCTAAAATCAGACAAAAAATTCATTACCCATACTTAACACCCACATACTAAAACTGGTGACCTGGCGAACGTGGCTGAAAGCGAGAACCACTAGACTGTTCGATGTGGCGACGCTTAGGGGAGGCCTACGTCTGGTTATAGTCGTCTTCTGCTGATGTTATGATGATGATGATGATGCACTCAAATCGCCGGCATTACAATGCAAATGCAGTCGAATAGTTTACGGTAACATAACACCACGCCTGTACCCCCCGCAGGATTGAGCAGTAGTGTTTAGTACAACCCTCACATGTAAATAAATACGTTTGTCTTACCTTATATGACACGGCAAGAGAGTTTTTAATTATAATTTGCAGAACAATAATATATCCGTGGTGCCGGTGCCACTTTTTTAGACTGTCAAACATTCCTGCTATTTGACGTAAAAACATTCCTGCTGGTTGTCAAAAGGCACGTCGTGGTACCAATTGAATGAAGTACAATTGTTCCTGATAAATAAATAATTAAAAAGATATTAATGTGACCTAAACTGTTAATAGACCTAATATTTAAGGAGTATCTGTTCATACACGAAATCTCATAAGGGGTCATTGTACTCATCATTATGAACAACTTTTACTATGGGACAATGACCCCTTAAGAGATTTCGTGTATGAATAGATAGACCTTATATACACCTAAAAATAATATTAAATAAAGATTTAACGATGTACTACGGTTTTTTCTTTCTTCATTTCCCGTGCTTCATATGCTTTTGTAGTGCAGGTGGCCTACCATGACGTCTTACGGCAGGAGTAATTCCAGTGTGGGAAAGAGATGGCGCTAGACGATCTGTGTAGCTCTATTTCTTTCACACACTGGAATTCCTGCTGCAATTAATAATTTCTTAATGTCGATCTTATATCCCAATATATGTCGATTCCGAGTCTACAGAATTGGGTTGGGTGACCCATAATTGTAAACGCCTGCAAGAGATGATTATGACACTAGTAAAAAAAACTGTTGCCATTCCAAATTATTAGGCACTTCTTCGTACAAATTTTTATAAAGCTATATTTTTTGACCTACTGAATTTAAGAAGCTCAAACTTAAATTCGTGAATGAAGCATTTAGTAAGCAATAATTGATACAACAAACTTTTAGAAATTCTGCGTCCTTCATGCTGAACACGGAGGCCACCATCCATCCTGAAGTCAGAATGGCTGGTCAAAAAATATTCACATTTCTCCAAATGTCTCATATGTAGCAATTATTGAAGAAATGAAGCAAATATAAGCAATTAGATAGCAAATTTTGACTATACTTTCAGAGCCGCTTGCCATAGGCAACCAGCCAATCTGACGCTAACTAATTTTTTGCATGAAATAAAATCTTATACTTCTAAGTATTGTATTATAAAGGGTGTGTTGCAGACAACGAGCTAGAAGAATGTATATGTAGTAGTAATGTAATGTATAGATGATAATTAGTACCTAAGGTTTAATAAAACGATCAGTCAGGCTCGCAAGAGGCGAGAAAACCCTAGGGAATCAATTACAATGTACCTACTCATATAAAAACATTGCATCATAGTATTACGCAAAGCGCAGGTGTCAGGTGCGATACGCAAAGCGCAGGTGTCAGGTGCAAAGCGCAGGTGTCAGGTGCAATGCACAGGTGTCAGGTGCGATACGCAAAGCGCAGGTGTCAGGTGCAATGCGCAGGTGTCAGGTGGCAGGTGTTTGGACGTCGGGAACTGATGTAATCATTGTGCAATAATTTTTCTATAAAAGGCCGAGGTAAAAATGCTTCGACACAGTTCACTTTGCGCGCAGCTAAGAGCAAGTCATGCCCTAATATTATCTTATGTATCTTTTATGTGTTTCTTATGTGTTGTCTTAAGTACTGTAAATATTGTGTGTTATGTGTCCCGTTCTATTTTAAGTCAGTGTAATTAGTGTCTAATCGTGTAATGAAAAGTAAATAGTGTTAAATCGTCGTCCGTGTTTCATTTAAGTAAATAACTGAGCTATCGAAGCTACGGAAATAAATTCTAATACAGTCCAACCATAACATTTGGTCCTTTCGAGCCGGATAAGCAAGAGAAGCAACCATAACATTTGGTCCTTACAAGCTCGATAAGGAATTGGTCCAATCGATCCAGAATATTGGCCCTTTGCACCGGATAAGAAGTCATAAGTATATAAACGTATTTAGTGCAAATAAAGTGTTGTGAACGGGCACATAAAATTGTAAGTACTGAACAATATAACTTAAAGTGTATCGCGAGTGTTTGAACAATAATTGTGCCGCGATAAGACAATCAGTGCGTCTATAATTACGACTGTAAAACGCGTAAAGAGGGCTAGTAGATCTGTTGCGTGTAAAGTGATTGTCAAATGTGTCATAGCTAACTACATACGTGTTATATACCGTTATATGGTTGTTTCGTATATAAGTCGATTACGAACAACGTCGTTAGCTAGTGCCGTGTTAAATAAAGTCTGTTCGAGTCGCGGTAAATAATATAAACGTCGCGTAAATAAATATCAATTACGAACAACGTCGTTAGT
Source organism: Eugnorisma glareosa (assembly GCA_947578425.1). Lineage (NCBI taxonomy): Eukaryota > Metazoa > Arthropoda > Insecta > Lepidoptera > Noctuidae > Eugnorisma > Eugnorisma glareosa. The sequence continues at coordinate 4,631,209 of OX387981.1, forward strand.
TAGCGTCGCGTAAATAAATAGTGCACGCCGTGTCGTCGTATAGTAAGTGCCGTCGCGGTATATAAAGGACAAGTCGAGTATATAGTGACGTCATAGTAAGTGCGCGGTTAAATATACGTGGAACGTCGTAGTAAACGAGTCTGGTCGAGTCTGCTACTGGCTATCGAGCTGTAGTACGCCGTGTTCCCCGCTTCAAGTCCAAGTGCAGTATGGTGGTCACCCGCAGTCAGGGTGACGCTGCAGAGATGGAGGACCAGAGGCGGCGCGCCCTAGAGATGAGGGCTGAGGAGCAACGGGATGCAGTTCTCCGCCGGGAAGCGGAACGGATTCAAAGGGAGAGACTACGGAGGATTTCACTGGAGCCGCCCGCCTCACCAGCTGTAACGGGTGAGCAAAGTGCTGTGACATCGCGACTTAATACCGCGCCCCTTACGACGGCCGACCTGACCGAAGCAGGGCCGTCATCAGCACTACTTCTCAGTGAAGATCATAAACATAGGACGAGGTCACCCGCCCGGTCACAAAGGTCACAGAGGTCAACGAACAGCATTACAACGCGGTTAAGGCTGGCCGAGCTGGAGGCTGCAGAGAAGCTAGCAACCATCCAAAAGAAGAGTCTAGACCTGGAAGCGGACCTGGTCAAGAGAAGGCTAGCCGCAGAAGTATCTGTAATACAGGATGATCAGGAGAGCCTGCGTGATGATAACCTCATCGCCCAGGAGGAGAGCCACCACAATAGAGTGGATGAATGGCTTCAAACGAATCCCCTCAGATCACGGGGGGAGGGGGACGCTGCGCCCCCACGAGAGGAGAGGCAGATTAAATTCGACACGCCACGGGGTAGGTCGCCGACGCCAACGAAGCACAGGAATAGCATCGACAATTTGGCAGCGACTCTGGAAAGGATGGCACGGCCCCGACTACGGCATACAGACTTACCTGCTTTCTCCGGTGCTGTCAACGAGTGGCTGCCTTTCAAGGCGGCCGTAAAGGATACCACGAACATGTATAGTATATCGGCAGCAGAGAACATACAGCGGCTTAGGAGTTGCCTAAAAGGAGAGGCAAGGGAGGCAGTGTCTGCCCTCCTACATACAGCAACCGACCCCGATGTCATAATGAAGACATTAGAGCAGTGCTTTGGACGACCGGAAGTCCTCATCGACCGCGCCATCGAGGAACTCAAGAAGATGCAGAAGCCCACGGCATCAGCTGCTGACTTAAATAATTTTGCGATAAAGGTACAAAATACGGTCAGTGTCATAAAATCGGTCGACCGCCGGGGATATCTCTACAATCCGCTCTTGACACGCGAAATATTGGAGAAACTGAGTCCGCACATACGATCAAGATGGTGCGACTACGCCTGTGACAACGACGACACGACGGAGCCGGAGATAGTGATGCTGTCTCGCTTTCTGATGCGGGAAGCGGATAGAGCGCTGCGGTACACATACGCCCCGCCTGCCAGCATCGCGCCCGCAGCACAGAAGAAGGAGACCAGGCAGCCCGTGACCTCCAAAAAGAAGGTCAGCCCCGTCTACACAGCCGTCGAGAACACAGAGGAAAAAGGTCAGTGTCCGAACTGTAAGCGTGACCATGTTCTAACCAAGTGTCCTAAATATAAGGAAATGAGTGTCGACCAGCGGTGGGAATACGTCAAGGCAAATGGCATATGTTTTCGGTGTGCTGAAAAGAAGCACAGGCGCTTCAGCTGTAAGGCCAAAGTATGTGGCATTAATCAGTGCCGCCGACCTCATCATGCCTCCCTGCATCAAGAGAAGGGAGGAACCAAGGAGGAAGCGACGACTGCGAAGGCTGCTGCAGAACCCGCCAAGGAAGAGTCAGTACTGTCGGTAGCAACCAAGTCTGCCGCCGGCCCCAAGAAGGTACTGTTGAAAATGTGCCCCGTCATAGTCACCGGGTCACGGGGGGAGGTGAAGACGTACGCTCTGTTTGACGAAGGAGCGACCATCACCCTCATTGATGAAGACTTAGCGGCAAGCATCGGGGCAGAAGGGACATCACGTCCGCTTCATATACGCGGCGTGAACATGTCCTCCGAAGAGCGGGACAGCAAAGCAGTACGGGTGCAAGTTAGGGGCATCCGAGGGGACGGCCGGTCGCACGAGCTTCGGGCAAGGACCATAAAGGACCTGAAGCTGCATCAACAGTCCATTCCGGACACTTTACTGGAACACAAGCACCTGCGAGACTTGCCAAAGGAAGAAGTATGTTATGAGCAAGCTCGCCCGGGACTCCTGGTAGGTACGGACCACTGGGAGTGCATAGTGACCAGAGAGCTTCGAGTCGGCGGCCCCAATCAGCCAGCGGCTTCCAACACGAAGCTAGGATGGGTGGTGCACGGAACAGCACCACGAAACGTCATCACCGAAGAAGATGACGTGCTGCACGTCGTTGAGACCGAGAAAAAGAAGGACGAAAAACTCCATGATTTAGTCGAAGCGCACTTCAAGATCGAAGCCCTGGGCGTCGCCAAGAAACCCCGCGTGTACGAAGCGGACCAGAGGGCGACCAGCATAGTCCAGCGGACCATCAGGAAGATAGATGGTGGCTACGAGGTAGGACTGCCGTGGCGAACGGACCACGTGGTCATGCCACCAAGCTATGGAGCAGCGCTTAGAAGACTTAGGAAAATAGAAGAGAAGATGGACGCGTCACCGGACTTCGCCGTGCAGTACATTAACCAGGTCAACAACCTGTTAGAAAAAGGATACGCGGTGCCATGCGACGGAACGGAAAAGGAGAGTGACGTCTGCTGGTACCTGCCCCATTTCGCCGTGCAGAACCCGAACAAGCCAGGAAAACATCGACTGGTTTTCGACGCAGCGGCAACAAGCCATGGAAGATGCCTCAACAATGAACTACTGGAAGGTCCAGACCTGCTGCTGTCCCTACCGGGGATCGTGTTCCGGTTCAGAGAGCGGGCGGTAGCGGTCACCGCGGACATACAAGAAATGTTCCTGCGGGTAAGCATACGACAGGAGGACCAGCCAGCGCAGCAGTTCCTGTGGAGGGGAGAAGACCGAACATCGCCCCCGCGCCACTACAAGATGAAGAGTATGATCTTCGGTGCAGCAAGTTCGCCGTACATGGCTCACTACGTCCGCAACCACAACGCGGAGCTTCACGGCCAGGAGTATCCTAGGGCCTTAGAGGCCATCACGAAGAGTCACTACATGGATGACTTGGTAGCAAGCTACAGCGATCCAGAGGAGGCGTGGAAGACAGTGGAAGAAACCAGGAAGGTGCACGCGGCCGCCGGCTTCACGCTGCGAGGTTGGAGCTCCAGCGACGCGACGGTCCTACGCGACGTGCCCCAGACACTCCACGCCACCGCTCCGACACAGCTGGGAGGAGAGCAGCCTGAGAGCAAGATACTCGGGCTGTTCTGGAACGCGGAACGGGATGAACTTGGATTCAACACATCAATGAACCGAGTTCCAACAGAAGTACGAGAACGAGTACGTGCGCCCACAAAGAGGGAAGCGCTCAGTGCTGTGATGTCAATATACGACCCTCTGGGGCTGCTGAGTCACTTCACCGTACGAGCGAAGATAGTGCTTCAAAGCCTGTGGCGCCTGCAAACGACATGGGACGCGCCTATCCCGGACGAAGAGAACGAGCTCTTCGCGGCCTGGTTGAGTCAACTGCCAGAGGTGAGTGCACTTCGGTTACCCAGGTGCTACACTACGGGGAAGACACGACGCGTCGAGCTGCATGTGCTATGCGATGCCAGTGAACAAGCGTATGCGGCGGTGGCCTACTGGAGAACGACGGATGATGACGGAAGCATCAACGTCGTGCTGGTCGCCGCCAAGGCGAAGGTGGCGCCGCGACGAGCTCAGACGATACCACGTCTGGAGCTGCAGGCCGCGGTCATGGGAGCCCGACTCGCCGACACTATCAAGAAAGAGCATCGCATCGAGGTCGACAGGACGACCTACTGGACAGACTCATCCACCGTGGTGCACTGGATCCACCACGACATGAAAAGGTACACGCCGTTCGTCGCGCACCGACTGGGGGAGATCGCCGAGTTCACCAGTAAAGAAGAATGGCGTTGGGTGCCTACGGAGCATAACGTAGCGGACGACGCCACCAGACTCACTGACGCGCCGATCAGCGTGTCCGACCGCTGGTTCCGCGGGCCGGGCTTCTTACACCTGCCGGAGGAGCGCTGGCCTGGGAGACCGGCATTGGAAGAATCGGAAGAAGAGGTCCTGCACATCGCGCCGGGCCCTGAAAGAGACAGCTGGCTGCCCGATCCTGCCCGCTTCTCAAAATACGAGACGCTGGTGCGCGCTGCAGCGCGCGTGCTCGCATTCATAGACGCATGTCGACGCGTCACGCCGCGCCTAGAACATCGGCACATAGAGCGTGCCGAGAAAGAGCTCCTGCAGAAAGCACAGCAGGACAGCTTCGCGGATGAGATAAACAAGATCCGGTCTGCTCGCCCCCTTACCAAAGCGAGCCGACTATACAGACTGGATCCAATATTAGAGGACGGCCTGTTGCGCGTGCGAGGACGTATTGATGCCTCAAACGCGCCTGTAGAGGCAAAACGACCAATCATTCTTGATGGTCGCCACCAGGTAAGTAGACTGATCGTAATGCGAGAGCATTGCGCCGCTGGACATACCAACAGGGAACGAGTCACGAACGACCTGCGGCAGCGCTACTGGATCGTCCACCTGCGGCCGACGGTGCGGGCCATCGAGAGAGCCTGCGCGTACTGCAAGAAGCTGCGGGGAACACCACAGCCGCCGGCCACGGGCGACCTGCCGCGCGCTCGCCTGGACCCGTTCCACCGTCCGTTCACCAACTGCGGGGTGGACTACTTCGGGCCCATGATGGTAAAAGTGGGCCGCCGCCGAGAGAAGAGGTGGGGCGCCCTGTTTACCTGTCTCACCTCCCGCGCCGTGCATCTGGAGCTCGTCGCATCGCTCTGCACGGACTCAGCCATCATGGCGCTGAGACGAATGGCTGCGCGCCGGGGATGGCCGCGACTAATGTACTCGGACAACGGGACTAATTTCAGAGGGGTCCTCCACGGGCCTACCCTCAACCGGGCCTTGTGATGAGGCCGACCGACGTGCTTGGCGGGCCAGCCAGGCCCTCGCCGACCACTTTTGGCGACGCTGGCTGCGGGAGTACCTCCCCACGCTGGTACCTCGCGGCGAGCCGCAGAGCATCCACCGACCGCTGGAGATTGGCGATGTCGTCATCGTCGTCGACAACACGCTGCCACGGAACGTGTGGCCGATGGGAGTCATCGAGAAGATCTACGAGGGACCAGACGGCGGCATCCGGGTGGTCGACGTGCGAACGAGAACCGGCGTCTTCAAGCGTCCCGTCAGCAAGCTCGTCGTACTGCATAAAGAAGAGGCTGCGCAGGCTACGCCGGGGGGAGAAATGTTGCAGACAACGAGCTAGAAGAATGTATATGTAGTAGTAATGTAATGTATAGATGATAATTAGTACCTAAGGTTTAATAAAACGATCAGTCAGGCTCGCAAGAGGCGAGAAAACCCTAGGGAATCAATTACAATGTACCTACTCATATAAAAACATTGCATCATAGTATTACGCAAAGCGCAGGTGTCAGGTGCGATACGCAAAGCGCAGGTGTCAGGTGCAAAGCGCAGGTGTCAGGTGCAATGCACAGGTGTCAGGTGCGATACGCAAAGCGCAGGTGTCAGGTGCAATGCGCAGGTGTCAGGTGGCAGGTGTTTGGACGTCGGGAACTGATGTAATCATTGTGCAATAATTTTTCTATAAAAGGCCGAGGTAAAAATGCTTCGACACAGTTCACTTTGCGCGCAGCTAAGAGCAAGTCATGCCCTAATATTATCTTATGTATCTTTTATGTGTTTCTTATGTGTTGTCTTAAGTACTGTAAATATTGTGTGTTATGTGTCCCGTTCTATTTTAAGTCAGAGTAATTAGTGTCTAATCGTGTAATGAAAAGTAAATAGTGTTAAATCGTCGTCCGTGTTTCATTTAAGTAAATAACTGAGCTATCGAAGCTACGGAAATAAATTCTAATACAGTCCAACCATAACAGGGTGTTACAAGACCCTTAACGAAACCAAAAGGCGCTTGTTTTCCCCATTATTGCGATCATTTTTTTTGTTCTAGACCATACCTGGGAACCTTCTACTTACGAAGATATTGGGGGTCAAAGTGCCAACTGTTCCACAAGTATTTTTTTAAATACATGTTTTTAATGTAAGACTTTTACTTTTAATACATCCACGACCCCCGTACTATTCAAAACATCCATCACAATTTTAATCAAATTTAAAATCTTTAATTCAGACATGAGTCCATAGTGTTAGTATCAACAAAACTCCCTCACCAGCTCACCAGCTCACCACCACAGCTTCGGCTTGCTGGCTGGCTTAAGCCAGCCAACCTCAGCCGCGGCGGCGAGCGCCAAACCATCTGCGACGATAAGCTCGCGTGGCACCACCGGAACTCTGCAGTGCCGGAGCCGTGGCACAAACCTTGCCTGCTGCATCATTGCTACATGCATGGTGTATGCTTGTTTACACGTTTGCATGCTGCATGCATGGTGTATGCTTGTTTATGCTTCTTACAGGGAAATAAAAACCACATGCTCACAATCAACTGTTTTATAATGATTGATGTGTACGCGCGTGGGTTTCACAACATACACAAGTAGTTCGTTCGAAATAAAACAATCAGTTGAACAACTATAACTTTTAATCACTCTAAATAGATACAATTAGTATAAGACTTAAGAATAGTTAGGTATCGCGAATCGTTTGTGGAAGCGCGGTAGGAGCGCATGGGCGCGTGTGTAGTCGTTGGCGGTAGCGGAGCAACACCTGCGAGAGCGCGGCTCACTCGACGCAGACGCGTTGCGGGCAGGTGCGGGGTGCGCTCATGGTATAATAATATACTTATACCATGGGTGCGCTAAAGTGATGGGACGCGCGGCGCAGGCGAAATTCTGATCGCGTAGTGTTGGCGCGAACAGATTATTGATTGATTGATTTTCTGCGAATATTGCCCGCTGTCATATAATTCGTATCTACGTAACGCCTGAGAGAAGTTCATATCAAAATCATTGTAATACTTATTTTATAAATAAACATTAAATAATTCGATTTTTTAAATCTTTTATTGAAGACGGTTTTAAGTCTTTTGTATATTAGACTAGCTGTTGCCCGCGGCTTCGCCCGCGTGAAGTTCGGTAACTGTCCCACGGAATCATACTAAAGGGGTAAATAGTATATCATGTTAATACAGGTTAAATCAGTCAAATCGTTTCGGAGGATTTCGATAACAAACAATGTGACACGAGATACAATACAATTCTAATCATACTTAACATGTTAAATCATGTGCCTACTATTCACCAAAATAACCTAACATTAACCCATCAGTGAACAGACAGCAGACACAATAGCAAAATCTATTGTCATCACCCATCATCAATCGTCGTCTGATCGTTGATGAATTAAGTAAAACTACTATCCAGCATATCAAGACCCCTGCGTTCTAGGAAGCTGCATATAAAAGAGGGGCCAACCTGTTTCTCGTGATTTACTGAACCGTTTTTGTCCCATTACCCTGTATAGAACTCGAATCCGCCATCTTCTAGATCTCAAAATAAAGAGAAACACAATCACTATCAAAATCACCATCACTGTTACAATCACCATCACCATCATTGTCACAATAACCATCACTGCCACAATCACAATAACAATCACCATCACCATCATTATTGTTGAAAGAGGATAAATGAGAATTAAAAAGAAAGAACATTTTTCAAATTAAGTTGTTCTGTGTGTCACTAAAATCCACGTATTTGGATCTCGGATTCCTGCTTATTTTATTTCTAACAAGGTAGCATGAGCGCGCTCATGAGCGTTTAAATATTTAAATAGCCTAATGAAGCTCGTCAAGTAGAACAACAACAAGAAAATGATGAATTTTTTGAATGTGAAGAAGTGGAAGTTCCTGAATCTGAACTGCGGAACAGTAATAGTTCTGAACACAGATTGGAAAACACTTGTGAACAACATTGTGTGGAAAATACAGTTGAAGGCGTGGATGTTTCTGAAACTGAAGTGCAAGGCAGTGAAGGTCCTGTACTGGAATGTGAAAATACGCACGATATTCCGGAAAGAAGATATCCTCTTAGGGAAAGGAAATTGAGAAATTTTGATGATTACATTCTCTATTATGCAGAAGAAGATATAAAGGAGGACCCTATAACTATAGAAGACGCTTTATCAAGAGTTGATAAGTATAAGTGGCATATAGTTTTTCAAGAAGAGCTTAATGCATTGAAGAAAAAGAAAACATGGGAGTTAGTAGAAAAAGCTGATGGCTACTGCGTAGATTCTAAATGGATTTTTAGAATAAAAAAGGAGCCGGGGAAGATAAGATACAAGGCGAGACTAGTAGCCAGAGGTTTTTCTCAAATAAAAGGGGTAAATTACAACTAAACATTTGCACCTGTAATACGCCACAGTACTTTGAGTCTACTTTTGGCTCTAGCTGTTGAAAATAATCTAAAAGTTGATCAAATGGATGTCGTTACCGCGTTCTTAAACGGAGACTTAAAAGAGAAGGTTTATTTAAAACAACCGAAAGGTTTTGAAGAAAAAGGTAAAGAAGGAGTCTGTCTACTGAAGAAAGCTATTTATGGTTTAAAACAAGCCCCCAGAGCATGGTACGAGAAATTGAACAAGGTGTTTTTAGACATAGGTTTCAAGGGATGCGAAACTGAACCATGTGTTTACAGAAGAAAGGAACATGACTGTATGATGATTATAGCAGTTTATGTAGATGATATTTTAATTTTCTGGAACGATGAGAAGGAGAGAATAAAATTAAAAGAAAAACTTCAAAGAAAGTTTGAAATGAAAGATCTGGGTGAAGTAGATGTCTTTCTTGGAATGAAAATCAAATGTAAGGACAACTCTATACAACTCAACCAAACTGAGTATCTTGAGAGAATTCTGAAGAAATTTGGAATGAGTTCCTGTAAGAGTGTAAAGACTCCTGTTGAAAGTGGGATTAAACTTGTAAAACCACAGGATAAAAATTACATTCCACCAATGGAACTGCCATACAGAGAACTTATTGGTTCGTTAATGTACCTAGCCGTATGTTCAAGACCTGATATCTCATACGCAGTAAGCTATTTGAGCTAGTTTAACAGCTGTTACGACAAAACACATTGGGCAGCTGCAAAGCGTGTGCTAAGATACTTGAATGCTACCAAAGAATTCGGACTAACATTTAAAAAGACGGGGAATAAGCTTGTTGGTTATGTAGATGCTGATCACGCAGGCGATGTGTGTGATCGAAAATCATACACTGGTTTTGTATTCACACTTGGAGGTGGTCCCATAGCATGGGAAAGTCGTAAACAAACGACAGTCGCACTCTCAAGTGCAGAATCTGAATATGTGGCACTTTCAGAGAGGTGTAGAGAGTCTGCATTCTTAACTGCACTTCTAGCCGAGTTGACTGAAATTAATGAAGTCGTAGAATTATTAAGTGATAGTCAGTCTGCAATCCAAATTGCTGAGAATCTAATGCATCATCGAAGGACAAAGCATATAGATGTGAGGCATCACTACATTCGGGAAATAGTGAGAATGGGCAAGGTAAGGCTAAGTTATCTTCCGACGAACGAGATGCCTGCAGATGTTTTTACATAAGGGCTTAGCAGAGAAAAGCATGAAAGATGTATGAAAGGAATGCAAGTTTGAGGAGGAGTTGGACTGGCTCTAGGATCTCATTTAAGGAGGAGTGTTGAAAGAGGATAAATGAGAATTAAAAAGAAAGAACATTTTTCAAATTAAGTTGTTCTATGTGTCACTCTCAATCTGTCTGTTCTTGACATCCTTTAAATAAAATCTATATTATAATAAAATCCACATATTTGGATCTCCGATTCCTGCTTATTTTATTTCTAACAATTATCACTGTCACAATCACCATCACTATCACAATCACCATCATCGTTTTCATAATCATCAACACTGGCTCTGTCGCTAAGCAGTGCGTCGTCTGTAAATGTGACCGCTGGATATACGACTGCCCTACATTTCTAGTGAAGCGTGTTCAGGAACGACGAGATGAAGCATTTAAGTTGCACTTATGCTCCAATTGTTTACGAACTGGGCATCGTGCACGTGATTGCAAGATGGGTCCCTGGCACAACTCACTCTTGCATTTACCTAATTCGAACAATACTAGTACTAGCAATGCTAACAACAATAATACTTATACAGATCGCGGTCCAAACGAGATATCAGTAAATAATTCAATTAGTAATAATTTCATAGAAAATCAAGTTATTTTGTCAACTGCTATGGTTAATGTTATTAATCCTCAAAAAAACAAACAATTTCGAGTGCGTACTTTATTAGACTGTGGAAATAAGTCCTCATTCATTAGCCAGTCACTCATGAACAAGTTATCACTACAAGTATGCGCTATAAATACTATAAATGTTATTGGTATAGGCAACAACTTAGCAGTACATGTAAACAAAAGTTGCATTGCCCGATTAAATTCATTTAACAATAACTGTAGTGTCGTACAATCATTTTATGTATTAATCCAATTGACAGGTGCTATTCCTAAACAATCTATAGATATTAGCAAATTAAATATTCCAAGAAACATAGTTAGCTGATCCTAATTTTAACCAGCCTTCGGCTATGGACGTCTTGATAGGTGCTGAACTATTTTGGGACCTATTAGGATGTCATCAGCTAGCATTAGGTCATAACATGCCCAAGCTTCGTAGCTCAAAGCTAGGTTGGCTCGTTGCCGGCCCTATTTCTCCAAGTTTTATCGTTCGTCACCTAAAAATATTCCGTGTCATGTTTAATTAATGATAGTGACGAATGCAATAATTCCAATATTAATTCTGAATTGACAAAGCTTGGAAACTGAAGCAGGTTCCAGATAAGCAATATTTTGGCAAAATTGAGCAGGCATGTGAAGACTATTTTTATCGTAATACTTACCGTTTAGAGTCGGGTAGATTTTGTTTTAGGCTGCCCCTGATTGATACTAAATACAAAATAATAAATAAAAATTTTATTCAAGAATATTTAGAATTAGGCCATCTATAGGAATGTCCGACTATTAATCCCGTTAAACAAAATAGTGAAACTGCGAAGACTCGTGTTGTCTTTGATGGATCGACACGATCTTCCTCAGGCTTCTCTCTGAACGACCTACAGACGGTCGGCCCCAATGTTCAAGACTCAATTTTGTCTATTTTGATTCGAGCTCGCCAGTATAAATATATTTTGACAGCTGATATCGAAAAAATCTTTAGGATGGTTAGATTAGATGAAAAAGATCGTAATTTACGATTGATACTTTGGAGAAGTGACGAGTCCAATCCTATCCAAACCTTGCGTCTTAAAACCGTAACTTATGGTCTCGCAAGTGCTACATATTTGAGAACCAAGTGTTTTGTCAGTATTGGCAGAGGATTGCCATGACGAGCTTATAGGTAATATTATTAAACACGTTTATAATGTCGATGATTTAGTCACCGGATCCAACAATGAGTCCGAGCTACTATACATTCAACGCAAGGTGTCGGACACTCTAAGATCTGGTGGGTTTAAACTACGTAAATTCAGATCGGATTTACCAAGCATTTTATCATCATCAGTCATTGATCAAAATGATAAGGTTAGTTTAAGTGAATCTACTACTACTTTAGGATTAAATTGGGACCCCAAAACCGATACTCAATATAACAATATACCGATATATCAATTACTGTTCCCAATAAAAATAATGTAAACCAAGCGATCGATACGGTCTGCATCATTCAAGATTTTTGATCCTCTTGGAATTCTCAGTCCATGTGTACTTAAAATGTTACTTCAGTCCTTATGGCTCAATAAAAAGGACTGGGATGAGCCAGTTAGTTCCGATATTCAGGAATCCGTTCAAGTTCATTAACAATTTACATTTTTTATCAGATTTACAGATCCCGCGTTTAACGCTATGCGAAGCTCCTAGTTGTGTAAAAATACATACCTTCAGTGATGCTTCCCAAGTACCTTACGGTGCATGTGTGTACCTACCTGCGGTCACACAACTTAGCTGGTGATGTAAAGGTATACTTACTGTGTGCTAAGTCTAAGGTGGCGCCGTTGAAGCCGACGATAATACCGCGTCTGGAACTTTGCGCGGCTCTTTTAGCTGCGAAATTGTGTAAGACAATTACCAGTTCTCTGCGATATAACGTCAGTAGCATCGTTCACTGGTGCGATCCTAGCGTTGTCCTCAGTTAGTTAAATGGTAATTCTGCAAGGTTAAAAACGTTTGTAGCTAATAGAGTAGCCGAAATTGATGAACTTACCGATAGTTCGTTGTGGCGCTATGTGCCGACTGATCAGAATCCGGCTGACCTAATCTCAAGGGGCACAAGCCTAGATCAAATCATCAATTTTAATTTGTGGTGGTCAGTTCCAAACTTTTTAATACAGCCGGAATCTGATTGGCCCTATTTGAATAAATTAATAAATGAAATAGACTTACCTGAGATAAAATCCACTTCCGCCGTTGTTCAGGAACCTGAAACAGGAATTCTAAAAATAGAAAAGTTTTCATCATTTTTGAAATTGAGACATTATTTGCGTATGCCAATAGATTTATACATACCATAAGACATAAATGTCCTAAAGATAAATTATTTGGTAAATTTACAGTTAGTGAATTAGAATTATCTTTTATTATTAGTTTATGTAAAATTGCTCAGCAAACTTCATTTGCTTCAGAGTAAAATATTTTGTTAAAAAATAAAACAATAAGCAGCAATCAACACACTTGTCACTTTCACCCATTTTGGACGATGACAAGGTAATGAGAGTGGGTGGTAGAATAGAATTAACTAATTACAACTATACTCAAAAACATCCCATAATTTTGCACGCCTCTCATCCCCGCTCACAAAATTATATTTTACATCTCAACACTTACACAACATGCATGCTGGGCCTCAGCTGTTGCTAGCATGTTCAAGAGAAACTGTGTGGACTATAAACCGTAGGCAGGTGGCCCGCCGCGCACAGTTCATGCCTGTGTCAGATGTAGACGTATACAAGGTAAAACATTAACTCCCATGATGGGAAACTTACCTGTACAGCGCATCACACCTGATTTTCCATTTCGTGCTGTTGGCGTTGACTTCGCTGGTCTGTTCCTCACGCTAAATAGAAAGGTTCGAGGTGCACGATTAACTAAAACATATATTTATGTTTGTTTGTATGTTTCCGGTACAAATGTGTGCACCTTGAAGCCGTCAGTGATTGGTCTAAAGACGCGTTCATTATGACTTTACGTAGGTGAATATCGCGACGGGGCAAGCCAGCGGAGATATTTTGCGATAATGACCGCAACTTTGTTGCAACAGCTAAAGAGATAGGCAATTTTCTCAAAACTAATCATGAACCTGTAGTTTTTTTTGCTACCAATGAAGGGATAAGGTTTGTGTTCTCTCCCACGTGTGCTCCACATTTCGGCGGCATCTGGGAAGCCGGCGTTAAATCCGCAAAATACCACTTAAAGCGCGTTATGGGGTACAATCATTTGACGTTTGAGGAGATTTGTACTCTTTTCACACAAGTGGAAGCTGTGCTTAATACTAGACCTTTATGCCCACTCTCCCCTTCCCCTAACGATTACCATTTCCTAACTCCCGGTCATTTTCTGATAGGACGTGCCCTAAATGCATTGCCTGGTCTATCGCTCGAGCATGACAACCAGAACAACCTTCAACGTTACAAGAAACTCGAAATCCGTACACGGGTGCGTCGCCACGAAGAAATCGCGATTTATTTGTAATAATTCAAAATTTCGAAAATTAAAGCTGTTAAGTTAAGAAACTGAGGTTTTCACTATCAAAACTTTCAAATGTCCACTATCAGACATGATATAATTTAAATATTAGAGAAAATCTCTGAAACGGCCCAAAGTAAGATGATATTCCACCTGCCCCGGCGCATCTTTAGCTAATTAGCAAACAACCTTTAACAGTCATAATATCCTGGTAACTTTAACCTACAGTAACATATTTATGTTCAAATACAAATCAATTTCTGACGGGAACATAACAACCTACATTAGGTTGTTATGTTCCCGTCAGAAATTGATTTGTTCATAAATATGAACAAATCAATGAGCATAATCAATGTGCATATGGGCATTGATGTCACCTCTCCTAACTTTAACTAACTCCTAATTCTTTTGCCCAACGCAAAAGAATGAGGGAAGAAGACCTACCCGCGGAATTTTGAAAATTTAAGGAGGAAATGAAAGAGTTGTTTCAGTCCTTCATAAAAACCCAGCAAACCGAATTAAAAAACATTACAGCCCATATGAAAGAGATCCAACTTACAAATACAAACATAGAAACAATAATCGCGTTTTTGAATAAATAAATGATGAGTTCAAAAATAAGATAACACAGTTGGAATAACAGGCTAAGAAGGATAAAGATTATATTATTGTATTGGAGGATAGAATTGAGGACCTGCAAAGATGCTCACGAAAGAAAAATATCGAAATAATGTACCGAGGAAAAACCAGGAAACCAGAGATGATTTGATAAATATGGTACTCAGTTTGACTAAGAATATCAATCTCGATAAGCAGGACATCAAGGACATCTTTAGATCGCAGGGGAAGAACGAGGGGTAAGAAGCCCTCCCATCGTAGTGGAACTGGATTCTGCCATTCTAAAACAGGATTTGTTGAAATATACTAAGACTTTCAACATAAAAAACAAAACGAAACTTCAAGCTAAGCGTCTGGTATCACTAGTAACGGAGACGCTCCTGTATTTATTTCAGAACAACTCACTCCACGGAACGCTCGCCTGTTTTTCTTAGTCCGGGACCTAGCTAAATCAAAGCAATATAAATTCTGCTGGACCACATTTGGTCGAGTTTTTCTCAAAAAGGACGAGGATGCTAGGGTGGTCCTCATGAAGAGTGAATCACAGGTGCACAGCTTACTTCAAAGTGCATGACTAATTCTAGTTATTTCATTTGTTTGTATATTTTTATTGGCCGTTTTACTAGGCTTTATTACGTTTGTATTATGTTATAGTTCCTATTTTTTATTAAAATTCCTTAGATTTAATTCATACAAACTTCCTACCAAACACTCATCAGCAAAATTCCATAATACAACTACACTTACACACACTCATACAAACAACCTTAATCTTTGAACCAAAACTTCTGCATTTTTATGAACGAATTCTGATCAATATTGATTTAAATTGGCATTTATTTTTAACAATACACCGTGAGCTATGTTTATTAGACCCCTCATATAAAAATGGATAGTAACTTACACACACTTGACGAATTAGACGAGATTGAAATTGCGAACTCAGCTTTAGTAAACATCGAAGACTTGTCCACGTCGTTAGACCTCGAAAATACACTTGCTTGACAGTAGTAACTCAGAACATGAGGAGTATTTACAGTAATTTTGACGATTTGCAGATGAATTTAGCCCTGATGAAGTTTGACGTGGATGTCCTTATTCTTACTGAGTGTAGATTAAACAATAATAAGCCAATACCACTACTTAATAACTACACCTCTTATTTTACATCAATTCAGTTAAACCAAAACTAATGCCTATGCTGAAAATTTCATTAACTCATTAAACAGCCATCTTGAATCTTGTAGTATACACAAAAATATTATTGTCATGGGTGACATTAATATTATCGAAAAATCCACAGAAATAACACAACAAAGATCAAATAGGCTAAATTAACTAAACATGCTATCAGTGCACGGCCTCCTTCCGGGATACTGCATCCCAACCAGAGAACAGAATTGCCTTGACCATACCGTCCTGAAGCTTGATAAAACCAAAACCTCAGCATTTGTGGCAATACTTAATACAACAATTACAGATCATGCTATGGTTCTTTTAAATTTAACTAGCTCAAGTAACAGTCAAAGAACTTGTTCAAAATCGAAAACCTTCATAGATTTTGAAAAGTCATAAATTAAATATAGATATATCAATTTTTGATACCTACACGGTCCCAGATAGCTTTGCCAATACGCTGGTGGAGGTGATCAGATCGTCCCTCCTAAACAAATTAAAAAGTAGCATTCTCTCCCTGTGGCAAAAGAACACTGAAGATCACCTGGATCACTGCGGGAGTACTGCGGTGCATAAGGCTTAGGAATAAAATGCAGCACCAAATTAGATTCAAGATTAGACCCCTTGAACTTAATTTTAATAGTAATTTTTAAACACTTCCGTAAGTTTTGTTCCAATTTGATAAAAACGACAAAGAGAAAATATTATAAAAAACAAATAGAAGATTCAACAAAAAGTCCGAGACATCTTTGGTCCAGAATAAATGAACTCACTCAGTATAAACCACCCAAAATCTTAAATACTCTTCTCCTTAACATAACCTCACACCCTCTAAACTCACTAAATAGAGTCAATTTATTCTTTATCACTATAGGCAAATTCTTAGCAGAAAACATCGTAGCTAAAACTGGCATGCCAGTTGTGACCAGCTGCTGCAGTGATTTTTTTTTGGCTTTCTCGTTTGTGTTGTTAGAGACTGACCCGCAGGAAGTGGACTGTATTCTGATGAGTCTTGATTCCGAGAGTGCACCTGGTTGGGACGGTATTCCTACGAAATATTTAAAACGATCCAGGGATTTTGTGGTTCCACTAATAAGCCAGCTAGCTAACTTATGTTTCAAAACTGGTGTTTTCCCGAAAGATTTAAAGCGATCAGTGGTCACCCCTGTGTATAAGGGCAGGGACGTAAACGATGTCAACAACTATCAGCCCATATCTGTTCTGTCAATTATTACATAAATACAATATTATATCTAACGCGCAATATGGGTTCAACTCAAGACGCTATTTCGGCTTTGACATCTGAAATTGTTGATTGAGTGGGTAGGGGTCATTAATGCTTATCAGTCTTCTTAGATCTTAAAAAAGCGTTTGACACCGTTTCCGTCCCGATCCTTCTGCGCAGGTTAGAGGACATAGGTATAAGAAGCACGGCTCTCTCCCATTTCGAGAGCTATCTCAAAGATAGACAGCAAATGGTCAAGATAGATAATTTGTATAGTGTCGAAGAGGACATCTATTACGGAGTTCCACAGGGGAGCGTTTTGGGTCCGCCAATGTTTTTAATTTATATAAACAGCCTATGCAAAATGCAGATCAATGGAGGAAAAATATTCTCATATGCAGACGACACCGCGGTTGTTTTTTCGGGAAACTCATGGAAACATGTAAAAACTGTCGCGGAACAGGGTCTGATTAAAATAGCTAGCTGGCTTAGAGCAAACCTTAATACCTATAAAACTAATTTTATTTGTTTTTCCCCAAGCCAAAGATCACAGCCTGGAACTGACTTTGGCATTACTATTCATTGTTGTCAAAATGATTCCCTCTATAACTGCAGCTGCCAGAATATTAAACAAGTTGGATCCACAAAATATCTAGGCATAATTGTTGATCAAAGACTGTCATGGCACCCTCACATGGAGATCCTCATGAAAAGGATAAGGAAGCTAATTTGGGTTTTCAAAACTTTACGTCATGTTATGTCCGCGCAACTTATGAACCAAATATATATAACTCTGGCACAATCTGTAATAACTTACTGCATTCCTATATGGGGTGGAGCTTCCAGAATGAAATTCCTCAATCTGGAAAAAGCTCAGCGATCACTTATCAAGGTGATGTTTAAAGCATTTAGGTTCCCTACAAAAGACCTCCATAAACTCAGCAACTTGCTTTCGATTAGAAAACTTTATATTCTAAACGTGACCTTAACCCTGCATAAATGTCTTCCTTTTGACCCAGCTATTCAGAACAGAAGGCGCAGAGATATTGTGCCCTACTCTCCAGGCGTTCGATCAGCATTTGTCAGACGACAATATGTAACACAATCCACCTACATCTATAACAAACTGTACCTTAAATGTGAAATATATCCCCTGCTGTTATACGAATGTAAAAGAGTAGTGGGTGATTGATTGAGATCTCTAACATATGAAGAAACCGAAAACATTATGATCAGGGTAAGCTAACATGCTGGATACCCACACACATACACACACTCACATACTTTCACACACACACATACATACAAACACATAAACTCACCCGCACGCAGACATGCACTCCTCAGACAGCAAGAGCTGCTTATAATTTTTATATTTTTCCTTTACAGTAGCTTCATCATACGAGTTTAAGTAATATCATTGCTAAGATACCACCTAAGGGAAGAGTGAGACAGCCCCGACACAAGTACTATTGTAACTTACTGGGGCTGCCTCAGTTTATGTACGACAATGTTTTTGGGGTAAAAATAAATATTTTTGTATTTTGTATATTAATAAAATGACAATCATATTTCATAATATTTTCGTTTAAATGACACAGCACATTTATCAAATCGGGAAGGGATCGGCACCGTATCAACTCAATTCTTTGTATGAAATTCCCTACTGCAACGCAAACTAATCGGAATCGTAACGTAATCGCCTGGCCACGGGACAAACTTACGAACCGCGGTGCGGTGCGTGGTCAAGCGTGGTCGTCCTCGGGCTTACGTCCAGGGACTGAATTACCCAAAAATTAAGGTACCATTAAATTTCAGTATGACGTCATACCGTTAAATAAAGGTTACCGAAATATTTCGGTACCGTTTTTTTTTTTCAGTAGCGGAGTTTTGCGTTTGAGAATGCTTAACGGTATGTTTCGGTAGAAACACTATTACCTTTATAAATGTTTGTTTTAAAAGACGGACAATTGCACATGCCAATCATCCGTTTTTTTCATGCCCCATCGGACCGTAAAAAATCGGACTGCCGGACAGTAAAATTCTTTGTAGTGCACGAACGCCCTAAAGGTTCATTAACGGTACAGCCCAACCTTTATATATAAAGGTATCGGTATAGCTCAACCTTTATTTTAAAGCGGTACCGATTTTTTTGAGGTATCTTAACCTCTAACCGTAACCGCTTTCAGTCCCTGCTTACGTCGCTCCGTAGCCGCACTTGCGTCTATCCGAAGCCGCGCTTTCGTATCTTCGTACCCGAGCTTACGTCTCTTCGTCCGCCCTTACGTACACTACTGTTGACACACGTGCTGTCATTCATAGGGCAACTTCCAGTCGTGCGCGGCGTCGAAGAGCCGTAAGCGCGGCGTCCCCTAGCCGTAAGCGTGGCGTCGCCTAGCCGTAGCCGAGTTGACGTATCGGAGCTGATGATCCGCTTGCTTAGGTAAGGTTGACGCCTGTTTGACGGCGAGGCGAGAGACGATACGGTGCCGATCCCTTTCCGATTTGATATGTGTGCTGTGTCCTTAACCCATGGATTTGATGTACAACGTACAAGAATATATGTAACTGGTAGTTTTACCATTTTACTATTGAGTCCTGCCGGTGTATACTCGGTTATGTACATAAAAAATCATTTAAAAACAAAAATCAGCAAAATCATTTCATACCAAAGGAAGAGCTTGCAATCTTTGTCAAAAAAAAAAACATTTAATTTATTTCGAATTAGTTTGATTTCATTAAAATATGAACGATTTACCTTCAAATCGCTCTCCTATAAAATTTCTATAATGTCAGTTGACTCAAGCCTACACTTCATTATTATTGCACTTAATTTATTTAAATTAGATATTTTTATTAAAATTTGACTATAATCCCTTTCCAATTTTAACGTAAATAAACCTACCTCTGCCTTAAAACTAATAACACGGGACGAACTGCCAAAGGAACGAACTGCGAAACTGACGAACAGCGAATGGGACCAACTGTGAATGGGACTGACTGCGAATAGGACCAACTGCGAATAGGACCAACTACGAATGGAATTATTAGTGAACACTAAAACGAAGTGCTTCGGAACTCCCATGTGACAATAGAACCCGAAGATATTTGGTCGTTAACGTCCATTTTTTTAAATCTGTTACTCAAATTAAGGACGTGGACGTGGTCGTAGACGCGAAGTGAGCGAGCGCACTTCGCGTCCACGACCACGACGTGTCGCATGACCGACTGCTATCTTGAACAAAACTGATTTGGCGCGGTCGTGCGAGGTCCGTAAGAAGTTTTGATGATGAGGGGTTTGTGGAATACCCTGCATATCAACTATAAAATCTCTCCCTTTTAACTCTCTGATTAGCCTTTACCCAGCTGTGAGGGTGAAAGAGTGTAGAACATAAATGTTGTGTCAATATGGATGGAAAGGGTGCGGACGACGAGACAAGGGTAGGACAAGGGAATACAGCATTGGAAAAAAAATACAAAGAAAAAGTAATCGTAATATTTATTAACCTTTCGTCTGTATATAGACACAATTAAAAACCTATTGTGTCTTGCATAGATCTCGTTCCGGCACACGAAGGGTTAAAGTTAAACCTAAAAAATCTAAAATGATATGTTTAAAGTGTCCTAATCTAAAATTAAACGCATCACTAAAATAACGCATCAAAAAAACAACTTAGTCTAAACATGTATGCCAAGTCTTAAAAATAGAACAGTATTATGGGGAAAAAAATAGTATTAAATCAAAATGGAACAGTGAGAATCAGTTCTATTTTAATAAAATAACAGACATAAATCTCATCTGCAAGGATTTGTTTAAAGTTTGATAATCTAAAATTAAACGTATAATTAAAATAAGAGCGTAGTATAAATAAGTATGTCAAGTCTTAAAAAATAGTACAACATTAAGTAATAAAATAAATGAGTAGTATCATAGTATGAAAATTAATATCTTTGATAAAAAATTTCAAAATGGAACATTTGACAACATTAAATTATACTACATAATTAACATGACAACACTGAAAATTCTTTTTATACTCTAGCGCTGCTTTTTTAAAGATTTTGTTTTCGCATTACTTGCACGATCTGAAGGAGGCATCCTGTGTTTAAAAAGACGATTAATCTCTTCATATTCTTTACAAGCTACAGGCATTAAGTTACCTTCAATCACGACTTTGATCAAACCTTTAGGAGTTCTGTTCAGAGACATCTGCATTAGTAAAACCTCAAGCAATTTTTTGACACTAACATAGGTAAGATTGTTGTAAGCAAGATTCAAATAACACAAGGTATTATTGCCAAGACAATGTATTACACCATCTTGTGATTCAGTGTTGTCTGGAGAGAAATGGTCGTTAAAAGATTCTATTTCAGTTTCAGCCAAATCTTCAGCTTTTTCTTGTTGAAAAACTGATTTCAGCCCAACACGTTGCAGACATGGACTCTCCAGTTTACTTTTCCCCACGCTTTTCTTTTTTAGGATATTATCTTTAGCAGCTTGGAGCTCTATAATCAATGAGTTAACTAATTCTTTTTTCTCTTTTAAGAATGCTACATGTTTGGCTCTACTGTCAGATAACTCTTGGGCATCCAAAGGAAATTTTTGTAATGTGTCGAGAATGCTCATACCTCCATCGTCTGTTATCATATTGCCCGCTAAGTTCAAGTAACTGAGTTGTCTGTTTGTTCGCAACATACCTGCTACATACTTGGCGCCAAGATCTGTAATTCTGTTTGATGATAAGTTTAAAGCAGATAATACTCTCGACGCGGGACTTGCAGCTTCTAACTGATCTGTGATCGTTTTCACAACAGCATCATTAATCGAACATCTCGCCAAAGAGAGATATTTTAACTTACCGTGCGTTAGCAAAGTGTAATAGTTAGATTTGCTGAGAAATGTACCGTCTAGACATAATTCCGTAATATTAGAATCAGGTAAAAATTTGGCTATTTCATATAAGGTATCTATGCACAAGCCGCTGTTGATGGTTATTGAAGTCAAATGTTTGTGGTATGGAATAGTAAGTCCGATAACTTGCATGATCTTCCGTGGTATTGTCTTGTTCTGGAGAAACTGTATCCCCTCTAAGTTTTCATGATAGTCGTAAAATGTTTTAATCTTGACTATATTATTTAGGTCGATCGCAGGTTCTAAGTTCATTGGACTTTGCAAGTCATCATCTGAATCTAGACTAGTAACTGCTGGTTTTGTCATCATTACCAATGATATATTTTGTCTGCTGGGTGATTTCCTTATCGTAGGTACAGAGCTCACGTACACTTCTGTTGAATATTTAATTTAATTATTACATTGTCCGCCGTTTCTTGTTTTTATCCTCTACTTTAATTCAGGAAAACAACTGATGATGTTTGACAAAACTTTTTAAGGAAACTAGCTTATGTCCGCGGCTTCGCCCGCGTGATATTCGATAATTGTCCCACAGGATGAAAAATATCCTATGTGTTAATTATCTGTTTGCTAAATTTCATCCAAAACCGTTCAGAAGTTTTTGCGTGAAAGAGTATCAAACATCTATCCATTCATCCATACTTTCGCGTTTATAGTATACTAGCGACTCGCCCCGGCATTGCACGGGTGCAGTGTTTTACAAATAAAGCTTCCTCTTGAATCACTTTATCTTTAAAAAAAACCGCATCAAAATCCGTTTCGTAGTTTTAAAGATCTAAGCATACATAGGGACAGACAGCGGAAGGGACTATGTTTTGTACTATGTAGTGATAGTCATGTACGCCCGCACACATTATCTGCGTACTCTGCGTTTTTCACGGAGGCCAGGCAACGAATGCTCAACAAAAGGTATAGAGGGAAATGAATGGAAATGGTTCACATTCAAGGTAAAAGCTCGCGAACATTTGGCAGACTCGTCACACAATTAATTTGTTGTATTTCTCCATCTATGTTTATTTGTTTTTATCTTTCTTTACTTTGTAGATTTTGCTTGTATGTATGTATATACAGGCTGTCATTTTGCGTCCTGGTCAAATTCAAGGAATCCCGAATCTGTACTAAAAAGGATAGTTTTTTTTATATTTTTTTCGGAAATCAATAAATAAACTTTTGCGTTTGTGTGTGTGACGGCGCGTTTATTGGGCTAGGAACAGACCGGCTGCGTTTTAATACGGGTGATTTACACTTACCGATTTACGCAAAAAATAAAATGAAAAAAAAAACCCCCTTTTTAGTATCGATTCGGGTCGAGAACCACTAGTATAGATACCTCCTTGAATTTCACCAGGATGCAAAACGACGGCCTGTATGTATTTATTAATATATTTCGATTTCGCAATTTTCTGCACCTACTGTTTTGTCTATGCGTCACCCTAAGGTAGACTGGTAGAAAATGCCCAAGGCAATAAGTCTGCCTTTGTACATTATGTGCATAAAGCTTTACTATCTAGTGCTTGGAACACAATTATAGACTTCGTAACTTTCTTTGGACTAGTTAGGACGTGAACATATCAAAAGTGCCCTTGAGCCAGGGGGGGTAGGGGGTTTTTGAAGGTCCCATTTTTCTGTTTTTCGCTTATATCACGGAAACTATGCGTCCTAGCAACATGACTACTGTATAAAAATTAAAGCTGATTAAAGGAGATGTTCCAGAAATGTATGGAGCCTGGGCCAGCACTATGTACACTATATGTAAATATCGCTATGTTTTACAGTAACCGTTTTTTATTGTTAACTAGCGACCCGCCCCGGCTTCGCACGGGTCAATGTTATACATATAAACCTTCCTCTTGAATCACTCTATCTATTAAAAAAAAAACCGCATCAAAATCCGTTGCGTAGTTTCAAAGATTTAAGCATACAAAGGGACATAGGGACAGAGAAAGCGACTTTGTTTTATACTATGTAGTGATTTTCTTTAATTTCAGTTCGTTTCAAAGTACATTCAAATTAACTTGGCCAAGGAGAGCAACACAACATAAAATTAAACATGGTGGATCAGATCAGCAGCAAGCGAAAAATTACATTTTGACAATGACATTTGATTGACGTGTATCGTAATACCTGCGATAAAAAAAAAACAATACGAATTTCAACAATCTTGAGTTTCGGTTTCGATAAAATAAGACTACAGGTCCAAACTCAAAGCAAGGAAAGTCTCAAAAACGTCACTTCTTAAAACTGTCGCAAGTCCTCAAACTTCATGTTAAAAACAACTGTCATGGTTGCCCTAAAAATAGGGTTATTTTATTAAAAAACTTTTCAAATAATCATTTTTGTACCACTGTACCTTTCCTCAAATTATTTTTTTAGTATTTTTATGAAATTCCCCTATTTTTTTCCTATTTATCAATGTAGTGTACATAGTGGTGGCCCAAAATAAAACATCTCCTTTGCTACAAGTTTTAATAGATCAAGTTTTTCGATATCGTACACAGGGTGTAACAAGACCTTTCACGAAGCCGTCAACCAAGCATTCTGTTCATCAAACTAAAAAACTTTATGCAAAAATTGCAGGGAAACAACTTTTTTTTTTGGGGCGAAAAATCACGTTTTACGGTAGGACTTAATGTAACGCACCCAAAACATTGTGCTGATGGATGGATTGAATAGTACGGGGGTCGTGGAATTGTTTACAGTAAAAATCTTACGTAAATAACATGTTTGTATTTTTTTTAAAGTTGTGAAAAAGTTGGAACTTTGACCCCCAATATCTCCTTAACTAGAAGGTTCCCAGGTATGGTCTAGAACAAAGAAAATATCACAATGACGTGAACAGCATTGTGCCTTTCGGTTTTGTTAAGGGTCTTGTTACACCCTTTATGGTTTTCAACATAATATGCCTTCTTGAAAGTCTGTAATTTTGGAACAAAACATATTTCACATTTTTTGCTCTTTTGACCGGATAATCTTCAAAGATGTACCCAAAAAAAAAAAGCCGACAAAGCAGTTGTAGAACATTAAATTCCCTTCAATAATATATTATTTTATCTATTTTCCTTCAAATTCTAAAACAATTTCAATAACGTCTAAATAACACAGATACTCATTTCAGAATATATAATTGTGAGCCCGCTGACCAGGTTCCTCACACTTAATTAAAGAAGATCTGGACAAATTTAATGGGAAATATATTGCTATGACCATGTTTGTGCAGAGTGTCTATAAGGCATTGGAATAGTTTTAACATAAAACATTAAGTAGTCATTCAGTAGGCTCCATTCAGTCAATTTTTTGCTCTCTTGGGGTGGGAAGGACCTTCATCCTCGTCTTCGTTTTCATCTTCTTTGTCTCCAATATCTTCTCCATCGCACCTCTGTATCCTTTGGTACAGCCGCTAACTTACTGTGCACTGGGATCAGGCAGTTGTTCGCAATCTTCCACCGCTACATCTGAGGTCATTTCTCAGCCACAGCTCAACTTGGTGGAATGTTCGGGAATGCTGTTTTACTGCTTCCTAGGTGGGAGGAAGACAAGAGATATAAGGCTTGATGGTGGCCACCGATTTCAAGAATGACTTGTTCCTGCAGGCATTGAGGGAGACCTCTTTCGCTGGAGCCCCATACCGCCTCAAGATTCAAGTTTCACTTGCCTTTTGTACTTGGACGGTGATGGAGGAAGGGTCTGAAAAGACCGCTTTTGCTTTCTGGACCTCTGGCGACTTCAGATACAACTTTACAAATGCGACCTTGCTTTTTTGAAATGCGGAAGATGCAAAAACAGCACGTCCTTTATAACCTTGTTGTTAAAGCTCTTGGGATGAGAAGAAGGAATCCCTTATCTTCCCACGTCCAGGCTTGATGAAAATAATGTCCTTATGCGCAACAGCTTTAGTCATCAATAGGACTATGAGGTCGACATCTTCACCCACAATGCCGACAGCTGTTGTTTCCGACATTTCCACAGCCGTATCCACGATCAGAACGTCCGCATTGCTTTCTGCTTGAAGGGTCCTGATCCCATAGTCTTCAAGCTTCACCTTAAGCATGTTGATGAGCCTGCTTTTGTTGAACTTGTTCGATAGAAAATCTTCTTGTTTGACGATTATCTCGGTGTCTTCGGTAAAATGGATGTCAACAGACTTGGTGAGTCGATAACGCCTTTGATGCTCTGCTACTTTCATGCTTGAGGTTGGTGAGGAATAGCGTGAAAGACTACAGTACATCTCCTTCCGTGATAGTTTTTCGTGATAGAGTGGATGTAGCTCTCGCAGATTGTTGATATCTTGGCACCTCTTCAAAAATGTTTTGTTCCAAAATTACAGACTTTCAAGAGCGGTTACCTCGAAAACTATACAAGACATCGAAAAACTCGGCAGAATAAAACTTGTAGCAAATTTAATCAGCTTTCATTTTGTATACAGTAGTCATGTTGCTAGAACGCATATTTTCGGAGATATAAACGAAAAACCGAAAAATGGGACCTTCAAACTCCCTCCCCCCCCGCCTCAAGGTCCACGGGCGGGGACTTTTGATATGTTCAACTCTTTACTATGTTTGAACTCTTAACTATGTAGTTCAAACATAGTTACGAAGTCAAAAATTGTGTTCCAAGCATTTCCCTCTATACCTTTTCGTTGCCTGGCCTATCGATTAAATTTAAATTACGTAAACCGTCTAATGTTATCCGATTCATCAAAACAAATCGTCAACTTACTTTGGTTGGCTCTAGTAGCGATGACATCAATATCAATAGAGAATTCATTGCAAGCCCATGGTAAGAACTTATCAAAGTCCGTAATGTTTGGATGGGTTTTTTTGAAAGCATCCTCCATGCCAGCAAGATAATTAATAGCCATATTACGATTTGCTATTTAGAAATAGTTACAGAATTAATATTGTTTGCTGAAAATAACAATTTAAATTATTTCTAAGAGATTGAAATCAGAAAAACTGTATACGGGACGACGTTGTCAAAAAGAAGACTGGAATTTATTTTAATTTGTAATTTCTACCACGGTTTTCAGAAATGAAAAAAAATGGACATGATTTAAAAAGTTTTAAGTAGGTTGCATGTAAGTTTAAATATGATTTCCAATGGCATCATTCTCCTGTGATGATTTCAATTTATTTGGGATCGGCCCAGGTCTACTTCTTCTATACTCGTCTATTACGCACCTCCTTTCTAGCCATCATCTTTCACACAATCTTGAGGAGGCAGGAGACCTTTGCCCCGCAGTGGGACAATTTTATTATACTATAGGTTATAAATTCCCCGCTTCACTTGCCCATACCAAGACAAGCGATTCCCACACAAGTATGCACAGTCACCGTTGCGACTCTAATTTTCAATGTATGGGTAATTGAACGCACTAGTAAGTCAATGTCCTATGTTCTACCAGTCATACTGTGTACCTATAGAGACCTCGCGCAGTACGCGGCCACAAAACTGGTCGGACGCCCGTTCGTGCGACCAAACTGTCTTCCTGGTCGAAGCTTCTGCGGCCAAAAGTTGTGATCGGGGCCGTGTAGTCCTTTATACACGTGTAATTTATAGTATCGTGTCCGTGTTAGTAACCGATCAGGAGTTCTCTCGTGAGGAGGCGATCCTGGCCGTAGGATAAGGTCATGTCAGTCATAAAAATATATTGTCACCAGAACCAAAAGTGTGTGCAAAATTTCAGCTGAATTGGTTTGGGGGTGTTACTAATTAAGAAAATAGTTTAATTAACAATTATATTGGAACGCATCTTAATACACTGATTAGAGATGTCAACTGTCCATGACATATTTGTCAATAATTGAAGTTGACAGCCCGCCTTTTTACACTTCACTTTATTGGATTTTTGGTGTTACCATAGCAACAATAGACCTTCAAGATTGTTGATTAGTCTGTCAAAAGAAAAAATACGTGTCAAATGTTATTGTACTTTGTAACGTGTTTTAATTTATTATATTGAGTACATTTTGTTAAGATTTATGAGGAAATAAAGAGGATTTTACTCGTAAACTGAACGTTTTATTTCAATCAACACAAACAGTACAGTTTTCACGCACGACGCCATTACTAGGATAACAACCATAGATAATTACAGAGATTATCATAGACACAGACCTAATATTTCATTACCACTTTAATACATTTGAGTTCAAAGCTTGTTCTCCTTTCTTCTTCAACCACCACCTCCAATTGGTTATGGGCCCAGACCCAGTAGTTTTAGTGACATGGAGCTTTCAAAAATTCAAATTGTGAAACTTGATGCCCACAATTGGATATCATGGAAGTACCGGATGGTAGCCTTACTGAGAGGTATGGATGGACTCATGGATATCGTGGACGGTAAAACACAAAGGCCATCTAGACCCATAGACGGAAAAGATGACGCTTTAATAGAATTGTACAATAAAAATTTACGTGATTTTGTGAAGTTAGTGAGTACAGCAGCTCTGCTCTTGATAACTAATAATGTGACAGATGAGACACTTGGCAAAGTTATTAGATTGTCCTCACCGAAAGAAGTTTGGGACGAACTCCATAGATTATATGCTGGACCTAATGAGGGCCGACTCTATATGTTTGGACTTTTTCAAGCTTAAGAGGGATCCGTCAGATGACATGTCGACTCATGTATGGAAATTGAAAAACCTGTGGCACAGTTTTAAGGAAGAGTTACTAAAAGAAGAGAAAGTAGAGTTACCTGAAGTTCTCTTGATTTGTAAGATCCTTGATACGCTGCCGGAAGTCTATTTCTCGTTCAAGTCCAGTTGGCTGTTAATTTCAAAGAAGGAAAGGGCAGTAGAAAACATTACAAGCTAGTTGTGTGCACATGAAAAAGCGCTTAATGCTAAGATGGCTGATGCTGAATCAAGTGAGACAGCGCTTTATGTGAAGGTAAATAAAAAGGTTACTAAGGGATATGACCAAAGAGACCAAGGAACAAAGAAAAAGTATAAATGATTTATTTGTAAGGAACCTGGTCATCTCAAAAAGGATTGCCCAAGAGTTGGGATAAAGCAGAAGGAAAACAAAGCTCAGGCTTCTAACATGATGTTGCTGACAGTGAATTCAACAGATTCTGACAATGATCGTGATGATTGGTTTGTGGATAACGGGGCCACTCACCATGTCACTATGCGAGGAGATCTGTTTCAAGACTTTGAACGTTTTGGTGTAGCTCACACGGTAACGACGGCGGATGGGAACGTGATTCAGGCTGTTGGAAAAGGCACAGTCCATCTAGAAGCCAATGTTAAAGGACGAATTGAGAACCTTTTTTGAGAGATGTTTGGTATGTTCCCCAGATCAGTAAGAACCTTTTCTCTGTGCTTAGTACACAGGACAAAAACCCAACGAGCGTATTTGAGTCTCGGGTTACAAATTGTTCCATGAAGATCATTGGTAGGATTGTTGTAACAGGAACAAGGCAAAGATGTGGCGGTTTGTACAAGATAGATTGCAAAGTCGTACGCCCTGCTGTTTCAGTAAACTTAATTGAGCATGGAGATATGCTGCAACTATATCATGAACGTATGGGGCATCAAGACAAGAAACGTGTCATAGATTTTTGGTGTTACCATAGCAACAATAGACCTTCAAGATTGTTGATTAGTCTGTCAAAAGAAAAAAATACGTTTCAAATGTTATTGTACTTTTTAATGTGTTTTAATTTATTATATTGCGTACATTTGAGTTCAAAGCTTGTTCTCCTTTCTTCTGCAACCACCACCTCCAATTCACTTCTCATGTAATCGCGCTCTGCTAATGGTTCTTGTATTGTATTTTTATTACAATATACAATTGATTTATGATGGAATCCGTTTTTCCTTTAATATGACACAACCCACAATAGGTTATGGGTCCAGACATGGAAACTACACAGAAGACAGTAAGACACCAACGGACGACAGAAGATAGCTCCGCGTATCTACTAGGATTACCGGCATCGAGCGACTTCTTCAGAAGTCGACTGCTTCCGGGTCATTACAGACGGGAATAACACAGAATAAATCTACAGAAGATATAAAAAAAGTCTATAAAAGATGGAAAGAAAAGACGGCCCGTTAGTTCTAAACAACAACAATTGGGCACTATGAGGGTTCCAAATGATGATTGTACTAAGGTCCAAGGGGCGGTTCGACGCTTTACTAAAGGAGCCGTCGTCCACTGAAGACAAAGAAGTAGACCGAAAAGAGCAAGAAATAATAGTTACAAGAATAGAAAAGAAGATACTTTAATATATATTGTCATGCACATCGGCTTGTCAAATGTGGGAGAAATTGAACACAATTTATGATGCAAAATCTAAGGTCGGAGTACACCTTATTCAACAGAAATTTTACATCATGGAGTTCGGAGAACCAATGGTAGCATTAATATCCGAAGTTGAAGAACTTTCCAATCAGTTAGGAATTAATAGAGATGATCTTGCTGAGAAGATGGTAATCACAAAGATTGTCATGAGCCTACCTGATAAATACCAACACTTTATCTCGGCATGGGAATCAGTACCTAAAAGTGTACAGAATATGCAGAATTTGACGGCAAGATTACTTGTAGAACAGGAGCGTATAGGAAAGGAAACTCCGTCATCATCAGCCCTTATGGCAAAAAGAAACAACAAAAGAAAATTACAAGTCAATAAAACTGAACTAAAGTGTTATATCTGTGGTAAAGCTGGACACTATAAAAAAGACTGCAAAGTGCGTAAGTGTAACTTTTGCAGAAAATTGGGTCATATATACAAGGACTGCAGAAGCAGGCACGGACAAAATAAAGGTAACCACAATGCTTTTACCCTGAATAATTACAATTTAATTCAAAATAAAGATTAGGTTTTGGATACAGGGGCGAGTGAACATATGTGTTTCAAAAGAGAGTTCATCATCATCATCATTTCAGCCGAAAGACGTCCACTGCTGGACATAGGCCTCCCCCAAGTGTGGCCACACTGACCGGTCCCGTGCAACTCGCATCCAGCGGATCCCTGCAACCTTCACCAGGTCATCGGTCCACCTAGTGGGAGGCCTTCCAACGCAACGTCTTCCGGTTCGCGGTCGCCACTCCAGAACTTTTCGGTCCCACCGGCCATCCGTTCTGCGAGCAATGTGCCCTACCCACTGCCACTTCAGTTTGGCAATTCTTCGGGCTACGTCGGTAACCTTGGTTCTCTTGCGGATGTCTTCATTTCTGATTCGATCACGCAAGGAAACTCCGAGCATAGCCCTCTCCATTGCCCTTTGGGTGACTTTAAGCCTTCGAATGAGGCCCATTGTGAGCGACCACGTTTCGATTCGATCCCGTATGTAATTGCACTGGCAACACACAGTGGTCATAGACTTTCGTCTTGAGACACTGCGGTAAGTTGGACGAGAAGATACCGCGCAGCTTCCCGAACGCTGCCCAGCCGAGTCGGATTCGACGGTTGACTTCTTTCTCGAAGTTAGACCTACCTAGCTGGACCTTTGTCCCAGGTTGACATAATCGTCTACATCTTGGAGTATAGAGTCTCCGATCTTGATAAGAGTGCGTGTTATATGGGCATTCAACATCACCTTGGTTTTGTCCATGTTCATTTTAAGACCCACTCTTTCGGAGGCTCTAGTGAGGTCATCGAGCATTGTACTGAGGTCCTCCATGGTCTCAGCCATGACCTCGACTATATCGCCGGCAAACCGAAGGTGAGTGATGTACTCGCCATTAACGTTGATGCCTAGCCCTCTCCAGTCCAGAACCTTGAAGACATCCAGTGCAGCGGTGAACAGTTTCGGAGATATGACGTCTCCCTGTCTCACACCTCGCTGCAGAAGGATAGGTTCCGAGATCTGGTCCTGAAGTCCGACTGACATGGTGGCGTTTTTGTACAAACACTTCAACACCTCGATGTACCAATAGTCAATTTGGCACCGTTGGCGAGACTGCAGTACAGCCCAAGTCTCGATCGAATCGAAGGCTTTCTCGTAGTCCACAAACGCTAAACAGAGAGGCAGGTTATACTCTTCGGTTTTCTGTATAACCTGCCGCAGCGTATGTATGTGATTTACGGTGCTGAAGCCTTTTCGCAATCCGGCTTGTTCGGGAGGCTGAAAATCATCAAACCTGCGCGCGAGACGATTCGTGATGACTCTTGAAAACAACTTGTAGACATGGCTTAGAAGTGAGATGGGCCTATAGTTCTTCAGCCGGGCATTGTCGCCCTTCTTGAAGAAGAGTACCACCACACCCCTGCACCATGCCTGTGGCGTTTTCCCCTCGAGTACGACGGAATCAAACAGCTTATGAAAGGCCTTAAGTTCCGGTTTTCCCCCCGCCTTCAGGAGATCGGCCGTAATTCCATCATCACCCGGTGCCTTGTTGTTTTTAAGCTGTTTCAGAGCCATCCTAATCTCGTGCAGGCTGACGTCCGGGATGTCTTCGGTATAATGTCGGGTCAGTCTAGCTATTGGGTCGTTTGCTAGATCTACAACGGGTTTACTGGTTGACGTGTGTACACGTCAACCAGTAAACCCGTAGTTGCCCGGCAGTTGTAACTGCCATATAAAAACTCCATGCCCATGCCCATAAAAACTCTCGATCTCCCTTAGAAGCTCCGGTTTGGCGGATACGATCCTGCCATCGTCGGTCTTCAGTTTCGTGAGCTGGCTCTGCCCAATAGCTAGATCTCTCGCAAATACCTTGGAGCCTTTATTCCGCTCAATTGCGTCTTTAATACCGATATTTAATTGCGTCTTAAATATCGGTATTAAAGCGGAGGAGGTCGCTCTTCAAGGATTTAGAGATCCGTCTATTGAGCTGCCGGTATTTCCACGCCTCATCTGAAGACTGCAGGATCATCTCACGCCGCTCCTTCATGAGCTTAAGAGTATGATCAGAGAGCTTTTTGTTCTTATCTGCACGACGTGTCTTGAACCCAGTCGTATGGACAGTTTCCACGAACCCATCGTTGTATTCGTCCACCGAGCTTCCTAGGCACTCGAAACGATTCTGGAGTTCAAGCTGAAAGCTCTCAGGGTTTTGGATCTGGATCTGTGCTGGACGGAGCGTAGACTTCATCAGTCGAGACCTTTCAAGCTTTATATTGATGTTCAATGTGCCTCTTACCATGCGGTGATCACAGAGACATCATTGAACATTTGCTTTTTGGTGGACATGATGAAGTCAATCTCATTTTTAGTTGCACCATCGGGGCTCTGCCAGGTCCACTTCCTGTGCTCACGCTTTTTGAAGAAGGAGTTCATCATATAGAGGCCCTCCTTCTCCTTAAAACTAGCCAGTTTGTGACCCCGGTGATTCCGACGTCCAACCCCAAATTGCCCCACCTGCAGCTCATCCCCGTCTCGTTTACCCAGTTTCGCATTGAAGACCCCCATGACAACGATGAAGTGAGTTTTGAAACTGTTATGTTGGATGTTTGAATAAAAGATAGCGTTAGGTACACTTGATTTATTTACAGCAGACACATTATAATAAATATGTAGGACACAGCAGTGTCACGGACGGGATCAGTTAGGACAGTGACCGGAGTAGCCTACCGGAAGTATAGACAATTACTAGTGGTGTACATACTAATTACATACTAAATAGTGATGTCACAACATCCCCCTTGTTGAGTTCAATTTAGACCCCTGACAAATAATTAAAAGATAGACAATGTTATAAGACTATACATATGACAACATGCTTAAAAATAGTTATGACAAATTTATTCTAGACAACATTCTTAATATTTACATTCAATCAATTTCTTCTATTAGCCTTCTTGTAGGCTTTACGACACGACCTGACCTAGTGGTTATATTTGAGGATTCTTGAGATGAGGATGCTTGAGGTCTAGACTTCTATCTGTCACCTTCCTCTCTCCCCTGTGACGAGTTGGATTGCATAGGAGGGTTTGCAAAGTTATGTGAATACTTATGTCTTAAATGAATTCTATTCCTCCTATACCTAACACCATTGACATCCTCAACAACATATGACCTATTGTTCATCAGGGGGATGTTGTGTAATGGTTTTTTAAATAAGTAGACTAATGGTTTGTGATCAGTATGAACTGTGACTCTATTACCATATACATATTGGTGAAATTTTTCACAACCAAATTGAATTGCTAGTAGCTCCTTCTGTATTTGAGCATATCTTTGTTGGGTTTCAGTTAAAGTTTTTGAACTGTTTGCAATAGGTTTATTTTTTTGTAGAATGACTGCACCTAATGCTGACTTTCACGAATCAACTGACAAGACTAATGGAATCTTGGGATTGTAATGAGCTAAAACTGGTGAGTTAGTAATCTCATCTTTCAGTTTTTTAAGACATTGACTATGATTCTCATCCCAAGTCCAGACTGAATCTTTTTTCAAAAGATTTCTTAATATTTGGTTTTCTCTGACAGGTTACTTATAAAAGGTCCTAAGTAGTTGATCATACCTAGTATTCTTTGTAACTCTTTGACATTTTGTGGTGTAGGCATATTGACAATGGCTTTGATCTTTTCTTGATCTGCTCTAGCACCATCTTTACTAAAGACATAACCCAAAAAACATACTTCTGTGACTAAAAATTTACATTTTGACTTGTTAAATTTTAAATTAACTTGACGAGCTCTTTGCATGTCTTTATGTAATCTTTCAATATGAACTGACTCATTTGGACCAAAAACCAAAATATCGTCTATGAATATTAAAACTCCTTCTATATCACCAAATAGATTCATCATGACTCTTTGAAAGATTTCAGACGAAGCATTTATGCCGTATGGTAGTCTTAAATACTTATATCTACCAAATGGTGTTTGAAAAGTACATAAATCTGAACTATTTTCATCCAGACGTAGCATCCAAAATCCTGAGAATGCATCTAAATGAGAAAAACATACAGCCCCTTCGAGCTGAGACCTAATCTCATCAATTGACTTCAGTGGATAAAATTCCCTCATAATGTTCGTAGTTAAATTTCTTGGATCTAGACAAATTCTTAACTGACCTGAACTTTTTACGGTTATGACGACTGAGTTAACCCACTCTGTAGGTTTTGTAACCTTTACAATAACTTGCATTTCCACCATGCGATCCAACTCCTCACGCAGTTTCGTTTGTAACGCGAATGGAACTTTCCTGGGCGGATCCACGCATGGGACTGCATCAGGCTTGAGTTTGAGATGACAGACTGGAGGTAGACACCCAAGACCCTGAAATACATCATTATATTGTGTAAGAATTTGTTTACAAAAATCTTGTTTAGTTACTGAAAAGACACGTTTTATTATACCTAACTTTTCACAAGTAGGAAGACCAAGAACATTTGGACAATCTAAATCTGTTACTATAAACATTATAGATTCGACGACGTTTTTATTATTTATGCATAAATTACAATTTATGTTGACTTTGCCTAAAATCGGAATGGATTTTCCACCAAATCCTGTGACGTTTATTTGACATTTGTCACTTTTGACATATTATTATTCTGACATTGAATATAATGAAATGTTTGTTTGGACATTATGTTGACATCTGCACCTGAGTCTATGATGCATTTAATTTGTTTATTTCCAATTGGCAAATTAATTTCCCATGACTGTTTTGAATAATTACTTTCTAAAGTGTTGACATTATTTACATTATGACTATTATCTGAGTAACTGACTAATGATCCATTGTATGATTGTGACTGTGAATACTGACTGTTTTAAAGATGATACTGTGTATTGTTGTGAAATCCCTCAGACTTGAGACCATTTTCATCGTTGAGATGTAAACATGGACTCTGACATTTTTATTTTGACTATTTGAGTGGACATTGTATCTCTCTGACCTGTGACTGTATTCATCATTGAGATGTAGATTGTATTCATTACATCTCTCAGACATATCTCCATTTTTATCACTATGATGATATGGATTGGGACGTTGACTATTGGACTTATTATTGGATCTCTCAGAATTGTAACTGTTCTCATCATTGGGATGTGAGTAACATGACTGCGACTGGTCTAAATATGACCATTGTGACGGTGACTGCTCTGT
Organism: Eugnorisma glareosa; assembly: GCA_947578425.1. NCBI lineage: Eukaryota > Metazoa > Arthropoda > Insecta > Lepidoptera > Noctuidae > Eugnorisma > Eugnorisma glareosa. The sequence goes on from OX387981.1 coordinate 4,667,048, forward strand.
CTGTGTGCTTTTGTGACTGTGTGCCTGTGTGTTCTGACTGTTTGACTGATTCCTATGTGGATCATATTGATATAAATGACTTTTATGACATTGACTCGACTTTGAATGACTGTTCAACATGCCAACAAAATAATCTTGACTGCTTTTGTCTGAATTGAACGATTGCAACTGACTGACTTTTTTATTTTTGAAACAATATTTAGCAAAATGACCAAAAGATTTACATGACCTGTATTGAACGCCTGTAGCTGGGCACTTGTAGCGATGAGACTGCCCACAGCGACCACATGTCGAGGCGCTGCTCGATGCTGAAGGTGACTTGCGACTGCTTGACGGTGACTTGCGACTGCTTGAAGCTGACCTGCGACTGGAAGCTCGCTGTCGACCATCTCCTCGACTACGGCTCCTCTGACTGAGATGCATGACGGTTTCACTGGTGGACTCTTTGACGATTTTCTCTGCATCTTGTTGTGCGACTATGAGTGTCCTTGCCAGCTCGTACATCCTCTGATATGTCAAATCAGGCTCCTGCAGCAATCTTTGACGTACATGTGACAAATCTATGTGTAGGTTTGCTATAAAAATATCCTTGATTAGGGACTCCCTGAGCGTGCCAAACTCGCATTCTTTGCTCTTATTTTCCAGATCTGTGAGGAAATCATCGATGCTTTCGGATTTGTTCTGCCTGCGTGTGAAGAATACATATCTACACATCGTCACATTTCGTCTTGGCTCGAAGAATTTATCGAATTTGTTCTTGACGTCGTTCAGTGTGCTCGCATCTAACTTGATGTTGAACGCATTGAATATGTTGAGACCACGTTCTCCAATGAAATGCAATAAAATGGCAATTTTCCGTTTCTCGGTTGACTTGTCCAGACCTGTGGCTAGCAGATATAGGTCTAATTGCTGCCACAATTTCTTCCACGCTTCCGCATTATTGTTTGTAGAATCAGATGAGATATGGAGTTGCTTTATGTGCGTGCGCAAACCTTGATCGTGTTCGCCATCTTGACTGGCGTCGGTGCTCGTGGCTGGATTTGGCATTTCCACGACTTTGATGATTTCTTCGAAACGACTTCTGACACCATGTTATGTTGGATGTTTGAATAAAAGATAGCGTTAGGTACACTTGATTTATTTACAGCAGACACATTATAATAAATATAGACGGACACAGCAGTGTCACGGACGGGATCAGTTAGGACAGTGACCGGAGTAGCCTACCGGAAGTATAGACAATTACTAGTGGTGTACATACTAATTACATACTAAATAGTGATGTCACAACAGAAACCATGCATGGCTTTAGAGATATCCTCATACATGGTCTCCACTTCGTCGTCGGGGTGTGCCGAGGTCGGGGCGTAGACCTGTATGACCTTCAGCGAATACCTTGAGGATATTCTGAGTATAAGGTACGCCACCCTGTTCGACACACTCTCGATCTTCACCACATTATTCACAAGGGACTTGTGGACGATAAACCCAACACCACCCTGGGACTGCCGGTCACCCTCTCGGAAATAGAGCAGGTTGCCGGATTTCAGGATTATCGTGTCCTCCCCCTCTCTTCGGACTTCAGATAATCCCACATCACTCCATCGCAGCCTACTCAATTCCTCTTCGAGTTCCGTTATCTTCTCGTCGGTCCGGAGTGTACGCGTGTTATATGTTGCCAGGTCAAGTCGTCGGTATAGGCAGCCGGATCCCTTCCGGAGATTCTTCGCACCCCTTGCCACGCCGTCACCTCGACCGCTACCATAGTCGAGGGTAGACGGGCTGCCGGGTACTAGGGGCCATCTTTGTGTTGCGCTCATCATAAGGGGGGTTTTGCCATAATCGCCACGCTTGGCAGGCGTGTTGGCGATCGCAGTACGGTTGTTTCAAAAACACAGAAAACGCTGCTGCCCATTCTCTGGTAAGTCCCTTAGTCGCCTCTTACGACACCCACGGGAAGATATGGGATGGTGTTATTCTTTACGTCCGACACCATACGGAACCGGAAAAGAGAGTTATTTACAGACTATACAGATATATTAGAGAATAGTTTTGTAATATTAGGAGACGGTAATAAACTGAAAGTGCGGCAAAGAGGCAACGGCAAAGAGTATGCACCATAAATTATGTTGGATGTTTTATTTGTACCAGATTTAACAGTAAATTTATTTTCTGTATCATGATGCTTGGATAAAGGTTATACTATGACTTCAACAAAGGAAGGGTATCAATTTACTAAAAATAGAGAGGTTATGTGTACAGCTAACAGAGTTGGTAAATTGTATTTCTTGAATATTAAATTTCATACAGAAGTGGCATTAACATCAATATTGCAGAATGACTTGAACGACTTGCATACTAAAATTGAAGAGAAGAGAAGAAGAGAAGAGGTTTGCAAACTTTACTCAGACTGGCTGTTAGGGGAGATGACGGATGTTTGAATATGTTTTTGTTAAGAACATGAAGCGTGTCATCTTTCAATGACTTACTGTATGAGGGTCAAGAACATAAAAAACAACTAAATTCTATTTTCTTCTAATTTACTGTTCTATATCTCATTTTGTTCTGCCAATATATTACGAACTACGTTGCTTTCAGTAATCCACGGATAGCTAAGTCCCACCAGGTTATGGGTCCAGCACGTAGTAGAGAGTAGGTAATATGGAAACAAAAGATGTTGTAAACACGACTGCGGGCGGCGTACTAGTAGAGAGATCGCAACCGGTACGAGATACAGATATGAGTTTAATATCGATAGAAAAACTTGATCGAAACTCGAATTATAGTACATGGATGTGCATGGTAGAGTTGTATTTAATCCATGATGATGTGTGGGAGTAAAATCAGAAGACACCAGAGAGTACGGATGTATTTGGCTTAAAGAGAGACCAAAAAGCCAGAGCCAGGATATGTACGATGATACAATCGCATTGCCTGATTCACGTTAGACATGCGAAAACGGCAAAGGAAGCGTGGGAGGTCAGCTTTTGAGGATAAAGGACTACATAACCGATGCAGACTTTTATCAAAGCTATTACAACATTATTATTATTTATTATTATTATTATTTAAAACTTGAGCAGTTCACATTTATGAGAGACTATGTGACTGTTGGTATTATCTACATTGATGTTGGCGACACTGCTTTTGGTTCTACTTTTCAACATGTAACTGTATGTCTTATGTTGAGAAAAGCCATGGCCGATGTGGCCTAGATTATAATCGATTTACTATGTATCGTTTTACCAGTGTCTTATATCTAAATAAAAGACAGGGATAATCACGTTGTCTTCTTTAATATTAACATGGTAGCAGAGCGTGGTTGAGGGAACAAAAATTGAAACAATAATTTTACATTTTGTGTCTGGAAAGTAAGATGAAAAAACAAAAGAAACAACGTAACAATGGCAGCAAAAAGTGGCGATTTAAATATTCCTGTATTCGATGGATCAGACGTATTCTAAAATTTTTGCAGTTTAAGAAGTGTAAGGAAGTGGTAATGAGAGCTAAAACAAATAAAGACGATGACAAATGGGACGACCTTGATATTCAGGCGACAAATTAATTATATTTACAGCGCAATCACAAATAAACAGCTGGAATACATATGGATTTGGACTCAGCTTACGACATTATCCAAAAGTTTGACGAGATGTACTTAAAAAAGTCGACAGCTCTGCAAATTCTATGTAGACATAACCATGAAAATGTGAAGTTAAAAACTTCCTTATTCTTCGACGATTTTGAAAGAGCAGTAAAATGAGTTGAAGCAGGCTGGTGCAGTTATTACAGGACAAGAAAAACTTAACTATATGTTAAAATCGCTGCCACAAAGTTACAGACATATTGGTGATATGATAGATGTTTTACCTGAAAGGAAGAGAACAGTTGAGTATTTGAAAAGTAAAATCAAATTGAAAAATGCAGAGGCAAAATCAAATGAGACGTCAAATGACAGTTCAAATGTGTTTCGAGCAGAAGCAAGGTCACCGTCACAAAATAATTTCAATTGCTTCAAGTGTGGAAGACGTGGCCACTTACAAAAGGATTGTTTTACCCGTATTGAATACACTCATAGAGATCGAGGTCGAGGATATTCTGGAAGCTCAAGTCGTGGATACTCTGGAAGTAGAGGACGTGGAGTACACAATACCAGAAATTTTAACAGAGGATGAGGAAATTATCATAGTGAGCGACAAAGAAATGGTCACCATGAACAATATGGAAATAGTTTTCATACTGCTATTGTCAACAATACTACAACGAGTGAGAAAGAAAATGTAAAGGAAGGTCAAATAGAATGGTTACTCGACCGTGGTTGTACTGACCATATTATTAATAATGATGAGTATTTCGAAACTTGTGAAACATTAAAAAAGACAGTGAAAGTTAAAATTGGAGATGGCAGAATTTTAGAAGCTACAATGGTTGGTAATAAAGCAAAAAAGCTAAAACAAATGAGATGAAATTATTAGAATTACTGACAAAAAATCAGTTGTGTCAAAAGGGAGATTGACAAAAATATATAACCCATATGGAAAAATTATTGCTGTTGCAATTAAAGATGAAAGACTATTTAAGATGAAAAGTTTTGTTAATGCAGAAATTCTTGAAGTGAATGTGAGCAAAATAAATATGACTACAAAAGAGAAACTACACCGCACTCTGGGACATATAAATTTTAGGAATTTGGAAATAATGTGCAAAAATAATTCTTCGGATGTCTCTTATCAGAAGCAAAAGTTGAGAGGAAATATTGAAATAATTAAAACAGCTGCATATCTTAAAAATAGAACATTGATAAATACCATTGAAAGGAAAACTCCTTATGAAATATTTTTCAGAAGGAAGCCAACCGTTAAGTACCTAAAAATGTATGGTAGTCGAGTTTTCGTACGCATTCCCGAACAAAAAAGAATATCAAAATGGGACAAGAAATCAGAAATGGGAATAATACTTGGATATAGTGGCACCGGATATAGAGAATTAATGAACAATAAAGTAATAATAGCAAGACACTGTGATATCGTAGAAGAAGATGTAACATTATGTGGATTTGAGGACGAAAAATCGAAAAAAAAACAGAAGAAGACAAGGAAATGGTAATCAATAATAAAGAAAATCCAGAAGAGAATAATTCAAGTAAAAACTGTATTAGTGTAAAGTACTGTGATACTATGACACCAGAAAATTTTCAGGAGGCGATGACCTGTAATGACTCAAATAAATGGAAGGCAGTCATGGACCGTGAGATGGATAGTCTAGTGAAAAATAAACAACATGGACACTTGTTGATAAGCCACCCAAAGATAAAAAGGTAATTGATGTAAAGTGGATCTACAAAAAGAAGAGTGAAAATGAGTATAAAGCAAGGTTAGTGGCTAGAGGTTCCCAACAAACTGATTGTATTGATGACTTTTATTCTCCAGTAGTTAAAATGCCCACTCTAAACTCTTATTGTCTTATTGTTGTCAAAATTCTTTGGAAATAAATCAAATGGACGTAGAGACAGCATTTCTTAATGGTAAAGTTATATCTGAAGTGTATGTAAAACAATCAATGGGCTATGAAGATGAAACTGAAAAGGTTTATAATACTCGTACTCGTATATATTAAATAAAGCATTATATGGTTTAAAAGAAACTCCACGTGCATGGTATGAATGTTTTAACGAATTTGTGACTAGCCTACATTTTCAAAGAAGCAAATATGGTTATTGTTTATATTTCAAACGGGAAAATGACTGTGTTGTTTACATTTTATTATAATTTATTATGATGATCTTTTGATATGTTGTAGAGACAAAAAAGTAATTAATGATATCAAAAATAAGTTATCAGATAAATTCAAGATGAAAGATTTAGGCAGAGTCAAAAAATACATTGGCATAGACATTGAATATAACTATGAACAAGACAACATGTTAACTTTGAGTCAAGAACATTAGCGTGAGTCATTAGCAAAACGTTATAACATTGAACGTGCAAAACTGTACAAAACACCAATGGAAATAAATTTGAAATTGGAAAAATCTGAATTAAATGAATGAATTGAATGAATGAATGTTAAGTATAGAAACCTAATAGGTGCACTTTTGTATATTAGTTCTGGTACTAGATCTGATATTTCTTTTAGTGTAAATTACCTGAGTCGCTTTCAAAATTGCTGTAATGAGACACATTTTGTCTATGCGCTGAGAGTTCCGAAATATTTATTTCTAACAAAAAAAAAATGAAATTAAAATATTATAAAAATGCTAATGCAGATATACTAGAATGCTTTGTTGATTCTGATTGGGCAGGAGATGTAACAGATAGGAAATCTACAACCGGATATGTTATTAGACTATTTGGAAATATTATCATATGGAAATCAAAGAAACAAAATTCGATAACAAAATCGTCTACATTTGCTGAATATGTTGCTTTGTCCGAAGCAGTTACTGAAATAAACTTTTTGATATGCTTAATAAATGAAGCATTTATAAAAAATTGTGAACCAGTTAAAATATTTGAAGATAATTCAGGCGCTGTAGCCATAGCTAGATATGGAAACTTTACATAGAATTCTAAACACATTGAGGTACATTACCATTATATTCATGAAAATGTTAAGGAAAGAATAATTGAAGTTGTTAAAATAGAGTCAGAAAATAATATTGCAGATTTGTTGACTAAAGCATTGGGAAGTGTTAAATTTCTTAAATTCCGAGAGATGTTAAATATAAAAGTGTATGGTAATGGCACACTTGGGTATACGGAATTTGACACTATTGAGAGATAAAATGGCAACTGGGGTAAAGTTTAAACATAACGACAAATTATACTGTGTAGCTTGTCTAATGGGAAAACAAACAGGGCAACCGTTTGAGAGAAATAAAGCCACGCGAGCCAAAACTTTATTAGAATTGGTACATCCGGATATCAGTGGACCAATGAGTGAGAATTCTTTTGGAGGTTTTAGATATTATACCTATTACTTTTATTGGTGATTTTTCGCGTAAAACTTTCGTATTATTTATAAAGCAAAAGAGTGAAGCCTTTGAAAAGATGAAGGGGTTCAATAGTTTTGCTGAGACACAAACAGGTAAGAAGCTGAAGGTTTTAAGAACCAACAATGATCGCGAATATTGCAATATAAGATTTGATGAGTTACTGAGAGAACATGGTGTTAAACACCAGCTTACACACCTCAACAAAATGGTGTAGCGGAGAGAGCCAATCGTATCATAGGAGAAAAAGTAATTAAATTCATGGATATAATAATATACATGGTATTAGTGAACATGTATAAGTAATTTCCTAAGATAGCTACAATAGAAGATGTAAATAAATATAAGTATTGTAGTTGTAAAGAATGCATACCAATTTTTTTGAGGAAACGTGTTACGAATTAAGAAAATAGTATAATAAACAATAATATTGGAACGCATCTTAATACAGTGATTAGAGCTGTCAACTGTCCATGTCATACTTGTCAATAATTGAAGTTGACAGCCCGCCTTTTTACACTACACTTCTCATGTAACCACGCTCTGCTAATAAACTGAAACTCAAAGCATTTATTTCAATTAGATCTTAGCAGGCACTTTTGAATGTCAGAGAAACAAAGAAGGCGAAGCTACAGTAACAGACACAAGGCATAATATCTTGTGAAGGTACTGTATTTGCCCGTTCCAAAGCGTAGATCTCTATGGAGAAGAATGGGCAAGAAACTCCATGGACACTCTTTTCAATCAAAACATTTTTACAAGATCTTGGTTACATCATTCATGTTGAGATTATACATAATATATGTGAGAACGATGTAGAAAGACGTGCACATTAAGAGCGTCCAGAGTCAAAAGATAAAATCAATAATGGTGTTCTTGAATTGTATTTTTATAACAATATACAGTTGATTTATTTTGGAATCCATTTTTCTTTTAATATGACGTAACCCAAAATAGGGGGAACTGTTTGAAATTCAGTAGCAAGATTTGAGCTGAACTAATAAGGGAAGTTAAAAATAAAAGCTTATGATGACTGGTGAAACATAATAATTTTGGTCGCGTATTCATTGGAGACTTTAAAAATAAATGCGCAAAATTATTGCCTGCAAAATCAAAAATGTTCCTGGTCAAAACCTCGCGCAACATTGTTGCCTAACAACAAAACATAGTATGCTACTTTGTTTCTCAGGGATCATGCTGATATGTAACTTACTTACTTAACCACTCGCACCGTTGCGATCAGTTACTGCAGTTGGGATTAATCACCGTTGCCGCTACGGTAATTCTGAAGAGAACCTTACCTCTACAATTTTTATTTTTCAAAAAACCATTAAATAGTAAAAAAATAAATAATTAGCATTGATCCACAGAGATATATATTATGCTCTGTGCCACAGAGCATACTCGCATACTCATTGGTCTTTTCGACATAATTCTGTCAACAACAGAATTCGTTTGTATTTTTGATCTTTTTTAGAATTTTTTGCTAAATATATAATATTCTGCAATATTATCGAAATGGAGAATCCAAATCCAACCGACTTTGAAAAGTTTCTGCCATGGGCTTGCAAGAACTACAACATTTTAACTGATGTCATATTTACCACAGATGGTCAGGGTAAGTTCTATACGTACCCACTTATAAATGGGATAACATTAGATGAATATTGTATCGTACTAGTTCAATGTATCCCTCGAAAGTCCAATTATTATCCGCAAACAGTTTGTTTAAATATCAAGATTTTGACAAGTTTACAAATTCTCAATTTAGAAATCGGGCACAAGCTTCGTATTACTTACTATAAGTTTTACCAAATCAAAACGTTAAATGTAACGAAAATGGCGGGATCCCAAGATCGAATCTTCGTCTTGAGCGACCTTCGATAAGGGTCTAACAGACACAAAAGTGCGCTTGCAAGTATTTACATTGAAAGCGCATTCACATCCGCATGATCGTGAATGTGTATAAATAAGTTCCGTTGTGTAGTACTATCAACATGTGTTAACCATGTGGTAACCCATAGTTTCTTTAACGTTAACTATCTAATGTTTTCCTGAATGAAAAGTATAAGATATAATATATGTTATTAGTATGTATATTTAGATTAAGGTATTTATCTCTGGGTCTGTGTTACCTGAAATAAATGGTTTATTATTATTTATTTCCTTTATTTATTTCTATACACATAAATTATATTTTTAAATATTTCATGCTAAAGTATGTTTAAAAAAAACATTTAAAAATATAAAAAAATAGTAGCCCACCGGTATCGGGAACAGGGTCCAAGCTACCGGCGGTCAGGGCTACAGAGAGAGGAACCTCCTAACAATACGAGCCGTGTCCAGGAGTACCGCTTTCTGAATCAAGCCCCTGATCCAGCTGCCTAACGAGAGCCTCCTCAGGTATTCATCGAGGCTATGGCAATTAAGCCATGGGCTGATACGACTATCGGCACAATGATCGCTGAGTCCACATCCCACATGTCGACAACCTCGCGAGCCAAGTCAAGATACTTGATTTGCTTATCTTTTTCGGCTTTCACGAGGTTGTCATCATGCGGGACCGTTATATCAACAACCATTGTGCGCCGCTCTGATCGATCCACCACCACGATATCAGGCTTATTGGCTACAATAGTCCTGTCAGTGATGATGGATCGATCTCAGTACAATGTGATACTGCCTTTTTTGAGAACTGGGTCGGGCACGTACCTATAGTACGGCACTTCCGATTCCACAAGGCTGTATTTTAGAGCAAGTTGCTGATGGATAATCCCGGCCACAAGATTGTGTCTATGCAAGTACTCTCCGTTAGCCAGACGAGAACACCCGGAGATAATGTGACGGATTGATTCACCTGGACGGTGGCATGCCCGACATATGTCAACCGTGCCGTCCTTCACAATAAATCTCCGGTAGTTATTCGTCATCATAACTTCATCCATAATTGCACAGACAAAACCTTCTGTTTCTCCGAAGAGGTCCCCGGAACGTAGCCAGGCTACAGACGCTGATAGGTCTACATCGGGCCCATGCAGGGCCCGGAAAAAGCGTCCGTGGAGCTCCTTACTCTGCCATACCTCCCTGCGGTCGTTAGTGTCAAGCACTACAGGTTTGCGCCAGTTCTCTATAGCAAAGGAGAGCGGGGTGAGGCCCTTGTCCACCGCGACCACATCTCGATGCATCACCACGTCGGCTTCTAGGAAATATTCCCTGAGACTGCATATCTCACGTTTGTGGAGAGTCTTAGCATTTAAAAAGTCTCGTCCCCCACACTTTATTATTATTATTATAAATAAGAAATACAATGTAAGTAATATTAACACAATTAAATGTTACAGCGTTAGAAAAGAAAAAATGTCTCAAGTTGAAGAATTCGAAGATAGTACAGTCCTTAATCCGATCCGATGATTCATTTAATGTCAACGAAAGTTCATCAGAATCCCAGGTCCGTAACGAAAATGTAATCATGATAGAAACATTATACGACGTCAATGAAGATTTAGTGCATCTGAAGTTTCTTAAGAACAAGACTATACCACGGCAGGTTATGCAAGTTGTCGCACTAACTATTCCTTACCACAAACATTTGACTTCAATTACCATAAACAGTGGCTTGCACATGGAAACTTTACATGAAATATCCAAGTTTTTACCCGATTCTAATATAACAGAAATATGTCTTGACAGTACATTTCTCAGCAAAGCTAACTATTCCACTTTGCTAACGCACGGTAAGTTAAAACATCTCTCTTTGGCGAGATGTTCGATTAATGATGCCGTTGTGAAAACGATCACAGATCAGTTAGAAGCTGCAAGTCCCGGGTCGAGATTATTATCTGCTTTAAACTTATCATCAAACAGAATTACAGATGTTGGCGCGAAGTATGTAGCAGGTATGTTGCGAACAAACAGACAACTCAGCTACTTGAACTTAGCGGACAATATGATAACAGACGAGGGAGGTATGTGCATTCTCGACACATTACAAAAATTTCCTTTGGAAGCCCAAGAATTATCTGTCAGTAGAGCCAGATATGTGGCATTCATAAAACAGAAAAAAGAATTGGTTAACACATTGATTATAGAGCTCCAAGCTGCTAAAGAAGATGGAAACTCAAAAAAGAAAATCTGGAAGTCTCAGCATAATGTTGCGCAGAAACCCGTTACAAAAACAAACGGTGATGCTCGACCGATACAAGAAAAAGCTACATATTTAGCCGAAAGTAAGATGGGATTGTTTGACGACCCTTTCTCGCCCAACAACACTGAATCACAAGATGGTGTAGTGCGTTGTCTTGGCAATAATACCTTGTGCTGCTTGAATATAGCTTACAACAACCTTTCTTATGTTAGTGTCAAGAAATTGCATGATGTGTTAGTAACGCAGAGGTCTCTTAATAGAACTCCTAGGGGTTTGATCAAAGTCGTGATCCAAGGTAACTTGATGCCTGTAACTTGTAAAGAATATGACGAGATTAATCGTCTCCTTGAGTCAAGGTTAGTTAGTGTCAGAAAAAGTACAATGAGTACAACAAAAAGAAGGTGTTAAAGTTCAGGATCCATTATCAAAATCATTTAATCAAGTTTTATATAAATTTTACTAAATGCAAGCTAGGATAATTTAAGTTTGTTCTCATTGAACAATCATAGTGCCTCATTTTCGTATACTGATTCGATACATCATTTATTTGAATACGTATCATTGTAGTTAAAATAAATACATCAATGAACTAAAGCTACAAGAACAATTAAAACAACGACCACTTTTTATAAAATTATCATTTATTTAAAAAACTCTTCGTTATTTTTTTATCTGTTACTGTTTCTAAAGCTCATTTAAATTATTCTTTTTTACACGACTGCCAAAGAAGCGTTATGCTTTTTTTCGCGCTTTTCATAATAAATTTGTTTGTAAATTTCTTTATTACCTCGTATGTTCCAATCAAGGAAGGAGATGGCGGGACGAACTCGACTCTTTTCACAAAGATTGGCGAGTAACAGCACTAGATAGGGAAAAGTGGAAATCCCAGGCCTTTGCCCAGTAGTGGGACACAAATGACTAATAATAATAATGTTCCAAACAGCTGCATGGATTTCGACGATTAGGGTATCATTAAATTCGTCTCAAAAACTCAAACGTCCTTAGATAGGTATCAAAAAAGAAAAACAAAATGGCGGATTTTTGGCACTCAATTGGATGCCGTTATAGTGCATTACTGCAGCGGCCAGCAACAGAGGCACTGATGGACGAACGTGTAAATGTGGGCCGAGGCGTAGCCGAGGCACACATACGTAAGTCCATCAATGCCTAGTTGTGGCCAAGGCTTGTATAGTACTTTTCTCAAATAATGCGAGGAAATTAATACAATTACTTTTCAAAATCAATGATGCACACAAACTACAATTTTCTTTTTCCCGTTGAAGAGTTAATTTTTATTTGCAAGTTATTCGAAATTTAAATAAAACCTTTGATAAGTTACCTCCTTGGTTGCCATGTTTCAGAGTAAAAGATAGTTCCATTTTTAACCGACTTCATTAAATAACACGACAGATATGGATTTTCAATTGTTCATACAACTTTTGCCAACGTTTTTGATTATTTTAATTAAATGTCACATTTAATTTTATTAGCTTACTTTTTTTCTACTACGAGTATTCTAGTTATTGACATTTAAATTGAAGATTACAATATGTTTTTTCTTTTTTTTTTCAACGCTGCAAAAACAATGGTGAGAAGATGATCTTCCCACCCCTGTATTCAGTCTACCCTGACGTGTAGTCCATCCATATATTTTTGTCTTCCTCATCCTTAACGTTCATCAACAGTAATTCATCGCTCTATTAGCCGTATATGTTCCATATCTCATCTTACCACTTCGCTCTGTTAAAGTCTGTAAAATGCTGACAGGTGAAAAGCCCAACCTACGCTGGCACGCGAGGTGGATTATGGCCCACTCCCTCTCTCAGAGAGGAGGCATGCGTTCCAGCAGTGAGAACATTCACTGGTATTTTGCTGCATCTATTTAGACTAGGCCAGGGGTTCCCAAAGTGTGCGCCGCGGCGCCCTGGTGCACCGTAGAGAGTAAAAAGGGGCGCCGTTGGGCACCCGTTTAGTATTCTCCGGAATCTAAGCTTAGGTATTCGATAAAAATGTAATAAGCTTGTTGTCTCACAAGAATTAAGTCCGTTTTCACGGAACACCTTTCGAAGCTCACGTAGTGGTTTTTTAAATATTTTGGCATTGAATTTATAAGTTTAATCCTGTAGGTAACCTTATCTTATAGTTATTATAAGGTAAATATTATATACATTTATAAATTAAATTAACCTATAGTAACTAACTCAAATAAACTTAAAAAATGGCTTTAAAAAAGTCCTCCTCAACGTTGTCAACTGGTAATGTACCCAAGAGAATGGCGGCGTTGCCACGTTGTATGGCAATGCTAAGCCTTTGGCCAAGGTAAAAGCCAGCCCTTGGGTCACGGGAAGTGTCAATTAAGCGTTTTGAAATGTTCTTGAAAAGGCTGTGAGCACTCGGACCCCACGGTCCTAGAGTACTTTACTTTAATAATTTGGCCGGAGACGATATCGAAATTTTTTCGAGAAAGAAGAAAGAATTGTATATTGAACACATTGAACTCTCTGTCAACAGCAGCCTTAAAACAAGATTCACGTGTTCCGATTTGGTGGAGTTTTGGGTATCGTTCGAAAATGAATATCAAACTTTAACCCTTCGTGTGCCGGAACGTAGATCTACACGAGACACAATAGGTTTTTAATTGTGTCTATATACTCGGCATACGAAAGGTTAAATACAAAACCTCTGAGAATTCTCATTCCCTTTGCGATATTTTGTTTATGTTGAAGCCGGATTTTCAAATGTATCCTAGTGTGCCAACATCATTATGAAACGCAGCATTTTCGTCTAGCTAGGGCGCCGAGACAAAATATTAAACCTGTAAGTGCGCCGTGAACTGAAAAACTTTGGGAGCCCCTGGACAAGGCTAACTCCCACATAGTTTAGAAAAGGCTAGGCAGATGATTGATGCGAGTTAGAAAGAGGGTCACAAGATATTACAATTAATATTCTCCTGACCAAATTGTGGACACAGTAGCCGGTCTCAGCAAAGTAAGCAAGAGATATTACAGTATTCAAGTGTTTGCGCAAACACAGATACAATGAGTGTGTGAGTGTACACTACTTTAATTTTACTTTCTTTTCCTTCATTTCTTCGTTCTACGACCAGGGAGAAATCAGGCTCATGACGAACGGCTTCACGTGGTTAATTGCGCTACACCACCATCTTTCAAACTCCGGGCTGCTAATGAAAAATTCCTAATGGAAAAACCCAATAAATCAAAGTTAGTGGATACAGCTCTGAATTAACTGGCTGCCATAAACCGACCTCGAAGTTCGCAGAATAGTGGTAAGCTCTATCGCAAGAGCCAAAATGGTTTCTGACACACCCTTTAGATTAAATAGGCTGAAAACTCGAAACAGCTTTTTGAAATGTATCACCCCACTCACTGGCGCGCGGTCTACGGAGAGAGTAAAGCTGTGGCGAGGTAGTGCTTTCTTACCTAACCCATTCGTTCCACCTGCTGCAAATCCCCCACCTGGACATGAGTTGCCATGGCTGACCTGGAAGTCTTTAAATAGACTCCGGACCCAGGTTGGTCGCAGGAAGGAAAACTTGCTTAGATGGAGATTAATTAATGACTCTGCTCTAGAGTGTAAATGTGGTGCTGTTCCACAAACGGTGGGGCACTAATATCGTATCCTGCGGGTCCTGTTCTTATCACCACAGGAACTGATGGACGCTACTGAAAGCGCATAATAATATAATAATTCCGACACAATCGTTCCATCTCAGAAGATCCATTGGCCAGATCTATGAGGGATCTAGTGACGGTTGTTTTTCTCATTAGGTCTATTTTTATTAAAAAAATAAGTGAAATGGATCTAATAAGAATTTTTGGATTAATTCCTCATTCGTCCTAAAGTTTTGTCCCACATTCCGAAAAATTCTTTGTTCGTCCCATATCACTACTGAAGTTGTGCTTCGTCCCAATTTAGATTGTCATCGACACGCTAAGAAGAAGAAGAATATTATTTATAGATAATTATGAAAGAAGAAGGATCAAAATTCACCCACGTCCTACAGCTAAGAGAAGTATCTGACCTATCGCGAATCTGACCTAACGCGAATCTGGCGTAAAGCGAATCTGTCCTTATGCTAACAAATGTCTCAAGACAGATAAAAATGGGTATAAAAAAATGGCATACTTCCAAACTTCATCCTTACAGTATAACATATAAAAAAATGCTATGAAAATTTGTTTAGGAGCAGTAATATTCTATCGTTCATAGCGCTCTCTTTATACTCGTATTTACACCTATGCATAACAAATAAAAACTTTGAAATTGACTTTAAGTATCATTAAATATATCTATATTATACAAAACACCTATAATTTCATTTAGTATATTGCGTAAGTAAACTGCTTCTCTCCTAACTAGCCTCCGTAATACTCATGTACTCAGCCTCAGTGCTTCATAGAGCTACTGTTTTCTATTTTTTTGAAGCCCATGAGATTACACCACCAAACAGAGTAAAACACATACCAGTATATGATTTCCTATCTACAACATTGTTTCCCCAGTCTGCATCAACAAAACCCTCTAATTTAGAATTGCCATTCTTAGTGTACATTTAATAATAATGCTTTGTCTTACTCAGATATTTTAACACCCTTTTTGCATATAACCAATGTTCAAAGTTGTAGCAATTATTAAACTGGCTTAAAAAACCAACAGAAAAAGTTATGTCTGGTCTTCTAAAGACATATAAGTATATAAGACTACCAATAAGCTGCTGACAAGGTAGTTGAGAATCACATTTCTCATTTTTATTTATATTTAATTTAGCTTCCTTAGGAGTGTCAGCTGATTTACAGTCCATCATATTAAATTTCTTAAGCAATCGTTCCACATAATTCTCTTGGCAATATTTTATAGTTCCATTAGCTTTATCTTTACTCACATCCATACCAAGACATTGCATTCTTTAAGTTTTCTGTTTCAGAACCATCATTAGAAAATTCAAAAAAATCGTCTACATACAAGGTGACTATTGTTTTAAAATCATTTCTAGTTTTGTATATAAACATGGCTCAAGAGAAGACACCTTATAATCCATCTTAATAGGACAATCATGAACCTTTCTGTAACAGTTTTTACGTACCCATTTGCAATTCACTACATCACTTTTAGGTGGAGCATCAACAAGCTCCCACGCACTATTTTCTTCAAAACACTGTAACTCGTCACTTACATCTTGTAACCACTGAGCTTTTTCAGGTGCCTTCAGTATATCTTCCAGACTCAAGGTACTTGGACAAGGTATCACATCTCTGCTAGTAGTTACCTTTCTAGTTACGGGATTGTAGATTCTGTACCTGATGTGAGGTTCTATACACCTGTCACCTACATTGTGATTTTAGTAGTTTATAGTTGTCATATAACATGTCGTTCTCTCTTTTATAATTAACTGTAATTTTTTAGCTTATTAAAACCAATATTACTTTGTGGTTTGTCGATTACTTTATAACAATTTAATAAGCTAAAACAGATGTCGAATGAAGATACAAAATCCTTTACTTTGCAAAAGGTGAAAATGAACGCTGCTCTCGCGAAATATCTACGACCCGAGAGATTTGACGTTGATCCCAATACTCCAGGAGCAGATCTGAAATGGATCCACTGGAAATTCAACAGCTTTCTGACTGAAGAGGTCCCCGATGAAACCCCACAATATCTCAAGCTAAAACTGATTATGAACCATCTCTCCGCGTCAATTTTTTCCTACGTGCGAGATTGTCAATCTTATGAAGAAGTCGTAACAACTCTAGACAATAATTTAATTCGTCTAAAATACGTGAACGCTTACTAGAGAAAATAACGCTGACCCTCAATGAGACAGTAAATAACGCTCAATCGCTAGAATCTGCAGAGAACAATTCCCAAGTTATCGGTAATAAGCCTAGTTTTAACACCCACCTCAACGCGGTAGTTGAACCAAGTACAAACTATAGCAGTCCAGACCAGTTGACGGCACTACCTCGGCGACCCATTCGATCGGAACCACGGCCGCCTAGACAATGTTTCTTTTGCGGTGGTAACGTACATCAAAGAACCAAATGCCCGGCTTTTAAAGCTGAATGTCAACTATGCAACAAAAAAGGTAATTTCGCCAATGTATGTCGGTCCAGCAGTTCCAGAAGCAATGATACTTACTCTTCCAACGCCATCAAGGCTGCCTCTTATCTAAATGCACCCGATCCGGACGCTTTCTCTGCGGCTTCTCCCTCGGGGCTGAGCAAATCTACTATACGGATAACGGTCAATGATAAGCAGGCTGACGCACTTATAGACACCGGAAGTTCAGTTAGTTTCATCGACAGAAACATCGCAAACATGATGTAACTAAAGTTCAAGCAGACCATAGCTTTGGCGTCTACAAACCAGATTTCTTTCGTTGAAGGGATTTGTTTTGCTACGATCAATATTAATGAACATATCTATAAGAAACGTCCCCTACTCGTGGTGAGCTTCCTTTGTGCAGATGTCATCGTAGGCCATGATTTGCTTAAAGACCATTCTAGACTCGAATTCAAGTTTGGAGGGCCTAGAAAACCCCTAGAGATTTACAATGTGATGTAAGCTTCGGTACCTCCTGCCTCTGTGTTTACAAATCTTTCGCCAAATATAAAGCCGATAGCCATGAAATCAAGACATTATAGCAAAGAGGATAGCGAGTTCATAGCTAATGAGATTTCAAACCTTCTAAAAGACAATGTTATTGAGCCGAGCATATCTCCCTGGCGCGCACAAGTCCTTGTAGCAGGAAGCGGTGCTCACCGCAAACGTCTAGTGATTGATTAATCTCAGACCATAAACAAATTTACATATTTAGATGCTTACCCTTTACCGCATATCCAAACCATAATTGACAAAGTATCAAAGTATATGGTATTCAGTCAGTTAGATCTAAAAAGTGCTTACCATCAAGTACCTATATTAGATAGAGAAAAAAAATATACAGCCTTTGAGGCGTGCGGCAATTTGTATCAGTTTTCAAGAATACTTTTTGGAATTACTAATGGAGTTGCGGCATTTCAAAGAACTCTTGAATTTATCATAAACGAAGAAAAACTTCCAGGAACATTAGCTTATCTGACGGGACTGTCTGCGGAAAAGACCAAAACGAACATGATAAGAATCTTGCTAAGTTCATGTTAGCAGCGAAGAAATATAACTTGACTCTAAACAAACAAAAGAGCTTCTTTTCAAAGGATTGTATCAATTTGCTGGGTTATACGATCAAAAACAATATTACTAGTCCAGATAGTGGAAGATTAAAACCGTTACTAGAGTTACCAGTTTCCACGAATACCACGGAACTTAAACGAGTTTTGGGACTGTTCGCCCACTACGCCAGATGGATTAACAAATTTTCTGAGAAAATAAGACCCCTGATCAACATTATAACTTTCCAATAACGAACGAAGCTTCAAAATGCTTCGGACAGCTAAAAAATGATATTAAACAGGCTGCATTAATTGATATCGATTATAACGAAATATACACTGTCGAAACTGATGCCTCAGAATTCGCTATAGCGGCTACATTATCACAGAATGACGCCCAGTAGCGTTCTTTTCAAGGACTTTGTCAAATGCAGAGTGCAAGCACCCATCCATAGAAAAGGAAGCTTGTGCTATAGTCGAAAGCCTTAAAAAGTGGCGACACCATCTCATAGGTAAACACTTCCTCCCAATTACAGACCAGCGATCTGTGGCATATATATTTAATCAAGAACATAACAGCAAAATTAAGAACGAAAAGATCCAACGCTGGAGATTAGAGTTATCGTGCTACAAGTACGATATCATTTATCGTCCCGGCTCTCAGAATATTGCTGCCGATGCCTTATCAAGAGTTTGTGCTTTTATGAACACCAACAAACTAAAAGAATTACATGTGCCGAGATTAAACCTCGCTTCCTAAAGATAACAGGTCAGCTTATAAAAGCCACATCTCCTTTTGAACGAATTAACATTGATTTTAAAGGACCCTTGCCTTCGAACACAGGCAATAGATATTTGCTTACGATTATCGACGAATATAGTCCATTCCATCCATCCATCCATCCATTCGTCCATTTGTTTTCGTTTTTTTGTTTTTAAATCCTTAAGGAAGCTCTTCAAGCTATGTCTTATGAAGATACAGAGAAGTTATTACTTGTGCTAAAGTAAATATTGTTCGTATTATTGTTATTTTTTTATTTAATTAGTTAGCTAGGTTAAGCTACTATAATTTTTATATACCTTCTTTACCAATAAGATTATTAAGCTATGTGATTATTATGTCAATTAAAGTTACCTCCAATCGCCTGAAACACAGGATTACCTAGTTCAGGCACAAATAATCGTGAACTTGCCGTAGATTTAAGAAAAACTGTAAACGTTGTATCTTATATTTTTGAATAAAATTTTATTTTATTATTTATTTATTTATTATTCCCATTTGCTTACCCCTGTAAGGACATAACTAGCACTACTGTGATCAACTGTCTTAAGGACCTGTTTCTCACAGTGACAGGGGAACATCGTTCATGTCCGAAGAGCTAAAATCGTTCTTAAGGAATAACGGTATCGCTCCATCATTACGACTCCATACAATCCCCAAGGTGATGGTCAGGTAGAGCGCTTGAATGGCACATTGTGGCGTACGATCAAACTAAGCCTCCGTTCCAAGAACCTTAACGTCGAAAACTGGGAACAAGTCGTCAAATTTGCCCTGCACTCTATTCATTCTCTGATATGCACATCCACAAACGCAACTCCCCATGAACGGCTATTCAGCTATCCTCGCAGATCACCCAATGGGGAAACACTACCTACTTGGATGGTGCCAGGACCAATACTCCTCCGGAGGAACGTTCGACATGACAAGACGGATCCTATTGTTGAAGAAGCCGAATTGCTAGAGAGTAATCCTTATTACTCCTACATAAGACGGAACAATGGTGAAACAGGGACTGTGCCAAACCGCCCAAAGTTAGCGCCCCTACCTATTAAAATAATCGAATTCATCGCAAAATGAAGATACTTCGGTTCAACATGAAGATGATCGAGTGCCACCTCAGGCAGACCAAGGAGAGCATGCGGAGATTGTTGACCACTCTGTGGAAGGCCACGAAACAGCTCTGTTGAACTTTTCTGCATTTTCTTCTTAGAAGATCCACCAGACAAAGGAGGCCTCCGGATTATTTGAGACACTATGCTATTAATGACGAAGATTCAGGTGAATGATGTGAGGTTCTATACACCTCTCACCTACATTGTGATTTTAGTAGTTTATGGTTGTCATAATTATAACATGTCATTCTCTCTTTTATAATTAACTGTAATTCTTTAGCTTATTAAAACCAATATTACTATGTGGTTTGTCGTTTACTAATATTTTAATATTTTCCGGGTATCCTACTAATATTTGTCCTCTCTTATCCCATTTTTGCCTTTGTAATGTGTACCATAACGATGTTTCCAAATATTCTCAAATGATTAACTTCTGGCTTGACTCCTGTCCCAATAAAATTCATAAGGCGTTTTTCTTTCCAATCCAGATGTAACTATACGATTTTGAAGATATACCGCTGTGTTTGTTGCTTCGGCCCCAAATTCCTTGCCTAGCTCTGCATCAAACATTAAGCATCTTGCCTTTTCAACTACTGTACGGTTGCGAGTGCAACTTTCACATAATCCATTCTGCTCAGGAGTGTAGGGGTTTGTTTTCTGATGATTAATGCCTTCCTTCTGTAAGTATAAATCAACCTAACGCATCATTAGATGCGTATAATTTAAAAACGCAATCGCATTTAGACTTAGCTCTTATATTAATATATAAGAGCTAAGTCTAAATTAGTGTGTCAAGCCTTAAGAAATAGAACGGCTTTAATTAAAATAACCTATAAATAACTTGGAACATTTGACAATGATAATCAGAACTATTTGAATTTGCCCAAAATGTTTATTAATGTTAATAAACATGAGAAAACTGATTAGTTTTTCGTTTCTCTGGAGCCAATTTTCATAGAATGTATTTTCCCTGCACTTAAACGAATACGACGAAACGAGGCGGAATGATTCCAATAAGATTAATTTCTTAATATTTTTTGCAAGCTATAGGCATTAAGTTACCTTCAATCACAACTTTGATCAAACCTTTAGGAGTTCTGTTCAGAGACCTCTGCATTAGTAAAACTTCATGCAATTTCCTGACACTAGCATAGGTAAGGTTGTTGTAAGCAAGATTCAAATAACACAAGGTATTACTACCAAGACAATGTACTACACCACCTTGTGATTTAGTGGTGTATGGCGAAAAAGGGTAGTTAAAAGTTTCCATTCTAGTTTCAGCTAATAATTCAGCTTTTTCTCGTATGATACAGGCACTCAAATTTCTCGCTGATGGTGGCGCGTGTGTCGGGTCATTTGGTTCCCTTCAATATGGTTGAGTAGAATGGCGCTAAGCCATGCGTCATTTTCGTGACCGGCGCTGTTAGTTGGGACTGGTCTTCTCTTAGCTGCCACGGTTTTTTTTAACCACTTTATTTTGAAATTGTTGATTATTTTAATCTTTTACTCTGGACGCTCTTAATGTGCACGTCTTTCTACATCGTTCTCACATATAATTTCAACGTGAATGATGTAACCAAGATTTTGTAACAACATTTTGATTAAAAAGAGTGTCCATGGAGTTTCTTGCCCATTCTTCTCCATAGAGATCTACGCTTTGGAATGTGCAACTACAGTACTTTCCTCAAGTTATGCCTTGTGACTGTGACTGTAGCTTAGCTTTTTTTTTTGTTTGGCATTCAAAAGTGCCTAAATTGGTCTAATTGAAATAAATGCTTTGAGTTTGAGTTTGATTTAATTTAGCCATCCATACACATTATCATAAATTTATAAACCCTTGTAACTGTATAATTTCTGAAGTAATATCAGTCATTCAGGATACCTTTTCTAAATAGTGGGTTTCACAAGTCGAAATTTCATTGTTTTTCGAGAGTTTTCAATTTATTTACTGTTTCCACAATTTTAAGTTTTGTCTCCTCGTTGTCGTACTTCCTGAAAAGTAGATAGGTGACTCGTAAAAATATTGCGATTTTTTATAAATAGTCGAAAAGTATCAAGTTGTTTTATTAGAAATCCATAAAACTAACATATAAGTGAAATGATTGAATCCAGTTGTCGTATTTTCTTTATAGATTTCTGATTCAAGTCATTTTTTACGTCCTTATATTTGTCAATCATAGTAAATAGAAGTTTCCTCGTCGAAACCTTTGACTGTTTTCGACAAAACAAAACCAAGGAAAATATGATGCACGAAATCACAAGATGACTCAAGTACGAAACGTCAATGTGACAATTTTGACAGTCCTAAAATATTGCCATACTAAAACTTTTGAAAATAATTCGAGGTCAGCTTTCGTTGACCAAACTATCTGGCAGAAGCTTGATGTTCCGAAATTTATTTGGCATAACACACTTGGCATAATCTTCTTTAAACTAATATTATTAAGGCATACAAATTATTTAATATAATTATTTTTTGGCCGGATATTTAAATGTCCGAATTGACAATGGCATACTTTTAATGTGGCAGAATTTTATTTGGCATAATTAGCTTTGGCTAATTGGCTTTGGCAAAGTTAAAATTTCGCATAATTTCGTTTGGCATAACGTTTATTTGGAACGACGATTATTTGGTAGAATTTTAATTGGCATGCATATTGATGATTTTTCCAGAATGATCTTTGCATATTTTCTAAAACAAAAAATGAGGCCATGACTCCATAACCTGTTTCAAAGAGTTTAAAGCAAAAGTTGAAAACCAAACAAACAAGAGGATCAAATCATTGATCAAATCTATAAGAAGTGACAACGGCCTAGAATTTTGTAACAGGGACTTTGATTTATACTTACAGAAGGAAGGCATTAATCATCAGAAAACAAACCCCTACACTCCTGAGCAGAATGGCATTAGGAATTAATTTTAGATTAGCAAACTTAATTCCTATCATTTCTAACTAAAATTAACGTTTTTTCACATATTAAAATAAAACTTTTCATAATGATAATTTATCAATGTGAAAAGTTCAATTTTGAAATATTTTATCATAGATTTAATACTATTCATTTATTTTTTTACATAATGCTACTCTTTTTTAAGACTTGACATAGGTGCGCATTTAGACGAAGCACTTATTTTTATGATGCGTTTAGTTTTAGATTAGCAAACGTTATACAGGGTTAGTTTCCAAAGACCAGCCAAACTCTCAGATATAATGCAGTACATCATTCTGAGCCCCCCCACATAGATATTTTTCTTCGGTTATTAAAAAACAAAAATCTGCTGTTTCCTACAAAAGTGCAATACCTACATGGTCAAAATGTATGAAACAGCTGTTTTTTTTTTAAATAACCGATGAAAAATTTCTATGTGGGGGGGCTCAGAATGTCGTATGGCATCATATCTGAGAATTTGGCTGGTCTTTGGAAACTAACCCTGTATATACCAAATCACAGATTTTTTAGGTTTAAATAATTATAGTTTTATGATTACTTTTTCTTTGTTTTTTTTTTCAATGCTACATCCCCTTTTCCTAACCTTGTATCATCGTCTTTATCCTCTCCGTCAATGTTCACCCAACATTTATGTTCTACAATCTTTCACCCTCACAGTTGGGTTAAGGCTAAGCAGATGTGTGATGAGAGTTAAAAGGGGGAGATTTTATATTTGTTCAGTTACGGTTCTTTCATAGTAACTAACATCGAATTTGGCATTATTGTGTAAACAGTGGTATTTATTTTCAGAAAAGTCAAAGAGTCGTTACAAAAACTGTACCAATGTCAATGTATATGTGTACTACAACTTTTATACGAAATAAATGATTAGTTAGTTGAGTTTATTGTGTTTTTATTATTTGATTAAATTGCTTCATTTTTTCGCAACTGTATCAAAAATAGTCGTTCAGTACACCTGCGGAACCGTCATTGCAACTTGTTCCGACTGTCAACCCACGCCTTCGGCTGCGCCTCGGCTCGGGTAGACATTTGTCAGAACTCTTTGCAATGACAGCCTTTCCGCACTTGTAATGAAATATACTATTTTTTAACAAACTTCTTTACAACATCTCATCACTCAGGCTTTAAGAAAAAATTGTACTATTTTTACGCAACTTTAGCACCTAATATCTAAAAATTGGCCGTCGGCACAAGTTAGCAGGTGTACATACGTTCACAGTACATAAGTACATACTACTTGATGCCACACATTTTGTTCATGAGAAAATAAGAGGTCTGGCGGCCCTGGGGTCTTGGACTACTAGTTTGTGTGCGTTCGTCTCTCTTCGTTCGATTTGCGTTTTTGTTGCATTGCAACTTAGTTTTTTGCAAAAATAAAAATTTGCATTTTGCAAAGCACCCACAACCACATACATATACTAGCCACCATTTTATTTTTAAAAGTCATCCAACGCTCCATACAACCAAAGATTTTTTTTTACACTGAGTCAAGTTTTTTTTTTTTATTCATATTATCAATAAACATATTAACATTACAATTAACAAAATATACGTTCCAGAAAACCACAGAGGTTTGTTAGGAACGTTGAATTCAGCTGATAGGTAATAAAAACAGAAGACAATGTTTTTATGTGATTGATCGGTATGCACAACGAGTTTACCAACCAAGTACAGCGCCATCTACCGTTTATTAGTGGAAGCTGGCCTTGAAAAAACCTCATTACCTCCTACTCATAAACTCTAGATTTTCTCTCTCTGTATAATCCGGCCCTGTCACAAAATTCGTTCTTAGCGAACGTCTTCTAACTATTAACTACCTCCCTGCCAAATTTCAAGTTTGTAGCACAAAAATGAAGGACTTTCATACAAACTTGCGAGAGCCCTTCATCATCATCATTTCAGCCGAAAGACGTCCACTGCTGGACATAGGGCCCCAAGTGTCGCCTCATTGACCGGTCCCGTGCGTCTCGCATGCCCGTATAGAGCCTTTAGACCTCCTAAATCCGGCCCTGTCGCAAAATACGTTCTTAGAGGACGTTTTTCGATATTTCGTGATAAGCGAGTGACCTTTCACTTTTATAATGTTTAGTACTGTTTAATTTTTCGATTTAGTATTTCGTTGTTAAATTCACTTCAATAAAAATATTGGAGTGAAATGATATATAAAAATAACAATTTTAGAATTCAAAACATTTGCGCCATTTACATGCCACATAGTAATATGTGGCAAACAAGTCTGAGTATTTTTTTTATCCTACATGCACTTTTTATTATTGTATGTCTACACATGTTTGAGCATAACACACACACCACCTTATTCATCAAAATCGGATGAATAGTTTAGGCGCTACGGAGGAACATACGTAAATACAAACATACATACATAGACTGTTAAAATCATAACCCTTCCTTTTGGCTTCGCCGTAGTCGGGTAAAAAGACTGTAACCCTACCTCTGTAGAGTGTTGACTGTGTTGACAACGCTAAAAGAAGTACTTTTTAGGGCGCCGTCGCCCAAAAAGCAAAAAAGTAACCCTTATAGATTCGCCTTGTCCGTTTGTCTGTTGGCTCCTATGAACTGCTATACCAAAGTGATGTGAAATCACTACATAGTATAAAACAAAGTCGCTTTCCGCTGTCTGTCCCTATGTATGCTTAGATCTTTAAAACTACGCAACGGATTTTGATGCGGTTTACGAATAAAACCCGGACGAAAAAAACTGAAAAGCAAGCAGATTTAGATACGTTACGGGAAATGTATGAAAGGAATTGTACACAATTTCGAGCCTACTTAGAAAACGTGTAAAATAATGGTTCTAAGATTCTTTAATACACACATTTCCTGTGAAATGTATGATTTTCCTAGGAATTGTATGCAATTCTGAGATAATACTAGGAAATATATAAAAACGAATGCTCTCTGTGAATAAAATAAATCAAAATTTGGCAATAAGTCGTAGTCAACGTAGCCCCGTTACGCGGACCTCTTAGTTAAATTTTCAAGGGGTGCTGTTGGTAAACATTTGTTTGGTGAAATGTATTGAAAAACCCGGCCAAGTGCGAGTCGTACTCACACGCACATATGGTTCCGTAGCACCAAACAAAATAATAAAAATATTTGGAAGGCATTCGTTCATATGTTGTATTGTTTTACATTCATCAACAAAACTAAATTTGTTTTTCATTGTATGTTAATGAAAAACAAAGTTGTTGCTGCAGTTTGATGAAAAAGCCCCATATCTCAAAAAATAAACATCAAATCTTATTCAAACCAATTTTGGTTGAAAGTTTTTTTTACGTTCTATAATCCTATATTTTTTTCAGAATTTTTCTCCTCTACTTTAGAAATTAGAGGGGGGGGACACATTTTACCACTTTGGAAGTGTCTATCTTTCAAACGATTGACTTTGAGAGAAAATGGTTTTAGGAACTTCAATGTAATTTTTATAGACCTATCTAAAAACACCCAGTACGTTTTGATGAAAAAAATATTTTTAGTTTCAGTTCCATGTATGGGGAGACCCCCCTTAATCTTATATATTTTTTATTTTTGTATAAAAACCTTATAGCGGTTCACAGAATACATCTACCTACTAAGTTTCAACTGTGTAGTCCTAATAGTTTCGGAGTAAAGGGGCTGTGACATAAACGGGCAGACACATGGCGAATCTATATGTTCCGTTTTTGCCATTCGGCTACGGAACCCTAAAAATAACAATGGCGTTGTTAGTTCCGATTAAGTCCACGCGCCAAAATATTCATGTGCCTTAAAAATTCGAACAATTTTAAAAGAAGAACGCATTCCTTCTTTTTGAGATCTGCCATTATTTCATAATTTTCTAAATAAAAGTGAAATCTGTATGTATAAAAGTAGTATAGCACCGTTTACATTGCCGATTTTTCTTCAAAAAATAAATCAATTACTTTAAATGGCTAATGTTAACAAAAGTGAATCGATACTCGACGCCCTTACTCCTGACCAGCCGACCCCGGATGACTTTGATAATTTCCTGCCATGGGCTGTTGTGCAGTTGGGAGGTGAATTCGAAGTCGACATCACCAGAGTCGCCCAAAGTGAGCTGAAGTATTTCTTATCGAAAGGCTGTATTGATAAAATAGGTTATTTTTTATTCCAAGCATCATCATCATCGTAGTCATTTCAGTCGAAAGACGTCCACTGCTGGACATAGGTTTCTCCCAAGTGTCGCCACATTGACCGGTCCCGTGCGACTCGCATCCAGTGGATCCCCGCCACCTTCACCACCAGGTCATCGATTGCAAGTGATCCGGGATGCCTGTTCCGGAATTTAAGTTTTTTTTATATATTTCTATTAGTGGCCAAACTACTCGTAATTTAGCTATCCGTATTACACGACACCCATACTCTTGAAACTGGATTGCAAAGCTGCCTGTCGGCAGATATAGGTATTGTGATAGTACTTTTCTGGATGACGTCATTGACAATGATGTCTATTACATAGGACGTCCCACGGTTATTGTTATTAAATGAAAAATATGCTACACGGAAAGAAACTATGATGATGATGGTATGTTATTTACGAAAAATATATCCTTATGATTAATCCTTTCGACCGTTATCATAAAATACAGATATTTTTTCACATTATTGGCTAGTTTGATTCCCGGTTTCTCTCTCTGGGGTCGGTTCCCCATGTCTGAGGATCCTGGTCAGAATTGGAGTTACATCTGGAGCGGATGATCTGCCTCCACCGGTTTCTGTCCAGCGCATCTCTTACAACCGTGTAGAATTTGGATGCCGAGTCTTTAATTTAATCGGTCCATCTTGTTGGTGAACGACCGCGTAACCTGGGTCAGGATCGATGCATTGGTGCGTTTCGCTGTCCAAGGCGATGGGCAAGGGCAAGGGATTCCTGGTTTAGGCAGGTTTTTTTTAAAATTCTTTGAACATAGTTCAATTTTTTTTTTTATCAAATTGAAGTCTTCTTTCACTAAAATGTTCCTAAACAGGGTGGAAGGGACAGACGAAAAGACAGACACGTATTCAGTACATTATTCTGAGCGGGCCTGTGGACGGTGAGCTATGGGCTAGCTCGCCGTCCGTCCGTCTTATGACGACAGGCCGTGTCGATGGCGCGTTCGTGTTCCACGCCGCCTCAAAGAGATGTCAGCAAACAGGAAGGGGTCCGAAAGCACCAATGCCTACCGTGGCTGCGGGACTGTTCGAAAGAGACACCGTGGCCCCGGAACACAAAGGGCGATGAAGGAACATGGATGGGTTTTAGTCAGTAAAAGTCTGACACTCCCTCCTGCTCAGCCCAGAGCGGGAGAAGTTATTTGATGATTTCCCATCACGAAAAAAAAAGTACATCATTCTGAGTACCCCCCACATATAATTTTTTAATCGGTTCTTTAAAAAAAAACAGCTGTTCCTTACATTTCGACCGTCTTGGTATTCGTTATATCGTTATAATTGGCGGCCATGACCGAAAACGGTCAGGTGAACTACTAACATACACCGAACCCCTTTTCTCTATGACTTATTAAAAAAAACTTATTGTTTCAGCTAAATATGTGAGTGCAAATAATGCCAAAGATAAAAAATCGAAACAAAGACCGAAACCGAAGACTCAAACTGAACAAAATGTAATGTCAGAAACACAAACACTAGGCGCACAATCAGATACGTACAAATCTCAAATCATCGAGTACGAAAACACTGTCTACATCGAAACAACATACAATGATGCGAATGATCTAATTACAGTCAAGTTTAATAAAACCAAAAATATACCTAGGTTGGTGTTTAAAATCATCAAACTCGTACTTCCATATCATAGCGCATTGTGCTCCTTCATAATCAACCAGGGCCTAAATGCAGAAGCGATACATGAAATATCAAAATATTATACTACTAACCGAATTACAGAACTTGTTCTTGACAACTGTTATGTGCCGGAAGCGAACTATCACGTTCTTTTGAATAATGATGTTATACAATATTTATCATTATCGAGAGCTTATATCACTGACTCTGTGGTTAAAATTTTAGCATCTAAGTTAACTAATCCATCCCCAGCAGCGAAGTCATTAACAGCATTGAATTTATCAATAAACAGCATTACAGATATTGGTGTTAAATATTTGGCAGAAATGTTGCGGACAAACAGACAACTCAGTTACCTGAGCTTAGCGCATAACACGATTACCGATGAAGGAGCAAAAAGTATTCTTGACATATTAAGCAAATTTGTTCTAACTAAAGAAGAATGCACGGACAGAAACAGGGAACACATTTCTTACATTAAACGAAAATCTGAATTGAAAACGCAAACGGTTCAAGACCTCCGCGTTGGTGAATTCGAAAAAAAACTTAAGAGGAAGTCAACCAAACAGGCTACTATAAGGAATAGACCGGAAAAGGAACCTGAAACTTTGGAAGTGCCGGAAGCTGTTTATGTTGATAAAGCAGAAGCTATTGTTTTAGGGATTCTAGGCGAGTTTAAACATCCCTTTAGTAAGGAAGAAACTGTTAAAGGAGAAAGAGCATTATACTGTTTGGGTAACTATACCTTACGCTATTTGAATTTTGCTTACAATAACCTAAGTTATATTAGTGTAAGGAAAATAAATGAGGTTATAGCATTCCAGAAAGTTAGAGCCAGGAAGGTAGGTCTGGTCAATATTAGGATTGAAGGCAACTTGCTACCAAGGAGTTGTGTTGAATATGACAGTATTGATGAAATGCTTTCGAACGGTTTGATGAGAGTCAAGAGTAATGTAGAATCCTTTAATAAAAGGAAGACAGCCACCAACCCCATTAAACGTTAGATATGTTGCATTTTGTTTCTTGCTTGTTATCGGTTAATGCTATTTGAAGCTGTCAATTCAAATAGCTGTTTAAGCTACACTAAATTCCAAAAAGCATTATAATTATTTAGGACTGTCCCCAATTCATATTTTTCGTAATTTCAGAAATTTATTTCGTACCTTATCTTATTTTGGCTATACCTACGACAATTTCTGGGTTTCTTTTACTATGGGTATATTTAGAATAGATTTTTAATGTAAACAATCAAAATGGGTCACTTATTTTATTCATAACTTTTATACTTAACCTAATTTAAATGTAGTTTTTAATTATTATTAGTATTTAATTTTAGATTAATTTAAGGCCCGCTAGTACCATGGAGCATTAGTGTTCTATGCGTTTAGGAAAATCAGCCTATATTAGTTCACTACTGGGCTGCAGAACTCCCCTCTCTGTAAGAGGAGATAATGATTCCTCCCCATGGTTCTGATACTTAGTGATTTGTGCTACAAATGGGCCTTAGACATTGTTGTCGTATTTAATTCTATAGTTTTAAATAAATTTATTCCAATAGATTTTTTTTATTTTTGATGACCATTCAGTTTTGGTAATCGTTCATGTCTGAAAGCAGTTTTTTTTTTCAGCAACCATTTATTATTTTTTATCAGTATCAGCTGAGGACGATTCCGTACAATGATGGGGAGCTCGAGGTTAAATAATAACAGCCACACGGGTCGGTCTCCAAGGTTAAGCAGTGCTTGCCAAGGTCAGTCCGTGGATGGGTGACCATCATTCAGACCGAGTTTTCTCCGTGCCTCGGAAAGCACGTTAAGCTGTTGGTCCTCGCTGTCATTTGTAGATCTTTGACACGTCGTTACGAGTTGTCCGAATCCAGAAAGTCGGACAACCAGTCTTACCAAGGGGTAATCTATTACACAGTTACACGGTTGTGGAGATCTGGGGGGCTACTATGACGTCTTAAAGCAGGAGTAGTTTCAGTGCGGATAAGATACAGAGCTATACAGGTCGAATTGGAACACACTGGAATTACTCCTGCTTTAAGACGTCATGGTAGGCCCCACCTGATCAATATTGAGCTGGCATTCACTCTCATGTAAAACTGATATTCAGCTGTATCTGCTTAGACTGGAAGCCGACCCCAACATAGTTTGGGTAAAGGCTAGGCTGACGATACATTGGCATGACGATGATCGTTTAATGGCAATATGACTGGTGTGCGTCAGAATCGCTGGTTGTCTGTATCGGTTCGCGTCAGGCTGGTGACCAAAAATTGCTACCTATTTGCTACCTTTTACTACCTACAGTCAATTAATTGCTACCTAACTTGGAAACAAAATAAAGGGATTTCAAAATGACCAGCCATTCTGATATCAGGTTGACTGGTCAACTCTCCGTTTGTGTAAACTATTCAGATTCGTGTTATTATTTTTATTTGAGTAATTGCTACCTGATTGCTACCCTCACGTCTTTTAATTGTCACCTTGTAGCTTTAGCAAGTAAAAAGTTATGATTGTTTGATTTTTTTACAGGGAATTTATTAAGGTTATTGAAAAAATCAATTTAAAACGATTTGAATAACAATATTTCTTTTTATTGGAATACACCAACTAAAGCTATTCTTATTCGTTTTTATTTACTCCAATGATTATTTTCTTCTTCTAAGTGCATTTTTCTAAAATCTTATTTTTTTTAAGTTTTTAAATTAATAATTTTATTATCAAATTTTTAGTTTTGTCGTAATCATTTCTGATAACGCATCATTATTTCAACACTTTTTTTCATTTTTGCCTGCAATGTATTTCACACGCGTGGATTTTTGTCATAAATTATCACAACGTGTGCGGAAACAAATATTTAAGACGCGTGTCTTTACGGCATAAACATTATTTGAATATTTAAATTGTGTTTTTTAAACATATAAACATGATTATTTAAAACAACTATTTACTTCTATGAGCAAATTAATATTTATTTGTGGTCTAAATTCAAAAATATTTGAATTTTCTAGTCTTCATATAAGGCTGTTTAGCTTCATACCTTTGCTTCTCTTACAATCTGGTGGAAGCAAAGCGCGGAAAAAAAAGCAAATTAAATCATAGTTCCCTAATAATTCATGACAAAATACTTTTCGTCCTATTTTTTTTTTTTCGAATGTGTTTTGATATACGTCGTTTGATACACGTGGGCATTTGTTACTGCAGTTCTCGGCACCATAACAACCCCGCCTGGCGGCTCGGGTGCGAATTCCGCCTGGAATGCAATAACAAAGTTTCCCCACTTATATCAGAATGTGCCTACTATTGTAATAGTAAAAAATTATTAATTAATTATTATTAAAAATATTGCCCCCCCGCTCGAGACGCCATTCGGAACACACGTACTTACGCGAAACTCCGTGTTTAAAATTGCTATACCGTGTAAATACTGCATACTTCTTTATAAAACTCAACAGAAATGTCGTTAAGGTGCAAGTGACTGTTAGTGTGTAAAAAATTTCAATGAACCATTATCTATAATTCACCTATGAGAACAGTTTCAAACCACAACAAACTAACCGTGTAAACAGTGCTTACTTTCTAATAATAACTACTTTGACTGATCTACAAGTGCAAGTGAATGTTGTGTGCAAAAAGTCAAGTGTACCAATAACTCTAACTACAGCGAGAACAGTTTTAAATCAAAACAAACAATGTTAATTTAAAACGTGCGAACACTTGGACTTTGAACTCTTTCCACTAAACAATGAGCTCGTCGGCGAGACTGGCATAAAAGCTCGTTAATTTCACACCTTCCACTGCTGTCCAGTTAGCTCAGTGGTATAACGCTCTCGGTACAACAGTTAGTCACCGGTCCCGAGTTCGAACCCCGCTTATCTACAACCAGTATAACAATACCTTTTTGTTTTTGTTTTTTGGTTGTATAAAAGGCACTAGCCTATTATTATTTTTGCTATGGCTTCTATTCAGAGAACTCCACCCGAAAAATCTACCCAAACATTATTGAAACCGACTATTTTGCCACAGGAATCTGATACAGCCTCGGATTGTATGGGTTCAGAAACTGACTGCGTTGGTCAGCAAAATATTACGCGACGTTATAAACGTAAATATGATGATTCTGCGCTGGCTGAACTGAGAGATATGCTGGCTGATGTTCAGCTCCAACAAAAAACCCAGGCGTTGAAATTTTATGAGGAGATGCAACGGTTAGTTAAGCAAAATGAAAAAATTACGGAATCTATCCAGTACATGTCAGACAAATATGATGAAATCTTGTCTCAACTTCATCAAGCGAAATCTGAAAATACTGCATTCAAGACCCAAATTAAAACACTGGAGCAAAAAATTGAGATCCTTGAACGCAACTCAAAGGCGTCATCCTTGGAACTGAGAAATGTGCCAGAATCCCATCTGGAAGACAAATCTGCACTTATTGGTTTGGTAAAGAATGTTGGTGAAGTACTGAATGTTAAAGTGCGTGACACGGACATAAGAAATATTTTCCGGCCCAAAAAATCTTCTAACAAGTCCGCTGCCCCCATAATAGTGGAATTCTGCTCGACTTCCCTTAAAGAAAATATTATAATGTCATCTAAGAGATACAGTAAAGACAAAAACAATGATAAACTTAACTCGACCCATCTAAAGTTAAGCGGCGAACCCAAACCAATCTTCATAGCGGAATGTCTCACCACCTGCGGACGGAACTTATACTACCTCGCTCGTCAATACATCAAAAATCGAAAGGGTGCAACTTGTTGGACTTCATATGGAAAGGTCTTTATTCGCCAAAAGGACGGCGACCAGCCAATCCTTATTTCACGAGAAGAGGACTTCACTAAATTGAAATCACAATGACTAATATTTTCATTATACCCTCTATTTTCCTCTGTTCATGATATGTTTTATGATGATCTCGATTTTGAATACTACGGTAAAGTCTGTTCTTTAATACATTTGCTGTGTTTTGTTTCTCAACTTTGCATGAAAATGTTTAATATGTCTCTGTATAAAATGTACCTTTTAATAGCTTTGAATTTACAACTACATCACATACCAACACCTTCAAAATATAATTATTTACAAAGTACCGCTTTCATATTATTCACTTTAACACACAGCTACTATGTTAAATTATGCAATAAAATATATAACTATGCAATAAGTACACATAACGCTTTACGCATATTCACACTACACATTTTTTTACCAACCTACATTTCTATATTTTATAGTATAACATACAACTGCTATTCTAAACCGCAAAATAAAATATATATTTACACAATACATACATATATGTGTTCCTACTTATTCATTAAATATAATAACCATTTACCAACCTACATTTCCATAGTTTACAGAATTACATGCAACTACTATTCTAAAGAATGCAATGAACTATTTACTTATACAATAAATACATTTAATATCTCATGCTCATTTATAAAAATACATAATTATTTCTCGACAATCCAAAACCTGCTTTACCAATGATATGTATGAGTATTTAGTTTTTTCCCCTACATCTCGGAATAGATTACCTTATCTAATGTTATTCACGCCTAAATTATCCTCACTAAAATCAGTAAACTACAAAATTCGATACCACAAGTAACCTAATGAGCGACATAGACCAATTTGATATTTCTGTCCCAGTCACATGTGAACCCGAGCAGTGCAACTCATATCTTAAAAACCCTACACATTACCTAAAGGTTCTACAGCAAAACATACGTAGTCTCAACTGTAATTTTCAAGAATTACACATTTTACTCGAGAGGCTGAAATTATCATGCGATATCATTGTGCTTTCCGAATGCTGGTTATCGCGTGTTATCAACTTACCATTGCTACAAGGATTTAACTCACATAAAACTAATGATAACTACAATCAAAACGACGGCATAGTTGTATACACCAATAATAATTTAAAATGCACTGTGGAAGAACCTTTCCTATCAGAGGCTAATTGTTTGATGATAAAAATAAAAAATGATACAATATTAATCGCAATTTATAGGCCCCCTAGTTTTAAGTCACTCACTACCTTCCTTGATTCATTGCATAACTTGCTAATGACCGTGTCGTCGTTTAAAAATATCATCATAGTCGGTGACATAAATATTGATCTCTTGGGAAACAGTTCCGCGACCACCTCGTATCTAGAGACCATTGCCTTCCATGGGCTTCTCCCTGCAATCAATACTGCCACCAGAGAGAAGACATGCTTGGACCATTTGATACTAAAAACCAAGTTAGAAGCATTTACGTTTTCCTTGGGTACTAGTATCACGGATCATGAAGCAGTTTTATTCTGTCTAAAAAGCCATGTCGCCAAACCCAAATCCATGAAGATGAAAATCAATGTCAAAATTGACATAGACAAATTAAAATCCAAATGTAACAACCTAAATTTTGACAAAGTGTATCAGGAAATAAATTTAAATACCGGTATGAACAATTTCATTAACATTATTCAATTATTAATTGCCAATAACTCTATAAAAAAACTAATTCCTAGTAATAAAATTATAATTAAACCGTGGATAACTACTGGTATATTGCGTTGCATCCGGACCAGAGACAGAATGCATAAGAAGTTAAAAACTAATAATGACGACGTCATTTTGAAAATATCCTACTTGCGATACCGGAACTATTGCAATAACCTAATAAAAAAACTTAAAAAACAATTTGAGCGAAATCAACTAATAATGTCTAAAAATAATTCTAAAAAGCTTTGGTCTACCATTAAAACAATCACCAACAATAATAATAAAAAGCAGCTACCATTACAACTATTAACTACACATAAAACCCCTCATGAATCAATAAACAATATTAACGAATACTTCTCAAATGTTGGGAAACGACTATCAAATATGATTCCCCCCCATATCACTTGCGCTAAGAAAGTATCTAAGCATCCACTAAACTCTTTCGTTCTCCTACCCACAGACATCGAAGAAATAGAAAGAACGCTTCAACAGTTAAAAAGTGATTGCTCGCCCGGCTGGGATCAAATTGGTGCCGATGTACTAAAGAAAATATCTGTTTCGATAACACCCGTTCTAACCAACTTAATAAATCGCTGTTTTGTTTCGGGAGTATTTCCCCTTGCATTAAAAAGAGCTGTGGTACATCCGATACATAAGGCGGGAGACAGAGGCAGCGTCAGCAATTATAGGCCAATTGCGATCCTAACAACAGTATCAAAGATATTTGAACGCATAATCAACAATGGACTTACAAAATACCTAGAGAAATATAACTTGTTTTCTGAAACACAATACGGTTTCAGAGCCGGCCGCTCAACTAACAATGCAGTACTTGATCTT
This sequence comes from Eugnorisma glareosa, assembly GCA_947578425.1. Classification (NCBI taxonomy): domain Eukaryota; kingdom Metazoa; phylum Arthropoda; class Insecta; order Lepidoptera; family Noctuidae; genus Eugnorisma; species Eugnorisma glareosa. The sequence continues at coordinate 4,703,347 of OX387981.1, forward strand.
GTTAACTTTATAGTAAATAAATTAGATAGTAAAAAGAAATATTTGACTATATTTCTCGACCTAGCAAAAGCTTTTGACACTGTTTCTGTACCCCGCCTTGTGCAAATACTGGAAGACCATGGTATTAGAGGTGTTCCACTGGACTTACTTTCGGATTATTTAAAAAACAGAACCCAATCAGTTAAAATTGGAGAGCACATTAGTGACGAACTGCCAGTTGATTTTGGGGTGCCACAAGGCAGTATACTAGGTCCCACTCTTTTCCTCTGTTATATAAACGAACTCTGTTCCCTTGAGATTAAAAATTGCCGCATCTCCGCATACGCACACGATACTGCCCTAACCTTTTACGCTGATTCGTGGACGGAGCTTTTTAATCTCGCGCAAAAGGGTTTTAACACTGTGTGTCACTGGCTATCTTCAAACTCCCTAACTTTAAATGAAGATAAAATAAAATTACAAATACATTTTATACTGTATTCGTAATCAAACTGAACTTGCCAATCTCACTACTTACAATATCCTCGCACATAAATGTAATTTCCCTCCAACTCCAAACTGTAATTGTCCCATTATTAATCCTACAAGAAGTCTTAAATATCTTGGAGTCGAAATTGACGCAAATTTAACTTTTGGAAACCACATTGGCTTTTTATCTAAAAGAATACGGAAGCTCACTTACATTTTTAAAGGACTCCGTGACGTAGCAGACAAACAAACGATGAGGATGGTATACGAGGCTCTGGTGCAATCTATCATTGGTTACTGCATTACCACATGGGGCGGGGCATGTAAAACAAAACTGATAACAGTAGAAAGAGCCCAAAGGATGATAATAAAAGTAAGCTTATCCAAACCACGGCTTTTCAACACCTCAGCACTTTATGAGGAAGCACAGGTGCTATCTGTACGACAGCTGTACGTCTTTCTTACTGCTCTTCTCCAACACTCGAACCTACCCGAAGATGGCAGAAAACGCATAGGTCTCTCCAGGAGAAATTTCGCAGTATGTAGGACGACTGCGGTTGGTACTTCCTTCGCGCAAAGATTCTTTCCTTTCCGGGGAGGTGAATTGTACAACAAACTAAATAAAATTTTAAATATAGCAAATTGCAGTAAAGTTGAATGTAAAAATAAAATCATGAAATGGTTATTGAAGTTAAACTATACGGAAACAGAAAAATTACCTGAGGTAGCTAAGTAAGTAGGCTTAGCGGTCCATACTTACATACATATAATTGTAGGTAAGATTATAGTCATATTATTATATATTATTCTCTAAGTATATTTACATATATATATTCATGAAAATACTTATTTTGCAATAAATGTACACTTACTTGTATGCACACACACACACACACACGTATACACACCGTCACCAATTTCGCACTATTTCCACGTTGACAATAACTATCTATGATGTAATGGGGGGCCTGGAGTTCTATAATACAGGCCTAGGCTTAGTTTAGACTCCAGATCTCCCATAAATTACAATTTTCTGCCTAACTACCTGTCAACCTATATATCTAACAACGATGTAATTTGTGGAGATGAATAAACGTTTTTTATTATTTCCTTTATTCATATTTTTACAAACTAATTACATTTTTAAATATTCCTTAGAAAAAACAATATAAAAAACATTTAAAAATATAAAAAATTGTTGCCCACCGGTATCGGGAACAGGGTCCAAGCTACCGGTGGTCAGGGCTCCAGAGAGAGAAACCTCCTAACAATACGAGCCGTGTCCAGGAGTACTGCTTTCTGAATCAAGCCCTTGATCCAGCTGCCTAACGAGAGCCTCCTCAGGTATTCATCGAGGCTCTTAGCAATTAAGCCATGGGCTGATACGACTATCGGCACAATGATCGCTGAGTCCACATCCCACATGTCGACAACCTCGCGAGCCAAGTCAAGATATTTTATTATTATTATAATTAATAATTACTTTATCAAAACTGTTTTTTTATTATTATTCCCTTTATTTAACTTTTGTACAAATTATTTACATTTTTAAATATTTCTTATAAAAACAATATAAAAACATTTAAAAATATAAAAAATTGTTGCCCACCGGTATCGGGAACAGGGTCCAAGCTACCGGCGGTCAGGGCTCCAGAGAGAGGAACCTCCTAACAATACGAGCCGTGTCCAGGAGTACCGCTTTCTGAATCAAGCCCTTGATCCAGCTGCCTAACGAGAGCCTCCTCAGGTATTCATCGAGGCTCTTGGCAATTAAGCCATGGGCTGATACGACTATCGGTACAATGATCGCTGAGTCCACATCCCACATGTCGACAACCTCGCGAGCCAAGTCAAGATACTTGATTTGCTTATCTTTCTCGGCTTTCACGAGGTTCCCATCATGCGGGACCGTTATGTCAACAATCATTGCGCGCCGCTCTGATCGATCCACCACCACTATATCGGGCTTATTGGCTACAATAGTCCTGTCAGTGATGATGGATCGATCCCAGTACAATGTGATATTGCCATTTTCGAGAACTGGGTCGGGCACATACCTATAATACGGCACTTCCGATTCCACAAGGCTGTATTTTAGAGCAAGTTGCTGATGGATAATCCTGGCTACAAGGTTGTGTCTATGCAAGTACTCTCCGTTAGCTAGACGAGAACACCCGGAGATAATGTGACGGATTGATTCGCCTGGACGGTGGCATGCCCGACATATGTCAACCGTGCCGTCCTTCACAATAAATCTCCGGTAGTTATTCGTCATCATAACTTCATCCATAATTGCACAGACAAAACCTTCGGTTTCTCCGAAGAGGTCCCCGGAACGTAGCCAGGCTACGGACGCGGATAGGTCTACATCGGGCCCATGTAGAGCCCGGAAAAAGCGTCCGTGGAGCTCCTTACTCTGCCATACCTCCCTGCGGTCGTTAGTGTCAAGCACTACAGGTTTGCGCCAGTTCTCTTTAGCCAAGGAGAGCGGGGTGAGGCCTTTGTCCACTGCGACCACATCTCGATGCATCCCCACGTCGGTTTCTAAGAAATATTCCCTGAGACTGCATATCTCGCGATTGTGGAGAGTCTTAGCGTTTAAAAAGTCTCGACCCCCACACCTCCGCGGGATATACAATCTCATAACCGAAGAACGTGGGTGATGCATTCGATATGTCGTCAACAATGTACGGACCTTCCTATCCAGGGCGTCTAGTTCTGTTTGAGACCATTTGAGTATACCGAAAGAGTACATCAAAACCGGCATGACCCAACCGTTGAAGGCACGCACCTTATTTCCGCCCGATAAAAGACTATTAAATACTTTTTTCAGGCGGCCAAAGAAACGCTCCTTCAACGATTGCGATTATTATTATTATTATTATAATTAATAATTACTTTATCAAAACTGTTCCGTTTATACCTGCTGATAATAAAAAGCTGGGGAATTTGATTGTTTTACTGTTTGAACATGTTAATCTCTGGAAACCCACACAGAATGCACAGCTAGTCTATGGTAAATAAATATCTCGCACCATTTTATAATGAAAAGTTACAGAACTTTAAAAAACTTAAACGTCTCTTTTGCAAACAACAGGCTGTAGGTATGTATACATTTATATGTTCAATTAACATAATAGGTCGGTGTATTTCAATAAACAGAAACATTGTTATTTAAATCGTTTTAAATTGCTTTTTTCAATAACTTTAATCCATTCCCTGTAAAAATTCAAACGTTCATAACTTTTTACTTGCTAACGCTACAAGGTGGACATTCAAAGACGTGAGGGTAGCAATCAGGTAGCAATTACTCAAGTAAAAATAATAACACGAATCTGAATAGTTTACACAAACGGCGAGTTGAGCAGCCAACCTGATATCAGAATGGCTGGTCATTTTGAAATCCCTTTATTTTGTTTCCAAGTTAGGTAGCAATTAATTGACTGTAGGTAGTAAAAGGTAGCAAATAGGTAGCAATTTTTGGTCACCAGCCTGACGCGAACCGATACAGACAACCAGCGATCCTGACGCACACCAAAAACTCCCATGTATCTGCCTCTACTACCGAGTGCAATGACGGTCTGCCACTTTACACCCTTATGCCCTAAGTAATAAGGTTGAAAAATAGTCGACTGTCAGTGAACTCAGTAGAGTATCTAGCCTTTGAAATTTCATCATTCTCCTGCCCTTATGCCAATTTATTTGGGGTCGTCGCAGCATGTCTTTAGTTAGATCCATGACATCGACATTATGCAGCTGTTACTACTTAGCCTCGTGCCTCTCAATTCATCATCAACATAATTATTTTAGTGCACAACTACCTAAAATGTATCTAAGAAGAATAACTGTTCAGGATTTTAAAAAGGCTTAGACGAATAATGCCCAATTTGTAAAATGCCCAACAGCTTAAAAAACAGGACCCAGGGCGGAGGAGGGAGGAGAGGAGGAGGAGGAGGAGCTGGAAATACCTAGTTTATTTATTTATTTTACTATTTATGTACACACAGTAGATTACACAGGAAAATACAATTACAAAATAAGAGTACAAAGGTACTGCTTATTTCTTAAGAAATTTCTGCCAGCAGACCTGCAAAAGGAGAAATGAAAAAGAAACGTAGACTATAGTGTGTGAGAAAAGGAAAAGAATAATGTGTTTATGTCCCTTACCTAACTTAATGTATAATATTAAATAAACATAAAATACACAAACTAAGTAAATATGAATATATACTTATATAAATACATAATGAAAAGATATATAAACAATAAAATATATATATATATATAATAAATCATAATTGAGAGGAAAGGTAATGCTCTTTCACTCTGGTTTTGAACAATGAAATGGTCTTCAAATCACGAATGCTAGGCGGAAGTGAGTTCCACAACCTTACAGCATGGACGGAGAAGGAGTATGAGTAATAGCTGGATTTATGAGGATGGGATTTAAGTAGGGATCTAAGGTGCGATCTACACGGTGCGTCAATAGGGCGGGCATAAGAAAAACGCTCGCGCAGGTACGAAGGATTTAGGATATTGAAGAGAAGACATAGGATCCTAGTGTTCCTGCGAAGGCGGATTGGGAGCCACTTGAGCTCTTTGCGAAGGTGAGAAACGTGGTCATATTTACGGAGACCAAAAATAAAGCGAATACATAAATTTTGCAAGCGCTCAAGCTTATTTAATAGCTCCTCAGTAGCATCCAGGTAGCAGGCATCGGCATAATCTATTATCGGCTGAATAAGTGTTTGAGCCAAGGAAATTTTAGTCTTCAAAGGCAGTTCTTAAAATACCTAAAGTGTCTCTACAAGGAAAGTGTATCTACGAGGAATAAAACTAAACTACAACATGCTTTATTTTTCCTATTTCACCATTGAGGGATAAACGTGCACACATACACACCCACATAACATAACACCACGCGTGTAATCCTCGGAAGGGTTAGGCAGACTAATAGGGCAACTAGTAACACTCGAACCCAGAACATCGTACATTGAGTTGTGTCATGCGAAGCACAAAAAATTAAAGGTTGGATGTTGAAGCATAAATAAGGGCTGGATTTTTCAATAGACAGACACTTTTATCTGTGTACTACTACCACATGCTGTTTTTAGGGTTCCGTAGCCGAATGGCAAAAACGGAGCATATAGATTCGCCATGTCTGTCTGTCTGTCCGTGTATGTCACAGCCACTTTATTCCGAAACTATTAGGACTACACAATTGAAACTTAGTAACTGAAACGAAAAAATATTTGTTTCATCAAACTTATACGTGAGGGAGGGATCTTTATGTCGAAATTTTTTCTCGAAGTCATTCGTTTGAAAGATATTTGAAAGACACAAAGAAAGATTCATTTGAAAGACACTTCCAAAGTGGTAAAATGTGTCCCCCCCCTCTCTAATTTCTAAAGTAAGAGGAGGAAAATTCTGAAAAAAATGTAGAACGTAAATAAAACTTTCAACCAAAATTGGTTTGAATAAGATTATTTTGATGTTTAGTTTTTGAGATATGGGACTTTTTCATCAATCCGCAGCAGTAACTTTGTTTTTCATTAACATACTATTACTTAGCTTTGTTTAGTTTTGCTGTTGAATAAAAACAATACCAACATATGAATGAGCCTTCAAAATATTTTAATTATATATTTTTTTTATTCTTCTTGAAACAACTCGGATTTTACTCTCATTTATTTTCATAGTTCTTTTGTGCATTAACGCAGTTAGGTTTACGGAGACAGTATGGCAGTGTGTCATATTTACTATGTAAAAGATGTCATGTTCATTCGTGAGATGGAAAATTAACTGTTATAAACCGGCCCAGTGCGAGTCGTACGTACGATTACATTTAAAAAAAACGTTTGTTGTATGGGAGCCCCCTTAATTATTTATTTTATTCTGTGTTTTGTACCTATTTGTTGTTTTAGCGGCAACAGAAATACATCATCTGTGAACAATTTCAACTGTTTAGCTATCACGGTTCATGAGATACAGCCTGGTGACAGACAGCCAAACGGACAGTGGGGTCTTAGTAATAGGGTTCATTAAAAAGGTAACCTTAGAAAGGAGAAAAAATATGACAGTAATTACCTCCTCCTTTTGGAAGTCGGTTAAAAATCAGCTCTTTATGACAGGCGATGATACTAGTGATATTACACATACTACAACAGTGGAACGGGGGGCCTAAAATGACTGCTTTATCAGAATCATAATACGAATCACGTTAAAAATTTAAAACTCTTAAAATAGACTTTGTGTTCATAATCTTAAGACCATTTTAAGAATTATAAATTTTTAACGTGATTCATATTATGATTCTGGTAAAGCTTCCATTTTAGGTCCCCAGTACTTTACAAGCTATATTACCCAACTCAACGTATACCTACTTCCAAACTCCATACATTTTGGGTGCCCTATTAAAAAAAAAAATGTAAGAACATAAAGGCAAGCGCACACTATACCACAAATCAGTGTGCTAGCGAAATAGCGCGGCGTAAGTGCGCGGGTGGGAAGCGCAGGCGGAGGGGCCGCGCGTCGATATTCGTGCTCGCTCGGAAGCCATCTTAAAATATAAGTGGCCCCCCCCGCGCCCCTCGCCTCCTTAGACGCTCGCTTTTTCAAACTCCGCCGGTGTGCGGTGCGAGGTCGTCAACATTTGGTTGGGTTTGTACGGAGGTTTGTTTTGGTATTATTTTTGGTAGCGGGAGTCTGTTTATGATACAGTATATCAGAGTAAAACTCGGAAATGTGTGCGCCGTTTTGACGTTTTGTAGATGAGAAATTCAGTTCTTATTAACACATATTGACGGGGGCATAGCTGATAGTAGACCCCTTTTTAACCGACTTTCTTATTTAAAAAACTCGTCTGTCCCAACCATCAAGTCGGTCTTTTGTTACCTTAGTAGTTTCAGGTCTGACACCTGATCTGAACGAAGCGATCTCCACTTAGTGGATTGCGGTTACCGGTCACTAACCTTCTTGTTCCTCGTATATTTAACAAAAGATATAATTGGAAAAAATATTTTTCATACCAATTGATAAAAATCAAAGAGGTAACGTGGTTGCTAACAATTTTGAACTTATTTTGATTAGAGTTTATTGTCGCCATTTTTATTCTGTTAGTAATAAAATATAATTTTCCTGAAATTTTGTAATAATTGTTTGTTGCCAAAACCCGTAGAATTACCAAGCGAGCCAGTAGCACCACGGAAAGTTTTTTTTTACTGAATTAATAAATAAGATCAACAATCATAATCTCAACACCATAATCTCAACGATTCAAAATCTCAAGACATCAAATGTTTAATTAATCAACAATTCATAATCTCAACATTTAAAATCTCAACATATTAAATTATAATAAATATTTTCTATTTCCTTTATTCATATATATACATATAAATTACATTTTTAAATATTTCTAAACAAATTAATATTAAAAAAACATTTAAAAATATAAAAAATAGTGGTCCGCCGGTATCGGGAGCAGGGTCCAAGCTACCGGTGGTTAGGGCTCCAGAGACAGGAACCTCCTCACAATGCGAGCCGTATCGAGGAGTACTGCCTTCTTTTCTATTTATTGTTAGCCTGTTTGATAATGATAATTATGAAATTTGTAATGATAATTACGTATTTGAAACCTGTAGAACTACTAAGCGATCCAGTAGTATCACGGGAAGTTTTTTTGCCCGTGTTACACTGGGGATTGGTAAATAAGATCTAAATACTATTAAAAACTTAAATATAATCACAGAACAACCTAAATACGCCTACTAGAGATAACAATTTTTTTACTAACTCAAAACATATTATGGTTGGTGGCGTAATAACTCGACGAGTTCTATTAATATCTAACGGTACTCGCTAAATAGGGAGGATGATGGCTATTTTTAGCTGACGCTACCTAAACGTCAGGTTTTAGAAGAACGGAGATGTTTCAGTTATTCACTTTTAAGAACACAATTAGACAAATCAGAAATCGGCTCTTCTGTTACTGAAATTCTTTTCTTTTTCTGTTCAAAACGATAAAGCATTTTCTGGATAAGTATTAGGTAACAAAAGACTATCAATTAAAATAATACCAACAAAGTTGTAATCGTAGTTTTAAAACAACAAATCTATTCCTTCAATGTCGGAAACAGATTTCTGTTCCCATTCAACTCTAACCTGTAAATAAAACAGATGGTCAGTACTCGACCGTAGTAGATATCCAATTAAATAACACGAAGTGTACGCTAAATTCTCTAAATATTTCATCGGAATCTAAAGTACAAAGTTAGACAACAGATATTTATAACCACTTAAACAAGGTTCTAGGTAGAACTACATTTTATCGAGGGAGTTGGAAAGTTTTATATCTAAAATACGCATCTTTAAGATCATAAACTTGCTAACTCCGCTGTAAAGGCTGAATCAATACGGTATTAACGCACACATTCGCGACTTACACCCACCGATGCAATGCAAAAACTATTGAAATGAAAATATAAGCCCACATTTACAGCGGGTGCACGCACACAGGCGTAGGCCGCAGGTGTATACATGAGCCGCGGTACTCCCCCTTACCCCACCCTTAGCCGTTCCGTGCGCCTTAGACGTTGGCTTTTTACATGAGTATAAGCAGCCAGGCAGGAGTGGCCAACATTTGGTGGAGCGCGTTTTCGTTGTAATTGTCAATTATTTTCCACATTTTCGTACTTTATTTTCGTAATATTTGCCATGAATAACTGTATCGCGTTAACCCACCCGTTTTTTTAGATTGCATTCAATAAAGTTAAACAACTTGCCCTCCAACTAATTTCTTTTAGAATACCACTAATTCACAAAGTAACAACAAAATTATCCAGTTCATACAAATCAAGATTGTGTTTTTCGTCATACAAAAACTTACTTTTTATCAAGAAAAAAATAAACAAAGAAGTGTCCAAGACGGCTCCCCAACCCTATAATAAAAACCTGTATTTTTTTAACAAACCGTATCTTGATTTTTATTTGTGTATATCTCCATCCCTCTAAAGTAACGACAGGTTTTGAAAAAACTGGGAACTTGGGATGGCCCTGTGGGAATTTAAGTTTGAAAATTGTATCTTTTCAATATTTCTTGACCAACCTGTCTTGACTCAATAGTATTATCAATCTAGTTTATTTTATACCAGTTTGATTCAGAAGATTTTATTTCATCACGATTCGGATTAAAATTGTCTTGAGTTCCAGTTTATAGGATTTTAGGGTCATGGGAATTGAGAGGTTATGGGACAATATATTTAGTTGAAGGGTTGATTCTGGAATTTTCTTGTCTGACTGCTTTTGAGTTTTCTTTTAAATGGGTTGGGTGTTGGGTTTGGTTTCTATTACATTGTTCTTAAACATTAAAACTGTTCTAATTTTTGTTTTCTTTTACACTTTTAAATGAATAATATTATTCGTTATAACAATGTTTTAAATGTTTTTTTATGTTGATTTTAAATAATAATATCTTAGTTTTACATGTATATATTAATTGAAATTGTAAGAAGTAAGTAAGACAATTAAATAAACGACATAAACCATTTAACATATAGTTCTTGTCATACGTTCATACGTTTTGGCCAAAAAAATAATTTCTGTAAATCGTGTGTAAAATATTTGGAAAATGAAAACAAAAAAATCTGTCTATCTGTAGTCAGCTACCGTGCAGCGTCTCGCCTAGTACAATTGCATTTTTTTAAACAACCAATACAAATAAATAATCCGATCTTATTATCATTACAGCTCGCTCTCATAGGGATCATATTTTAACAAAAAAAAACTTACTTTTTTAATGACACCCCAATAAATATCACAATTAACTTCGTACAAGTTTGCTTTCTACATCAAAATTCCCACGTAATAGAACTTGAACCAGTTTCTTTACATCGGTCATCTTTCGGACTCATCACATTGTTATTTCTTAAGAACCTGATGATATCAAGTTGTCGCAACCTGTTTTATGGGATAAATGGGGTGACGCAGGTGAATTTTGGGCATTTGAATAACACTTTTGTGGCAATAATAACAATTAGATGTCTTATTTGTAGTTTGAGGGAGTGGTTTTTGGTTTAAAGTGCTAACCTGTCAGTAGTTATTTGATAGTTGAGAATGTTAGAGCTGTGGTTGAGGAAAGACCATGGTTCAGTTGGATTGTCTTTTTTTGGACAAATGTGGTGTTTAATGCAAGGAAATAGATACAAGATTATGATTAATAGTGTTGATTGTTTTGCAATTTTTAGGTCTTGAATAGTACAATGGGTTTTGTGAAAAAATATGTTTTTATTGTGTAAACAAGTGACAAATATAGTATGACCCAAAGTGTATGATGTGCCAAGCATGAATGTCATACCTAGCATGGATATTAAGGTAACTTATCACTATTTTTCTTTTTTACTTTATCATGTCTAAGTCATATTTCTTATTCTAAATTGTATGTATGATGTATATGTAACCATTGCTCTTTACAGCTCTTATTACATTGTTCATACATTTTATATCATAATTAATATCATTTGCTTACTGCAATCACACTAATCGCATACTTTTATAAATAATTGAACACGAACGCTATGGCATCCCATGAAAACAAAAACCCGACAAGTTAAAATTCATACGCGTCTCATATTATGAAAACAACGCAATACCCTAATTAGGCATTTAATTATAAATCCGCCATGAATTCTTAACCGACTAGACATATTAAAATTTCACTTCCCCCATCCTAACTACGCCTATACCGTATCGCGGGGCCCCATCTCCGCTGTCTTTCTAAGGGGACCGCATAAAATAGTTATAGAGGGTAGGGGGAGCTACTTAACCGTTTTTAGGAGACACCCCGCCCGACGCAGAAACACCCCGCTACTTCAACCCCATTTCCTGCTCCCGCCCCCCTCCTTCGAGCAAGGGGTTGGGACGTACTATAACTATCGCTATATTTTTGCAAAATAGAATTCTTACCGTGGGTTGACGATACCTGCGCTTTTATAGTTTCGTTCCAAATTTAAATGCGCGCCGTTCGTTCATTGGTGTTTTTGTTTCTGTAGTTGTGTGCGGGGGGGTGTTCGAAATTTGAATTCGGGTCGCGCGATTTAGTTTTAATTTGGCGGGATTTTGGGAGAAAAGGTCGGTTTTTGTTATTGCGTATGAGTTTCGCATGATAAGTCAGTCCCCACGGATGTAACCGATTTTTGATTAAATTTAGTTTGTATTTATTATTCTTATTCGCCACATGTGTAATATCATACAACATTACAGTACAAACAAAATAGTTTAAGAATTATTCTAAGCAAAATAGTTTATAGTTATCATCTGAAACATAGCGAAGGATAATCACAAAATAGAAGAGGCTCCACTTCTGTCGATTCACAAGTACAAGTACTATTGCAACGTTCTACATTCCAGCCAGACTAATTTTCTCGCTACGGACTCATATATATTTATCGTGATAAAATCAAAGTAGGTCATATCGATTTGGTAAAAAGGATGAATGCTGTCCGTACCAGTTGAGTAGCAAATAGATCACTAAGGATTATATTCTAGAATTTCATTTCATTTCAGGGTGGATTGAAACCGACGCAAAAATGGTTACGACGTATTCAGTACATCAGCTGTTCCATATATTTTGATTGTATGTGTTGCACTTTTGTAGGAAATGGCTGTTTTTGTTTAAATTACTGATGTAAAATTTAAATGTGGGGTTCGGAATGATGTATAATGATGTACTGATGAACCGGAATTACGTGGTAATGCCAGGATTGCGGGACTGTTCTGCCAGGGTTGCGGGACTGTTCGAAAGAGATACCGCGGCCCTGGAACACAAATGGCAAAAGAAGTAACATGGATGGGTTTTAGTCAGTAAAAGTCTGACACTCCCTCCTGCTCAACCCAGAGCGGGAGGAGTTATTTGATGGTTTCAGACCCGTAAAAAAAAAAATACATTGTAATCGTTTTCGACTCGTTAAAGGGATACCGAGTCGAAAACGATTTTCGAAAACGATTCCAGCCCGTCTAAGATAATATATAATGTATAACTGTTTGTTAGTTCCAAAAATAAGTACTTAAATACACTAGCTTTTGAACGTGGCTTCGATCGCGTTATTGTCGGCAATTAAAAAAAAAAAACTGTTTCTTTTTTTAAATAAGCGAAAGAATTTTCGGAATCGGATCAGTGGTTAGTAGGTAGTTATAGTTGTACCTAGTTAGTTAGTTAGTATAGTTCCGAAGATTACACGTATACATCATACATCCATTAACCTCTTTACGTTATTTGTGTAGAATTACGTATTACTCTAACCATCTTCATCATTACCCTGCCATTATCCCAATTTATATGAAATTGGTGCAGCATGTTTCCTTCTTCAATACTTCTCTATTAGTTTCACCATCTCTATCGATTTCTTGCTTTAATGGTTTTTTTTTTTTTTTATTCATCATCGGTGTAGTCTTTTCCCAATCGGGGGTCGGTTTCCAGTCTAACCGGTTTGCTGCATCAGCTGCTTGCAGCTGGACCAGTACTTTACATGGAACAACTGCCTATCTGACCTCCACAACCCAGTTAGTACTGAGTAATACGGTACCCCTTGTTAAGACTGGCTGTCAGACTTTCAGGTTTCTGTTTAACGGTATGATAGCCAGAACCAACGGCTCAAGGTCTACCCACACACATATCAGGGCCGTGCCTGGACGTGGACGGACCGAGCCCTCAAAAAAATATCGATGTGTACATTTTATATGAACTTGTTCACACACGTCCGTGCCCGGGCCGGCGACGAAGCTTCAGTGCCCAGATAAGTCACGTCCTGTTTTGTGTGGATAGACCTTAAATGTGCTTTCCGAGGCACGGAGAGAACTAGGTATGTACTGATCATCCATCCACGGACCAACCTCAGCAAGTACTGCTGAACTTCAATGATCAACCGGTGTGGCTGTTATTAGTTAGCCACATAAGCCCGTCGAGAAATCTTTGGATAGTATGGTTTAGCAATTAATTGGGTTTTACTAATAACTGAATACGTTACATAACTTACCATTATTAGAACGTGCGGCTTCAATACTGCTAATTAATTTCATGTCGATGAAAGGAGAAATATTAATAACACATTAGTTTGATAGCAAGTTATGTGAGATTCATAGATATTCAAGCAAATTTTTTTAAAAAAAACCTACTCCTGTTTAAAACGTGAGATATTTTCTTATTGATTATGTTAAATATTGATACGTTACACAATAACAATGCACGAGTGTTATACAAATAAACCTCTTGAAATAAAATCCTAAAATAGAATCCTATATAGAATCCTTTATTTATAAGTCCAGCTACATGATAACTGACAAATGCTTGCACTGACTGGACAGGTCCACTCAAATCAGTGTGGTTCTTTCTTCAAGAGACCATCTCAGACACTAATCTGCATAGTCCTCATGTGAGTTGACCAAGATTATGTCTGGACTTTAAAAGAAACTATGACCTCTGAGTTTGTTTCGGCTGTTTCTTCTCAGAGTAGTCAGGCACGAAACATCACCGGCCCCATCTAGTTTAAAAAAAGAGACGAGTAAAAGTGTTTGTAAAAACCTATTTGCAAAATAAACATCATTTATCATTAAAATAATTTAATTCATAAAAAAAACACAAGAAGTGAAAACCGCATGAAACTGAGTAACTGCGCAAAAACTATTGCTGAGAAATGACTTTATGTTTATTTATTTATTTTTATTTATTCATAAAGGTCTACCAACAGCTTCTGTGTACATCATATCCTAAATAAAGGTTCCACAGTCTTGGCCTTACACAGTCGCCAATTACTGGTCAACCAGCATTCACAAAAAACAAGTGATAGCATAAAAAGAATATAAAACTAAAAAGAGTTGCTCTAAAAATGAAATAAAACTAAAATAAACAACTACACAGCTAAACAAAAAATGATAGTGCCAGAACAGCAAAAATGAGATTATGTTTATATACTTATAAAAAAAACTGAACAGATGTTTTAGAATTTTCTATTTCTCTACTTTACACCTCTTGATAACGGTATTTCCTACCTATTCCGACAGAGGGACACTTCCGGGTCCCATTTCACGAGAAACACATTTACGTTGCTACTTAATTATTAACTAGCTGTTGCCCGCGACTTCGCTCGCGTTTTGGTCGGAAATTATCCCACGGGCACGTTGTTACCTATGTCACTCGGGGGTAACGTAGCTTCCTATTAGTGAAAGAATTTTCAAAATTGGTTCAGTAGATCCGGAGATTACCCCCTACAACCTCACAAACTCACAAACTTTACTTTGTAATATTAGTATAGATGTAGTAAGGGTTCAGCAATTTTTCCCTTTTAGTTTTCTTTCATTGTTTTAATTTGATATTTATTTACAAACAGAAAAATGCTACGTAAAGTCGCTTGTTGGTATCAGATTTAAGGCCATTTTCACCACAATTTACTACATGCGTAGGGCTAAACGTCGTTCTGCCCGTGTCATTTATAAACGACTAGCTGTTGCCCGCGGCTTCGCTCGCGTTTTGGTTGGAAATTATTCCACGGGCATGTTGTAAATATTATTATAGCCTATAGCATTCGGGGATAATGTAGCATTCTATTAGTGAAAGAATTTTCAAAATCGGTTCAGTAGATCCGGAGATTACCCCTACATACAAACTTCCAAACACACAAACTTACAAGCAAATTTTACCTCTTTATAATATTAGTATAGGTTGACAGAAACAGAACGTTGAACTACAACGAAGTACGTTTAACACTAAACGAATTTAGTTATTTGTGGTGCAAGTTGTCTTTAGAAAGTAAATGCCTCAAAAACATGAACTGGATTTTTTACGACAGAAATATTATCTCGTTCATCATCATTCTCCTGCCCTTATCCCAACTTATTTACGGTCGGCGCAGCATGTCTTCTTCTTCCATACTTCTCTATTACTCGCCATCTCATCAGACACCTCCTTTCTAGCCATATCATCCTTCACACAGTCCATCCATCGTTTCTTTGGTCTACCTCTACTCATGCAGCCATCTACATTCATACTCAACATTTTCTTCACTACATTTTCTTCAAATATTATCTCGTTCAAAGAGAACATACCTTTGTCATCGTTATCAAAACTCATTGTTTATAGGTACCATATTTTTTAATACTAAAATGTGAAAAAAGTTCTGTATTTGGACTGCCTCGTTGGTTGAGTGGTTGAAAGCGCGACTGCTGAACATGAGGTCCTGAGTTCCATTTCCAGGGAGGGTCGGGCAGGAATTTTTCAGTAGCATCCACGGAGTCTGGATTTGTACACGGTTGATGTCAATAGGCTCAGAACGTATCCTAGTCCCTCGAAGTTAGTCCTACCATCATCTAGCTGACACATCATCTGCCCTTCCTTCTGTTGGGGGCAGCCTTCAATCTAACCAAATGCAGCTGAATATCAGTATTGTACATACAGCGACTGCCTGTCTGACCTCCACGACACAGTAACCTGTCATCACCTAGCTGACTGACTATCATTAGTTTCACAGTGCCATGAGATATTTCTTACATCGATCTTGCCGACTCAAGAGAAGAATATTACAATTCAGGTACCCACCATTAATTTAAATGAATAATTCAGAAGATGAGACAGTAATTCTACCGTGAATGCCATATATTCACACATAGATAGTAAACCTACATAATCTTACGCTATACAACATAAAACTTCATCATATGTGGGGACTCCCAAGATGATATTAATATTAAGACGGTAGGGGGGTACGCTGGGGAAACTTGCTCGAAAACATACAGACAATAACCTCACCTATCTCTAGAGTTGCAGGGGTGAATTTGGTGTGGATGTAGAGGGTGGCATGAGATCCGAGGTGGGGTGGGTACTCTTGTGGGGTGAATGTAAAAACCACCCCGCGATCGACTTATATGCTGTACCAAGACGCAGGCGATGTTGCTGTAATGTGGGGTAGTTGCAAAATTTTGTATGTTGTGGGGTAGGTAGTTGAAGTAGATACTTAGGTAGCTATGCAAGACTTCTAATACCTATTAGTATATTTTAGTTGCAACATTATCGAACAAAAGCCAAATTGAACTCTGGAACTCATGCGCAACAATTGCGCTTGCGACCACTAGACCGTCGAGACAGTCTAGGCAGACTTATATCTTACTTAATGCGAAATTTTTAATGGACAGATATTTGATACTCAATCACGCCAGAACGGCTGAACGGAACTGGATGAAATTTAACACAGAGACAGATTATAGTCAGGAATAGCACCCAGACTATAATCTATATCTAATCCCGTGGGTAATTTCCGAACTTCACGCGGGCGGAGCCTCATAAACTATTTCAGTGTAGCAGTTACTAGTCAATCATTAAAAAACATTGTATGTATTACATGTATTGCAACTACATTAGATACTCATGTGGCGTGGTAACTGTATTATCTGGATAGTAAATCATTTGTATTTTCAAGTCTAAGATACCTTTCCAGTCTAACCGGATGCAGCTGAATACCAGTACTTTACCTACATGGAGCGACTGCCTATCCGACCTCCACAACTCAGTACTGGGTAACACAATACCCCTTCGTAAGACTGGTTTTTTTTTTTAATATTTCAATGCTTTTAAATATTAAAATCAAAACGTGCACTACCCGCTCTACCCCTCGCGCTCGACGTAGCGCCCCCACAAATTTTACGTCGCCTCGTGCTCGCGCTTCTCTACATATTTATTATATACTCTATCGTCTTGTCTCTATGTGCTCCACAAACGACGGTAATTACGTATATTAGGTACTCTGCTTTGACGTATATTTATTAGGTGTAAAATGGATGTTGATATGTAGACTGTGTTGAGGTTTCTTTACTTTGTATGAAGAATATCTTGAATTTGTGGTAAAGTAGAACTCCGCCACTTAAGATGCGAAGCTTGAAAGAATTGAGACCCTTCTCGACTTTAGTTAAAAACTTGAAAATTACCTTAATCACGTGGCTGGGGAAAATTATAAGGAAACCAACTCTGAGGGCTACCTATTAGAATCGATATGTATGAGAAAATACTTACAATACGCAGTTATACATATTTAAAGACAACTTTAACGACCATTATTACTTAATCTCCATTAATACATAATCAGTATTCGCAGCTTTTTCCTAAATCATAATTAACATAATCAGCCTATAATGTTCCCACTGCTGGGACACACGGCCTCCTGTCTTTGAGAGGGAATGGGCTATAATACACCACGCGGACCCAGTGCGGGTTGGTATGTAAAAATTCGAAGGCATGGTATGTCACATGTCTTCGAATTTTTGGTTCTAGGACATGCCGGTTTGCTCACGATGTTTTCCTTCACCGTTTTGAGAGCAGCGGTGATGAATCAAATTACACAAAGTAATGCGCCTGCCTGAGTTCAAACCCACGACTTATTGTTCTTAAAACGGGGCCGCCAACACTGGGCCACCGCTGCTCTAATCATCAATCATAATTGTAGAATAAAGATCATAATTAATATTTCTTAGTGTAAAAAATCTTACGAGACTAATCCGTCTCTTATCCTTTGTTGTCTCTTCAAGGTGTACTCATCATCTGGGGTCAACTATGTAGGGGTCGGCTTCTAGGCTTACCAGATTCAGCTGAATACTAGTATCTTACATGGAGCGACAGCCTATCTGACCTCCACAACCCAGCTAGTACTGGGTAATACGACACCCCTTGGTAAGACTGGTTTGCGGACCTTCGGGGCCACTATCTGTAACGACTGTCAAAGATACCGCTTTCCGCAAAAAATAAAAAGAATTACCCTTTTTAGTATCGATTCGGGTCGAGAATCATTAGTATAGATACCTCCTTGAATTTGACCATTATGCAAAACGACAGCCTGTATAAGACAGCCTGGACCAACAGCTTAACGTACTTTCCGATGCACCGAGGAAACTCGGTATGTACTGAGTCGTCACCCATCCACGGAAAAACCTAGGCAAGCGCTGCTTAACCCGAGCGGCTGTTATTATTTAGCCACGCGCTCCCCCTCTCCAAGATGTATTATTGAGAAAAAAAATAGTTAAGAAGATTGCCTTAAACTTTAACTTAATCTCAAAATTCAGGGCACTTACGCAGTTCAGAATTCTAATACTCTCACAACTCCCCAAACCATTCACTTAATACGAAACTTATCCGTTCACCATCAATATCTAAACTAACTTACATCCAATATAACATTTTTAACATAATCGAGAACCCAAGAATTCATTACAAGTACAACAAAGCTTGGGTACGGTTCGCAAAGCAAGCAAGTTGCTCGCGCGGGCGATACATAAATTTTATTGCCATAATCTTGGGCCGCCACAAGATTCACTGGGTGGAAATTTTAAGATATACGGATTTGGTAGCGTTAGCAAAATCATTTAAGGGTTAATATTGTTGGTTTTGGGGAGTAATTTAAGCTTTTTATCATGTGTTGCTGTAGCAACGAACTACAGAAAAACTAATTTTCGCCGTAGACACAAATATTAGACTGAGGGCAATGTGATTAATTGCGTCAGTAACAAAAAATCTTATTTTGGCATTGATACTGACGTTTACAAACGATGAAAAAGTGAACTTGACGGTGTTAAGCCACATATTATCAAACATAGATAAGTGTAAAAATTGCAAACTGTTGTACTCCGAAAACTCAACTACAACGACACCGCAAAAATAACTGTGCTAGGACACCAATCGGAAAGTTTGTGCAAAAAGGTATAATATATGGTCTGCAGTGGGACATGATATTCATTTTAGCTGCAATGACGTGACGATGCAAAAAAAAATCGAAGGGAATAAGGTCTAAAATTCCATTGATCAGATCTCCAGAGACAGGAGCATACCCGCATTAAACGTCACTTCCCAGAATCCAAGCTTTCTATTATGTCAATTTAGGTGAATTATTTATTACCGTTAAACAACACAATTCTGCTGACCATACCTGTTTTATTAGGTCAACTTCTAACAACGTCTTTGCGTTTAATCAAAGGAAATTTCCAATTAAATTGATTACGATCTCGGCCGGCCCGCAGTTTCCCCGCAGCTGCCCCGCAGCCGCCCCGCAGAAACTCCGCTAAGATAGCTACTTATACTCGCGAGATTAATATAATGTTAACTTTGTGTACATAAGGAAAGTTCTTATGTAACAGATATTTGTGAGACTATGTAAATAGCAGAAGCGCTTTACATTATTTGCAGGCTATTTGTAGTCGACGCTGCACAGTTTTTTGTTCCATTCTGTCAATGGTCACGCGATTATTTATTCTTTTCTTACCCGACAGCGTCAGAAAGAGGGTAATGTTTTCTTCCTATCCCGTCCTCTTGGCCCTGAAACATGCAGCCGAAATGACTTCTGCGCTACCACCGACGACGCCGTGGAAGTGGCGAAGTTCCGGGATAATAAATAATGCTGTTTTAAACTTTCACGGTGTACAACTACACATAAACTGTCAATAAAAGACAATCACGGATGATATCCCGTAAGTGACAGTTTATGTGTAATAAATATTGGGTGTAAAAGCACTTTTTCTCCTTGACATAGCGAACATAAAAAGAACTGAACAAAGAAAGTGACATGAGGCTGAGCAATTACACAATCTACCGTAAAGACAGGTTTGACGGCTACGGAGGGGTTGCAATTCTTACCCACAAGTCTATAAAATCTCAGCTGTATGAAGTCCAACTCAGTAACCAAGGTATAGAATTAGTTTGTATAAAAGTATTTAACTGCGGAATGATACAAAATATTGTTTCTATTTACTGCCCCCCTTCGATTAGAACTTCTCAAAACGATTGGGATACTTTATTTTCAATTATATTTTTTTTTTTTTTCCCAGACCATTGAACCTTCTAGTTACGGAGATATTAGGAGTAAAAGCTTAAAACTTTCAAATCTTTTTTAATAGTTACAAGTTTTTAATGTTATAACTTTACTTTAAACACCTCCACGACACCCGTACTATTCAATGAATCTATCAGCACAATGTTTTGAGTGCGTTACATTGAGTCCTACCATAAAACATGATTTTTCACCCCAAAAAAAAGTAGTTTCCCAGCAATAATGTTTGCGAAGAGTTACTTAGTTTGATGTACAGAATGCTTGGTTGGCGGCTTCGTGAAGGCTCTGTTCACACCTTATATAAACACTATCGTGACTGCGGAACGAAGAAGAAGACTTTTTTCTTTCATCTTCCTCACACAATTTACCCTCTCCGTCTATTTACATTTATACTGATCACTGGTTTAGTCGCATGAGTTTCATCCATCCTCACCATATACCCTACAAAGATCGACGGTTTTTTCTCAACTTTTTTA
Organism: Eugnorisma glareosa; assembly: GCA_947578425.1. Classification (NCBI taxonomy): domain Eukaryota; kingdom Metazoa; phylum Arthropoda; class Insecta; order Lepidoptera; family Noctuidae; genus Eugnorisma; species Eugnorisma glareosa. The sequence goes on from OX387981.1 coordinate 4,724,144, forward strand.
TAAAAAGCGCAGTTTTAAAGCTCGACTATAGAGGTGGTTCGTTACGTCATTTTCAAGAAACGTAACGAAACCAGTTACTTGGTCGGCGTCACCTGTTTCAAAACTAGTGATTTTTGTAACTAGTTATTTTTATTCAGCTACTGTGATTGTTAGTATAAATACCTCCACCAACTATACAGTTACACATGAAACGAAAATAAATTAAATCACTATCTACTTAAGTGTATGTAGCTATACTGTTTAAATCAATAAATTAACTTCCCTTCATACTTTACTCAGGCTTAGGGCTGACTGCATTAAATGTATTTATGACTAATATTAGTGTTTACTATGAACCTATGATCAACCAGTCGACCAACCGACACTACCGACAGTCTACTCTATTCTCGATCGCTCGAATAACGTAACGACTACTCAGCTACTCACACCCAACAATCACAGATAACTGTAATAACGCAATTACAAAAATCACTACTTATAACTAGATTCGAAACTAGTGATTCAGTTACATGCCGCGTAACTAGTTATTGTATCTAGTGACGTGAAATAACGCACATGCCTACTCGACTATTAGTTTCTTACTTAATTCATTCTTGGCACTTCACATTCTCATGTCCGTTTCATGCAGTCTACTTATATTTGTCTTTATCGGGTATTTTTTTAACTTTAGACACAGTGTTATATCTGATCTATCTTAGGCAGTCGAATGCAGTAGAATAGATGGGCTAGTGACGTCATGCAATGCGTGCTTGAAGACACGAAGTGACTTCTCTCTTCGTGTCTTCAAAAGACAACACATAAAAAAGATTCGGGAAGGCGACGGATTTCATTTTTTTTTTTTTTTTAATAAAAAAAGCAACAAATTTCAGTCTACCTGGAATAATACGATTTGTTTTATCAGCTTAGAAATGACTATCGTTGAATCTAGTTGGAATTATAAAATGTATTTTGATTAGCTTGAATTGTGTCTAGCAATAAGAAATCAAGAAGTTTAGAAATAGTTAAACACGCGATTAAAAATGCCTAGCCCTTTCTCAACTATTTTGGGGTCGGCTTCCAGTCTAACTGGCTACAGTTGAATACTGACTGCCTATCTGACCTCCACAACCCAGTAAGTACTGGGTAATATGATACCACTTGGTAATAATGGCCTCAACTCACCATTACGCAATTATACATTTAAATGTACAGAAAACGAATTCATTGTAATTTATTTTTATGTTTGGTTTGGATAAATGTATAATATAACGTGTCGCCTTTGGCAAAATTTTGTTATTTTCAATTGTCCTCACCGAGACATGGCAACACAGTTTTTCAAAAAAAAAAAGATATCAAAGAGAGGCTCTCTTTGATATTTTTTTCTTAACCATATTAGGTAAGCTCCTATAATTATCGTATTAATATGAAATCCCTCAAACTCCTTCGAAGCTTTTTACGTAATAAATCCTATATAAAAAAACCTATCCTATATCCCAATTAAATAGGTCTGCTTTATGTTTTGTATTCCATTTTCTTTTCTTCTTTTACACACTGTGTCTACACCTCTTTTTTAAATTCTCCTTTCGCAGGTATGCTGGAAGAGATTTCTTTAGAAATACTCGTAAGCATCACCTTTGTACTATTTTCTGTTCCTTTTTTCTTTTCTGTATTTAGTGTGTACATAAATTGTTAAATAAATAATATATCAACATACACAAAAATATGAAACCAACAAAAACCAGAAACGGCTGCATTACATTAATTTTAAAATTGAAACAAAAAAATACCTCCATTTTTATTTCAAAAGTCTTTATTACCATTCCGGGACTACATTACCATAAACACGTAAATAAACCTCCAACACTGAATTATAAAAATCATCGGTGTCGTGTAAAGCGTCCCTCGGAGCGTGTAAACGAGCGAAAAATAAAAAAAAAACGCGGAAAAAAGTAAAATAAACGCCAATGAATGTTAACGAGGCTGTTAAGGGCAGTGGTACATTGAGAAATATCGGTGCTTTAAACTGTTTGATAGATGATAAAGAACGACGGCAGAAAATGGAATTATAACATAAAATCCCGAAGGGTTAGGCAGAGTTGTACCTAATAGTACATTAAGCACACCCATATTTCGCCAGTTATGTTTTAGTAATGTAATAGGGGGCGAGCCTATTGTCATCAACCGGGCGCAAATCCAGACTCCGTGGCTACTACTGAGAAATTCCTGATAGAAAAACCCAATAATTCTTTGCCCGACCGGGAATCGAACCCAGGACCTCATTCTCTGCAGTCGCGCTTGTGACCACTAGACCAACGATGCAGTCAAAATGGAATTATCTTGAAATTAAAAAGTACAACAATCAAAAGACAGCTTATGGGACAATCTAATGATCTCTTATTAGGTGATATAAACTTTACAAAAGTCTGATTAGAAACAGTAGACTTATTGGTGTCTGACATTTGTAAGGAACAGCAAGATGGAACTATACTTAAGGAACAGGCCGTGGTTTAATAAAATACAGACAGAGTTTTTCCGAAGATCTTTCTTAAATTCTATATTTTAGCCCTTTATGCTTAGTATTTTTGAGATGTATGTAGCAGCAAGGTAAGCGAATTATCCGATTTTGTCAAAATAATTATTATTACAGCACACTAGTGCATTGATAAACAATAGTAGAAGAAGACATGCTGCACCGACCCCAAATAAATTTAAATAAGCGCAAAATAATGGAGATGACGATGATAGATTATATGATTTTTTTTCGTACAAATTCGCTTACAAGTATGACGCTAAACTAAAAATGTTGTATAATTTTCTAACCCTATTTACGCAACAAAAAGCCACTTATTTTTCAAGCAACACACGTTTACAAACTGTTTATATATCCACAGACACACGAAAACAAAAACGCGCGCCCTGTGTGCCCCTAACCTAACACACCCTCGGGACAGTTCGGCTACTAGGCGGCCACACGGACGCGGCCGGCTAAGTAACTTGTTGTCCCGGAGTCCCGGACACCGGACAACACCGGGACTGGACCGTACGGGACCGGGATAGAAACGGCTGCTTTCAAGGATTAGGGATTGAAACGTTAGAAGATGGTGGTGGATGTAGAAATAGGAGTGGAGACATGGTTTAGGAGGGAAAATATTCTTTATGACTAGATTAAAGTACTTATTCTAAGAACGAATGGAGGCCGTATTCCTATTTTAAGATTTTGGGGTTTGCAGTGCTTGTCTATACTATCTATACTAATATAAAGAGGTAAAATTTGTAAGTTTGTATCTAGGGGGTAATCTCTGGATTTACTGAGCCGATTTTAAAAACTCTTTCACTAATAGGAAGCTACATTATCCCCGAACGCCATAGGCTATATTTACAACGTGCCCGTGGGATAATTTCGAGCACAAACGCGAGCGAAGCCGCGGGCAACAGCTAGTCTTCTATAAAATAAAATTTTAATGTTTTTTTTTTTTTCTTCAAAAATATGTTTTAAAATTATGGACTTGGTTTCTTCTTGGGCTTTTCAGGCAACATCATGACATTTTTGTGTTCCATAGCATGGTAAATGGGGTCTTAGGTAGATTAAGTAAATTAAACAAAAACACCATTTACAACACTTTTACTGGTTAGAAATACAGAGCACTGAGCACTGTATCTTAACTAGCCCGTGTGTACGGGTAGCTCCAAAAGTATTTAAGCGTCATTCACAGGTCTTGGGTAGTTCTTTTACAGAGTCTTCCAGACCCTCGGTGATGTAGCCCCTGGGAGAGGGCACTGTTCTAATAACACAGGTCTATCCACCCAGGAACCAGGTCTATCTACCCAGCCCGGGAACCAGGGACTTCACACAATTATGTAACCACTGTTTTTGTGTAATAAAGATTATTGATTATAGCTGGACAGCTTATAAAAAGATTTCTTAGTTATCCCCCAATCATTTTATCTTTCTGTTAACTCTGTTACTTACGCAACAAAGGAAAACTATAATAAAACAAATATTTACCTTTTTTCGAACACAATCTAAGCAAGTTTTTGTACCTGCAATATTTTTTCGAGCAGTAACAAATGTCTAATATCCAAAACAACTAAAACACTGATACGCCTAATTAACCAAACACTCCACAAGAACATCTCTCACCCCGAACATACTGTAACAACGGAAAAACCGAAATTAACCGGAAAATAACGATATCAGATTCTCCCCTTAACCCTTCTCCCTTCGGGGCATATTTTACTTCTTTTTTCCGACATGAGACGGGAATATAAATGACTTTTTAAGTGTCGGGCATTTTTTGCCCGGGCAACTGTGGGATGTTAACAGATTTTTTTTGCCCGGAAATCCTGTGGGCCATTGAGGTGATTAATTCACTGTTTAAACGGTGGCGTGTCGGCACTTTTTTAACGTAAAAAAGTGTAATTTGTCAAGCAATTTGTTGGTTAATCTGTAGCTTGACTTTATGAGGTGGAGTTGTTTGTTTTTTTTTTTATTTTTTTTTATCGTGGCTTTTTGAGCGTGGGAATTTTACAGGAAACTCTTTTGGTTTAGTCGTTTTTGTGATTTTTGTTAGGGGATATTGAGTAATGGAGATACGTTTGAACGTTATTTGTCGCTTCTGATTTTTGTATAACATATAAAATGCCACAAGTACAGGCTAAGAAAATGTAATTTTAGTAATAAATCATAGACAGCAACTAATTTAAGCTGGCAAATATAAATAAATCTTTATTCCATCCTGATCCTGATGTGTTCAGAGTTATTTTGAACCAGTGCAGTAGCAGATCTATGAAGTCCGTTACCACCACTACCGTCGTTCACCTGAATGATGCACGACTTATCATTATTTAATTATATCCAATCATATTGTTGTATCTTAATCACAAGTAGGTATTAAGAATCTACTTTAATTATTTCCTATTGAAGTTGCTATTTGAAGCCAACGCACACTGAAAAGCACTGCATGGGATGAGCATCGCCGCGGCCCATTTTTATTGGCTGTTTTGAGCCTTTACCATGCTAAATAAGTTAGTGTGCGCTGCAGTATTATATGAAAATATCTCTGACCCACGACACCCTTTGCACTATAAGACGACCTGGTACCGCAAATGCTGAAAAGCTGCAACAGCTTCTTAAAGTGTACCCCCTTCTTTGACGAACGGCCAAAGACTAAAAGACTAAAGCTGAAGCGAGACTGTGCTTCCGTACCATTCGTTCCATTGCTGCAAATCTCCCACCTGGACATGAGTTCACAACTCACTTGGAAGTCTGTAAACAGACTCTTTACACAGGTAGGCCGAAGCAAGGAAAACCTCCTCAAGTGGAGATTCATAGAAGACCCTGGAGTGTAAATTCAGAGTTAGAGTTGTTCAACAAACGATGGAGCATTTAATGGCGTGTCCTGCGAAACGGACATACTATGACGAAAATGTAAAGACAATGACTGTGAAGTGAATTCTTTCCAAGAAATCTTGAAGACAAAAAATTGTAGATCAGCATTAAAGATACCTTTTTTAATTTATCATGGATTTTCAAACTTCTCCGATCTCCGCAGCAGACTTAAGTAGTAGTATGGTTGTCATTTGTCGTTGTTCCTAATAACGTAACTAATTTGCATACTTATTTCACCATACTAAAAGCGTGAACTTTTTTCAAATAAATTCATGAGATATAAAACAAAGCATCATTTTCCAATAGGAACGGTTCTATCCGCTAGCACCGCAAATGTTCTCGTCAAACTTCAGTTCAACACAAAAAATACTTTAGAATGAATAACCCAAGACACCCTTCCGTTGAACTACGGGCGGTTAAATATTGGGGTGTGTGGAAGACTATTAGCGCCATCTAGTAGGGAGTAGCGGTTACTAAGAAAAATAATACAAGTTCAAAATATTTTTAACAAGAAATCTGTCCCCACCTTTATGATATCGTAATTTAAAAACCATAGAATTAATTTCATAGAAAGTATTTACGTGATTAAACAGTTTTATAATAAGGTAAAACATAAGAGTAGCCTACTCGCCGCCAGGGGTGCACACAAACCTTAAAGTTCTCTAATTTTGCCACAGAGGTCGCTTCATAATGCTAGCTATTGACCAATAGATGGCGTTAAACATTTATGCTACTCGACACTAGATGGTGCTGATTACTTCGTCTACTCGGCGCCAGATGTCTCATTGTGTATTTCAGCAATCATAACTTTGTACGAAAGTTGGAATGAAAGAGAGTATGGAATCAGATCTTACTTATTCTGGTGCTGTGAGATTGGAAAATACAAGGTGTAAACGGACCCTTCCCAAAGCCAAATTAAGTAACTCTTCGTAAAAATTATTGCAAGGAAACGACTTTTTTTTTTAAGTGAAAAATCACTTTTTGCGGTAGGACTCGATGTAACGCAGTCAAAACATTGTGCTGATCACTGATAAATGCATTGACTAGTACAGGAGTCTTGAAAGTAATTAAAGTGAAATTATAACATTAACTTCGAGCCCCAATATCTCCGTAACTAGAAGGTTCCAATGGTGAACAAAAAAATGATTGCAATGACGGGGAGAACAAGTGCCTCTCGGCTTAGTCAAGGGTACTTTTACACTCATTAGTTTATTTACCTAAGCTATCTAACATTATCATAAATAACTAGCTAAAATGTATCTTAAAAATTTCAAAATCCAGGACTCAAAGTATTTTTGCTTTCCGAGGGACCTTCCTGTACCAAACGAATGTGAAGGTGGATAATCTATACACAATAAATAACCTCAAATAAAGTCGGTTTTCGTGTGTCTGTTGATCGCAATTTGTTTCTTAGTTAAGTACGCAACGGACATTGATGCGTTATTCACTGTCATTTTAATAAGTACGCAACGGACTTTGATGCGTTATTCACTGTCATTTTTATAAGTACGCCACGGACTTTGATGCGTTATTCGCTGTCATTTTAAATTTTAATAAGTACGCAACGGACTTTGATGCGTTATTGACTGTCATCATTTTATTATGTACGCAATGGACTTTGATGCGTTATTCACTGTCATCGTTTTAATAAGTACGCAAAGGACTTTGATGCGTTATTCACTGTTAGAGTATTTATTTATGGACGCTTCATGTGTGTGTGTGTCATACAATCGATCGGATTTTTTAATCCTACTAATACCTATTATAAATGAGGAAATTAGTGAGGATATAAGGATGTCTTGATGTCTGGGTATTTGTTACTCTTTCACGCAACTCTTTCACTACTGACCAGATTTGGATGAAAATGACACACAGATAGTTTATAACCTGGATTAACACATAGGATACTTTTCCCCGGTAGTATGATACCGTGGGATTACCGAACTAAACGTGGGCGAAGCCGCGGGCATAAGCTAGTATAATTATAAAATCTTGTTGTTTCATTTCGTAAAACCCGAGTGAAAGCATTGGCAAGTCACTAGTATTGATACAAACAATATTTATAAGCTCAAAACGGTTTCGTAATCAACTTCAGAAAAAATATTAATCACACACGGACACTAAAAACCGTTACCTTTTATATCCCAAGATGTCCACATTGTCCATAACCCTTCAAAGACAACCCTAAACTGCTCTCAAGAAAAAAATAGCAGGTCAATCAAACCCCGAGGTATTGTTATTTAAATTAATTGCATATTATCACGCTATAACGAAGGGGGACTTACAATAATGTTTGTCTTGTAGAATGTAGGACAATGGGCAAGATGGTAGAAAAAATTGTTAATTTGGACCAGTGGGTAGTTTTGAATTGATCAGCTGCTCATCTTGGTTGTCTTCCGGGGTTTTGAGTCACCTGAGAAGCTTTTGGAACAAAAGACAAGAGATAAAAGTTGTTATTAAATAGCCGACTTTGAAAGGACTTGTAATAATAAAAAATAAAGTTATACAGGCTGTCGTTTTGCATTCTGGTCAAATTCAAGGAGGTATCTACACTAACGATTCTCGATCCGAATCGATAGTAAAAAGGGTAGGTTTCATTTTTTTTTTCTTACGGAAATCGGTAAGCCTAAACCACCCCCTAGTTTCCATACTGTTCATAAGTATACAATTAACGTTTGTATTTGTGTATGTGTGACGGCGCGTTTATAGGGCTAGGAACAGACAGGCTGCGTATACGGGTGATTAACACATAAATTTCCGCAAAAAAAAAAAAAAAAAAAAATGAAGCATGCTACCTTTTCTATTATCGATTCGGGTCGAGAATCGTTAGTGTAGATACCTCCTTGAAGTTGACCAGGTTGCAAAACGACCGCATAGCGGAGTATTTCATGTTCTTCGTTAGTGTAAAAAGGTTCGAATTAACTGGCGAGCCTAACTTCACAGTCTTCGTCATTAATCAGGACATCCTTGATAGCTATATTTCGGAAATATGGCCCTTTAGAATCGTCATCTGCCTAGCCTTTTCCCAACTATGTTTGGATCGGCTTCCAGTCTAACCGGATGCAGCTAAATACCAGTATTTTACATGGAGAGACTGCCTATCTGACCGTAACTGTGGCCCTTTACAATATTCTCTTATTCAATATTGTCTTATTCAATAATTGTTTGTATTGATACAAGCTAAAGATTGATACAGGTCATAAGAGCGGCGGCAACTTAGAAAAAAAATGGCGGATGTTAGGCAGACTAGGCTTCTACTATTCCAAGCCCCTTGCAGTTTCCCACATTGAAAATGTTCTTGATCTTTTTGGTAATGGGTGATGTATACATCATACTAATAAACCAGGAACCACTCTAGTTGGATGTCAAGCAGTCGATGATTTTGCAGATTTTTTATTTAACTCAGTGCAATAATTGCCAAACTGAAGTGGCAGTGGGCAGGGCACATTACTCGCAGAACGGATGGCCGATGGGGCCGAAAAGTTCTGGAGTGGCGACCGCGAACCGGAAGACGTTGCGTTGGAAGGCCTCCCACTAGGTGGACCGATGACCTGGTGAAGGTTGCGGGTATCCGCTGGATGCGAGTCGCACGGGACCGGTCAGTGTGGCGACACTTGGGGTAGGCCTATGTCCAGCAGTGGACGTCATTCGGCTGAAATGATGAAGTATTTTATCCCTTAAAAGATGTGAACCATTTTCAAACCATATAAAGGACACAGTACACATCAAATCAGAAAGGGACCGGCACCGTTCATTATCCTTTGTATGAAACTCCCTACTGCAAAGCACACTAATTCGAATCGTAACGTAATCGCCTCGCCTTGGGACAAGCTCACGAACAGCGGTGCGGTGCGTGGTCAACTCGCTTACGGCTCATCGTCCTCGTGCTTACGTCTCTCCGTAACCGAGCTTACGCACACTACTGTTGTCACACGTGCTGTCATTCACAGGGCAACTTCCAGTCGTGCGCGACATCGGCGAGCCGTAAGCACGGCGTCGCGTTGCCTAGTCGTAGCCGAGTTGACGTATCGGAGCTGCTTATCCGCTTGCTTACGTTAGGTTGACGCCTGTTTCACAGCGAGGTGAAAGGCGATACGGTGCCGATCCCTTTCCGATTTGATATGTGTGGTATGTCCTTAAGATGTAAAAGAAAATTACGGAATATCATTCCATATAGAAGATAACGCCAGCCATTGATCAGAAACTTAGCACATACATACATAGTTAATTCGCAAATAACAAAACATCTGGGTTTCTCAGAATATTAGTACAAGTACATAACAAACTGATCAGCACATCCCATCTCCACATTGTGTACTTAGATTGACGTCTCTAAGACGCTGTGACGTCATATTGACCATGTGGAAATGGGTCAAGATGTCCGCGCTACATCCAGATAGGTATGGATGTAGAAGTGTGCTTTATGAGGAGCTATAGGGAAAAATTTTATTTGTCTTAATTATATTAGTAGAAAGAAAAAGTAATACATATGTAGTATGTGTGTTTGACTTTGAGTGACCACCCATTACATACCGAGTTTCCTCCGTATCTCGGAAAGCACGTTAAGACGGTGGTCCCGGCTGTCATTTATAAATCTTTGATAGTCGTTACAGATAGTCAGTGGCCCGAAAGTTAGTCAGTCTTACCAAGGGGTATCGTATTACCCAGTACTAACTAGGTTGTGGAGGTCAGATAGGCAGTCGCTCCATGTAAAATACTGGCTTTCAGCTGTATCCGGTTAGACTGGAAACCGACACCAAAATAATTGGAAAAAGCTAGATGCGTGAATTTTTTAGTTTGAATTGAAATTCCTCAACAGTAGCATGGTCAAAGTTATTTATGTAAACGCGACAAAGTGAACATTCTCATATCTTCGCAAAAACCAACCGGTTTGTGTCTCTAAAAGAAATATGTATATAGCTATATAGCCTGTTAGCCTCACTGAGAAATGAGATCATAGTTTTTCTATGACATCTCTTATTATTATTATGTATTTATTTATTATCACGTTTTGTTTTAACAGGTAAGACCAAAGCTAACAAAGTAGTCATAAATTGCTAATTATCCAGCCCCAAGTAACGGGTCTGGGGAGAAGCACAGGTTACACAGTGGACAACATACCAAGTGTCACCCTCTGGAATTCCGCCAAAGAGCAAGTAAATATGTCCAAACGCCGAGAGACACGATTCATAATTTCACCAATTTTACCGGTTTTTTTTTTTATCTTCTCATGTATGCTGTAATTATGTTAAATCTCCTGTGCCTGTCGCAGCTTGGGTACTAGATTCGTGCCCCTTCAGTATGAGATTTGTCATTATACATTTTACGTTTAGGATGAAATGAAAACTAGAAGAGGTAAAGGTAACTCTGCTAGAGAGCTATTCATGATTTTAGTTTCACCAAACTTTTTCAAGTGTATGCATAGTCTCTTTCAACGTAATATGTTCCAATACCTGTAGAAACGACCTTGTTAAAGCTGCAGTGGGCACTGGATGCAGGTGGCATTGGACTCGACACGTTGGAAATCGATTGGGGAGGCCTATGTTCAGTATAGTGTAGTATATGAGCAGTGGACAGCAACGGGCTGAAATGATGATGACGACCTATATAATTCAATATTAAAAACATTTATAAATTAAAATAACCTCATCCGTCGTGGTCTTGCCACCACCGCCGGGGTGCCAGCTGTCTTAGAACCGAGTGGCTTGGCACGCGTCGATGAGAAGAGACCAGATGGTATGACCATAATGCCTTGAAAGATGGGTAGGCCTTTGGTGTGGGATGCAATTGGCATCGACACCCTTGCGCCATCCCATCTTCCTAGCACAGTGAGCTGCGCTGGGGCGGCTGTTGCAGGTGCTGAAAACCTCAAACGGCGCAAATACAATAATTTAATTGGTAGTTACGTGTTTGTGCCGTTTGGGGTTGAAACACTAGGGCCATGGGGTCCGAGTGCCCACCTAGTATTTCGGGAAATCGCCAAGCGGTTGGTCGACTCTTCACGTGACCAGAGGGCGGGGCTATTTTTTGGCCAAAGAATCAGCATTGCCATAATACAACGTGCCAATGCTGCCAGCCTTCTGGGCACTTTTCCTGTTGACAGCGATGTGGACAAATTTTTTGACGCCCTGTAACCCTTTTGATACTTGTACATATTTTTATTACTATTATAGATTATAGATTTGTAGTTTGTAAATAATGTAAATATCTTGATTGAAATAAACACTTCAATAACCTAAAGTAACTAACTTAACAATAAACTTAAAAAATGGAGTCAAGAAACTCTTCAATGCTGTCAACTGGTCAAAAAGTCAAATTCTTTGACAGTTCGTAGCAAGCGCCTACGTAACTCGTAGCGCTACGCCCCCGTAGCAATTACCTAATCGCTTTAAACATAACGATGTAATTATTACTAATTAATAGTTTTCTTTTGTTAGCTTTTATTTTAGGTAATAATATATTATTGTTATTTATAGGGCCATTTTAACAGAAAGCTACAAAATAATACTTTTTTTTTTCAAATATTTCGAAGCCTCTTGCTATAGGTAAAGTATTTTCATTACACTTTCTCGAAAACTGGTTCTTATCGCACTACGATTAGGTGCAACATGCAATATATTTCACACGCGTGGATTTTAATATTTTTCCACGTGAGGAAATAAAAAAATTATACTACAGTCCAAATGGGTTCAATGGGTGTAGTCGGCGGTGATTATGTTATTTTAAATCGCCGCAAAGAGATATGCGTCTTTACGGCGTAAATATTTTTTGAGTATTTAAATTGTGTTTATAAATAGAATATCATAGTGAAACATGATTATTTAAAACAAATATTTACTTTTATGAACAAATTAACATTTATTTTTGTTAAAAAAAGCAATTTTTCATATTAGGCTGTTTAGCGGCATCATACCTTTGCATCTTCAACCTGGCGAAAGCAAAGCGCGGAAAAAAGCAAATTAAATCATTGTTTCCTCATAATTCCTGACAAAAATACCTTCCGTCCTAATATTTTATTTAGTCGAAAGTGTATTGAAAACCGTCGTTGGATACGCGTGTGCATTTGTTACTGCAGTTCTCGGCTCCGCCTCGAATGCAATGAATGTTAATCAACATAATAGCGAGCGGTAAATAAACTGTGAAAAGAAAAAATTAAAAAAAGTCGTCATCGTAAAAGTACTCTTATCCTAAAGGCGTATAGCTTTTAATTTAGTCAAAAGCTATCCGCCAATAGGAAAAGAGTACTTTTACTTCGTGCAAAGAAAAATGAGAAAAGTTTCAACCAATGAATATTATACACCACAAGATTAAATAAATTTAAAATCCAAACGGTTTTTAAATTGGCTAAAGCATGAGGTGTGAAATGAAGACATACGCTCTGGCCGGCTGCAACCCTTCCGTTACCGCCGTGAGAACCGGTCCGGTGAGAATGCAAATCAGGCACATTGTACCCCTGGACAATTCTTCGCTTTTTAATTGTTGATTTTTTTTATATGGACTGTTGGACTTGTTGTCTGGTCTGTCGATGTGATGTGTCGATAGTTTTGGGTTAGAAGTTTCGAGAAACGAACCTAGCTAGAAACTAGTTCCTAGCTTCAAAAGAGATAAATACAGTTGTCCAGTTAGAAAATGTTGTCTTTAGTATGAAATATGTGTGGAAATACTAAAAAACACCTAATCTTACTAAAACTTTACAAAATTGATAGCGAAAATATTGCTGTTAATCTTTTCAATTACTATTAAATGTTTTATTGCTCCTACGTAAAAACAGTGTATTCCGTATTTATAGCCTTTAGTTAATTAGGTGTTTACCAAAAACTTCAATAGACAGTGACAACACCTTTTGAATTTTCTACATTACTTCCAAAAAACTATCGATAAAACAAAAACCCATAACAACCAGCCCAAACCACACCACATCACATCACTACCAAAAACCGGTCAGGTCAGTTCCGCAAAAATCACAATAGCCGACCCATTGGATACTTAAATAGGTCCAAATATTATAATAGGTACATTTCGCTATTATTAGTACCGCGTCCGTTCCCTTTTTTATCAAAAGGTGATTCTTTTATGTCCAGTTGGCACCCTTTCTGTCCTTTGCCCCTGGGGCAAGATAACCGGTAAGACAACTTTTTTGACCCCATCGCGTTCATAGGGTTAAGTTCAGTTGTATTTTGACCATGTTCGTGAGGTGTAGTTTAGGAAGTAGTAGTTTCTAGTTAAGAGATAAATAATTTTAAATTAAAGGTAATTTGGTCCCCGTAGTCGCGTTTGGGGTTAAAGTTGGTTTTAGTAGATTCAGTGTCAAACGTCAAAATGTCGCCCACATTTTCACTGAGCGAGAGTCGAAACTGTGTCCGCTGCTTAGAAATGAGCATGCGAGATGAAAAAGTGAATACAAGTAGACGCAAAACATGAATGGTATACAGACTTCAAAAATATCGAAAACCGAAAACATTTTCAATGGTAAGTTCATTTTTACTTCATATTCTATATGTAGCTAACCCGTTACGGGAAAGCTTTACGGAACCTTATCCATCAATAAATAAACTAACTGCTGGTCAAAAGGCAGCTAGCTTTGATTTAGTAAAAGAAAAGTTTCAATTCCATAATTTTATTTCTCCACACCGCACCATTTTTAAATCTTCAACCATAAAACCCGCTTCAACAACTAATTCTTTTCACAGTTTTTTTTTCCTAACCCTCCCCCGCTTCGCTATTGATTATATTTTTAAAAGCAACCCCTCATTGGCGCGGACATTTTTGTTCAATTCTAAAGGTTTTTCTGTCGTGGGCGTCTTGGGGGAGTGGGGTGAGGTTCAATATGGCCGGTGCTTCTTAAAAATAAATTTGAAAAGCGTTCCCTTTGAAATAAACACATTCACATTTTTTCAACTTCTTTTGTTTTTGTATTAAAATGGTAGTTACTCGTATGTATGTGGAAATGGATGTTGTAGATTATTTTCTTTTTTTGAAAGAAAAAAAAAGTGAGCAAGAGTAAAAAAGTGGCACAAAAAATCGAGAATTAGTATAACTTCTAGACTACTATCATATTGATGACATAAATACTTTTGAAACCACTAAATCTTTCTTAGATCGTCTTCCAAAAACCAAATTTTCTCTAAATAAATCCGTTCCTTCCACGCTTCATAAAATAAAACAGTATTTTGAAGAGAATTTTCCAAAAAGTTTTACAATAATGCTTCGGGATAAGTCCATCAAAACTTTTTACTCATTATATAAATATAATTACGACATAAAACGGGAAAGGGGTAAGAAAAACTCCTCGGAACTCTTCGCGGGGCGAAAAGGGGTGGAATTGATTTTATTTGCCCTTCGACACGATTTTTTAATTAGGAGACGGGAGTTTTAGAGAAAATTTTAATGATGGCTGCCGTCTTTGAGTTACAAATATTAATATAAAAGTATTGCTTTTGAAATTGGCGTTTTAAGGATGGAATTGCTTTGTCAATATCTGACACGTGGAAGCAATACTTATCTGACATCGGCACGAGTGCTTATAGGAAAATAGTTCAAGTAAAAGGAGTTTGTAAGGATCGTAGCAGGTGGAATTTTGTAGTTACTGCTTAACCATCTGAGAAAAAAGAGTAAGTTTATGTATGTTTTTGGCCAAAGAATCCGCATTGCCATCTATCGTGAGAATGCATCCTGGCACCATTCCCGTTGACAGCGATTCGGATGAACTTTTTGACGCTCGTCAATGCTTTTTTCCTTTTTTAAATAGTTTAAGTTTGTAAACAACTTTAACTACTAGAACTTTCAAGTCCCAAATTTACCATATTCAATTCTTTAAAACTTATGATAAAAAGACATATAAACAATTATTCTTTTCATACTCAAGACGTGAATTTACATGTATTTAGTTTATGAGGTGCAGTCAAACAATATTTATAAGCCAGTCAGTCGGTTGGTCGAGAGGTCAGAGTGCAACGGTCGATCTTTGATATCATCGATAAGACTTCCATTATACTCATAGATTTAAGAATATTGTAAAAAAAAAGCTGTGTAACAATTTTCGTGTACAATAAACGCTTTATTATCTCTACTCCTCATTTGCAGATCTTTGACATTTTGTACAAGTAGTCAGTGGCCCGAATGCTAGGCGGATGATGAATAAAGTATGATCGAGAATCCGTAACTTGTGTTGTCTACTGAATGCTACTTTTAGTCATTAGAAACGTATAAGGTTTTGTACAAAAAACGTATGGTTTCAGAAATAATTATAACAACCTAATAGAGATCAGACAAATAAATACATTCTAATTCTAATTCTAATCTTTAAAACGCTGTGACTATTATTAAATAACGTTGAATCGTTTTTGCTGGCTCCTTATTTGTTGCATTGTTTTCTTTTAGTTATTAAAAAAGATCAAGTTGACAAGGAGTAACAAAATTGACTGCAAATCGATAAGTAAATAAAAAAAAAAAAAAGAAATATGGTAAATATGCAATACTATTTAAATTATAAAATTTCATGACCTAATTCCTCAAACCAACTCCAAAAACCCTTAAAACAATTTTTTTTTACCCGCAAAACAACGGCAGAAGTGGCTCAAGTCTCACAGCGCCAGAGAGATATCTCCAGAATGTTTTTAACAAACAAATGGGTCCCATTAAAGAGAAAATTGGCTTTGAAAAGTTTCGCTCAGGGCGTCGAACGGCTTGACAACTTGAAAAATTTGCAAAACTCCTCCACGTAATTGTCAATGATAGTGTTTTGTTTTTAATCGTCACTACTATCTGGAGGGTACAAGCGAGAAACAGGGAATGTGACTTGAAGTATGGGAACATTTAGGTTTTCGTATTTTGTATAACATCAAGCAAAAATAATTAAGCCTTTGATGCCATCAATATTTCAAGACCTTTTCAGGTACATAGCTGGGAAACTTTAAAACACAATCAAAGTAATTTCAATTACTTTGATTGTGTTTCGATTTGTGTTTTGATTGTGATCTTATAAGTATTTAAGGTTCTCGCTTCGTTTTGTCAACATTAAAATGATTATAACATAAAATCCTGTGTTTATGTCATTTTTGTTTTTGGCCTGTATCCTTACTGGATAGTAGATAGCAAAGAGAAATACTAAAGAGACACTATAAAAAAAAGTGTTTTATTTCAGGCAAAATACCCATACACAACGAAAATAAAATGGAGACAAATAAAATAGTAACAAAAAAAACAGAAATCATTAGAAAATCATAAAGTATCATTAAATTCATTAAAAATAATTAAATAATCATTCAAAATAAATAAACGTCACAATAAAACACATTCCAAAATTTTAAACAGAGGTATGTTAACTATCAGAAGACGTGTCATAGAAATAATTTGATTCCATGTCTCCGTGATACCTTGAAGCAAATTTTTATATGTCTTTGGTAGGTATGTACGCCTAACCTAAATATGAGTTAAAAAGAGGCCCACAGAGATCAGAAGTTGTGATTAACTTCGAATTTGCGTATGGGTCTGTTTTACAAATATCAGATCAAATTATGTACCAAAACACACACTATGTGAACTGAATTTACCGTTTTTTTTTTTATTCTAGTTTTTAATGTTATGGCTTTACTTAATACTTCCATGAACACTGTACTATTCAATGTATCAGCACAATGTTTTGAATGCGTTAGATTGAGTCTTACTGTAAACCGTGATTTTTCACTCCAAAAAATAAAGTCGCTTCCGCGCAATAATTTTTGCGTAGAGATACTTAGTTTGAAGTACAAAATGCTTGGTTGACGGCTTCGGGAAGGATCCGTTTACACCTTGTACGTAGAGAAAAGGGTTTACCCTTTTCTCGACATTACTGTCTAGACATGTCCAAGCTTCTTATCTTTCATACTCTTTCCCAAAAAAGCTCTTCTTTCTTCGTTTATATTTCAAGACGTCAAACAAAAAGAAAATCTCTACTCAAACATCAATAAATCTAAAATCTTCGATAACAAGAACACGGACGGCGAAAAATATTAATTTCATGGGGTGCCCACCCTTCCCTTAGTACCTACTTTGGTACTTTTTTGACGCCCACTATCCCTTTTTTCAAAAGGGGGTGAGTTTTGCAATTTAAATTTTATCTCCGCGTAATGAGTGAAATGGAAATAAGAGGAGATCTAGAAACAACTGTTCGGGAGAGATTTGGTCGGTAGCTTTTTGGTAAGAAGGGGAATTAAAGCAGTAGAATCGATGATATACTTACTTAAATATGTTTAGTTAAAAAAGTAAATCAAGCTCAAAACGAAATAAAAGTGTTTGATCTGATCGACTATTCGAGTTTTTTTAGAAGATATCTTAATAATGCTTAATTCACAGAGCTAATAAAAACTCAAATGAAAAGTTAGTAGTGATTTTATACTCATAAACGAAAATAAAAGCGATAAAGTCCTATTATAATAGTTTTTCATAATATGTCGTTAAATAGTCTTACGTTATTTTTTTGTCCTGTGTAATGTTTGGCACGAAAATAATGAATTGGTTTGTAAAAAATCTATGGAAACAAGCCCGTTACAAGTTTAATTTTTTTTTTTTAGATCTGTCTATTTAGATTATTTAGATATGTCTATTTAGATTATCTAGATTAGTCTATTTTCGTTTTCATGAATAGATAGTAAATTAGATGCGAAAAATAGTTACCTATTTATTCATGAAAACAAAAATATAATTACCTACGAGAATGAAACTCATCTATTTTTTGCCGTAATAAAATACGCAATCGAAATATAATTTCATTCACAAGGGTAAAGATAGATTCATTAAAACTCATTCAGAATATTGGGGGCAACTCAAATACAGATAATTTTCTTTCACCTTTTCTTAGAAATGATTTTATTTACTCGTAATTAAGTTATTTTACTATTTACATAATTTCGTTTTCCGATTTTCCTTCGAATAAATTACAGTACGGATTTGCACCGACTGTAATTTATTTAAAATATATATCAATTAATATTTGAAAGGCTGACATTTAAGTTGGAAAAAAATTATGACATCAATAATTACAGTAAAATATTTGAATAAAATTGTCGAGAGGTAATTTTATTGAAACAAAAAAAATGCCTCTTCAATGATTGATTTACAACAGAACTATACAATGACGAAAGCCAAATCCGAGCATCAAAGAGTGAAAATTAAAAAGTTAAACGTTTAAAACCAAAATGGCGGATGGAATAGTTGAAAGTTTGCGAGCGAAAGTGTTCGGCAACTTTTTAATTTACGAACGGGCAGCGGCTTTGTTCCCACTGAAAGCGGAAAGCGAGTTGACAAAAGAAACATTTTCAAATTCTAATAATTGTCGTTACATAAT
Organism: Eugnorisma glareosa; assembly: GCA_947578425.1. Taxonomy (NCBI): domain Eukaryota; kingdom Metazoa; phylum Arthropoda; class Insecta; order Lepidoptera; family Noctuidae; genus Eugnorisma; species Eugnorisma glareosa. The sequence goes on from OX387981.1 coordinate 4,742,836, forward strand.
ATTGTATGTCCAGCACAAGAACTCTGAATAGCTTGGTTGTTACCAAGATCAATAAAATATGAGAAAACTTGTAATATCCTGACTGCCTCATTGGTCTAGCGGTCGCAAGCGTGACTGCTGCGCATAAGGTCGTGGAATCGACTCCCGGGTCAGGCAAAGTTATTGAGATTGAGTTTTTCTATCAGGAATTTCTAAGTAGCAGCCACGGAGCCTGGATTTATACCCGGTTGATGGCAATAGGCTCGCGCCCTAGTACACGGGAATTAAACATAACTGGCGAAATGTGGGTGTACTATTAGAAAGAAAGAAAAGAAAGAAAGAAAAAATCATTTATTTTGCACCGACTAGAAACGCGCAATAATAAAACATAACCATAAAAAAATTGAAAAAGAACATCAAAGCAAAAAACAAATAAAATAAAATCTAATATTACCTTCGCAGAGAATACTATTCTACATCTACGATTCTGTCTTGAGATCCCCTATGGTCACACCATAGAGAACCCTAGAAAGTGCATGTCTTTGGCTTTGGTGACACCATAGACAAGCAATTTCGACGCGACATTTTGACACAACGTTGACATAAGGAGATCCCAAAACAAAAACATTCACATCACATCAGTGCATGTACAAAACTAAACTTAAAACGTTACAATAAATATGAAGGCAAGATAACTATGTGAAACATAAATGAAACTGCGCGTCCCATCCGTGCAAAAATGGTCGATGCTCAGCTAAATGCTGTGGCTTCGGACGGACCGTATTAGGTTCACCTCTGCCTTACCCTTCGGGGATTACAGGCGTAATGTTTTGTTATGAAATTAGAAAAAATAAAATAATGTAATAAGTACTGGAGGAGTTGTTATGCTATGATGTAATATCCCTAACAGACATGAACTCGGTACAAATAAATTGTGTTCAGGTTTTCAATATAAATCTTTGCAATGATTAGCAAGTTTCTGATCACTATCTTTAAATTGTCATCACAACCCGCGTACCATTTATCCTCATTGAGATCTGTCAACATGTGATAATCATTACTCAACTTTCACGACTTGACGATGAGTACAACTAACATACATGATGATGTTTTTGACAAGGTAAAACTAAATGCTTTAACAATATTATTTTTTACTCATCTTTCTTTCTATATCGTGTGGTTAGTGCCTAACCTGGTGTCAGAGTTTTTATGCCACCCATGGGCCATTTGGTTACTATCGGGTTACGTCAGACGTATGCACGATGACCGCTGGGCAAAAGTCTCCATACGATTTTCGGAAGACGGACGGCGCCGCCGAGGCCGGCCCAGAAAGAGATGGCGAGACGATTTGGACGCGTACCGCGAACCGGGCGTCCGGGCCAGCCGGCCCGAAGAGGCGCGGGAAAACAGCACATGGAAGGAATTGGGGGAGGCTTTGCCCAGCTGTGGGAGAGTACAAGCTAATAAAAAAACTTGCTACTGATACAAACGAGAAACATATTCCAAACTCTTCCTCTTAATATTAGAGGTTAAAGTATGAAATTTCTGTATGGACGATTTCGTGAAAAGTGATATTTCCATTCTAACATATTTTATTTTTCCTGGAAACGTCTGAACCAATTATGACGCAATTGCAAACTATAGTTAGATTGAAAACAGCTGCGCTGCACTGCGTATCTTAAATTCTCAAAACACAATCTATGGCAAAAATATACCTACTTGAAGTAGTGAAACTAACGGTGACATTAAAACAGGTGTTTTGACACACTACTCTATGAGGTATTATGCAACTACTAGTACGGTTTTAAATTCTAAAAGGTACTTAATTTAACAATTAATCCAATAGAAAAGGAATTAGGAAAAAAATTACAATCAGAACAAAATGTGAGAAAAAACGGCAATTTCATTATCGACGTCGCCGCTAACAATGAGACCAAGCCTTTACCATCGAATTTTTCATCGTCGCAAAGTTAGTGACTAGTTCGAGGTGCGAATATTAACAGTCCAACTTTGACTGAACCGGGATACTGCAAAAACTTGAGAAAAACCTCCTTTCAATAGCTAATGGATGAACCCGGAACTTAGTGTTTATTTTTCAATTTTCGGGTAGGAATTTCTGAGTTTTGAAGTGTTTTTTAACGTAAGATTTTATTTTAACACCCTTTACGGGGCTGTAAAAGAGGAGCTCGTAGCTAGTTTATTACAGCCGTTCGGGTCGATCTTTAGATTGGTCCGTGGATGGGTGACCACCCGCTACATATCGAGTTGCCTGCAGCATGTTAAGCCGTTGGTCCTGGCTAACATTTGTAGGTCTTTGATAGTCGATATAGGTAGTCAGTGGCCCGAAAGTCTGACAACCAGTCTTACCAACGGGTATCGTATTACCCAGTACTAACTCGAGTGTGGAGGTCAAATCGGCAGTCGCTCCTTGTAAAATACATATAGCTGCATCCGTTGAGACTGGAAGCCGACCCCAGCTTAATTGGAAAAAGGCTAGGGAGATGATGACTATCTTCAATATCTTTAGTCTGACCATAGTTTCATTCTTTTAGCGATTATGACGATGGTTTAGCCAAAAATATATTGGATTGGCATAACCTACCGACAAGCATATTAGGTAATATCAAAACACCTTGTATTTTGTAAACCAAATTAATTTTACAAATAATTAAATTCTTTATTTCTATACCGGTCATGAATTAGTAGTAATAGTATTAGGACTTTAACAGTCTATATGAGCTACTTCCGATGGTACGTCCTGTGGTTCCGGAAGTCGCCTATTACGTCACTTCCGTTCAGGAGAGCGCCTGAAACTTTGGAATTGGAGTAATTTTTCACGTTCACCTACCCTCCACTGGGTAAATGTAAACTAAGTTTTAAGTACAATTTGGTTAAATCGTTAAGAAGTTATCATCTGAAAATGTGTAGTGTATTTATATCTATATAGATGTTTTCAAACGACACCAAATCTATGAAGAAAGTAAAAAGGAGTAGAAATACCTAAATAAAATGATTTATAAGTTCGATAGTGGATTAAGCCTTAAAGGACCAATTAATCTCCCAGTTAGTTCAAAGAAAATTCTTTGAACTAACTGGGAGAAGTAAAAAGATTATGCTTCGTGAAAGGAAAGATTTATGATATAATAATTCTTTCAGTTTTAAGATGAATCCAGGCCATAAATCAAGAACAACTTCAAATGAAAACCTTTAAAATACGATGCCTATTAGATCAAAAGAAACAAAACAGCATAAATTACTCCGAACTAACTTAAATTATAAAGACATATTTCCATTTTTATACCCCACCCTCTTGTCAAAGAAAAATAAACCTTATTCTTAATAGTTTAAAATATAAAATAGTAGAACAAGAGGAAACTTTCTTAAGTTACTTTTGCGACAATTATTCTTGGTAACGGTAAAGCAGAAAAAGTAGGGGATTTCAAAGGATTGGACCAATTTAGATTTATTTTTCTCCCCATTTGGGGGTCCGAGGACTAAGTTTTGTTGCCACCTAGCGAGGGAGGCTAGTGAAGTATGGATGGAAGAAAGTACCGCGTTTGCTTTGTTATTGAGATATTTTTTCTGTGATACGACCATACGTTTTATGCAATGATAAAATTGTAAATAGTACTCTTTTTTCGGTCGTATTTTTACTAAATTGGTTACAGCATCGTGGAGGAGCTTGTGACTAAATAATTACAGCCGTTTGAGTCGATCTTTAGGTTACACCGTGCTTGCCTAGGTTGGTATGTGGATGGGTGACCACCCATTATATTCTGAGTTCCCTCCGTGCCTCGGAAAGCACGTGAAGCCGTTGGTCCTGGCTGTCAATTGTAGATCTTTGACAGTCGTTACAGGTAGTCAGTGGCCCAAAAAGTCCGACAATCAGTCTTACCAAGGGGTATCGTATTACCCAGTACTAACTGGGTTGTGGAGGTCAGATAGGCAGTCGCTTCATGTAAAATACTGGTATTCAGCTGCATCAGGTTAGACTGGAAGCCGACCCTAACATAGTTGGGAAAAGGCTCGGCAGATGATGGTTTCAGCATCGTGTCATAAACCAAAGATACTACGTAATATTTTTGTTAATGCGGCCATTGAGTGCAACAACGTTTGTAGTCTCTCTTCGTGCAGTTGAATTTCGTATGTCTAAATGTGAATAAGTACAAGATTCTTGTTTGAACGATTTTTTCTAATTAGAGATTTTGATTGATCAATCAGATTGAATTATATCTTTATGTTAGGTTTAGTATTAGGAACTAGGTTATAGTAGTTATAACAACCGAACAAGTACTGATCAAACTGTAAATATTAAAAAAAAAAAAACTAACGATGAAATTTTCTTTAAACACACATTTAACGCTAATATAATATTAATTTTGACAAAAAATACATAGTCTAAAGTCTAAGTAAGTTATGTCTAATTTTACTAAACAACAAGCATCTTTAAAGTTGAGATATTTTCAAAATTGTACCGAGGTCGTCTTTAAAAAAGTAAAGGCTAGTACTTTCTCTTAGCCATGCAAGTAATAATTCGGGTAACGATAAAAAATAAAATGGGGTGCCTTCCCCTTGTAAAAAGTCGTCTCTTAAACTTTGCAATAGCCACCCTTAGGTAACTGATGAACAGCCCCGCGCAACGTTTATGTAGATAATTATATAAAAATGTTCTACAAAAGGGTCGAATTTTGTGTTTTTGTGGAGCGCTGAAGATCGCTTGAATTTTTCATCTTAAAAATTTTGGTTGACATATTGTTGTATTTGGTCGATGCAATTTTGCTACTGTGGTTTTAAATTATGGAAAATACGTATCGCGTACGTTCTATTATCAATTAGTTACTAAGCCAGAAATGTTGTGAGGAAAGTTTTGAGTGTGACTGTGAATTGGTTTAAGAGTAGAGAAAGATTAAAGACACGATGGATGAACTGTGTGAAGGATGATATGGCAAGAAAGGAGGTGCCTGCTGAGATGACGAGTAATAGAGAAGTATGAAAGAAGAAGACATGCTGTGCTGACCCCGAATAAACTGAGATAGGTGCAAGCGAATGGTTCTATCTTAGTAACCATTATATGGTTACTAAGATAGAACACAAACTATGGGGTTGGGCTGGTGACTTGTTTTAAGATTTCACGGTTTATAACTTCACTACTATCAGAGTCATCCCGCGCTCATGGCGCTTGCAACAGCGTCGAAATATCAGGAGCTCACAAGAATGGATTATCACGGCAGATATCTCTTACGTGACAGTATAAGTGTTCGTTATGTTCTTCTAGCAACAATAGTTCTAAGCGTTTAGTTTCCAACATCGTTATCGTTAATGGAATGACATAATATATCTGGGTGCCGAGGATAACTGTGTGTGTGACCTATTATTACAAGCAGGTACACTGAAACCATCTTTCTTTACTTATGGAACTTACGGTATTTTTTAAACCTTAACTGTCTCAAGTCAGTCATATATTTCAATTCATGCGTACAAAAACCGTAAGAACATTCTCTTTATTAATCTTATTATTGGCAACCACAACTAATACATTAAATCTATACCATAAACAATAAACAAAATGCACGTAGAAAGTCAAAGACCGCATTAATAACATAGCATGGCAACATATTTTCTGGGGTTACTTCGGAAACGGATGGAGACAGCGATAGTCTTCTGGAATCACGCCAGGGGGTGCAGACGGTGACGGGGTCTTTTATTTGTATGTGTTTTTATACTTGGAAACTGTGTAGAAGATTTCATGTCTTTTTAAGATCGAAAAATATTAAGGTAGTTTTTTTATACTATTGGCGCCCAGTTGGGACAAATTTAATTTTGACTACCCACCATCACCGTGATAAAAAGTCTTTCTACCAGTTTCAGATTTATTCAATATGGTAGATCTCATGTGATTATTTCCACGTAAAGATAAATAAGTACTTTGGCTGCCATCAGTTTTTTATTATAGCTAAAATACGTGCATTTACAACAGGATGTGAACCCTCTTTACCGTCCAAAAACTAACTCCTTAGAACCAAACTCCTCAAAAACACTCCGAAAATACAACTCATACAAAATTCTCCACCTACCCTCACTTACTCTTAATTCTAAACATCGTACAGTACCTGTCAAAATGGACATTATTTTTCTCGTACTAACAAGTCTTGTAGCGTTTCTCATTCCGGGCTCAAATTAAAAACAATTATGAAGGGGGGCGACGGCCGGCCCCGGGCGTTGTGAGATGAAAAATTAAGACAATTTAAACATAGCCTGGCTATACTTTTATAAGGCTGGACGGTGAGAGGGTAGGTAGAGATGTTGGTGGGGTTATAGGTAAGGGTTAGATTTTATAGCGTTGTAACTCTTTCCTAATCAGTCTCAAACAAGGTTGAAACTGTTTGCAGGATGTATCGCAGTGGTTGAATGTAGAACGACGACTTGGGCAGAATATAATTTATTACTGAGATCACAGAGATTTACAGGAGGCACATTATATTAGGTTGAATTAAGAGGCGATGACATTAGCAGAAGGCAAAAAGAATAAAATTACAGTGTTACCAGGACTTACAATATCTAACTTATTTTTAATAATAAAAATGTTGCCAGATATGGAGTGTACCAAATTATTTCAACAGAAACGAGCATCGAGAAAGACCTCTTTGACGTCGTTTTATTATAACATGCCTTGAAATGGTTATTTAAGTTTGACAAATAAATGTCGCAGGAGGAGCTCGTGGCTAAATAATAACAGCCGGGTTAATCTTTAGGTTAAGCCGTGTTTGCCTAGGTTGGTCTGTGGATGGGTGACCACCTATTTCATACAGAGTTTATTCCGTGCCTCCAAAGCACGTTAAGTTGTGTTCCCGGCTGTCATCTGTACATCTTTGACAGTGGTTACAGGTAGTCAGTCAGTCATGCGAAACTGACAAACAGTCTTACCAAGGGGTATCGTATTACCCAGTACTAAATGGGTTATGGAGGTCAGATAGGCAGTCGCTCCATGTAAAATTCTGGTATTCAGCTGCATCGGGTTAGACTGGAAGCCGACCCGAACATAGTTGGGAAAAGGCTAGGCAGATGATGATGACAAATACATTATGTCGCAGGATAAATGAATGTAGACTCGGATACTAACTCATATAATACCAAAATCTTACTTACATACCATAACATTACGCCTATAATCCCCGAAGGTTTAGGCAGAGGTGTACCTTGTATTGTATTGTATAGCGGGCTGGTGTCCGCAACTCCACGTCTAAGCGCGTATTTTGCGTGCGGGTGGGAAATCTATTCGATCCACCCTAACTCCCCGAGAAAGGCCAGCAGCGCCTTGATGTTGCTGGTAATCTCGCGGAGAGTACCTGGGTTACCGAAGTACTTTGCCCTGTATGCTGCAACCCCTGGGCAGTGCAGAAGCACGTGGGCTGCTGTCTCATCTACCTCCATGCAGGCTCGGCATAGGGGGCTGTCCGTAACTCCTATGACAAAGAGGTGTTTATTAAAAGAGCCGTGTCCAGTGACGGCGGCTGTAACTGTGCGCAGCTGTGGTTTGGACAGCCGAAGCGCCCGTTTGGTGAAGCGGCCGTCGATAGTAGGAAGTGCTTCCTTGGCCTGCCTGCATTCGCCATGGTCCAGCCATAGCTTGTGGTGTTGCATGTAGAGGTGTTGCTTGTAGAGGTGTACCTTACAGTACACACACATTTCACCAGTCATATTTTAATTCCAATGTAATAGGGAACGGGCCTATTGTCATCAACCGGCACAAATCCAGAGTCCGGGCTGCTACTGAGATATTCCTCGTGGAAAAACCCAAAAACACTTAGTCCAAAATCTTATTTAGTTCCATAAAAACCCTTTGCAAACATGTTATGAATTTTGTAATTACTAGTTTTAGTACTTACAAACGGATAGGTGCTCATTTAGATACACATAAATTGTTCACACACATAATTATCATCAAAAATCTACAGCAGTCCAGAGCTGGACATGGGCCTCCCCAATCCCACGCAAAGTATCAAGACTAGGTCAATCTCACTGCGGTTTTTCTCCTCAAAATTTGAAACACCTGCTTAATAAATGTGGCTCGTGTTAGTCAATGCTCCTAATTTCCCCGGCTATTTTCATAACACCCCAAGGAATAACCTATTACAAAGAGCAAAGTAATATCTGTTACCTTAAATTGAGTTTGATAGTAGATAGGTAAGTACTTACATACTAAATAAAGCCCTTAAAAAGGTCAGGTGCGTTGTACTTACAACCGGAGTGCGTGTATGACCAGATGTATAAACGTAGTAAATGCAATAAAAGTTCTTAAGAATTATTGCACGTGGCTATCTGTAGTTTCGACCCAAAAAGAAAAGGCGGAAAAGGCGTGAATTATGTATGTATTTAGCCCAACCTAGAACTTTCAATATTTATTTATTTATTTATCAACATACATCTACCGTTACAGCTAACCAATGCGGTAAATGCGCCTTAATTAATACTTCAAACAAAGCATTTCTTGTGAATTCACCCAGAGAACAACAAAATAAGTCTGTATCACTCGCTATGAGGTTGAGCGTGCGGAGTGCACGCGTCAGCGGCGGCTCCTTCAAAAGGTTGGTCCGAGCACGCGGTTCCACTAGCAGTCGTGGCTGCCGTCGCCGCCACACGTACCTGTCCGGAACACTCAGACTCACCTGGCCTAAAATAACTGCATTATGCACCTTCCCTCTCAGTAATTTAAACATATATGAGGCGAGTGCAAGATCCCTCCTAACCCTCAATAATAATATCTAATTAACAGAATGAAGATTGTGGGTATTCATAACTTAAATTCATTCAAAATCAAAATAGGTATTTTATTTCACATAGGCTTACATGGGCACTTTTATAACGTCGAGAAAAGGTGTACGGTTCGGGTTAGTCGTTTCCTATGGAGAAGAACTGGCAAGAAACTCTATGATTACTCTTTTAAAATGATTTAGTTTTACAATATTATCATGTTACAACATTAGTACTTAAATATGGGGGGAACAAAGTAGGCCCAACAATAAGTCGTTGCTTACTACACAAAAAACGTACGCATTCAAATTTAATCATATTAAAACAAAGTTTTACAAACAGTAACAAACCCGTATTCTTTTCATACTCAAGAAATAAACAAGTCTTGTTTTCACAACTCAAAACAAATCTTCCTTACCAAGAAAAGTAATAAAAAACAGACCGATTACCTCAAGTCAAAGAAACAAATTAACATAACCACCTACAATAAGATAAGACGTCCCCCTACCCCCCTAGACAACAAAAAAAAACAAGAAAAAGACGGAAATATCACCCCTCTTAGGTGAGACAGAGAGAGAAAATCGCCCCGCGAAAAATTAAGATTCAAATAGTAAGAAAATTAAAATTCGCGGAGCGGTCAGCTTTGCGTCTCGCTTGTTCTTTATATTCGTGTATATTGCCGTCTCTTTTTTGCAGAAAAAAGATGGGGTTGATCTGACTTCCATCAAGAAGGGTTGAAATGGCCTTATTGGAATGGTAATGACAGTGTTTTGCAGACTCCCTGTGCTGAATAATTAAAACTTAAAACTATAAGACTTTTTATATTAAAGTCAGGCTTCAGGTTTTTAAATTTTAAATAATATGTTCAATGTTTGATATAATAGGATGGATTACAATTTAAGAACTTTGGGCTTCCAGGGGTTACTGTACTAGGTCCTGTAGCATTGCGAGAACGGGGGAATGCTTGACCTACCAATTTTGCTGTCTAATTATTAGCCATGGTGTGTTATTATCATATAACTACCAATGCATGTACTATTATTACATAACAAGTCAGTCAGGGTTATAATTCAATGGCATAATCATAATCAGCCTATGTTCCCACTGCTGGAACACACGGCCTCCTCTCTAGGAGGAAATGGGCAATAATCTACCACGCGGGTCCAGTGCGGGTTGGTAGATATCACATGTCTTCGAAATTTTGGTTCTAGGACATGCCGGTTTCCTCACGATGTTTTTCTTCATAATTTTGAGAGCAGTGGTGATGAAATAAATTACACAAAGTAATGCGCCTGCCGCCGGCCGCCTGGGCTACCGCTGCTCTCAATTCAATTGCGAAAACACATAATTAGACAAGCAGTGTCCGGAATACAAAAAGACAGACATATTCAATTGAAACAATTTGTTGTTGCCGTTTCGTCTACAACAGTCAGCTGTGTCATTGACACAGTTTCATCTGTCAATGTGTTTCATATGTATTACAGAGTTTACTGACGGTCGACGACTTCTCAACCTTATTACTTAGAGCATAAGGGTGAAAACTGGCAGACCGTCACTGAACAAGGTAGTACATCTTTCTGTTTCCGAAGTGGAGCTTTATCAGTGTGCTCTCCAACCTTTATAATATTACTAAGTCTCATGTAACAAACGCACGTAATGGGTGTAAAAATACCCTTAAACGAAGCCGAAGCGTATTCGTTCTTCGCGTCATTGCGATATTTTTTTTGTTCTGGAACATACCTGGGAATCTTCTAGTTACGGAGATATTAGAGGTTAAAGTTTCAACATTTTGACAAGTTTTTTAAGGTACTAGTTTTTATTTTTATAACTTTACTTTAAATACCTCCTTGAGCCCTGTACTACTCAATGCATCCATTAGCACAATGTTTTCGGGCCTGTGGACGGTGAGCTATGGGCTAGCTCGCCGTCCGTCCGTCTTGTGACGACAGGCCGTGTCGACGGCGCGTTCGTGTTCCACGCGCGCCTCAAAGAGAGTCAGCAAACAGGAAGGGGTCCGTAAGGGCCGACGCCTGCCAGGGTTGCGGGACTGTTCGAAAGAGATACCGCGGCCCTGGAACACAAAGGGCAAAGGAAGGAACATGGATGGGTTTTAGTCAGTAGAAGTCTGACACTCCCTCCTGCTCAGCCCAGAGCGGGAGGGGTTATTTGATGATTTCCCAAGGGTAAAAAAAAAAAAAAAAAAAGCACAATGTTTTTGAGTGCGTTACTTTAAACGGATCAAGCATTCTGAACATCAAACTAAGTAATAGTTTGATGTACAGAATGCTTGGTCTGTTTACGCTTGGTATAATATAAAAAAAGAGTACAACGGCAGATTCACCACGAACTCTATAGTATCAATAAGTGCTTTACGAAAAGCTATTCATTACCGTTAACCCATGGACAAAATGCCATCTTATAACCACCAACATCTTAGCCTAGCCTAGCCTGTTCCCAACTAAGTTGGGGCCGACTTCCAGTCTAACCGGATGCAGCTGAATACCAGTATTTTACATGAAGCTACTGCCTAACCTCCACAACCCAGTTAGTACTGGGTAATTAAATACGATACCCTTTGGTAAGACTGGTTGTCAGACTTTCCACTGACTACCTATAACGACTGTTAAAGATCTACAAATGACAGCCGGAACCAACGGCAACTTTCCGAGGCACGGAGGAAACTCGGTATGTAATAGATGGTCACCCATTTACGAACCAACCTAGGCAAGCACAGCTTAACCTAAAGATCGACCCGAGCGGTTGTTATTATATAGCCATAACCTCCTCACAAGCGATATCGGTTAAAAGTCGCGAAGTCTACTTGCCGTAGGTTACTAATTAATTACACTGTCAAGAGTCAAGTCAATGAATATAACAAAAACAGCAGTGATATCGTTCATTTGGTGTAGAACTATTAAAAATTTGCCACATAACCAAGTAATGGCGAAGAACGAAGCAAGAGGAGTATGCAAGCATCGTTGTAGGGAGCATTTAGTTTCTGTCGACCCTCATTCGAAATAGGCGTGAGTTTTTGGGTTTTCCGTGACCGTACTACGTTGGTTACACATGTTTAATTATTTAAACATGTGTAACCAACGGTCACGGTCAAGGCCACCTATTCTTCGTAGCACATACAGAGATAGATGTGTGAACGATTAGTGAAAAAGAGTCTATCGTCTTGCTTCGCCAAACTCGACTTTAAACTCAAGAAAATCTATTTTATATTAAACTCAATTTTTCTCAAAATAATTAAAACAACGCTTCGTCAAAATGTTACTTGATCAAAGGGGGTACACAGTAAAAATGTCCCCCTTCTACCCCCGAGGGGTTTGGGGGTCCGGGGGGCGTTCGTTTCTTTGTCCCGCGTTATCTATACAATTATTTGAAGAAAGTAAAGTCTCGCAAAAAGATAGCAAGGCTGGACGCTCGCTGAGTTGTGACCGTCGCATCTTTTGAGAAACGTTAATAATTTTCAGAATAAGGCAACCATAATTTTTCTTATGTGTAACATAACTAAATCGTTACTCCTATCGATAATGATCGCTATTTAAAAAAATATATATATAAAGTCTGTTTTACCCGCAAGCTTAGGTATAGGTGAATCTTCTCCTTATTACTTTTTATCAATTCATTAGATGTTTACAATTCATATTCATCAAATTTTTAAGCTCAAAACTGTCCCTTATTTGCTTTATTGATTAAAATATGTGATATTGTTCTATTTGTTCTAAAAAAAGATCGTATTGCTTTGAAAAAACTATAGTAGCAGGAATGTCTGTAAAACATCTCACAAGCTCGACTAGATCATTTATTTAAAAAAAAAAATATCCCTACTCAGTTCAAAAATTGACACACACCTAACAACAACTTTTACTATTCCGAATATTCTCTCCTTATTTTTAAACTATTACAAATATTCATCTAACAAAAACAATTATTTATTTTCCAGGGCCACTAAAGAGCATCAACTCCATCGCCGGACGCCCTACAAAAACGATCCTCAAAAGGGGAGTCGTGGCAAAAATGACGCTCCGGAATAAAATAAATACTTCACCATCATAACTAGACCTACCTCCCCTCCCCTGAACTACGAAAACCAGTATAAAGAGGGGAATCTTGAGGCTTTCGCAGAGGTCTTGGAGACTGGCCGAGAAAGAAGCGAAGAATCTATTGTATATAGGTAGGTTGAGTTGGGAGGTAAAAATTTATTGGTGGATATTTTTTAATGAAAGATAAAGTACACAAGGGTAAAAGGCAAATTGTTATTTCTGTAAAAAAAAAACTGCTTGCTAAGCGGTAGTATACAGGGTGTAACAAAATCTTTTACGAAGCCGTCAACCAAGCATTATGTACATCAATACTTTACGCAAAATTGATTGCTGGGAAACGACTTTTTTTTTGGAGTGAAATATCACGTTTTACGGTAGGCCACGATGTAACGCGCTCAAAATATTGTGCTGATGGATGGATTCAATAGTACGGGGGTCGTGGAGGTGTTTACAGTAAAAATCTTACGTTAAAATATGTATTAAATAAAAAACTTGTGAAAAAGTTGGAACTTTGACCCCAATATCTCCGTAACTAGAAGGTTCCCAGCTATGATCTAGAACAAAAAAAAACTATCGCAATGACGGGGAGAACAAGTACCTTTCGGCTTCGTCAAGGGTCTTGTTACATCCTTTATTTAGCTAATATTACATAGAATCAATTAGGTAGTCGTAGTTATTTCTGTCGTTTTTCAGGGGTAACTTATCATAGCATAGCATAAGCATAATCAGCCTTTAATGTTCCCACTGCTGGGACACTCGCCCTCCTCTCTATGAGAGGGAATGGGCTATAGTCCACCACGCGGGCCCAATGCGGGTTGGTAGATGTCACATGTCTTCGAATTTTTGGTTCTAAGCCATGCCGGTTTCCTCACGATGTTTTCCTTCACCGTTTTGAGAGCAGTGGTGATGAAATAAATTACACAAAGTAATGCGCCTCACTGGGTTCGAACCCACGACTTATTGTTCGAAAGTCGGGGCCCCCACCACGGGGCCACCACTGCTCTCACTGGGCCACCGCTGCTCTCAGGTAACTTAGATGAATATATGTCTCAAAAAACTGGTATTCTATGCAGTCGAAGGTTAGTTTCCGCTATTACAGGACATTTTTGATGCAAATGAAAATCCGTATACGTTCATACACTCGAAGTGACCCTTAGAAGCCGTAGTTTTTAGTTGTCACGAGTGGCCGGTAACAATATAAGTTAGCGGGGTGACAACACTTTTATGCTTCTCAGACAAAAGCAGATTATGAGTACTTAAATCATTTTTGTTATACTAAGTAAATACAACCGACTTGGTGGACAGATGATCTCATTAAAGTGGCCGGACGAAACTGGATAGCCATGACACAAAACCGCCAAAAGTGGATGATTTGGAAGAGATCTGCACCCAGCATTGAGTGGCCAAAGGTTGAAGAAGAGAAGTAAATACATACAAATACTCTTGCGTAGAAACACGCAGTCATAAGGGCGGAAGGGAGAGTCAGATTTCTAATGACTAAAACCCATCCATGTTCCTTCTTTTGCCCTTTGCGTTCCAGGGCCGCGGTATTGCTTTTGAACAGACCCGCAGCCTTGTCAGACCAGACACAACCTTATAAGTTTTTACGCTACCACCGACGATTGAAACAACCTGGCGCACCTGCACTATCGCAACGTCCGGCCACCAGCTAGTCCCATTTACAAAACTGTGTTTCGACTGTCCGGCCACACCATGTGTGTTACCGCCTTGCTGGTCTAGCGAAGCAATCATTTTCCAGCAGTCAAGTGCTATCATTAAATCTGTTAGGCCATCAAGCAGTACTTTAAACTAGATTCAAGCCATTTGATTGGTTGAAACAAATTTTAGTTTTGCTTGAGTCTTGCAGTGATCATCATGCTACAGCGTATTCGTAGACTCCAGGAGTAACTATTATCTAATCTGTGGTTAACTTCATTAAATTTGTCAAGTCGTTAACAAAAGAGGTAAGTAAGTAGGTACATTTTAATTCTTGTAGAGCCATAGATCATTCCAAATTCTGCCTCCAGTGATGAGGCATTTGGACTTTGTCCTTTGGTAAGTATAAAATATCTTGTACATTAGCCGAAGAACCGATGACCGATGGGGTAGACGTGTCCTTGAGTGGAGATCATGAATCGGCAAGCGTGAGGTGGGACGCCCTCAGGCTCGGTGGAGCGACGATCGTCGCTGGGTGACTGGCTGGAACTGGATGAGAGTTGCCGGGAATAGGAGAGTAAAGTGGCGTGCGATTGAAGAGGCCTATCCTATGTCCAGCAGTGGACTGATGATGATGATGATCTTATAAGTTAGGCAAGTAACCTATCTATAATAGGTGACGGTATCTAAACAATCATGTCGAAATACATAGGCGTTAAACAAAACTGACAAATGTTGCTGAAGGTATAGACAAGGCAAGGGTTAGGCAAAGGTGTCTCTGTCTAACTATTAAGACAAAATCAGACTACCTAAGTACAAGATGAGAAATGCGTATCAACTAAATATTTCAACTAGTTAGGTGCTATTCATACTTGAAATTTTCAGCACATGTCTTTCAAAACAAACTAAAATTGTGCTGTCCCAATAAATACAATACTCATTACAATCAGTAATGCTATAGTAGTTATAAAGGCGTCCGGTCACGACTCGGAGACGACTCGAAGGGACTCGCAATTTCCTATCTGACTGACAATTTCCTTGGCTCTCCCGATTTTAATATAAAACGAGTGAAAAAACATCGCATCGCCCCCGACTTCTGTAGACGGTGATAGGTTAATGTGGATAAGACCTCTTTGGGTAGTTCTTTTTTTACTTTTCCCTTCACTTATCCTGAAATTAAAAAAACTTCTCTATTTCTTTAATCTCTAGAACCTTTGACTTGTTTTGTTGGATTTATGAGCACCAAACTTCGTGTATACAAGTATTTTAAATGCGGAAGTTACTCTGTGTATCTTTCTGTTACGTTTTAACGCCTAATAGCTGAACGCATTTCGATGAAATTAGGCACACACGTAGAACAAGACCTGGCTAACGAAATAGGTTATTTTGATCCGGCTAGTACGTTCCCGTGGGATAATTTCAGACATCCACGCAGGCAAAGCCGCGGGCAATATTTATTTAGTATTTCAATATCTTACTATGTGTGGATCTTAGACATTTTTTGACCGTTTAATTAGGAACAAAAAAAAAAAATTAAAAAGTTAGTACAAAGAACGCCTCATCCACACTATTCAGCCGCTCCTTTCAAAATGGCTTTGGCGAGAGAAAGAAAAGTGGTTCGCGATGGCCGCTCCCCCCCCTTCGCCGCCCTCGCACCCCGCTACACCCCCCGGGCCACCGTGTTATTTTACAAAAGATGCTGTTTTATTCAAGTCGCCATTGTATTTTTGTATAAAATATCGCTGCTTTAGTTTAAAAATGTTTTGTTAAGAATATAGAGAAATTAATTTTCGTTTATTTTGGGTTTTATTTACGAGTACGTAGGTACCATCACCAAAAATGAATCTGCTCATTTTTAGAACCATATCCCGTGCACACGATGACCACATCTGTTTACCGTGCGGACCAATAAAACAAAAAAGTACGATTTTTGTGCGGACCAATAGAGTAGATCGAAAAACCTGCGAGCTTTTTTATTATATTAATGTTTTGTTTAAAAAACGAAATTCAGGATGTTTGACCCAGCCTTTTTGGACCAAAAAGAATGAAAAAAAAAAGAACCAACCCGATCTGGGAACTGAACTGACTGAAAATTTAGGGCGACACTTCTTTTCCCATGGCAGCGGGATACCCGGTTTATTTAGGCCTCTTGAATGAAACAACGTCTTTGGGACGGATCTACAAGGTGAGTCGATGCAGGAAGATAAGTCACTGTTACCGCGATCTTCTCATTTAAAGGCCTTTTCTTTCATACCTACTCGTAGGAAAGAATCGTTGATCTCACTCGAACACCTTAAAAGACGTTTAGGTCAAGTGTTTCAGAAGCCTGATTAAACGGGGTTAGTTTCCAAAGACCAGCGAAATTCCAAGATATGATGCAGTACATCATTCTAAGCCCCCTACATATGGAAATTTTTCAACAGATAAAAAAAAAATCTGCTGTTTCCTACAAAAGTGAAATACCTACACGGTCAAAAGCAACAGATGTTTTTTTTCTAATAACAGATGAAAATGTTTCAATCCAACTAAACCATGTTAACATTGAATGTGTAACTAATAAAGATATATCTAATACTAGCTGTTGCTTTGGTCGGAAATTATCCCACGGGCACGTTGTAAGTATAGCCTTTGCTACTCGGAGATAATGTACCTTCCTATTAGTGAAAGAATTTTCAAAATCGGTTCAGTAGATCCAGAGATTACTACATACAATCTTACAAATTTTAGGTACCGCTTTATAATATTAGTATATTATACATTAATTAGTATAGATTTAGCAGTACACATCTAAGAATTTGGCTGGTCTTTGGAAACTAACTCTGTATATAGAAACGATCGCGAAATATTTTTTTTGTTCTGTACCAAACTTGGGAACCTTCTAGTTCCGGAGACATTGAAGGTCACATTGGAATTACTCCTGCTTTAAGATGTTACAGTAATCCAGCAGGTTACAAGTTGTATAACTTTAGTTTAAATACTTCCATGGCCACTGTACAATCCAATGCATCCAATGTTTTGAGTGCGTTACGTTCACTGCTACTGTAAACCGTCCTTTCCAAACACCAAAAAAAAACAGTCTTTTCGGAATGGGGCAACGATATTTGCGCAGTGTTTATTTTGATATACAGAATGCTTGGTTGCCGGCTTCGTGAAGCGAGAAACTAATTGACAACCAACTTAAACAATTAATTTTAAACGTTCCTTTTTTTTGTACTACCGACTTTGAACAGGTTTTTGACATTTTCATCGGTATTTCTAATGGAATGTGACCTTTTCTAGGCTCTTGTGAACGTGTTCAGTTATCGGTAGAACTGGCATAGTGCGATAAAGTTTTAAAAGTGATACCAGTCGTGATTGAGTCATTTCTATACTGCTAGGTTCCTTTTTCCACTCATTGTAAGCCTTTATCTAACTAGCTATCAATAATTCTGAAAGAGAACGTAACTAACTTACACCTAACAATTGACTATAGATTCACAAACTTTTCAAGTTCAGCGTTTTTACAGGATGATTGGTAATTCAGTGCATTCCTTGTATTGAGTAGGTAATCGATCTAATTTGCAACAATGGTAACCGCGATAACTCGGGATCTAGACTGGGTTGTTTCGTAAAGAACGTATACAATTTATAAAATTATTTAAATTTAATGCCTAAATATACCGGGTGAAAGCGGACCCTCTAAAAAGCCGTCAACTAAGCTACTACTACTACTAAAATTATTGCTGGGAAACGCCTCTTTTTTGGGTGAAAAATCATGTTTTACGGTAGGACTCAATGTAACGCACCCAAAACATGGTGCTGATGGATGGATTGAATAATACAGAGGTCGAGGAAGTGTTTAAAGTAAAGTTCTAACAAAACGTTCTAAAAAAAAAACTTAGGAAAGAGTTGAAACTTTAACCCCCAATATCTCCGTAACTAGAAGGTTCCCAGGTATGGTCTAGAACAAAAAAAAATATCGCAATGACGGGGAGAACAAGTGCCCTTCGGCTTCGTTAAGGGTGTTACACACTTTATGACGAACATTAATTTTACTTTCAAAACTAATGTGGATCGATGATTATTATGCTAACCAAAACGATTGACAGCGTGTAAAAACTAATCTGTTAAAGCGACGATGGCGACAACTGCAACGTTCAAAATTTAATAATGATCTTAATTACCAATTCCTTGTTCTCTAGAATATCTACAAAATACACCATGATACAACGGAATAATTCTTGTCCATTAACTTTTTCAGGGAACGATCTGGATGCGAGTGAAGCTGATTATCGACTGTTGTGACGCCACTAAGAAGAGCTGAATCAAACCTAAAATGACGCGCAACATGTAGGTCGCGAATAGTGTGAGCAAGATTTAAAGTTTCTATTGTAAGTTCGACAAATGTTCAAAACAACCGTTCAGTATCTGAAACATGCCTCAATGTGCACTAAAAACGAGAAACTGTCGTTCGGTCCTCTTGTTCGGTCTATCAGCGTAAAATAAAGAATTTTCTATCTGTTTACACTAGTTTTATTTATGAGTTCACATCAAAATAGATCACTGAGAAAAAGCGAAAATAGCGTGAGACGAAACTATAGTGCAGCATTTTTTTTTTGGATTCAATCTAGCTTTCTTTGTTTATCGTGTGGTTAGTGGCTAATCTGGTGTCAGAGTTTTTAGACCGCCCATGGGCCTCTGACTTGACTATATAATTATGCCGTCGAGAGACATCTCTCAGGCATGCTGGTTTCCTCACGATGTTTCCCTTCAATTACAATCTATCGAAACGCCTAGAACATAATCACAAATCGTAACTAAAATTGAGGAACTTGGAATTTGTATCAAGAAGCACTGGCTGGAAGCCACTATTGAAATCTTCAGCGTATTCTTGCCAAGGGATAGTAGATACCTTTTCCAGTGCCACTCCTGTTCCAAAGACAAAAGAAAATGACAGCTCGGGGAGTCCCCTGTTTGCTGTTTTAACAAACTGCAATCAGCAAACCGCCTGCCCAGACTTTATTATACTCGTAGCAATTACCCTATAGACCGCTCAGACGCGTAGTGCTTTACGGAGAAATTAAAAAGGTCACAAGAGTTAAAACTTTAGATGGCAGATCGATCGGAATAAGAAAGGTACACACGCCAGCACGTCAAACTATTACAATCTGTAAAATTTCTTTAATAGGTTTTTAACTATATCGCTAATGGGAAAATTTGACAGTTACGGCTAGCTTGATTTGCTGGTGTCTGTACCTACCTATATCTATTCAAATTTCTACGTTACCGTCCTACGACTATACGGTTTATCGTAATAAACATCATAACTCACGACTAAGGTCCGGGCTCCAAAGCAGAGACAAGCGGAGCGGGGAAAAGACGTGCTAGATTCAACCAATCATAATGGGTGTAAAAACACCCTTGACGAAGCCGAAAGGTGTCCTCTCCGTTATTGCGGTTTATTTTGTAGATATATATTTTGTCGAACGGTTACGGAGATATTGGAGGTCCTTTTACCAACGTTTTCACAAGTTTTTTTCTGAAATAAAAGTTTTCAACTTTATATACGCTTTCGGAGCTTTCGTGATTATTTATACACCTCTTTACAGTTTTTCTCTTATTTTTTGTTTTACATATTTTTATTTGTTTTTTTTTTTTGTATTTTGTATTAATTGTAACCCTAGCGATTATTTTCTGTATTACTTATCCTGTAGTTAATTTGTGAACAGCATTGTGGGCTGCAATATTGTCAATAACTTTTGTATATTTGTTATCTCTATGTTTTATATTGCAGCTGTTTGTTGTTCCTTTTGAATAAAATTAAAAATATACCTCCTCGACCTCGTACTATTTAATGTAACCATCAGAACAATGTTTTGAGTGCTTTTCATTGGTAGATAGATAAATCATTTATTTAGTGAACACAAAAGACACAATACACGGAAGTCCATCACATTGAGTCCTACCTAAGAAAGCGATTTTTCACCCAAAAAAAAATGCAATCATTTTGATGTACCTAATGCTTGGTTGACGGCTTCGTGAAGAGTCCACCTTACATTAGTACACCTTGTATGAGAGACGAAAGTTGCGATGTGGTTTTCAACGAATGTGATTGGTTGATTCCCGCAAGTCTCCTCGCCGCTTCGCTCGTCTCCGTTTTGGAATCCGGGACTAATGATTGTTTTCAGTGATACTAATTTAAACCTAAATGACTTCGTGAAAAAAAGCAAACGCTTTGTTTTCCCAAACTTCGTCTTCCACGATTCGTTTTTTTTCACTAATTATCGCTGACAGTCGCATTTATATCAGTTCAAAGAAGTTGTAAAGGTGTCGATAATTTTCACTAACACTAAGCGATTTGTCATCTTGCTAGCCTTTTCCCAAATATGTTGGGATCAACTTCCAGTCTCACTGGAAGCCACTGAATACCAATGTTTTACTTGAGCGACTGCCTATCTGACCTCCACAACCCAGTTAGTACTGGGTAACACGATACCCTTTAATAAGACTGTTTGTCAGAATTTCAGGTCACTGACTACCTGTAACGACTGACAAAGATCTACAAAAGACAGCCGGGACCGCTCTTAACGTGCTTTCCGAGGCACGGGGGAAATGGGTAATGGGTGGTCACCCATCCACGGACCAACCTAGGCAAGCGCGGCTTAACCTGAAGATTGAACATATAAACATTAGTTTTTCACACCTACATCAATTACACGAACATTGATTCGCCAAAACTTTAAAAAGACGCTTCATCAACATAAAAATCGAATCCCGATCAAACATTTTCACATGCCTATTCAAAACCACTTAACGCATCGGTTAACCAAACCACTTCTTGGTTTAACAAATCGTTAATCTCGTCTGAACATCATAGCTAACATAGCAACCTCTAAGTTACACTTAAGTAATATTTAAGTGCTACATTTTAGAAGATCCATAGCAAAAGGCTTTTTCCTTTTGCGATTGATTTGTATTCTCAAAGATAAGTAATTAGGAGCCCACTCCGGGCCAGATCCATAAATCCAAGGGGAGGGGAGGGTTCTCCCTTGAAAAAAGGGGGTGTTCTTCTTATATTTAAATATCGAACCCCTTCCGGGTAGGTGCCACGGTTTTTCCAGTAAAAGGGGTAAGTGACAGAAGCAGAGAATTTGAGTGCGGTGGAGTTGTTTAATTATTTTTTTTAATTATGTTTTTCGTATTTTACAATTTACTGTGACTCCAAGACAGACAAAACCTGTTTCATTCATCATAACTAACTAGTTGCATAAGTCCCGTCGATTTTTATATATAAATATCAGCTTTACTCCGAAATTATAAGCGCTAAACAAATAATTTTAAAACATACTTAATAAGCTTATACAAAATAGTTAATAAAAAACGTACGTAATTTAACATTTAGTCATTGGTACATTACCCAATTTAAATGCTTTTATTTCGTTCAATTTAATATAGTATCAATAATCCTATTCGTAGCACTTCTACGGCCTACGCCGTAGCAGTTAAGTCTACGCCTCTACGAATTTATTTTAAAAGACTTCTACAACCATCCTAATCCTCTTGAAAAGAACTTGAGTACATACCGTAAAACATCGAAGTAGCTAACATTTAAAAAAAAAACATAAAATAAGACCACCCCACAGTTTTCTCTGCCCTGTCTCAAGATGGACTTAAGAAGCAAAAAGGAAAGAGTCTGAGGGGTGGCCCCCACCCGCCGAGCCCATTGGAATACAGAATAATAATCGCCAAAAGAAACGGGGTGGAGTAAAAATATAAATATAGCCCTGGCAGTATCTTCCTCAGATATTAAAATTTGTTGAAGAAAACGGCCGAGCCAGTTTCAATTTTGCTAAAATAAAATAATTTTGAACCGACAAATGTCCGACCTCTCTCCTTTGTTGTTTGTGCGATGTATACAGATCTTTTATGCTGAAGCCTAGACGGTCGGGTTTGTTTTTCTTTGTTTATTGTAAATGTTTTCTTTGACTTAAAGGAAAATTCCGTTTTTTGAAGGAGGAAAATTTACCTACTCAAGAGTTAATTCAGAGCAACGAAGTACTAGAGAAACGTGTTTCGCAAGAAGGTATTTAGAGCAGGTGGCCCTATCCCCGCAATGGGTCACAAGAGGATCAGCAGTAGCATCATCCTGATGGCCTAGACCAGTGGTAATCGCTTTTAAAGCGATTCGTATTTCTACAAAAGGATTGCTATGCTACCGCAAAGCCGATTTATTTTTCTGATAAAATGTCATCTTGTCTGTCGTCCAGTGGCTGAAACATGGCGTCGCTGAAGTTTTAACACCACGTAAATCATCATCAAGTTTATTTCAACTGTATTTAAAATATGACTATTTACCGAACCATGATATGAACATTTTCAGACTGATTTTTAGCCAAAGCGAAGCTTACATTTTCCTGAAATTATTCGTAATGTAATCGGTGCTACTTCTTCAACCGGTACATGGAAACTACAAAGTCCTACAAAAAACATTTTTTCTGACAAAAAACACCCAACTCTTTTCATTTTACCCAAAACTTTTAAGTCTCAAAAGATCACTAAAAGTGTTAAGATATAAGTAGATTGCACGCAAGAATGGCGAAAGTGAGGACGGTAAAAGTGTTGCGTTGGCTCGCAGAGTTTTCACTTTTGAACAACTTAAATCGTGTTAAAGTTTAGTTTTGGAGTTGTAGGGACTGCAAAAAGGATGTGTGATTTATAAAATAATGTTTTAAGGTTTAGAGTTTGATACGAGTAATTAACTACATACATAAAGAGGAAGAAAATGAATACATTTTCACATGAATACATTGAGATCTTTATATTAATTGCATAAACGAGAATGATGGTGACGATGATTGTACACTCACTGTCTTACAATTAACATTAGATTCCACCTTTTGCTGTTAGAAAATTGTATTGTACAGTATGCGTAACATATAATATAAACAAAATGTAATCACGACTTCGACACCCTCCAGCAAGGCTATTGGGTATCTCTGTTGATAGTTCATAGTGATCATCACTTGGCGAGTTTTGATATACAATGACAGCTCTGCACGGGTAGCGTCAGTTGAAACCAACAAGAACGGTCATTGTATATCAAAACTCGCCAAGTGATGATCAGTATGAACTGTCAACAGAGATACGCAATAGCCCTGCAGGACTTAATGAGGCAATCGACACAGCTGTCTCATCTCTTTCCCACACTGGAATTACTCCTGCTTTAAGACGTTATGGTAGGCCACCAGGTCGCTACGTACTGGTCGGAAACAATCTGAGTCATCGAGAAGAAGAATGACGATTTTTAAACCAATTTTCGTAAATTATAAAGGTTTCAAAAAAAAATTTGACTTCCCTTACATTGACGCGATCAGCTGATCATTTAAAACGTGTCTTTTGGTTGTTTCCTAAAGTCATAGAACAAAAGTTATTAAATGTGATGTAAAGAAGCTACCTGTAAGAGTTTGTTAGTGTTTTTTCAATTACGCTGTATATCTCGTCTATTTCTATCCCACTATAAATTATTTTGAAAAGTAGGTAAGTAAGTGAAGTAGGTACAGAAATCTACATAATTTTTCGTGTAAAATAATCTGCTCTATAATTACATCTTTTAGATAAACTTTGTGAAAGATTTCTTTAATTAAAACGCTCTGTAATTCTATCGCTGACCCGTTTAAAAGAAAACGCTAATGAAAGGGTAAGATTTATCGTCTTTATAAATAACGTTTTGTAACTTGGTTTAACTATGATGAGATCATAGGAGATAGTGCGTTTTTAGAAGCTTTAGCTTTGCGTATTCCTGTAATGGGAATTTAATTTACTTGCTTCAGTGCATAAGCTGAATTTTTATTGAAGTTTCTATAAAAAAAAAAACGTGAAAAAAAAATGAAGCTGCTTGCATTTTTTTTGTAGGAAGATAAATTAGGCAGATAAATATACATAACATAAATAAGGTGATACCTACCTTTTTATTTAAAGCTAGATACTAGTTTCATTAAGTAAAGTTATGAAACAATATGATTATGATAATATAAATAATATAACAAATATGAAGTACCAAAAACAACACACAACAACAGAATTTAAATATTACCATTAAAAGAAGAGATTTTTTTGCGATCCCTACAAAAATACATAAGTTAACCACCTGTTGACGCATGCCCTTACAATAACATGTTAAAATTAATATTTTAGGGTTAACGTGTTCAACAGCTTGACAATCTTCACACGATAAGATAAAGAAAAGGAGAGGAGAGGTATTTTAAATAAGGAGCGAAACGGCGCAATGGAAATACACATGTCGCAAATATAAATAAACAGTAGAAGATAAAGTGTACCTAGGTAATGTGATAATTTTAGGAAGTTCATACATCGATCGTTGGAATTCGAAATGATAACGACGACGACTGAAAACGATTGATCGATGGTACATTAACGTGTTTTTCACGCAAAATTGTATCTACAAGTAGATAAGTTTTTCATTTTCTAGGATAGTTAAGGCAGACAGGGTCTGGCACCTGCCAGACCTATTTAAGTACTAAACCGTAATACCTAGATCCACTTAACTTGTTATGTCAACACTGAAACAAAAGATACTGCTGATAAATACTTCTGTCTACCCCTTGCACCAACGATCACACTTTTCTCACAAAAAGACTGAAAACCTTCGATCAATTTACTTCTTCTAAAACATCTTAAACGCTACCCTTTAAAAAAATGAACCAATGACACGGCCGTTGTGCGAAAGAGATAGCAACAGGAGGGGGGTAATTTTTGCCAATACTTAAACGAAGATAGATAGGCAACTCCCCAACAGGGGGTGTTTTAAGAAAATTTTAAACTTTTCTTTATTCAAAGTAATACCTCCTTGGAATGGGGTGGCGAGGGGTGCGCCCATTTTTCTTCTAGTATTCTCTTTGGCCAGTCTTAAAGAGAAATAACAGTGCTCTCCCACTTAAGCATTTATTAAATCCGCTATTCAAAATGAATTTGTGAAGTGTTTCTGTTTTATTTCAGTACCTAACGATTCTGTTTATGCTTTTTTAATTAAAATTTTAAAGCTTTTATGGTCGGGGGGTAAATAAAGGTAGATAAGACTTTAGATTTTTTTCTTTGTTACCCTTTTTTTTTAAAGTTTATGATAAGTAATAACATTTTTAACTATTCATATACTTACTTATGTACTTAGATATAGGGAGGATAAACATTTGCATAAATATTATATATAGCCACCACCAAGTCATGCGTACCCCCTTATAAAGCTGTTCTCATCGTCGAAAGAAGATGACGTCGTGCGTTTGTGTTTCAGATTCCTGAAGCACACGATTGAAGACCTCAACGGAAGTCAATTCAGTGAACAAGATGAAAGCCTTAAACAGATACACGTCATTAAACTCAACAAATCTTTACTCCAACAAAATAACAGCCCAATCCGAAATAAAAATTTACCTGAAACATACAGTTTTTCTTAAGAACGAGTCTTTGTTATCATTTTGGAGGTAACACAAAAGATCAGCGACTAACTCAAGGATATTACTGAAGCCAACTAAGCAATCATTTCATACAAAGGTTTCAAGTAACACCAAGGCCAAAGCACTACCGAGACTTCTTATCAACCAGGTTTTACATAAATTAATAAATATTTATTTAAACAGATATTTTATGAAAACCACAATAAAATAATTGGTGTGTTTAACGAACACTTTTTTTACAAGGAATCGTATCTACCCACAACAATTTCTCATGAACAACAAGACATTATACGACAACAGGCTAGGCACATTTTATTACAGCCGCCACCCAGCGGTCACAAAACGAACTACATGGCTTTCCTCTCAAGCATCAAGGTTGACCGTGACGCAGAGAACCCATTGTCCCAAGCGAGTACAGGCTAACAACACTAGAGAGCGCTATTTCAACATCTTTGCATAACATCTACATTGTACGTCTACGGTTTACGTTGTATGTTTGTGTGATGAGCATGGACATTTGTTTCCGAGTCATGGATGTTTATATGTATAATAAATATGTATTTACAAACAAAAAAGTATCTATGTAGTATTATCAACTATCTGGTGTCCACGACACAAGCCTCGTTGCTTAGTGTGGCACCTAGATGGCGCTGTGTGTAATGTCAAGCGATATTTATTATTATTATTGTACAAATAAATAAAAAATATAAGTGTCTGTTTGTCATTTTTAAAATAATATTTTACTGAATGCATATGAAAGTATATACGGTACTTATAACAAAAACACTTTTTTTTTGGTCTGTATGGTTTGTTCCAGCTAATCTCCGAAACTTACTTGTGGACCGATTTTGACGGGACTTTTACTGTCCGATAGCTAATGCTATAGGGAGTAACTTTATATTAGAAAAAGATAAGGTTTCCGTGCCAAAACACTGAAACCCTTGAAATTGTTCACAAAATTCAATTAGGTACTTAAGTAATATTTTCATAATAATTTCACGCGGACGAAAGTCGCGGGCCACAGCTAGTGAACAAAAAAAAGGACTCTGTATCATAAATTCCTGCAGCTATTCAAGAATATTGTGGCGCATGGCTAAAATCTGACCTGACACAACCTGAGTTTTGGCAGATTTTTGCTTCTTTACGTGTTAATCTTTCGTGAAGAAAGCATAATTATGTTATTGTGTTCAGATTTCAACAACATGATCATTAGAACGTCAAAACATAATCATCATGAGATCTAAAAGCAAAATAACAAATCAAAACAAAAATAAATAAGAACACACCAACCATTCGTATGTATTTTTTATTGAAATCCGATTTATGTTACATTTTTCAGTTTAAAATTACTTAAAACGGATCGCGTAATCATTCGCGTATCCATTTAACCTTTTTATAATACATTAGTTTATATTAGTTTACAATCAACCGCACTTGAAACATATCCGAGGGTATTACAATTATTTCGGCAACCATACTTTACACGAAGACACTGTCTCAGTTCATGCTTAATTTTTAGACTAATTTCGTCTATTACTGTAAAATAATATGGCCGCTTTTAACTTGACTGAAACGTTGATTTTCTCACACACTCGTCATTAAAGACCGGATTACATGCATGCATGTGCTGTTTTTGAAGACAATGCATATTTAGGTCAAAATAGACCGATCCTGCATATTTAGGGCATGTTTCCTTCTACCAGTATTAAACTGGTAAAAGGCAAAAATTTGCCAAAACGCAAATAAAGCACCAACATTGAAATAGTATCCCCCATTGGCCTCAGTGGATGTAGAACGATCGTTATCAAGTAATAAAAGCATTTTTTATGATAGAAGGGCCAATCATACTACGTACTGATAATTTGGAACGTTATTCTTTATTCAAATTATTTTTCAAGAACAAAATTACATAATCTCGTCGAAAATGCAGTTAAAAAAACATCATTTGGAAGTACTTATTTCAATTTTAAGTTGCATATTTTGTGGCACTTCGAGCATTTAAGATGCATTTTA
The DNA here is from genome assembly GCA_947578425.1 of Eugnorisma glareosa. Taxonomy (NCBI): domain Eukaryota; kingdom Metazoa; phylum Arthropoda; class Insecta; order Lepidoptera; family Noctuidae; genus Eugnorisma; species Eugnorisma glareosa. The sequence continues at coordinate 4,770,734 of OX387981.1, forward strand.
TTTACATGCATATTTCGACGATTTGAAAGGAGATATTATGATTAGGAAAGTGACCGCTGATAAGACGAGTAATAGAGAAGTATGGAAAAAGAAGACATGCTGCGCCGACCCCAAATAAATTGGGATAATTGGGATAAGGGCAGGATCATAATGGTGATGATTTCGACGATTTGAATTTGCATATAATCCGGTCTCTACTCATCATGCATTATACATCACCACTAGCCAGATATGAGGACGACCTGGGGGTTAATATGACGTCGTAAAGCAGGAGTAACTTCAGTGTGGGAAAGAGACAGAACTCTAGCGCCATCTCTTTCGCACACTAGAATTACTCCTGCTTTATGCCGTCACGGTAGGCCACCTGAAGGCGTAGATAAAGTGACATTTTACTAGCAATACCGATGATGGAGAAGTCAAAAAGTAAAGTGAATTGGATTGACCTAAAACCTAGTAAAGACCTTACATCAATCCTGTCGTTGTAAAAATAATATAAAATAAAAATAAAATATTTTTATTGTTATATAGAAAAAGCTTACATTTCCACTTGAAACCCTAACTCCTGTGCTAGGTGAGACCATTGTTACAGGAGTCAAAATAAATACGCAACACTTCAAAAGCGACAGTCACTTTTCTAGATCCTCTGGGTGGAGGAGATCGCGGTTAAGACCTGGATGAGGCTCGCAGACACCAGGGAAGCATGGCACAAATGGAAGGAGGCCTAGACATGGGTGGAATAAGACTGCAAATGATGGTGATGATGACATCATGCAGGCCTTTTCCTGGGTGACTGGTTAAGGTGGAAGTGTCAGAGTATTTCATTAGACCATTTAATGAACAAGCCATTTAATGGGATTAAATGAACTTAGAGGGTTGTATTGATCATTTTAATGATTATAACTCAGTATTTGTTAATCATATTTTGATCAACACACAAGCTGACACTGACCAGCAAATTGCAAAAAACGTAAGAAAATTTGGATTTCGCGGGCGGCCCTACCGTTTCCACCTTAAACGTGGGCAATACTTTAAGGGAGTGAAGTACTCATAAATATGACCAATTTTTTATTTAGGACTTATCTGTTTTTTTTTTAAAGATGTTCCCTAAGCAAAGCTAGGCTGCGGGACTGTTCGAAAGAGATACCGTGGCCCTGGAACACAATCGTCCAACTCCGCCCTGAGTGGAGGGGTCACTTGATGACTCAATTCCAACCCAATTCTGGGTTAAGCTTGCCGTTGTACATAAGTAATATATTGTAATTTTGTGTGTGCTACTTTTATATTTTGTGTGCAATAAAGAATAAGAATGATTTTCTGCCCAAAAAAAATGCTGCTAAGCTGTGGCGGACGTGGGTATGCCACCCATACATTTCTGCCCACTACCATTTTTCCAGTTATGTGCCCATAAATGTATGAAGCAACTGCTACTTTTTCCGCGGTTTCATGGTTGGTCCCAAAGTAAAACTTGTTCATTTTCAGGAATAGGTACTACACGCCACTATATATTGCTCACGTGCCAGTATAGTTTACTGAAGTAACTAAACGAACATAAAAATATATTAATTGCCCTTGTAGGGTTAAATAAAAACACTTAATTGAATCAGTCGTGATATAGTAAAGGTTACAATTAAGTGAGTAAACGGCACGAAAAAAAAATCGTGACATAAAATTAGAACAGCTGATTTATAGCAACATTGTTTATCTTTGCCTGACTAGTAATCAATGAGATTATGAGCCCGCATCCTTGATCCTAACCAAAGCGATCATCACGCGTGCATTGTTCAGCGACCCTGAACATGTCATCACACCTATAGAAAGTGCTTTCAAATTTTTCGAATTAATTAGACATTGAACGCGACAGCCAAGTTTGCACGTCACCGATCGCTTTGGTTGGTACGCGGGGTAAAGGTCACAGCACACATTATCAACTTGGAAAGGGATCGGCACCGTATCAACTCCTACTGCAACGCACACTAATGGGAATCGAAACGTAATCGCCTCGGCACAAGGTCACGAACCGCGGTGCGGTGTCAACTCGCTGACGGCTCGTCGTTCCCGCGCTTACGTCTCTCCGTACCCGAGCTTACGTCTCTTTGTCCACCTTTTCGCACACTACTGTTGCCACAAGTGCTTTCATTTACAAGACAACTTCCAGTAGTCAGCGCGGCGTCGGCGACCCGTAAGCGCGGCGTCGCCTAGCCGTAGCCAAGTCGACGTATCGGAGCTGCTAATCCGCTTGCTTACGTTAGGTTGACGCCTGTTTGACGGCGAGGCGAAAGGCGATACGGTTCCGATCCCTTTCCGAGGTGATATGTATGCTGTGACCTTAAAGGTATGACTCCAAACTACGCTGCACGCAGCAATTGCTGCCGCGACATTGCTGCCTAGCTCGGAATGTAATCTCATATAAGCTTATAGAGATTGTATGGGGACCAGTAGTGCCGCAACTGCACTGCTGCGTGCAGCGTGGCACGGAATCATACCTTTAATAGTTACTTACAACCAAACTTCAAACGACATAGCATAAAGGCCTCTTTAGTGAAGAAAATATTAAGAAATAGCACGATTTCATGAAAGTGTGTACACACGACGACCAATCAAGCTATGCAAAACCAGTATAAGCTGATCTTTCATTGTACGGGAAATCTATACAAAGCAGGCCCGAAGGCACCTAAGAAGCCGATTCCAGCCGGCTTCCCTTCGGGAGCATTACAAAGCCAGGCCATGTTATGCTGGAAATGTATAACTTGATATGTCACCATGTGTAGAGCCCATCTAAATAAAAAATTGTCATTTGTTTCGAGTACGTTTGGCATAAAGTTTAGTACAGTCGTGTTTAGATCATACTTAGTTCATTTTTACTTAACACCTAAAATAAGTCGACATAATTATTTACTATATACATATTATTTGTTCAGCGATTTTTACTGTATTTTTTATAGATATTTCGTCATAAAAGTCTAGACATAAAATTGGAAACAATCGTTTCGAACGACATCAACATTTTTGTTAATGATTTTCATTTATTTATTTTTTCATTCAAATAATACTGTTAGTCAATCTTTTGAAGACATAATACCATTTTGGAGAGGTTTATGAACCTAATAATTTAATTATAATAATACTAGAGGTAAAATTATCACAGCAAATAAAATACTGACTAGAACTAGTATATAGGATATAACAAAAAATGTTTTTGGCAGCTTTCAAAGTATCTTAAAATAACAAAATCAGTCAAGAAATGAGATATTTCTCACAAAACATATTAAAAAAAAGGTTTAATATACTTGATGTAAAATTATGAAATAAATAAGTACTAAAATTATTTCGTCTAGACATTCCTTATACATACTCACATTGTCGACTAGATACTTTACAATTTTATTTACTCACTTTATATTCAGTACGATATTATTAATTAATAAGTTTAAAACAACGGTCTTTTGCCGCTTGCATGAGCAGACTAAAACAGCAATAAATTATGGAAGCATTTCAGTTTTTCTTTTAAAACAAAAATAAGATAGTTTTCCAAATCACACTGGAAGACGTGAGATTCAAAGAAATATACTAATAAAGATTACTTTTCAATTTACCTATAATTTTAATTCGATATTCATAAAGAATAAAACAGAAAAAACAGACCTATATCTTTTTTCTTCAAAAAAAAACTGAATAGTAGATACGGTTTTACAGCTTATATTCCTGATATAATACATTCATACATTTATTTTTAAACAGATAACATTTATTTTTGATCACATAAGTTTTAACAATTTAGTACACATTTAATATGTGGCTTTTTAATAATTATAATTCTGTTTTATTTTTAGAGTAAAACTCTTTATTTCCAGGATGGATTGATCATGTTTTACACAAACTTTTAGCATTTATTAACAGATTTTTTTTATCATAAATTCTTAATTTTTCCTCAATTATCTGGAAGTTTTAACAATCCGTTTAAATAAAAATAAAAATCTTTGAGATTGATAAAACAATAAATTAAATCATTTTCTCTTAAAATTATTGGAATAAGATTTACATTATTTTTGGCATTACATCAGTTTGACTGTACAATTTTGACTTTTACAGAGACTAAAATTTAAACAATTTGTTTAACAAAATTAATACTTTATGGCTCACAGCGACAATACGTAATACTTATTCGGAATATACATATTAATAATTTCGAATTCGGAATTTCACCATAATATATAATTTATAAGGAAATGACTAAAAATTGTCATGGAAAAATTCATTTAAATAAAAAATTTGACTAGCACATACTTTAAAAATTGTTGCGATTCTCTAATATAAATAATCGCGTTGTTTGAGGACCATTGTCATAATTTGTGGTCATTTTAATATGATGAGACATTATTAGCATTAATGCAAAACATATTTTTGCTAATATAATATCAATGCCTGAAAAAGTGTCCCATCCTGTAAATATCCATCAAGCCCGGGGCTCGGTTACGAATTCGTATGTTCTTTTGCCTAAATTAGATTAAAATGGCAGTTGGGCATTCAAATACAGTTGCTGTGCCACTGGCTCACTGCACTGGGAAAGTGTTAAGATATGTGAATATTTAGATGCAAGCAAAACAAAATGATTTACTTGATTTATCTAAAGGTAGTTCTAATTTTGATCTTTGTTTGGGGCACACAACAATTTAAAAAAAAAAAGATCTGGAGGGTTACTATGACGTCTTAAAGCAGGAGTAATTCCAGTGTGGGAAGGAGACAGAGCTGTACAGATCGTCTAGCACCATCTCTTTAAGACGTCATGGTAAGCCACCTGGACTTATACCGTCACTTACGGGATATCTTTCGTGATTATTCATTTTTTTTATTATTCATTTTTTTGGATGCTGAATAATCACTGAAGATATCCTGTAAGTGACAGTATTAAGTTGAGCTTTAAACCGTCGAGCTTAAAACAATGTTTAATAATCTGGAACCACACACTTCATTCAATATTTTTAATTGCCAAACAACAGCATCGTCAACATAGTTCACTTTTAATAATTAGGCTTCATTTTGTTAATAAATAGGACATTTTTCCAGGCAAAGTTTGTTTTCGCACATTATGCAATTATTATCTGTATTGTTGGCCAGTTTTGTATCAATAAGCTCGATAATTTTCATTGTATTGTGACTTGCAACAGTGTCTACTTCTAATTCACTCCGTAATGGAAATCAAAGTAATTTTCGCTTGCACTACGTCGGTTTTCAGGTACTACTCATATTATATGAAATGAAATAAGGTGGACGTGCCAGGGTAACCCGCGAAATTAATTTTTTTAGGGTTTTTGCAATTTGCCGGTCAGTGTCAATCCCATTGAATAACTATTTCATGAAAAAGTAATTCAATGGGATTATATGAACTTAGAGGGTTGTATTGATGATTTTAATGATAATAACCAGTGATCGGAATAGGTAGAGCTAATGTACCTAAAGTTCAAGGAACAAACGAAATGTGGAGACTACCTTACGACAGTTTTTTTTAATCCGTTTTTTTTTTTTTCTTAAACTCGGAAATTCTGACTGAGTCTTAAGATTGGTACTGTTTACGTTTAGTTCCAATAATTGTGCAAAATGAATAAATGGTATAAAAACCTATAAATTGTTTTTTTTACCTTGTTAGTTCTAACTATTAAAGGTATGAAAATTAAATTAGCTTCCGCACTTACTTACGGCGTTCAAACGAAGACCTTTATTTTTTAAACAATAAAAATCGTGCACTTTTTTTTAAACAGAACTGTAAATGAATTCGATAGTTGTTTTACTTTATTAATTTTAGTTGTACTTTAGTAATGTTCCGACATTCGAAACAAATATTCCGAAAAAAAAAATGGAGTCGTACGGAAGTCTCCACTTTTCGTTTCTGTTCCTTGAACTTTATGTACATTAACTCTACATATTCCGATCACTGATTATAACTCTGTGACGCCATATTTGTTACGGTCGCGAATCATATTTTAATCAACATACAACCTGACACTGAACTGCAAATTGCAAAATCCATAAGAAAATTTGAATTTCGCAGGATACCTTGGCGCTTTGCCTATAACTACCAAGAGGTTCAGTCACACTGGTATGGACAAACTGCAGCCAATGGGACACTGACAAACACTTCAGTATTTGTTTGGGAAGGTGTCCAATGTCCGGAGCTTGTCCCCAATTTGTCTGACTCCATTTGGCCAGACCTTTAATTAAGCAACTCGTAGACATGACGTCATCTGTAGAGTTTTTGGGTACTAAGATAACAGACACGGTAGGAGTACCCTTGACCACATTTCATCCAGTTTTCTTTTGTTTTGGTCTGCTTTGTATCATACCAGAGATTGTTTTTTTCTTATACTTACATAATTTTGGGATATTCTAGTTTGATCATATTGTAATCGTCATGTTTTTTTTTAATGTCTCAATTTTACCATTGGGTTAAATTATCAGCCGTGATTAATTGAGCCTAAATCGCGAATATCTAACTATAATACTGATTATTACACTTACACAAATACCAAAGTTACATGATTGGTCAGATATTAGAACATTCATCTCTATTGCAGTCTTGTTTTATTTACCTGACAAGGGAATGTGAGAAAGGGAGTGTTTAGAGATTATTTTCTAGACTTATAATATAGAGAAAATCTACAATTTCTTCAATACAAATGTACTATCTATCCCAATAGAAATCTGGGCTTGAGATTTTCTATACATTTTTTTTACCATCCCATTCTGGGCCTCCAGAGTACCAACCCTTATTGGGAAGGGTTGGTACTATGCAGGCCCAGAATTCACCATACAGGATGGTGAATTATGGCCCACTCACTCTCATAGAGAGGAGGCCAAAGTCCCAGTATTGGGAAAATTGTAGGCTAGCTATTTTTAATATTCCTACCGACGTAGTGCACAATAAAACGCACAAGCGCTCACCGCACGACAAGCCTTAAAAACACTATATTACAATATCAACAAAGAAGCCAAGCTCATATCATAGAATTATAATAAAAAGTCGCGACAACTATAAATTATGTGTAAAAGCTAAATCTTTCAAACTCGGATGCTACCGCGAAAATTGTAAAATTACTATTAATTTATAGTTTATTTATTTAATTGGCCCATTTATTTAGTAGACTAATACTAACCTACCTTGGCACAAGTCTTGTTGGCACATCTCAACACTTCACTATATACTGGCCCGGTGGGGAGGCAGTTGAAACGTGAGGGTATCGTTCACGAAGTACTGGTCCTGCTCTTCATCATCAGGGAGGTAGTAGCCGTAACTACCATCGTTGGACACCTGGTCAGCTCCATGAGTCCTCGGCATTACGCAGTTGTAGTCATCCCAGTTTCGTTCTATAGATTTTCTCCGTTTAGCGAAGAGTATTGAGCCGTCGAAGGCGTATTCGTCATCAAAATGTAAGACCGCATCATCATAGAAATAGTTTTCCATTCTTTTGTTGCTGGTGTTTCTTGCAATATTTTTCATTAGTTTCTTTCTCGCGTAGCTTGATTTTTCCGAGTCATAATCGTCGACTAATGGATCGTTGCTTCGGTTTTCTGACCTCAGATTCATTGAGTAAAGCGAGGAGCTATGAGGGCTGGTCTCTAGTCTTGTACTGAGGCTGTGTCTATACGGATGTAGATACTGTTCGTTGTTATTGCACCTCATATCATACATCATCATGCCTCTTCGGAGCTGTTCACGTCTTTTCGTGACCATTTCCCGAAAATCTTCGGGTTCTAATTGGAAGTCGTTTGTCTTTGCGTTCATGTAGAGGTATCCCGAGGCGGAGTTGAGTCGCAGGGACTGCGATCGGTTCTTGGAGGATGACTTCTCTATGTATCGCGGTATGCTGCCTAGCTCGCGGTAATTCTTTGATTTGATTTGTTTGATATTGGTTGGTCGTACCGGTGATAATGGGTCGCGGTATGGAATTGATCTGAAAAGAGTAGAGATGGTTTAAGGTTAATTTTAATGTTAAAAGATCCAAAACAGCAAAAAGTTTATTTATACATCTGCAAATAAATAAAATTGACGTGTCGGTTCATAATGCATATGAAAGTATACACAGTAAGTAGTTACTGATAAAAAAAGATAAGTTTCTTTTTTAATTTTAACTCTGGCGGTTTGTTCCAGCTAATCTCCGAAACGGCTGGACCGATGTTGATGACCGAAACGGCTCGACCGATTTCGACCTACATTACTGGTAGATAGCTGATGTTTTATGGAGGAACCGAGGCTACTTTTATTTTAGAAGAAAGATCAGGATTACATCCACAAAAAATGAAAACCCTCGTAATTTTTAACAAAATCCGATACAAATAGGGAAGTAATAAATTCAGATATGCTTAGGTCCCATATAATAAGAGGCGACCCTATTGCCACCAACCGGGCACAAAACTAGACTTAGTGGCTGCTACTGAGAAATTTCTGATGAAAGAACCGAGTAACACTCGCCCGGGGAATCGAACTTAAGACCTCATCGACCAACTATCGAAGCAGGCTTAAAGTGTACTAAAAATATGAATGTACACTTACTTGTTATGCCCGAAGCAATTGCAGGCACAGCTGCAAACGCTGGGCGCGTAATCTTCATCTATGTACAATGGTACTAAAGACGTGTCACCTGGAATGAGTACAAAACAACATGTTAAGTTTCCCTGAACTGCTCAACAAGCAGAAGGATTGTTAGGTCAAATCAAAGAAAGTCTACAGGGTGTAAGGGTCCGCCTTCCACAAACTGACAGGGTGCATTCAGCTATTTATTTTGAATCATATTCCACAGGATTTTTTCTTCAGAAAGTTTTAATTTTTTTAATACTTTGTTCAAATTACATTCCCTGTACGCAGCACTCCATTTATGTAAATAACACGGCTAAAACCAAAAATCCAACAATGCATGTTGAAATACGAACGACGCGTGAAATCACCTGTGCACTTCCCGTCTGGCTACAGAGTTCATCGAACTCGTCGTCGCGCTTGGCGTTTTGTCACAGTAACGATACATTGCGTATGCGGAAATAAAACAAATCAAATTTATTGGAAAATTCATCCTGAAATAATTTCTTGTACCGGTCATCTTAGTTCATCTGAATTCACCCCATCAGTCAGTGGAGGATTGTACCTTACACCCTGTATAGTTACTTGTATTCTGGTTCTTGGGAGAAGTTGAATCAGAATTATATATTTTTAGGGCGGTGTGACCAGCCTTACCTAAGTGTAATGTGTGTCATACAAATCTGTGCTTTTGTGCTGCCACCTACGACGCCGCGTATGTTGTTAGAAAACAAAACAAAACATACCAGCAGTGATCTGTCTGGGGTCAGCAGGGAGGCGAGTCCCTCGCGAAACGCCTCGTAGTACAGCGCCATCTGCTGTGATCACGTCGCCTTCGAGACGAACTGCCACTTGCTGCGCCTGAAAGTAAAGGGAACAGGATTATTAAAAATTCGTTTATTTCATGAATCCTAGTACAAGCACCCACTGCGTGACGACTCTGGCCCATCGATCCTGATGCATTCTATAGACATGGTCCGTCTAATCTCACTTTGACCCAGCATTCTTATTCCCCACATCAGCGATTCCAGTTTTGGAGCGAATTGAGGTATTGCGAATTCTGTCGCTGAGCTTAACCGCTGACGGGCAAAAAATGATTTTTAAATGTTTCATGCTTGCTAATTTTAGGGAGAATATTGTAAATAAATGTATCTGAAGTTTACACTATGTTGTTATACGTAATAAAATAAACAAGTTATTGGTACCGTAAAGTATAAAATAAAATTATTGACATAACCTTACGCGACAGTGGCGCTATCTGGGGAGCTCAAAAACGATAGCCCTCATTCCTAATACGCTACGCTCCATCGCCCTTTGGCAAACCTTGAGTTTGGACTTTTGCGATTCGATCAAGGACTAAGTTTAAGCACCGTAGGTTAGGATGGGCAGAATGCACATGTCTATGAGTTTTCGCTTCAGGGATAAAGGTAAGTCACCCTTCATTAGCGACTGCATGGACCAGTAGCTCTTCCAGGCGTTCTCGACTCGGCGGTCGATTTCTCTGTCTTGCCTGTTTTCGAAGGAGACTAGCTGGATCAAATAAATGTACTCATCGACGTAGTGGATTTCTTGCCCATCTACCTCACAGCCATTTTCAAGGACATTTCAGAACGCTTAGTTGACACTTAAATATAATTGCTAATTAATAAATGTGTACTGCATGCTATCATTATGCCAAAATGTAAATTCTCAATATTTGTATGGCCGAAATGCCGAATATAGTGAAAAGAATAGATATTAACAACTTATGTTAACTACCTATACTCTTGCAAATAAATGTATCATTCATTCACTTCCCGTGACCCAAAGCTAGCTTTTACCTTGGCCAAAGGCTTAGCATTGCCATACAACGTGGCAACGCCGCCAGTTTCTTTGGTACATTACCAGTTGACAGCGTTGAGGAGGAGTTTTTTGACGCCATTTTTTAAGCTTATTTAAGTTAGTTACAATAGGATATTTTAATTTATAAATTTTAATGTATGTAATTTTACTTTTTGTTCTATGATCACACTGGTAAGCATAGTGATAGCATAGCCCTCAGGTTATCTTAAGATCTTCGCAAAATAGCTAGTTGCAACCGCGTACTACTGTTGATACCGCGGTCCTGGAACACAAAGAAAGGCAAAAAAAAGGAACATGGATGGGTTTTTGTCAGTACAAGTCTGACGCTCCCTTCCGCTCCGCCCAGAGTGGGAGGGGTCATTTGACGATTATCCATCCGTAAGAAAAAAAAAGACTTATGCAATACATGAAATTAATCCATCAACAGGGCGAATTTGTGTCAGCTTGTGTTACATTTCATGTTACGTTTCGTTTCACCAATGTTTACCCGGCCTTCCACCCTCAGGTTAGGAGGAGCAAAGAGCAGGTAAGACCAAGTGATATTTACTACTATATAACGAGAACTGCAGGCTTTCTAGACACTCTCGGAATGCTGTAGAGTCAGCAGACTTCGTGCGATTAGAAGGCTCTTACCTGTTCTAGCTAACGCCTAGTCTTCCAGGTGAAGACACACTCCTGCTATAGAAAACGCTATGCTATTACTAGTACAATAAATAAGTACCTGTTCAGCCTGAGCCTGGTCCCACTTCTCATCCTCAATGTTCATGTTCAGGTTGAGGCACGTCGCCACTAAGGCCAGCCGAACAAGATGACGATCGGTGGGAAAGAAACCTTGCCATTGAATAAGGAACGCTATTTGAAGTCCAATAAGTAACTGTTTAGCCAGCGCCCGGCTAGCCGCCCTGGTATGGAAAAAGCAACACTATTTCCAGTCCTTTAAGTACCTGTTCAGCCTGAGCCTGGTCCCTCTTCTCGTCCTCAGTGTTCATGGTGACGAACCTCAGCACCAGCAGGTTGAGGCACGCCGCCACTATGGCCAGCCCGAACAGGATGAAGATCAGTGCGAACATTACGTATGAAGGCTTCCGGTTCAGTGCGTTGTCTTTTTGAAGGGCTACCATGTCGCCGAAACCTGAGGACAAAAGATTGATGTTAAGTTTGCGAAGTAAAACATATTTTATAAAAAATGATACTGGGTGGAGCACTTATAATAACTAAACTATTTTTGCACTGGATCCCTAATCTTTTTTCTAAACAAAAATAAAAGTAGCCTAAGTTACTCCGTATAACATCAGCTATCTGCAAAAGTCCCCTCAAAATCGGCCCAGCCGTTTCGGACATTAGCTGGAACAAACAGACAGACAAAAATTTAAAACATGTTTTTTTTGTTTTATGTACCTTTATATACTTTCATACGCATTCAGTAAAAAGCTTTTGTTTTGAAATTACAAAGAGACACTTCAATTTTATTTATATGTTTAAGCAGTACAATCTATACTAATAAATAGTCTAGTCTCCTGACCGTATTCGGTCACGGCGGCCAATAAACGGTGTAACAAGACCCTTCACGAAGCCGAAAGGTACGTGTTCTCCACGTCATTGCGATCATTTTTTTGTTCTAGACCATATCTGGGAACCTTCTAGTTACGGAGATATTGGGGGTCAAAGTTCCAACTTTTTCATAAGTTTTTTTTCAAATACATGTTTTTACTTTAAACACCTCCACGACCACCGTACTATTCAATTCACCCATCAGCACAATGTTTTGAGTGCGTTACATTGACTCCTACCGTAAAACGTGATTTTTCACCGCAAAAAAAAGTCGTTTCCCAGCAATAATTTTTGCGTAAAGTTGCTTAGTTTCATGTACATAACGCTTGGTTGACGGCTTCATTAAGGGTCTTGTTACACCCTGTATAAGTGGACATTAGCCATCGGCGCGGGAGATATTATAGTGCACAAGTGTTTGCGCAGACACAGGTGGACTCTCCGTTCCTTTACTATCATAGTCCGATGGGACGGCAATCCGGCCGGAGAGAGATCAAGCGCAGGACCAACGGCTTAACGTGCTTTTCGAGGCACGCGGGTATCATACCGCCAACTTCCTAACTCCGGGCTACTACTGAGAAATTTGCAATGGTAAAACCCAATAGCACTTTTTGAACCAAGGACCCCACGCTCAGCAGTCGCTCCTGCTACCACTAGACCAACAGTAATAGCGTGAAACAAAAGATAAATGAAAAAAATAACTGTCAAACAGCACACACACTGTATGACTTAATTCTTGTATGGTGTAGTTACCATCTAGATTTAATTAAAGGACAATTTTTTAAATGTGTTTCAAGATAAATTAATTTAGTGATTGCCATTGAATGGACCTGAATGTCCTGCATTTTTTGGCGTTATTGAAGAAATTCCCATTCCCGTTTCAGCGACTAGGCTGCAATGTTGGTAACCTAGACCTACCTAAATACCTAGTATTGTCACACTATTTTTATAACCTACCTCAAAATCGATCATCAGCTGATCAGTCCGTCAATCCTTACTTAAGTTTCTTGGTTCTTCATCTTATATAGTCCAGCAATACTCCTGTCTGTTGCTATCATCATCTGCCTAGCTTTTCCCAACTAAGCGACTGCCTATCTGACCTCCATAACCCAGTTAGTACTGGGTAATACAATACCCCTTTGTAAGCTTGGTTATTAAACTTTCAGCCCACTGACTACCTGTAAAGACTGTCAAAGATCTACAAATGACAGCCGGGACCAACGGCTTTACGTGCTTTCCAAGGCACGGAGGAAACTCGATAAGTAATGGATGGTCACCCATCCACGGACCAACCTAAGCAAGAGCGGCTTAACCTGAAGATCGATCCGAATGACTGTTATTCTTTAGCCACGAGCCTCCTGGATGTTGCTATATCATAGTACTAGCGACCCGCCCCAGCTTCGCACGGGTGCAATGTTATAATATAAACCTTCCTCTTGAATCACTCTAGGCATCTATTAAAAAAAACCGCATCAAAATCCGTTGCGTAGTTTTAAAGATCTAAGCATACATAGGGACAGACAGCGGAAGCGACTTTGTTTTATACTATGTAGTCATAAAAAGGGTTTCCTATGAAGCGGATATTCTCTTAAGGCTTACCAATAGTAGTCAAGGTGATGAAACAATAATAGACGCTATCGAAGTAGCTCCAGCCCTCGAACTTTGAGAAGGCGGCCGCTCCGCCGGCGATGGTCAGCGACGACAGCGTGGTCACCACGCATATGAGGTCCACTTCCGACGCACTCGTCTGTTTGCAGTTCAGCGCGCGTTTTATTGACTTTATTATCACGCTGGAAGAAAAAAAAAGCTTTAAAAACAAAATACTCTAGATTAAACATCGAAAAATCACAAGCCTTCTTCTTACAGTTGAGGTGTCAGAGTTTTTATGTCGCCCATGGGCCTCTGACTTAAAATGCCGTCGAGAAATATCTCTGAGGCATGCCTGGTTTCCTCACGATGCTTTTCTTCAGCGAAGCAAGTGATAATTAGACAATATTATTATGCACATTAAACCGAAAAATCAGAGGCTTCGAACTCGAGTCCTATGACTTGGCAGTCCGACGGTCTCACCACTGGGCTATCACTGCGCACAGTTGAGGTATAGTTTGAGAAGGCGAACCTCGTAACACCAATGCACGATATAACAATTTATTGGAATTTCTACTCTGAACTTTTGGCCAAGCGTTGAATATCCAACAGAGCGCTACCATTAAGTATCCATTTAGGTGTCATCAATTATTAATGAAAACGGGCATAGAACTTCCAAATTATACAGAGCGGAACATCGACGCAAAAACAATTACCACGTAATCAGTAAGTACATCAGTCCGAAATCCGAACCCCACATTTAAATTTTACATCAGTAATTTAAACAAAAAACAGCGGTTTTCTACAAAAGTGCAACACCGTGATTATTTATTTCAGATCCGGTTATTTACAAACTACAAATCTATAGTCTATAGTAATAAAAATATGTACAATTATCAAAAGGGTTACAGGACGTCAAAAAATTCGTCCACATCGCTGTCAACAGGAAAAGTGCCCAGAAGGCTGGCAGCATTGCCACGTTGTATGGCAATGCTGATTCTTTGGCCAAAAAATAGGCCCGCCCTCTGGTCCTGTGAAGAGTCGACCAACCGCTTGGCGATTTCCCGAAATACTAAGTGGGCATTCGGAACCCATGGCCCTAGCGTTTCAACCCCAAACGGCTCAAACACGTAACTACCAATTAAATTATTGTATTTGCGCCGTTTGAGGTTTTCAGCAACTGCAGCAGCCGCCCCAGCGCAGCTGCTGGGAAGTTGGGATAGCGCAAGGGTGTCGACGCAAGTTGCATCCCACACCAAAGGCCTACCCAACTTCCAAGGCATTTTGGTCATACCATCTGGTCTCTTTCGACGCATGCCAAGCCAGACGGTTCTAAGACAGCTGGCACCCCGGCGGTGGCAAGAGCATGACGGATGAGAACATTAATATGCTAGCGTGCCGCGCAAGCCGACCTGCACTCTTACTACAAGAAAACCCATGGTGTCCGAGGCAGTCGACTGCTTCACCACATTGACAGCGATGTGGAGCCCCACAAGGAGCGCTCAATCGCAAACATGTAGCGAGCCGGAAGGTTGTGCCTGAAGCCAGAGGCCGAAACGGCTGATTTTGTTTTACCTAGTAACCGTTCGTGCGATGATGTTCCTTCCACCCTGTAGATCAAACTTTGCTGACAAGATATACATTATAACAACAATGTTTATCAATTTATTGGTAATCGTAGTACTAGTTATGATAGTTTCGTGAAACTGTAGTTATTTCCGATTTGAAAGTACCAGGAATTCACCGTTATCTGCTGATCTACCCAAGCAGCGAAAGGCGCCACATGGGTACAACCAAAACCCTAAAAGATGGATAGATGACTTGGCGAAGGTTCCTAGAATCCGCTAGATGCAGCAAGCACGG
Organism: Eugnorisma glareosa; assembly: GCA_947578425.1. Lineage (NCBI taxonomy): Eukaryota > Metazoa > Arthropoda > Insecta > Lepidoptera > Noctuidae > Eugnorisma > Eugnorisma glareosa. Next base: position 4,786,137 of record OX387981.1, read on the forward strand.
GATCAGTCGATGTGCTTGGTCTGTAGACGTAGAGGTCTAGAGGTCCAGCAGTGACTGTCTCTTGATTTGATTCTGATGATGACTCACCTACTGAGCCTGTTGACCCTTTCACCGATGCTCTGGAACATGATGAGTCCCAGCGGAATGCCAACTATCGCGTAGAACATAGTGAATAGCTTGCCGCCGATTGTCGCCGGTGTTGAGTGACCGTATCCTGAATACAAAAATAAAATGGTGTTAGTTATAAAATTAAAAACCTAACTAACGAAATACAACTCAATGGTGTTGCAACAATTATAGCATCCAATGAACCTCCTACAAAAAGCCGTGTAACGGAAACACGGTGCAGATCGTAAATTATTAAAAAGTTGAGTCAATTTTACTTTTAGATTATATTCAGTGGTCTACTTGAATATTGTATTTTATTAGCAACTTCTACCGACTACGCGCAGGTGCAAAAGTAGATTTAATAATGAAATCTTACATCAAAAATGAATTACATGAAATTGCATTCATTTTTTATTTAAGATTCATACACGAAAGGCTTCCTCAATTCTTTAAATAATCAAATTTCAACTAGAGGTTTCTACGTCCAGTCTACCGCAGGTCAGTATAACAACATGGATAACGAAAACTGCCTTTACTGCTTAAGAAATAGAGAAGCTTTTACGGGCAATCCCTTAGTTAGCACTGACGTAATGAGGGCTATCGTTTTTGAGCTCACCAGATGGCGCCACTGTCGCGTAAGGTTAATAATTCCATTTTATACTTTACAGTACCAATAATTTCATAAAAAGTTTATTTTGTTACGTATAACAACATAATGTAAACTTCAGATACATTTATTTACAATATTCTCCCTAAAATTAGCAAGCATGAAACATTTAAAAATCATTTTACCTTCAAGTACTAACAAATAAGATCCTAAGTTGCTACTTAAAATCTTCAAGTCTTAATTCATCAGGAATAGCTCAATCTAGACCACAATCGTGAATATTAGTAAAAATACGTCATAAAAAAGCACGCAACCCGTACACTTTCTATGAAATCTGATATTTCGGTGGCCTCGCGCTACACTAGCGCCTCTAGCGGCGAATTCACCCAATACGCCCCCATTATGGTTGATCAATGATCACGTTTAGTAAAAACACAGACAAACAAGTTTGTGTTATATTTAGAGAGAATATAAGGCTAATATAATCTTGGAAATAGCTTCGCCCTCTTTATATGACTTATACATAACCGGCGAAATGTGGGTGTAATACAGGATGGAATACCTTCCATCCTGTATTACACCCACATTTCCTGTGTTAAAAAAAAATAAATACATAGTATTTTAAGAGTAAGAATGAAAGGTATCATTGATCAGAGAGTTTACATTAAACATTTTGGCTGTTGGGCTAACCCAAATAATTTTAGCAAACCCTACATCAAAGATTGCAAAGAGGTTGTGTGGCTTGGTGAAAACATTTAGTCAATGATTCTCCTTCATAAACATATTTGTATAGCAAGTAAATATTCCAAATATCTAAATTATAGTTAATAAAGGTATGATGGGGTTGGTGTATCTGTATGGATAAAAACCCCCTAAAATAATTTTAAAAAAACCTACGGGACCTATCTGTGGGACATAATCTGTATGTTTATAAATATTAAGATGTCTGTAACAATGTTGTCACTGTATTGAAATAAAGAATTTTATTTTATATTTTTACTGTACCACATATTCACATCATTCTGAACCACCCCCCCACACAAATAATTTTTTCCTTCCTTCCTTATCTGACACATCTACTTAACCCTCCAGTAAATACAGACATGATGTTATGTCAAGAAATACTTACCAATGGTAGTGAGCACAGTGGTGGCATAGTAGAATGCTCCTGTAAACTTCCACTGCTGACCAGCCTTATGAGGCTCCGACTTCAGTACTACTGTCTCCATAACACGGAAATCTTCCTCGGTTATGTTGTACTTCCTTATGATCATGCCCTCGATAGCTGTGGAGGGTAATTGAGAGTCCATTAATGTTTTAGTAAAAGCTAAAAAGCCTGTCCTCAGCAGAGGTGACAAGACTATCAATACATTTTCAGGGAAACATGGTGTTTGAAGAATAATGTGAAGGATTTAGGAAAGCATATTAAAAACAAATGAAAAAATCAGGGCGGCGCCGACTGTAAATTAACCTGGTTATACCTCATGACGTTCTTAGTCTGCATACAAAAATTCTACCGAATGTATCTATTAGTTTGGTCACAGGACAATATTTTTCATTCTCAGCATTTTCTACACAATGTAGATTAATAGGCTAGCACCGACAGGTTCACGACTCGACATCGGTATAAACACTAAACACATGTTGCAATCTAGCTACTTCAGAATCGATTGCTAAATTCGTTTCTTAAATATTTCCAGATGTGAATTAATGCAAATATGCCTATGCCTAACTTTATTGAACCAATGTTTTTAAATGGTGTTGTATTTTATTAACAGTGGTATGTTATATAGTTTGTCTGATTTTGTTTTTCAATGTTATTATTTATTTGATAGTCTAAAAATATTCCAATGAAATAATTTACTGTTGTATTGTCGTCGTCACCTAGTACAAATCTCTAATTGGTGTTACTAGTATTTTTTCATTTGACCTTCTTTTTTGAGTAGGTACACCAATAGCCTTAGTTGCCTAGGTTACCAGAAACCAAACATTGATATTTTAGTACTGCTTGTTAGAGCCATGTTTTTAAAAGGAAAAAGAATACTGAGAAACTGAATAAACAGCCAGCCAGCCAGCTTTATCTATGTTCAAGTGCTGCCAAGTAAACCCACTCAATAATGTAGAAGACAGAAAAAATAAGTCCTTGCTTTTTTTGCAGTGAAAATGCAGGTGAGATAAAAATGGGAAAGTGATCAAATAATACTAGTTTGGAACAAAGCTGATATGAGTACCTGAATCTGAATATTTTTTAATAATAAGATTTGACTTTGTGCTTAAATTATCTGGCATACAAAAATTGTGTACCTAGAGATTTCATATGAAAGAAAATTGTTTCACATATAAGTAATATTCAGAAGGATAGAATCAAGATTTGCTTCAATTCTTTATGAAAGGGTGAATACCATGTTTCACCCTTTCATAAAGAAATGATTGAATCTATTAGACATGACGTCTCACCAAATGAAAGGGCTGAAATGGAATCAATGGCTTATTGGTCATTAGCATTTTTTATTAGTGAATTGACTTGCACCGTGGAAACACAATCAGTTAGGTACAAGGGTTAGGAGTTTCAAATTATCTGGAACTGTCTCTTGACCTCACTCCTGTCCTGGACAAAGATGAGGTTGACAATCGAACAAGCTAACCCAAAAGAAGCCTATTAATTAAGTGATTTGTGAAAGTAAACTCTAGTAGTCCAATAAAACTTGCTAATGGGCACCAATAAACACAATAATAGTTCTGTTTACCAACCTTGCAATACTTCAAATCTGTTCCTCTCAGTTGTAGACTCCAATGCGTCAAACACAGCGGCACCAACCAGTAAATATGTAAATGTGCACACAATCAATGATAGAGTGCGAACATTTTGCTTCTTCATCACTGCCGAGTGTCACCACGGCCTTAGGGTGTTACACCCAATCCCACCCTTATTGCGATTCAGTCAAAGAAACACCATATTGTCTTGTTTTTATTATTATAACATTAAGTGACCATTGTAGGTCATAATAGGAAAATCTACTGGGATTTGAATTTGGAATCCATTTTTAGGGGTAATTTTTGGCAACAGGTATGTACAACATACAGCCGGTAATTTAGCTACAAAGATGATATGCTTGCTAATATTTTTTATTGTTACAATTTCTCTTATCTGCATCAGTTGTGTATTATAATATGAAATCACAACCTGAATCGTCTTCTTCAATATAATTATTTTATTCAATCAAAGAGGAATTGGAATATGTTTACAAATAAAAACTATGATTAAATTGATCCCTTCAAATGAAGTTGTATCTATAAAGTGTTTTCGTTTTCTGTATTTCTGAACTTTGTTTTGTTTTTCCAGGAGTTATTAAACTTCCATCCATAGTGTTTATTTGAACAACTGTTGGACCTGAAAAATTATTCAGGTTAAAATAATATACTGTATTGATTGCAACATACCATATTGTAATTTTTCTTTAGAAAGCACCAAACCTATTAAATTTATGAATTAAAAATCAATACAACACCATTAGCACATGTGTGTAAATAAAGTTAGATAGAAACATTAATAATCCATTTATCTTCAAACAAATTCAGTTACACATTTTAATTACAGCTGTTAACATAACTGGCTGACACAATATTTAATTTAATTTTAATCACATTCAGAAGCTGTTCAGTGCAACAATAAAAAAATCAGAACTTAAATATTCGAAATTTAAAATTTAGGTAAAACAAAGAAAACTCACCAGTATTCAAAGTGTAAAAGGTCACAGGTATTTTCGTCTGTTATTAATCACACAATTGGATATCACCAACGGCATCTATAATTATTTAATTATCTGCAAAGCTGTATCCTAAAAATAACATCGTACTTTAGTCCGCATTCACATCCATAGGTCAACGCACACGGCACTGTAACTGGGTCAAATGTTATGACGATTATTTTCAACATAAATCGCAAAGGCAACCCGCATAAATGCCACCCTTAAGCGATTAATAGTCATACTGTGTAATTAAAGGATCGAATATTGGCAAAATTAACCAGTTTTGAGCTAAAATCTTCTATGCGGTATTCTTTAGCTGTCACACACCACCTACTTTTCTTCTGTCCTGTAATAACCACTCGCACTGCCTCCAACCATTACGATATCCGCGCTACATTATCTCACTCTTGTTTCAACTAAATAATAAAGAAACAATACACTTAATAGCATTTCATAAAAATAACAAAAAAATTGGCGAATAGTTTTTCTGCTGCACTTCCTTGACCTGGTTTGTGTGGCCAGACTAAAAAATTAGGCTGCTGCATTTTCCAGTTGCCAGAAGAATTTTGCTTGCGAATATAATAAAATCATCGAGATTGTTAATCGCCCAAAATTTATTTTTGCAGTATAACGATTGATAATCTATATCAAAATTAGCCACAAGTTAAGAATAGGAAAAATACGCAAAAATATTTTAAAGAGATGATAGAATTAGCAACATTACAAATAGTTCTTGTATTCACTCATAGATGGCGAAATTTGACAACAGTTAAGTCCGTTTACTTCTAATACCAACTTCATTTTAAAGATGGCATTATTTTCAACAAGATAGAAAACCACAAACCAGTGTTCTTAGAGTGATCAGCAGAGATCTTAATCGCTGATTATTTTAGTTAGATTTTGCACAGTGAAAAAGAAAGTAACACGACCGTAATGAACTGAATGCCGATTACTTGTCAATTTAAAATAAAGGAGGTTGGGCAAAATTGCCCTAGCGTCCAATAGCGTTAAGATGACCAATGGATAGATCTCTTTAAGAAAAACATTTCGTACCATGACGACTTCTCTCGATTCAGAGTCAGAGAGGAGCTACAGAGCTCTAAATATGAGAAATTAAGTAAAATTAGATACTGTTAGATCGTCAATTTATTAACTTTCATTGATACTGTACGTTTCAAACATCATATTACAAGCCTATAAACGTCTTTTTCAAAACATTGACTTCATCTTAACTGCCGTTTTAGGAACAAATAATTCCTTTTAACAATAGGTTGAACAGATTGTTAACTCTGCCCCAACGACCAATAGCGTTAAGATCCCATTAATGGATTGAGCTCTTCAAGAAGAATATTTCTTGCTTTGACAACTTTTCTCGATTCAGAGTCAGAGAGGAGCTACAGTTCGGTACCCAATCAACTACTTAGTCAGATCAATAAAACCAAACAGAGTACCAATTATCAAAAGTTGTTTGGTAGCAAATGTTCTCATTTAAAGCTGTTTCGAATGGTGTATAACTTATTGCTATTGGTTACCCAGAACACCATAATTTGAATTCCCAAATAGATACACATTTAGGTCAATCATTCTGAACAAACCACGATTAGCAAAAATGGTGCTAGTAGCAAAAGTTTTCTTTGAAAATCTCTATCCAATAGTGTGATATCTTATGACTATTAGTTGCCTTTAAACTTTTAATTGGTTGTAAATAAAGTCTTAACTTCGGTGTCCCACTTGTGACCTATTTAGGTCATTAACTCGAAACGGAATACAAATTGGCTGAAGTTTTTAAATGGCAGAGGTTTTCTTTGAAAAGCTCTATCCAATGGTGTATACTCGTATCTTATTGCTATTGGTTACACAGAAAATATTAACTTGGGTGCCCAATTAGATACACAATTAGGTCAATAATTCTGAACAGACTACAAATTAGCAAAATTGCTGCTGGTAGCAAAAGTTCTCTTTCAAAAGCTCTATACAATAATCTTATGACTATTAGTTGCCTGTGAACTCTTAATTTGTTGTAAATAAAGTCTTAACTTCGGTGTCCCACTACTGACCTATTTGGGTCATTAACTCCGGACGGAATACGAATTGGCAAAAGTCGTTAAATGGCAGAGGTTTTCTTTGAAAAGCTCTATCCAATGGTGTATATCTTATTGCTATTGGTTACACAGAAAATATTAACTTGGGTGCCCAATTAGATACACAATTAGGTCAATAATTCTGAACAGACTACAAATTAGCAAAATTGCTACTGGTAGCAAAAGTTCTCTTTCAAAAGCTCTATCCAATAATCTTATGACTATTAGTTGCCTGTGAACTCTTAATTAGTTGTAAATAAAGTCTTAACTTCGGTGTCCCACTACTGACCTATTTGGGTCATTAACTCCGGACGGAATACGAATTGGCAAAAGTCGTTAAATGGCAGAGGTTTTCTTTGAAAATCTGTATCCAATGGTGTATATCTTAATGCTATAGGCTACCCAGAAAATCTTAACTTCGGTGATCAAATAGTCACCTATTTAGGTTAATAACTCCGAACCGACAACGAATTGGCGAAAGTCGTGTTACTGGCAAAGATCCTCCTTGAAAAGCTCTGTGCAATGGATTATAAGTTATTATTATTTGGTACCCAGAAAACTTAATTGATTGTCAAGAAAATCTTAACTTCGTTGTCCGACTAGTAACCTATTTAGCTCAATAACTCTGAACGGACTGCGAATTGCAAAAAGTTATGTTAGTAGCAAAGGTTCTCCTTGTAAAGTTCTTTTCAATTATTTATATCTTACGGCTATTGGACCTTGGGGCAGATGTCCATACATCGGAGCCCATTCTCCTTTGCTGTTGAAAATTCATGTCGGAGTTGCCACTAATGCTCGTCTCGTACCGCTCGTAGGTAATTTTGACTTAGGTAATTTTGATCCTACAATAACTTGTTTCTGACGAACGCATTTAAATGCATAGGTATATTGTTCACTAAGTCAACACACACGTTTACTAGAAATACTGCCACATAGATTTCCACTGATTTTAATAATAAACTTTCATACATTCACGTTTCGAATTCCCAAGCTTTATCCATACTATTCAAAAACATAATTTGTCCATACTATACCTACCTATCTATTAATTTTCTAAACACTCAGTTCACCAAACAAAACGATCGTTTACAGTAAAACCGCCATCTAATTGCAGTAGGGCGAACATAGCGGCGGTTGCGCCGGCGCACGCGGGCGGCGCGTGCAGGGCTACCGGCCCATGAAGCGAAAGCTGGCCCTAGTTTAGCTTTCACATGCTGTGGGAGTTGAGGGACTGTGACAGGGATCGTTTTGGTATGATTTGTGTGGGAAAAACGAGATTGATTGGCTAGACCCTTTTAGAAGACGACTCTGCAATTAAAAATGATTACTAGGGACACGATAAAGCCTTACTTTTGAACACACATACACTATAATAATAATAATTCAATCACTACTACTACTATGTGTGGGCATCTAGGTAGAAGCTCATGATGTGTGGCAGATCTGCATGTTCTTCAGTCCTTCATGAACAGCCTGTAGCAGCTCACAGCTGGACAAATCCCTTTCCAGCTCCAATCACAAGAAGGTCGTACAACTCGATCAAGTTTTATGACTGCTACTCTCAAAGAGCTATTATCAACAACCCAGCGAAGACCGTCGCTCATGCTCTTCATAAGAGTGTCGGTCATTGCCATTCATAAGTCATCATCTGCCTAGCCTTTTCCCAACTACGTGGCCGGCTTCCAATCAGACTGGATCAGCTACTACCTATCTGACCTCCACAACACAGTTAGTACTGGGTAATAGCTGCGATACCCCTTGGTATGACTGGTTTTCACTGGTTGTGAGACTTTCGAGCCACTGATTACATGTTGTACCGACTGTCAAAGATTTACAAATTTCAGCCGGGACCAACGGCTTAACGTGTTTCCCGAGGCACGAAGGAAACTCGGTATGTATTGAGTGGTCAGCCATCCACGGACCAACCTAGGTAAGCACGGCTTAGGGTGTCTTTCCACCAGAGATGTGCTATGCAGCTATGCTGTGAGAATGTAAAAGCTAAGCTACGAAACTATGTGACCGTTTCCACTGATGCTAAGCTATGTAGCGGAGCGAGTAAGATGTGCTATGAAAATGCGCCTCCGAAAGGTAGCCGTGCGGGGAAGATGCACAGCTCGAGCTAGCTACGTATCGGTAATAGGGAAGGCACGGGCTTAGCTCGTATCCATAGCACGCATCCATAGCTCGCATCCAAGCACGGATTGATCGCTCGCATCCATAGCGCGCATGCTTCCATATAAAAAACGTAGCTTAGTTGAATTAGTTTCCAACAGTGCTATGCTAAGTGGTCCAATGAATAAGATTGGTGGATATCAAACGCATCCTTATCAACGTTTCATAGCACATCTCTGGTGGAAAAACAGCCTTAATCTAACCGACCTGAGTGATTATTATTATTTAGCCAGGAGCTCCTCAATCCTGTAATATCCATCTAACACAGCTTATCGGTCAAACAACTCTATAACCATACTAGATCTCGTTGCGCAGTGTCATAAAATTGAGATGCAAAATGCTTTGTAGTTGCACTCGAGAGGGGGGTAGGTGGCAGGGCAAGCGGGGAGGGGGGTTTACTAGACCTTTCTCTCAAGTTCTGGGTCACGTCTTTATGTAAGAATTGTTGGCTTGTGTAACGTTTGTGTTCGTAGCTGTAAATGGGCGTTGGTTCGAGTCCGGTTTGCGGTAATTGTTTGTTTAGTGTTTTGTTTTAGAGATTTAGCTTAGTTTGTTAGGCTGTTTCATTGTTTACTGGAACATTGTTATAGTCTTTCAGATCAAGGTAGCAAGATATACTATACCTAAAATCGCTGCCTGAACTGCTTAGGTACATATTTCAGCATCGCTCACCGCAGGGTTTAAATACACTAAAGAGAAAAAGAGTACACAATGCTGTTTCTTTTAATGTTCGTGATACGGATACCCAACGATTATTTAGGTACAGTTTCTGTCATTGAACTAGTTAGTAAGATATCATCGCAAAAGTGGTCTGAAACATGGCATGGTAAAGTATGTACGTTAGTTTCTATCAGTGCAACAATGACAACTTACATTTCTCTCTGGGCTACATTTTACATAGCACCTATCTCCCATTCACGGCCACGCCTCAACGCAGACCTTTAGATACACACAATCGAAACTTTTCTTCTTGCCCCCAATCACGCCATCGAAGACTCCAGACCAGGCCCTTTCACTGAACTAGAAAAGCGTGACAAGACGCCCTTAAAAACTGACGCAAGCCCGTGTCCAATTGCGTTTTTCTAATTGGCTGATAATGACGCCATTTTAATTGCTAATGAGAAAGATTCAGTGTCAACTTATTGTGGCGTTGTTGGCTTGTGATCTAATTTTTTTGTTTGAGTGGTTTAGCCTTTGGTGTTTGTTGCTAAACTGGTGGATTAGGCGAGGGGCAAATTTAATTGTAGCAATGTCGAAGAGGTGGTTTGTTTTGCAAACAGTTTGCTGAGGCACACTAAGAATATTTCACCTTGCCACAATTACACTCTTCTTTGACTACTATATTTTTCGACAGCAATTAGTTTCTGGTTTGGAGTTGAAGATTGCACTGTTTTGGACAGTTGCTACGTGGGTTATAATATGTGGCGAAGCTTGGGAGAGGCCTATGTCCAGCAGAGGACATCTTTCGACTCAAAAATTATGACGATGACCATCAGGCAGATCTAGATTGGTCGTCAATAGACTGTAACATATTGAAATTGAACTTTTCTGCAGTAAAACTTCTGGAAGACGTGTCGTGTAACATAAGTCGGAATTTGTAAGTCCCGAATTTAAAGATTTTGATAATTATAACTGGGTACTGTGTGTAACTGTAGCAGTTCTGAACGCTTTTTCTTTTAGGTCTGGGTATCTGCTCGACACCTCTGAAAATATAACGTGATATCAATATTTCTATCACCACTAAAAACTGCTGTCCCGTATTTTACCTAGCTTTCGAAACAGCCACAACCAAGTCTAGAAACTAAATTGCATAATCTATAATATTATAAAGAGGTAAAGTTTGTGAGGTTATAGGGGGTAATCTCTGGATCTTCTGAACCAATTTTGAAAATTCTTTCACTATTAGGAAGCTACATTATTCCCGAGTGCAAAAGGCTATATTTACAACGTGCCCGTGGGATAATTTCAGACCAAAACGCGAGCGAACCCGCGGGCAACAGCTAGTATAGAGATAAGAATAGTTGGTCACTGCCAATAGCCAATCAACACCCACAACAGAACATTGACCTCTTTCAACCACAACAACCAATTAGATAGCTATTCTTGTTTTAGTTTACATTTATAATGTAATTATGTCAGGCTCTAGGCCTGTTAAAGACCGATGAATCATTAACTACTAGAGATTCTACTACATCACGCCTGTAATTTCCGAAGGGTAGGCAGAGGTGTACCTAATAGTACACCCACATTTCGTCAGTTATATTTAAGTCCCATGTATTATGGGGCTAGCCTACTGCCATCCACGACGAACAATAAGTCGTGAGTTCGAACCCAGGCAGGCGCATTACTTTGTGTAATTTATTCCATCACCACTGCTCTCAATACGGTGAAGGAAAACATCGTGAGGAAACCGGCATGTCCTAGAACCAAAAAAGTAGAAGACATGTGACATCTACCAACCCGCACTGGGCCCGCGTGGTGGATTATATAGCCCATTCCCTCTCATAGAGAGGAGGCCGAGTATCCCAGCAGTGGGTACATTATAGGCTGGTTATGCCTACTGCCATCAACTGGGGATTAATTCAGACTCCGTAGCTGCTACTGAGAAATTCCTGATGGGAAACCCCCATAGCACTTTGCTCGAACTGGAAATTGAATCCAGGACCTCATGTTCAGCAGTCACGCTTGCGACCAACTAGGTTAACGATACGCATAGCCTAATCTGGTGAGTCTAGAAGCACTTTAAAAAGTTCTTGATATAAAGAAGGTAAGCGCCAAGGAAGGATAAAAAAAAACATAACATAGACCAAATAGATAGGACGTCAGTTATTGTGGCTTCATATTTGACGATCAACCACCAGCTGTAATGTTCACCATGTTTAGTACGGCTTGCTTGAATGAAGAATGATGTGATTATTGCGCAGGAGTTAAGTTACTGTTCTTCGGTGGTAATATCCGATGGCCATAAATTTATTTATGAGAGAAGCCATTACAAATTATAATGATTGCTACGAGTACAGTCTAGTGTAGTGTGATCAGTTTTAAAATGGCCTATAGTATGTTCTTTGGTGTCATATCTTAGAGAAGAGGGTCCAACAATGACAGCTGGTACGCCTGGGATCAATGCTTATATCTTCTCTGTATGAGAAGATTTCTAAATCCTGCAGTGGGCCAACAACAGGTGCTACGGTACTGTCCAAATCTTATTCCACATTAAAGGCACTTTATGTTCTGTGTATCAAAAAGTAGCACATTCACTCAAATGTCAGAGCACCGTTAAATACGGTAATATTGAGTAACAGCCTAACAAGCATATGAATTAACATTTTATATCATTTAAGACGTCTGTTAAGTGCGCAGGAGTGTCAGAGAAATATAATATCGCTAGTTTTAGGAAGTAATACATTTAGGAGACTATTCACGATAGATGTTTAAATACCATGAGGGCTTAGCTAGACATATTGATATTCTACCAGCATTATTGATTGAGGAGCTAGTAGCTAAATAATAACCGCACTCGGTTCGATCTTTAGGTTAAGCCGAGCTCTCCTAGGTAGGTCCGTGGATGGTTGACCTCCCATTACATAGGTATCGAGTTTCCTCCGTGCCTCAGAAAGCCGTTGGTCCCGGCTGTCATTTGTAGATCTTTGACAGTCGTTGCAGGGTATCAGCCCGAAAGTTTGACAAGCAGTCTTATCAAAGGGCATCGTCTTACCCAGTACTAACTGGGTTGGAGGTTAGATAGGCAGCCGCTCCTTGTGAAATACTGGTAGACTGCTGCATTCGTTTAGACGGGAATCCGGCCAGAAGATAGTTGGGAAAAGGCTAGGCAGATGATGATTATTGATGATAGAAAAGTCTAACATGTATTGGATTGAGCCAACGGGAATTTTCTGGCAATCCTGTTGAAGGTTTTGGTAGAAATATACGAAATGCTTTTTAAAAGAGAGCTACTTGACACTCTGGAGCTCACGCACTGGCCCAAGATCTTCTAAACAGCCATCAGCTCGATGATTAACATCTTTAAAATAGGCATTCTCAGAGACTGAAAAAATGATCGCTACCATCTCTGTAATGAAAAATCACGAGAGGTGTTATTTAGTTTCATTATCTTTTTTTTTGAATACTTGTTGCCGTAAGTCGGTGAAGAGCACTGGATGAGTTTTTTTTTTTTGTTAACCCATATACCAATTTTATATCGTTTTTTTTTTGGTATAGGTCAGAATTGGTAGGAGCCAGTGGATTCTTATCCTACCTCTTTATTTTAAGGTTATACCAAGTTCTTCTTCCTATTTTACCTCTAAAGCAGAAAAGTAATGTCTTCATGGGATTTCTGCCATCATCCTCATATTATCATCATGTTTTGGATCTCACCTAAGATATTTTATCTTTCAAGATTTCAGGACAAAATTTACTCAGTGGGACCACCCTCATATTGTGTACTTGGATGGAACTAAATATTAGGTTTACTTACTGTATCCGCAGCTGAAATATAAAAATAATAAAACTGAATGTTGCCAACATCAAAAACCATATCAATAAAAAAAATGCATAAAAACGTGTAGTTAATCGTTATATTTAATTGCTTGTTCCGTTTTAACTGAGCCGTCAAACATTAAGATGTCTGTTCCCATTTCACCTAGCAATACACCTTTCTTTACCCACACAAACAAACAGATACACAGATACAAACACAGAGATACACACTGTATCTGTGTGTTTTATTTTATAGAGGAAAATGGGCCTGTGTGTACACGGACAGCGATGCAGTTCTTTCGTACGCAATTTTGCAATGGTGTGTGTGAGAGTAGCGATAAGACAATAGTACATCGGATGACCTGCGTGTGAGTGGATTACAGTTGTGTTAGAGTTGCGTTTACGCACGCAATGCCAATGCCAGTTACGAGTACGGAAAGTTGCATTTATAAACATATACGGTAATATTACATGGCCGGAAAAATTCTTTTATTAAATGAAGGAAATTCATCTGTTTTTTTTTAGCTTATTTCACGGTCGTAATGCTAGGAAACTATTACGGAACTGTAGTGTAGGTTATATTGTAATTATCTGGAAACTAATGAATATGTAATCATCTTAATTGGATAGCGATGTGGTTCGTACAGTTTGGTTGTTGCTAATTGGGGTGTGTTGCTGCACGTTTATTGGATCAGGCATGTTGGAACAGTTAACAACATTTTTGTTCAGCTCCATGAACAGATTTGAGCTGCAAAGGTGGTCATCTAAAATCAGGTTCATACAAAAATAATAAAACTAGGATTCTTAACACCATAATAAGGACATGATTATAATTATAACATAGTGTTGATAGCAATCTAGATCAAAATACTATCGGTATCTCGTATACCACCTTTTTCTATTATTAACTACTAGTAACTGCCGATAGATAGCGCTGCCTGTCACGTTAGCATTAAAATTACTTGGACTAAACAAGCTAAAGAACGCAGAAGGAGAGATAAAGGGTTCCAATGCTCACTTGAATCCTCATGAGGCAATCAAAGCATAATTGAAGAGTTGGTTAGGGACCTGTCTTTGCACATAGAGCATTTTATTTAAAAACTGTATGGTCGATCATGGACGTCACTGATTTACTGAGAATGTGGTAGGGAATCGTAGACCTTAATTATTAAGCTAGAGTGCCACTTAAACATTTGCCATTTTTTTCCGTCAATCAATAAAAAGCTACTTTGACCGTACCGATGATATAACTATTTTTTCTACCTCACATTCAATGGCTAAGAAATCTATCAGAAGCCAAAAGCACGCTAAAGAGCTTAATCAGATACAACGTGGAAGAAAATTCTCGGTGTTTGGAAAAGATGAATGGTTGCGCAGACGCAGTAGGTTGCCGCGGCTGCAGTGAAAGCTGCACCGACCTAGCACTTGATGCACTTGGTGTACTGGGACGGTGTGCACTTGATACTTGGCATTTGATTAGTCAACTACTTTTTTTGCTGTCAACTACTTTGGTTTTTGATACAGGTAAAATATAAGCAATTCTAGTTGCACGGTTGCAATTTGTCGTTTCCTACCAATTCATGATCATTCTTCTGCTCTTATACCAATCTGTTTGGGGTCGGCACAGCGTGTTTTCTTCTTCGATACTGCTCTATTTCACGTCATCTCAGCAGTCACCTCCTTTCTAGCTATATTATTCCTCCACACAGTCCATCCATCGTTTGTTTGGTCTTCTCCTAATCTTGTAACCGTTTTCTACGAGTGGCATATCAAAAACAAAAACAACTTCACAAATCTTAACTCTAATAAAATAAGAAAAACTTTCTAAATCTATAAAGCTCATTATTAGCTCATTAGTGTTGAGTGAGATAAATAATCATCATCTTTCTGGTTATTCTTATGAGCGAGTCGACCCAGAATTTGGCAACGCGTTGTCATAATCGTTTATGTGAGCAAAGAAAGGTCTTTAATAAAAACCGGCTTTTAGTCGCAAAACTCCTTTTAAAATAATACTAGCGACCCGCATCGGCTTTACACGGGTGCAATGTTATACATATAAACCTTCCTCTTGAATCACTTTATCTATTGCTGCATTAATATCCGTTGCGTACATTAAAAGATCTAAGCGTACAAACAGCGGGAGCAACTTTGTTTTATATAATGTAAAGATATTATCATTTTTACAAAAAACGACGGCGTGGAAGACTCTGGCAAAGATAGCGGGCTCGCCACAAAATCGCTCGCTCGCTTCAAAATCTCATGAAGGCGTCCAGTTCGGCTGAACTGGACGCCTTCATGAGATTTTGGACCACAAGTTCACAACAGCTAACAACCTTAAGAAATGGAAGAAGTGGAGACCTTTGCCCAGCTGTGGGACAGTATAACCTTATATATCACTACCGATTCGCCCCTGCTTCGCAAGGCGCGCCATCAGGTTCAAAACTATCCTAGCTATATCTTTCAAGCTGGAACCAACAATACACATTCACAGAATTTCTTTAAACTTCAGAATTTGGTTGGGTGGTTTCATAGATTAGCGTGTACAAAGACGAACATAGTGACACGTTATTAGTATCATAAATAATAATAAATAAATAAATAATATCGCTGGACATTACACACAACGCCATCTAGGTGCCACACTAAGCAACGAGGCTTGTGTCGTGGACACCAGATAGTTGATAATACTACATAGATACTTTTTGTTTGTAAATACATACTTATTATACATATAAACATCCATGAGACAAACGTCATCGGAAACAAACGTCCATGCTCACCACACAAACATTTGCTCCTACCGGGATTCGAACCCGGGACCCTAAGAACGTAAGGCAGCCTCACTACCGCTGCGCATTTCGGGTCGTCATATTAAGGCAAATAATTTTTAAGTGCCAAGATAGATTTTCTGTTGCATTCAATGTCAAAGTCAAAGTCAAAACATTTATTGCGAACTAAGCAGGACTAGAGACAGGGGCCTAGGGGGTCTAGGGGCTGGGGGGGCTTGGTATGTGCAAGTGCAGAAATAAGTACGAAATTGTCAAAGTATTTCTAGGGCTTGTATTATTTTGATCCTGTTCTGGTGGCCTACCATGAGTCCATGACGTCTTAAAGTAGGAGTAATTCCAGTGTGGGAAAGAGATGGCGCTAGGCGACCTGCATAGCTCTGTCTCTTTCCCACACTTGAATTACCTACTCCTGCTTTAAGACGTCATAGTAACCCCCCAGTTCTAGAAGAAGAAGGATCAATATAGTTGAGATATAACGATGACGTCATACTGGTAGGTAAATATCTTGCTCAAGGATCAAGACATCACAGTCGCACTAACACTAAGCATAGCACTGAAACCAGGGAAAGTTAGCAGAGACTTAGTGTGTGCTTATTGATAGAATACCGTTAAGTCGACAGAACGAGTAATCGAGTGTCGTTGTGTGTATAGACACAGTAGAGCTACTTTGTTCTATGCTTGGAAATGAACTAGAGATGAAGCTTTGTTACCGAGTCTTCTTTCTTCTTTAGACACCAGGTTAACTTAGGTTAGAGAGGCTGGTGGAACCTGGTGTCAGAGTTTTTATGCCTCTGATTTGGCTTTTAGGAGATTATGAAATACTTACATAATTTTCATATAATCAATAATCTTTATTCTTCTTCTTTATTGTCTGGTTAGTGCCTAACCTGGTGTCTGAGTTTTTAAGCCACCCATGAGCCTCTGACTTGGCTTTACATGCCGACAAGAAATATCTCTCAGGCATGCTGGTTTTCCCGCTATGTTTTCCTTCACTGAAGCAAGTGATAATTATACAATACACACATGAATCCGAAAAATCATAGGTAGGTAGGCCTTGGGTTCGTACTCGAGACCTAAGTCCCAACGGTCACACCTATGCTATCACTGCTAATTGTCACCTAGTGTGACTACAGTTTGCAAGACTAACGTTCCTACGATGCAGTGGAGAGAAGAATATCGATCCAAAATGTTAGGAAAGATGGCTGAGCAGCTAGTGGCTTAATAATGACAGTCGCTGAATGGGTGACCACCCATTACATACCGAGTTTCCTCCGTGCCTCGGAAAGCACTGTAAGCTGTTGGTCCCGGCTGTCATTTTTAAATCTTTGACAGTTGTTACAAGTAGTCCGTGGCCTGAAAGTCTGGCAACAAGTCTTACCAACAGGTCAGATAGGCAGTCGCTCCATGTAAAATACTGGTATTCAGCTGCATCCGGTTAGACTGGAAACCAAACACAACGTAGTTGCGAAAAGGCTGGGGAGATGATGACGTACGTCTGTCTTCCCGAAAGTTCAAATTGAGAATGCGTGGAATTCTTTTGAAAATTTGACAGTTTAACGGTGTATGATGATATCTTCAATAAAGTTTTTTGAATCATCCAACTGTAGGTACATATTAGAAGAAAGCGAATTCTGGTCTGAAATCATCATGATTAGTAGAAATTAAGTAAATATCAGACAGGACTCCTTCCTGTCTGATGCTTACTTAATTTCTACTTAAGATCTTTTATTTATTTATTAGGGACACAAAACAGTTACATTCTACAAATTTCTTAAAAGCTAAAGATCACAAACATGTAACCCACACCAATATCCACGTCTTAACAAAAGAATAACAGACTATGGTAGATTTCACAGAATATCTGAGCCTTCTGTGACAGCTTTAAATAATATATTACAAATTAATTTATTCCCATTTAATTCAAATAAACTTTTTTGGATTAACTTTGACTTTTGTATCAATACTTTATATTGCGCTTTAACTATTCGTGTATGACTAATGTTTTAAGCGTTCTTTTACACTGAATGTGAGTGCTTTTTCATGGAAAGAAAGTATGACGTGGTAATTGGCAGTTTGGGCGTTGAAAGGAAAATTCGTGGAAAATGTTTCGTAGTTAATAGTAATAATAATAATAATAATAATAAAGCCATTTATTCAACAGTAGGTAGTAATACAATTTCTTATCCAAGTTAAATAAAATCTAAGTTGTCCTCTGCTGCTTGCCAATCGGCAAAGGCCTCCTCCAACCTTTTCCACTCTTCCCTGTCCTTGGCAATCCGGCTCCAGGTCACACCTGCGAATTTGGCCAGGTCGTCCTCCCATCTTTGACGGGGTCTTCCCCTCTTTCGTATGCCGTAGTTAATAGTACCTATTACTAATTGGTAATGTAAACAATGACATGTTTGTTACTAGAATCGAGCCTAACCTGTAACCCTTTTGATACTTGTACATATTTTTATTACTATTATAGATTATGGATTTGTAGCTTAACTGAATTGTTATCAGATGATGATCTTTATGAGACACCGTTCTGGCAGATGACAGAGTTTGTGGTCTCTTCCCTACTTGCAGATACACATAACATCACGCCTCTGTAATCTCCTCTCTTGCCCGACCTCGGAATCGAACCCAGGGCCTCATGCTCAGCAGTAGGTAGCGCTTGTGTCCACTCGACCAACAAGGCAGTCTACAGGAGGATGTGTATATAAATCAATTAAAGCATTGACACAATTTTTGATAATCTGTCTCTGTATGCAAGCCATTATAGTCAATACTTTCTTTGTTACACCTACAACCGACCCCAAACAACTATAAGTACAATACCATAATTCCCCAGTTAAATCACCCAACAACAATACAAACATAATATACTTTCTATTCACAAACAAAATCATGATGCAAATACTAGAACTATCTAATTAACCCCACGACCTAACGGTAAGCATTCATTGCGATCGCCACAACTAGACCAGTAAAAAAAAAACATAAAAGAACAATGGCAACACTGCAGCCTGATAAAAGCAGAAAAAAAAACGCTCTGTTCCAAATTCAAATAATTTCCCACACGTAACGTTACGCGGGCGGGCATTGAGCGCAGGCCGTTATATGTGCGGCAGTGACCCACTTTACAACGTTTCATGTGTACTGAGATGCGACTGTCTTCGTAACCTTATTGTTAGGTGCGACTCGTTTGATGTCCATAGCATGTTTTATTCTAACTTTCTCTTTGGCCTCTCGTAGTGGAGCGGCAACGTTTGCTGTAGGAAGAAATGCATCGTTGTCCGTGAAGTGGATTTGGTGTATCATAGTAAAAGTTTGCAGCCGGTGTAAGTTGTGCGCTTTCGGATTTTGAGACGATCTTCGAGCGGTTTCAAAGTCACGTACCTACTTATCTGTTACGTACTATGTGGCAATTTATTTATTATGTCTTTTTATTGGTATTTATTGTCTTCATTTGTTGTGGCTTTACTGATTTGGTGGTACAATGACCTGTAAAGATTTTTTTTCATCGCTTTTCTGGCTTTTTGTGAAGTTTCAGACGTTTCAGTACATTTTCCTAAAATATTTATAATAAAGAATATCTACTATGAACATTATATACAGACTAGTAATAATAGAATATATAATAGAACTAAAATAATGCTAAAAAGAAGACTAAAAGTAAGCGATTATATTAAAGTATTTTATTAAAATTTTCAATAATCTTTGTATAAAAAAATATTTTTGAAGCAAACAATGCAACTTTTTGAACAGTGATAAAGGAATTAAAATACTTGCGTCACTAAGGAAGTTACGATATCTTTAGCTTCATCTTATCCATTTTTAATTAGGTAGTTTTTCCTTACAAGTCAGAAATAATAAAGAAAACCACGGTAAAATATTTCATACCCGACGCAAATCGATGACGTTGTTTTGATTAAATATCAAATAAAAATATCTAAATCACTGGAAAAAAACTTAAAATTATTGATTTTGTAAAATTTTGTTTAAACGAAAGGAAATTGACGTAAATCGTGCATGTCATAGAAAAAGAATCCTTATTCCATATCGTCACTAAACTTATACAATGTCAGGAAAACGATAGACCATAAACTATATATTATGGTTAAGTCAAGTAAACCGAACTTTTGAGGGCGGAGAAAGGTTTGACGTAAGTCTAATGTGTGAATACCAAGTTGATATAAAAATTCCCCATTTCTTTTACATCGTTAGTTCGCTGTACTTTTTGTTTTTTTCAACTGTTTTAACAATAGGCGGCAAAATGCATACCTTCATGTTACTCATTCAATTTTCTCAATACGTCACTGACCAATTGAGCAATAGCGCTTTTAAACAAAACGTGCCGTTATATAAACTGTATATTTTAGTTTAGAATTACTATCTTCATATTTTTCTCGAATTAGATAATTATGTAAGCTGAAAAGCAAAACCGAGAACTAAAATGAATGTTAGAAGCTTGACATAAACTGTCAATGAACTGTGGACCAAATAACCACTTTCTGGAGCCCTGACACAGCCAGAAGGCGTCGCGGCAGACATAGAAGATGGCGGGACGAGCTAGATTCAACCAACGGCCAGTGGTCCACACTAGCCCTGGATAGAAACAACTGGTAGCCATGGGGAGAGAGAGGCCTTTGCCCAGCAGTGGGATGACGCAGGCTAACAGTATCAGTAACCTACCAGGAAAATTAAATCTAGCGTTCTTTTAAGTTATGAATAACAGCATCACCTTCAAAACCGTAACCAATCCATAAATAGCGAAGCTTCCAAAAAAGTGAAACCTCATTTCAGCAAAAGCAACTGTATTTTATAACCAGTGTTGCCACGATAAATAACAAAGAGGTACATACAACACAACAGCAGTTACGCGTCAATACATGCAATACAGTTATACATAATGGGAATGAGTCAACATGGTAAAATACTGGCATAAAATTTACAGACGCACTAGATGTTGAAGTAACAGAAGGTTTAAAGTTCGGCCTAATAAAGAATGAGGATTGACGCACATACTTTTACAATTTTGTATATTTTAGAGCAGTAAGCATCACTCATTTTTCATCGCAAATAAAAAAGCTGTAGACACCAGTGGCGAAGGCTCCATACAACTCGATTCCTACCGGCTTCCTGTTGCCCACGGCTTCGCTCGCGTTTTGGTCGGAAATTACTCCACGGGTACGTTGTAAATATAGCCTATAGCACTCGGGGATAGCGTAGCTTCCTAGCAGTGAAAGAGTTTTTAAAATTGGTTCAGTAGATCCAGAGATTATCCTCTACATACAAACTTCGAAACAAATTTTACCTCTTTATAATATTAGTATAGATTAGTATAGATAATAAAATCACATTAAAGATAATATGTACTCCGGCTTACTTGTTACAGAAATTGACCCATCGCTGCTGGTAGACAGTAAGCAACGCTGTTATTATCTGTCTGGATTACACTGTTAGATGGATAGAGAAAAACTTTTAAAACACCAACATTGCAGCACACTCAGGGTTGCGGGACTGTTCGAAAGAGATACCGCGGCCCTGGAACACAAAGGGCAAAGGAAGGAACATGGATGGGTTTTAGTCAGTACAAGTCTGACACTCCCTCCTGCTCAGCCCAGAGCGGGAGGGGTTATTTGATGATTTCCCATCGGTAAAAAAAAAAAAAAAGCATGCTTGGTTAGTTAACTTAACGCATTTAGACCTACCAAAAAAACTTCGACATTACATTAAAAAAAACCTACAAAAAGAAAAAGGTTTGCAAACAAGACATTACCACTATTACCGAAAAACAGTTGAGTAACTAAATCTAACCTTATTATGTCAAAAAACCGCGAAACCAGCCAGCAACCAGTTAACAGTCGTAATGTACACAAATCATGCGTAAAGGAAACTTTCTTGAACAACAGCGCGTTAAGGCCAAGACGCAAGAGTCCAGAATAGCCCGCAAAATACATATTTTTGTACGATTTTTTTTTTACAATTTGCGGTCTTGTATCTAGTTGCATGTTGACGACTGTTTGATTTGAGACCGTAATAAATATGTTTTTACAAAATTAAATTAACTAATCATTACAAACTCTGCGACACAGGGTATCCCTAGTGCGGGATCCAGTGTCATATCTAAATATTGTAACCGTTTTTACGAATCAATAAACTTTTTTGTATTTAAACATTTGATACAAAATAATTATAAGTGTTTGTCATTCTTTTTTTTGAAATTTCCAGGTTTAAACAATTCATATTAACAACTTTATAATATTTCTTTAGCGCATCCACCTTAACAGCGAAACTTGAAAGTTCATTAAAGCATGCTATGATTAAAGTTATTGGTTATAAAATTGTTGTAGAATTATTGTTATAATTAAAACTACATAGATAATTAACTAGGAAAGCGTGAAAACAGATCTTGAGGTACAAAATCTGTTTATACAATTGTGGATGCTTAGATTTCTTTATTAACTATAAATATTGGTCGTGTTTCATAGTCAACCGTTTTTTATCCGTATGGAAATAATTATAAAATATATGTTTAAATAGGTTATAAAGTTAGTGAAAAAAGAATCCTAGCGAACCAAGAAATAGGCTTTTTTTAATTTAAAAATATTGTTACATGTCGTGATGGCCCAGAGGTTAAGGCCTCGCCTCTCATGCATGAGGTTGTGGGTTCAATTCCGGGCAAGTACCAATGTGACTTTTTCAATTCATATGTACTTTCTAAGTTTATCTTGGACATCACAAACATCGCTGAAGGAAAACATCGTGAGGAAACCTGGACTTGTAAGAATCTGACATCGCCAACCCGTCTTGAGCAAGCGGTAGAGATGATGATGTTATGATATCCTGGGGTAACCAGAAAAATCACAATTTTCTGTACTTTGACGAGTAATCTCAAGTAGGCAATAGTCGACTCTTCTTATACTCATATCATAGATTTCATAATTTTCTCACCTTTCCTCTTCTACTAATTGCTTGTGAATCATACACAAAAACGATAAGTGGGCTTGGATAACAGTTTCATGTTCAGAAGCTTTTTACGACTCATTTTCAATTTCTTTTCAATACCTGTATTCCTACGGTGTAGACCGTATTGATTTACCTGTTTTTTATGGCTTTTTATGCGCCAACCACTGGTTCATAGTTCTTACAGAAATGATGTTGTTTCTTAGTTTAATGATGTATTTTTCAGTTTGGCATTTTCAGACCTTTTTAAATATTTAAATTACAATTTTGTACGAAACGTTTGCAGTAGCGACTCTTAGATAAGACAAGATTGCGGTTGTACTACAATGAGGTTATATTTTACTGTTGTACTAGAACATTTTGGAGCGAAGCTGAAATCGAAACTAAAGCTGCCATCTTGTTTTTCCGAAACAATTTCCACAGACATTTTGACAACTGTCATTCAAGCGCCAATAGAACCATGTATCACTCGTGTTGTCGAGGGCTGGTCGAGGGTCACTCCTTTTCCACCCAGCCAGTTATTGTCCTCATCCATCTATACCTCATTTACAATAATTGCGTGTCAATTCACCAGCACAGCGGCCATCTTGTCGGATCCGTCGTATCTGGAGCGAGTTTTGGGGCCGTGTCACACTTACGACAGTGTACACGGCTAAAGAAAGTTCGTGTTTTGAAGCCGCGGAGGTGATAGGGTTGTGCGTCAGCGGTCAAGTTCAGGTTACGGTTATTTTTTTGCTTGTTTTTATTGAAGCTTTAGGTGTTGGATGGGTCACACGGTTTTGGAGGGAGATGCTATGAGGAAAATTATGTTGTTTTTTTTTTTGTAGATGGTGATGAATAGTCCTGTTTCTGTTAGGAAAAGACGCCAGCACATCAAGCTACTACAATCTGTCAAATGTCAAATTTCTTTAATCTGTCAAATCTTTAATAGATTTTCAACTTTATCGCTAGAGCGCTAAGTTCAACGTTGATTGGGAAAATCTGACAGTTTCGGATAGCTTGATTTGCTGGCGCCTGTACTTCCATATTTGGGGAATAAACCACTGTACAAATATTTTTTGAGATTAAAAAAAAGTATAATAAGACACAAAATAAATGTTCCAAAATCGTCTTTAAACGGTAACGCCTAAGCAAGATTACACTTAAATGACAACGAAATAAGAAAACTTCAAGAAAATCTATAAACCTTTAGAAAGTTTAGTAAGTAAACCAGACTAAGATCTGAATGTAACTTAGCTTCCAAAATCTATAACATTTTCTTAATTAATTCTCGTTGTATCAAGCCTAATACCATTTGCCTGCAAAAAATCCGTAAGAACTATACATCTTTCAATGGCATAAATAGAAAATTACAAATCAATATGGTCGCAGATCAGATAACCGTCACTCTGCTTTCAATTGACGATTAATTAACAATTAATCAAGGGAGAAAACTATCGACATGACGTCGAACGAACGCAGGGGAAATGCAATTTTCTTATGCAACTAAGTCTAATGCGATGCAACCGAGGTATAAAACCAACGTTTCTAATATTACACACATGCATTTTAGCTTGCTTTCTTCGGCATACTCTCAAGTAAAATGGTGGCCGGCAAAAAATCTAGTGCTTTCTTTTTCAATGTCGAGTAGTAAGGGAGACAGATATACGATTTGTGGATGTTAGAGAAGGATAGTTATATTATAAGTATTGCGCGTAAATGTCACGATTGACGTTTGAATTTCGAACCGCACCAAACGTCAAACTTCCCGCCAAATGATTATGACGGTTGGACGTTCGAACTAAGGTTGTGTTTTGTTTCAGCTGCTTTGTTTCTAGTGTTGTGACTTTTTGGAGTCGCGCCGACGATTCGCGTGCGCTGATATGTGGGACAATCGAAAGCCTTTCTCCACTCGGCTGTTAGGTATTTTATTCCGTTAGTTTTTTTGTGGCCGCCATTACACCAATATGGCGGGTGGCATCATTTTTTCGCTTTGTCACGTTAGATCATTCTTGTTAGACGTTCGAAAGCTGTGTTCTGGTTCTTGGAATCAGAGTCGCATAACTGTATCCCGCGCGTAGAAATGATGTAATTGACAACCGATGTTTTCTGTAAATGGTTGTTTACGCTTCGTACTTATTTAATTAATTTTTAAGCGAAATGCATAGTAATTAAAGATTTTAAAAAATTAGGAAATTGCATGTTATTTGTTTGCAGGTTGTTAAAAGTAAATTATGATAATTGTTTGTGTTAAAATATTGCGTGACGCTTGCGCAGAAATACATTCGCATGTTATGTAGGTAACGGTTTAATGTAATAGTTACCCACTAAATAAAAGTGGCTGTAAATTGAATGTTGAGAACGTGGTTACTTGGTCACCTGATGAATTTAGGGTTTTCAGTCAGGGATGAATTAATCCTATTTTATTTTCCAGTAATGTAGCTTATAATCTGTTAAATATAAGTAAACAATGTGTGTGTAACAAAAACTCTATGTTATATATGCATTTAAATAACTAAATGGAACTTTCCTGCCTTGTCATCAGTTCGACGAAAAGCTAAAACACAAAAAAACCCAAAACAAGCAAAGGACATTCACCTATACAGCTTCACCTGTCAATGTCAAAAAATCTATGTCACTAATATCACGAGTTAAATGTTTTTAATCTGCGCATCCGTTGCACAGTGGATGCGTATATAGGCACCGTGTAATTGCATAATTTGCATAGGCAATGCATCGCGTCCGCCACTTTCTCCTACTAACGGGACTTGGAACTGGGACATCCGTTCATTTGTTCCCACATCAGGTCGTCAAATGTGTTTTTTTTCGTGTTTGTTCGCTATTTGAAATTTTGAGTGCAGTTTTTTGCAGGTGGCCAGTGTGTTTTGAAAAGATCTTGATAGAATGTTGATATTCTCTTTAATTAAACATTGTTCGTTTTTTAAATTCTCATCAATCAGAATTTTTAGTTCATTTATTCATTACTGACTGAATTCTGGCAAAAGTTTCTTGCAACTGTTGTAGGTATAATAAGCTTTGTTTACGCATTTGACCTGCTTCGAATTTTCCAGAATTGCATTTGAACTTTCTATGGAGAAAGTTTCTACTATTCTTAGAAATGCAACTGTTTTTGCAACTTGGAAATATACTTTAAGTTAGTATTACGACTGTTTACCTCCAGTCATTGTTAATGGTCTTTAATTGTTGTCTTCAATTTGAAAAGATAAAAATAAATAGCAAATTGAAAATTTGAAGGTTATTACCAAATAAAGATAAATTGGAATTACACATTTCAAGAATCTTAAAACATTAAAATTCAGCAGCCATAAAATTCAGACTTCAGCTATTTTTCCGTACACCTTAATTGAAACGCTGTATAAAATACGACAGCAACAACATTATATATTATGGAAGGTTTTCATTATCACTAGCATTGCTTTTCGTGCCTAGTAACAAGAGTGAAATCTCAATCAGCAGTCCAATAACCGTTTCCCGCCATCTCTCATCAAAATCATAACACAAAACTCTCTAATAAAATTCCAAATTCAAAATCTTCATTAATCAGAGCACAATTTATTCGACCAATCATAGCCGTCCATTCGTTATCAGTTCATGGTCAAAATATGCACAACAACAAAGAGTATCGTATGTATGTCAGACAGCCGGTGAAAGTACGACGCGAAAGGTGACCGCAATAGGGTCAGTTACTAGCATTACGTGTGCGTACTGTGACACTTTCTTTGACGCCATTTTGGATTTTTCAAAACTCTTTTTTAGAACAATTTTGATTATTGACAGTTACTGTTGTTATGTTGTTAGACGAGGTTTTGTAATATTTTCATTAATTCTCTGTTTTATGTGCAATGCTTTCGTAAAGTCTTAGCCCCGTTCATTGAGCCAAAACGACCATTCAGAAGATAAAACTTCTATAATAAAAAAAGAAAAACGAAGTAAACATTACTAAATAGGTATTTCAAAAATACTCAATTTTGGCAAATTATAATCGTTAAAAATATTGACTGGTAGAGAACATTAACTCTCCGGATGATAGTTACGCACGGAAAACTGTCAAATCTTTGAGACGAATTTTAGTGCTATGGTTCATTTACCATGAGTATCTCCACCGATTATTGATAGGTCAAGAAACTCCATGTTAACTTAACCTCTAGTCAGCTTGCCTTGTCAAAAAAAAACGTGACAGTACATACATAATTTTATTTATTACTATTACGTGTCACGGTGAGTAACTATGGATGACACTTTCTTTGACCTATTGCCGCGAAATTGCAATGGCGGCCATTTTTGTAGGCGCCATGTCTAAAAACAATATGGCTCCATAAAAAGATAGCGGCAGTTTTATTAATATTATTAAAGACCTTAAAAATTTTTTTTTGGACAGACAAATTGGTTTAAAAGAAGGCCTCATTAAAAGAAAAGCGCTTTCAATGCGTGTATTATTTTATTGGTAATTTTCTCCTTAATTAACTTGTGTGA
Organism: Eugnorisma glareosa; assembly: GCA_947578425.1. NCBI lineage: Eukaryota > Metazoa > Arthropoda > Insecta > Lepidoptera > Noctuidae > Eugnorisma > Eugnorisma glareosa. The sequence goes on from OX387981.1 coordinate 4,813,546, forward strand.
TAGTAGATTCATAATTTTCTGGTTTGAAGTTTTGAACCCTATATTGTAATTTAATTCGAATTGTCATTGTCATAAACGTATTGATAAACGTTCTTTTCTTGGATGCAACGACCAACTAATACAAATATACATTAATAAAAAAAAGTGTTACTTTGGACCACATTAAAAATCTTCTTAGAATTTCCTTATTTATTTGATCTTTGGTACATACCCAAACTAAATAATCGGCACAGGTGCAAGGTTGTGGTTTTCCTCTGTTAAAAAATATAACCATTTTGTCTCAGAACTTTCAAGGTCTCTTTACTCTATAGGTAAATAGGTATCTTCCGATTGACGTCTTTTGAAAAATCTTGTAAGGAAACTAAACGTGTAAACCATGTTTTGGCGGTTTTCAGCCTGTGCTGATGTAACCCGCTGATCCATTTCAACACTTTACCTATTTTAGGTACTAAGATAGGTACTTACACCTGTTTCCTTACGACGTTTTCCTTCAACGGTTTGATAGCAGTTAAACCATGTTTTTCCGGTGTTCACCCAGTCATCATCATCATCATCATTTCAGCCGAAAGACGTCCATTGATGGACATAGGCCTCCCCCAAGTGTCGCCACATTGACCGGTCCCGTGCGACTCGCATCCAGCGGATCCCCGCAACCTTCACCAGGTCATCGGTCCACCTAGTGGGAGGCCTTCCAACGCAACGTCTTCGGGTTCGCGGTCGCCACTCCTGAACTTTTCGGCCCCATCAGCCATCCGTTCTGCGAGCAATGTGCCCTGCCCGCTTCCACTTCAGTTTGTTAATTCTTCGGGCTACGTCGGTAACCTTGGTTCTGTTGCGGATGTCTTCATTTCTGATTCGATCACGCAAGGAAACTCCGAGCATAGCCTCAGTGCCCTTTGGATGACTTTAAGCCTTCGAATGAGGCCTATTGTGAGCGACCACGTTTCGGTCCCGTACCGTTTGGTCGGTTCATCCAATGCTGGTTCGTTTTACTACTTGCCTTTATGGATTTAGGTATTGAAGTGAAATCACAACTTTTGAAGAGCTGTGTCTGTGACTGCGGCAACAGACAAAGGTCTTCTCAAACTATGTTGGGGTCGTCTTCCGTCTCATCTGATGCAACTGTACTTTTATGTATTAATTAAGTGATTTTACATGGAGCGACTACCTATCGATAGTAGGTAAGGTTGTGGTGGTCAGATGACCACCACAACCTTACCTACTGGGTAACACTAAACTCATTGGTAAAACTGGTTGTGAAACTGGCTGTCATACTTTCAGGCATCTGAGTACCTTCAACTCCTGTCGAGGATTTATCAATGACAGCCAGGACCAACGGCTTAACGTCTGAGGCACGAAGGTATTGGCCAGCGAGTAATTACAATATTACACTAAATATTATGATGGGTATATTGGTAGAGGAAGACCAAAGAAGCGATGGATGGACTGTGTAAAGGATGATATGGCTAGAAAGGGGGTGTCTGATGTGATGACGAGTAATAGAGAAGTATGGAAGAAGAAGACATGCTGCGCCGACCACAAATAAGCTGGGATAAGGGCAGGAGAATGGTGATGATGATTTTGCTTCTCATCGAAAAATGCTGTGTTTTGGTGGTCCATCATTGGACAATTAGTGATGTGATTACATTTTCCATTACAAAATGGGGAGAATTAACACTGTCGCAGTTTACACCGGATAAAGGCAACAATTTAAACGGAATTTCAATACCGTAGTTCGTACTACAACATAACAATAACTGACCAAATGTTGATGATTATGTAGATAATACATGATTGGCCAAATAACGGTAACATCACCAACTATTAAAAAAAAATGTAGTCATCAGTCACCAACAACGAAATGTCACAAATATCAACTCAACCGTAAACCGATTACAGAAATTAACTAAACTATTCGATAAACCGTTAAATAAACTATAAACCCATATAAAATCGGAACAGTAAGTCACGTCACTCTAGCGTGATAACTGATCATCATTCAAAAAAGTACCGTTATTTTAAAACATGCGATTTTGAACTTTAAGTCTGTGAGGTAAGGTTGTGGGAATTGTGTGTAGTTAATAAAGATTTACTGATGTTAATATGGATGGGCTTGTGTTGTAGTGCCAGCGATGAGCGAAAGAGAGATAAAGCTTGACTTATTTACTTGGAATACGGTTGAAACGATGGATGGACTGCGTGAAAGATGAAATGACTAAAAAAGGAGGTGACTGCTGAGATGACGAGAAATAGAGAAGTATAGAAGAAGAAAACATGCTGCTCCGACACCAAATGAATTGGGATAAGGTCAGGAGAATGAAATATTACTGTAGACTTTTATTAGGGCATAGATAATTGAAAATTGCTTTCAAGATATGTATTTCTACAACGAGTAACAAAATTAATATAAAATTTTCGGGACAGTCAAACATGTATTGGATTGGCACAATGCACCTACCTGTGCGTGTGTATGCACAGGTTACAACCATCATCGTTCTCGTTGCCAAAATATCACTTTATATTGTCGCTCTAGTGCCCAAAAGAGGCTATAGAAAGCAGGATACTAGGAGCAGGCGATCGATTAACCTCTTTTTATTTAATTTTTAAATTACCTATATTTTGCACCTTCAATTCCTTTGATATAATGGTTATAATTTACTTTTAAGAATACATGAATGATCGACTGCAATTCTTAAGTATTTTTCCGCCTTTATACATAATTATTTTATTCTATAAAAATACGTTTACAATATTATTTCCAAAAAGTGTGGAACAAAATGGAAGACCATTGTCCCTCTTTCACGACACTCACAGATATCATAGCATCCTACTATCCGCCATCTTACAATGCGCGCACGCACGCTCGTGAGAATGCAAGCGCGGGAAGTATTCTAACTTTTCACCACTTTTCCTCGGCACCACACTTTCCTCGCCACGGCCCAATGCCGCCACATAACGGCAAACATTTTCATAACTAATAACGCCATTTGTCACTAACAATACAATGATAATTGTATTACCAGTGATTTATTGAGCCGTTTGTTTGGCTTAATTGATTATATTGAATATTCAGTGTACTGGTGGATACATATACGAGGACTAAGAGATTATGTTTCGATTTGTCAGTTTTAAAATGAATCGCATTTTCTGGGTAAAAATGGTACGAAAATTGTAACAAAATAGTAAGACCCAATTCTAACAGACATAAGCACACATTGACATCATTGTATACAGAAAGATATCATTTACTGACGCTGAAGGAACACTCGCTCGGGTCGATCCTCAGGTTAAGCCGCTCTGGCCTAGCTAAAAGGCTAGGCAGATGTGACTTGCTACCAAAAAGTATCTGTCAATTCTATTTCGGAATTTTTAACAGACAAAATGTAATGACTGTTTTTGACCATAGTCGGTACTCATTGACATAGCATTTCTTTATGTCCAATTCAATTTCACATTTTTACGTGACATTTAGTATTATTTTAATAATTGTTTTCTCTTTTTTTTTTTGCTTAACCATAATTTCAATTTTGATTTAATTACACTTACTTTTTGATATTTATATAATTTTATTTAATTTTCTTTGTTTTTAATTTTTTGTCAAAATCAACTAATAGGTACTTTTATATATATTCCAATAATATAATTTTTAAGATTATCAATTTTAATGTCAATGACCTCTATGAAAATTTGTACGCCTTCGGGCATAACATAGCGCGCTTGTAATGTTATAAAACAACTATTTATTGTACCTGTGTTAACAAATGATTAAATGACTGAAATGATTGAATGACTTATGACTGTTGACAGTCGTTCTAGAAATACGAAACACTTGAAAAACGATTGTTGCTGATGGCGCCAAACTCGTGGCCCTGTTTAGATTGCCATCACGCTAAGAAGAAGAGATCGCCACTGGACTAAGTCCTCAGGTTGGCCGTACTTTAGTAGCCATGTTAGAGAACCACTGTAGGGTAAGGTATAGCACTATTAGGACGATATAATAGAATACCATAGATATTTATTTGCATAAAATTATGGTAAGAAAAATAAAAAATACCAAGATCATAAGAGTATATGGGGGAGGCTTTTGCCCAGCAGTGGGACATACAAGGCTACTAAAAATAAAACAAAAGCGTACAAATATTTTTACTAAACAGTGAGTAGCGTACAAAACACAAGCTTTATTTATTATTTAACATTTAATGTCAAAGAAGTCTTTGAAATTATAAAAACTACGACTAAAACACCATTCAAGCAACTTTATTTTTAAATAATCACATATTTAGGTTCTTGAGACTATTTGGTTTCTTATTATACTAAATAATCTGATATCCAGGGTCTTGAGATTAGTTGGTATCTTTATTATACATGTAATACGCGTGTACACACGGCTAGACATCAAGCTATATATTTCCAGTTTATGCTGATCTCGCATTGTATAGGATTTCCGTACAATGCGAGGTCAGCTTATACTGGAAATGTATAGCTTGATGTGTAGCCGTGTGTACACAAATAGACTTACGACTTTTATTAATATATTTAGGTAGTCGTCATCCCCGAGCCCATCAGCATTCTCCTGCACTTATCCTGATTTATTTGGGGTTGGCATAGCATATCTTCATATTCCATACTTCACCTCCTTTCTAGCCACACCATCCTTCACACAGTCCAGCCATCGCTTCGTTGGTCTTCCTCTAATCTTATAGCCAACTAAATTCATTATATTACTCTATTACTAGTCTCGGCAGGATATTCAGTACGAGCCTGTAAGGGTCTCGCCGGTTTGGCGGTTATTTGTAATCATCAGCATTAGTAAATAATTCCATATACTCTGGCCAGTCAGAACAGTCTGGAGCCGGACATGTAACCAATGATGACCTAGCAAAGAGAAATGCGCTTGCAATGCAATAACGCATTCCTGTACAAATAGTATTGCCAGACCACACAAGATCCCGGATCTATTTTACTAGTTTACAATCTAGACACTTTATTCAAGCGAATTCTGCAGGATCTAGAAAAGACTTTATTTAAACCTTTTTGATGTGAAGATCGGATATGCCCGTTGTGTCACTCTATGTGAAATATGGTATGGTGTACATAATAAAGAATATTCTATACTATTCTATGCTTATAGAAAACGAGCTTTTTTTGGAAACCTGGAGTTAATAATTTTCTCAGCGTCTTGGCTTATTCTAATGGTATGATCTTCTTGTCGATAATGCATCACATTCTACCTCCTACAAACAGAAGCGTTTTACAGAGCAATCCTAATGGATTCCGCGGGGTGACATGAAGTGAAGCCCAAACTGCAAACAGTTCGTCATTTTTCAAGACAAAATATTTTTTTTTATCTTTTTAAATGTGTTTATATTTTTTTTATAAAGAATAAATAAAAAAAAAAAAATATATTTTAACAATTTTTTTAAATATTTAAAAAAAAAATTATTAAAAAGATCAATAAAGGAAAATAATAAAATAAAAATAGTATATTTGCACCTTCAAATAAAAAAAATGGTTTACATTAAAAATAGGCCTTTAGGTAAGTAAAGTTGTATGTTGGAGTTGCAGCCAGTGCCTAAGCTTAACTTAATATCTAGTAAGTAATTGTAGGTATCAGAGCCCTCCCCCGTTATAATTATAGTCGATGTTATTGACCCTAGCTAGCTTAGTAGAATAATATAGAACAAATGAGAAAAAAACTAAGTTGTATATGTGTTGTGAAAGTTTGTTACCTTTTCACACCTACACCACTGAACTGATTTTCCTGAAATTTTGCTTATACTGGAAATGTATAGCTTGATGTGTAGCCGTGTGTACAAACCGAATTGATTGTCAAATTCTAAATTGTCGCGAGCAAAGCCGCGGGAAAAAGCAAGTAAGGTATAAAATTGTAAAATTGTAGGAATAATTTTGAAATATCTGGATGTTACTAGTTGTTGCCCGCGACCTTCGTTAGCGTGAAATTATTATAAAAAACTTCCCCTGACTTCCCTTTCTGATTCGGATTTTGTCAAAGGTTTTATTTTTTTTACACAGAATCTTTATTATTTTTCTAAAATAAAACTAGCTAGCTGCTAACATCAGCTATCTGCCAGTAAAAGTCCCGTCAAAATTGGTCCAGCCGTTTCGGAGATTAGTCGAAACAAACAGACAGACAAAAATTGAAAAAAATGTATTTTTATTATAAGTGCCGTAATTATTTTTATATGCATTCATAAAAAAAGCTGTTATTTTGGTATTACAAACAGACACCTCAATTTCATTTATTTGTATGTACATATGTATGTATAGATAAGCTACCATATTATACGATGAACCACTGCAAGTAGCAAGTATACAGTGTATGTTGTTACTATAGTTATAGATTCCTGGTACATACATGAAACTGTGCCCGATCAGTGACAGCGTAGACAACTAATAACTGATGACCTCGCGAGGAGAAATGCGCCTGCAATCTAACTACATACGTACCGACATAATATCATACAACACAATCGTAGGGCTGCCACTAATTACTACAACCCGGATTTTATTTCTATTTGCTTTACCATCATTTACTGAAAGACGTACACAACTGGCTAATCTAGGCAAGTTTGCCCACCCTAGGCCTCATCATCGTTTCACATCAGGTCAAAAAAGTTAATCAAAAAACGTTTCCTCTAACTGATTGGCTGGTCCTGTACTGCCCTGAAAGCTTCTTTTTCTTCTTCACTAGGTCATCTGTCCACCAGCCTATATCAAACGACGAATATACTTGTGGGAAAATTTTATCACGAAAAAATTCTTTTCTTACTTTTTGCATCAAGCTATTTATTTCCATCAACTACGTGCGACCTAAACGGCCCTGTTTTAACTATTCAAAATTATAAATTCAGCCATCTTTGGACGGATAGAAAAGATGGCTCCGTACTGATATAGTGCGTGGAATGAATCTGCAATGTTCGAACCCGACGACCCCATCACCCTCCTTCAAGAGAGCTGTGGGGAAACCAGCACGATTCGTAGACACAAAAACAGATACCAACCGCGACTCCGGCCCCGCCGCCGAGGCCCACCGCGACCCCCCCGTAATACTACCGCCCGACCCTTGCCCGACGAGCCAGCCCGCTCCGCTGAGCAAGTAATGTTAAATTGCCCTTTAAATAATCCGACCCAGCCAATCTCTAGTTGCCCTCCCCTCAATGACGCACTAAGCCTAGGCCCGAACCCCGCAGGGGGTGCCCTTAGTGACAGTTCATTTAATGTGAATATCCTTAGTTTGTAAGCCCTGGCTGGGGGCCTTAAAGTAATTTTTGGCCACCACAGGATAGTCCGGTTAAGCAACATCAACCTCCGAGAGTTGTTGCGATGCGAGCGGTCACAAAAAAAAAAAAAAAAGAATCTGCAATGTTACATTCACCCAGATTTTTTTCACCAAGTCGTGTAAGTCTGATTTTTCTACTTTTTGCTGGATTGTTATACTGAAATTAGCAATAACTAAAAGGGGACAGTAAAAGGCACGTCCTGCCATCTAGAAGAAAAAGCAGCTTAAATGATACCATTCCAGAACTTCTTTTTTTCCGACCTTTGCTCACTTCTGGATAAATTTTCTCCCAATTTTTCCTGAGTATTATTTTCGTGCAACTGCCCGTACCAGTCATCCTGTGTCAGCTTCGGCGGCGCCAGGCATCCTCAGGCATCCAACTTGTTCCGCCCGCTCCCATTTTAAACCTGTCTGCTTATTTCCCAGAACCACCACCCACGCGTATTATCCAGTACATCCTGGCCCATTTCTCTTCTCCCACTCCCGGATCAAACTCAAGCTTTGTAGCAGCCCTAACATCACCAAAGTATACCGTTATGCAGCTAGCAACATAGACATGCATTCGAGGTCGCTTTCTCATTTCGCCGGCATCAAATTGCGGTCACCTCGTTTAGAAACGTTTAGTTGGCAGTTATATCTACCGGAGATAGATGGTTTGGTTTCAATGTCAAGTTTGAGAACGAAAATATTTTGGTTTCTGAATTAACGGGGCAACCTATTACTTGAAATACAGGACGTCCATCAAAAGGAAATACACTACTACTGCACCGGTTCTTTTTGTGTTGGACACTTATAAATTGCAATGGTTTGAATTTAAGAAGAAGATAACATATCCAGACACGGATAAGTGGATCACCAAACCTCATTCCTCTTCCTCTTATACAAGTTGCTCATAGGGGGTCAAAGTTACAACTTATAACACATTTTTTTTTTTATTAAGGAAAAGATTTTAAATGTTGTGATTTGAATTTAATACCTCCATGACCCCTTGAGAGCGTCACATTGTGTTCTACTGTAAACCGTGACTACCCCAAAAAAAAAAAGTCGTTTCCGAGCAATAATTTTCAGGATCCATTTATACCACTTTTGATGAATCCAGAGGGAGAGGAATACGAAAGAAAAGATGGATTGTGTGAGGAATGATATGAAGGAAAAAGGAGTAAAAGATAGCGTGACGGTAAACAGGGGAGAATGGATAAAGAAAACGTATTGCGCCGACCATAAGCAACATAGGATAAGGGCCAGGAAGGTGATGATAGAGTTTTGATGGCAAACGCCAAATACCAGATTCCTATAGTCCTTAAAATTATGTGGGTGACCCATGGCACCCCTGCCTAACCCGCCGGGAATTACAGTCGTAATTTTATGTTAACATAACATGACATCAAGCCTGTAATCTCTGAAGCGTTAGACAGAGGTGTACCTAACAGTACACCCACATTTCACCAGTTATGTTTAAGTCCTACGTAATAGGGGCGAGCCTATTGCCATTTTGTGTTGATTTAGTTATTAACCTTATTTTCCTATTTCATGTTAGTTTAGAACAGAAGACGATCCTGTAGTCAACTTTGAATTCAACAACTGTTGTTTGAAAATAAAAATAAACTTATCGAAATTATAATACAACTAAAAAAAAAATCGGCAAGTACCAAGACAATATGCATGAATCTAAAAATAAATACCTATAAATGATGAGTGTTATCTAGGCTCTAAACTGCAGGTTTCATTTTAAACTATGTGCGTATTGCATAATTATCACTTGCTTCGGTGAAGGAAAACATCGTTAGGAAACCAATCCAGCATGCCTGAGAGATATTTCTCGCCCATGAACCTCTGACTTGGCTAATACATGCCGTATTAGCCGTAATTATTGTATTAGGTTCATGGGTGGTTTAAAAAACTCTGACACCAGATTAGGCACTAACTACACGAAAAAGAAAAAGACCTATCCGGTCCCACCATAACCCAGAACTTGACCCTTTCGAAAACCTAACTCTTAATCCCCACACCCAACGCCACCATCAATGAACGGAAAATTAGAAACTCGTAACGTAACCCAATTCCCCTCTCCTCTCCCCCTCTTTCAACTTCGCATTGACATTCGGTGCAGGCAGGTCAACGACCCCGCTTTCACTTTCCGGTCACACCCCCCCGCTTTCCTGTTGCGTAACATCTGGAAGTGAATTGACGTGCGCGCGCACATATGCGTCTGCGCAGCGCGTGTGAAAATGTTCGTTTTGTTTGTAGTTGTAGATAATGGTAGTGATTGATTTCTTTATGTTTTAAGTTGTTTGTTGATTATTTTGTATGGATATTGTTTTTTTATTGTTCTTTATTAATTGCAGTACCAATTACATAGGATATGAACAGCATCGAAAATATTTTTTTTAATAAAAATCTTAAATTAATTCATTCACAGTCAGCAAAACAATGCACAACCTAAACGGCTGGATCAAAAGCATGGAATTTTGGTTTAAGGGCTCCTTATGCAGGGTGTAACAAGACCCTTAACGAAGCCGTCATGTACATCAAACTAAGTACTCTACGCAAAAATTATTGCTGGAAAACGATTTTTTTTTTGGAGTGAAAAGTCTAGTTAACGGTAGGACTCAATGTAACGCACTCAAAACATTGTGCTGATGAACGGATTGAATAGTACGGGGCTCGTGAAGATGTTTGCAGTAAAAATCTTACGTTAAAAACATATATTAAAAAAAAAAACTTGTGCCAAGTTGGAACTTTGACGTTGGAAGTTGGAATATCTCCGTAACTAGAAGGTTCCCAGGTATGGTCTAGAACAAAAAAAATATAGCAATGACGGGGAGAACAAGTGCCTTTCGGCTTCGTTAAGGGTCTTGTTACACCGACGAAAGTGGGAATAAAGGGATCTCTTTCCGTGTCTGATACGGTCATGATATGGTACAGCGTAGTGGGCAGAATCCTTCAGGATTTTGGAATAGTCAACATTATCTTTCTGCTCTTTTTCCATGTTACTTGGGGTCGGCGCAACACCTTTTTTTCTCCTCTGTCAACCGTCACGCCATCGTATAATCTATTTTCTTTTCTTTTGCCATTGCCCAATTCAAACAAAAAAAATAGTTTGTTAATAAAAACACGTTTCTTGTAAGAGTACATCTTTAACTTTTTAACATTTTGGAGATGGTAGAAAGAAACCCTAGAATCGGTCGGCGCAACATGACGTTTTTTTCTTGCACTCTCCTCTGTCAACCGTTTACTCATTTTTCTTTCGTATCATTCCTCACACAATTCATCCATAGTTTTCTTGGTCTTCCTCTCCCTCTACATCCATCACCCATCACTCCATCAATTCATCACTCTTTTAGTCACATGCGATTCGTCGCTTCTCCTCACATGTCCATACCAAGATAGCCGATCCCTTTTCAACTTTTCTCTAGTGTCTTATTATCTTTTAGTGTTTATTATAATTCCTATAGTTCTTTATATTATAATTCAAGTAGGTACTGTTTGTTTTATCTTATTTAATGTAATTCAATATTTATGCTGTCTTGGCTTCCGTACGTTTTTTCACGGGTGACCACTGAAAACCAGCGCTGTGCTGTGGGTCCCCCATAGCACAGCATCATGCTGAGTGGTTACGTGCTTGTCGCGGTCACGACGTGCAAGCTGTTAATTTTGTATTTATTTTTCTTTGTACCTATATGTCGTGTGTATTTATATTTGTTATGTGTTGAATGATTATTGTTAATTTATTTCTTGTACGCACGTCATGTACCTGCGACTAATAAACATTTTTTCTTTCTTTCTTTCTTAGTATGGAACCCCTTTTTTATTATTTGTTGTTATAGCGGCCTGCTAAAAGACAGACGGACGGACGGACAGTGGAGGTTTAGTAACAGGGTCCTGTTGGTTACCCTTCGCGTACGGAACCCTGAAAACGAAGTGAGTAAAGAAGGGGATGGAAGTTCGCAATTTTTGCTCACGGGAAATTCCACGTACGGCTTATTCGTATTTCCAATGACGTCAACACTATGCTCCTTTTTATATTCTTTTCAGTGACCTGTCAAGGTAAATAAAAAGTAAATAAATATAAAACAATAGTCAGGATAAATATTATGGAATAGTATCATATTCCATAAAGTTATCCTGACTTTGTTCATGTATGACGCGTTGTATGAAAAAGGCTTGGCTTCTTACATAAACTGACCACAGTGTGACGTCAATAATTTACCTAATTGACCTGCGGAAGGGTTCGATTGTTAACTTTGTATAGGTATATGGGGAGGAAGGAACACCTACGCGAAGACTGTTACCACGTATTCAGTACGCCACTGAGACCCCACATAGAAATTTTTCAACGGTTATTTAAAAAAAAAAAACTAGCTAAGTGCGAGTCTTACTGACACGCACACATTTTTTTCAGAATGTTCAGTCCTCGTGTTACTTTAGAAATTAAAGGGGGTGTCTATCCCCCCGTTAATCTTTATTTTTATTTGTATATAAAAATCGTAAAGCAGTTCACAGATTACATCTACTTCTTTCTTTTTATCGTGTGGTTAGTGCCTAACCTGGTGTCAGAGTTTTTACATCAACTAATGGTTTCGGTATAAAGTGGCGGTGACGTACACGGACAGACAGACAGACAGACAGGATCACTCCCACTAGTTCTACTACACAGTTCTACGGTAGGACTAATGGGATTTTTTTTCCCACTAGTCCTACGATTCAAGGTGGCACAAAATAGTAGAACTAGTGGGAACAAAAAGTCCCACTAGTTCAATCTATAAGGGTTTCGTTTCTTGCCATTCGGCTACGGAACCCAAAAAAACAGTTGTTCCATACATTTTAGCCGTGTAGGTATTGCACTTTTGCAGGAAACAGCTGTTTTTTTTTGGGGGGGGGGGGCTCATAATGATGTACTCAATAAGTGGTAAAACCGTTTACCCGTCGGTGTCCCTTCCAAGGGTAAATGCAATTTTCGCCTATTTTCTTAAATAACTTCCCCTGCCTTTCATTTGATATGTAACACAATACATACATACAATAATACATACATACATAACAATACATACATATAGTTTAGTAGATATAGTTTTAGTACATATAGTTTAGTATAGATATTTTTTTTTTCATTTCTCATTTACCTCACAAAAATGGCTCCCATGTTTAAAAAAAACATTAATTTACGTTACACGTCCGTCTTTTGGTCACTGACTTAATGTGTACCAAGTTTCAACTTAATCGGTCCAGCAGTTTTTGAGTAAATTGGCTGTGACAGACGGACCGACAGACAGACTGAAACACACGTGAGTGATCCTATATGGGGTTTCGTTTTTTTCCTTTTGAGGTACGGAACCCTAAAAACCAATAACACTTATCCGACCTGGGAATCGAACCCAGGACTTCTGCCTCAGCAGTCGCGCTTGCGACCACTCGACCAACGTGTTTTCTTTTATAAATGTTACTTGTATGGTGTACATAATAAAGTAGAATATTCTATTTTATTCCAAACCTTGTAGACCTTCAACTGAAACAATTTCAAAGAAGCCATTAAAATGGCGACTCCACAGCGCTATTACACCTGTTAGCAAACAATATTCTAAGAAAAAGGGTTGAACAAGCTAAAATATGCAAAGGTGTGACAGAATGACGTCACTGGACCTGCCATGACGCAAGATTCACCCCAAGTGACGTCTGAGGAACAATACAACTTAGACATTATGTTTTAACTCTTGATTCTCGAAAAAACGTGACAAACTTATAGCATAGAACTCTTTTCGTTATGTATGAGTTTTGTAACATTTTTGAGGAAAAACTTTGCAATGGGTTATTCAATTTGGAGGTTGACATTGTCCCACATGTCGCAACGTTTCTGGTTGATATTGAATGGACCATTATCCTCTAGCCACTTGGAAATGATCCACAAAAAATATGATATCATGCATGTTATGTTGGTTAGTTTAATAAAAGATACCGTTAGGTACACTTGATATATTTACTACTACAGGAGACACATTACAATAAATACAGACAGACACAGCAGTATCTCAGACAGGATCAGTTATGGCAGTGACCGGAGTGACCTGCTGGAAGTATCTACGTTCATAGACAATCGCTAGTGGTGTACATACTAATAACATACTAAATAGTGATGTCACAACAATGCCTTTATTACCCTGAAAGGTTAGTCCGTCGGATATCCATATTTCGCTACTTATGATTAAGTCTCATGTTATGCGAGCCTATTGCATCCACCGGGCACAAATACAAAATTCCTAATTGAAAAACTTAATGACACTTTCCTGTTCTGGGAATCGAATCCAGGACTTCACGCTCAACAGTCGCGTTTACAAACACTAGACCAACGGGGCTGTTGTTACTTGTAAAAGACCTTGAGAAAGAAGAAAGGTGTTTCCTATTTAAAGTTCTAAAAAGATTCCGCCGCTGCGATCGCTCTTCGCTGCTTCCTTATCATCCTGTCTAGCCTGTCCCCAACCCGTGCCTTTTCCCAACTATCTTAAGGTCGGCTTCCAGGCTAACCGGATGCAGCTGAATACCAGTCTTTTACATGGAGTGACTACCTATCTGACCTCCACAACCCAGTTAGTTAGTTAGACTAGGCAGAATTTCGGGCTACTAACTACCAGTAACGACTGTCAAAGATCTACAAATGACAGCCGGGACCAACGGCTTAACTTGCTTTCCGGGGCACGGAGGAAACTCAGTAGGTATCTATGTAATGGATGGTCACCCATCCACGGATCGACCTAGGCAAGCACTGCTTAACCTTAAAGATCACCTCGAGCGGCTAATATTATTTAGCAACAAGCTCCTGCACTGCTTCCTTATAATATCAACGAGTTTTTTAACTGCAATTATTAATGCTTTCAATCCATTTACTCAATGCGAGGGATTTTGACACAAAGTTTTTTTTGGTTTCCTACTTCAAGTACCTACGTCTCAAAAACGAAGTGAAGAAATTACTAACCCAAATACCAAGTTCCAATACCCATCAATTCTAAAAAAAAACACACCAATTCCTGCTCAATTATATCACAACATAACGTAGGAAGCGAAGAAAGCGCAACCATTATACGTACATATATAAATTGTTGCAATTACTATTACTAGCGTGATGTAAGGTGAAATGCGCGGGCGCAGCAGCGTCAGGAAGCTTGCGTAACACGGGCCTTGAACCTGCGCGGAACTGCGCGAACTGCGCGGAACTGCTCAAACTGCGCAGAACTGCCCGAACAGGAAGTAAAAGAGCCACCACAAGTGAGTGTTGAGGGGCCGTGGCTTTTGAGATTTTGGTGGTCAAGGTTTTTTGTTTTGGTGAACCGATTGTTTTATTATGGTTTTGATTGATTTTGATTTTATAGAGGGAGATTAGCTGTGCCCCGCGATCTTCGTACGCGTGAAATGACTCTTAAAATATGACTTCCCTGATTTGAATCGTATTTTGTTAACAATTTCAAGATATTTAATTTTTTTTTGCACGGACCCCTAACTTTTTTTCTAAAATAAAAATAGCCTAAGTTATTCCTATGTGTATATATAACATCTGCTATGTGCTAGTGAAATGTCTTGTCCAGCCGTTTCGGAGATTAGCCGGAATAAATAGACAGACAGACAAAAATTAAAAAAAAGGTTTTTGTCGTAAGTACAGAATATACATACTTTCTTACATATTCAGTAAAAAGCTATTATTTTGAAATTACAAATAGACACCTCATTTTTATGTATATGTATAGATTTTGATGTGATCCAACTTCGACGCTGGTATCTAATCCATTGACGCTTCCTCAATTAAAAAAAAAAACAAGTTATTGGTTGGTTCCTAGACTACCCCGAATAAGGTCTATCCTCTAGCTAGACTAAGAGTCAGGATCTCTTCTCTTCGTTTGATAATAGTTTTATTTAAGTACTTTCCATATTACAACCTAATTAGTGACATATTTTCATTGACAAGCCTAAATGTTAAAATCTGCAATTAAACTGTTTAACTTTATGTACTATTATTAGTTAAGCCCATTAAAATTTATAAATAAAATAATAAACTAAACTAATTGATATAAACATTAAACCTGTTGATAACACAGTTGATAATACCTGCGTACTGAGTACGTCACATTCATCATATGAAATTATATTAAATCAATTATTTTATCATCTTTTTGGAATTTGCAAAATTCTACTTTCCTTTCAACCTAGGTTCTCAAGGAAGTTTTGACAGCTGGATATGGAAAACACGGGGCTAGTCGAAGGGACGAAATCTATATCAGCATTTTTCTATTTTGTATTTGCCTATCTTGATTACTCCTGCTTTAAGACGTCATAGTAGGCCACAACTATTTTGCTTAGCCTATTGACTCAGTGACCCGTCTCACGACCTCATAAATTATCCGGTATTTGGAGCTATAAGGATAAAAACACCCGGAGCTTTAAAAGAGCAAGATGAGGTCTTTGAGACTAAGAAGAAGATTGCACAACCTGAAGGATGACTTGCTCATGAAGAATTCTCAAGGAGAAACGTAACATTGAGAGATGTGGAAGGCATTTTTTTCAGGAAAAGGATACTTCAGGATAATAAAAAGGTAACCAACCATAGATTTTTACAAACAAATATGAGGAGTATTGTCAGTCAAACATTTCATCCTCGAAAATCAATTACATATAATACTTACCTATTTTAATCGGAAGCCAAACAATCTGCTCATCCTCTATTCATAGAAGCGAGATTCAACAGCAACACTACCGTTGCAAATGATCTGAGTTCAAGGCCCGCACATCGTTACGTAAAGAATATTATTATTAGACGCACGTAACACTAGAGAAATGCTGTTACGACGCTGAATATTTGATATCCGAGTGTTTGTCATTTTTTTTTATGGGAGACCAGAGTTTACGTTCCAGGATATTTTAAAGTTCTAGGGTTATTAATCAATACGTCATCATCATCACCATCGGACTATAGCAGTCTACTGCTAGCCAGGGTCCTCTCAATTGCACACCAATCATAATCTGGATTCCCAGCCGCTGACATCCATCCAACCTGCGAAAACGAGAGGGCGTCCTTTAGCCAATCACGAGCAAATAAATCATTGGCACAGCTGTATGTGGTCACGGTACTTATAAGTAAGGAACATTATGTTTTAGGAACACAAGCATAAGACTTCCTGCGTACGTTTTTAGGGTTCATTGTCTCCTATTAATGCACTTGTACACCTCAAAGTGTATTAGTGCACCTCAAAGGGTTGATCAATGGTTGCCAACATCAAACACCCAAAAATTCAGAACACAGCCAACTGTATAGCTGCAAAAATAAAAGAAATAAAATAAAAATAATATTTTTATTAACTTCAATAATTGTACAAGAAACACTTATCTAAAATGACAGTGGAAGTACTTGTATAGGACTCCAGTAGACACCTATTTCTATGTTTTGGATGCTATACTTTGCTACAATTGCTGCTTTCAAAGTTTTCCTTTTAGAACTGCTTACCCTTGTATCTTCAACTACACGTAAAGACAAGCCGGTAGTTCAAGGCTTGTTACGCAAACTTTACGTCATCGGGTCGACGCCCGCGCAACTCGCGATGTTTGAATGCATATTTTTATCATACGGTTCCTTCGCTGTTTTATTTTTATCTCTAGATCTTTGTTTAGCTAATTTTAATTGGTGGGTTCGCCTTGTTGTTGCGTCATTTTTTGTTGTGTGTGAAGTGTTTTGAATTTTTTTTGGTTTCACGGCCAGATTATTGACTCGACAGGTGGCAATATGAATGTTGATGGATGGAGAGGGAGAGGAAGGCCAAAGAAAGACGGATGAATTGTTTGAGGAATAATAATGTACAAGAGAAACGAGTAAATGATACTGGCACACCGTCTGACAGAAGAGAATGGGAGAGGAAAAAGATGATGAAGTGGCTATCACTTTCATAAAGCTTTTCATATTTCTACAACAAAAAACGGAATTAAGATCTGCTTTTTGGGGGCTCATAAATTTCTACCCTAAACATTTTCATTTTTCCATTACCATTATCGCAAATAGAATTCCACTCTGTCTGGGCAAGCAGAATTGTTTTTAGAAAGAGGAGTCATGAAATCTGCTGTTTTCAGTATTCTAGCCTGCATATTGCCTAAAGTGTCATAATTTGTAGAATAATCAGCACGAGCATTATCATTTACGACATTATATTCTAACTGCTAAATTGATACGACCTATACGACCCTTCTATGTAGTTTGAGGGCGCTTACACTCTCAGCAGGACTACTACGAGGGGGATGCTTTTGCCCAAGAGTGGGACAGATCAGGCTAAAAAATAAAAATGTAGTACCGTTTCCTCATGATTCGTGACTACTCTTGACTCCGAGATTACCTGATAGAATGAGTGCTCTTTATGAAAGGAACAATAACCCAGAAGATGACTACCTGCTCACCGTTACTTTGCAAGTTTACCTACAGTCATAGATAACCAGTCACATAAGTTTTCTTCTGCAATTTTGGGCTACCTTTCATGAATCATAGCAAATATCGACCCCAGATTGACTCAGGGGTGTTAATAGCTGGTGTGATGATGACTCACATTCAAATCAGAACGGTAATCTCTTCAGGATGACGTAGTGACTTACCGTTTTCGTAGAAAGTGTGAAAGCATTACAGAATACGTCGGAACGTCCTTACGTCATCAGGCCGTTGACTCCGGCGGCCATGACAGCCTGATGTAAATATTGGACAGTAAATTTATTTTCATAGAGTCTACTGTTTTCATTGTAATGAATTTGAAGTGATGTAATTTATGGTAAAACGAATTTCTTTTCGTGGTGTGATTTGATTTGTAATATGGTTGGCAATATAGCACGTGTTTATATAAATATATCGGCTTGTTCATATCTCGATGCAGGACCAAGGGCTCTTTTCATAGACGAAGCACTACAGCTGGTCCTAACTACAACGATTTTCACAATCGTCACTCAGCGATGTATAACTAGTTGAGGAATTGAGGGATTTAATTGATTAGGTTTTAACACAATCGTCTCATAGACATCTGCTTAACTCAAAAAGACTCTTACCCAGAACAGTGTACTTGCTAAGAGATGGTCTTTTAATCTCTGAGCCTTCATGATTCCTTATTCCTCATTAACTTAACACACGTAGGCTTTTATTTAATGATTCAACGTTGGTTTAAACAAAAAGATTGCAGTCACATTTTTTTTTCTCATTATGGCTACGCTCTTTTTCTTCAGCAGGTGGACAAGTTCTTTGTCCAGGGGGGTTACTATGACTTCTTAAAGCAAGAGTAATTCCAGTGTGGGAAAGAGATGGCGCTAGACGACCTGTACAGCGATAAAAGATCTTGTTATTCAATACGATGTCTTAACAATAGTAGGCATGTATATTATTTTATTCTCTTACCTATTATGAAATATGAGACGTCTTATAGAGATATATTTTTCTCCTCAAGCTTTTGAATCACGGAAATCCCCACTTAAGTCATAAAGTACATTAAAGTGTTCTTATTTTAATACTACTACTACTATTTTAATACATAAGGAAATATATTAAGATTAACGTTTAGAAGGAAAATCTTGAAAAGTGGGTGAAGATGCTAGAATATTTTATTACACAGACTGACGTCAAAGAACCTCATCAGAACTAGGTTTACTGACGTACAAAACGTGGCCTAAAATACAGAATTTAATATTTGTAGTTTTTGTTTCGGCGAATCTTATCCTTTCCTCCATCAACGCTTATGATAAGTAAATCTTGCTGGGGGTACGAGTACCTAAATGGGACTGCCAGACAATCAGGTTCAATGCTGTGATATCGGACGGCTACTAGATGATAAAATTGAACGATCCATTGGAAAATCTGAACAAAGCAGACGTCTTAGACAAGGCGACATTTCACCAATATTGATTCCACCATTATCATCATCAACATTCTCCTGCCCTTAAGCCAATTTATATGGGGTCGGCGCAGCATGTCTTCTTCTTCCATTTTTTGGATTAGAGTGACATAAACTACCGAAAGGATTTTTGAAAATCTTTAAAAAAAAACGCAATGAAAGCACTGAGGGCTATCGTTTTTGAGCTCACCAGATGGCGCCACTGTCGAGTAAGGTCATGCCAATAATTCTATTTTATTATTTAAAGTACCAATAACTTCTTACTAAGTTTATTTAATTAGTAGGTATAATAACATAGTGTAAACTTCAGATACATATTTACTATATTCTCCCTAAAATAAGCAAACACGAAACATTAAAAAAACATTTTGACTCCAAGTACTAACAAATAAGATCCTAAGTTGCTACATAAAATCTTCAAATCAATAAATAATCAGGAATGGCTCAATATAGACCACAATCGCGAATCGTAAAAATACGTGATAAAAAAGCTCGGAACGCGCGAACACTCTATGACATCTGACATTTCGTTGACCTCGCGCTACACTAGCGACTCTAGCGTTCATACGCGATAGCTCCCATTGTAACTTGTCTAGATTCCCTTATCACATAGCTGTGTTAAGAATTGTAAACAACTTGCTAACTGATCACTGCAAGCATAACTTAACCTCCAAGACTGACATTTAGCCACCCACCCACGAGGCCCTGAAGTCGCTGAACCCAGACGAGGTCTAAACTTTTCCAGCCAGATCGATGTTATGTAAACCTAAGGCCAGAATCGAACGTCGACCTGCCTCCTAACGGCCAATCACCTGTACATGACGCATTGGTGATTATTGTTTGTCATCGCACTACTTTTCCTTCTGTCTGATGATGAAGAGGGGGTCTTCTTCCTGGGATTTCCTGAAGGTCATAACTGACGTAATGGTGAAAGTACTTAATGAGGATAAAATTGAGGGTGTTAGGAGTATAAATGCTTTTTCCTTTTAGAGATAAAACCGAAACATATTTATTATGATGTCTCGTGGTGTTGTTTTGTTTTAAATATTTGCATCGATTTCCAGCTAATAGGTTAAAATCTCATGCCATCTGGGAACAACATCCTTTATCGATGCAGTAACGTTGTTTTCCTTATTACGTAGACTTTGACTCTTTAAATCATAGACTTAAGTCTTGTCTGTTTCCTCGAAGGGTTAGGCTGAAGTGTACCATCGCATACTCACATGCCAGTTATGTTCACAGGGGGTTATTGCCATCAACCAGGCACAAATCCAGACTCCGGGGCGACTACTGACATATTTAAGACGGAAATACTAATCTCACTTCCAATTATATTTCGTTTATTCATTTTTCTTTCCTGTTTTTAACATTTTTAAATGTTTCTTAAAAAACAAACCTTATTAAAAACATTAAAAAAAAACATTTATTATTATATTATTATTACTTATAATCACATAAGTCCCTGAAACGAACCCAGGTCCTCATGCCAAGCATTGGCGCTGGCGACTTGCAGACCAATGAGACATTCCTGTTGTGGTAGAAATTAACAATCTGGAGTTAGTTAAATTTTAGAGATAAATACAAACTTATTATGTCGAAACGTTTTTCTATTTAAAACGTTCGAGTATTTAAAAATAAAAACATTAATGAGTTAAAACACATTTAAAATTAAAAAAAAACACGGCTAACAAAGGTCAGTAACCTCAACGCAAAATTCCCTCTAAATAGTTCAAAAACAAAATTCCATTCATTCCTACTTCCGTACGATTGCGATGCTAGGCGCGTGTCACTTTCGCGCCAATCGTTTGCGCATGCGCACCCTGTTTGGTGAAACTGTTTTGTTTGCGCACTTTCTGACCAGTATCCGGATACGGACAACTAACTAAAATTATTTAACCATACGTTAGATAATGAACTTTAGGAAATCAGGTCGTTGAACTTTTGGGTGAACTTGATTTTTTATTAGAAAATTTGAATTTTTGGTGTTACGTAATACCCTACGTAATGTGTTGTCGCCTCAAGTCGTCGATTTTCGAATGCTGATGAGTTTTGATTTATGGCATAATCTTGAATAGATAATAAATGATGTTTATTATGGAAATGGATTTTTACAAGCACTTTTGCACGTTATTTTTTGTAATCTAGATTTGGTCAGTGTTTCGTACCTGACAACTCTAGAGAAGAAACAGCCGAAACAAAATCGGAGGTCATAGTCTCTTTTAAAGTCCATACATAATCTTGGTCAACTCACATGAGGACTATGCAGATTGGTGTCTGAGATGGTCTCTTGAAGAAAGAACCAGAACCACACAGATTTGAGTGGACCTGTCCAGTCAGTGCAAGCATTTGTCAGTAATCGTGTAGCTCGACATATAACTCACGGAGCTCAAAGCAAATAGTCACCTTACTCAGTTTTCTAATTGACTACAAGTACAATGGATGCTATCTCATTGGCTAAATCATAAATTAAAGGTTGAAAGTAAATATCACCAGACACTGCAAGTTCAATAACCGGGATTGTGACGGAGATCGATCAAGCCACTTCTGGAGTCAATTTTTTCTAACTCTTCTCTACTAATTCTCTAAGCATTTTCCATGAATTTAGACCCCCAATTTCATTAAAATTTTATGCAAATATTCAGTTCTAATTCCGTTAAAAAGATCCGGGCA
Source organism: Eugnorisma glareosa (assembly GCA_947578425.1). NCBI lineage: Eukaryota > Metazoa > Arthropoda > Insecta > Lepidoptera > Noctuidae > Eugnorisma > Eugnorisma glareosa. Next base: position 4,835,407 of record OX387981.1, read on the forward strand.
TGGGTGCAGGATGTAGCCCCGCTCCCGCCTGTCAAAACAATAATAATAATTAACATGCATGCACCCAAACCTATACTCAAACACATTTTTCGCCCCAAATCTCAAATCCTACATTTTACTCATCCATTCACTCACACACACACCCATTCACACATACACTCCCCCCTTCCCCCCTCCCAGACATAACTGTCAGTCAGTACATGTGACAACTAAACGGAACTACAGACAAGGAAAAGGTTTTACGTAAGAGTTATTACAGAGCCTTGAACCTCGGAACTGAGGGAAGCGGCGCCCGCGCACGTCAACGACTAATTGATCGTGTTAGGAAGTGGAGTGGAGGCGGGGTAAGTAGAGATTAGTGTGGAATTGACTTTTTACGGTTGACAAAACGAACTGAACTTCTGAAGACATTTATAAACCAGGAAGGTGCTTCAGATACTCGTAGAATAACTGGGAAAATATGTTGTGGCTACCTCGTTGGTCTAGTGCCCGCAAATGCTAATGCTGAGAATGAGGTCCTGGGATCAATTCCCAGGTCGGCAAAGTGTTATTAGATTTTTCCATGAGGAATTTCTCAGTAGTAGCCATGGCATGAAGACTGAATTTGTGCGTGGTTGATCGCAGTAGACTTGCTCCATAACATACTTAAAAACATACCTGGTGAAACGTGAGGTATGCCATTAAGTACACCTTAGTACCTTTCGAGGTATTACAAAGCTTTGAACCTCGGAACTGAAGGAAGCGGCGCCCGCGCACATCAGCTGCTAATTATTGATCTTGATAGGAAGTGGAGTGGAGGCGGGGTGGGCAGAGTTTAGCGTAGAATTGGGTTTAAGCGAAATTGACATGTTTATAATCAAACAAAGTAAAGTAAGTATTATGAAGCCGTAAAAATTGGAAAATATTTATTTATTTATTTACCAACAATTATAACATCATTTCAGACTTATCCAATACGATGCTATAAGACATACAATATAAAAAAATATAAACAAAAACATACAATATAATGTTGTTCTATGTATAAGTTAGAGGTGATATTTTCACCACCATGATTTTTATTTTTTTTTCGCCGAAATTACGTCCCACCAGCGGTATTTTTCATTCAGGTAAGTTTTATGATTGTCAATAGACATTTTGACAATGACAGGTTTGACAGTTGACATAAATATTTTTTTCATGAGAGCACAGAGAAGTTGTAAAAGTGTACTTTTTTTTTCGACTACTTTGAAGCAGGGTTTATCTCGAAGATCTACAAATTTCGAAAGGTAAGTTCTTTTATTTATGGTTTACGTGAGCTTCTTCTAATAAAAAATGTAAATATTTTCAAGTTTGCTATACGCGGTTTTGGACAATCTTGATTTTTTGTGGTGGGTTGTATATTCCCTTTGCCCTTCTGCCTGTAAATTTTACGGTGGTTTGAATATTCCCTCTGTCTGTGTGGCGTTCGTTTTTGTGTTGCTTGGTATGGCTTGAAACTCTTTTTTTTTGCTTTGTTTTAGAAATGGATCGTCACTTGAAGGATTACGAAGTAGAGGAGGCCCTTCAAGACATGTTTGGCCTACCCGATGACCCTGATCAATCGGACGATAATTTAGAATCTGACGACGAATGTCCAAATTTTAGTGTAATCCGCCTTCAGCACATTCTAGAAGATATAGATGACCCTCGTCCCGCAAATTTATTAGTAGATAACATACCAATACCTAGTCCGTCGTCTGTTGATGAACAGATTGATCAGCCTTGTTCGCCTTTACTAGTTCAGGAAGTTGATAATAATCCCGATAATTTCAGTCCAATTCTTGATTCAAACAGAAGAATAACACGTCCTCGGCGAGTTACACCTATTCCCAGTACTTCCGATTTACAAAGACCAGTACCATCAGTACCAGTCCTTCCTGTTATTGATGATTTTTCTGATTCAGATCAGTCAGATACTGAGGAGGTATTATGGAAAAAAAAACTTTTACTACAGTTAGCAGACCAAATCCTTGTAGCTTTGACGAACCCCGAATGCAACCAGTCCAAGGGTTCAATAGCAAAACCAGACCAATTGTTTATTTTGAAAAATATTTTACCGAGGAAGCATATGATCTGATAGTATGCCAAACAAATTATTACGCTCAGCAACAAAACTTTGGATGGTGGACACCCATTGATAAAAATGAACTGAAGGCATTTTTAGGCATACTTATTATCATGGGTTACCATATTCTTCCGAGCATTGATTTATATTGGTCATCAGACCCAGGTTTTCGAGTGGAAGAAGTAGCTGCAACAATGCCTCTTAGAAGGTTCAAAAATATTATGCGTTGTCTACATATTAATGACAACTTGTTGACCTCAGAGAAGTCTAGCCCAGATTACGACAAACTATACAAGATCCGACCCCTTGTAAATATTATCAATAACGCTTGCCAAATCAACGCTAAAAACTCCTCGTCCCAGAGTATCGACGAGTCCATGGTCCTTTTCAAAGGCAGAAGTACCATCAAACAGTATATGCCTTTGAAGCCCATCAAACGAGGCTATAAAATCTGGTGTCGTTGCGACAGTGCGAGTGGGTACCTATACGAGTTCGACATATATACCGGTAAGACCAATGATGGAGTTGAAGAAGGATTAGGAGCAAAAATTGTGAAAAAGTAGTCTGAAAAATTAATACAACTAGAGGTGAAGAATGTTCACTTAACATTTGATAATTTTTTCTGTGATTATAAGCTGTTGGATTACTTACATGAAAAAGGAATTTATGCGACGGGAACAGTACGCAGGCACCGGGCGGAAATGCCGCTAATAATAAAAAATAAAACAAAGCTGAAACTGCCGAAAGGACACTTCAAATGGAGAGTACAAAAAAATGTTGCATTTGTAGTTTGGCAAGACAGTAAAGAGGTACTTCTCATGAGTAACGCGTTCCACCCTAAAGTTGCTCAAACACATGTAACACGAACTGAGAAAGACGGTTCAAAAAAGAATGTACCTTGCCCACTTGTCGTAAAAGAATACAACAAGCGAATGGGTGGCGTTGATCATTTTGATCAGCTGAAAGGCACGTATTCAGTGGGCAGGCGGAGTAAGAGATGGTGGCTGCGACTTTTCTACTTCCTCATTGACACGAGCATAACTAATGCTTTCTTGTTGTACAAAAGCAATAAAAAATGTACGCTTTCCCATCTTGAATTTAGAGTCGGCTTAGCACGAGGATTGATAGGTGGTTTTACCAGCAGGAAGAGACGCTCGACCGGCGGTATGCCATCTTATGTTAGCAGGCGGAAGCTCGCGAATGAAAACCGTCAAAAAACTATCAGTGCTGTCCCCGAAGAAGTACGGTATACCAACGTGGGCGATCACATGCCGTGCCAGTTGCAGTCATACAAGAGATGTAAAATGTGTAGCACTAAAACGAACGATAAACGATCGAAAATTATGTGTGCGAAATGCCAAGTCGCACTATGCATAGCACCTTGTTTCAGTGAGTTTCATAAAAAATAAGATTAGATTTTTGTTATACGTAAAAATACTAATAAATAATAAAAAAAAGTGATTTTTGTAATAAATAAAAAAACTAAAATTTTGTTATAAATAAAAAAAACTTGATTTTTTGTAATAAATAAAAAAACTTGATTTTTGTAAAGATGTTTATTTGATATACTACCAAAAAAATAATTGTATATTACTGCAATAAAATAGGTCTAGCGCGAGAAAAGAGCATGCAATAGAGATTAGTTATTGATAGAATCTGACCGGTAAAGGGAATATATTTCCCACCATAGAAATATATATATATACATATATATTTATATGTACATATATTTTTAGTTCTATTATATACCCATAATCATAATAATTATTTTATTTCCACTGTCCACTCCTTATGACCTTTAAAGGGTTAAGGGTTTGGTTTCCGCACTTAGTCCCTAAATTGGACCATTGTACGTGAGCCATGGTGGCCATACAATATAATTATGGGCCTCTGACTTGGCTTTACATGCCGTCGAGAAATATCTCTCAGGCATTTGCTTTGCTACAAAACTCCTTTACCTGCAGGAGGTAAAATACAAAATCTAAATAATAGAAAATGTCGACCCGGTTCGATGTTATTGCTTCAACCAGCAGTTACTGAAATTGATAAAATTGATTTAATTTCAACTTACTATTGAAATTCCCTGAAAAAACCCACTTCGAAAGGAGCGCTATTGTTTCAAAAAGCTTCGTGAATAATTTAATATTGACTTAATCAATATAACAATAACTGTAAGCTACATTTTCACAACCACACCGGAAACCAATTACCACAATGACAATATTAAATACTATGATGACGACAAAATTACTAATCCAAGCTTTGCCACCGAAGTTTTTTGTATTACTCACTATTACAACCTTTTATTTACCAAAGGGTGAGTTGCGTGCTGAGTCATAGAGGGCGAGAACCCCTGACGGTAGGGAAACACGGTGACGTAATATGTATGTGACGTCATTTACAAGGATGTTGAGGAATGACGAAACAATCGATTTCTATTGTTTAATATCAAGTATGAAGGCATGTAAAGCCAGGTCAGAGGCAAAAAGGCCCCTAGCCCATGGCGTATTGAAGCGCGTTCGAAACTCGTTTGACGTGCGTACAAAGGGTAATTCGTCTGCGCGGGGCCTTATTAAATCAATGATAGACCATTCTGACACTATTGCAATAGCAGACTAAGGCCCCTGGTTAGGCACTAACCACACGATAAAGAAGAAAGGTTTGTTTTATCGTGTGGTGAAGTAGGTGCTTTAGCTAAGTGGAAGATTAGGTTTAACCATGATCGTTGGGATGGTCATCGTGGTGAAAGGATTAGCTATTCAGCGTGGGGACTCGGTGACTGCCCAGGGTACGCAAGACGTATGGTGGTTCAGTGTCGTCACAACAGCAGCGGTGGCCCAGTAGTGGAGTCCCCAACTTACGAGCAGTAAGTCGAGGGTTCGAACCCAGGCAGGCGCATTACTTTGTGTAATTTGTTTCATCACCATTGCTCTCGAAACGGAAAGGAAAGCATCGTGAAAAAACCGGCATATCCTAGAACCAAACAAATCGAAGACATGTGACATCTACCAACCCGCACTGGGCCGGCGTGGTGGATTATAGCCCATTCCCTCTCATAGAGAGGAGGCTGTGTCTGCCAGCAGTAAGAACACTAAAGCCTGATTATGCTATCGCGGGCCTGTGGACGGTGAGCTATGGGCTAGCTCGCCGTCCGTCCGTCTTATGACGACAGGCCGTGTCGACGGCGCGTTCGTGTTCCACGCGCGCCTCAAAGAGAGTCAGCAAACAGGAAGGGGTCCGTAAGGGCCGACGCCTGCCAGGGTTGCGGGACTGTTCGAAAGAGATACCGCGGCCCTGGAACATAAAGGGCAAAGGAAGGAACATGGATGGGTTTTAGTCAGTAGAAGTCTGACACTCCCTCCTGCTCAGCCCAGAGCGGGAGGGGTTATTTGATGATTTCCCATCGGTAAAAAAAAAAAAAAAAGCCTGATTATGCTATGTTAAGCTGCGTTCCACAGATTGAAGCGGGTCACATCAGCAGCATGCACGATGTATGGGGCTAGAACAAAAAAAACAATTTTCCTATAATGGAATATAATGAATAGAATGGAATGGAATATAAACAATTTTCCTAGAAGATTCCTTTCTGAAAGTAGACGGACCAAAACTAAAACAACTAGAGTTAGAAAAAGAAAAATTTCAGGTTTCTTAGATTCCAAGCAGTTCGCGATTCTATAGTAGCAGGTGGTTCTGTAGTTCCTGTCTACCTCAATCGGAAAAAAATATGAGTGAATCTATATAATTATGTATGTAATATTTGTAAAAGTTCTTTGTATTTAAACCGATATGGTCACTAACGCCATCATTAATGTTATTGAGTTCTCAATATTTCGGCACTATTGCAAGCGCCATGACCACGGATAAACAAAGTTCTACTAATGTCGTTCGAACCCAAAGCTGCTACATCGTTCTCACATAGTGTACCATCTTAACATGAATGATGTAACCAAGGTTTTGTAACAATATGCTGATTTAAAAGATTGTCCATGTTTCTTGCCGGTTCTTCTCCATTGAGATCTACGCTACGGAATGGGCAACTACAGTACTTTCACAGTTTTTATGCCTTGTGACTGGGACTGTAGCTACATTTCATTGTTATCTTTGTTTCGACAATTCAAAAGTGCCTGTAACTGGCCCACTTGAAATAAACGCTTTGAATATAATTTTGAATATAAAGAAGGGTAACCAACAGGACCCTAGTACTAAGCCTCCGCTGTTCGTCCGTCCGTCTGTCTGTCAGCAGGCTGTATCTCATGATCCGTATAATAGTTAGACAGTTGAATTTTTCAGAGAATGTGTTTTCTGTTGCCGCTATAAGAACAAATAAATAAATTAATTAATTACAAATTAAAGGAAGCTACTACTACGATGGTACGAAACCCTTTATGCGCCAGTCCGACTCGCATTTGCCTGTTTTTTCGAGGGGTGGTTACTGCAGATGAGGCCTATAACTCATACATTAAGTATATAATACCTACGTCAACATAGGTACATACCGTTTCCCCCATGACTCATAAAATAATATTATCAATATCGGTAGCGCGGTTACTCATTTTTTCAGGAATTGTTTCAATAGCCTAATCAATATTATGAGGGCAATATTGTGTTACTGTAATGACATCAAGGTTTTATAAGGATAATAATTATCATGAAATCATTATATTGTTTATCTCGGCAACTACCTCAGTTTGTAAATTAATATGACGCATAGGTTCCCCGAACTTCTATTGTGCTTTATTTTTTACTAGCGACCTGCCCCGGCTTCGCACGGGAGTAATGTCATACATTTTGTTTGCGATAAATCAAACAAAGATATTTTCGTTTCACAGGTTTATTAAAACCTTTATAAATAATACAATTTAGAAAGTAGAATTTGTTTCGATGGAGCAGTTTTTTAGTTGATGAATGAATGAATGTATGGAATGTATTGAGTGAATGCGAACATGGATTAAAGATAACATTGAATAAAGATTGAGTGACTGAAGGAATGTGACGTAGACACATATAAACCTTTCTCTTGAATCACTCTATCTATTTAAAAAAACCGCATCAAAATCTGGTGTGCAGTTTAAAAGATCTAAGCATACATAGGGACAGACAGACCTTGTTTTAAACTACATATATTGTGATAGTGATAGCATAATCAGCCTATAATGTTCCCACTGCTGGGACACACGGCCTCCTCTCTATGAGAGGGAATAGGCTGTAATCCACCACGCGGGCCTAGTGTGGGTTGGTAGATGTTACATGTCTTCAAATGTTTGGTTCTAAGAGATGCCGATTTCCTTACGATGTTTTCCTTCACCGTTTTGAGAGCAGTGGTGATGAAATAAATTACACAAAGTAATGCGCCTGCTTAGGTTCAAACCCACGACTCGACATGTTCGTAAGTCAGGGCCGCCACCATTGGGCCACCGCTGCTCTCACTGGGCCACTGCTCTCTATGAATGATATAACCAAGGTTTTTGTAACAATATTCCGATTTCAAAGAGTGTCCATGGAGTTTCTTGTCAGTGTTTCTATTTTCTCTCTCTTATTTCTTTGTACGTTGCGTTAAATGCAAATTAATAAATTTTCGAACTGGATTAATTTCGTCAGAACTGGAAGGAGGATGCACGGGTTCGTGAGAACAGGATCCCAGGCCTTTGCATGGGAGTGGAACAGAGCAGAATAGAACAAAGTGATCCTTCTTTCTATTTCAGTCAAGATCTCTGTAAAATAGCGGAGAGTCTCTTGACTAAATAACAACTGACTTATTGGTTGATCTTCAAGGATAAACGGTTAAAATCAGTGAATGGGTGACCATCCATTACATAGTTACTGAAACAGCTGCACGTCCCGGAAAGCATGGCTGTTGATCTTAAATATTTGACAGTCGTAACGAGCTGCAGGAACCCGAAAGGCTCACAGCCAGACCAGAAGGGACACCTACTGTGTTATCCAGTAACTGCCTTGGGTTGTGGATGTCAGACAGTTGTCTCTCTCGCTTCATGTACAATATTCTCATGCAGCTTCATCTGGTTCGACTGGAAGCCGTCTCCAACATTATTGGTAAGAGGATTGGCAGAGGGAGTCTTAACATTGAAGTACTTATTTAAGTATTTATACAGGGTGTAAACAGACCCTTAATGAAGCCGTCAACCAAGCATTCTGTACATCAAACTAAGTAACTCTACGCAAAAAAAATTGGTTTGATATGACTTTTTTTTTGGGGTGAAAAAAAGCACGTTTTACGGTAAGACTCAATGTAACGCACTTAGAACATTGTGCTGATGGATTGAATAGTACGTGGGTCGTGAAGGTGTTTTAAGTAAAAGTCTTACATTAAAAACATGTATTTAAAAAAATACTTGTGAAAAAGTAGGAACTTAGTCAAAGTTCTAACTTTTTCACAAGTTTTTTTTCCAATATCTCCGTAACTAGAGGGTTCCCAAGTGCGGTCTAGAACAAAAAAAAAATGATCGTAATGATGGGGAGAACATGAACCATTCGGCTTCGTTAAGGGTCTTGTTACACCCTTTAGTTCGCTGCCACAGATACTTGCAAGAGTAAATAGAGATAAAAGAACATCAGTGTCTTCTTTACTTAGAAAAGGATCAACTGATCTATAAATACATCACTAATTAGGTTAAAATCAAATCCAATTAATTAATTGTATCCTTATTAAACCAATTAAATAAATATAATACCCGCAGTTACATAGAACTGTTTACAATTTAAATATAATATTTATCTCAATTGAATTGTTATCAAAATTCCATGAATATAACTGCAAAACAAAGCAATTAATTAATTATATGTTAGGTCATTTTAATCCATTCGTTGTTACATAATACCTGATACTAAAGTATGACCTCATAACATCGTACTATACTCGTATTACGTAATAAGAGTATTTTACTGTTTATATCCTTACATAGCTTACCATTGTGCCGGTATTTCCCGAGAGGGTGGATTGAGGTGAAGTCTCACACCCACAATTTAAATATTACGTTTGCTAAGTGTCATGTAAAAGGGGCTGAGGTTACAATGGCTGGAATGGAGCCACACAAAAAAAAAAAACTCAATGGGCACACATTCTTTCAACTAAGGGCTGCTAAATAGCTTCTAGCTGGCCTGTAATCCCAAAAGGGCTAGGCAGAGGAGTACCTGATAGTACACTCACATTTCACCAGTTATGTTTAAGTCCCATGTAATAAGGGGTGAGCCTATTGCCATCAACCGGGCACAAATCCAGACTCCGTGGCTACTACTGAGAAATTCCTGATGGAAAACTTTGATAACTCTTTGCCCGACCCGGGAATCGAACCCAGGACAGCATGGTGGTTGCGGGACTGTTCGAAAGAGATACCGCGGCCCTGGAACACAAAGGGCAAAGGAAGGAACATGGATGGGTTTAGTCAGTAAAAGTCTGACACTCCCTCCTGCTCAGCCCAGAGCGGGAGGGGTTATTTGATGATATCCCATCCGAAAAAAAAAAAACAAAAAAAGGACAGCATGGTCAGCAGTCACGCTTGTGACCACTCGACAAATGTGGCAGGTTTATAATAAAACTAGCTGTTGCCCACAGCTTCTCTCGCGTTTTGGTTGGAAATTATCCCCGGGCACGTTGTATTATAGCCTATGGCACTCGGGGATAATGTAGCTTCCTATAATGGAAATAATTTTTAAAATCGGTTCTGTAGACCCAGAGATCTTTATAATATTAGTATATAATTTTTTTTTTTGCCTCTGGGCATTAGTTTAGCTTTCTATCAGTTCACTTATATTATTTGATTATAAAATAATCATAGTTTGTATCATTTGTAAGATTTTAGAATCCTATGAAGGCAAACCTGGCGTAGTGGTGCAGCGACTGGGTGATGAATTATTGTAAATCACTAGTTTTATTTCTACACAATAAGAAAAAAAATATATGTTTAGCTTTCCAGGTTTTTTTTTTAATGTTAATTGCTTTGTTTAAAGGATGAATTTAAAATTAATTGATGCTTGTAAAACATCCTACCTCGGTAAAATATGACTATGACATAATTTGATATAACATTTTGCATGCCTTAAGTGTGTATACTCATGTTTTGGACAAATAAAAACTATTCTATATAACTATCTAATATCAATTCTTACGCTATCTCTACTATAAAACTCTGGAACGCGCTATCTTTTGGCATTATAAAAACCTGAAAGCAAATTCACTTTTAAAATAAAAGTTCGTAACATCGTAGTCAGAATAAATAACTCTCAATTAGAAGTCGAGTCATGGTAATTATTATTAGGTTTTTCGTTTTTTTTATTTTGGTATTTGTTAAAATTATTTTTATACTAGCGACCCGCCCCGGCTTCGCACAGGTGCAATGTTATACATATAACCTTCCTCTTGAATCAATCTATGTATTTAAAAAAACGCATCAAATCCGTGGCGTAGTTTTAAAGATCTAAGCATACATAGGGACAGACAGCGGGAACCGAATTTGTTTTATAGTATGTAGATGTGTGTGTAGACTATGTATGATGTGTATTAGTAACAATATAAGTACTTATTTAAATTTTCGAAAGCAAGAAGTTATTTTTTTAGATATTTATTTTGTAACCTACCATAATGTCTTCTTATTTAACCCAAAGGTTGACTGGTAGAGAATGCCTTATGACATCAAGTCCGCCTATGTACAACTATTGTACATGAAGTTTAAATTTAAAAAAAAATATATCCCATCTTATCAATTTGAGTCAAAAAGCTTCACTCGACACAAAGATTGACTTGCTTTACCGGCAAAAGCTTACACGACATTACAATTTTGACGTCATGGCAATATGCAACATCACACATACAAACATAATACTTCCACTGTAGTTTCTCAACCCTGATGGAAGTCGTCATATCATGCCATGTCATATGGGCAATGACCGCGTCATAACCATTCTGACAGGCCTTGAAGACTCTAGGTATTTCCTACATGGTTGACGAAATATTTCATAAATGTCGTGACATGACCGAAGTGTGTATGTATGTATAGGGAAGGATGTGTATATGAAGTGTGTATGTATAGGGTGTGGCTCTGTGTGTGTGTGCGAGCGAGACGGTGTATGTTTGACTTCTTCCTTGTTTATTGTGTCATGAGTTACCTATTTATTTATTTACACTTTTTGAAAAGTACTAAGGGTGGTTTTGTTACGTAGTGTGAATTATTCCAGGGTTTTGGATGGAAAAGTTTGAGCAAAGGAAAACATCGTTTAAATTTTGTAGGCCTAAAATTATGAACAGTAAGCTTTGATATCAATTTGTGAATGCTTCATTACTTGGCTTAGGTAACTTTATTAACAGAAGGCATTGATTAATAACCCACTGGAGGTCGGGGGCGGTTTCAGAAATTTTCTCGCTGTATTTGTTCTTTTCTTTAAATAATTTCTATACGTAAAATGAACAAAACAATGAAAAAGTCATATGGGTTTGAGATTTTATCCCTTTTTTTAATAAACCAGAGATTGGAGATGGGACTCACACAAAAAGTTTTTTATTTCAGCTTTTCTATTTGTGATATGGTATCTCACACAAATTCATGTCGAGTATACATTTTACAATGTTACTAAAAGTTATTAGCGGATCATCCACAGACACAGAGAAGAATAAATATTATAGAAGATACCTCATAAGCTACCCAAGCAATGTGAATGAAACAGAACCACCGCGCGAACTTACTCTACCAAACGAAAAAATAATCACGTAAATCGGACCCGTAATCAAGGAGCTATGTTATGAGGTAACAAACGAAGAAAACTACCGTCGAATTGAGAACCTTCTCCTTTTTACACTAGGAGACGGTTAATGAGCTCTCAAGCTTTTATAAACAACAAGAATTTGTGTGGTATACTACCACTAAAAATACGACTACTGAAAAATCACGCTCTAATTAAAATCGGGGTTTTTTTTTTTCGGTTTGTAGCCTATGTTACCCGGGCGAACAAATCGATTGACACCTTATTCATCAAAATCGGATGAATAGTTTAGGCGCTACGGAGGAACATACGTAAATACAAACATACATACATAGACTGCTAAAATCATAACCCTTCAATAATATTCACTTCCAATCCATTATTTGCAAGAGATAACGCATGATATTGCATACGTGGACTTCTGCCGATATCACCCAAAACTACGACTTTCACAACTTTTCTTTCTGATTCTGATGCCATGGTGCTGATAACACAAGTACACAATTACAAGCACAACACAAGTGCACAATTACTTCATAAGACTTCGCCGTAGTCGGGTCAAAATAGCATAGAAACAAATAAAACAATATTAATTACCAATACTTACGACTACATTAACGACTATTAGCATATTAACCCGCTTCAAAGTAGCTAAATTGGACTGACAGGTGATACTCTAAAGCGTCCATAATACACAGAATATAAACCTTCCCGGCAAAAGTCCACCTGTGTCTTAATATCATACTATGGTAGACTGTTTCCATGACCAGGTGTGATCATTAAGACTATAAGGAGTCATTATTGTATGGCATTTGTCTATTACAAAGTGGAATTGCGTAAAATGAGTATATTTAAGGCCTTTTATGTTAATTAAGTCGTAGGAATTATAGAGACTGCCTCGTAGGTCTAATGGTCGCAAGCGCGACTGCTGAGCATAAGGTCCTGGGTTCGATTCCCGGGTTGGGCAAAGTGTAAATGGGTTTTTCAATTAGGAATTTCTCAGCAGCAGCTACGGCTGTTTGGAATGTGCCCGGTTGATGGCAATAGGCCTCCTATTACATGGGACTTGAACATAACTGGTGAAATGTGGGTTTCCTATTAGGTAGGCCTCTGCCTATCCCTTCGGGGATCATAGTCTTGATGTTATGTTATATGTAAAGCCTGCTTGTTTGTGTGAATTTAATGATTCATTCATACATTCAAGCATTTAATGATTCATTACAAACGTAAACTAACAAACTATGCAACCGAAGTTCAGAAGTCTGGGTACTGCGATGAATTCTAGAATCAATAGGTGTTAGAACAAGTCTAGACACTAGGTAGTAGTAGTATGTCTAGTCTGAGTCTAGACGCTTTCGTAGCATCTAGGTACACAGTCTGATGTATACAAGTGTGTTTGGGTGCAGGCATTGCTCTTTATTTATTGAACTCGGCAATATCAGGAAGCTTTTGCTTTAAAAATTGTAGAGATGCTTTCTAATAAATTCGATTAATTAAGGCCCAGAGACTAAAGGCAATAGTTTTTACAGCATTTGGTATTTCTAAAACACAATGGGGTCGACAACTGCGGAACTAATGGCGCTAGCATCGCATGTACCAAGCATCGTAATTGGTTGAAAATGTGTCAATGTCATTTTATATTTCAAAATAGCTTGACCTCATTGGTCAGATTGGGACTAAGCTATGGACACGCCATCTACAATCAGTTTTGACTTACCTTTCCCATTGACAATTTAATTGTAAACATAATTAACCTAAGTTTTTTTTTGTGGCATAGGTCAATATTTAAACATAGAATGTCATTACTGTCTTCCTCTGCGCTTAGGTTCATTTGTTTTTATATATTCTGGTGGAAGCTCCCCTTGAATTAGACCTATTGGTGATGGATGCTTTGTTTCTGTTGTGTATCAATTTAGAAATATTTATTTGCCCTGACTTTCTATTATTTTAGTTAGAGATTCCAATTGTGGTGCTGTATGTCGAGGATGCGACGAAAGTAAATAGCATCGTCCCTTGATTTTTATAAAGGGTGTAACAAGACCCTTAACGAAGCCGAAAAGCACTGGGTCTCCCCGTCATTGCGAACATTTTTTTGTTCTAGACCATACATGGGAACCTTCTAGTTACGGAGATATGGGGGGTCAAACTTTCTACTTATTCACATTTTTTTTTCTTTTTAATTGTTTTTAATGTAAGATTTTTACTTTAAACACCTCCACGATCCCCGTACTATTCAATCCATCCAAAGGCACAATGTTTTAAGTGCGTTACATTGAGTCCTACCGTAAACGTGATTTTTCACCCCAAAAAAAAAAGTAGTTTCCCAGCAATAATTTTTGCGAAAAGTTACTTAGTTTGATGTAATAATGCTTGGTTGACGGCTTGGTTACACCCAGTAGAGAGAAAATATAACCGCCAAAGTCCTATTTGATGCACCGTGGGTTGAATGAAATAACACTTTAGTAAGTACCTATAAACTAAGGAGGTATTATTATTGATTAGTCACTTGCATAATTCTAAACAAATGAGTCTATACAAATAAAACACCAAGTTCATAGGTTAGTCAATGACATTTTTTTATTTAACTTTAGTTCGATGAAACATGAATACAATTAATGTCTTAATCATAGGAATGCTAGTTAATTAGTAATTGTAATTTGTCTGTTATTGAATTTCAATCAATTCACTATAAAATCAAGTTTAAGAAGGAAAAGTAGAATATAGAAGGTGGAAACTTTCGGGGCAGTAAGGGGAACCTTAACCGCTGCAGTTAATGAGGTTATATTTTACAACATCATTGGTTGCAGCTACACGAAAATGGTCTACCGTACCCATTCACAGATTTAAAAAAAATGTAACTACAGTTAGCAAGAAAATTGCCATTTTAAATAATTTTGTTTATTGATGGCAATCGATCCTGTTTTCAATACTGATAAAATACTTCTATTGGACCGACCATCGTTGGAATACTAAAAAGTCGGAAATTGCAAAATACTTTTCTCAAACATTTCGTAGTACTGCCCCGCTGAAAGTTCCCACCCTTTATATACTAATAATATAATAAGCGGGTAGGTTTGTAAGTTCGGATGTAATTTCAGAAACTACTCATTCCATTTAAAAAAACCTTCACTGATGGAATGCTACACAAATATCAAGTGCAATGGAATATATTTAGCCTGGAAAATTGAATAGCCATAACACAAAACTGCCAAAAGTGGAGTGATTTGAAAGAGACCCTCACCCAACAAATGGTGACCAAAGGTCGAGGAAGAAGAAGATGATAGGATATGTTTCTTCAACCGCGAACGAGCAGTAGCTAGTGTAAAATAAATTGTCACATGAAGGCATCTCTGTCTTGTGCGAAACGTGAAGCGATTTGTTTGTAATAAATTGCATGCTTGCATAATCAGCCTATAATGTTCCCACTGCTGGGACACACGGCCTCCTCTCTATGAGACGGAATGGGCATCCACGGAATCCACCACGCGTGTCCAGTGCGGGTTGATCACATGTCTTCGATATTTTGGTTCTAGCACATGTCGGTTTCTTCATGATGTTTTCCTTCAACGTTTTGAGAGCAGTGGTAATGAAATAAATTACACAAAGTAATGCCTGCCTGTGTGCGAACCCATGACTTGCTGTGCTTAAGTCGGGCCCGAAACCACTGGGCCACCGCTGCTCTCAAAATTACTTGAAACATTACCTATTTGACGCCTGGTATAATGGTCACTTGCAAATCTTATGACGCAAGATGTGGCTCCAAAACCAACTTGCTTTGTCAAGACATCAACTTGCTTGATAAAAGTAGCTATAGACAGACATCTTGCTTCAAATAGTACTTTTGACAATGACTTTGTGTTTGCACATAATAGTTAGGTGAACGACATTACAATTATTTTGTAATAGGTTAATAAGTCGGGGTTTTAGAACGTATAGGTACAGTGCCATCTAGGTAGACGGAGTGTTTCTTTTAACATTTGTTATGTCATGTTTTTCGGTCATTTCCCTGACTTGGTCTTACCTTTCTTTTGGTATTCATTATCCTGACATCAACATAACATCACGCTCATAATCCTCGAAGGATTAGGCAGAGGGGTACCCTTTTTCCTCAATCCTCCGCATCACATGTCCATACCACGACAACAAATTACCACACAACTTTTCAGTCACCGGCGCCACTTTCAGACTTCCTCTTATGTATTTATTTCTTATTTTATCCATTCGCGTAACACCAGCTATTTTCAAGTATCGATTACTAGAGGCTGTTGATGATGATTACTTTTCGCCAAAGAATAATTCTATCTAGCAAGTCATCAATATCTTATATCCTTATCCTAATTAATTCTAAGTCAGCACAATATAATCTTCATTAAAACATGTCATTTTGTTAATCATTGATTGTATGCACTAAAACACCAGGATAATAATTTGATTGTGAGCTGATAGAAATATATAGTGTTTCATAAATTAATGAGGTTTTGTGTAATTTAAAACATGGTGGTGACTCATCTTTAAATAACCATTTTATCATTGGAATCAATTTAGTTTTCGATAATAACTTGCAAAGGTGACTCATGTACCTAATGAATTATTTTGATCCAAACAAACGAAGGTCCAAACACCATCAATGCTCATTCCTATGGATTGTACCCGTCTACCACAATTCCTATATTGGCTCTAGGCTGCATAGTCGGCTGATTGTGCCCGACTGGCTGCGGTTGGTCGGGTTTCCTGTCCCGTCCCAGAGCATGTCTTTCCACACAAAATCGTGCCCCCTGGTGTATCCGGCTTGTCCGGGTCAGGCTTGTTCCTGGCTGGGTGTGGTGCTCAATCATCATCATCATCAATATTTATGCATGAATATTTATGAGACCAATGGTTATACGACCGACGACCCGAATGGCGCAGCGGTAGTGAGGCTGCCTTACGTTCTTAGGGTCCCGGGTTCGAATCCCGGTAGGAGCAAATGTTTGTATGATGAGCATGGACATTTGTTTCCGAGTCATGGATGTTTATATGTATAATAAGTATGTATTTACAAACAAAAAGTATCTATGTAGTATTATCAACTATCTGGTGTCCACGACACAAGCCTCGTTGCTTAGTGTGGCACCTAGATGGCGCTGTGTGTAATGTCCAGCGATATTTATTTTATTTATTTATTTATTTATACCTAAATAAAATTTGCATAACGTACTTCCCAACATAATCAATTTTAGTTACTTTGTTATGCAGATATAACATCAATGTTTACCTTTTGGAAGTAAATGAGCTTTGCCACTTCAAAATTTTCCTATACCGGAGTAAAAGCCTTCGTTCATCCATTCATTTCATTTATTCATTTCAGCCGAAAGACGTCCACTGCTGGACATAGGCTTCCCCCACGTGTCGCCACATTGACCGGTCCCATGCGACTTGCAACCAGCGGATCCCCGCAACCTTCATCAGGTCATCGGTCTTCCTAGTGGGAGGCGTTCCAACGTAACGTCTTTCGGTTCGCGGTCAGAACTTTTCGGCCCCATCGGCCATCCGTTCTGCGAGCAATGTGCCCTGCCCACTGCCACTTCAGTTTGGCAATTCTTCGGGCTACATCGGTAACCTTGGTTCTCTTGCGGATGTCTTCATTTCTGAAATGAAGACAAACCTTCGTTATATGTACGTAATTATATCCTCCACTATGGGAAGGGTTCTACTATCGGACTTGTAGCATAATAAACCAAAAATATACTGGTGGATTAGCTCGTGGTTAAATAATGACATCCGCACGGGTCAATCTTCAGATTAAACCGTGCTTGTCTAGTATGACGTCATAAAGCAGGTGTAATTCCAGTGTGGGAAAGAGACAGGGCTATACAGGTCGTCTAGCGCCATCTCTTTCCCACACTGGAATTACTCCTGCTTTCAGACGTCATGGTAGAGCAGGTGGCCACCTGCTCTGTAAGTTGGTCCGTGGATGAGTCACCACCCATTCCATCCCGAGTTTCCTCCGTGCCTCGGAATGCACGTTAAGCCGTTGGTCCCGACTGTCATTTGTAGATCTTTGACAGTCTTTACAGTTTGTCAGTCAGTGGCCTGAAATTTACAACCAGTCTTACCAAGGAGCCCAGACAGAACTAACTTGTCAGATAGGCAATCGCTCCATGTGTAATACTGGTATTCAGCTGCATCTGGTTAGACTCAAAGCCGACCTAAACATAGTTGGGAAAAGCCGAGGCAGATGATGTACCGGTGGAACTCAAGCCTTCTCTGTGTGCCAGATCCACCACGCGGGCCCAGTGCGTGTTGGTGGATGTCGCAATGTCTACAAATTTTTGGTTGTACTCGTAGCATGCCGGTTTCCTCACGATATGGTTTCTTTCACCCTTTTAAGAACACATGAGCAAAGGTTCGAATAACTTTTTCAGGACCCAAAAACGTGGTTTGCTTTCGTGTCTCCCTACACCCATGGCAAAAACCAGACTCTTGATTTTCTTACTAAGACGTGATTGTCCTAACAAGTCTGCCAGCTTCAGCTCAAACCAAAACGATTATAAGAATATTCTGTAGCACGTGGTGCCTATAACTCCTGCCTACTCCTTCCGGGAAAAGGTGTGAGTGTATGAACTGTTTTCTAGTAAAACCGGATAGGACATGTTCAAACAACCACAAACATTAACACTACCGCAGACCTTGAAGTAATGTTAAAAACCTCCGAATGGAATTTTATAACATTCAAAAGGAAAATGTATTAAAATTATTGGTATTTTATTACTTTACTAGTAATTTTACACATCATTTACAGAAAATAAGGATTCCACTGTTAGTAATACTATGGAAAGTTGTATCACCTATTTTATTAAATAAATAAATATTTGTTACATATGCATTGTCACGACTCACGACTACTATGTATGACAGACAGAATGTGTATTTGTCATTCGTTACCTACATCAATCACTCACAAAAGAGACCTTTTTACGTCGACATTAGTTACTACATTACATAACGTGTGTGTTTTCCCAAAGGAGTACGCATAATTCAGCCAGTACATTCTATTATCCTCAATTAATATTTGTTTTTGTTTTTATAATTTTACAACTACGCGATTTCCTGCTTTACTAGACCTGACTAACGAAAAAGAATAAGGAAAGAGGGGAACAGGGGATGCTGGGCACTGACTAGGTGCCCATAACTCGCTAGATGTTCATGTTATAAATGGTCGGGTGTTAATAAAACCATACTAGAAAAACCCAATAACACTTCGCAGCAGTCACACTGATTGCAAGCTCACATCAGGTAAGCATCTACATCGTGGTATGGACATGTGATGTGGAGGAATGAAGAAAATGTCGTGGGAAAGTTTCGATTATGAATGTGGATGGCTATAAGAGTTCAGGAAGACCAAACAAACCATGGATGGAAGATATAGCTGGAGGCAACGAGGTGACTGCTGAGATGACGAGTAATAAAGAGGAATGAGAATGGCTACAAGAGTAGAGGAAGACCAAAGAAGCAATGGATGGACTGTCTGAGGGATGGTATGGCTAGAAAAGAGGTGACTGTTGAGATGACGAGTAATAGAGAAGTATGGATGAAGAAGACACGTCGACCCCAAATAAATTGGGATATGGTCAGGAGAATTATGATTGAAAATATTACTTTACGCTCAGACCACAGATGGTGTCTACGACAGACAATTTGGTTACGAGGGACTCCGGTGTCCCAGAATAATTCTACTGTAGTTTGGTCACTGTCACAGTGAACAATATGGATTGAAAAGAGTGCATGTGTGATGAGAATATTGAGGTGGATGCGTGGAGTGACAAGAATGGATAAAGTAAGATATCACATGAGAGGAAGTTTGATATTGACGCCAGTTACTGAAAATTTGAAAGGGAATCGTCTGTCTGAGTTGAGGGGTGATGAATAGCGTGCGACTAAAAGGGTGATGAATATAAATGTTGGTGGTTGGATAGGGAGGGGAAGACCAAAGAAACGATTGATAGATTGTGTGAGGAATTATATGAAAGTAAAGGAGTAAATGATAGCGTGACGGTTGACATGGGACAAGGGCATAAAGATTATTGGTCTTCCTTATGAGATTGATTTGTAATTTTCCTTACAACAGGTATGGTATTACTGGCTAATAACTGCACCAAAAATGGTTCAGTTATTAGCGTACTTTCTTAAGTTGGATAAGTATTTTCAGTATCAGCTCGACATCTTTTTTTTTTACCGATGGGAAATCATCAAATAACCCCTCCCGCTCAGGGCTGAGCAGCAATGCCACCTCGAGACCCAATTGCCGGATCCTCTCCACGACCATCGCAACCCCGCGTGTCATTAGCTCGGCCGCCGCCTCGTGCGACCTCCCTTGTGCCAGCACCAGCGTGTCGTCTGCGTAGCAACTACGCTGACGCCGTCAGGGAGGTCGGCGCGCAGCACCCAGTCGTACCCGATGTTCCACAAGGGCGGCCCTAGAACCGATCCCTGTGGAACACCGCACGACATCTCTCGCCGGTTCCTTTCTCCGCTGTGACCAAGGTAAATGACAAACCTGTCCGACAGGTAGTCCCCGACCACACGACGAAGGTAGGTCGGCACCCGGTGATACCGGAGTGCCTCCCTGATGCAGCTCCAGGGCATGGAGTTGAAGGCGTTGGCGATGTCGAGAGACACTGCCAAGACCACCCCACCCCGGGACACCGCATCCCCCGTCGTGAGGGCTCTCACGCGCATGATGGCGTCCACCGTCGAGCGCCCCCTGCGGAAACCAAACTGGTGTTCCGCAAGATCCGGCCCCATCTCCGCCAGGTGCCCGGCGAGGCGGTTGGCAATGACTCTTTCAAAGAGTTTGCCCACCTCGTCGAGCAACACGATGGGCCGGTATGCGGACGGAGAGTCCGCAGGGCGCCCCGGCTTCCGTATGAGGACCAGCTTCCCAGTCTTCCAACGAAGCGGGAACTGGCCTCTCTTCAAGCATGCGCTTAGGAGCCCCTCCAGTCGGGGCCCGAGAGCCTCCAAGGCCAGGACCCAGGCTTTGCCAGGTAAGCCGTCGGGTCCCGGGGCGGCAGTTTTGGCCTTAAGCCTGCCTACCGCCACTCTCAGGTCTACCCCGGTCACTTCCGGAATGTCGTCATCGTCCTCTGGGTGGTCCGGTTCCAGCACCGCAAGCGGCGGAGCCATAGGCGGGGGAGTGTGCTCCCCTCGCGAAGGGAACAGAGCGCTCACCACATCCTCCACCAGCTCAGGCCGGGGACTCTGCGTCAGCGGAGGGGCCCTGGTGCGGAGTTTATCCCGCACCATCTTATAAGGGCGCCCCCACGGATCTCTGTCGAGAGTCTCCAGCATCTCCTCGCGGACCACATCCTTGGCCCGCAGGACAGCCTCTTGGAGGGCGGTCTTCGCCGCTCTGTATCCCTCATACAGCTCCGCCTCAATGACTGCCGCATTCGGAGGGCGAATGCGGAGCCTGCGATGCCTGGCGTACAGGTGTCGCGCGGCAACGCACGCCTCGCGCAGAGACGTCAGCTCTCGCGACCACCAGTACACCTGACGCCGGGCGCTTTCTGACCGAACCCGGGGAATTGCCACGTCACATATATCGGACATGGCCTCCTGGAACCAACCCGCCTCATTGTTGACGTCGGCAGGCCTGTCCGGTGATGTCACCCAGGCCTGCACGATCGAGGCTTCCAGGAGGAGCTCCCGGTCCAGCTGTTTTAGCGCCCAACGCGGACCACTCGGGGCCTGTTGGACCGGCGCGCTTGGGGTCTGGGCGGAGACGTCAAACCGGATATACCGGTGGTCGGAATAGGTCTCCACCCCCTCCATGACGCGCCAGTCAACGACACGCGGTGACAGAGCGGGGCTAGCGAACGATATGTCCACCACCGACTCGCCCCGCATCCGCACACACGTGGGAACAGAACCCCTATTTAGGACGACCAGGCCTGCCTCCAGAGCCCAGTCCTCCACCATCCTTCCCCGCACGTCTGTGCAACGAGAACCCCAAGCCAAGTTCTTGGCATTGAAGACCCCGAGCACAAGCACGGGGAGGGAATGGCTTCCGATGACGACACTCAACTCCCTGAGGGAGTTGTGGAACTCGGCGAGAGTATGGTTCGGGGAGAAGTAGACTCCCGCTACAACGATCTCCCCGAACCGTGCTGCTACGCACCCCCGACCCTTCCTGACACTTTCATGGGTCGGGGTACCGGCGGCGGCCGACGAAATTATGGCCACTGAGCCGCTAAGGTCCTCCACCCAGTCGTCCCTGGGCGGGACAAAGTAGGGCTCAGAGACCACGGTGACATTGATCGACCACTGCGCCATGCTCTGGAGCAACAGATCCTGAGCGCAGGCGCAGTGGTTGATGTTCGCCTGGAGGACGCGTAATGGGGCCGTTATTGGCACTCCATCACGGTCTCCACTCGGGCCCCCTGCGAGGGCCCCGCTGCAGGAGGAGCAGCGACGGCGGTGGCGGCGGCAGCGGCGGCGACACTGGCGGCAGCTGCGGCGGTGGCGACGGTGGGGGCGGTGGCTGAGGGCCTTCCTTTGCCCCTGGCCTTGGCGGGTGGAGCGCAGGCCTTGCTCCCTGCCCGGTGCTCAGCCGGCCCGCCAGTCGCCGCACATGAGACGCAGTGCGGCGTGGCGAAGCAGGCCGCGGCCTTGTGACCGGGCTGACCGCAGCGGAAGCAGAGCCCACTGCGGTCCGCCTCCGAGGTGCATTTCACTGACACGTGGTGCCCCACATGGCAGCGGAAGCACCTCAGAGGTCTGGGCTCCAGCAGCTTCACCTGCGCAGACACCCATCCCACCAGGAGCCTTCGGCCCTCCACAATATTTTTCGCCGCCGTCACCGGGCAGCTTACCGTGTTCATCAGCTCGACATCTGAACTTGAGGTCGGTTAATAGAACCACTATTATACAAATGGAAACGTAGGCAACATGTAGGTGTAATGTACAGTCACACTGAGTCCTCCTCTGCCTACCCCTTTGAAAAATACTATCGTAATATTAATGTTACGTTACTCACATACAATTCACGGAAAACTCTAACCATGTGTCATACATTTCTTTTCTAGGTAAATCGGTATAATTTTGAATTCAATGCTACTTTCCCTTTCTTTAGAAAACTTTCTTTTTTAGCTATGTTATACTTAAAGGTCATGTACCTTAGGTCAAGTGTGTTTTGAGTCACTTTTGTGTTAACTTACAATAGAGGAAAAGTATCTATTTTAAGGTGGCTTATAGGAAAAGAAAGATGATTGTCTTCCTGATGCCCGCTTTTAATAAGACTAGTTGACTTCTAGGCAGAGTTCGTAATCCTCAAACGGCGCAAATACAATAATTTAATTGGTAGTTATGTGTTTGAGCCGTTTGGGACTAAAACACTAGGGCTATGGGGTCCAAGTGCCCACCTAGTATTTTGCGATGTCTCCAAGCGGTTGGTCGACTCTTCAATTGATCACAGGGCTAGCCTTTTTTTGGCCAAAGAATCAATATTGCCATTCTATCGTGGCAATGCTGGTCTCCTGGGGGCCTAAAATGGCTGCTGCATCAAGAATTTTAAATTTTTAACGTGATTCATATTATGATTCTGATGAAGCAGCCATTTTAGGCCCCCTGGGCGCTTTCCTATTGACAACTATGTGGACGATTTTTTCCATTTTGATATTGTCTTTTATTTTTGATATTATTTTATATCTATTTATAGGTTGTAAATAATATACATACTGAATCCAAATCCAAAAGTTACTGTTATCAATGATAATCAATGATAATTATCACTTTGAACCCTACTTCTAAATACAGTACTATTGAAATTGCATGTAACATTCAGTTAGATGTTGTACAAATAGGCATAATAATAGGGAATATGAATGTAATAATTTTTTTCAATTAAATCAATAATATATAGTTCTATCAACCCAAGAAAATAATTAAAAGTTAATTTCAACTAATGCATGTCGCACAAAAAAAAATTAAAACTCCTACAATTTTCTACGACAGTTCAACCGTCCATGACTATCGCGGCCAATCATGTCATAGCATTTGATGTCACTTACCTCTATCTGCCTTGTTTAAATCTAATTTTTTGCCCTTAGTAGAATACTTTTACTACAATGTAAGTGCTTTATTTAAGCAAAAATTGCAATAACAATATTATAGTAAAATCTTAGTGAAACTGTAAGTACTTTTCAACTAAAAGTGTTTCTTTGACACATAGCTTTTGACGTCACTACCGGAATCGATGCGTTCCGTTTCACCAAAAACACGCTACATAAAGTATTAAATTGTAAAATAAGTGTTGTAATAGAGAATTAAACAAGTGTACCACAATGTTTTTATGGTCCAATACAAGGCATTTTTTAAGAAATAAAGTTTTGTATTTCTTGCATATACCCTATTCTTGTAAAGATTATGTACAGCATACACATTTTATCTTGGAATTCATGTACTGGAGACTTCCAATAAACAAATAGATTCGAAGCTCCTGGCTAGTGTCTTCTGATTCGAGTCTGGATTTACATAACATAACATCACGCCTTCTAATCCCCAAAGGGTACGCAGAGGTGTACCTAACAAGTACACACACATTTCGCCAGTTTTCCCATGTGTGTAATAGGGGGCGAGCCTATTGCCATCAACCGGGCACAAATCCAGACTCCGTACCTGCTACTGAAAAATTCCTGATGGAAAAACCTAATAACTCTTTGCCGAACCGGGAATCAAACACAGGAGTCTGGATTTGTGCCCACTTAATGGCAATAGCCTCGACCTTCCATAATTAGAACTGGCAGAATTATATCTCTGCCACTAAGAACTAACGTCATTCAATTCCTTTTTCATTCCACCTGATTTGATCACTACAACTCTAAATGTCCACCTAACACAGACCATGACGTCATTCACCAATAGAAAATTGCAATGACTCCGTCCATTAACCCGTTGCATGCTAACTGGCTGAGTCACGACGATATTACGCAAGAAGTCAAAGGCCTGTCGACCTTCGTACGAACTCGCAATTCGGAGCTTGTGACGTAGCGATTACTGGCGAAATAATAGCTGTGTCTAGCAAGCGGCAGGTTTTGTGAAGGTGTGTTGATTTTTGGGTGTGATGAACTATTATTTGTATGAAAAGATGTTGGTAATGGCAGGTAGTTAAACAGGGGCACGTTTGTGAAGAGTTAGTTGCGCTATTTGTTCTATCCATAATCTATTATACCTTATGGAATAGGTGATGTATGAGTGTTTTGGAGGCTAGATACTTTTGTAACTTTCATCCTCAAAGTTTAAAAGCAATGAATGTTGATGTGACTGCTGGCGGGGGCGAAATGGAATATAAAACCTAGATAAAGACTCCTAGTTCTATGGGATATAGCAGGATCATGATGATGATTCTCAGATTTAAAAAAATTAGGTTCTCTAGTTAATGAATATATCTATGTAGTAAAAGCTTTACGATCTTCGTACCGAGTTGTGACGACGCGATAATGGGCGTGTGTCTAACGACGACGACGACGTGGGCTTCATTGGTAAGCTGCTCCCAACAGCAACACAAGCTTGCTTGTTGTGTTGCTTGTTAAGCTGTTCCCGGTATGCATTGCAAGTTGAAATGCAACGTAAGCATATAGATTTTTTGGACTGGGAACCTTTGCAGATGTACACAGAAGGATCCGCAAAAGTTTCATCACAATAGGATCAATGGTTTAGGAAAGCATAGAGGACAAACGTACTAGCATTAGAGAAGATAATGAGCGCCATTTTAAGAGGGTTAGAAGATTGAAAATAATGTTTTTTTACTTGAATAGGTTAATAACTTCAGACTATGCAATCCTTAGATAAATTATGCATGCAAACATTTAGTTACCTATAGCAGGCGTTAATAGACGTGTCTCAGGCGTCATCGGTGTTTTCGGGTTAAGGTACTTTAGTACGATTTTTGGATGTGTTGAACTATTATTCAATTGTGTTATTTGTAGTAACATATTATTCCTTTCATTTTGTCAAGAAATTCGACTTAGATAATTCTAAGTACATAATAAACTAGCTGTTGCCCGCGGCTTCGCTCGCGTTTTTGTCGGAAATTATTCCACAGGCACGTTGTAAATATAGCCTATAGCACTCAGGGATAATGTAGCTTCCTATCAGTGAAAGATTTTTTTTTAATCGGTTCAGTAGATCCAGTAACCCTACATACAAACTTACAACCCTCTTTATAATATTAGTATACATTAAATTAAAAAAAAGCTTTTATTAAAATTAAAAGAAAAAAAAATAGGTTTGTGCATCAAAATTGAAGGTGTATAGAAAATTTTGTGTCCATGCTATTTAGGGAGTAACTAACCCGTTGAGGAGTTCTCTATCCTGGCCTCAGGATCAGGTCATACCTGTCATACAAAATGTGTTGTCTCCAAAACCAAAGGTGTGTGCAAAATTTCGGTTCTTCCTCGGAGTCAAACTTTTTAGTCCAACTGGTTTGACCACGAGGAATTAACTTTCCTCATGGTCAAACTAGTTAAATGATCATTGTTTGTCAGCTCAATTGGTTGGGGGAACTTGCTCATATAAATCCCGGTCAGGTTGTACTGGATATGCATAGCTTTCGCCGTGTGTACATCGACATTTCACCAGTTATGTAGTTCATTGTAATGGGGGATCAAATGGGCAAATCTATTGCCAAAAACCGGGCAGAAATCCAAACTCCATGGCTGCTTCTGAGAAATTCGTAATGGATAAACCCAATAACACTTTGCCCAACCCGTGAATCGAACCCAGAACCTTGTACACAGCAGTCGCGCTTGCGACCACTAGACCGCCGAGGCAGTTCCATGAGAACAGTAACAGTTATGTTATGTATGTATCCAATAACTACGACTGGTAAAAAACTGAAGGTGCTCGACCTACAAGGTCAAGGTCCTCTAATAAACTCACGTTAGTATATTAACCCTAGTTACTAATACGAGTATGTACTTCATTCATTTCGACCTCGCCGCTGTGGTCCGTCGCGACGTCCCCGTTCAAACGCCCCCCCCCCCCCGTCCCTTGCAAGAGCCAGCCCGCGATGCTGAGCCATTAGCAGTAAATCAGATCCAGCCTGTCCCCGCGCTGCCCTCCCCAGCGTCGCCCTAAGCCGCGGCTCGTACCCCACAGGGGGTGCCCTTAGCGAGTGGTCGCTTAGTATTTAAGTTTTATGTCCCTGGCTGGAGGCCTTAATTTCCAGGCATCCACAGGATTAGTCCGGTTAAGCAGTAGCCAGCCTCATGGCCTGAACTGCGAGCATCCATTATAAAAAAAAAAAAGTATTTATTATGATTTTACGCACTGCCTCGTTAGTTGCAATTGCCACAATTGCTGATTATGGAGACCTGGGTTCAATTTCCAGGTCAGACAAAGTCTTTATACGTTTTACCATCAGGAATTTCTAAGCAGCAGCCACGGAGTCTGGATTTGTGCCCGGTTGATGGCAATAGGTTCGCTTCCTATTACATGGGACTGAAGCACAACTGGTGAAATGTGGGTATACTATTAGGTACACCTCTGCCCCACCCTTTGGGGATTACAGGGGTGCTACTATATGATTTCTACACTCATATACCAAAGAGTAATGCGAGAAAATACTAATTATCATGATCATGGGCTATCTTTTTGCTTCCATCTCTGCCTAGCCTTTTCCCAATGTTAAAATTATGTTAGAGTCGGCTTCTAGACTAGCCAGATGCAGTTGACATCAGTATTATAGATGAAGTGACAGGCTATCTGACTTCCACAACCCGTGAAATTGGTAACTTGGTAAGGCTGGTCTGACTATCGAGCTTCTAACCACCCACCCATCATCATCATTCTCCTGACCTTATCCCAATTCATTTCTTCTTCTTCCATACTTCTCTATTACTCGTCATCGGATCAGACTCACTCTCAGAGATCACTCATAGATCACTCATATCAACTATTCAAAATCTACAAGAGAAAAGGCGTAGGATTGAAAAACAGTAAACCGAATATTTTTTTATGAGTTCTTCTCCATGAGAAACAACCAACCCGTACTATGAAATTATCTTGTGACGTTTTATATGAAATAAAGTATTTTGATTGGCTTCACGTGCTTTTCTAGTCACGGGGGATATTACATCATAATGTGTGAAGCCCTCAGCTGCAACGCAATCCCTCCCTAATGACAAAACCAGCAAAAATACGAGATTTGTTTAGATAAATATGACGATTACTACGATTTTCCGTCGGCACAGTTTTTTATTAGAAATTATAATGTTTCGAGTTGACTACACGCCATTTTTTTAATCCAGACAGCAACTCAATTTACTGCTGTTTTTCCTCAAAACGACAAAGGTGTCAGTACAATAATGAAATCATTTTTAATTAAATCTTTGCGGTTAACCATATTTTGTAATAAAGTAACAATTACCTGAATTGGTTGATGCAAAAACGTAAGGAAACAACAAACAAAAACCTTAGTAACGCAGTTGTAAAAAGTTGTACGATCTTTTCCGTGGAGTGTTAAATCATCGTTACCGGGGTAGTCGTCATTATCCGCCTGCGTTTTCCCAATTTATGTTGGGATCGGCTTCCAGTCTAACAAGATGCACCTGAATAACAATATTTTTCATGGAGTGACTGCCTATCTGACCTTCACAACCCAGTCAGTACTAGGTAATAAGATAATTTCGTATGAGAAATCATCAAATAACGTGGTCCCGCACTGGGCAAAGCAGGAGGGAGTGTCAGACTTTTACTGACTAAAACCCATCCATTTTCCTTCCTTTGCCATTTGTGTTCCAGGGCTGCGGTATCTCTTTCGAACAGTCCCGCAATCCTGGCAGGCATCGGTCCTTTCGGACCCCTTCCTGTTTGCTGACTCTCTTTGAGGCGCGCGTGGAACACGAACGCGCCGTCGACACGGCCTATCGTCATAAGACGGACGGACGGCGAGCTAGCCCAAAGCTCACCGTCGACAGGCCCGCGCCTACGGTGGCGGCTGGGACGTTAGGTTCTCTCCCTCTCACGTTCCGCCACCTCCTTCGCTAGCATGACTGCTTCGCAGAAGGAGGTGACGGCATCCCATTCCGTCTCGCTCCGGACCATGGATTGAACCAAGGCCGGACGCGAGAGGTCGCTGCGGCCGATCGCCGCTACGAGGACACGGCGGTGCTCCACCCACGCGGGGCAGATCTCCATCGTGTGCTCCACCGTGTCCTCCGGTCGATCCTCACAATGATAGAACCCGGCCGTTTCCTCCCGCCCGATTCGTGCAGGAACCTCCTGAAACAACCGTGTCCGGTGAGGACCTGCGTCAGGCGGAAGGGTGGCGGAGTGAGGGCGCCGTAGCGCCTCTCTAGCCACTCCTCAAAGCGGGGACTTATCGACACTATTGAGGCGTGCCATAATAAGATACCCCTTGGTAAGACTAGTTGTCAGATTTCGGGGCCACTGACTACCTGTAACGACTACGACTATCTATATATGACAGCCGGGACCAACAGTTAAAGTACTTTCCGATGCACGGAAGAAACTCGGTATTTACTGGGTGGTCACCCATCCACGGACCAACCTAGGCAAGCGCGGCTTAACCTGAAGATCGACCTGAGCGGCAGTTATTATTTAGCCCCAAGCTACTACAAAACAATATTCTAAACGACTGTAACAAAC
Organism: Eugnorisma glareosa; assembly: GCA_947578425.1. NCBI lineage: Eukaryota > Metazoa > Arthropoda > Insecta > Lepidoptera > Noctuidae > Eugnorisma > Eugnorisma glareosa. Next base: position 4,864,853 of record OX387981.1, read on the forward strand.
CACCTATTAAGAAGCCATGTTTAGCACCAGACACTCCAACGACACTTTATATCTAATTGACATTGTCATGTCAGACGTGACGAGTAATTGTCTGATGTCATATGACCATTGACTTTGACATGGTCAAACGTGTCAATGATTTTCATACATCCGCACATACTGATAGGTTTGGGGGTGATTGACCTAGTGTCCGCTGGAGCTATATTTAGATCCTTATCTAGTTATGTGGGTGTTGAAAGAGGCGACTAAGGGATTTTTCTAGTTGTCTATCAGAAAAATAGCTTGTGAGCATTGGTGAAAACATTTGATGAGTCCGTAGCTAAGTATTAATATTTATTATCCCGTCAAATCTGTGATAGCCTCACGGCTTTATCAAAGGTTAAGCTACGTTTACCGAGGTCGGTAGATAAGTGACCAAGTATTGAACCGTCCGTACCTCGGGAAGTACATTATAACTGCTGTTGGTGCTGTCATTCGTAGATCTTTGACAGTCTTTTCAAGAAGTCTAGTGAGTTGTGGAAGTCTGAATGGCAGTTGCTCCATGCAATATACTGGCTTTCAACTGCGTCCGGATATACTAGTAGCAGACGTTAAGAGAGTCAGAAAAAGGCTACGCCATTATGATGTATCATTTCATTCGTCAAATTTCGGTTTTTCCGAAGATTACCGACGGACACTTTGACCGTGGGTTGTACCTGCTTCCAGAAGCATCATAGATGAAAAACAGGAGGGAAATCCCCATGATCTCTGACCCTCTTCAGTAACTAGACAGTCAATAACAAAAAAGGCCCAATCAACAAAAATATAATGAAGTTCATTACAAACAATAGCTCGTTCAGTATAGATATATAAACAGTTTCGCTGAGTTCATCGGTCGGAGATGAGTTAGGCAGAGGTCAATGGCCGTATGACACATATATGTATACTACACACGAACAATGTCCTCGTGATTCTATGTGACGTAATATTGTAGTTCGGTAATATTGGACTGCTAATTTATTCGCGGTTTTTGTGTTTTTCTTGGACTACCTATGTAAAAAGGTAGATATTATATTAAGTCTAATACAAAAAAAAACTACGGAAATATATTTTACTTCCTCGTAGGTTTAGTGATTAAAGTGGGGGCTATGGATTCGATTCACCGGTCGGGAAAAGTTTTAGAAGGCTTTTCAAATACGCAGTTTCAGTGCGACGTTTGCATGTCCAATTAATGCCAATAGGCTGACCCCTTATTGCATGAGAATTAAATTTATCTGGTGTTTGGATGTGTCTATATTTCCCAAAGGGGTAAAAAGGGTTCTATTATCAAGTTGCGTTACCCCAAGTCTCATGTAATAGAAATAGAAATTCATAGAATAATACTCGTAGGGGGTTAGAAATTCATTCAATTTGTCAGACAAATGCAAAGAATTTCCGCATGAGAAAATAGTATCAGTTTAGAAGATAATCGCATAACATAGCATCACGCCTGTAATCCCTTTAGGGTCAGGCAGAGGGGTTTCTAATAGAACATCCACATTTCGCCAGCTTAGTTTAAATATAGGTGGTGAGCCAACTGGGCACAGATCCAGACCCCATGGCTGCTACTGAGAAATTCCTGATGGAAAAAAACCAATAACACTTTGCCCGACACGGGAATCGAACCCAGGATCGATCGGTCGTGCTTGCGACAACGAGACCAACGCAGCAGTCATGATAATAGTATTGTCACGATTACCTAATTTTAGAAATTAAACTGTAACACGACTGGATCACTTTTTGGACTCGTGTTCAAAACTTGATAATATATATGGTTAGCAACCCAAGTTACTGGCATTACTTAAATAAACCAACGTATGTCTGACGTCAGTATCTCTTACGTAGTGATTAAGGAATGTATGTTTATTTTGTGTATTAAATAACGTTATTACAAAATTAATGATAAGGCTATGACAAACGTTTCGTTTTTTGCACGTTTTGTTTTTATAGGAGTAATCAGATGATTATTTTATCGGTTATAATTTGTGCCAGACATGCGTTGCAATGCATTTTTTCAGTAACCTTCCCTGGCGTATGAAGAACAACTGCAAACTTTTATCAATATCGGTGCAGTAGTTTAGGAGTATTTAGAGTACAAACGAACAGACATTGTTTTCTTTTTGTGTATAGGTTTGAATGTTATGTGCGGTTAGGTTTGATAGAAAAAAAAGCTGATTAAATAAGTAAGGAAAAATTACCTTGCGAAAAATTAATTACCGTACTTGGAGAAGATTAAACAAGAGGTATCTTATTACCCAGTGCTAACTGGGTTGTGGAGGCCAGAGAGGCAGTCACTCCCTGTAAAAGACTGGTACTCAGTTGCATCAGGTTAGACTGGAAGCCGACCCCAACATATTTGGGAAAAGGCTAGGCAGATTGACTTGGAGATTTTTACAGATTGATCGGACCACAAATGTTATCCACAGAGAGTGGCTGCAAACAACTTCTTTTTTTGGACTCCTTCGCAGTTCAATAATGCCTTTAAACGATTTAATTAAAATAAATGCTTTGAGTTTGATTGCGACGTATCTCTGAACGCTCATTGTTAATACATGTCGTTTGACGACCCGAATTGCGCAGCGGTAGTGAGGCTGCCTTACGTTCTTAGGGTCCCGGGTTCGAATCCCGGTAGGAGCAAATGTTTGTGTGATGAGCATGGAAATTTGCTTCCGAGTCATGGATGTTTATATGTATAATAAGTATGTATTTACAAACAAAAAGTATCTATGTAGTATTATCAACTATCTGGTGTCCACGACACAAGCCTCGTTGCTTAGTGTGGCACCTAGATGGCGCTGTGTGTAATGTCCGGCGACATTTATTTATATTTATTTTAAAAACAAGAAACGCTTTAAAATAATTTGGCTCTTGTATAAGCTTCCAGGACACTCTGAGGCTGCTGGGTCATCGATATTTCATGGGTGGCTTTGAAGTTAGCTAGGATGACTACAGGGCGGGGAAGGACGCCCATGCGATGGACCGACCAAATCAAGTCAGCAATTGGTGGTCCCTTGCATGAGTGCACCAGGATGTCTGCCAACAGGGAGAGGTGGCGAAACATCGTGAAGCGAATCACATCTGCCCCTACAGAAGTCACTTCATGATGAACGCGACCGCTCTGTCAAGAGTGTCACGACTACGAAAAAGAAGAGGATGACTACAACCAGGTTCAAAACCGTCAAACTAATGATACCTGGCGAACGGACTGTCTTTTCGGTCTAGTGGTCGTAAGCGCGGCTGATGAGCATGAGGTCCTTGGTTCGGTTCTAGGGTCGGGCAAAGTGTTTTTGGGCTTTTCCGTCAGACATTTCTCATTAGCAGCCACGGAGTCTGGATCTTGCCCGGTTGATGGCAATAGGCTCGCCCCTGTTACATGGGACTTGATGATAAGCATGTTGTGTAACGCTACCTATGTTTAGCTTGTTGAAGCCTGTTGACTGCTTAGCTATAATGATTACATGACAGTGTAGCAAGCAGGTAAGTCATGTTTGAACATTATCTAGATGCTTATCGAGCGAGGCTAGTCCAGAAAGATGGGTTGGTTCGAGACGGCATTTGAAAATTGTACTTGGAAGGACTTGGGGAGGCCTTTGCCCAGTGGTCAACGTATAATAATAAAAAAGATGTATTATTGCCTTTTTAACGGGCTCAGCTAACAAAGGCACAAATGTCTGACAACCGGTCTTACTAGGTGTTGTGTTTATTCGGTAAGTACATTGAGGAGGAGACATAGGCCCGTTGTAAAGTACTGGTATTCAGCTATACCCGGTTAGACTGTAAGTCTACCCAAACCTTGTCTTGGAAAAGGCTAGGCAGATGAGTGGACTGACTGTATTTTTTGGTTATTTTCTTGTACTTGATCAAGTTGGAAGGCCTCCCACTGGGTGGAGCGATGACGCCAGGTGAAGGTTGCGGGGATCCGTTGGATGCGAGACACGGGACCGGCCAATGTGTCGTCACACTTGGGGGAGGCCAATGTCCAACAGTGGACGTCTTTCGGCTGAAATGGTGATGATGATGATCAAGTGCTAAACTGATGATGCATCTAATATATCCGTGACGCACCACTTACGTCAATACCAAAGAATTTGTATTTATTTCATTTATCCTGATAAGACTATGACTTAATATTATTTTCGTTACGGATACGTTTATCTTTGGTCTAATCTTATTTCTTACGAAATAGGTAAGCGGATATAAACACGTGTTTTGGAATACTGTGTGTCTGGGTGAGTTAATCTTGAAAACTGCTGAGTCTATATCAGTGGAATTCTATACACGACATGTTAGAAAAAGTTTGTGTAGTTTTCTGCAGATTATCATAATGATTCTATCTTAATATTTTCTTGAAGATTTAGCGAATTATTGATTCCAATTTTGTGGACCTGGGACGTGCCTCGTTGACTCTACAAGATCAATATTAAGCTCCAGCTTTGTTAGAATATTAGCCGCTAAGCTGAAGTGGGACTGGGCTGGCTATGTCTGCCGTATGCCCCACGAGCTGTGGGCCAAAATAAACACGTTGTGGAGCTCTGCCACAGCCAGAAGGTAACGCGGTAGACCTCGCAGGAGATGGCGGGACGAGCTGGACAGAACCAATAAAGTGTGGTCCACATTGGCCCTGAATTTAAAGATTTGGAGGTCATAGGGAGGCCTTTGCCCAGTAGTGGGATGATGATGATAATAGTAGTAAGTAGTAGTTAGAATATAAGAATCAGTATTGTCCATTCTTCTCTCTGTACGGTTGACTCCAGCCAATCTGTCATTCATTAAATAACTACTTTTTGCTCGTTTCTTCGCCCCCGTTATGTACGAAAATTAACCCACGTGAACGTTTCAAATTTAGCCTATGACACTTGGGGATAATGTAGCTTCCAGTTAGTGAAAGAATTTTTGGAATCGGATCAGGAGTTCCGAAGATCTCAAAGATCCTGATCCGATTTCAAAAATTCTTCTTTGACATCTGACACCTTTACATAAAAACTTACAAATAAAGTTTACCTCTTTATAATATTAGTAAAGATAAAAAGTTAACATATACATGCAAAACATAAGTGAGACGATAAATATGATTAAGGTCAATAACATTATATGTAAATAAATTCACCACAAGATATTATTTATGAACGAAAACTTATCAATCAGCTCAATAAGGTGTGACAGTACTTAGAGGCCTTCTACCATTCTCTGTAAGAAACTAACAATTGTAGTATTTATTACCTAAATGCTTAAGGGGGAACAGGGCCAGAGAGGAATTTGAAAAATAGGTATTTTATTCTTAAAATAGAGCCCTATAGAGTTTTCCCCGTTTTCTTCTCAAAAACTGAGCTGATTCAATTGTTTTTGACATTTAAATTATAAAAAGAGTCTGTCTAGGTTCCTATCAATTTATTGGGTTAATTTATTTTATGTTAAAAACTATTCGAATTTGTCTGGTAATCACGGCCGTAAAAATGGGGCATTTTTTTACATTTTTGGATTGTCATATATTTTCTTTACATAAAAGTTGCTGAAAAAATAATAGGGGCGTGTCTACCGCAGACCTTGAATTTATGATTAAAAAAAATGTTATATCTAGAGGCATTATTTAGAAAAAAAAAGGGAATACATTTGTATCGAGAATCGCAGTAGCCTGTTAGCGCTCTGTTGAACTTTCAACGGTCGGCTCAGCTGCAAGACTTTAAAATTCCAATACTTAAAAAATATTTTACCATTTTTTTTAAGTTTCGCCTATACTTAGTGAAAACTGGTATAGGATTTATTTCTTTAGATAACCCTAATGATAAGTTCAGTCACACGTATGTTAGTACCGTTGAGGCTCCAAGATTAGGTAGGTACGGTCGAACGAGCTATTTGGTATACACGCAGAAATATTCACAATCCTAGTACTCTGACAATTTTGTTTGCCATTCTATTTTATAAAGTGTATGTCAATAAGAGTCAGTCTCTTAATGAAGAAAGCTCTAAAAAAAAATTTGGAAAAGTATACGCTTCGGCATTGGATTGTGAAATTTTCCACGTGTATACCAAATAGCTTGTTCAACCGTACATAATAAAAGATGTGTTATAAAAAAAGTATGAATGAAATTTATTTTTGTCACAGATCATATCTGTATCCGGTTTGAAGCTGCAGAGGTTGTGTCTCAAGAATGACGGGGATTATACAGGTTGTTTTATTTGTCAAAATATTGAGTGGAAAATGAAAGGTACCTACTTATTTGAGAATTTCTGTAACAGAAGGTGCCTCTACAGACTGAAAAAAAAACCCGCCAAGTGCGAGTCACTCGCGCATGCAGGGTTCTGTAACATCTTAGTAGGCGTATGATTTGTTCTTATAACTTTCTTAAAAACTATAAGAAAGCTATAAAAACCAAAATTCAAAATCAAAATCAAAGCATTTATTTCAAGTAGCCAGTTGCAGGGCCTTTTGAATACGAGCAGGCGCGTGCAGGTGAGTGTCATATGGTCAAAACGTAGGCGGAGGCCTAGTAAGGTCTAAAAATGCTGAAAACAGCTTCAAAATCGCACGTCAGGAAGCGAAGATATCAACGTTTCTGTTTAAAACTAACTTCCTAAGATAGATTTTGGTACAAACAGAGACTAATAGAAAGAAAGAAAGAAGAAAGAAAAAATGTTTATTTGTCGCAGGGACATGACGTGCGTACAAGAAATAAATTAACAATAATCATTCGATACATAACAAATAAATACACAGGACATATAGGTACAAGTAATAGAAAAAACAATTTTTTTAAAAATTCAATACGTTTTATCTTAGCTAGACGCACGTGCGGGGCTCGTAGTCGAAAAACAAATAATAAAAATAAATTAAAAATTAAAGGGGTCTCGCCTACTACGATGTTACGGAACCCTTCATGAGCGAGTCCGAGTCGCACTTGACCGGCTTTTTTCAGTCCGCAGCTTTTTTTTTTTAAATTTTCTGCCCTGTTGTTTTGGAGTTAATGGGGGGGGGAGAGGGTCAATCTTCGCCTATTTTCATAAATAACTTCAAAAACTATTTATCTTAAAATTATTTAAAAAAAAACAACAGTCAAAGATCTACAATAACAGCAGGGACAAACGGCTTAACGTGCTTTTCTAATCACGGAGGAAACTTGGTACTTATGTAATGGGTGGTCACCCATCCATGGACCAACCTAGGCAAGCGCGGCTTAACCTGAAAATCGACCCGAGCGGCTGTTATAAACACGATATGAGTAACACTGTCTTCTGTGCCACGCTCAAATACATATCACCATAATTTATTTGGTCATGTCACGCAAAATTTGAAAGAATTTTCCATCGGAAAATCCCAGTACACTTCTATTGATTCTAATACGTAATTGCTATCAATGTCAGCTCCCTTCAATAGATACCCATTCTTTCCTTCAAACAAAGATACATTGACCGGTATTGACCCTAGCTTTTGTATACCCGATCTCGTAATTTCTTTTACACCCTAAGGTCAAATGTCATTCCCCTGTAACAGTTAGTTAATTCAATTTTCAACCTTATTGAACTTCTAAGTTAACATTACGCTTGTCATCGGCGAAGGGTTAGGCAGAGGTGTACCTAATAGTACACCCACATTTCGCCAGTCCCATGTAATAGGGGGCGTGCCTATTGCCATCAACCGGGCACAAAACCATGGCTGCTACTTAGAAATTCCTGACGGAAAATCCCAAAAACACTATGCCCGACCCGAGAATCGAACCAAGAACCTAATACTCAGACGGCCTTGCGACCACTCAACCAACTTTTAATTAAAAACACAACGAAACAACACTAACTGTTGTAGGTATTTCATAACTGAAATCATCCCAATAAATTACAAAGTACAATCAGCTCTTGTTTTCATGTATTATATGACAAAATAGTCCTTGAAACAATTTCATTGTTGTCTCGTTTATGAACTTTGAGAGTTCATGGCACTTATGATTCGAGAAGCTTTAGAATAGTATAATCAGCTTATACGGTTCCCACTGCTGGGGCTCAGACGGCCTCTTCATAAGAGGGAGGGTTGTAATCCACCACGTACATATACCCAGTGCTTGTCGGAGGATTCAACACGTTTTCTTCATGTAAAGTAAACCACGTGCAAGTGACATTAAAAGAACCCCTTTTCATTCAATTTACTACAGTTATTCCTAATTCCGCAATTTCCGCAGCTGAAATATTCAGTCATTATACAATCATCAATTTCATTCAAGAGTGAAAAGGAACGGTTCGTCTAATGTCACCAGGTTGACCATGACGTCTTAAAACAGAAGTCATTCCAGTATGGGAAAGATATGGCGCTAGACGACCTGTATAGCTCTGTCTCTTTCCCAAACTGGAATTACTCCTGCTTTAAGACGTCATAGCTCCCCAGCACCATGCAACACCGCAAGTAGGGTAAGTACGGATTTCTAAAATCAATTCCTTAACGGGGTTAACTTGGGGATCAAAGTTTGCATTGAAGTTTTCCAATAGGAAATACTCTCTGGCACACTGCTTGCAAAATATTAAGGTGACATGACGAAAATTACGATAATTTTTTATCGTACCTTACTGTCCAATTGCTTCACATTGGTCTGCCTACCTATATGGTATTCTTTTTCAGTCATCATGATCAAGCAATTAATTTTCACAAAATCTTATCAGCTAAAAACGTGACTGATAACAGTCTGATTACAGTCAGAAAGGTGACATAATGTGTTTACTAGCGTATAATCTATCATATCAGTGATTAGGACTTTGCCCCTGAAAAGAGGAACTATTAGTTACGGAGGCCTACCAGCAAAGAAATGACAACAAAGTTTCTTAATAAATTCCAATCGTAATATGTCACGCTTTCAACCTTAAAATGACCATTAATTAAAATAGGCCTTCTAAATAAAGACTAATGTTACATTATAGAGCAAAGAGGAAATCATTATTAAAGGTTAAAAAAAAATTGCAGACTTAAAGACATTTCTGCCTATCCCCTTGATAACATCACCAAAAAGAAAGAAGGCTTTCTGCCTACACCCAAGACGTAGATATGCTGACCTTTCATTATGTGCCAAAAACCACGTGCTAAGTTATTGAATTTAAGAAGGTCAAAACTGGTCAAAGAAACGACGCATACACCGACATTGAAACCCGCCGAAACATGTCTTTATTATCTGTAAATTAAAAAGTTTCAGCCACCCTATTTGTCCTCATTAGAACGCACACATGCACAGTTATTTTCAGCCTATAGATACACGCTTTTACTTGTGTGAGTGCGTGTGTGTATACAGAATAGAAGTGTACTGGCGTCGAGACGCCTTTCAATGTGTGCGTACGTACCTCAGGTCGACGAACCGCGAATTTTCGGCAGTGAACACCGAATTGCACAATTCTACGTGTGCTGCGAAAATTACCAGTGTAAACAGACCTCTGATTTGGGAGTTTTGAAAAGTGGGTAGGGGTCTGATAGTGGTGGTTAAAATATTTGTTTATGAATGTTTAATATGTGTACGAGAATCGAGGTTTTCCTAATTTGTCGTACTGTACGTTTGTGTAGAAATTATGGGATCTGATGACCTCAAATGACCTCGAACGATTTTTTTTTCCATTATCGATGTACTTCATTTATTTTTAGGTTATCAATAGGTATCTATTAGGGATGGGCCGAATATTCGTTTTATATTCGGTATTCGGCATATTCGGCAGGTTTACCGAATATTCGTTTTCGGCCGAATGTTCGGCTATATCACTGAATGTTCGGCAAAGTGGTACTCAAAGTTTTTACAGATCATGATCTGTAAAAACGTCGAGTGTTAAATGTGTTATTTTTATGAGGTTAAGTAATTTACAATTTTACAGTGCAGGTTTATGTTTTTGTCGACACAGTGTCTTAATTTCCAATTACAGTAGTTAAACAAGATGGTTATTAAAAACTATGGTTACTATGGTTATTAAAACTATATTAAAACCAGGTCTTTATTGTAAGAAATTAAGCAAGTTTTTTGTTTTTATCAATATTTATTGTAAGAAAGAGTTGCATGATTAACAACATTCCAGCAGACTATGAATCAAGTTTCTTTCTACTTAGTGTAGCGAAAATTATTCATTGAAAATAAACAGAAAAACCACTTTTATAGATCATTTGAGGGATCAATCAATTACTCGTAAATAAACAAAAATACTCAATTATATTAGTGACATAGTAGGACAAATATGAGATCTTTATGAGACCAAATCAAATATATAGGATCATAACCGTAAGAAATCACATTTTTATTATATTTTAATTTAAGTTACAGGTAAATTTTCTATAAACTAATAGAAATCTGATTTATGTCTTAAACAAATCACTTAACATGAAAGTATATATATATAATAAAAAAAGAAAACTTACACTATTATATAAAATTGTCAGAAAACTTTGATTCAATATTTAAAATTCACAAGAGGCAAGTTGTGGTGCAAAAAAACAATCTGCTCAGCTTTATTTGGCAACAGTTTGTTCCGTTTTTGCTCATAAACGTTGCCCGCTTCGGAAAACAAACGTTCACTGTAAACCGAGCTGGGGTTGTCTATTTTCCATTTGGAAATAAATGAATCTTCTAGTGTGCTTTGAGTTGTTGCAAAAGTTTTAGGATTTGAAGGTTGAGCACCACTGGTAGACGGTTGGATGACATGTGCAGCCGCAGGCTTCTGCTGTATCGTCTCGTCGTTTGGAGAACTTTGGGTTACCGGACGCACAGGTCTGTCAAGACTAATAAATTCCGTAGGGTGCTTCAATTTTATGTGGTTGCTCAAAGCTGAGGATGAAGCCTTTCGGCCGCTGCCTCCCCGCGAAAGTATTTTTTCACAAATCGTACATTAACTTTGCTGCGGTCGTGTTCACTTTCCCGAAAATAAGTCCATATAGTCGATCTCTTTCTTCCGCTCATTTTTAGCTACACAACGATTAAACCAAGCAAAAAAACTCAATGAAGTCGACTTTTCAAATAAAAAATAACAATAACAACCGCACGTGGCTAAGTTTTACTCTTTATTAGATGATGCAATAACAACACGGGTACAGCGAGGATAGCGGGCGAGAGGGTCCGGCGCCAATCCACGCGCTATGCGTAAACAAGTTCAGACCTGTATTAAATTGTTTACGTAAGGGAATCAAAACTGCCGAATATTCGGTTCGGTAAAAAGTTTACCGAACATTCGGCCGAATGTTCATATTCGGTGAAACCCATGTTCGGCCCATCCCTAGTATCTATACATTTTATTGTATTTGTCCAGATCTGGGAAAGATAAACGCGACCATTGCGCAATAGTCCGGTAGGTACAGTGAAAAGATAAAACTGAAAGGACAAAGAAAATACAATACCTACCTATATTTTTACACAAAAAATGTACTATATCTCTAAAGGAAAGGGGTCATTGGCACTTGAACACTTTCTTTTTGGTGAAAATAGATAGGAATCTGTGATTGTGTATACCTTTTTATCGTATTATCAGGTTATTGGGAAAACCAGGTCTTACCACTACGATGTTATTATCAATCCAATGAATTGTGTGGTACCGGCAAAATATTACCCCAGCTTTTCAATCAATAGTTAAATATTGGGTAATTCTTGGAAGTATATCAAGATAATGCATAGAGCACTTATATTATTATTATTTATTTATTTGTTTAAATAGATACTTGCAAGCACTACACACACACAACACACACACACACGCATACATAAACGCGTGCATACTTGCACTTATAAGCTAGTATACAAAAAACTATTATATCTTGCCATCTTCGATGAAGTAATTTGTCTAAGAGAATGTTATGTACACCTGTAATTGGTACCTACCTAAGAACCCTAACCTGTATACTTTAATTGTTAAACTAGCGACCCGCCCCGGCTTCGCACGGGTGCAGTGTTGTAATATAAACCTTCCTCTTGAACCACTCTATCTGTTATAATAAACGCATCAAATTCCGTTGCGTAGTTTTAAAGATCTAAGCATACATAGATACAGACAGAGGGAAGTGGACTTTATTTTATACTGTGTAGTGATGTAAAATGTATTTACTGTTTGAGTATCTATTTTAAATAAATAAGTTGTTTTGATGTCATACGAGTCGAAATCAATTAGTACACTTCCAAAATAAAAATAACTTTTCTGACTAGTAATCTGCCTAAATCAATTAATTAAACTGTGGGCCCCATCATCAATTAAATGGTAATTATTGGTTTTTATGGGGTCTCTAAATAGCTACCAGCAACCATGATGAAAACAAAGTACAAAAACGTTATTTTATTTCATAATCTTGTGTCACAAACCCAAGAAAGTTGATGTAATCTCGCACCAGGGTTCATTAACATCTGTTTTAGCAACAAGTGCTGTAAAATAAATAGGTACATACCTACGTCTTATCACTTTCACAAATGATAAAAGCATCAGACATTTAGGTTCACGTAATCATTTCACGAACTAGATGATAAAGTGTTTAAAAGAATGTTGTTAGATAATAAACAAAAATTGTTGGCCTCTTTTCCTGTAAAAAAGAGACATTATTGATCATGGGAAAATTATAGAATTTATAGGAAAAGAGATTGAAATAGGCTGTAGTCAAGTTTTTTAGTATTTTTTTGGTCTCGCATTGGAAAGCGCAGCATGGGACGGCCACCTGCCAGATGGACAGACGACCTTGTTAAAACTGCAGGGAGTCGCTCGATGCAGGTGGCATTGGACCGTTCACGTTGGAAACCGATTGGGGAGGCCTAGGTTCAGCAGGGGACAGCAACGTACTGAAATGATAATGACGAAGTTCTTCACTATATCCTGGGCCAGTCCAGCGGTTAATTTGCCCACTGGCTATATTTTTATTCTGGTATCAGTCCGTTATAATATACTAGCTGCTGCTCGCGACTTCGCTCACGTTTTGTTCGGAAATTATCCTACGGGCACGTTGTAAATATAGCCTATGGCAATCGGGGATAATGTAGCTTCCTATTAGTGAAAGAATTTTCAAAATCGGTTCAGTAGATCCAGAAATTACCCCCTACATACAAACATACAAACTTACAATCAAATTTACCTCTTTATAACATTAGTTTATACATGTATAAACTGGTGTTGATACTGAAAAAGAGCAATTTGATTCTATATCACAGCTGAGATTGTCAGGTTAGATAATGGACTGATTAAACAGTCTGTGATTATCTAATGTCATAATAATATTATTTTCTATAAATTGAACTGTTTCAGAAATCATGTATTAATTTTCTTAAAATACAACGTGTAACAGAAAGGGTATAATCATATGGAATACTGTGGTACGGACCATCAAACTGAACAACTTTCTCTATGGGACAACCATCGAAATCGTAAAAAAATAATCAGCTGTCCCATAGAAAATTACAATACCTACTCGACCCAAATGTATGGCCTTTCTGTTACACGTTGTATAGGTGTTACCAGATGTACAAATGGTGGTTCGTCTTCCATAAATCCCATTCTCATTTGACCACTAACATTCTTCTAACAAAGCTTCCAACCACAAACATACTACACACATTTTTTCTTACAAATACAAACTAACACAATAACTATTAAAGTATATTTCATAACGTTTGTCAAACATTAACAACCAGTTACCAAAGGCAAGCTAGAATCAAGGCCTTCTGTAGCAACTGTGACTGTTTCGCAAACAAACTGCAACTGGTTGCGTTTCACGCTATAAGTTTCAAGACAGATGTAGCCATGATGAAAACAATTAAAAAAATAACTATAGTGAAGTAAAATTGTGTAGTAATTCCCATCAGAGTTGACAAAGTTGTAATCTTCTTTTGAAGTAATCATCTCTTGATTTGACGCCAGATTTGGGATGTGAAATCTGATTACATGCAAATTGTAGTTGTCTAAAGATGTGTGGCAATTTTTGTGGTGATTTTGAAATCACTACTGTTTTGGGTCGTTGGAAATCTATTATCAAGTGAAATGTTTTCAGTAGATTAATTCGTCGAAAGCAAACTTAAAAGTGTGGCAGAAACGTAGGGTTAAGCTAGGTCCATACTCCCAGGTTCCCGAGTCATGGGAGTAGAAAGGACCATAAGGGGAGGAGGGATTTAGTCAGAGGGGGGAACACCAAAAAAAGTGTTCAGGCTATGTGAAGGTCCGGTATTTTTAAGGTAGCAGGTGAACTAGGGTAGGTGGTAAGGGATTAAATGTGATTGAAAAGCCCTATGTTCAGCATTAGACTGATAGGAGCTGATGAAGCCATGCGATAGACACATGACACGAAATTAGGACGGCATTACGAAAGAGAACCTCATTCTTAAAAATATACTCAAACAAAATAATCTTTTCTTAGTCCTTGAATACGAATTATAACATTTACATTTAAATAATATTAAAAAAAACTTTGAATAAATAAACAGTTTTCATTTTCAGTTTTACATAAATTCCTTATCATACATTATTGAATAATATTTAAATGAAGGTGTGTTTTAAAGAAGTGTGCACATTTATTTTGTGACATCAAACACGGTTGTGCTTTTAAAACATTGAGTGCGATTCTCAGGGCAATAAAACCTATTGATTTGTTATGGTTAGGTGCGCTGAAGGTTGCGGGTTCAAAACCTTTAGGTACATGTACGTACACCACTGGTCCACCTGCTTATTGGAAACTTCAGGAGATTGATGGGGGTCACTGAGAAAAAAACCTGTATACTTTTATCTCTCAAAGCAATTTCTCAATGAGTGTCCAGCATAACAGCATAATCAGCCTATAATGTTCCCTCTGCTGGGACACACAGGCCTCCTCTCTATGAGAGGGAATGGGCCGCGGAATGGCGCGAAATGGCGAATGAAACGCGAAATGAGAATCCACCACGTGGGCCCAGTGCGGGTTGGTAGATGTCCCATGTCTTCGATTTTTATTTGGTTCTAGGACATCGTTTCCTAACGATGTTTTCCTTCACCGTTTTGAGAGCAGTGACTGTGGTGATGAAATAAATTACACAAAGTAATGCGCCTGCCTGGGTTCGAACCCACGACTTACTGTGCGTAAGTTGGGGCCGCTACCACTGGGCCACCGCTGCTCCATTAAAGTGTAATTAAATACTAAATTAAAGCGCATTAACAACAATTTCCAGAATTTTCTACAAATACATACAAATCTATTCTAATAAAAGTGGGCGTTGTACCGCGCAAAAATCATTGCCCCCGGCTGACCAGTCAGTTCGACCGCTCACTTTCCTTCACAAACCCCTTCTTAGCTACCAAACGTAGGGTTGCAAAGGAGGGGTAGAAGGTCTTTCTAGCTGGTTCATCAATTTTCCTTTAAGAAAAACGCCCGAAAATATACGTTCATTCGTTGAACTATTGTGAAGGTCGCGTAGCAAGGTCAGCGGCCCCGGTGAGGTCGACGAACGCACGGCCAAAACATTAGACGATCGGTAAAAAAAACATGGCCGATTTGTACTAGCGCTTTCGTCATTGATATTTATATTATCGCTAACTGTTTTTATGTCATTCGATGTAATTAATTGGTGTTGAACTTTTCAATTGGGTGTGATTGAAATTGATGCTTGTTTTTTTAAAGTTGAATTTGCAGAAAAATATTTGGGCTTTTTTAATACACATTTTAAAAATACGGCCCTAAACTCAAGTCATTAACCTACCATATCATTGCAGATAACATTACCAGTGCTAACAAACTCAAGGTCGAAACTGCACAAAAATATCACCAAAACAAAAAGGTCATAACTCCAAAAAATCGATAACGCGCCGACAAAGGCCGTCAATCACTTAGGACTTTTTGCACCGAAGACATGTGACTATGACCTGATGAGAAGACGGTTGGTGAACTAACAAGGGGCCGGTGACCGATGGGTTGATGACGTCATGGGTGTATATTGTTCTGTTTTTGTTGGCATTTGTAGCGGCAGGTTAGTAGACATACGCCCACGGAGTTAGGACAATATGATTGACTTTGAGAGAGAGAGTCAGTCATCTCTTGGATTTGTGATGTCATTGGCTTTCTTCTGTTTTGGGTGACGCTGTTGGAGTTTTCGGACTTGTCTAGATGTGCCTAGGTTTCTTTCAGGAATATCCTGAAAACCTGAGTCTGAAATTGTGTCCGATTAAAGGGAAACTTCCAAGAATGGTGATGATGGTGAAGAATAAAGTCAAGATGGTAACTCCCTTCCTAATACATGATTCTAATTCTAATGGGTGCGACAGCTCAGCCCATATCTTTTGATAACAACAAGCGTGTTGTTAAAAATATATATTATAATTGTCTGATTTATAAGCATCGTCATTGGCAGAAAATCTAGTAATTTCACAAAGGGTGTTACAAGACCCATAACGAAGCCGAAAGCCACTTGTTCTCCCCGTCATTGCGATCATTTTTTTGTTCTAGATCATACCTGGGAACCTTCTATTTGCAGAGATATTGGGGTTCAAAATCCAACATTTTCACAAGTTTTTTCTTACATACATGTTTTTAATGTACGTGTATGTGTTTTTGATTTTTACTATAAACGCCTCCACGACACCTGTGCTATTCAATGCATCCATCAGCACAATGTTTTGAGTGCGTTACATTGAGTCCTACCGTAAAACGTGATTTTTATCCAAAAAAAAAAAGTCGTTTCCCAGCAATAATATTTCTTTGATTTCATTGGTCAGATTGGGAGCTAACTATGGCCGCGCCATCTACAATGAGCTTTTAACGGCCTTACAATATAAGATTTTCAGCTGTCATTTGATAAATAAGAAAAAAACTTTAAAGACGAAAAGAATAAAACATCATTATAAAAAAAGAATTACGGTACCTATTGGACCAATATGCTGACCATACTTTACCGTCAATCGCTCTGTTTGTCTGTCAGTACTTAATCTATTTGTCCATTAACGACTACGCAGAATTGAGGCTAATAATAATCTTATTTGAACACTCTTTTAAGATTGACTGTAATAAAATAAAAAGAAAATATAATACGCTGGTCTATTTAGATTAGATTTTACAAGGTTGACGCCACAATAAGATTAATTCGACGGATTTTGTAAAATATGGGTATCTATGTTCTATGTTAAGGGTTTGGTTTCCGCACTTAGTCCTTAAAGTGGACCATTGTACGTGAGCCATGGTGGCCGTTACTCCAACCAGCCCACCACCCTCCAGAAGCAGATCAGACTTCCCGGTCTTCTCAGGACATCCGCAAGGGATCTCGGTGCTCCAAGAATCTCCTCGCGGATCTGGGTGACGCCGGTGCACTCGAGGAGTACATGCGCTACCGTTTCCTCCGCCTCCATGCACGCTCTGCACAGGGGGCTATCAGTGATACCTAGGGTGTGGAAGTGTTTATTCAGTGAGCAGTGTCCAGTGATGGTCCCCGCCACCAGACGCAGACTATCTCTGTCCAGGCGCAGAAGGCGCTTGGTCAGCTGTGTATCCAGGGATGGCATAGCCTCCTTGGATTGCCTACACCCTGGTGTCGAGGTCCACCATTTTTCCGCTTCTGTTTGAGTGTGTTCCTTTAACCAGCTCCTTAGTTGCTGGAAAGGAATGGGCACAATGGGTTCAGGTCCGAAAGCTTTAGTGCTGGATCCCCTTCTAGCGAGTTCATCAGCTGCATCGTTTCCAAGTGATCCACTGTGTCCTTTGATCCATTGTAGTGTCACCGTGTTGCGGTTTAGTACCGTAACTCGTTCGAGGGCATTATGGCATTCTAGTATTAGTCTCGACGTAATCTGGTTTCTCTTCAAGGATTGAAGAACTGAGGCACTGTCGGAGAGTATACGAATATGGGTATCCGTAACCTCCCTGACTTCTATGGCGTGTGCCGCTTGGATAATGCCTACGCACTCAGCTTGGTATACCGAGTTGAGCATTCCCAAGGGTCTGGATATTTTAATGTTAAGGTCGTCAGAGAAGACTCCGACACCTGTCCCTTCGTCGGTCCTTGATCCATCGGTGTAGATCCTTAGCTCTGTTGGACCGGAGTAGTCATACATCTCCGCTGTGAGCTCTATGTTGTAGTGTTTTTGAAAGCAGTGGGTCTTCAGGGTTCTGTCGCAGGGTGATACCATCATTGGCTGTTGTTTGATAGCATCATCTTTTATGCGTGTATGTTTGATTCTGGAGTCCTTACTCAGGGTACCGGATATTTCGAGCCTGAAAATCGCTAGGGTCGCCTCCTCTCTTACGACGAGGTGTAGAGGTGGCAGCCCCAGCATCACCTGTAAAGCGGCAGTGGGTGATGTCCTCATGCTTCCGGTGATTGCTACGCAGGCAAATCTTTGTAGTTTCTCGAGATTTTTTTGAGCTGTGCTCAGGTTGGTCCTGGGCCACCAAACTAAGGAGCCGTATGTGATGATTGGCCGGATAACTGTAGTGTATAGCCAGTAGGTGATTTTGGGGCTTAGGCCCCAATTTCTGCCGAGCAGTCTTTTGCATTGCCATAGGGCTATGCTGGCTTTTGTGGTGATGTAATCGGTGTGTTTTGCCCAATTCAGCTGTTTGTCCAAATAGATACCCAGGTATTTGGTTTCAGTCGACAGGCTTAGGGTGGTCCCGAAGAAGCGTGGTAACTGTAGGGTTGCCAACTTTCTTTTCTTTGTGAAGAGGACGAGTTCAGTTTTGGTAGGGTTCACTGCTAGTTTGTATTCCTTGCACCAGTCCTCTACCATCTTCAGGGCTTGTCGCATAAGGTTGCACAGTGTGTTTTCGTGTGTTCCGTTTATTATTATGGTTATATCATCGGCATATCCCACCGTGAAGTAGCCTCTGTCGTTGAGACGCTTTATGAGGCTGTCTACCACGAGGTTCCATAGGAGTGGCGAGAGGACGCCCCCTTGGGGGCAGCCCTTCGCCACGATGGCTCTAGTGGTGTCGTTCACCGTAACCTGTACGGCTCTCAGTCTGAGCATGTTTGTGATCCATCCTCGCAGGGTCGAGTCCACACCGTGTTCCTCGAGGGCTGCGTTGATGCTATGGAAAATGGTTTTGTCAAAAGCGCCTTCTATGTCAATAAAAACAGCTAGTGAGGAGCATTTGTGGTCTACTGCACATTCGATCTTGGAGATTACACTGTGGAGTGCGGATTCCGTTGATTTACCTGTGGAGTAGGCGTGTTGTTGTTTGTGGAGTGGCATCTCCTGAAGAGGTCCGTCCCGAATATGTCGGTCACAGAGTCTCTCAAGGGTTTTCAGTAGGAATGATGTCAGGCTTATTGGTCTGTATGCTTTAGGTTGTGTATAATCAGGTTTGCCTGGCTTAGGGATGAAAATGACTTTCACCTCTCGCCATTGAAGTGGTATATAGTTATTTGCTAAGCAGGCTTGGAAGATGGCAGCCAGCCACGGCGTAAGGATGTCTGCTCCCCATTGCAGCAGGGCTGGGAAGATTTCATCTAAGCCTGCGGATTTGTATGGTTTAAAGGTCTTGATTGCCCATTTTATTTTATCTTCGGTTGCCACTGTACGGGCTCTGGACCAGTCCCGGTCGTTTGGCGTGTGCATTGGCTCGCTTGGCCATGCTCTGTCCTCGGAGAGGTTGCAGTCTGGGAAGTGGGTTTCCAGAAGAATTTTACTAGTCTCGTGGTCCGACTTTGTGTAAGTGTTGTCTGGGTTTTTCAGCGATCCGAGGGTGCGATCCTGGTCGGTGGACAGGATCTTTCTTACTCGCGCGGCTTCGCTGTTTGATTCAATGTCCTCACAGAATTTCCGCCAGGCTGCTCTGCTGGCATGCCTGACTTGTTTTTTGAAGATATATTGTGTTTTCTTGTATGAGTCCCAGTCTTCTGGGAGCCTGGAGTTTTTCGCTCTGTTGAATTGTTTGCGCATCGTTTGCCTGAGCTTGCTGAGTTCTGCATTCCACCAAGAGTTTCCCTTGCTCTTGGTGTTTGGATCTGGTAGTTTGCAGCAGGCATGGTAGGCTTCAATTATATATTCCGAGAGTTTTATTACAATGTCCTCAAGTTGTTTGGGATCTGTTAGAGTTAAGGGTATTTGGTGCCGTGTTAGCAGTGAGGCCAGAAGCCGTTTGTAGCCGGGTACGTTGGTGCGGCGTGGATTGCGCCTAGGTTCGGGTTTTTTTGTGTTAGCTACTAGTGAGAAACGAATCCTTCTATGATCAGAGCAAGAAGGCTCGTTGGAAACGTGCCAATTAGAGATAAGTTTTGTCGCGCTCTCTGAAGCCAGCGTTAGGTCAATTATCGTTTGTCCGCGAGCTGTGACCCAAGTGGGTTCCGAACCGCGGTTTACGATGTTAAGGTTAGTGGAGAATAGATATGTGCATAGTACCTCACCTCTAGTGTTGGCTTTGACACAACCCCAAAGCGGGTGATGGGCGTTTGAGTCCGTGCAGATGACCAGGTCCAGGTTGGCGTCCTCACAGTACCTTACCAGGTCGGCCATCTCTTTAGTTGGGCAGTCTTCATCCTCGCCTGGCATGTAAACCGAGGCTAAGACGATGTCAGGTGCATCGCCGTCAGTCTTGAGTCTGACGGCTGTCAGGTCTCTGGAACATAGTTGTGTGAGTGTTGTCGTAGGTACATCTTTGGGTATGTAGGCGCAGGTTCGTGGTTTTTCTGTGCCCTGTGTGTCGAGAATTAGCTTACCTCCAATGTTTCCAAGGCCGCATACTCTATTATTTCGAATCCACGGCTCTTGGATCAGGACGATAGTTCGGGGTTTCGTCTCCAGCGTCCTGCGTAGGCAAGCCGTGGCAGTCTGGCTATGCTGGAGGTTGGTCTGGATGATGTTTAGGGCAGCGGGCGGGGGCGCCGGCGGCAATGAGGTGGAGTTAGGAGGAGATGGATCCATCGGATAAATCCCCCCCATCCTCCAGTTCATGCCGGTCGTCGCTCAGTGTCGGTGAAGAAGTAAGCCGCTGCTCTGTCCACCCTGGTGAGGTCGGCATGCGCACAGCGTCAGCATCAGCCATCGCCGTTCTGGCCATCTCCTCCTCCAGTTGTGTCATCGTCAGGTCAAGCTCTGTCGGTGTCGGTCTTTTTTGTGCAATTTCTGTGGTCGTGGTCTGGGTGTCAGAGGGTTGGGTGTTGGGGAAAAAGCGCACGTATATCGACCCAAGTAGGTACGATACCCGCCGCTCCCTCCCCAAGACCTTTTCGACTTCCTCCGGTGGGATACCCAGGGTCAAATATGTCCCATGGTTATCACCACCGATGGATGTCGCCCTGTACAGCGACCACCTCCCTATGTCATACCAGGTGTTCTGACGAGTCAGAACACTCTGGAGCCGCGCTATGTCCCCATTGTACCTGGGCACAAAGAGCGCTGCTCGGACACGGGTCGGTACGTCGGACTGCTTCATGACTGTCAGGGTCGCGTCTGTGTTAGGCAGTCTAATCATGGGCACGTTCTCAGTCAGCCAAGCCAGGGCGCTGTCGTCCTCACACCACATGTGAACAGTGCCATCCGCAACCCGTGGGTAGCCGCGGAAGGCCGGGAGTGGTTTGGAGGGGTCAGCGTCCATGACGAGGTCTTCGAGGCTGAGCTTGATGTGCTCAGCCTCGTCAGGGGTCATGTCGCGGGATGGAGGCGAGAGGCAGATCGCTACGGCGAGCCGCGCAGGAATATCCTTTGTGGCCCGTGCGTAGGTTCTCTGCTCCCCTTGAGCGGTCTGGATTTTGACGCGCTTGGCGTCCCCCTGGAGCGTACTCGGCGAAGCCGTATCTTCCGGGCGCACCCTCTTCGCCGTTCCCTGGCCGCTTGGCCCGGGTTGCGGTTCCGAAGGGCTTGGCACGGTGTTTCGTGCCAGGGACACCCTGCGCGACAATCCAGATCGCTTGCCTCGCTTCGTTTTGGGTCGGTCTTGGGTCGCCTCGGTGCGGTTCCGGTTGTTTCCTCCGGATGGTCCTGGTGCGGGCAGTGTCGTTCCGCGCTGGGTTTCCCCTTCGCGTAATGGTCCTTGCCCGCATGTTTCCGCGTCCGGCTGCTTTTCGCGCTGGGTTTCCCCTTCGCGTACTTGCGGCTGGTCGCGTACTCCCTTACAAGCAACCGTTTTCGCATCGCGCTGGCTATTGCCTTCGCGGATCTTGCTCAAACGGTTGTTGAGATCTCTCTCTCTGTTTCGGATTTTTCCGCGCTTACGTTTAAGCGAGCGTACTTCGTCCACAGAGATGAATCCAGGGCCACCGGATTCAACTACCTTTCCCGTCCCGTGGTGTCGAGAGTCAATGTCTCTCAGTCTTGCTTCGATCTTCTCGCGCTGGAGTGCCAGCGCGCGGAGTTCGCCGTCAAGACTGGAGAGTCGTGCATTGTCGGTGTCATTGTCGGGGTTGTTCGTTATACTGTTCCGAACGATGCTCTGTTGCCAGGCCCTCGTGGAAAGTATAACGGGTGTCAGGGTCGTAGGCGCGGATGTCGCAGCCGTCGTGTCAACCGGCGCAGAGGTTGCAGCCATGGTAGTGTCAGGTGGCGCGTGAGCCGCAGCCAGTGCTGTTGGCGCTAAAGCAGCCGGCCGCGCAGAAGGCGCGGCCCTAAGTGGCAGATTGGTGCCCCCCCCCAGATTACGAAGGGAGCTGACCGACGTGTCGGCATGGGATTCCCCGGCATTGCCGGGACCCACCTGGGGATTATTTTCATCTTTCTGCGACATGTTGGGGTTTGTGGGCTTTTTTGGATAAGAGGTTACCCCTCCTCATGGACCGAAGGAAGAAAGGAAAAGGGAGGGAGGGATTGGGCGTGGGATCATGGGAGTGGGGTTTGGGTTACCCTAGGCCTGGGATTTTGGCTTTTGGGAATTCTGAAAATAAATATAATATATAATAAAATAAGAAAAAAACTTTAAAGACGAAAAGAATAAAACATCATTATAAAAAAAGAATTACGGTACCTATTGGACCAATATGCTGACCATACTTTACCGTCAATCGCTCTGTTTGTCTGTCAGTACTTAATCTATTTGTCCATTAACGACTACGCAGAATTGAGGCTAATAATAATCTTATTTGAACACTCTTTTAAGATTGACTGTAATAAAATAAAAAGAAAATATAATACGCTGGTCTATTTAGATTAGATTTTACAAGGTTGACGCCACAATAAGATTAATTCGACGGATTTTGTAAAATATGGGTATTTTAGAATCAAAGTAAAACTTTAGTCATTGTTTGATGATATTTTCTGTTACATTTAGAACCATTTCTATTTTAAATGTATTTGTTTTGACTTTGTATTATATTTAGAATAGAAATTAAAAACAAACGTACGCAGTTGACAGATTACTAAAATCTTTTAAATGATTCACATGACAGTGGCAACCATGGATAAATACGTAAGTAAATTATTTTGTAAAAATATTTTATGTAAAGTTTACTATTAAATTATCTGAGTTATATTTTACTTTAATTTGATGACTTTATGTAAATGTACTTTGCAGACACTTCTAATTTAGTGAATTAAAGGCGTCAAATAAACTCCACAATGAAAATTTTATTTTATTTTACTGTTAAATAACCACACCGTGTTTCACTCTTGGGTTTGGAGACAAAACCCAAGAGTGAAGATGTAACTTCAACACATAAAAGTGGTGCTACCTCGACGAAATAGAAACAGGGTGTGGATGTGGAGCTGTTCCACATAACATGTTCCAACTCCTATCCTGCGTTCTGTGAAGTCTATGTGACCGCTTCGCTGCCACCGAGAACGACGTGGAAGCAGCGAAGTTTTGGGCGTGAAAAAAATTTTGTACTGTCGTGCAAGCCACACGAAGAAGAATAAATTGTAAAATGCGAATTTTGTACTTACACCTGTATTCCTTCGAACTGTCACATCTTTGAAATTCTGCCAAAATGTTTGTCTTATTTCAGCGACGCAAATGTGTTACAAACCAGCTTATTTGTTACAACAATACGTTTAACATTTTTTGCCTTTGTTTATATGGGAATTCAGTTACTGTTGTGAAAATTAATCCGTCTTCATCTTGCTTCAAATGGGCTTTAACTGAACTAAATGGAGTGTTAAGTGTCTGCAGTGGTTTTTACTTTTTACAATCATAGTGATGGTTCTTTTTATTTTTTTATTTGTTTTGGGCTTCGAGCTTTCCGTATGTAACTACGTACACACGGCTGCACATTAAACTATACATTTCCAGTTTATGCTGATCTCGCCTTTATACAAAGCGAGATCAGCATAAACTGGAAATTTATAGCTTTCGGATTTCCGTACAATTCGAGGTCAGCTTATACTGGAAATATGTAGCTTGATGTGTAGCCGTGTGTACCTACATTAAATCACTTATTCATCATATGCTGATTGATGACATTATTCCGCAAAAAACGGTAATTTAAAAAATTAAAAACCCGACTGCGTAAATAACTAATAACATTAAATAAAAACTGAAAAGAAAAAAACAAGTGCAGGAGTCTATCTATATTATGTTGAGTACCTGCTATTGAATAACTGATACCGTGGCAATAATTTCATTAAACAGTCGGGACCCATTATTGGGACGATTTAAGCCGGTCTATATATGTTAATGGGTCCCGACTGTTATGTCGCTGTGTTCTATGCTTTTGAATTTAGAATGTATTATTCAGTTTTATTTGTGAATCGATCACGAAATTATTACCACGTTACTCAAACCCCCAGTGTACCCCCTTTTTTTTTGTTTGACCGATGCGAAATCATCAAATAACCCCTCCCGCTCTGGGCTGAGCAGGAGGGAGTGTCAGACTTTTACTGACTAAAACCCATCCATGTTCCTTCCTTTGCCCTTTGTGTTCCAGGGCCGCGGTATCTCTTTCGAACAGCCCCGCAACCCTGGCAGATGGGAGCCCCCCTTAAATATTTATTTTAGTATTTGTTGTTATAGCGGCAACAGAAATACATCACCTGTGAAAATTTCAACTGTCTAGCTATCACGGTTCATGAGATACAGCCCGGTGACAGACAGCCAGACAGACGGACAGTGGAGTCTTAGTAATAGGGTTACGTTTATACCCTTTGGGTTCTGAAACCTATAAATAAAGGTACTACAACAGTTGTTTATTTTCTCTATCAACCATCTATCCAAAATTTTCAATCATTAAACTCTATTTCACCAAGAAATATTTACAAAACGAATTTTCCGCAAAGTTTACTTCCGTTTTCCTACAACAGGTCTTTGAACTCGGTAAAAATTGAGGTCTTCCTAGGTTCAGCGTACTTGGGCTGCGGGGTGAATGACCCGTTAAGGGTGTGTTAGGTTTTCGTTTTTATTAGGTAGGACTTGGAATATTGTATGGTGTATAATTATTATTCATATTATGTTAGGGTGTATGTACAGTAATTAGTAGTTTGCTAATAATGTTAATTAACAGGGTAAGTAATAATGTAGTGAGTTTGGACTACTTACTTATAATAATTACTTCAGGCATTTCTCTATATTTTTCTGTAAATAGCTGTCATGTTTACAGAAATTTGAAATGTGAAAACATAGTTTTGGAGAAACTAATAAACAAGAATTATCAATGAGATGAATGAACAAGAATTATCGTAAGATGGGGCGCCCTCCGCCTCGGTGGAACAACGATCTTCGCAGAGTGGCTGGTAGCAATTGGGTGAGAGTTGCTGAGAATCGAGTTGAGTGGCGTGCTATTGAGGATGCCTAAGTCCAGCAGTGGACTGCTGTAGGCTGACGATGATGATGATCAACCTTTTTTGAAAAATCCCAATGAATGAAAACCTTAAAAGGATGTGACCACAGATATAGATAATATTTATATGTGTGGATGTGACCTACTTACTACAAAAGAAATCAAAAATACAACTACGTATTACCAAGAAAATCTACACATTTACACAAACAGAATTCCTACGTTTAATACAAGTCTAAAACAAACATACGCGATCCAAATTGAATCCTATCATTCAATAAATCGATTTGAGATCGTCATGTCTAAATCGGGAATCGAACGGGCAACGATCGGTAGATATACTCACTGAGTAATGTAACCTTTATGCTGAATAATGGGGTATAAAAAACGTGGAATGGAAGATTTTTAGATAAACTTTTTCTTAGCGAAAATAGGGTTTAGTAGATATAGGACCTATTCGTGAAATGGCTTACGGCGAAAAAAAGGACATGTTCTCAGAATGGCTTATTCTTCAAATGACTTGTTCTCATAACACCTCATTCTGCAAA
Organism: Eugnorisma glareosa; assembly: GCA_947578425.1. NCBI lineage: Eukaryota > Metazoa > Arthropoda > Insecta > Lepidoptera > Noctuidae > Eugnorisma > Eugnorisma glareosa. Next base: position 4,890,984 of record OX387981.1, read on the forward strand.
AGACTCATTCGTACAATACCTTATTCGTGTAATGACCTATTCTTAGATGGACTAATTTTTTTTAAAACCTGCCTGGTTAACACTAGGCCAATAGTTTATCCACGACTTGTATTTAATAAATAAATAATGTAAATAGACCTTTATCAAAGCCAAAAGGCACTTGTTTTCCCCATCATTGCGATTTTTTTTTTTGTTCTAGACCAAACCTTTTAGTTACGGAGATATTGGAGGTCAAAGTACCAAATTTTTCACTTTTTTTTTTTAATTTTAATTTATTAAGTTGTAACTTTACTTTAGATACCTCTATGTATCCATCAGCACAATGTTTAGATTGCGTTACAAAAAAAGTCGTTTCCCAGCAATATTTTCTGTAGATACTTAGTTTTATGTACAGAATGCCTGGTTGGCGGCTTCGTGAAGCGTCTTCTTCACTTACACCTTGAAGGTACACCAGAAACGGAGAGGGACTGGATTGATAGATCACCCACCTTTGGCTAATGACTCATCTGGTTAGTCTTTTCCCAACTATGTTAAGGTAGTATTCCAGGGGCCTTAGTCTGCTATTGCAATAGTGTCAGAATGGTCTATAATTGATTTAATAAGGCCCCTAGCCCACGGCGTATTGAAGCGCGTTCGAAACTCGTTTGACGTGCGTACAAAGGGTAATTCGTTTGCGCGGGGCCTTATTAAATCAATGATAGACCATTCTGACACTATTGCAATAGCAGACTAAGGCCCCAGTTCCAGTGTAGTTGACTATATGACCTACATAACTTCACACCCGTAATCCAAGAAGTGTTAGGCAGAGATGTACCTAATAGGACACCCACATTGTAATAGTTGTCGAGCCTATAGCAATTAACCGGGCTTAAAATCAGACTCCGAGGCCGCTACTGAAAAATTCCTAATAAAAAAACTGAATAACACTGCCTGACCAGGGAATTGAACCCAGGACCTCATGCTCAGCAGTCGCTTGCGACCATTAGACCAACGAGGCAGTCATACTATATGACCTCTATACAACAAAATTGCTAGATAGTATGATATCTATACGTAAGACTGGTTGTCAGATTTTTGGGCATTTAGTTAACCATGATGACTGAGCCACTTCCGAAGACTGACAGCTATGAATGGCTAAATGCTTGACGTGCTTATCGAGACACGCAGATGCACGCACGCCAGTTTCGAGTACTGATCTGACCTTTCTAAAGAAATTATAAATATTAAGCATATAGCCAGTTATGTTTCTCAAGAACACCAGACTCCAGGTTACTGGAAAATTCCTAATGGAACATTCGATAACAGACTACCCTACCCACCCTAAATACAAACCTAAGTCTTTACATTCGACAGTCTCACCAGCGACCACTAGACTAGTTATCTGTTTCAAACTTAATTTGTATTATAATAATGATTCTAAACATCACGCCCGTAGTCCTTAAAGGGTTACGCAGAAGTGTACGTAATAGTACACCCAACTTTCGCTAGTAATGGTTAAGTTTAGCCGAATCGGAGAAGTACTCAACGTTAAGCAGTACTTGCGACCACCAACGACGCCGTCATCATAACTGTGTCAAACTCTATAACTATGATTCATTAAGAGCCTATGGTAATAATTCTATTATTATTAATAATAACACCCGGTCATTCGCACGAAATTTTGTAATAAACTGAAGCGTGTGGCTTACGCGATTTTCAGGCGAACATTGACCTCCAAAAAATTGTGTTACGTGCGGGAATTGAACCCGGAACGATGGTAACTGGACCTATTAACGCTATACTAAGCCTATGTTTACACTGTAGTCCGTATGTAGGTCTGTGTGTTTATTTAAACTGGTTGAATTTTAATAAAGAGTGATTTGATTTTGTCTTCTAATTATATTGTCTTTTAGAAGAGCATTGGATTTTGTTGAAGTTTTCAGCATCATTTAAAATACGTATTCTAGAACTTTTGTGTTATCATCATCATTACTGAAATCAAACTTAGACTACTACGAATAGCCTGTGTCATCCCACTGCTGGGCAAACACTGCTACCCATGACTTACAGTTTTTCGATCCAGGGCTAATGTGGACCACTGCTTGGTTAAATGAACTTACTTAAAATAAAGAAATATCGATGATTTTTCAGAAAAAAAAGCCGTCCGAAGCAAGGGCATTTCGCTTGTATATGAAAACACTGGTTGAATTTGACTAAATAACAATTTTCTTTTGTTTTTTCAAATAAAGTGACGTTTATCATTTGTTTTTCTGATTCCCTTTTTTTGTTTTTCGGATGGGAAATCATCAAATAACCCCTCCCACTCTGGGCTGAGCAGGAGGGAGTGTCAGACTTTTACTGACTAAAACCCATCCATGTTCCTTCCTTTGCCCTTTGTGTTTCAGGCTTGGATACAAAATTATGATATTCTTGTCAAGATGACAGGTTATGTTTGTCAGTTTGTCATGATATCATGAGTGTGTAGTTATGACAGTTCGTAGATGATTGATGACTGACAGTAAAATGGTTGCAAGAGATTTTTTAGAGCAGATTAGCGGTTAACACGCAAAAGTAAACCTTACTTATGACATCAGCTAACTGCCAGTAAAAGTCCCGTCAAAATCGGTTCAGCCGTTTCGGAGATTAGCCGGAACAAACAGACAGACAGACATATAAGGAGACGAAAATTGAAAAAAATGCGTTTTTGTTATAAGTATCTTTTATACATTCATTTTCTTATGCATTCACTAATGTATTTGCCTACGAATTTTGCACGTAATTTTTTTTAAACAAAGTCTGCTTAATATCTTTCTTCTGGAGTTGTAAGAAAACTAGTGCCAAACCTCTTGCAACCATTTTATTTAACTTATGATAAGTTGGTTACAAATGTTTCCAAAGTTTGATTTTGACATCACAAAATATAGCCAAAATCACGAGTAATACTACCATTTCACGGCAGTTAAGATTACGCATGGCGACAGAGACTAAATGCCTAATTTCGATCGCGTGCGGCAACAATACAGACCCACTTTGTGCTTTGACACAGAGTGGGCAGGAAATGGAGTTTCCAGATTCGCACAACAATATTCAAGCTAAAATATGATGCAACCTAAGGATGCAACACATTTTTACATTAGGTGCAACCGTATCAATCGACGTCTTTTTTAAAATTGTTTCTAAAGTTGCGTGTTTTTTAGTTTTAATATACACTTGATTTTACAATTATTTATTTATTTATTTAAACTTCATGTACAATAGTGGTACATAGGCGGACTTAATGCCATTAGGCATTCTCTACCAGTCAACCTCCCATACCTCCCCACCACCTACCACCACCCACCGTCTACCTCTCTACAATTCATTTTAAACGTTGGTGGAATGGTCGATATCGGCTTGGCTTCCCGTTACTAGAAACAGAATATCTACTCGTATTATTAGTGCCATCTGAGCCAAAAGATGTCCACTGCTGGACCAATCCTGCCTGCCTGCTTCCCGTAGGTTTCTTTTTTCGTAAGCGAAAAGTAAAAATTAAAAGTGAAAATGTTCATCGATAAGTCGATCGCGGAAATGCCTGGAAGAATGACACTAACAATAAACACATCGATTTCAAAGTAGAGTTCATAGGAAAATTACCAGCCATTGTCACTCCATGTGCTAAAAACTCCGTGTTCTAGATATTACATATGTTGTACACACAGTTATGTCTATTGTAATGTGCTAACTGTCCATTTATGTGGTTTGCTGTAATGATGACAGAAACAAACACATTTGTTGGTGCTTTTGCTATCCACATACGTGTAATTTACAACTTTGTTTGGTATGTAGATAAGAAAATCTGTAATGGTAACTGCGCTCTGGAGGTCAGAACAGTCCATCCATGTGACGTACTGGTATTCAGCTGCATCCGGTTAGACCGGAAGCCGTACCTAACAGAGTTGGGAGAAGGCTTAGTAGATGATGATATCATAAGAAATGTACAAAAAAAAAACAAACAGGAAATATTGGTGAGGTTCTTCAGAAAGGTCAGGTGCGTCGTACTCGTAACTGACGTGCGTGTATGACTAGGGGGCCTACAATGGTTGCTTTATCAGAATCATAATATGAATCACGTTAAAAATTTAAAACTCTTAAAATGGTCTTTATGGATAAGACCACAAAGTCCATTTTAAGAGTTTTAAATTTTTAACGTGATTCGTATTATGATTCTGATAGTTTTTGCCAACACCCATGGGAACGAGGCGAGGTGAGTTTATGTACGTCTGTGTGTTTATTAAGGAAAATGTGTGAAATATTGATTCAAGATTTTAATGTTAACTAGCTGCTACCCGCGACTTTCGTTCGCGTCAAAGTATCAGTTCGCTTTGAATCAGATTTTGTTAACAATATCAAGGGTTTTAATTTTTTTTTCACGGAACCCAGATTATTTTACTAAAATAAAAGTAGTCGTTAGACCTTATACCATCAGCTATTTGCAAGTACCGTCAAAATCAGTCCAGCCATTCTAGAGATTAGCCGGAACAAACAGACAGAGAGACAGACAGGCAGACAGACAAAAAATGAAAAAAAATCTGTTTTTGTTATTAGTGACGTATATGTATATTCCCATATGCGTTCAGTAAAAAGCTGTTATTTTGATATTACAAACAGACAATTCAATTTTATTTATTTGTGTAGATTGAATCGTTTTAAAGAAAGAAATTATTCAACTTCTATCAGCTGTGACCGACATTCTTTTAATGTTTGCTTAAGATAAAGAATTTCTAGATATAACACGTAATTATGCGCATAAGTCGTAAGACTAGGATGTTACCATAACTATAGATACCGCATTTAAGCATGAATCATATCTAACCTTAGTTTTTTGTGCTAGATTTTTGGACAAAAGATAAACTGAGAGTTGTTGCCTAGTGAAAAAAATAGGGCAATTCTTCAAGGGGCTTTAACACTGAGATATTTTAAGAGTACCTACTGACTTCGGTTTTCACAGTTTGGTCGTCGGTTAAAATAGTTTTCTATTTATGAATTCCTCTTATTTTAAATCTTGCTCCTCAATGGGATTTGACAGAATTTTTTTCAAACACTTACACTAGACCCTGCATCAACTACCTATAGTAAGACATTGTTTTTTTTCTGTGTAGGAATTGAACCTGCAACCAGAAACAACCTCTACGTCAACCGCACCCTCCAAATTATAACCAATTATTACGATTATACATTTCCTCAATATGTCACCAAATGAGATACCTTATACAACAATACCATACTATTTTAAAAAAGAGAAAACAGAAAAAAAAGAAACAAAGTTTGCCAACATTAAACAGCACTGCCAATTTTACTAACAATGGCAATAACCCCTAAAACTCACCTATGAAAGACTAAACTAAAACGAAAAAAATACACCTTCGTAACACCCTAAAAATAAGCAGAAACTACCACTGACGCACTTACCATTATGACATCAGATTGAAGGTGGCTAACCTGCCCACATTGCCCACTTTAGTTCCAATGACCTGTGCCCAATTTAGACCGCATGGCCAGGCTGTGTTTAATCAATCTGATATAATTTCTTGTTGTTAACTCACTAATTCTTGTGTTAATTACTCTGAGCGTTACGTAGTGTGTTTTTATCGAGGGTACTTCAATATCATTGTAGCGGACTGAGCCTAATCACCACACTGCTGGTTTACAAGACTTCCTATTTTAAAGGGGACTGTTATACGAAAGTAAACGCCGTGATGGTTGGTGGTAGACTGGTCTTTTTAATGGAAAACAAAATATCAAAAATAAACAGCATTCGAAATATAAAAGAAACATTGTACAAAATATACCAAAAAGTATAAAAATTACAAAAAGGTGCGTCGTGCACATTCCTTCCCCCCAAAGTTAAGCACTCAGCTTGAGCAGCTTCCTCAAGGGCCTCTTCAGTGTGCCCGCTGCAGTCCTGACTTCCGCCACTCGGATCACCCCATCGCGGCCCGGGTAAGTCGCTGAGATGCGCCCTCTCGGCCAGGAGCCCCTCGGTAGGTTGCCGTCAGCCACCAGGACCAGATCGCCCACAGCCAACTCTGGAACGTCGCCTTGCCTGGGTCTGGGAATGAGATTCGGCAAGTACTTTTTAACCCAGCGCTGCCAGAAGTGGTCCGCCAGTCTGACCGCTTTGCGCCAACCGCTTCTCGACACCAGATCACGGTCCGTCAAGGTTGCTGGAACGGGACGCCCCGATGAAGCTGCAAGGAGGAAATGATTTGGGGTGAGCGCCTCTTCGCTGCCGGGCTCTACCGAAACGTGCGTCAGGGGGCGGGAGTTGATTAGCCCTTCTGCTTCTGCGAGTACGGTTCGGAGAACTTCTTCTGTCGGAGCACGTTCGGTGAGGGTCGCTCGGAGTGCTGTCTTCACACTTCTCACCAGTCGCTCCCATACTCCACCCATAAATGGAGCCGATGGAGGAATGAAGCGCCAACTAATTTTCTCCGTTGCAGCATATTCTATGGCTGCGTCCCCGTAGAGTGCACGGAGTTCTCTTCTTGCCCCGATGAATGCGGTGCCATTGTCAGACCAAATCTCAGAAGGCGTTCCTCTGCGAGCCACGAAGCGCCGAAGACTCATTACAGCAGAATCTGTCGACAAGCTTCCAACAACGTCCAAGTGGATGGCGCGGACGACTAGGCACGTGTACAAAGCGACCCATCTCTTCTCCCGTCTTCGGCCAATAGTCACTTGAACTGGTCCAAAGTAGTCTAGCCCAGTGAATGTAAAGGGGCGCTTGTGGTGAGCTAAACGTGCCTCCGGTAAATTCCCTGTAGGCGGCTGGAATTTCTCAGCTCGGCGAATGCGGCATAGCTGACAACGGAAGGCAACGGAGCGGACGACGTTTCTTAAGCCGAGCAAGTAGAAGCTCTGACGAAGCTCGTTGACCACGGTCTCTGTGTTGGCATGGGCGGCTCGGCGGTGGTGGTGGTCTACTAGTAGCTGGACGGCAGGGTGCTTCCCATCGAGGATGATGGGGTTTTTTGTGGCTTCAGGCACTCCCGAGGCTGCGGCGATACGGCTGGATAGGCGTATGAGGCCGTCTTCATCCACAATCAGTGACAGTCGGAACAGCCGACTGGTGCGAGGTATGGGCAGGGGAGGGAGACTGCTCAAACGCATCATCTCAACAGGAAATGAGTCCAGCTGTGCCTGGAGCAAAATGTGCGTCTCGGCCAGGCGCATATCGGCAGCTGTCTCATGCGCTGAAAGTGGAGAGCCAAAAGAGCTTAAAGGCTGAAAAGAAAAGGTTAGTATCCGCCCTTGCTCACGCACTAAATTATCTACCTGAAGCCCCCTACGTGATAATGAATGGAGTCTTATAAGAGTTATATATTTATGAGCTTTATAAGTTGCACGTACCAATCTCAGCCAAGAGCTAAACCGCTTGGGATCAGCTGAGACTGGCACATGCCTCTCTACGCTACCGATGAGGTAAACTGCTGTGGTATATGCCGGATTCCTACTCTCTTCATTTACGGTTGGGAAGGAACTAGGCTCACTAGGCCAGTCAGAAGAAAGCAAGAATTCTGGACCAGTGATCCAGCGAGACTCTAGGGATAACGTAGTGCGTTTTAACCGGGTTGCATCGTCAGCGACGTTCAACTCGCTAGGCACCCACCGCTAATCACTGGCACTCGTTAACTCCAGGATCTCGCCGACTCTATGCGAAACAAAAGGTTTGAATGAGCGGGCCTCGCTTCGTAACCAACTCAACACCGTCATTGAATCACACCAAAAAACTTGCCTGACGGGTCTGAAACGATGAGAATCGCAGATTGTTGAAGCGAGGCGCGCGGCGATCAACGCTCCCTGCAGCTCCAACCGCGGAATCGACACCGGCTTTAAAGGAGCTACACGGACCTTGCTGCAAACCAGTGCGAGCTTGACTCCTCCATCCTTAAGTACGAACCGCCAGTAAGCCACCGCAGCAAAGGCAGACTCGCTGGCGTCAGAAAAAACATGAAGCTCGCAATGATTCACTTCATAGTCGGCTAGGCAGTAGCAGCGTGGGATCTGCAATTCGGCAACCCCAAACAAATCCTGAAACCATAGCCTCCACGCTGCACTGTCCTGCTGTGAAAGTTCTTCATCCCACTCGAGACCCTTGCGCCACGCATTTTGAAACATGATGCGACCGGTCACTACTAGAGGCGCAATAATTCCGAGGGGGTCGAAAACTCGCATCACGTGGGCCAAAACCACCCGCTTGGTAAGCTTTTTTGGCAGCCCATCCTTTTTTAATCCAATATTGAAACCGACACAGTCTGTAGTGGGCTGCCAAATAAGGCCAAGCGTCCTCACAGGAGTGGCCAGGTGGCCCAGGTCCACGGGTGAAGTCACCGGCACCTCCAGCAATGTCTCCCTCGGTAACAACGTCAGAGCCGAGGCACTGTTGGAGGCCCAGCCACGCATTTCAAAACCCCCGTTTTTGTGGACAGCGTGAATATCAGCGGCCAGTTTTGCTGCTTCATCCACACTGTCAAGGCTGCAGATGCAATCGTCCATATAATGGTCGCGAATGATTGCACGTGCTGCGTCCGGGTATTGTGTCTGATGCTCGGCCGCATTTTTATTTTTAATGTAAATTGCCGTAAAGGGACTAGAAGCGGCACCGAACATCATCGACGACATCCGGTAAACGCGCAGCGGTTCGCGTGGATTATCGCGCCACAAAAACCTCTGCGCGTCGCGGTCTTCAACGCGAATTTTAATTTGCGGAAACATTTCCCGAATGTCCGCGGTCAACCCAATTTTGCCTTCTCTAAATCGAAAAAGAACGCCGAGTAGTGGCACAAGCAGGTCAGGGTCCGGTAACAACAACGAGTTTAGTGAGACGCCCTTGGATTTGGCAGCGGCATCGTGCACAACCCGCAGCTTATTAGGCTTGTTTGGGTTGACCACGCCGAAGTGAGGCAGGTACCAAATACGTGGCCCTGTGGGTGTCTCTGGACACAGCTCGGCGTAGCCCTTCCCAACCATATCGAGAACGTTGGCACGATACCGCTCCGCGTAGGCACCATCCCTACACAACTTCTTCTCCAAGCCTAAAAACCTAGATAAGGCGAGGTTGTAACTATTAGGTACCGATAAAACGTCAGACTTCCAGATCAGACCTACTTCAAAACGACCACTGGGCAGGCGGCGTGCTGTGCGCTCAATAATCTGATCAGCACGTTCGTCATCAGCATTGCGCGCCTCACGTTTCGAAATACCTATAGACTCGAGTTTGTACTGCTCCTTAATAAGCTGCTCTAATTCGGAACGGTCGCTGTGGGCTACAGTCGCGGATTCAAACAGTGTGGCGTGGCTAACAACATCAACCTGAGTAGTTGAACTACAACCGAAACCGAATAATACCCAACCAAGCGCAGTACGAATCGCGACAGGTTGTGACTTAGACCCCTTACGTGTGGCCCTCGATACGGTGAGATGCCAGTTGTCAATGCCAATGATGAGCATTGGCTGAATATTACCGTAACACAACTCATCTGCAAGATCCGCAAGATATGGGTATTTCGTGACGGCGTCCCTGTTGACAAACTGAGACGACACCCCTAGACTGCCAATAGATCTAGCCCTACGAATAAGGTGACTATCTTTCGCGTGACGACCCTTGATGTAGAAGTCGACGTAACGCACCAGTGCGTTCTTATTAAGGCCCCCTATGCAATCTACGTGAACGCGTCCTTCTGGCCCCTTAACACCTATCTTAGCAGCAACCTCCGCATCAATAAAAGTAGCGGTCGACCCGTCGTCCAATAAGGCATAAGTATCGACACTACCAGACGGACCAGACACAGTTACAGCAACAACTTTCAGTAACGGGCGAAGACTCAGCGATTGCGCCGGACTTTCAGCTGAAAAAGAAGTTGACGCGTGGGACAGGATTTCTTTCCCTTCAGCAAGAGAAACTATAGGTACGGAGCTCGACGCGCACGGGGCGGAGCTCAGCGTGGACGGCGCAGTATCGTCGTCCTCTTCTAAGCCTACGTGAGCTGCGGCTGCGCGCTCACTAGCACTGTGCAACAACCTATGATGGCGGAATTTACAATCGCCAATGTCACACAAACTTTTTGCTGAACACGAACTTAGCCTATGCCAACCTTCTTTGAGGCACCTGTGACAAATTCTTTTCTTTTTTATAAAATGCCACTTGTCATCTACTGACAAGGAAAGAAATTTGTCACATTGCGTCAATGAATGCTGTTGTTGACATAAAACACAATGAATTTTGCTTGAAACAGTCGTGGATGAACTATTTTTAGATTTTGACCGAGATTTCTCTCCATCAACGACTGCGTGCATCTTATCCCTGAATCGGCTATTGGCAGCGGAAGTCGAACTCGGTGCGCCAGCCGATTCAGGGAGGAGACCGAATCTAGACTGAAGCTCGACTATGTTGGCCAGGAAATCGGCGAACATGTCGAGCATGGGTAGACCACTGGCCGCGTGACTCCTGGCGTAGGCCACCCATTGTGCTCGTAACAGTGGGGGGACTTTAGAAATAACCGATTGAATCAGCTCTGGCGATGTTAGGTAGTGAGGCTGGTCGAGTAGCCGAATCGCTTCCACACAATTACGAACACGACTGGCAAAAATAGCAAGGTCTTTACCTTCACCGGAGACGCGCGGTAAAGTGCGCATTGCAGCTGCCTCCTGAGCCACTATAAGCTCGGGGCGGCCGAAGCGCGTATCAAGCGCGCGCAGCACGACATCAGGCTCACGCGCCGTTGCCAGCAGCATCATGACCGCTTCACGCGCGCATCCCTTCAATGCTTTGTTCAACCTAGCTAGATTTTCCACTGCAGAATGTGAGTCCATCGTATCTAGAAAGGCTCTTTTTAAAGAAAGCCATTCTAGATGCGATTTACCGTCGAAAAACGGCAATGGAAAATCCCTATCACCCCTACGGTGGCATGCGCCTTTATTAACATTATCTATGAGAATGCCTAACGACTTCACAAGGCGGTCTGAATCGCTGGAACAGAGATGCATGTTAGCATTTAAAAATTACAAAAAGGTGCGTCGTGCACAATCATCATCATGTAACTAGCCTTTTCCCAACATGTTGGGGTCGGCTCCCAGTCTAACCAGATGCAGCAGAATACCAGTATTTTACCTGGAGCGACTGCCTATCTGACGTCCACAACCCAGTACTGGGTAATACGATACCTCTTGGTAAGACTGGTTGTCAAACTTTTAGGCCACTGACCACCTGTAACGATTGTCCAAGATCTACAAATGACAGCCGGGACCAACGTGCTTTCCGAGGCACGGAGGAAACTCGGTATGTAATGGGTACTTGTGGGCATGATTTTCCTGCCTTGATTCGTGTTTATACTTGGAGTTGGAGCAAAACGTTTTCTTCTTCCATTCGCCCCTGAACCGTCACGCTATCCTTCACTCCCTTTTAACTTGTGCGCATGAAATGGGTAGGTTACCCAAAGGTAACTTACCCAAAAAGATTTTGAGAATGAACGAAATTGCCACTTTTTAGGGTTCCGTAGCCGAATGGCAAAAAACGGAACCCCTATAGATTCGCCAAGTCTGCCAGTCTGTCTGTCCGTGTATGTCACAGCCACTTTATCCCGAAACTATTAGGACTACACAGTTGAAACTTAGTAGGTAGATGTATTCTGTGAACCGCTTTATGATTTTTATACAAATATAAAAATGTAAAAAGGATCCATACATAGAACTGAAGCTAAAAAATATTTTTTCATCAAACCTATACGTGCGGGGTGTCTATAGATAGGTCTTTAAATATTACGCATAAAACCATTTTTTCTCAAAGTCAATCGTTTGAAAGATAGACACTTCCAAAGTCTAAAATACACACCACTCCTCTAATTTCTAAAGTAAGAGGAGGAAAATTCTGAAAAAATCTAGGATTGTAGAACGTATTTTTATTATATTCTTTGGTGCTACGGAACCCTGTGTGCGTTTGTGTACGACTCGCAGTTGGCCGGTTTTTTTTGTCGACTATGAGGAATATTAAGTTAACTCTGCCAGTTTCTCTAATTAAATCATCTAACCGAATACAACAGAACACGGAGCAACTGCCGTCAACCTATCCACAACCCACTTACTGAACATGAAAAACAGAAAACTAGAAGAACAATTTTGCGGTTAATCTTAGCGGTTTTTGTCAAAACAATTAATCATAGCTTCGAACGCTATTTCAATGTTTCTCTCATTCTTAACCACATTTTACGCCTAGTGATGTGACACGCTTATGACATCACACCCGGGTGGATAACCTACCCAGTAAAGTTCCATTGACTCCTACCCAATTTAGAGCACACTCAGTAGTGTACTCATCAATCCATTTGTCGAAACACGATGATTATAGCCATTATGTGTAGTGTACGTCATATAGAACTATTTTCCTAAATGGTGACATGGTTGTCAGTTGACCGTTAAGTAACTTTAGGTACGATAGGCATTAAAATCGCATAAAAACTTTAGTGTTTTTACTAATATTTTTTTTAATGTCGCAGCACTACGCTGATTAATTTATTTTATGTTTTTATTTTTTTGTTTCAATGGTTTTTGAATTTTAGTTTTATTAATTCTTTTATTGTTTGTCCTGTGTGGGTCCAATAAATACTTTTTATTTATTTCTTTCTCTTTCTGATTACCTTCCACTTCCTGACAACGTTAGTTTTTCCCAACTTTTTGGCTGGCTTAGCCTACATTCTAATATGAGCGTTTGACGTGTGAAAGGTCAAGAGCGTAGTGTAGTAATAACTCGAATGAAGTAAATGTAGTACGTTAGGTTCGCAGCACGTGGCATTTTGTAATTTCTGCCCACTCCCATGGGAAAACGAGCGTGTATGTTTGTGAGGGCGCTTTCCGGTTTTTCGAAAAATCGACCGAAAAACAAGCCTAAATAGAGTAGATTCTTTTTTTAAAACGTACTTTTAAATATAGGTGTAACGTATTTTTTTTTCGTATTTTCACAGAAAATCCTTTTAATTGTTGCACAAATCAAGGGGGTCTTTGGGAGTCCGCCATATTGGATGTAAAATGACGTCATTTAGATAGCCATGGTCCAAACTAAATGTGTCAAAATTTCAGCACAATCGGTTGGGGATAACTGTTCAAAATTCTGTTGTAAGATTTGATCTAAACAAACATTGCAAGTTTGATAAATGCTTGTAATGAGTTTAATAGGGATGATTCCTGAGTAAAAAAAATATGATTCTATTTATTCCGTCAGTTAGATTATTATTAATATTGGATATGTATTTTTGTTTTATCAAATCAATAAAAAATGACGAAGATAAAACGCATCAAATAATCGAAGTGGGGCTTGTGACGTCACTTGTACGTAAAAAATGTACACACAAGTGACATCACGTGAGTTTTCGACACACTGTATCGTCTTAATTTTTTTTTTACGTGAAGGCAGAACAAAATACGTATCCAATATTTTTGGAAATCTATCTGACGGACTAGTTCGATTTTTTTGGTCATCTACCCTATTTTTAATTGAAACCCCTGTGACTACACACGATAGACATCTATACAGCATGTAACAGAAAGGGTATAATCATATGGAATACTGTGGTACGGACCATCAAACTGAACAACTTTCTCTATGGGGCCACCATCGAAATCGTAAAAGAATAATCAGCTGTCCCATACATTTGGGTCGAGTAGGTATTGAAATTTTGTATAGGACAGCTGATTATTTTTTTGTGATTACGATGGTGGTCCCATAGAGAAAATTGTTCAGTTTGATGGTCCGTACCACAGTATTCCATATGATTTATACCCTTTCTGTTACACGCTGTATAACTAAATAAACTCCTGCTTACCCATGACTACAACTGACATACGAACGATATGACATCACCAGGGTGGCTAACCTACCCAGAAAAGTTACATTGACCCCTACCCAATTTAGTCCACGTTGAAACTATTCATATTCCATGTTCAATCCAGTTAATTGATCCCTGTTTGTATCTGGTTGTTAATCTGTGGATCTGTTTGACCTGCTTTAAAAAAGATTTGTTGTGGTTAGAATTTGACAAGGGGTTCTTGGGTATTAATAGGTAGTTTCAGTTTTTAATCCTATAGCCTTTATGTGAGGACTGAATCGTTGGTCGAGTGGTTGTAAGCGCGACTGCTGAGCATAAGGTCTTGGGTTCGATTCCCGCGTCGGGCAAAGTGTTATTGGGTTTTTCCATCAGGAATTTCGCAGTAGCAGCCACGGAGTCTAAATTTGTGCCCGGTTGATGCCAATAGGCGCGGCCTCTATTACATGGGTAGGTGTGTTACAGAATTCACCTCTGCCTACCCCTGGGGGTATTATAGTTGTGATGTCATGTCATATAATTGTAATAATAAAACTCAATATAAAACCAAAACCATAGTTGCCACTAGCCCCGACACTCCACATCATCGTAATTGAACACACACACATACACAAGCGGTCACCGCCCTTGGGAAAGCGGCCGGAAACGGTGGAAAGCGCGGAACTGATGACGTCACACTTAGGTAACTACCCGACGGGGAAACTAATTAATTTTGTTAATATTATTGTTGCTAAGTAATCGTATATTGTTGGGTTGTCATCCTGTTTTCGTGTTAATCTATACATATAAAAAAACTGTGTCTGTACATTGAATATATTAAAAAAATAATTATTGAGGGGGGTTTGGAAACAGTAATAGAGCACGAATCCAAAATAAAAATTCTGTTTTTGTAGTTAATAATAAAATTTCCAACGACGAAGGATGAAATCGAAAAATCTAAAAAAACAAATTCAAATATTTCTGAAACTTATGTACATACAATAAAATAAGATCTAATTCGAATGTCAGGATTACTATGTTTAACCTAATAGGCATACAAATTTTGGATACTTATATTAACTACTAATTTAAAGTTTCCATGTAACCAAGTGAATGCTGTTGTTAATTGACTTAACTACGCCGAATTACAGTCGTGTATAAATTATACTATATTTATAGTCTAGGCAAACTGATTCCTGTTTATTGTTAAATCGCCTCAATTGCCTAGCCTTTTCCCAACTATGTTAGGGTCGGCTTCCAATCTAAACGGATGCAGCTGAATACCAGTATTTTACATGGGGCGACTGTCTATCTGACCTCCACACCCCAGCTAGTACTGGGTAATACGATACCCCTTGGTAAGACTGGATGTCAGACTTTCGGGCCACTGACTACCTGTAACGACAAAATGTGTCAAAGACCTCTGTCTTGCTTGTTGTTAGATATGACTAGATATTTAGACAAGAAGTCACTGCTGACCTTACTCTTGAATAGCATCTATGGAAAATCTCTCAAACATAGTTTCGCTACGTATATTGTGGAGCAGCGGTGGCCCAGTGGTGGTGGCCCCGACTTACGAACAGTAAGTCGTGGGTTCGAACCCAGGCAGCGCATTACTTTGTGTAATTTATTTCATCACCAATGCTCTCAATACGGTGAAGGAAAACATCGTGAGGAAACCGGCATGTCCTAGAACGAAAAATTCGAAGACATGTGACATCTACCAACCAGCAATGGGCTCGTGTGTCCCAGCAGTATGAACATTATAGGCTGTTATGTATATTAGAAAAGACTTGATAAAGAATTCTTTAGCAATTCCTTCGCCGTTTTCAACATCAAGGCGTCATCTAAATGAATGTAGCTCATCCTATGAATGGGTCCACAAAAACATTTTCCATTTAATTCCCAGAGAAGATGTATAAGAAATATTAGTAACCTCACATAAGTGGGCCGTTCGGCCAATGACACTGAATCGCGATCATTAAATATAGATCTTAGTAACTAATTAGCAAAACTATTTGTAAATGGATACAGGTTTTTTATTTAAACGGGTATGTTTTAGTATTATTTCGTAGATGTTTTTTTTATGGGAAAAGCGTTTCTCGTCATACTACTAAAGAGTCCAGTGGTGTGACCGTCGGACAGCCAAGTCATAGGTCTCGAGTTCGAACCCATGATACGCACCTCGGATTTTTCGGATTCATGTGCGTATTGTATAATTATCACTTGCTCCGGTGAAGGGAAACATCGTGAGGAAATCAGCATGCCTGAGAGATATTTCTTGACGGCATGTAAAGCCAAGTCAGAGGCCCATCATGGGCGGACTTTGTTTTTCTACTAAGCTTTTCCTTATTTTTTGGTACATGGATATCCCTGGTCAATTGTTCTAGGTTATCAAACCACAGCATGTGAGCAGGTAGGTAGGTACATAAATCATTTTATGTAGTAATTTAATTGATTTAAATGCCTTGGAAATAGTCGACATTTATCAAGTAGGTACAATTTTATTATAAATCACAGTCATATCCATTGTTTCGCAATGTTTTTAGAACTGACTAGGTTACTAATTAGGTATATGTTGAACTTTAAAACCAACTAATTTAGGAAAATCCATGACAAAAGAACGTAATTTTAAATAGCAAAATATAATGGATTGCAGCACGTATCAGTAAGCTCGTGACTAAATAAAAACAGCTGCTCGGGTCGATCTTCAGGTTAAGCCGCACTTGTCTAGGTTGATCTGTGGATGGGTGACCACCAATTACATACCGAGTCATTTGTAGATCTTTGACAGTCGTTACAGGTAATCAGTGGCCTGAAAGTCTGGCAACTAGTCTTATCGTATTGCTAGTACTAACTGGGTTGTGGAGGTCAGATATACCGTCGCTCCATGTAAACTACTGGTATTCAGCTGCATCCGGTTAGACTCGAAGGCTACCTCAATAAAGCTGGGAAAAAGCTAGGCAGATGTTGAGCACGTCTCAGTAAGGTGTGGTCTATCTTTATGGCACCAACACAGTAAGAAAAGAACTGTCCCATACATTTGGGCCGAGTTTGTATTGAAATTCGGATGGGACAGCCGATTTTTCAGTAGAGAAAGTTGTTCGGTATGATGGCATATACCTTACATATGAGCACAAAGATAAGATATAAGTTAAGATGTCATATCTTTATAATCGTATTAATTTGTAACTTTTTTTCTCAACTCATTAATTATCAAGGAATCGTCATAAACCCATAATAGTAACCAGTGGGGTCAATGTCAAAATCCTATCACAGATTGTTTTTTCGCATACCCCTGGAACAGTATTTTTTTCTTAATTTATAACACTTTTATGACATCGTTTAGAAAAACTATTATAATCTTTCCAGTTTACTCAGATGCTGATTATACCTGTATTTTACAGGGACCCAAACCACTGCGTATCTTTGTCTAAACAAATACTGATACTGTTACTGTTAGCCTGCGTCATCCCACTGCTGGGCAAGGCGTCTCCCCATGATTTCCAGTTGTTTTGATCCAGGGCTAGTGTGGGGCACTGGTCGTTGGTTTTATCCAGGTCGTCCTGCCATCTTCTACGAGGTCTGCCGCGACGCCTTCTGCCTGTGACAGGGCCCCATAAAGTGGTTATTTAGGCCCACAGTCTAAACAAATAGGTAGGACAAATATTTACGCACAAAAATTCCCATAAAACGAAATCCCAAAAAGCGTAAACAACTTTATGATACCAAAAATAAACTAAAACGCCCCATATAGTTTGATAAACACGTTTTTTTTTACATTAAATACACAATTTATGTCAAACTTTTTAATACAAGGTGTGTACGGATCTTGACGAAGCCGTCCAGCATTCTGTACATCAAACTAAGTAACTCTACGCATAAATTATTGACCAAGACTTTTTTGGGGGTAAAAAATCACGTTTTTTGTAGGACTCAATGTAACGCACTCAAAGCATAGTGCTATAATGGATGCATTGTATAGTACTGGGGTCGAGGAGATATAAAATAAAGTAAAGTTATAATATTAAAAACTTGTATTAAAAAAAAACTTGTGAATTAGGTGGAACTTTGACCCCCAATATCTCCGTAACTAGAAGGTTCCCAAGTATGGTGTGGAACAAAAAAATCGCAATGACGCGGACGGGGAGATCAAGTGCCTTTCGGCTTCGTGAAGGGTATTTTTACATCCAACATAAAAGGTCAATGTACTATAGCTGAAACGCTAGAAAACTGTGCTAAACAGTGTCATTGAACCCATTGCGTGTAACCGGAGCGTCGGGGTCAAAAACCCGGGCGTTATCACTACCGGTTGTCATGGCAACGGGGTAGCTAAGGGGTTGAGTCTGTTTTGTTTATCTGTTTCAGTAAGTTGAATGAAATGAGACTAATTGAGAAAGCTGGTTTTTTTTTTGTTTTTCTCGTACGTTGAAATTAGAAATAGGCTATATTAGGTTAGTTATACGAGGTCATGATAATTACAGTATGCGGGCCTTTGAACTTAAAATAATAGGCCTTAAACTATGAAATTCGTGTTTTTTCTCACGTTTTGTTCTGTTTATAACTTCGACGTATAGTTATATTTTTTCCTAATTCCATTTTTATTGGATTAATTGTTAAATTACGTCCCTTTAGAGTTTAAAAACCGTACTAATAGTTACATATTACCTCATGGGGTAGTCTGTCAAAACACCTGGGGCCTTAGTCTGCTATTGCAATAGTGTCAGAATGGTCTATCATTGATTTAATAAGGCTCCTAGCCCACGGCGTATTGAAGCGCGTTCGAAACTCGTTTGACGTGCGTCCAAAGGGTAATTCGTCTGCGCGGGGCCTTATTAAATCAATGATAGACCATTCTGACACTATTGCAATAGCAGACTAAGGCCCCTGTTTCAATGTGATATCCGTTTCACTGCTTCAAGTAGGTATATTTTTGTCATAGACAGTGTTTTGAGAATTTA
Organism: Eugnorisma glareosa; assembly: GCA_947578425.1. Taxonomy (NCBI): domain Eukaryota; kingdom Metazoa; phylum Arthropoda; class Insecta; order Lepidoptera; family Noctuidae; genus Eugnorisma; species Eugnorisma glareosa. The sequence continues at coordinate 4,909,756 of OX387981.1, forward strand.
AGATACGCAGTGCAGCGCAGCTTTTTTCACTCCAACTTATAGTTTGCAATCGCATCATAATGGGTTCAGACGTTTCCAAGGAAAATTAAAAATGTTAGTATGGAAATATCACTTTTCACTAAATCGGCAATTTCATACTTTAAGTGGAAATGAGGGTGGTGTTTTCTCCATACAAACGCTCTCGCCTGATTTCTTTCTGGTTTAAGACTTTAGAGCTGTGATTTTATGTTTTCCTTTTTGATGATACATAATCTGTATCAAAACTAGAACCTTTACAAAATGCAAAAAAAGGCCAATTTGGACCGCTAGGTATCAACAGAGGCCTAGTGTACAAATTTGACCAATATTAATGAAAAAAGAAAAAAAAAGGTAGCACACAGTATATATTCTTCTTGCTCAATTTATGAAATATCTTTTAAATTGGTCGTATATTGTAGGAGGAAATAGTCGAAAGTCAAACTTCGAATTATGACTTTTTACTTGTCGGTAGTTGTCTTTATCGCATCAATGTCCAAAATCGCGCTCGTAGAGGGACAGCGATAGTTTCTTCAAATACCTACCGCATTTCCTATTAACCCCTATTAATATCACCATCTGCATTGCCCTTTCCAACTATTTTGGGGTCACTTGTAGCTTAACCGTATGCCACTGCCTATTTGAATGCCACAACCCAGTTACTGGGTAAAACTATAACCCTTGGAGACACTGGTTGTCAGACTTTCACCGCATAAATTCTTGCCTTTATACCCTGACGATAGGGCAGATGTGTAAAATTTACATCCACTCTGTACTTCTTCTTCTTCTTTGCGTGTCTATAGACTCCAATAATACCCGACCAGTATACATATAGCCACTTGCACAGCTCTGTCGTTGGCTACGTTTAAATCCTGGAAGGTGCAGGTGGCGTGCAGGATGGGCAAGAAAGGAAGTGGGGCATATCCTGCAGAGGGGCTCTACACTGACATTGTATCTGGGAAGGGTCGATGACACCCCATTTGGCCAGATTATTTCTATAGCGCCAAACATGGGCCCGCAAACGTTTACTCTGTACTGTTAAACTGGGACATAGTACAAGCGTATAAACTTCTCGTACAGCACATAGAGCGTACCCAATTAAAGCTGTAAGAAGGGATTAGGGCAGTGACTGAGCGATTGACTGCTGTGTCGTGGGTTTGAATCTCGCACGGAACAAAATATTTGTATGACCTACTGGTAGTTGTTCCGGGTTTGGCTGTTTGTGTATGTGAGTATAATTGATTACAAACGCACCTACGAGGACCAAAGAGGAGGAATTCCTAATGTGGTGTAAAGTTTAAAATAGAAAACTTTTGATTCTAGGACATGCCAGTTTGCGATGACAATGTTTTCCTTCAACAACAGTATATTGAAAGCAACAGTGGTGATGAATATATCAAGTTCACGCAATAAAGTGCCTATCTAGCTTCGAACCCAAGACCAATCCATTTGTACCGGCACCACTACCTCTGAATCACAACTGCTCGGCCCATCTGCGTAGGTAAACTTACAAAACTCTTGAAATCTGAAATCTGTTACAACATTGATTATGACCACACAATTAATTTTCGGAATGACGCGTGACGCACAAACACATAAGTTTCGCAACAAATTTCTTATTCAACCCTTGCTTCATTATATATTTTCTCGCAATCCCCCAATTTGAATCACGTCATGAAATTCACGTGCGAAACAAACTGGTTCAAAAAAATGTTGAAAAGAATACTTATTCAACTTTCTTAGCCAACCCTTTTTTAATGAAAGAAAAGTCACATAAGAATAGGTATAACATTGACGTCATTTAGAAAAATTTCGACAATCCCTTGAAAAAACTTACACAATCTCGTTTTGCTCCATAACTTTTTCGGCACGCCTTTGTATTTATACATAATAGGGGGTGTATTGAATGTTAGTTCTCTTTTTCGCCGTTGAAAAGGTTAAGAATCTAGAAAAAGGTGTTGGGTTTGAACTCCATCCGTGGGTGCAAGTTTGGTACTAGTTTAAAGAGGGGTTTACACCCATTACATACCGAGTTTCCCCCGTGCCTCAAAAAGCACACTAAGCCGTTGGTACCGGCTGTCATTTGTAAATCTTTGACAGTCGTTATAGGTAGTCAGTGGCCCAAAAGTCTGACAACCAGTCTTACCAAGGGGTATCGTATTACCCAGTACTATCTGGGTTGTGGAGGTCAGTTAGGGAGTCGATCCATGTGAAATGCTGGTATTCAGCTGCATCCGGTTAGACTGGAAGCCAACCCCAACATAGTTGGGAAAAGCCTAGGCAGATGATGACTAGTATACAGAGGGGTGGGGGAGGGAGGGAGGGGGGGATATGTCTGGCCCTAGATGTAAAATTTCTGTAATTTTTAACCCCTGACGCAAAAATATGGGTGTTTTAAGTTTGATCGCTATGTGTGTGTGTGTCTGTCTCTGGCACCGCAGCATTTACTAGTTAAGGGGGTAACTAATACATACACATACCCTTGCAGTAGCAGTGGTGGGTGTGGGGGGGGGGTTTACTACTAGTAGTGTGCAGTACCCTACAAGGGTGTACATAGTAGCAATATAGTATTGGGGTCAGTACAAGTCTGACACTCCCTCCTGCTCAGCCCAGAGCGGGAGGGGTCATTTGATGATTTCCCATCGATAAAAAAAAAAAAAAAAAAAAAAAAAAGGGGGATGAAAGTGGGTCTGAAAAATCGAATATTTTCAAATATACCCAAGTGGGATATGAAATTAAAGTGCATGATGTGTATATTACAATTACAATGTTTTACCAAAATCGGTGCAGACATTTACTAGATGGGGTTTTTTTAATTTCAAATTTAATGCTTATTATGGAAGTAACTAAACGGTTTACTACAAAAATATTAAATCACCAGATAGTTGATTGTCCAGTATTTTATTTTATTCTTTTTTTTATTTAGGGCATTTATAACCGCCATGCGTACCTATGCTGTCATAGGTACGCATTGCGGTTATAAATGCCCTAAATACACATTGTTCATATTTGGGCCATGAACCTTAACCTAGGTTCTTCGCATCGATTGTCCAGTTGTTTCATCAAAGATGGTGTCCTGAAAAAAAAAAACTTAGATACAGCGATTAGCACGCCAGTCCCCAGCACCGACCCCTGCGGAACACCGGACTCTGCGCCGTACCGCCTCACCGTGGCCGTCTTGTCTACGAGAAGGACCTCTCGGTCCTCCAAGTAGCTGGCCAGAAGGTCCCGCAGATACCGGATACCGTGATACCGGAGCGCCTCCAATTATATTCGTAATAATAAAGTTAACATTAAAAGTAGAAAAGAAAACAAAAAATAACTGCATCCAGACGTCGCGCGTCGCCATCTTGTAATTGCAATATTTACATAAGGAAATACGCATTACTTTCAGGATCACTGTTATCTTCATAATTTGCGTTCTGCTTTCCTCATACTAAAATTGTCCACAACAATGTTTGTTAAAGACTCTCTCCTTATCACAAGTTTATACTTAAGTATAGTTTTACTTAAGTATAGTTTTACTTAAGTATAATGTACTAGCTGTTGCCCGCGGCTTCGTTCGCGTTTTGGTCGAAAACTATCCCACGAGCACGTTCTAAACATAGTTTATGGCACTCGGGGATAATGTAGCTTCCTATTAATGAAAGAATTTTCAAAATCGGTTCAGTAGATCCAGAGATTACCCCCTACAAACTTAAATTTTACTTCTTTATGTTATGACTACTAGCGACCCGCCTCGGCTTCACACGGGTACAATGTTTTACATATAAACCTTCCTCTTGAATCACTCTATCTATTCAAAAAACCGCATCAAAATCCGCTGCGTAGTTTTATAGATCTTAGGGACAAACAGCGGGAAGCGACTTTGTTTTATACATGTAGTGATAGTGGAGTATAGATAAAGCTCTAGACTTTATACAACATGTAACAGAAAGGGTATAATAATCAGCTGTCCTATACAAAATTTCAATACCTACTTGACCCAAATGTATGGGACAGCTGATTATTTTTTTACGATTTCGATGGTGGTCCCATAGAGAAACTTGTTCAGTTTGATGGTCCGAACCACAATATTCCATATGATTATACCCTTTCTGTTACACGCTGTATATCTTAATAACTCTGACTTGCCTTTGATGTTAAATTCTCAACTTAGATAGTATTCTAGAAGTATCTTGCATTACGTTTAGGATAGCATAACATAACATTACGCCTGTAATCCCCGCTGGGTTAGGCAGGGGTGTATCTAGTAGTACACCCACATCTCGCCAGTTATGTATAAGTCCTATGTAATAGGGGGCCAGCCTATTGCCATTAACCGTGAACAAATCCAGACTCCGTAACAGCTACAGAAAAATTCCTGATGGAAAAAATCCAATAACAGTTTTGCCCGACCCGGGAATCGAACCCAGGACCTCATGCTCAGCAGTCGCGCTTGCGACCACTCCACCAACGAGGCAATCATTCAGGAGAGTTGATCTTAAAACCCTATTTTGTTTTAGACAAAGGATTAACAACTTGGTATGGTAATGGTATGGTATGGTGGTGGTGGTAGGTATTTCTTAATGAGTAGCCACTCTGGGCGGAGCGGAAGGGAGTGTCAGACTTGTACTGACTAAAACCCATCCATGTTCCTTCTTTTGCCCTTTGTGTTCCAGGGCCGCGGTATCTCTTTCGAACAGTCGCGCAAACCTGGCAGGCATCGGCCCTTGCGGACCCCTTCCCAGTTGCTGGCACCTCTCCGAGGCGCGCGTGGAACACTCGCGCCGTCGACACGGCATGTCGTCATAAGACGGACCTCGTATTTAGTGACCATTGACATTCCACATTTTTCACATAATACTGATTATATTTTCTAGTTAAACAAACGATCATTAAGTTATCTTTTAATCATTTCATTTAGTTTATCGTGGTAATTGGTTTTCGTGGTATGGACGTGTGATGCGGAGGAATGAGGAAAATCTAGTTAGGAAAATGCTGAGCATGAATGTAGATGGCTATAAGAATAGACGAAGACCAAAGAAACGATGGATGGACTGTGTGAAGGAATCGACGTTGGCAGAAATTGGGCAGTTTTTTAAAGATATTTGTTCTATATCGCGTGTTTTTGGGCTAGTATTGAAAGGAAGGGAACATCCAAGAAATAGAAGACACCAAAGAAACGATGTATGGACTGTGAAGGATGATATGACTAGAAAGGAGTCAGTCGAGGAGCAGGACTGAGATGATGAATAATAGAGAAGTATGGAAGAAGAAGATATGCCGCGCCGACCACGAATAAACTGGGATAAGGGCAGGAGAATGATGATTAATTATTATATTTAGTTGCTCTCCTCTTTTTCTTATTAGCTTGTACTCTCCCACTGCTGGCCAAAGGCCTCCTCCATTTCCCTTCATGTGCTCTTTTCCCACGCCTTCTTAGGCCAGCCCTCGCGATACGCGTCAAATTCAAATTCATTTATTTCGTTAACACAGGGTACATACAGAACGCGGGCCGTTGGACGGTGAGCTATGGGCTAGTTCGCCGTCCGTCCCGTCTTATGACGACAGGCCGTGTCGACGGCGCAAGACTGTACCACGCGCGCCGAGAAGAGAGTCAGCAAAAAGGAAGGGGTCCGAAAGGACCGATGCCTGCCAGGGTTGCGGGACTGTTCGAAAGAGATACCGCGGCCCTGGAACACAAAGGGCAAAGGAAGGAACATGGATGGGTTTTAGTCAGTAAAAGTCTGACTCTCCCTCCTGTTCAGCCCAGAGCGGGATGGGTTATTATATGATTTCCCATCAGAAAAAAAATTAAAAAAAGGTACATACAGAAAGATGTTAGGTATAATAAATGAGATCCGAGCTGTGTCTCACCAAAAGGCATTCCAAATATTTTCCAAATATTTTTTCTTTTTTTTAAACATATACATTTTAGAAATTCAAAGTAGGTATAATCAGATCATGTCAAGACTATATCAAATTATTGATAAAAATGCGTCAAAATCGCTCACCTCCAAACATTATTATTTAAAACATCATTCTATAATCTGTCATCTTACAACGTTCTTTGACAGAAACAGAACGGAGTTTTAAAAAGGGAATCCCGAGTTCACTGACGGTCTGCCAGTTTTCAGTTTTATTTCCTAAGTAATAAAGTTGTATTTTATTGGCAACCGAATCCTAAGACATCGATTATACAAATTGCAGACTTTTCTGGCAATAAAAAAGTAATCGTAAAACCTAAAAAAAAAAACTACTTAGAACTAGCACATTTTGATGAAGCAATGACTTCGACTTTCATATTTTATTTTTCACAATATGGCTTCTGGGTGTAACCATATTGAATTTTGATTACTATGATGTCTTTAGTTAACCAGCAAGATTAATTATAAATCGATTGACGCAAGAATTATCAAAATCGGCTTTCTTTAGAGCGCCACAAACATACATAAATGTTTAGGCTGATAAACACATTACCCTCTTCAGCCGGGTAAAAAGTTCTACGTAAAGTAAGCTCTAATCTACATCCATAGTCTTTGTCCACCAATAACCGTAATAAGAACAACGAACTTACAAAAGATCCAAAGTCCAAAACGCAGCGACCTTTTATTACCCTCGGTTCAGGGACGGCGTGTGCAACGTGGGCTATGTTGGTGTATGTTGGTGCATGTCGGTGCAGACGGACAACGACGTCCGGCCTTGACGTCCGAATCGTGAGCTGAGTCGCCGATTGCTGTTCACTTCTCGTTACTGGACAGAGTGTGGGGTGGAGACGACGTCTGTTGTTGTGGGATATATTTTTTGTTTAGGATTATTAGTCCATTGTTTTTCTTCTTTTCACGCTTGTATCTGTATAACGTTACTTTGGCTCAGTAGATGGCCATGTTTTTTAAGGTTTAAGAGATAAACAGTGTATGTTACATTGTGTTAAAGCTTCCCCAAAAAGTCAGAACCTCAAGCTATCTCTTTCTGCCCATTATCTTCTTCTTAGCATATCGATGGCAAAAAGTTCAAATTTGTTTAGCCCAAAACTCAGTGATGCGAACCCCGCTCACTGAAGCAGTGAGTAGGTCATCAAGTGCGCAGGTGATACGGTGCAAAATGGAAGGTGGGCCATTGTCGTGGGGAGACGCCGCATACGTACTTGAGGCCTGAGACGTCCATGAACCATCTGCAGAGATAGTCTTTACTCCAGACGACTTGGGTTCGAAGACTGTTTAGGGATATCCAAGTCGGCCACGGCAACACGTGATGGATCAATGAAATTGTCAGAGGGCTTAAACCGCTCCCGCCAAAGATTGAACCTTGCAGTGGAGGCGTTGAAATTAGCTGGGCTAGCTGGACCCACGCAACCAAGATTTTTTTTTTCGGCTTTTCTTATATAAATAAACCCACTATGAAAACTAATAACTAGGTGAGTGCCCGCACATCGACAAGCACGCCGCACGAACGCTCGTTCTCAACTGGCGCGCGCGCGCTGGAGATGAGATATATTTACGCGCATCCATCTCGCTCGCACAGCTACTTGTCCCGTTCTCCCGCGATACCTCGAAGCTACTGTGTGCTACATCATCTGTATTGCGCGCTGATTGGTCAATAAGAAATTGTTGGCAGCTGCACCATGAACTATCTCGCACATTCCAAATATGACTTAAGCAGTGTAAGCTTTGTGAAGTATATTCAGTACATCACTTTTCTCATCTGGTTTCATTTACAAACCACCAACACTGCTACAACTACAGCAGGATATATACTCATTTGATTTTCTAACTTTATTTAAATAAATTTTTATCCTTGTGAGATGCAGTTACTTGTTTATTAAAGTTTTTTTGGTGCCCCTGTACATTATCAGTACCTACCTAATTTTTCTAACATTAATCAATTATTAGTTTCGTTATTTTGTACCCAGTATATTTTATAAAGTTCCATAGAATTAAGAACAAAGACGTTTTGCTTTGTACACTCACTGTGTTTCTCACTATCCAAATTCTTCCACAACTCACATGACTCCACCGCACTCCTGTGCGTGCCCTTGAGCGCGGGCGCATTGCGGCAGGTCGCGTCTGCGCTGTACAGTTATAGACAATCTTGTGTGCGCGTGCATCTTGAACATTCGAACATGGAACGAACGTGCCGAATTTTAAATTTTGACAGCTGGTTCGTCTTTACGGGGTACTGTTGAAACGGTATTGTGAGTGGAATTTTGTAATGAATGGTAATGGAATAAAGCTTAGTGTTCACTGTAAACAAAAGTTTCAGCAACATGTTTTTGTATTGCGAAAAATAAAACTATGATTCTGGGAACATGGAATGTTGTCGCTTGCTTATTGCTGACTCCTTAATAAAACCTCATAGGTACACTACATACAGAAGAACTCATATTTATTTGCCTACTAATTAGCTAAGTAGGAATAAAATCCACCATTTTTCAAAATTGGCCCGCGTTACTCGACTTACGATACTATGATAGTATGGTTTCAAGCCGATCTTTATCATTTTCGATTATTGAAGCATAATAAGTAAATTCAATAAGGGGCTCATGGGTAAATAACATATTATACGGTCTGTGGATGAGTTACCACTCGTTATAACCGAGTTTCTTCCGTGCCTCGAAAAGCACGTTAAGCCGTTGGTCCCGGCTTTTATTTGTAGATCTTTGACAGTCGTTACAGGTAGTCAGTAGCCCGAATGTCTGACAACCAGTCTTACCAAGGGGTATCGTATTACTTAGGGCTAACAGTCCCATGTAAAATACTGGTATTCAGCTGCATCCGGTTAGACTGGAAGCCGACCCTAACATAGTTGGGAAAAAGCTAGGCAGATGAATAATTAAATTCAATGGAAGTACAATTCTAATTACGCGGTTGTTAAGGAAACCAGTTATAAGTTAAGAGAACTAGTTAAACCCTAATTAAAGAAACATATATTTTTTACTAGCTGTTGCCCGCGACCTTCGTTCGCATGAAATTATTATAAAAAATATTACTTTCCTTTTTGAATCGAATTTTACCAATTTCAAGAGTTGTTTTTTTTTTGCACCGAACTCTAATTCTTAATTTCCTAAATGAAAGTAGCTTTAGTTATTCCTTATGACATCAGCTATCTGCTAGTAAAAGTCCTGTCAAAATCGGTCTAGGCGAGATTAGCCGTTTCAAACGGATTTTGTCAAAACTGCAAGGGTTTGAAATTTTTTGCGCGGTTCCTTAATATTTTTTCTAAAATAATAGTAACCTATGTTAGACCTTATAACATTAACTATCTCCCAGTATAAGTCAAAATCGGATCAGCCGTTTCGGAGATTAGCCGAAACCAACAGACAGACAGTCAGACTAAACTTGAAAAAAATGTGTTTTTGTTTTATGTAACGTATATACTTTCATAAATATGCATTCAGGAAAAAAAAATGTTATTTTGGTATTACAAACAAACACTTCAATTTAATTTATTTCTAGGGATTGGTATTCCTTTATATAATTGTTTCATTTGACTCTGCTTGTTATAAAGGCATAACTCAGATATTTTTAGTTATTTCAGTGATCTTTTATTTCTTTACAGATGATTCTGGATTTCTGGCCCATGTAAAAAGGTTAAGTTATTACTCATTAAGATTCAAAGACTCTTTCAACTTCATAATAAGGAAAAATAAAATAAAAACAGTTCAATTACAATCCAATTAATATGTAAATAAAATTAATAAAGATTCCTCACCTACAGAATATGACGCAAATTGGGAACGCAAAACCTAAAGGGGTAAGTATCATTGTAATAGTCACAAATAGTAATAAAAATGACTTATTATATTTCAACGTTAGTCATAAATACACGGTGCTAACCAACTCTTATTATGCAATACTATTATATCGCTTGGAAGTAAACAAAATAGTAATAAATGCATTATTAACGCACGCAATGCGTAATACTTTTATCCTTGAAATAATCGAACAAAGAAGAGGTGGTATATGTATTAGTAACAATTGGTAACTAGGCGGTAATAGGTGTTAATATTACTCATGTTTTTCTAGGATGACTTTATTACAGGGTGTACAAGACCCTTCACGAAGTCGAAGCATTATGTACATCAAACTAAATAACTTTACGCAAAAATTATTGATGGGAAACGACTTTATTTTTGTGCTGATGGATGGATTGAATAGTACAGGGGTCGTGGTCGTGTTTAAAATAAAAATCTTGTATTAAAAAAATGTATAAAATAAAAAAGTGAAAAAGTTGGAACTTTGACCCCCAATATCTCCGTAACTAGAAGGTTCCCAGAACAAGTGCCTTTCGGGTTCTGTTACACCCTTTATACTGTAACTAGCGACCCGCCCCGGCTTCGCACGGGTGCAATGTTACACATATAAACCTTACTCTTAGATCACTCTACCTATTAAAAAAAACCGCATCAAAATCCGTTGCGTAGTTTTAAAGATCTAAGCATACATAGGAACAGACAAACTTTGTTTTATACTACGTAGTCATGTTTCATAGGCTGGAAATAGACACAATGAAAAAATATATACTCGGCCGGGTTAAGGCCGAAACACACCGGATCCGTACACGTAGACGTGCACGTGCACGTGCACGTACCATGACGTTGTAATATATGGAACTTTATAGAGACATGGCACACCGCTTGCGTGACGTACACGTGCGCGTAGACTACATGCGTAACGCTACGCATTGCAGCTGCCATGTGTCAAACTTGCTGCGTACCTACGCAGAGCGGAACAGCAACGTCACATTGATGCGTGCAGTGATGACGTGACGTTGTAGTCAATGGCATTCCGTATTGGACGTCACACCGAACAAGTTTGAACACGCACGTATCTTTGCTGCGCGTGACTACGCGCGTGACTTACGCATTCAGTTGTATTTGTTTTCAAGTTTTACCGATAGTAAGTGATGTTTTGTTTCGGTTTTAATGATGAATCATGAAATTAAAGAAAAACTAATTGTTTGTACAACACAATAAACAAAGAGTAAAAAATATGTCATATAAAACTTGAACCCATTGCTTTTGGCACACCCCGGAATATTCTGTCACAATAACAGTAATATTGCTTCTTCTTCATCAGATGAACTACTTGGTCCATTTACCCAATCTTCTTCAGACATCGTGCACAAGAATTGCTGGGTACGCAAAGGACCGGTGCGTTGCGTGCGTACCACGTATGCGTAAGCGTAAGCGTACGCATATGCGTAACCCGGTCTGTCAGGGGTTCACGCGCGTCACCACGCGCGTCACCACGCGCGTGTACACGTGTACGTCACGCCACGCATCTGGTCTGACCAGGCCTTTAAGGGCTATCTATGTTAGAATCTTTGATGATGATGGTGTTTTTACATAAGGATGCAAATTATTTCATCACCACTTCTTTCAAAACCATGAAGGAAAATAACTTCGAATTTTATTTTATTTTTATTAACTAGCTGTTGCCCGCGGCTTCGGTCACGTTTTGGTTGGAAATTATCCAACGGGCACGTTGTAAATATAGCTTATGGCATTCGAGGATAATCTAGCTTCCTATTAGTGAAAGAATTTTCAAAATCGGTTCAGTAGATCCAGAGATTACCCCCTACAACCTGACAAACTCACAAACTTTAGGTACCTCTTAATATTTTTTTATTATTGTGTTAGGCACACATTGTGTTTGCATAATATTCAATTTTGTTCTATTTAGGCTTACAGGGATACTATGAATGACATAACATCATGCCTGTATTCCCCGAAAGGTAAGGCAGATGTGTACCTAATAGTACCAACCACATTTTGCCAGTATAAGTTCCATGTAATAGGGGGCGAGCCTATTTTGCCATCAACTGGGCACAAATCCTGACTCCGTGGCTGCTACTGAGAAATTCCTGATGGAAAAACTCAATAATACTTTGCCCGACCCGAGAATCAGACCCAGGACCTCAAGCTCAGCAGTCGCGACCACTCGAGCAACAAGGTAGTCGAGTATAATAGGAATTTACGAATAACCATGTTTAATAATACTACACGGTGGTCGTGGTTTTTTTTTTTTTTGGAGATGGCATCTCGCAGTTCAGCCTCTGAGGCTGGCTACTGCTTAACCGGGCAATTCCCTAAAAATGAATCTAAGGCCTCCAGCCAGGGGCTTCAAACTATACTTACAAAGTAAGCGACCACTCGCTAAGGGCACCCCCTGTGGGGTACGGGCCTCGGCTTAGGGCGTCGCTGGGTGGGGCAACAAAGGGACAGGCTGGATCTGAGTGATATATGGTTGTGGAACAACTGGATTTAAAAAAAAAACATGTGCGCTAATAGGTTTGGCGTAACGGTAACGATAGCTTGCATATTAAAATCGAGCAACGCCATCTATCGAGCCATGAGGAACTAAATTTTCTCAAACAACCATCTAATGTCAATATCAGAACACCAGTAAAATCGCTTTCAAAGAAAGGTTTAATGGAAGAAAGAAAAAATATTTATTTGTCACAGGGACATGACGTGCATACAAGAAATAAATTAACAATAAACATACAACGCATAACAAATATTATAAATTTCACAGGACAAAGAAACAAACCCTAAATCAGATCCAGCCTGTCCCCTTGCTGCCCTCCCCAGCGACGCCCTAAGCCGAGGCTCGTACCCCACAGGGGGTGCCCTTAGCGAGTGGTCGCTTAGTTTATAAGTTCATTTTGCCCCTGGCTGGAGGCCTTAAATTCTAGGCATCAACAGGGATAGACCGGTTAAGCAGTAGCCAGCCTCAGAAGCTGAAATGCGAGATGCCATGTCCTAAAAAAAAAATGAAAAGAACAGAAACAAAAAAAAAATTACAACTCATGATGCTGTGCTATGGAAAGCGAACAACTCCCTTTTTTTTCTCTTGCTTCCAATCTTACCAGATGTTGAATACATTATAAACAATATCATAAACAATGCTCCAAATTCTTAACAAACAGACAAACAATTTTATCCGAGTAAAGACCCCGAATATGTTCGGTTTATTTTAGTGCGAATTTATCGTATCGTAAAGTACGGGAATAGAACATAAACCCAGATCAATACGCACGTATGTAAAATTAAATAAGGTATTTGAATGTGAAGTTTTAATAGATTGATTAGATCAATAGATTTATTCTTTCTTTGTTGCAGATTAACAGCATCGTTGCAGGTCTAGCGTTTACAAGCGTTTTTACTAAGCATGTGGTATTTAGTTTGATTCCCAGGTCGGCCAGAGTGTTATTGGGTTATCCATCAAAAATTTCTCAGTAGCAGTCACAAAGTCTGGATTTGTACCCGGTTGATGGCAATAGGCTCGCCCCCAGTAGTATCATGGGACTTATACATAACTGGTGAAATGGGGGTTAAAAATCAACCGATTCGACAAGATTACCAAAATTAGTAATACATTTTCAAGTAAAACCTATTATGTAGTCCTTATTAAACAAGCTCAATGAAAAAGATTCTAAAATTAAGAAAGTAGGTACCTTTTATTTTTCGCACTGTAAGGCTCTTAGTACTTGCTTTGTCCTATCAGGACAATGAAACTCCGCACAATAAGGGCATACCCATAGACATCTACTGCTTCATAAATCGCTATCAAGTACCATGTCAAGCGGACAATGGCCTGAATTTTCCTTTGTTACTAATTATAATACGATATGTATACGACCTGACAAGGTAATATTACAAGTAAATTATGTAACAAAAAAACCAGACCCCCACGAAATTAAATAAGTTTTTAATTCCAAAGAGTAATAAACAATCTTTTCTGACATTAAATATGTCCTTACCATTTCTGGACGCCACAATAACCCGCCAAAAATAAACGTCAAAAAATTCAAGATGGCCGCTGCGTGTCTTGGCCTCGGTCAATCAGGAAGTGCATGTAATACCAACGAACTCTTCAATGTTACCCAGTTTTCTGCAGTGGATCCTGGTTGTGTAAACATATTCTCGTTTTATTGTGTACATATGCGTAATTGTTGACCTTTTAAAGCGAGATCTTCGTTAAACAAGAGTGTACTGACTCAAATTGGCAGCAGCCATTTTGAATGTCGCTCCGTTCAACGTTCAACCTTGGTCTTGGAATATTAATAAAGTTATGTGTGCATGAATTGTTAGCGCATTTTTGTTAAACTTTAAGGAAAACACGATGATGTATTTATGTAATTTGTTTCAAAATAAAAGTATGAGACTTTATGCGTTGGCTTTTTTCATGGCAATTTTTGTTTTGCAATTATTTTACGTTTTGTATCAGAAAATCAATCGTCATCATTTTCAACACTGGAAATACTTGCTACCCAAAAAGGTTTCACTTCCCATTGATTGACCTTATGACAACATCATATCGCCCGGCCACCAAATAAACAGATTCTTTAAAAATATTACAATCATTAGTTTTTATGCCGTCTTCCACCTATAAAGCGCAAACCCACCGCGGCGCATGCTGTGCACGGGCACGCGCCGCATTTTAGCTGCGTGGATTCATTTGTTTGACAACGCGGGTCTACGTTTCCACTGCAGTATACACTACACAACCACAACTATGTACAACTGAAGCATGCATGACCCACCGCGGCAAAGTCGTGGGTTAATATTCGTGAATAGTGTGTACCGCATGCACAGCGCGCATTGCGTTGACAGCGTTGAGCTATGTGAGCGTCTTATTCGAATACGCCACGCATTACGTCAATTGATGCATATCGTGACCGTGGTTTGCAGTGGACTCAATCACATAAATTTTCTTGAAAAGCGAAGCTTAACACACGTGCTTGGCCTATCCGTGCGCCGCGGTGGGTGTGCGCCTTAATAGTGTCACAGACTAAAGCCCGGTTCCAGTATAAATCACTAAATGCGTTTACCGCTAAAAGCATAAAATATCGTTCGGTTTCTGTCAATCGATTGAAAATGATAGAGATAAGATCACAATATGACGATTAAAAAAATTGGCTTGATGGCTTGTGGTACAAATGGAATGGATGGCTTGTGGCGGGTCTTACACTCATTTTCACCAAATTAAGCAGAGGTGTCAGTACGTTTTAATTTGGGACTAGCACTTCTCCCGCGACTTCGTCCGCAAAAACTGTGACAGCTCAGCTAAATTGCATGCTATTAATATAATGTATAGCTTAAAGCACCCACGAATAATGTAGCTTTCGAGAGAAAAAAATTTAGAAATGGAACATTATAGTTCCGGAGATTACCCCCTACATGCAAACATATAAACAAATTTTACCGTTTTGTAATATCAGTATAGTAGAAGTATAGATTAGCTGGAGGAGCTCGTGGCAAAATAATAACAGCTGCTCAGGTCGATATTTAGGTTAAGCCTCGCTTGCCTAGGTTGA
The DNA here is from genome assembly GCA_947578425.1 of Eugnorisma glareosa. Classification (NCBI taxonomy): domain Eukaryota; kingdom Metazoa; phylum Arthropoda; class Insecta; order Lepidoptera; family Noctuidae; genus Eugnorisma; species Eugnorisma glareosa. The sequence continues at coordinate 4,925,077 of OX387981.1, forward strand.
TCTGTGGATGGGTGACCACCCATTACATACCGAGTTTCCTCCGTGCCTCGGCAAACACGTTAAGCCGTTGGTCCCGGCTGTCAATTGTAGATCTTTGACAATCGTTACAGGTAGTAGTATTACCAAGGGGTATCGTATTACCCAGTACTAACTGGGTTGTGGAGGTCAGATAGGCAGTCGCTCCATGTAAAATACTGGTATTCAGCTGCATCTGGTTAGACTGGAAGCCGACCCTAACATAGTTGAGAAAAGGCTACGCAGATGAGAAGTATAGATTAACTCAAGTATCACGTTTTAAAAAGAAATACTTATATTATTTTATTTATGAGCGGCACAAAACGAAGTTGAACTTGAGTCCTCCTAACCTTAAACTCATAATTATCCTATACATATTAACATCACAATGCTAACATCATAAAGAAGAATTCCTTAACATCCGTTAAACATTTGCATGTCATCCTATTACACGAAGGGAAGTCAGCAGAGGCCGTGGCCGCCGCGACCGGAACTGACGCCATCACATCATGTTTTGTTTATCTTGTCTATTATAAACCAGAGATATTATGAGTTTGGGATGATCTTGAATTAAATAGTTGTAATGCGGAAATGTTAGAAAAGGTCGTGACGGAAATTTTGTTAGTTCTTTTTTCCTTTTGTGCTTGTCATTCTAAGACCCGTATCTATAAACGGGAAATAATAAAGATTCCGAATAAAAATACTTCCAACGGTCTGTGGTTGACTGTAATAAACTAAGCTTGGTTAAAATCAATTACCGAAAAAATAATACAAAAATAACCGGCAAAAATTGTATATAACAAACAAATTACAATTCTATGAAAAATAATACTAAATTTCCAAAAAAAAAAATACTAAGTTTTATTTATTTTATAGGTTAACTAGCAACCCGCCCGGCTTCGCACGGGTGCAATGTTTTGCATATAAACCTTCCTCTTGAATCACTCTATCAATAAAAAAATACCGCATCAAATTCATGGCGTAGATTTAAAGATCTAAGCATACATAGGGACATACAGTGGGAAGTGACTTTGTTTTATATTAAGTAGTGAAACGCAATTATGTACGTCAGCAAAATGTTGAGTTTCAGGATTTTCAGTATTTTATTCAGTCGTTTCTTTGTGCTTTCAGTTGTCGCAAGATTAGTGTTTAAAACAGTACATTTCATATTTGCTCAGAGTTTCACTTCTTCAGTGATTTTAGTTTTGTCTGTAAAGAAATAATTTATTTCACAATTTTAAACTTCAAATTACAAAACATATTTGCATTTCAATCTTAGAAACAGATCGGAACTGACCTAGCTCATATTTAAATAAGGCCATATTAACGTTATATAATATGTACGTAAGACATATGTTAATATAATGATATCTTTAAACTGGTTTCGAAGGTAATATAATTATTTTTTGGTATTTTGTTTTTCTTGCCTGATTTTCCTTAAGATCATACATTTTTGTCTGTCTACGCACAAGCAAAGATTATCTGAACAGAATCGAATTATATGCATGCTAAGTATAGGTCTTTGCCCAGCCTTGGGATGATATGGGATATTTAAAAAAAAAGAATAACTAGTGGGAACCTATATTAATCTTTAATGGCCAATAGTACCTAATATTATTATCTGTTAGGTTAAACGAATCTGAGTAGTAACTGTGAATTGGCTAGCGTAGTTTAGGATGAGTGGGCAAGTCGAGCCAGAGGTACGAATACATCATCATCTGCCAAGCCTTTTCCTAACTATGCTGGGGTCGGCTTCCAGTCTAACCGGATGCTGAATACCAGTTTTTTTACGGAGCAAGTGCCTATCTGACCTCCACAACCCTGTTAGTACTTGATAATACGATACCCCTTGGTAAGACTGGTCGTCAGACTTTCGGGCCACTGTCTGTAACGACTGTCAAATATTTACCAATATCTTTGAAGTCCACCATTTTCTCAAAAAGCTGTAAAACTTCCGCCCAAAATGTATTGTTTAAAGTTGACTCATAAACAAGTAATTCGAGAATGAATCAGAAACGTCATTACTACGACAAGAAATAAACCAAACGCAATGACCGATTGACAACAACGACCCAAAATTACAGTTTTATCGCTCATATAACAACAATTTTGATAAAAATCGACTGCTTTTTTGATGTAATTCTGTCTGTAGTGTACCTACATTAAATATTCCCTACAATAATCAAGGCAAGTGACATTTAGTGACGGCGCATCGAATCTGCTGCAACAAAAACAAGATGGCGTAGCTCTGCGTCCGCGCACGCCCGTGAACTTGCGCGCGACGCTAAATTTACACGCGACGAGTCATCCGGTGCGAGAGAGATTATGCATGTTCAGATAGGGCAGACATTCTTGAGCTTTTGTCGGTGATAGCCTTTTGTGGAGATCCGGAGATAAAAGGGAATAGTAATGAGGTGTGAGAGTTTGCTTCTAAGAAAGTTGAATAAATACTTTGGAATAAATTGTGGTTGGATTCTGACAAGAGTCAAAAGTATGAAAAGTTGATAAACAAAATATGCAGATAGCAATAAAACATGATTCAAAAACTCGATTCTCTGCTACTGAAAGAGAGTTGCTGAGAGTCGAGTTGACTGACGTGCGATTGGCGAGGCCTATGTCCAGCAGTGGACTGCTGTAGCCTGATAATGATGAATAACAAAAAGAATATGGATAAGCGACTAGAGGAGAAAATTTATTATTATAGTTCTGTAAGGGCTCTCGAAAAGAGTTCTTACAATATATTGAAATATTGTCATAACCTGTCATTCCACGTGTGCCTCAAAGAGTTGTCAGCAAACGGGAAGGGGTCCGAAAAGACCGATGCCGAGGCTGTGGGACTGTTCGAAAGAAACCGCGGCCCTGGAACGCAAAGGGCAAAAGAAGGAACATGGATGGGTTTTAGTCAGTAGAAGTCTGACACTCCCATTCCGCTTCGCCCAGGAGTGGGATGGGTGGGACATTTGATGATTTCCCATCCGAAAAAAAGAGGCTCTTGAAAAGAGTACTTGCAATATATTGTCATTACGTGTCATCATTTTCATAACTATAAAGTCCCATTAAATTAAATGGACAAATTCAAACACAGCGTTCAGTACGTCTAACCAATGATATCCAAGCAAAAAAAACACTGATTGAAGTGACTTTATTTTGACCTAAAATAATAAATTGACGGCGGCACTCTAAACACATCCATTAGGTCAAAATAAAATCACTTTGATCAGTGTTTTTTTTGCTTGGATATCATTGGTTAGACGTACTGAACGCTGTGTTAAAATGTGTCCATCTATTTTAATGGGTGTTATAATGTGGTCTAAATGGATGCAACTGAAGTCTTCTGCTCTTCGAAGAAAAATGTATGCTATAATAATAAGTCAATCTTCTGAGCAATTGAAAAATCCTTTGTTTAACTAAAGAAGATAAGATTGGATTAACTGTTTTGGCTCAAGCCGACTGTCGGAGATGGTTGGACTATCCAAAATTATAGTAAGCTGTTGAGAAACTTTATTGTAGGTAACATAGTTATTGTTTGTGGTGGTGTTAGTGGTCGCAAGTGCGAGTGCAGAGCATGAGGTCCTGGATTCGATTCCCGGGTCAGGTTACGTATCACAGAGTCTGGATTTGTGACCAGTTGATGGCAATAAGCTCGCCCTCTATTATCATGGGACTTAAACGTAACTAGCGAAATGGTTAAGTACACCTCTGCCTAACGTTTTTGGGATTACAAAGCGTGATGTTATATGTATTTTGAACAATATGTCGTATCTGCCAGTGAATGTAGTGAGATGGAAGCGAAGGTCACGAGGTTGCACATTTACATAAACATCGTTATTGTGCATGTGTTATATTTGTTACGAAGAAGGAAGATATTATTGTGTATATTACTCGTTCTCAAGGTTCGGTTCTACAGCGTCCATTGTTGGTACAGTCAGCATCAGAAGTAGATTAACACTACTCAAAGTTTCAAAGCAGGTTTTTTTAATAAAAATCTTGTTTGCTATTACTCGTTACTAACAAGGTATTGAAGAGTAAGAAATATTTTAAAGATCACCAAACTGCGAAGTTTGTGGGGTGGTTGCGGATATGTATCACGGGCTGATGGAATGTGACTGAAACATACTACGCCCAAGTGCCGCCACAGTGAACGGTACCGTGCGACTCGCATGCAGCACTCACTATACTATACCGAAAAACTTATGTAAATATACAGAGTGTAACAGAAAGGGTATAATCATATGGAATACTGTGCTACTGACCATCAAACCGACTCCAATGGTGGTTACGATTCCAATGGTGGTCCCATAGAGAAAGTGGTTCAGTTTGATGGTCCGTACCACAGTATTCCATATGATTATACCCTTTCTGTTACACGCTGTATAAGTCGTTGCTGAAATACGAAACACTTTGAAAGCAATTGCCGCTTGCCTGGGCGTAGCTGGAGTCCTTTACATAAAATAATTAAAATTCCGAAATGTTAAGCTACTTCTGTTGCTGACCGTACTTGTGTTGTGTGCACAGAGTTTCAAGGTTCATTCACTTAAACGATTCTTTAAATCACTCTTTGCACAGATGTTAGAAGATCTTCTTTCATGATCATCTGCCTAGCCTTTTCCCAACTATGTTAGAGTCAGCTTCCAGTCTAACCGGATGCAGCTGAGTACCAGTATTTGACAAGAAGCGACTGCCTCTCTGACCTTCACGACCCATTTAGTACTGGGTAATAGGATACGACTGTTTGTCATACTTTCGGGCAACATGACTGTAACGACTGTCAAAAAGCTGCAAATGACAGCCGGGACCAACGGCTCAACGTGCTTTCCAAGACAAGGAGGAAACTTGGTATGTAATGTGTGGTCACCCATCGACGGGCCAGCCTAGGTAAACGCGGCTTAACCTAAAGATCAACGTGAGCGGTTGTTATTATTTAGGCAGTAGCTCCTCCATATCTTACCCAGACCTACGTGAAGATACCAAAACATTGTAGTGATGTGTCACTATACAGTGAGGATGTCGGAGTAAACAACTACATAAGTCCCCCGAGACACATGACTACAGAGAGATTGCATAATAGATTTCGCAGTCTCTAGAAAGTGAAGTACACCATGTCATTGAACTTGCTATAATTTATACACTACTTGCTGTTGCCGGCGGCTTCGTTCGCATTTTGGACGGAAATTATCCCACATACACGTTGTAAACATAGTCTATGGCACTCGGGCATAATGTAGCTTCCTATTAGTAAAAGAATTTTCAAAATCGGTAATAGATCCAGAGATTACCCCCTACAAAGTCACAAAATCACAAACTTTACCTCTTAGTAATATTAAATTAGTATTGACTGCTGCTGTTGCCTGTGGCGTTGACCGTAGAGGTCAGAAATTATCCCTTGGTAATGCAAAACACGGATAAAAATATACCTATGTCCTGTCAAACCCAGATAATGGTCTACCAGTGTGTAAAATGTCATAGGAATGTTCAGCTGAAATGTAACACACAGACAAAATTACTTTCGCTTTTATGGTATGAAAGTATGGATACTAATAGGTATCTGGTAAATATGAGTGATTGAATCTGACTGCTACTACACCAGTTTAGTTGTCGCAAGTAAGTATATCACCTGAGCTTAAATCCTGTGTACGATACCACAGGTAGCTGTATCGCTATCATACTATTTTTCTATTACAGCCAAGAACTTGGCTAATCAAGTTGCCTCTGTTGAGCACTGCAATATTCAGTTAAATTACTCTGCCAATAGTTTGATCACAATTAATGAATCAGTCAATCATTTAAATTAGAAAATGAGACAACAGAGGCAACCTCTTGCAATATTTTAAGGAAGCTAGATAATAAATCAAGAGAATGTTCAGAGGATTTCAATAGTATCAACCTGGTGCATCAAAATATTCAAGGATTTTTGAACAAAGAATTAGAAGTAGAACTTTTCCTGAATTGTAACAACATAGATATTCTTTGTATAACGGAGCATTGGCTTAAGTGTCACCAATTAATTTTCAATTTTAGTAATCACCAGGTTGGTAGTTCATTCTGCAGGGAAAATGCTATACATGGCGGCGCATTAATCTTAGTAAATAATCAGCTTAAATTTAAAGACCGCAAGGATATTGTAAGCCTATCTGTTGAGCGAACAGTTGAAATAGCCTGTATAGAATTGGAGCAGTTTATCATATTAAGTGTATATAGACCTCCTTCAGGGTTGTATGATAGTTTTGAAAAGGTAATGGATGAAGTGTTGCATAAAATTTGTAACTCTAAGAAGTCGATAATCACTTGTGGTGATTTTAATATTAATTTGTTAGAAAAATCTGGGCTAAGTACTAAAATTATAAACCTGTTTCAGTCATACAATCTTGAAAACAAATTTCTGGAGCCCACTAGAATAACCCCCACTAGTGCCACTTGCCTCGATAATATTTACACAGATGTTATACCTACCCACACAGTAATTATTAACTTGTTAGATTCAGATCATTGTGGGCAATTGATCACAATTCCAAATGTAAACAAGAAAGTCACTAAGAAGGATATCATTGTTAATCCAAAAACTAAAAATCGCCTGGAAACTTTTAAAACTAAACTTTTGTCTAAATTACCTCTTTTGTCAAATAACGGTGATCCCAACCAACAATATAACGATTTTTTCAGTATGTATTGCACACAATTTAAAACCACGTTTGTTCCTAAGACAATCTCGGTTAATAGTAACGCTTCCTTCAACGACTGGGCCACCTTTGGTATTCATAAGAGTCGAAAACGACTTTATGAGCTGTATGAAGAGCGGACGTATATAAACACTGTAGAATTTAAGTTATATGTTAAGAATTATTCTAAGGTATTTAAAAAAGTTTGTTTTATAGCAAAGTCACGTTATTTGAGTTCAAAAATTAAAAACAGTAGTAATGTAATTAAAATGACATGGAACATTATTAATAGCGAAACGGGAAAGTCTTGCAATCGAGATAGTGACTACAGCCTTGCTATTGGCGATAATATTTTAAATTCAGACACTCAAGTTGCCACAGCATTTGAAAATTTCTTTGCGGATATTCCCGTATCGACTACTAAATCGCTAAACTCGTCACCAGCTGCTGCCGAGTCTTTATTAAGGGAAAACGTTTCAGTCTGTGATTCCGAATTTAATTTTCAATATGTCACCTGTAAAGATATAATTAAAACTTTTCACACGTTAAATGTTAAGAAGACCGCCGACCTATGGGGTCATTCTGTGGACGTTGCTAAGTCCATTATAACCATTGTAGCTCCTTCTTTAGCTGTAATATTTAACGATTGTATTGATCGTGGTGAGTTTCCTGATCTAATGAAAAATAGTAAAATAATACCATTGTTTAAATCGGGTAGTAAATCAGACCCCACTAATTATAGACCCATTTCTGTACTACCCACCTTCAGTAAAATTTTTGAAAAACTAATTTTAGAACAAATGCAAATATTTTTCAATAAACATAAGTTATTGCATCAGAAACAGTTCGGTTTTACAAGGGGTCGTTCAACTACTGATGCCGGTGTTGAACTTTTAGGGCACATTTATAATGCATGGGAAGATAAATGCGATGCTTTGGGCATTTTTTGCGATTTGTCTAAGGCTTTCGATTGCGTTCTTCATGAAACATTAATCAGGAAACTACACCACTACGGAATCCGGAACGCCTCTCTGGATCTTCTTGCGTCATATTTGAGCGATAGGATTCAGAGAGTTGATGTTAACGGGAAAAGATCCCCCGGATCCGTAGTAAGAATGGGGGTACCCCAGGGCTCAATTCTTGGCCCATTTTTGTTTCTTATTTATATAAATGACTTGCCTTACCTCATAAAGGATAATCATGACATAGTGTTGTTTGCAGACGATACCTCTCTTTTATTTAAACTCAAACGTCAGCAGCTAGTTACGGACGATGTTAATAGCGCCCTAGCAAAAGTCGTTAATTGGTTTAATGTTAACAATCTACTCCTAAATGAGAAAAAAACTAAATGTATTAAGTTTACGATACCCCATGTAAGACAAGTGGAAACGAGTGTACTAATCAAGGATGAAGAGTTGAAACCGGAAGATAACACAGTGTTCTTAGGCATAACTTTGGATGCCAAGCTTCAGTGGGGCCCCCATATAGACAAATTGTCAAAAAAACTTAGCTCTGCAGCATACGCCGTTAGAAAAATTCGTGATTTAACTGATTTAGAGACAGCCCGTTTAGTTTACTTTAGTTATTTCCACAGTGTGATGTCGTACGGTATTCTCTTGTGGGGCAATGCCGCCGATATTCAGACAATATTTATTTTGCAAAAAAGGGCAATTCGTTCAATTTATAAATTAAGTCCTAGATACACCCTCAGAGAAAAATTTAAAGAGATTAATATACTTACCGTCCCCTCTCAATTTATTTATGAAAACCTTTTGTACGCACATAAAAATATTAATTTGTTTAAAAAATACAGTGATATCCACAACATAAATACGAGGAACAAACACAAATTTGTTGTACCTGCAACGAGGCTAAAAAAAAATAGGGGGTACGTTCAGATGCCAATGTATACGTTTTTACAATAAACTTCCGAGTCATATTCAATTACTAAGCCTAAATAAATTCAAATCGTTTATAAAACGGAAGCTATGTCTGAAAGCCTACTATAACATTAATCACTATCTCGAAGATAAAAAGGCTTGGGATTAAGCTGCTCCAATTAGATTTACTCTGTGAATGCGAAATTTCGGACTTCGCTTGTTTATTATTGATTCCTTTCTCATATACACTGTGACATTTAATTTATTTGACATGAATACTTTTAGTATTTTATTATTTTGTTTTATATTTTTCTTATTGTTATATTTAATGATTTGACATGAATACTTACTTTGTTAAGTATTTTACTTTTATTTTTTATTGTTAATGTTCACATTTAATGACATTTATTTTGTAGAGTATTGTGTATTAATTTTATTTGATTATTGTGAATGTGAGGACCATGTGGGACTTTTTTTTTGTTTGTTCCTTTTTTATTTTTTCCACGATTGTCTGGCAGTTTGAGTACTATAAGTGACCTACCCAAATGTCCTTTCTTTGGTATTGTTCGTCGTGTCGTTGAGCTCCTTGAGTTATAAGTCGAGCTACACGATAACTGACAGATGCTTGCACTGACTGGACAGGTCCACTCAAATCTGTGTGGTTCTTTCTTCAAGAGACCATCTCAGACACTAATCTGCATAGTCCTCATGTGAGTTAACCAAGATTATGTCTGGACTTTAAAAGAGACTACGACCTCTGAGTTTGTTTCGGCTGTTTCTTCTCAGAGTAGTCAGGTACGAAACACCGGCCCCATCTAGTTTAAAAAAAAGAGACGTGTAAAAGTGTTTTTAAAAACCTATTTGCAAAATAAACATCATTTATCATTTATCAGACTAGGGTTTTTCCTATAGGAAATGATACCCTTGATATATCATCATCATCATCTTAAGACATCAGCGAGCAGCGGCGGCCCAGTGGTGGCGGCTCCGATTTACGAGCAGTAAGTCGTGGGTTCGAACCGAGGCAGGAGGGTGGGGGGGCGTTTTGCTCTCAAAACGGTGGAATTCCAAGACATGTGACATCTACCAACCCGCACTGGGCCCGCGTGGTAGATTATAGCCCATTCCCTCTCATAGAGAGGAGACCTGCGTCCCAGCTGTGGGAACATAGGCTGATTATGCTAAAAGGCATCAAATTTGGAATATTACAAACTTGGTTACTAGCAGTAGACTCGACTTCTATTACAAGGGACTTGTAACTGTCAAAGGCGCGAATTACACAGAAACGGCGTAAGGTGAAGGCGCGGCGCAGGCATGATGCCGCTTCAAAACGTCTTCATACAAAATGTACGTACGAAACTTGGCGTGAATTACACTCAAGCGGCGCGGCGTAGGCAGGTCTTTTTTTTTTTTCGTTATACTTTCCATGCCTGTGCCGCGCCGTCGCCTTATAATTGTATAATTCGCGCCTAATGGAGACTAAAAAGTCAGGGTTGATTCAAATATAAACGATGTCTTTTCAGACAAAACATCCTTTCGGGTGCCAAAAAAAAATCGAATTACAAAATTATTCAAATCGATTCGTGATAATTACACAATCACGTTGAATAAATTTCTATGCATTTACATACACGCGAAATTTTAATGGCGACCGGATATTGGGAGTTTCGGATATGCCCCTGTATATCCGGTCATTGATAGATTATGGATTTTTATATAATATTTTTTATGTAAAGTAGAGGAAGTTATTCTGTCTGGTCATTATGGCAATGTCATGATCGTTCGTTGTAACCGATGCTATACGATGGCGGCCAAGTTCAGCAAGATATTTGAGAGTTGTTGTATAAGAGCTTTTATCGCTTTTTTGTGGATGTGCTTGTAAATCAGGATATGGTAGGATGACTGTTCATTCACAATCTATCGAGAAAGAAAGAAAGAAACAATATTTATTTGTCACCGGGACATGACGTGCACACAAACTAAGAAAAAAATAAAATAAATAAACAATAAACATACAACGCATAACAGACATTTTGAATACAAAATGAAGGAAAAAAAAAAAGTTGACAGCTTCCACGTCGTGATTGCGACAAGCAGGTTAACGCTCAGCATGATGCTGTGCTATGTGGGGAGCCCACAGCACAGCGCTGGTTTTCAGTGGTCATCCATGAAAAACGTACGGAAGCCAATACAGCATAAATATTTGACTACATTAATAAGAAAAATAAAACAAACAGTAGTTGGATTATATGTGTCCAATTTCAACTAGGTAGGTACATAAACACAAACAATTTAGAGGTATACAAAGCAAACAAAGACAGGCCTACTAAAATTCAGATTTAAGTATCGTTATAGGGTTTTCATAAAACCCTGGAATTAGGTTGTTATAAATAAAATAATGTATTTACTTGAAAATATAAAAGTTTGGCTTGTAACTGGTACTTTTTCTGCATGTAAATAATTGTAGGTGCCAATATGCAAAACTACACCGGAGAAGGTGGAAAACACCTAAAGAGTATAGCATTAGTTAGCTGTATGTTAATGAACTTACTGACACTAAATTTAAATAATAATTAAATTCCATGCTATTGTCTTTCAAATAGTAAATAAAAGCTCTTTCTCTTCGTAGACTATTTAATGAAAATTCGTGCGTCCCGCGACGCATACTAAATGTAAAACTTAATTGTATTGCCAAAACATTATTCATATTTCATTTATTATTTTATTAAAATAGTTTTATAATCCAATTTACGTAATATAACATTCTAAATATGTTAAAATTTGTGTTTATTCCTATTTTTTGTTTAGTTTTTTTGGTACCATTAATTTAATCTAAGTGATTAAATTAATGGTACCAAAAAAGTAAGTTAAGTCATTTGTAATGGTTAGAAAATGATAATTAATGGTTATGGGTTTTAGTTCAGTCTAGATTTTAAAAAAATTCATACACTTTTAAGATCTATGTTAATCATGAAAATTGCATAAGAGAGTTTCATCTTCTATAATGACTTCTTTGTACCCATATTAATATTTCGTTTCTATGGCAGATTTTCATGAGCTTGGAGATGAGTTATGTACCTAATAGTGATCACTAGGTGGCACTACTAGGCGGGGTAGGACTACCCCACCTAGTAGTGCGTCATTCCACAGCTGGGCAAAGGCCTCTCCCCATGACTTCCAGTTCTTTCGATCCAGGGCCTGAAATGATTAGGAACAGGAACTTTATAAGTTTTTAGGATACCTAATTACTTTATTCTTAAAACATCAAAGATAAGCATCTCAAATAATTAAAAAACTATGCAATACCAGACATTATATAATGGTTTCCTCCCTACAACTCTTAAAAGTCAATAATTTAAGACAATATCAATCACCAAGCCCACGGATGTCCTAAAATAATAAAAGGATGCGACGGACCGGCGCGTGCGCCGACGAATTTTATTCCATTTTCGAAAAGGGGGTTCGTATTTAAAATTAGAACGAGTCGGCAACGGAAATCGTTTTAGGATGAATCATGCGCTTCTTAACTGCGTGCTATGGATTATAAATAAATTATGTACCTATAGTTTTTGAAAAATATTCTCGTATTGTACATACAAATGGGTATTTTCTGTATGCGGTGGGGTTTTTGGGTTTCTGGTCTATTTCTGTTACGATTGGCGTCGTAAAACCCGTGTGGGGAATTAATTTGATTGTAATGTTATTGTTTAGACACGTGCCCTTGGCAACATAAACGGTTTTATTTTATTATTGCCCGTAGTTTTATTTAAAATCTTGTTTTACCTAAGTTTATGATTCGCAAAGTTGGGGTTAGACAGGCTTTCAGTAGATACAGCAATTATTCTTCTTCTTCTCCAACCTTTGGCTACACAATGCTGGGTGTAGGTCTCTTCCAAATCTCTCCACTTTTGGCGTGTTTGTGTCATGGCTATCCAGTTTCTTCCGGCCACTTTAATGAGCAAAAATATTAAACAAGACTTAGTAGTCCAGTAAATTGTCGCCTGAAAGTACGGGGTAGTTTGCGTCAAATCCGGTAGTTCTGATTTTTTGCAGAGTTATTTATAATGTTGGCCCAATGAATAATACAAGTTTGTGACCTCCAGCGCCGAACGAAACTTAGTCAAAAATCTAAAAATATAAATCTTTTTTCAAATTTTGGCGATTATAACCCTGAAGGACTAGTTCTTAATCGTACCTTTTAAGGACGTTTTTAAAGTAGACTACATTTTCTACAATATGAAACTAGAAATATCTTTGTAGACTGAATAGTTTCCGAGATAAAGCCTTTCAAAGTTTACTCATATTGTACTACCGGATTTGAAGCAGACTCTGATGTATAAATTTACTGGACTATAGGAAATAAGACGTATTGTTTTTTACAGCTTTATCCCTTCAAGTGTGATGGCCATTTTCCGAACATGACAGCAGTAGTGTCATCCATCTTCTTTTGTTTATGGTAATTCGGCGTGTCTGACGTAAACGATTATATACCCGAAATTACGTTAGTTAGCTCTCTACCAGTTCTATATGTGCACGACGCACCTTTTTGTAATTTTTATACTTTTTGGTATATTTTGTACAATGTTTCTTTTATATTTCGAATGCTGTTTATTTTTGATATTTTGTTTTCCATTAAAAAGACCAGTCTACCACCAACCATCACGGCGTTTACTTTCGTATAACAGTCCCCTTTAAAATAGGAAGTCTTGTAAACCAGCAGTGTGGTGATTAGGCTCAGTCCGCTACATCGTGGTCCTTCTACAGCCAGTCTAGCAAATATTGGTGATGGTGCGTACTCGTGCGGGTGCCAAGATGGGGGCTGAAGGGAACGCTGTGGAGAAGGAGCTGGAGCAACCAGGGCCCAGCCATTCACCCGCCGACGCGGCGGCCGCAGTCCAGACCCCTTCCGTCTCCGGCAATCAGACCCCGCCGAGGCCCGTCACTACAATCCAGACTCCGTCGAGACCAGTAAGTAGAACTTCATCTCGTTCTTCTGCTACAATGGTGGCTAGAAAGTTAGCCGCAGAGGCTTTACATGCTCGCCGTATGGCTGAATTAGAGCAGGAGGCCGCAGAGAGGGTCGCCGCAGAGAGGGTCGCCGCGCGAGAGCGCGAGGCAGCGGAGTTGGAACTCCGAGCAGAATTGGCGGCTATAGATGCTGATGCCAGTCATCGTAGTTCGAGAAGCAGTCGTTCGGTCAATGACTGGCTGCAAAAATCGCAAGCTGCTCTGAAAGTTGATCCAGTTGGCCTAGCTGACCCCGTCGAGTTTCATTCAATTATCTCGGTCGCCCCCTCTCGCCTAGCCCCAGCCCCGGTTTCGCCTATAAAACCGGCTGACCTAGCCACAACAGCTACAAATGCTAACATGCATCTCTGTTCCAGCGATTCAGACCGCCTTGTGAAGTCGTTAGGCATTCTCATAGATAATGTTAATAAAGCGCCCCTACAGTGGCGCATGCCACCGTAGGGGTGATAGGGATTTTCCATTGCCGTTTTTCGACGGTAAATCGCATCTAGAATGGCTTTCTTTAAAAAGAGCCTTTCTAGATACGATGGACTCACATTCTGCAGTGGAAAATCTAGCTAGGTTGAACAAAGCATTGAAGGGATGCGCGCGTGAAGCGGTCATGATGCTGCTGGCAACGGCGCGTGAGCCTGATGTCGTGCTGCGCGCGCTTGATACGCGCTTCGGCCGCCCCGAGCTTATAGTGGCTCAGGAGGCAGCTGCAATGCGCACTTTACCGCGCGTCTCCGGTGAAGGTAAAGACCTTGCTATTTTTGCCAGTCGTGTTCGTAATTGTGTGGAAGCGATTCGGCTACTCGACCAGCCTCACTACCTAACATCGCCAGAGCTGATTCAATCGGTTATTTCTAAAGTCCCCCCACTGTTACGAGCACAATGGGTGGCCTACGCCAGCAGTCACGCGGCCAGTGGTCTACCCATGCTCGACATGTTCGCCGATTTCCTGGCCACAATAGTCGAGCTTCAGTCTAGATTCGGTCTCCTCCCTGAATCGGCTGGCGCACCGAGTTCGACTTCCGCTGCCAATAGCCGATTCAGGGATAAGGTGCACGCAGTCGTTGATGGAGAGAAATCTCGGTCAAAATCTAAAAATAGTTCATCCACGACTGTTTCAGGCAAAATTCATTGTGTTTTATGTCAACAACAGCATTCATTGACGCAATGTGACAAATTTCTTTCCTTGTCAGTAGATGACAAGTGGCATTTTATAAAAAAGAAAAGAATTTGTCACAGGTGCCTCAAAGAAGGTTGGCATAGGCTAAGTTCGTGTTCAGCAAAAAGTTTGTGTGACATTGGCGATTGTAAATTCCGCCATCATAGGTTGTTGCACAGTGCTAGTGAGCGCGCAGCCGCAGCTCACGTAGGCTTAGAAGAGGACGACGATACTGCGCCGTCCACGCTGAGCTCCGCCCCGTGCGCGTCGAGCTCCGTACCTATAGTTTCTCTTGCTGAAGGGAAAGAAATCCTGTCCCACGCGTCAACTTCTTTTTCAGCTGAAAGTCCGGCGCAATCGCTGAGTCTTCGCCCGTTACTGAAAGTTGTTGCTGTAACTGTGTCTGGTCCGTCTGGTAGTGTCGATACTTATGCCTTATTGGACGACGGGTCGACCGCTACTTTTATTGATGCGGAGGTTGCTGCTAAGATAGGTGTTAAGGGGCCAGAAGGACGCGTTCACGTAGATTGCATAGGGGGCCTTAATAAGAACGCACTGGTGCGTTACGTCGACTTCTACATCAAGGGTCGTCACGCGAAAGATAGTCACCTTATTCGTAGGGCTAGATCTATTGGCAGTCTAGGGGTGTCGTCTCAGTTTGTCAACAGGGACGCCGTCACGAAATACCCATATCTTGCGGATCTTGCAGATGAGTTGTGTTACGGTAATATTCAGCCAATGCTCATCATTGGCATTGACAACTGGCATCTCACCGTATCTAGGGCCACACGTAAGGGGTCTAAGTCACAACCTGTCGCGATTCGTACTGCGCTTGGTTGGGTATTATTCGGTTTCGGTTGTAGTTCAACTACTCAGGTTGATGTTGTTAGCCACGCCACACTGTTTGAATCCGCGACTGTAGCCCACAGCGACCGTTCCGAATTAGAGCAGCTTATTAAGGAGCAGTACAAACTCGAGTCTATAGGTATTTCGAAACGTGAGGCGCGCAATGCTGATGACGAACGTGCTGATCAGATTATTGAGCGCACAGCACGCCGCCTGCCCAGTGGTCGTTTTGAAGTAGGTCTGATCTGGAAGTCTGACGTTTTATCGGTACCTAATAGTTACAACCTCGCCTTATCTAGGTTTTTAGTCTTGGAGAAGAAGTTGTGTAGGGATGGTGCCTACGCGGAGCGGTATCGTGCCAACGTTCTCGATATGGTTGGGAAGGGCTACGCCGAGCTGTGTCCAGAGACACCCACAGGGCCACGTATTTGGTACCTGCCTCACTTCGGCGTGGTCAACCCAAACAAGCCTAATAAGCTGCGGGTTGTGCACGATGCCGCTGCCAAATCCAAGGGCGTCTCACTAAACTCGTTGTTGTTACCGGGCCCTGACCTGCTTGTGCCACTACTCGGCGTTCTTTTTCGATTTAGAGAAGGCAAAATTGGGTTGACCGCGGACATTCGGGAAATGTTTCCGCAAATTAAAATTCGCGTTGAAGACCGCGACGCGCAGAGGTTTTTGTGGCGCGATAATCCACGCGAACCGCTGCGCGTTTACCGGATGTCGTCGATGATGTTCGGTGCCGCTTCTAGTCCCTTTACGGCAATTTACATTAAAAATAAAAATGCGGCCGAGCATCAGACACAATACCCGGACGCAGCACGTGCAATCATTTGCGACCATTATATGGACGATTGCATCTGCAGCCTTGACAGTGTGGATGAAGCAGCAAAACTGGCCGCTGATATTCACGCTGTCCACAAAAACGGGGGTTTTGAAATGCGTGGCTGGGCCTCCAACAGTGCCTCGGCTCTGACGTTGTTACCGAAGGAGACATTGCTGGAGGTGCCGGTGACTTCACCCGTGGACCTGGGCCACCTGGCCACTCCTGTGAGGACGCTTGGCCTTATTTGGCAGCCCACTACAGACTGTGTCGGTTTCAATATTGGATTAAAAAAGGATGGGCTGCCAAAAAAGCTTACCAAGCGGGTGGTTTTGGCCCACGTGATGCGAGTTTTCGACCCCCTCGGAATTATTGCGCCTCTAGTAGTGACCGGTCGCATCATGTTTCAAAATGCGTGGCGCAAGGGTCTCGAGTGGGATGAAGAACTTTCACAGCAGGACAGTGCAGCGTGGAGGCTATGGTTTCAGGATTTGTTTGGGGTTGCCGAATTGCAGATCCCACGCTGCTACTGCCTAGCCGACTATGAAGTGAATCATTGCGAGCTTCATGTTTTTTCTGACGCCAGCGAGTCTGCCTTTGCTGCGGTGGCTTACTGGCGGTTCGTACTTAAGGATGGAGGAGTCAAGCTCGCACTGGTTTGCAGCAAGGTCCGTGTAGCTCCTTTAAAGCCGGTGTCGATTCCGCGGTTGGAGCTGCAGGGAGCGTTGATCGCCGCGCGCCTCGCTTCAACAATCTGCAATTCTCATCGTTTGAGACCCGTCAGGCAAGTTTT
The DNA here is from genome assembly GCA_947578425.1 of Eugnorisma glareosa. Lineage (NCBI taxonomy): Eukaryota > Metazoa > Arthropoda > Insecta > Lepidoptera > Noctuidae > Eugnorisma > Eugnorisma glareosa. The sequence goes on from OX387981.1 coordinate 4,942,268, forward strand.
TTGGTGTGATTCAATGACGGTGTTGAGTTGGTTACGAAGCGAGGCCCGCTCATTCAAACCTTTTGTTTCGCATAGAGTCGGCGAGATCCTGGAGTTAACGAGTGCCAGTGATTGGCGGTGGGTGCCTAGCGAGTTGAACGTCGCTGACGATGCAACCCGGTTAAAACGCACTACGTTATCCCTAGAGTCTCGCTGGATCACTGGTCCAGAATTCTTGCTTTCTTCTGACTGGCCTAGTGAGCCTAGTTCCTTCCCAACCGTAAATGAAGAGAGTAGGAATCCGGCATATACCACAGCAGTTTACCTCATCGGTAGCGTAGAGAGGCATGTGCCAGTCTCAGCTGATCCCAAGCGGTTTAGCTCTTGGCTGAGATTGGTACGTGCAACTTATAAAGCTCATAAATATATAACTCTTATAAGACTCCATTCATTATCACGTAGGGGGCTTCAGGTAGATAATTTAGTGCGTGAGCAAGGGCGGATACTAACCTTTTCTTTTCAGCCTTCAAGCTCTTTTGGCTCTCCACATTCAGCGCATGAGACAGCTGCCGATATGCGCCTGGCCGAGACGCACATTTTACTCCAGGCACAGCTGGACTCATTTCCTGTTGAGATGATGTGTTTGAGCAGTCTCCCTCCCTTGCCCATACCTCGCACCAGTCGGCTGTTCCGACTGTCACTGATTGTGGATGAAGACGGCCTCATACGCCTATCCAGCCGTATCGCCGCAGCCTCGGGAGTGCCTGAAGCCACAAAAAACCCCATCATCCTCGATGGGAAGCACCCTGCCGTCCAGCTACTAGTAGACCACCACCACCGCCGAGCCGCCCATGCCAACACAGAGACCGTGGTCAACGAGCTTCGTCAGAGCTTCTACTTGCTCGGCTTAAGAAACGTCGTCCGCTCCGTTGCCTTCCGTTGTCAGCTATGCCGCATTCGCCGAGCTGAGAAATTCCAGCCGCCTACAGGGAATTTACCGGAGGCACGTTTAGCTCACCACAAGCGCCCCTTTACATTCACTGGGCTAGACTACTTTGGACCAGTTCAAGTGACTATTGGCCGAAGACGGGAGAAGAGATGGGTCGCTTTGTACACGTGCCTAGTCGTCCGCGCCATCCACTTGGACGTTGTTGGAAGCTTGTCGACAGATTCTGCTGTAATGAGTCTTCGGCGCTTCGTGGCTCGCAGAGGAACGCCTTCTGAGATTTGGTCTGACAATGGCACCGCATTCATCGGGGCAAGAAGAGAACTCCGTGCACTCTACGGGGACGCAGCCATAGAATATGCTGCAACGGAGAAAATTAGTTGGCGCTTCATTCCTCCATCGGCTCCATTTATGGGTGGAGTATGGGAGCGACTGGTGAGAAGTGTGAAGACAGCACTCCGAGCGACCCTCACCGAACGTGCTCCGACAGAAGAAGTTCTCCGAACCGTACTCGCAGAAGCAGAAGGGCTAATCAACTCCCGCCCCCTGACGCACGTTTCGGTAGAGCCCGGCAGCGAAGAGGCGCTCACCCCAAATCATTTCCTCCTTGCAGCTTCATCGGGGCGTCCCGTTCCAGCAACCTTGACGGACCGTGATCTGGTGTCGAGAAGCGGTTGGCGCAAAGCGGTCAGACTGGCGGACCACTTCTGGCAGCGCTGGGTTAAAGAGTACTTGCCGAATCTCATTCCCAGACCCAGGCAAGGCGACGTTCCAGAGTTGGCTGTGGGCGATCTGGTCCTGGTGGCTGACGGCAACCTACCGAGGGGCTCCTGGCCGAGAGGGCGCATCTCAGCGACTTACCCGGGCCGCGATGGGGTGATCCGAGTGGCGGAAGTCAGGACTGCAGCGGGCACACTGAAGAGGCCCTTGAGGAAGCTGCTCAAGCTGAGTGCTTAACTTTGGGGGGAAGGAATGTGCACGACGCACCTTTTTGTAATTTTTATACTTTTTGGTATATTTTGTACAATGTTTCTTTTATATTTCGAATGCTGTTTATTTTTGATATTTTGTTTTCCATTAAAAAGACCAGTCTACCACCAACCATCACGGCGTTTACTTTCGTATAACAGTCCCCTTTAAAATAGGAAGTCTTGTAAACCAGCAGTGTGGTGATTAGGCTCAGTCCGCTACACTATATGTAGTACAATTAAGATGATAACTTAAAAGTGCACACGTAATATAATGGGATACCAGGCTTATTACCTAAAAGTATTGGGACAAAGTTGCTTTTCATACAAATATTGGCAAGTCATCTACATTCCCCCAACTATGTAAGGGTCGGCTTCCAGTCTAACCGGATGCAGCTGAGTATCAATATTTTACATGGAGCGACTGCCTATCTAACCTCCACAACCCAGATAGTGCTGGGTAATACGATACCCCTTGGTAAGACTGGTTGTCAGACTTTCGGGCCACTGACTACTTGTAACGACTGTCAAAGATCTACAAATGACAGTCGGGACCAATGGCTTAACGTTCTTTCCGAGGCACGGAGGAAACTCGGTGTGTCGCAGGTCACCAAGTCACGGATTAACCTAGGCAAGCGCGGCTTAACCTGAAGATTGACCCGAGTGACTGTTATTATTATACCCACGAGCTATTCAACAAATATTGGCAAATATAAAACAAAATAAAGTCCTTGAGACACAAAAGAGTGACAATGTGCAGGGACTACTTAGTTACCAATTCTTACTACGGCAAGATTGCCACTTATTTACAAGATAGCCATGTGACACGAATTTCGTCTCTGGTAGGAGATAAGTATTGTATTTTTAGTACCTTGTAAGTTTAGCGGTTGCTGGCGCTACTGCTGAGCTGTACTGGGTTCGATTCTCGAGACGGGCAAAGTTTTTTTGGGTTTTCATCAGGAAGCAGCTCGGAATATGCGTCTGTGTCTGATTAATTGCAGAAGGCTTGCCCATATATGTGACGTACATATCACTTTTGAAGTGTGGGCAAAGCATAATCATAACATAACATTACGCCTCTAATCTCCAAAGGGTTAGGCAGAGGTGTACCTAATAGTACACCCACATTTCACCAGTTATGTTTAAGTCCCATGTAATAGGGAGCGAGCCTATTGCCGTCAACCGGGCACAAATCCAGACTCCGTGGCTGCTACACTGAAAAAAATGCACGCCAATCAAGTGAATTTTTAGCTTGACTGACAATATCTTGTTTAGATTAATCAAAATCTTAGTTAAGTTGATCATCACGACATGATTGCAGAAATACTTGTTCAAATGATTGAAAGCTCAAACAAGTTTCTCGATTACCCTTAACATGACATCATTGTAGAAGAGTTAAAAAAGAGACAAGTTACAAAAAAAAATACTGTAACAAAATAAGTTAGTTGTGTCAATCAAGCATTTTGATAAAGAAACTTGAGACTTCATTAGGTTGATTTGACTTAATATCATCTATTATTGGAATTAATTGTATTTAACCATACAACCTGATCAAATCTTGCGCTAAATAAGTTCCTTGGTTGTGTTTATTACTATTTGACTTGATTGCTGCAAATAGGTTTTGTGATAATTCCAATCAAGATCCCGTTTCAAATCTCAATCAAATAAAAGTATCAGTACACACAGTAACAGCTACTATAGTAGCTACTATAGCAGCTACTATAGTAGCTGTGATCATTGTGCTTGATAGGCTCAGATGCAAACAAATTACTTAGTCAATCTAAACAAAATCTTGATTGTGACAACTACTTTTTTTTTCAGTGTACTGTTAAATTCATGATGGAAAAACCCAACAACACTTTGCCCGACCCGGGAATCGAACCCAGAACCTCATGCTCAGCAGTCGCGCTTGCGACCACTAGACCAACAAAGCAGTCTTCAGTGGGCATACATACAGCAAAAACGCTCCAGGGATTACAGGCGAGCATGATAATACGTTATGTTATTTGGTGCAAGCTGATCACATGTAGCTTGTTTTAATATAGCCGTGTTTAGGTTCGTCCGTAGATTCGTATCGGATGAGGTTCATCGCTCGCAGGTTCTTGACATTAACGATTTGTTTGGAGTTGAGGTGCGGCGCAGATTGCATTTTCGAAATACGAGTAATAAGCTGTATTCTCTTTCTGTTGGTGATATAAGCCAACTGGCTTTAGTTATTCTTTTTAATATAAAATAAAATTACGCATGAAATCCTCAAATCAAATCAAATCAATTTATTTGTGTAACATGGGTAGCGTAGCGTAGATACAGTTCTTAAATTGAAGATAGGTCGCTATGTTATACCAAGAAGCGTCCAAATATTATGGTGGCGTACAAAATAAAACAAAATGAAAAATTATCAATCATGCGAGAGGTAAGCACAAATTATTTGGAAGGCATTCGAATAATGGTAAGTTATAGATGATAAATATCAAAACGTGTCACGTGTGTGTACTTACTGAGAGCAGCGGTGGTCCATTGGTGGCGGCCCTGACTTACGAACAGTAAGTCGTGAGTTCGAACTCAGGCAGGCACATTACTTTGTGTAATTTATTTTCATCACCACTGCTCTCAAAAACGGTGAAGGGAAACATCGTGAGGAAACCGGCATGCCCTAGAACCAAAAATTCGAAGACATGTGACATCTACCAACTCGCACTGGGCCCGCGTGATGGATTATAGCCCATTCCCTCTCGTAGAGACGAGGCCGTCTGTCCCAGCAGTGGGGTCATTATAGGCTGGTAATTCTCGAAGAGTAAGGCAGGGGTGCACCTGATAGTAAAACCGCATTTCGCCAGTTATAATGGCCTTACAGCCAGTATAAAACCGCTTATTATAGGCTTAAAAAGGAGGAGCACTATTACTCAGTAATGGATGGGATTAAGCTGCAAATAATGATGATTGCAGTGCAGTTCCATGTTTAGAACTCTGCGTTTTTCAGATTTTAATAAAACGGTGTTAATTCTTTGTTCCAAAAGTATATAAATATAGTATGTTTACGTCTGTCCCTAGATTTGGATCAAATCGGGGTCAGCGTTCGCAGGTCCTTCACTCCGATCGGTAAGGCAGGGAGCGTATTGCATATTTTTTGCTGTATGTTTATTTTTAGGTGTGCAGAAATGCTAGTAGTTATGGTGGGTGAGTATTACAGCTGGAAAATAATTTTGGTTTCGGTATTGTGTGTGATAATACATACCTACTCACTATATACAAGAGATAAGAAAAAGAGACGATTTTCAAAAAACATTAAACCCCTTTAGGGCTTCACTGCAGTCGGGTAAAAACAAAAAGCTGCTAGCATGTAACTTACTGTTAACCTGCACTATACCACAGCTGGGCAAACCGTCTCCACATAATTTAGGTACAGTTTTTCCTGGTAGTTAAAAATAAATCTTTGAAGTTTCTGAAAGCTTCTTTCAATGAATCTTTAAATCATCAGTCCTCACTTCTATATAGCCTGTAATCGCCGAAAGGTTTGGCAGAGGTGTACCTAAGAGTACACCCACATTTTGCCATTTTTTGTTAATAATAGGGGGCGAGCCTATTACCATCAACCGAGCACAAATCCAGACTCCATGACTGCTACTGAGAAATTCCTGATGGAAATACTCAATAACACTTTGCCCGACCCGGGAATAGAACCCAGGACCTCATGCTAAGCAGTCGCACTTGCGACAACTCGACCGTCGAGGCAACCCTTACTTCTGACTCTTCTTAGAGGAATAATGGAGCCTCCTTTTACGAACTACGGTTTTGTCGGTGGTCCCTTTCAATGACGAAAACCAGTATATAGCCAGTATATATGACAGCCTATCAGTGGCGAAGGTTCTATACAATTCGATTCCTATCGGCTTCTCTTTGAAAAATGGCACAGTCAGTATTCTATAGACAAAAATAATTTAATCACATTAAAGATATGTTCTCCGGCTTACCTCTTACAAAAATTGACCCTTCGCTACTGTGGCCTATCCACTATACCGACCGTCGGACTGCCAAGTCATAGGTCTGGAGTTCGAACCCAAGACACGCATCTCCGATTTTTCGGATTCATTTGCGTATGGTATAATTATCACTTGCTTCGGTGAAGGAAAACATCGTGAGGAAACCAAACATGCCTAAAAGATATCTCTCGACGGCATGTAAAGCCAAGGCCCCTGGGCGGTATAAAAACTCTGACACCAGATAGGTACAAAACACAGGAAAAAAAAATTGAGGAAAACCAGTACTCAAAGCATGTAGACTCGACCCTTTGAGCATCTGATCTGATTTCAGGTTTGTAAGCCGGAAATTCCACGCGAGCCAGTCGATGCTGCTGGTCAATTTCAATGTGTTGTTTTAGATTTCTCAGTAATTTATCAGTAGTAGCCACGGAGTCTCCATTTGTGGACGGTTGATGGCAAAGGCTCGCCCCTAATTACATGGGACTTAAACATAACTTTTCTTTTTTTTTTTCGTATCGGAAATCATCAAATAACTCCTCCCGCTCTGGGCTGAGCAGGAGGGAGTGTCAGACTTTTACTGACTAAAACCCATCCATGTTCCATCCTTTGCCCTTTGTGTTCCAGGGCCGCGGTATCTCTTTCGAACAGTCTCGCAACCCTGGCAGGCATCGGTTCTTTCGGACCCCTTCCTGTGACCTCTGCCTTACCCCTCGGTATTACAGGCGTGATGTTATGTTATATTTTTTGTTGGAAATGCCTTAAGTCTTAAACAAAGAGTTTTGATGTAAATGCGTTTTCTTGTAAAGTTATTTGTCTAGACAATCATACAAATTGTTTCCCGCATTTTAGATTTTTATTTCTTTTTAATTTTGAAGATATTGGTCTTCAACCAATCAGTACTCGGGCCGCGTTGTGGATGACGGCACAATCCATCACAGCGAAAAAGGCTATGCCTTAATGCAGAAACAAAGGATTAACCTCAAAAATATTATTAACACATGTAGTAATTGAAACTTTACGGTAAGCTCTTATCTAAGTAAGCATTTCTGCATAGAACCTCAAGCGGCGTAAATATAGTAACCTCATTGGTATCTATATTTTCGAGCCGTTTGGGGTTGAAACTCTAGGACTGTGGGGTCCGAGTGCTCACAGCCTTTAAAAGGATATTTCGAAACGCTTAGTTGACACTTCCCGTGACCCAAGGGCTGGCTTTTACCTTGGCCAAAGGCTTAGCGTTGCCATACAACGTGGCAACGCCGCCAGTCTCTTGGGTACATTACCAGTTGACAGCGTTGAGGAGGAGGTTTTTGACGCCATTTTTTAAGTTTGTTATATCCCACAATTTACTAAACTACTAAAATGAATTAATTACTAATACTAATTCATTTTTACTACTATCAACTATGTTGGGGTCGGCTTAAAGTCTAACCAAAATACCAGTATTTTACATTGAGCGACTTTCTATCTGATATCCACAGCCCAGTTTGTACTAGGTAATACGATACCCCTTGGTACGACTGTCAGACTTTCGGGCCACATGTAACGACTGTCAAAGATCTACAATTGACATCCGGGACCAACGGCTTAACGTGATTTCTAAGGCACGAAGGAAAATCGGTATGTAATAGGTGGTCACCCATCCACGGAACAACCCAGGCAACGTGGCTTAATCTGAAGATCAACCCGAGTGGCTGTTATTTTTTAACCACGAGCTCCTCAATTACAATCAATCCTACTATGTACTAATAACTACCACAAAATACCTAATATACAACTGTAGAGATGTAACTATGGTACACCTACTTAATAGTCAATTTCAAACGCGATTACCGATACCATAAGACACACCACACATACAAACACGTCGACCTCAGTGTGCGAGAGCCCTGCGTTATCCTTGAGAGTGACATTGTTCATTGACCTTGCATATTGCGTCTCAAATAGGATCTTTGCACTCATAAATTTTCTCTTCAAATAATAAGACGGGTTTATTGCATTTGGCAATGTTTAAATTCATAAGAGTTCATTATTACGAAATTCTTGAAATTTTTCGATTCTCCCAATTTGCGTTTTGGTGTGAGTCGTATTTTAAATTTGAAATATAGTGCTGAATACATTTTGATCAAGTATCTTTGGAGTATTATCTTTTGACGGCTAATTGAAGAAGAGTTCTTCTCAAGAAATCATCAAAAATAAAAGTAAGAAAATATTTCGTTAAGTTACATTGACGGCCCGAGGCGTTAAAAGAATCATTGCGCTTCAAGTACCAAGACTGTTAATTATATTTTTAAACAAGATCTTTTTTATTTATTTTAATCCCAGATTCTTTAAAATAATTAGGTCGCATTTACTCCACCACTTCATCGCGGGGTGAAAACAACAGTTATTATTATGAAATATTTTAATTGCAGCTCCTATCAAAATCAACACAAACATTAGCTTAAGTACGTACTATGTTTACTGAAAAAATATAATAATGCATAAAAAATATTATTTATTTATAAATTATAACTATTATTTTTTCGCGCAATAAATTACCAATTAATATTATCAAATAGAAGCCATTTAAAATGATTTATTACAAAAACAATGACAGCATCCTCCATCGTGCGACAACACAATTAGATACTGCTAGTTCACTGTTTTTCACGACAATGTCAATTTATTAGTTTTTATTGTTATTGCCGTTAAGCCCTTGAATTTGTCCTTTTATTTGTTTTCAGATTGAGTGCTGCTGAACTTTTGTTTTCCTTTCAAAGTCATGCCTAATCCAGTTAACATTATGGTTTTTTTTTTAATTTCAAGCTACTCTTAGTAGTCTATAGTCTAAAACGTAAGAAGTAGAAAATGTAAGAGTAGGAGTTACTGGCCTCTTTTAAGTAAAAGTGGCCATACGAATTTACGAAACTTCTCGGTTTCTTTTAAGCAGGCGGGCTCCACTCTAGGACACATCGTCGCTTCACATCAGGCAAGTTGCGGCCAAACGCAAGCCGCGTTGTATCAAACGGGAAGGGGTCCAAAAGGACCGATGTCTGCCAGGGCTGCCTGTTTGAAAGAGATACCGCGGCCCTGGAACACGAAGGTCAAAAGAAGGAACATGGATGGGTTTTAGTTAGTACAAGTCTGACTCTCCCTTGCGCTCTACCCAGAGGGGGAGGGGTCATTTGATGATTTTTCATTTAAATAAAGATTATATAATTATATTTGATGATTTCCCATCAGAAAAAAAAACCGCGTTGTATAAAAAAAAAAAATTTCAGTACCCATTTACAGCACCATGCTGAGATAGGGGCCTTTTGGCCTGGCACAGGTCCTATTTCACTTGTTTTTTCTTTTACTAATGTTTACTTTTTATAATTTTGCTTTAATGTTATGTCAACCATTTTTTTGTATTGTCCTGTGTGAGTCTAATAAATACTTTTTCTTTCTTTCTGAATCTTTCTTTCATTTAATGTGTTGTTTCAATGGTAAGTAAGCACTAGCCCCTTTTCAGTACTGTGGCTACTAATACTGACCGATCATCAGCCTACAGCAGTCCACTGCTGGACATAGGCCTCCTCAATCGCACGCCACTCAACTCGATTCTCAGCAACTCTCATCCAGTGGCTACCAGCCACCCCGCGAAGATCGTCGCTCCACGCTCGCCTGAGGGCGTCCCACCTTACGTTTGCCGCTTCGCGGTCTCCACTCAAGAACACGTCTACCCCAACGGTCATCAGTACTACGGCTAATATGGCCGACCCATTGCCACTTCAGCTTACTTATTCTGTTATCTACCAAAATATGACTAGGTACAACGTAACCTACGTCTCCTATTTTAGAGTAGTTAATCTTAAATCATTTTTTAGTGCACACAAAAGACACAACACACAGAAGCACAATTAAATACAATTTACATGAGTATAGTTTAAATACCTATATAAAAAAACAAGGTGCCAATGCACAAAAAGGAAAACATAATTTACGAAAGAAGTATTATAGTAACACCATGACAAACTTCAAATAAAAAACGAGTATTTAAACAAGGTGCGGTGTGCGCTTCATGGTTGCACCAAATGGGAGTCCAGCTCAGCATGTGCAATCAAATCAAAAGTGCAATACCTACGTAACCTAACCGATGAAAAATTTCAGTGTGCCCCCACACTGAAATTTAGCTCAGAATGATGTAATGATGTACTACGTTCTCGCGTCTGTGGCCCCTCCAGCCTGTATAACATGACCCAAACCATTATAAAATCATATTATAAATAAAATAACACACAAATTAATTTATTTATTAAAACTGTAGACAGCCAGACAATTTTATGAACATGTCTAGACTAACGCCGTCGCCCTAAGGGGTACAGCACTGATATAACTCGAAGGGCAACACAAAATAACAAATAAACAGTTTTGAGGAAGTATTTAATAAAGTAAGTGATAGTACATGCTTGTTTATTATTTTTTTACCTTTTGTTATGTTGAAGGGTCACGTGATAAATGTTGTTTACTACTCGTCATGCTTATCTTAATATCTCCCCTATTTTCCCAGTAGGTTATGTAGAAGTGTACCTATATAATATAACAATCACATTTCGTCAGGTATGTTAAGCCTCATGAAATGGGGCGAGCCTATTGCCATCAATCAGGCACCAATCCAGACTCCAGGCTTTTGCTGAGAAATTGCTGATGGAAAATCTCAATATAATATCACTTTGCGTTATCTGAAAATCAAACCTAGGATAGCAGTAGCGCTGTTCAGCACTAGACCGACGAAACAATCAATGCCCCAGTCAGTTATGTACTTAATAAACTGACTTACATTATAATAAGTAAAAACGATTAAAATAAACTAAAATAACCAAACTAAACAAACAAAAAGCTATCATCGTCAACATCATCATTTCAGCCGAAAGACGTCCACTGATGGGCATAGGCCTCTCCCAAGTCTCGCCGCATTGGCCGGTCCCGTGCGACTGGCATCCATCGGATCCCTGCAACCTTCACCAGGTCATAGGTCCAGGCCTTCCAACGCAACGTCTTCCTGCTCAACTTAAGTGGCAGTGGGCATTGCTCGCAGAATGGATGGCCGTTGGGGCCGAAAAGTTCTGGTGTGGCAAAAATCTATAAAAGGACAGAAAAAACTTCTCCTCAACGCTATCCCTGTCAACTGGTAATGTGCCCAAGAATGGCGGCATCATCACGTTGAGACTGACGGCAATGCCACGTTGATGTTATGCTGTATCTTTCCCATGACAATTGACGCCAAAACCTTGGTAGATCATCCATGTAACCATGTAAAAAACCTCCAAATTATTCAACGAAAATTACAAACGTTATCACTACACATAATTACATAAAAAAACAAAAGTGAGAAGTCGGTCAGACGATGTTTGCTGTATTTCGGCGCATCCTTAGCACAGTAACCCATTGAGATAAGGTGCTACGAGGGCGCTTGATAACTGTGTGTGTAACGGAACCTTGAGAATGTCAATAGTTTGGGTACCTCTTAAGGCTCGTGCATAGTGACGAAAGAGGAGAAAGAAACAAGATATTAACCATGTTTACTATTACTGTACTCAAAAGAAACAAAAAACATGATAAATATCCTGTTTCTAGTGTTAATGATAATTTTAGTGACCATAACAGTTTAAAAACTGATACAACTTATTTCCATTATGAACTCCACTAAGCCAGACCCCTAAAGGTTTCGCATAAAAAGGTAGATGCCGTACACCGTTGAGTTCTTCTGGCGGATTGGGTATCCCGCATGATCTGGGCGATGCCTGCGCATCAGGTCAAGGTTATTATACTTTTGTAATATCATTAACAATATAATTGACAAGTGACAGGATTTCAAATTTCGAATCGATCAGACCTGTGGAAGTTGTTTATATTATTATCTAAAGAGGCGATGATCTTTGAAACGGCTGAGCAGATTTTCTTGAATAATAGCTAAGAATACTCTCGATTAAGACACTTTTCAAACGAAAAAAACTTAATCAAAATCGGTTCATCCGTTCAGGAGCTATGATGCCACAGACGGGCACACAGATAGGTACACACTTCAAACTAACACCCCTCTTTTTTGGCGGGGGTTAAAAATAGCATACGTTAGTGGCCGTACGAAGTTGTTTGTTTGTGGACAACAAGCTTAACAGAAAAATCCCTGATAGCTGACTGGGCAACATATTGTATTAACATGATAAAGACCAGAATTCGTACCCTGATTTCGACCAATATAGACAGGACAACCGCATATTTGTGTGCCAGGCAAATCATTTGCTGAAGAACGAAAATCAAACAAAAATCACGAGAAAATCGACGTTAGCAAAAATTGGGCAGCTTTTTTTAGATTTTTGTTCTGTATCGCGTGTGGAAAATCCAAGAAATATAAGAAACCAAAGAAACGATGGATGGACTGTGAAGGATGATATGACTGGAAAGGAGTCAGTCGAGGAGGAGGACTGAGATGATGAATAATAGAGAAGTAAGGAAGAAGAAGGTATGCTGCGCAGACCACAAATGAATTTGTTTAAGGGCTGGAAAATGATACAGATTGAATTAGAGGGAAAATGAATACAGAAGTTGGAAACATTAAAAATAAAAACTGGCTAAACTGCTGTTCAACTTTAGTTTTATAAATAATACAATAAAACCAAGTAAAAAAAAAGTAAATCGATGACGCCATTCAAGACACACGGCCATTGAGATTGTCTGCCCTTACATACCTTCAAATACTTACTTAGTAGGTACAAAGTTACAAGACAGACATAAACACTATTTATTCTTGCACAGAAAGATTACCGGTAGACAGTCTACATCACACACAGAGATATTATGTCAAACACCTCGTTGTTTTGCATAAAAACTCCTTTGTCTGATAATCTAATAAAAACACTAGTCTTAGGTCAGTTATTTGCACTACACAAACATCATAATCTTCATTGTTACTCGGAAAAAAAATACCTGTTTTTTTATTATTTTCTTCAAACCAATATGTGTCATGTGATAGGCGTCAAGGTATTTTACATGGAAATAAGGAATAACATTATACAAGGACAGTGCTAAGACGTATGTTATTAATAGTCTTCTGTGTAACGTGTGTCATGAATCCAAATGTTGTTGAAAGACTGAAAATTGGGGAAAATTCGAATTTTCCTGAAAAAAATAATTTGATATAAGTTTTTACTTACTTACCTTCCTGATGTCGTGTATAGGACAATAAAAAACAGTCTTTTGCTATCCAGGATGTCGAATATTAACAATTTTAAGAAATGAAGAAATGATCCCTTGAAGATTTCCCGTCTTAAGTGACAATGAGTTAGTTAATGATAAAGGAATCTCTACCATGAAAGACAAAGGAAAACCTATGAAACTTAGCGGCGATCGGCGACGGCGACCTCTCGCGTCCGGCCCTGGTTCAATCCATGGTCCGGAGCGAGATGGAATGGGACGCCGTCACCTCCTTCTGCGAAGCAGTCATGCTAGCGAAGGAGGTGGCGGGACGTGAGAGGGAGAGAACCTCACGTCCCAGCCGCCGCGGGAGACGCACCGGGCGTCGGGGGCCACGTGGTGGCCCCCGGCCACCGTAGACGCGGGCCTGTGGACGGTGAGCTATGGGCTAGCTCGCCGTCCGTCCGTCTTATGACGACAGGCCGTGTCGACGGCGCGTTCGTGTTCCACGCGCGCCTCAAAGACAGTCAGCAAACAGGAAGGGGCCTTACCGTAAACCGTACCGAAACGGCCTTAAGCCTTACATCAACACAGAAACTTTTAATAAATATGTTGCTACTTACTCGAATTTTTTTTAAAATGCTTGCAAGGTAGCCAAATCGTTGTTCATTAGCAACAAGATTAAATCAGCCGATAATAAAATAAAGACGGTTTGGAAAATTATCAACAGTGAAACAAATAGAAATAAAAAACGAAGTAATGACTTCACACTAAACACCTCCAGTGGCCTCGTGAGTTCTAACAATGAAGTTGCTCAAGAATTTGTAAATTTCTTTACCAGTATCCCACTTAAAACTACAGAAACCTTAAATTCCTCACCCTTGCTTTCTGTTGATTTATTGAAAGCGAACGTTTCAGCCTGTCCGAATGAATTTAAATTTCAGCATATAAACCCCATAGCAGTCATAAAAGCTTTTAAGCAAATCAAGATCAAATTAACCGAAGATCTATGGGGTATGTCTATCAAAGCTTGTACCTCAATTATTGAGACTATAGCACCGTATTTAGCCTCAATATTTAATTTGTGCGTGGTTCAAGGGGTCTTCCCGGATCTAATGAAATACAGTAAGGTAATACCGCTTTTTAAATCCGGGGATAGTAAAGACACCAATAACTATAGGCCCGTATCTGTGTTGCCGGTTTTCAGCAAGGTGTTTGAAAAGATAATGCTCAATCAAATGCTAAACCATTTTAACGCCAATAAAATCTTACACGAGCAACAGTATGGTTTCACCAAGGGACGTTGTACAACTGACGCCGGTGTTACTTTATTAAAACACATATTTACTGCGTGGGAAGAGGCACAAGATGCCATAGGAATCTTCTGTGACCTTTCGAAGGCATTTGATTGCGTAAATCACGAAACCCTGCTCTTGAAACTTGAGCATTACGGTTTAGGTAAACTTGCGCTCAGTTTAGTAAAATCGTATTTGAATGATAGACAGCAGCAAGTACAGGTAAATGGTGTCAATTCAATGGGTTTAAAAGTAAAAATGGGCGTACCACAAGGTTCGATATTGGGTCCTTTTCTCTTTTTAGTTTACATTAATGACCTACCCCACTTATGTATTTAACAACCAACCGCAAATGGTATTGTTTGCTGACGATACTTCTTTAATATTTAGGATAAACAGACGTGCCACTAATCTTGACGACGTCAATAACGCCCTACTGCAGGTCCATAATTGGTTTACCGCTAATAACTTAGTACTAAATGGGAAAAAAACTAAGTGCATAAAATTTTCTCTGCCAAATGTCAAAAGTAGTGATTGTGACATAATATTGAATCAAGAAAAACTAGAATTTGTCGATAAAACCATTTTCTTGGGAATTACGCTCGACACAAGGCTACAATGGGGTCCTCATTTAACATCTCTTGCAGGACGGCTGAGTTCAGCAGCATATGCTGTTAGAAAAATCCGTCAGTTTACTGATGTAGATACCGCGAGGCTAGTCTATTTTAGTTATTTTCATAGTATTATGTCATACGGTATTTTACTATGGGGACGGGCTGCAGCCATTGAGTCTATATTTATTCTGCAGAAAAGAGCCATCAGAGCCATATATGATCTACGTAGGCGCGATTCTCTGAGAGAACTGTTTAAAGAAATTAACATCATGACAGTACCTTGTCAATACATCTATGAAAACATCATGTACGTTAGGAAAAATCTGCATTTATTTAGTAAGAGAGGTGACAGACACCACTATAATACTAGAAATAGGGACCAACTAGTTCAGCCAGGTTTCAGGCTAGCTAAAGTAGACTCATCTTTCATGGGGTACTGTTTAAAATGCTACAATAAAATACCTCCTCACATTCTACAACTGAATGAGACGAAATTTAAATCTTGTATAAAACGCACACTATGTAGGCAAGCATATTATAAGTTGGGGGACTATATTGATGATAAAAATGCTTGGCTCAATGCTGGTCCTGCTCCACAGCCATAGGAGCAAACTAATTGATTACCATGTTAAGTTATTGTGGAAGCTGCAGAAGATTGTAATAATATCCTTGCTTTGTATAGATTCCATCTCTTAATAATATTATATAATTGCATAGCACATGTGTGAGTACTATGTACTGTAAAGCAACCATTTACATTTATTTATCTTTCATTGACTTGAATGTAGCCTGGTGGCTGAGAGATTGTCATGCTCACTCAAATTTCTCGCTGATGGTGGCGCGTGTGTCGGGTCATTTGGTTCCCTTCAATATGGTTGAGTTGAATGGCGCCGAGCCATGCGTCATGTTCGTGAACGGGCGCTGTCAGTTGGGAGTGGTCATCTCTTAGCTGCCACGGTTTATTTTAATTACTTTATTTTGAAAGTGTTGATTATTTTAATCTTTTACTCTGGGCGCTCTTAATGTGCACGTCTTTCTACATCGTTCTCACATATATGTATAATCTCAACGTGAATGATGTAACCAAGATTTTGTAACAATATTTTGATTAAAAAGAGTGTCCATGGAGTTTCTTGCTCATTCTTCTCCATAGAGATCTACGCTTTGGAATGTGCAACTACAGTACTTTCTCAAGTTATTATGCCTTGTGACTGTGACTGTAGCTTAGCTTTTTTTTTTGTTTGACTTTCAAAAGTACCTGTAATGGTCTAATTGAAATAAATGCTTTGAGTTTTGAGTTTTGGGGTCCGTAAGGGCCGACGCCTGCCAGGGTTGCGGGACTGTTCGAAAGAGATACCGCGGCCCTGGAACACAAAGGGCAAAGGAAGGAACATGGATGAGTTTTAGTCAGTAGAAGTCTGACACTCCCTCCTGCTCAGCCCAGAGCGGGAGGGGTTATTTGATGATTTCCCATTGGTAAAAAAAAAAAAAAAAACCTATGAAACTTCGTGCTTCGTTCGTGACCACGAAACATTACTCTCTTGTGAGGCTTCATCGGCTTGGTAGTCGGGTAAAAATGAAAGGACATTGCCCGTCTACCTCTTCACATGTTTAAAAAAGACGTTTCGATAAACACGCAAACACGTGTTTTTCAACATCAGGTGCTAAAGACCTATTTATTTGTGTTATTCTTCGGTCCTTCCACCTAAAAAAATTCTTATCGGTTGGACAATAACCTAATACTTAGGCCAAAGCCTTTACTTTTATCGGCTTTAATAGGTGCTGAAAGATAATGATAAAGTTATTAATAGGATAAAAAGTTTTGTCTAGTACCTTTGTCAAAGGACAGTAAGGGACAGCTTTGTTTACTTCGGACGCTTTAGTCACTGACCAAGAGGTTGTTTTTGTCACTAGGCTTGGTTAGTACGCACGGCAACCAATCAAGCTATGCCAAACCAGTTTATGAAGATTTCTCATTGTACGCCATTGCCACTAGGGTGTAACAGGACCTTTCACGAAGCCGTCTACCAAGCATTAAAAAATTATTGCTGGGAAACGACTTTTTTTTTGGGGTGAAAAGTCACGTTTTACGGTAGGACTCAATGTAACGCTCTCAAAATATTGTACTGATGGATGCATTGACTAATACGGGGATCGGGGAGGTGTTTAAAGTAAAAATCTTACATTAAAAACATGTACTTACTTATTTCAAAAAAACTTGTGAAAATGTTGGAATTTTGACCCCCAATATCTCTGTAACTAGAAGGTTCCCAGGTATGGTCAAGAACAAAAAATTATCGCAACGACGGGGAGAACAAGTGCCTTTCGGCTTCGTGAAGGGTCTTGTTACACCCTTTATTTCACTCACTCATAATAGTCTCTTATCTATTTACTAGACGAAGTGATAAAAAAAAATCCACGTGGTTAATGCTCTTTTCATATAACAGTGACGATCACAAGTCAAAATTAACCCAGACAAAGATAAAAACTTTATCTTATAACGAAATGTGCAACACCCTTTTATCAAAACGGAAATTACAGAAAAATGACAACGTTCTCTTTATTTGTTAATATAAATAAAACTATAACAATAAATAACATTATCAGTGTCGTCTGGTTGCATCATTGTTGATAATTTTATTATTGGATGTATGCAGGATTGTGTGTGCAAGGTCAGTGTGTAGTACGCCTTAAGCGGGCAATACATCTGCAAGCATAAAATTAAACGAAGGTGTCGTCAGCGTAGCAAAGGACACACTGCCCAGGGGAGAGCATACTACACAAGGCCCAGTCATAGGAGCGGACCCAAAACCGACCCCAGTAGAACCCGCACGCGAGGCCCTACGCATGACTTCACCGTCGCGTTCCTCGTAGCTTACGAACCGCCCCTACAGGTTATCTGCTATCACCTGCCTCAGGTAGACGTGCACCTGATGGATGCGGAACACCTCCTCGATGCAGGCGAATGGCAGAGTGTCGAATGCGTTAGCAATTTCTAAGAACACCGCCAACCACCCCAGTCTGATTTTATACGATGTTTTCCTTTACCGATTTCAGTGCAGCGGTGATGAAATGAATTATAGTGTAGTAAAGTGCCCATCTGGGCCCATACCCAAGATCTACTCGTACTACGAGTAGTAAGTCAGGGCCGATACCACGTGACCACCATTACTCAACGTGACAGTCAACACTTCGGTTTAAAGTCATTTATTTCTCAAAGAACAAATTACAGTTCACTTATAGAGAAATTTAACTTAATTAACAATAGGGTGTAGTTTACATTACGACGTTCAAGCCATCCAAGAAACTGAACACCATAGTTTCATTTGTAAAAGAGCAAGTAAGTAGTTTAGAATGAATAAAATACAAAACAGTTTACGCTAAACCTACGTGTCTAATATTAAAAGCTAAACTTACGAGTATGTGTCTAATATAAAAAGCTAAGCTCATGTGCCTAATATATATTTCCTTAGGCTTTTTTTAAATGTTGGTATGCTTGTACTTCACTTCCGTTGCCACAAATTTTATTATTACGTCTGTCCCTAGATGTTGCAGCATTTCTGTTCTCATCATCAACTGTCTTTTTCTTCAACATTTCTTCTCAAAATGTAAACTCACACAAACAGCTAGACCCGGAACAACTATCTGTGGGCCATATTTGTTCCGTGCGATGATCGAACCCGTGACACGCAACGCAGTCAATCACTCAATCACAGCGTCAACCGTACCCACTACCAACTAACTAGTATTTTCCCAACTACATAGATTGGGATCTAATTTGCTTGCATGAAGCGACTGCCTATCAAACCTCCATAGTTCCAGTCAGGTCCAGTTACTGGGTAATACGATACCCCTTTCTAAGACTGATGAATTCAATCATATTGAGAAATGAACTTATTGCAGGTGTAGAGACAGCCTTATATCGAAGTGTCGTCAATCACTGATTCTTTATAGTACGTTCACTAGCGTATCTTTATGATGTGTGGCCTATGGCCTGCTCAATAGGTCCTGTGTTGTGATTGTAGAAAATAATAATGGTTGATGAACCGTCAACTGATTGTAGTATTCAATGTACTTAATCTAAACATCTATACAAATTAGTAAAACTGAAGTGTCTGTTTGTAAATTCAAAATAACAGCTTTTTACTGAATGCATTAGAACATAAATATACGGCACCTAAAACGAAAACGCGTTTACGGGCGTCACGGCTTTACGGGCAGATACCTGATATTGTAAGGTATACATAGGCTACTTTTATTTAAGAATAATAATTAGGGTTCCGTGTAAAAAAAAACCCTTGAAATTGGTAACAAAATTCGATTAAAAAAGGTAACTAATATTTTTATAATAATTTCACGCAAACGAAGGTCGCGGGCAACAGCAAGTATTTTATGATACTCGTATTATAAGGGTATGAAGAACGGTGGTGAACGGTAAAAGGGAGGATCGTCCGGCCAGACGGGGGTTGTGTCTGGTGGACAACCGGAATGGCATTCATTGTTGGGTTTTCCTTTGAGCCCTAATTTGCGGACAACTTTAATAGCGCGATTCAGAATTTTGATGTTAGTTCTTCCTTTGTGGCATAGATGGCGCTGTAGTACTTTTTGTACTATGTTGCTGTATAGTATTTTTGTACTGAGCACTACCACCAGTGTATATTATAAGAGAAAGAGGAGGAGGCATTTATTATGACCCAGCAGGGTAAATTTATAGGCTGATTAAGTGATTATGCTTATTACAAAATAAGTACAAATATACGAGGTATGCGAGCACAAGCAGCGCTGGCCCAGTAGACCAGCGGTGGCCCAGTGGTGACAGCCCCGACTTACGAGCAGTAAGTCGGTGGCTCCAACCCAGGCGCATTACTTTGTGTAATTTATTTCATGACCACTGCTCTCAAAACGGTGAAGGAAAACATCGTGAGGAAACCGGCATGTCCTAGAACATAAAAATCGAAGACATATGACATCTGGGCCCACGTGGTGGATTATAGCCCATTCCCTCACATAGAGAGAAGGTCGTGTGTCCTAGCAGAGGGAACATTATAGGCTGATTATGCATACGAGGTACTCATTACGGAGCTCTCTGATTATGTTATTGTGTATTGTCATTGTTCTATAAATTACATACCAGTAGGTATAATAAGATGTCGTGGAAAAATATGGATTTCTACATTGTGACGTATTTCATTGATTAATTGTATTTTTATCTACATGCAAGTTAAAGCAAGAATATATGGGCACATACTTGCTGTTGCTACCTTCTACGCGGTTTCGTCCGCTGTAATTGTTGTTCGTAGTTTTTAGGGTTCCGCATCCGAAGAGTAATCAACGGGACCAATTACTAAGTACCCGCTGTCCATCTGGCCGTCCATCTATCTGCCAGCGGGCTGTATCTCATGAATTCATGATCCGTAATAGGTGGACAGTTGAAATTTTCACAGAATGTGTACTTCTGTTGCCGCTATAATTAACAACAAATAAAAAATATGTCGGAGATGTCAGAATTTACTCCACTAGGCTTCTACACCATGTGGGCAGACGATGGGTTTCGTGCTATGAAAAGATACAGAGCGATACACTGTTTCTAGCAAAACTAACGAATTACTTGAGATTACAACTTAAAAAAATAACACGGGGCACAATGAATCGGGTACAGTTCCAAGAGGTCTTAACTCGGCCACGATCAGACACTGACTGACGTCCTGGCTTAGAGTTTGCAACCATCAAGGCTCTGTGACAAGCTGGCTGTGGTGTGGGTAGACTTGTAAGTAGATCGCGTGATGTCACCACCGCGTCCTTGTGATTCATTTTAAGCCAGTACCAATGACCGTCTCCGACAAATAAATTAATAATTAAAGGGGTTATCCTAATACGATGGTGCGGAACCCTTCATACGTGGGTCTAATTCGCACTTGGCCAGTATTTTGAAAGTTAACTTTGTCTTTCAGTTAAAACGAACCTGTCATAACTTGGTGCAATTTAGATAATATTAGATACCAACTTGGTTGTCTGATTAATATCACGATTCCCGGCTGAGTTGATCTAGAAAAAAATAGTGGCGCAAACACTAAGATTACAGCTGAAACATTATAAATAATATTTCAATATACTAAAAAGATCCCAGACACCTTCTCATAGGCCCACAATGAAAACATTGCGGCAACATTTTGTCGCCTTGTCCCACTTTTTCTGTCGTAACAAAAGATTACAAGGATTGCGGGCAGATGGGCTTGCAAACATAATATTATCTTTGTTTGTTTCTTTAAACAAACATACATAAAAGAATAAATGCATATGTTCCTTGACGAGTACTTTTATAGGAGTATCTACAAAATTGTTTGTCTATTTGAATGACAGTTACCATAATATAACACTGCCTCGTGGGTCTAGTGCTCGCAAGCACGACTGCTGAGCAAGAGGGCCTTTTTTTATTTTTTCGAATGGGAAATCATCAAATAACCCCTCCCACTCTGGGCTGAGCAGGAGGGAGTGTCAGACTTTTACTGACTAAAACCCATCCATGTTCCTTCCTTTGCCCTTTGTGTTCCGGGGCCACGGTATCTCTTTCGAACAGTCCCGCAACCCTGAGCAAGAGGGCCTGGGTTCGCTTCCCAGGTCGGGCAAAGTGTTATAGGGTTTTTCCATCAGGAATTTCTTTCGCCCGGTTGATGGCAATAGGCTCGCCCCCTATAACATGGGATTTAAACATAACTAGCAAAATATGGGTGTACCTACTATTAGGCACACCTCTGCCTGTGCCTAGCCTTTCGGAGATTACAGGGGTGATGTCATGTGATTTTACTTGTCAATAAACAAACAATTCTCAGTCATCCAAAATTCAGGTCGATTCCAGTTTTATTAGACCATCATCAACATCAGTTCTATGCATAATCAGCCTATAATGTTCCCACTGCTGGGACACACGGCCTCCTCTCTATGAGAGGGAATGGGCCACCACGCGAATCCACCACGCGGGCCCACTGTGGGTTGGTAGATGTCATATCATGTCTTCGAGTTTTTGTTTCTAGGATATGCCGGTTTCCTCACGATGTTTTCCTTCACCGTTTTGAGAGCAGTGGTGACGAAATAAATTACACTAAGTACTGCGCCTGAGTTTGAACCCACGACTTACTGTTCGTAAGTCGGGGCCCCAACAATGGACCACCACTGCTCGCTGCTATCAGTTCTATAATGTGTTTAAATCCGATTGTAGGCAATGTCAGGTCATGATTCTACGAATTGATCACCAGCTTTTGGGCTGTCATTGGCGTCCACGCCTATCAGACATATTGACGCTCGCAGATGATTTCGATAAATTAATTATTACGGGAATAGTCTTTTTACCCAACAGTGGAGGAGGTCCTCCAAAGAGGAGGGTTATGTTATTGAACCAGTATAACTTAATTACAGCAAACAAAAGGCTTTACATAAAAAAAAAACTCTTGTTATGGTGAAAAAAAAACTAATCCGCAATGTTGGTAGCGAGACCAATACCGTCGAGACTGTGCAACGGTGTTACCATGTGCCATTAACTCTTGTCCATTTGCCATAGACTCGTATCCATCATCGTCATTCTCCTGCCGTCATCCAAAGGGGTCGGCAAACATCTCTTCTTCTTCCATACTTCTCTATTACTCGTGATCTCAGCAGTCACCTCCTTTCTAGCCACATCATCCTTCACACAGTCCATCCAACGTTTCTTGTGTCTTCCTCTACTCTTATAGCCATCCACATTCATACTTAAAATTATCCTCACGACATAGACTCTTCTACGGAAATGATGAAGAAACTAAAACCAGAGACAAAATTTGTGTCTATAGACCTATTTCATCATCATCATCGGCCTAGCCTTTTCCCAACTACGATGGGGTCGGCCTCCAGTCTAACCGAATTCAGCGGAATACCAGTATTTACATGGAGCGACTGCCTATCTGACCTCCACAACCCACTTAGTACTGGATAATACGATATCGCTTGTTAAGACTGGTTGTCAGACTTTTTGGGGCACTGACTACCTGTAACGACTGTCAAAGATCTACAGATGACAGCCGGCATCAACAGCTTAATGTGCTTTCCGAGGGACGGAGGAAACTCGGTATGTAATGGGCGGTCACCCATCCACAGACCAACCTAGGCAAGGACGGCTTAACCTAAAGATCGACCCGAGTAGCTGTTATTATTTTGCCACGAGCTCCTCTCAACCTTTCTTATGTTTACTTATGTTTTAAAAAATACCAATAGGCACAAATTGTGCGAAAAATACACGGAATATTTTTCTGTTACTCTTAAGCATAACACAAAAGTTTATTTCCATACATTTAATGAGTTTGTTAGCTTAGAGCCGCTCTGCGAAGTACACTCGTGATTACGAAGACAAATATTTATTTCAATGTCTTGAAAAATATTGACCTAATTCATTAAGGATGTAGTCTAGTAGGTAAAACTCTTGTTATTAAACACGACGTATAACAAAATGTTAAAGCGAATATGGAACCCGTCCTTTTCAAATAAAAATACAGTCATCAGGGGCGATAAACACGTCCATTTTTGAATCGAAAATACAATCTTAGTTGAGCATTTGAGTTAAATTGTTTGTAACAAGCACAGTCAGTAACACCCGTTGTACCGTATGCACCATTGACCTGCACCATCAACGGTGCAGATGAGACTAATTAGTTTCGTTTGCACCATTAATATTAATACAACTACTTCACCAGACTTTCCTAGTCATAGGTAAAATAAAAATAATATAATAAATACATTACTACCACTAGTGCACTAAATAAGTCTCATTAACACAGAAATAACTAGATCCCACGACACAGGGTATCCTAGTGTGGGGTCTAGTGCTACTTTATTGCACTACTTAATCTACTTATATCTTTATTTTATTTGTTGTGCTTAATTTGTCATCAAAATATGTCTAAGTAAATAAATAAATAATCATTTTAAAATTATGAAAATATTATCTGTGAAACGAGTATTTTTAGTGTTCCGTACCCAAGGGGTAAAACCAGAACCCTATTATAGACTCCACTGTCCGTCTGTCTATCTGGTTGTCTGTCACCAGGCTGTATCTCATGAACCGTGATAGCTGGACAGTTGAAATTTTCATAGATGATGTGTTTCTGTTGCCACTATAACAACAAATACTAAAAACAGAATAAAATAAATATTTAAGGGGAGATCCCATGCAGAAACGAGTTTTTGTGTTTTTTTTTTTATTGACGTATTTACGTTACGTTTACACCACATGCTCGTGCTAGCCACTCGTGATAGTCACTTAAATCTGTGGCCAATCAACCAAATCGTAAAAACAAAAAGAAATTCACGACATCATTACAATATTTCCAAAAACATTACAGCCGCGGACGCCCTTGCAAGGTCGTCGAAATAAATTAAAACATTTTTTAATTGGCACTTGTCATGTTTTCACAGCAATACAGGCGCACGCGCAGCCATCAAACGGGCCGTGAACTTACATTTTGACCAATCACAGAACGTTTCCGACATACGGAGAAATTGCGCTCTTATTTTTTCAACGATTTGATGTAGAGGGTAAAAACATTTTGTAGAAAATAAAGTTTATTTTACGCGCTTTCTTTGCGTGTAATAAACATTGAGTAAGTAGGCGATGAAAGGAAAATGTAATTTTTGAGAGAAAATGTGATGACATCTGGCAACTGGGCAATTCTGAAATGTACTTCCTTTTTGGGTCGTTGAGGTTTATGCTCAGCAGAGGCTGAAAATAATATGTTAAACATTGCCTGCAATATTAGTGTATACAGTTGCGACTTGCATTCTTACAAGGTCCTTTCTGACACGTGGAACACCAAAGTTGTTCATCTCGGTATTCCATGGTTAACTTTCTCTACATTACTTTTCTACGCAGACTAATATGGGTCCGCAATACTTAAGACATTTTCAGATTGGACACTGCAGCTAGCCTTTTCCCAACTATTTTGGGGTCGGCTTCCAGTCTAACCGGAGCAGCTGAATACCAGTATTTTATATGGAGCGACTGCCTGTCTGACCACTTCAACCCAGTTACTGGGTAATACGATACCTCTTGGTAAGTCTGGCTGTTAGACGGTAGGGCCACTGACTACCTGTTACGACTGTCAAAGATCTACAAATGATAGCCGCGACCAACGGCTTAATGTGCTTTCTGAGCACGGAGGAGGAGCTCTATAGGATAGATCCACCACTATATTGCTTAATCTATCATTACTAAAGCATGAGGAGTAAAATGTTTATTTTGAATTTAGTTTTAAATCCGACTGTTACTAAAAGGAAAATTGTGTTTTAAATGTATGTTAGGTACTTACCAAATTAGTACTCAAGTTAAATTAGTTATGGTCGTAATATTTTTGTCACTAATCCTTGGCCTAAATAATTGTATTGTGGGAAAATACAATTGATAGGGTTGTTGCAAGTCCATGCACACGAGAATCTTAAGAGCGGCCATCCCGTCATACTTTTCATGCTTTTCACGCTCGTACGTGATTATGCAGTTGTTACACATCTATCTTTGATTTTTTTTAACTAATAGGTATTTTGTGCACTATATCTAGGTTTCTATGGTAGCAAAAAATAAAAAACTATAGAAACAAATTCAGTATAAGCCTCCAAAAATTGCTGTTTTGCACAAATTTTAACTGAACTTTGGCCGTTCATAATGTACTCATAAACTGTAAAAGTAAAGAAAACATCTCGAAAGAAACCTTGCACATGTAATGGAAATTCTTAATGACAAATATTTATTTCACACACTTCCAGGAACAAGTTTAAGAAATTTTCGAACACTATTTTTCGTTCAATGTCATCGCGTTAGGCGGTATGAGGTGCGCGGGAGACGAAATGTGCGGGGTCGGGGCGGGGTAAGACCGAGGAATTGAGAGAAAATCGCCGCTGAGGCTCTGGATGAAACAACAAGCTTTTCGACCATGCTCGCGTTAACAATAGACGGACCGGGAAGGGCCCTCTTAAGAAACATTATGATATTTTCTTTGATTAAAAATTATGGTTTACTAATAAAATATTATTAATTTGGACTGTTAGCGCTTTTTTCAATTAGTAATGATTATGTGTGAGTGTGATTAAGGCGCTGTCCCATGGACAAGTTATTCTTTAAAGATATTAGATCTCTTAAGTTTTTACGGTAGAAGAACAGTTTTGCGATAAGTTTTTAAAAGGATTATAGTTAACTAGCAGTGTCTTTGGAATGGTACCAGAAAGGATCTTCACATAAACACCCGATCTTATTCTTAGGTGGCGTATTAATCAGGACAAGACTCACCAGGAGTGGAGTCCCTGTCGGCCTTTGTGTGTCCTGATAGCAGAACCTTGGGTTTTTTCAAACAAGCGTGAAAACGTAACTTCTTGGCTGGCGTATAAGAATAATAGCCAAAAGCCTCGCCCAACATCTGAGGAGGCTCTCGCTTGACAGCTGGATCAAGGGCTTGATTCAGAAAGCAATACTTCTGGATAAGGCGGGTTCCTCTCTCAAGAGCCCTGACCCCTGGTAGCTTGGACCCTGTTTCCGATGCTGGTGGGATACCAGTTTTTATATATATTTTTTAAAATTATATATATTTTTTTTAATAGTTATTTACAAATGTAATTTACTCAGAGTTAGTAAAGAAAATGCTAATTATTTTGCCACAGTGATCGTCTTTATTACGCACGCATGCATGCTTTACAATTTATTCTGTGGGCAATCTTCATAACAAAAATCTTTAATTTAGTGGCTCTTTGATTTTTAATTCATCCGTATCCGTCCAGCCATCGGAATCCACCCGCCAATAAAAGTGAGGAAAACGCGCAAATAGACGATGAAACCTTGCATGAAAAATCGTCCTTTTTGACAATGGGAAATTCCATCCAGCTTTTACAATTCATAAATCTCCTAATGCGCATGTTAACCATAAAACAATGGCAATCGCTCAACCATATAATAGTTGGGTAACCTACCTATCCGTTATCCTCATTATTGTTAGAAAAATGAAACAAACGAATTATACAATCGAATACCTAACATATGGTTTCCAAAGTCCATATTTGGGTGTGGTTACCTATAGACTTATAGTATAGACAGCAAACAATGAGTGAGTTGTATTGTTGTTGTGTTGTGTGAGTAGTGTTGTGTGTTGTTGTGTGTGTTGTTGTGTGTGTGTGTTGTGTGTGAGTTGTGTTGTGTTGTTGTTTTTGAGTTTGCTCTTTGCTGTCTTTTGTTATAGTTCTGCACAGTTTAACCAACGTATCTGTGCAGTTAAATTTGACATATTGATGCATTTTTTCTTGACAAGCAACGCCATCTTGAACTGCACACTTAATAATCGTCATCATCAGCCTTCAGCAGTCCGCAGCTGGACAAAGGCTTCCTCAATCACACGCCACTCAACTCGATTCTCAGCAACTCTCACCCAGTTGCTACCAGCCACCCTGCGAAGATCATCGCTGCATCGAGCCTGAGGGCGTCCCACCTTACGCTTGCCGATTCGCCAAGAACACGTCTACCCCAACAGTTATCGGTGGTACGGCTCATATGGCCTGCCCATTTCCGTTTCAGCTTACTTATTCTGTGAGCTATGTCGACTACTATGGTTCTCTGTCGGAACACCTTGTTGAACTCAAACTACACACTGCAACTACTACACACAAAAGGTCTTAATATAACAGTAACTAATAGTATTAATTTCCTTCTTTCTACCATCATCATCATCTCCCCTGCCCTTGACCCATGTTCCTTGGGGTCGACGCATCACGTTTTTTTCTTCCATTCTCCGGGTGTCAACCGTCACGCTATCTTAAGTTTACAGGTACTAGTTAACCTTCTTCCCATTTTAACTTTAGTATCTTGACTTAAATTTTTGCTATAAATAAAATAATATCTCAGCCGGAGAGGTGCCACATCTGTCTGTGCCAGGGGACCTTCCTACTTTAGATACCTTTCTCTATCTAACATTGTGCATAATGTAAACCAGCGCTTGTAATTGCTGATGTCGAGAAAAATTAAGATTTACGATTATAATTTACTTCTTTTTTTTTTCTTAGTATATTCATTCCTCACACAATCCACCCATCGTTACGTTGGTCAATACAAATTCCATCTGTAGCATAATCAGCCTATAATGTTCCCACTGCTGGGACACACGGCCTCCTCTCTATAAGAGGGAATGGTCTATAATCCACTACGCCCAGTGTGGGTTGGTAGATGTCACATGTCTTCGAATTTTTTGGTTCTAGGACATGCCGGTTTCCTCAAGATGTTTTTCTTCGCCGCTTTGAGAGCAGTGGTCATGAAATAAATTACACAAGTAAATTACAAAGTATTGCACCTGCCTGGGTTCGCACCCACGACGACTTACTGTTCGTAAGTCGGGGCCGCCACCATGCACTGGGCCACCGCTGCTCCCAAGTCCACTTATTATGCCACGAAATGTTAAACAGTGGGCACTGTTATGTTACTGTGTTTACTGTTACTGTTATGTTAACTTAATCTGTCAAACTTCGTAAAATAACGTAGGTATTTGGTAAGTTCCTGGATTTTGATATTAGGTATTGATAACCGTATATTAATATTCTCATGCAACTGTGTTGCTAATGATCTATTAATTGAATAATCTATTCCCTTATAATATTAATAGTATGTTTTGTGGTCGCTCCACTATTTTTAGTTTTATCGAGAAATTAATGAATTGGGACGTTAGTTAATTGCATAATCAGCCTATAATGTTCCCACTGCTGGGACACACGACCTCCTCTCTATGAGAGGGAATGGGCTATAATCCACCACGCGGGCCCAGTGCGGATTAGTAGATATCACATGTCTTCGAATTTTTGGTTCTAGGACATGCCGGTTTCCTCACGATGTTTTCCTTCACCGTTTTGAGAGCAATAAATTACACAAAGTATTGCGCCTGCCTGGGTTCGAACTCACGACTTACTATACGTAAGTCGGGGCCGCCACCACTGGGCCACCGTTGCTCTCGAGTAAATTGAGTCACGCCAAAGTGCCTTACCATTTACCTTTTCTAGTCAAAAACGATTATATTCGTATTCGTAATAACTATATTATATAATAAAATTATATTTTGCCTTGTCTATTTTGGTCAACATTTTATAACCTATAAGTACTTAAACATTGGAATCAACATTGGAGGCCATAAAATTTCTAATTTGCTGACACCACCTAATTTGCAACGAGCATTGACAATCTGAAGTCCCTGCTGAGTAAAATGGAACAGGTTAACCTTGATTTTGGTTTGAATATAAACCGCAGCAAGACGAAGATCATGATTGTCGATCGAGCTAACAACAACTTGCCCGAAGTCACTAAAATTGCGAACTCTGACGTCATTCAATCATACCTTGAGGCACTAATATCAAACAGCGGTGGATGCGCGGGTGAAATCAAACGGCGCATGGCTATCACCAGGTCTTCCATGGACCGGCTTGGAAAAATATGGCGAAGCAGAAACATCACAAAGACCACTAAAATGCGACTTGTCAGGACATTAGTGTTTCCCATATTTCTTTACGGTGCTGAGACATGGACTCTAAGAGAAAGCGAGAAAATGAAGAAAGACGCCCTAGAAATGTGGTGCTAGAGAAGAATGCTTGGCATATCCTGCACACAGTTCCGAACCAACGTCTCAATCCTCCAAGAACTTCAGATCAAGCAGCGTCTTTCTTCCATCGTTGAGCGACGAGCGACTTGTAGTACAGGGAAAGGTTGAGGGCACACGGGCGCCCGGCAGGTCACTAATGCTTTGGAGCGACCAAGTCAAAACTGCACTTAATGTTCCACTCCACGAATGCGCAAGAAAAGCCACAGAACGGGAGGAATTGCGGCGGCTTGTGAAGCTTGCCACCACCCCTGGGGCCTTAGTCTGCTATTGCAATAGTGCCAGAGTGGTCTATAATTGATTTAATAAGGCCCCTAGCCCACGGCGTATTGAAGCGCGTTCGAAAATCGTTTGACGTGCGTACAAAGGGTAATTCGTCTGCGCGGGGCCTTATTAAATCAATGATAGACCATTCTGACACTATTGCAATAGCAGACTAAGGCCCCAGATGTGACGACCACGACCACTCTTCCAAGAGTGTGACGACGAAGAAGAAGAGACTTAAACATTATTATCAATAACTAAGTACAATGGCAGCTCTTAAAAAAATAATCATAATTAAATAATCTTTGAATTTTATCGAAACATGGATACCTACAACCAAAATATCAGAAAAAAAAACAACACATACTTAACCCTGCCCTGGTACGTTATATTAACACCTTACCCGCTGTACCGACCGGCGCGGTCCTACCTCAACATGCGCGTACGCAGCGTGCCAGTGTGCGCCCGCCCGGTATTTTGAGACTAGGGTAGCGGTAGCAAAAAATTGCGTTGTAATTTTGTTTTTTTTTTTTGAGGAATATGTAAAAGGTGTTTTGTAAACGTGTTAAATCTTATTATAGACTAGCTGTTGTCCGCTGTTGTGAATTTATTATAAAAATATAACTTCCCTATTTGAATCAAATTTTGTTAACAATTTCAAGGGTTTCATTTTTTTTGCACGGAACTCTAATGCTTTAGTTAATATAAAAGTACCTAGCCTAAGTTACTACATCAGCTATCTGCCAATTAAAATCGGTCCAGCCGTTTGAAGATTAGCCGGAACAAACAGACAGACAGAGAGACAAAAAAATTAAAAAAAGTTATTTTTTTTTTAAGTTCCGTATACACTTTCACATACATTCAGTAAAAGCTATTATTTTGAAATTACACACTTCAATTTTATTTATATTTATAGATTTCCTTGGTTTTAAAAGAGTTCAGTCTTCTTTTTCTTTTTCTGATTGATAAGGACTGTGAGGTTAGATCAAGTTAGGAATGTCTGGGTTTTCATGAGACGTACTACGAACTATCCGGCAAGTCTTGTATTTTTGAGAAATTTTTGAGTCTTGTATTTCTGGAATAACATCTATCCCAAATTATGCTGTACAATAAGACTTATAATAATACTAGCTGCCCGCGGCTTCGCTTGCGTTTTGGTCGGAAATTATTACACAGGCACGTTGCAAGTTGCACCATCGAAATCGTAAAAAAATAATCAGCTGTCCCATACATTTGGGTCGAGTAGGTATTGAAATTTTGTATAAGACAGCTGACTATTTTTTTACGATTTCCATGGTGGTCCCATAGAGAAAGCTGTTCAGTTTGATGGTCCGTAGGTACCACAGTATTCCATATGATTATACCCTTTCTGTTACACGCTTTATATAAATAAATCCTGCTTATTCTTTTAAACCGACTATCTAAATGAATATCCAGCATAATTATTACCTATGCAACATTTTGTACAATAGACCACATCCGTTACTTCGACATAATATTCCCTAATGCTAATATGGAAATCTGTTTTCGGGTTTTTCCATGGTTTTCGGGAATTCCCAAAAGTCCTTAGGTCGGTACCTATTTACATTACGCTTTCCGGTGTTACGAATGTTATTTAACTCAGCCAATGTATGTAAATATGTAGTTTGCGGTTTTTCAAAAGCATTGTTTTAAAAACCTAGTACCGTTGTGAAACCGCAAAATGAATTTTAGTACACGTGAACGACGTTACGACTACTTTGGAGATATCATTTATAGGTGATGATACGTGTATGGTGTGAAATATGGTAAATTACTACGAATTTCTCAGACAAACAAGGTCAAACAAGTAAAATAATAATAATAAAAAAAATAAAAATGTTTATTTCAATTACATAAGGCTTAACAAACATGATTTGGAGATCACCTTTTAAGCAAGAAGATGCTTGTGTTAGGTGACTCCGCTCTTCCACACACAAGGTCATCAGACATAAAGGGATACGATTATGTGGTTGGGACCGACCAAACTAATATTGGTTATGAAAAATATCTTTGGACATGGAACGGGCCACAATATTATGGGAAAAATAAATAAATAAAAGTAAGGTTTTAGTGATTTCGGTAAACAATTATTATTAAGAAATTTATCGTGGAATTTTAGGCACTTAGTTTCGTTGAGGAACGTTTCATTAAAAAAAAATATTATGGGTACAAACCCACTGCGGCCATTTGTAGGGCTCCTTGCCTCAAATGGAACCCTTATAGGATCACTTAGTTGTCCATCTGTCTGTCTGTCAAGACCCTTTTTTTCAGGAATGCGTGGCGGTATCAAGCTGAAATTAATACCAAATTCTCAAGTCTGCTACCCCTTGGAGCTATGAAAGAATCAAACTTGTAAATCAACGTGATCAAAAGATTTGACTATTTATGTCGCATATTGTGCGATTTCACAAGGGAATCAAAACCTATAAATAACCCTATAGGTTTACCCTAGGCTTCCCTTTAACCTAGTATCATGAAATTTGGCAAAAAGAAAGGCCTTACAGCACAAATAAAGGGAAATTTTAAAAAAAGTTCAAAATTAAAGGATGTACCCATACATGCATAGTTGACGCCAATTAAGATATATGTATTTTTTAGATAATGGTTCGGAACCCTGCGTGCGCGATTCCGAATTGTTTTGTGTGTGTGCACTTGTAGGTAGGTATTGGCTAGTTGATACCACTGATAAACGGTCCGGTCAAATAGGTATGGACGAACTGCGTACGTGGCCCAGGACACTTGACTCCGACCGATAATGTATCGAAATATCTGACATTGCCTCGTTGGTCTAGTGATGCAAACGCGACTGCTGAGCTTGAGGTCCTGGGTTCAATTCCCAGGTCAGGCAAAGTGTTGTTGTTGTTTATTCATCAGGAATTTCTTAGCAGCCTCGGAGACTGGATGGCAATAAGCTCGCCCTCTATTGCATGAGATAAAACATAACTGGCAAAACATGGGTCTACTATTAGGTACACCTCTACCTAACCCTTTGTGGATTGCAGACGTGATGTGTCTTCTCAGTCGGTCTGATATCTGTCTGTACCTTTTTGACCCAATCTTGACGATGAAGAAATGCATCGTGATGAGAAATGGTCTGAAATCCTCAACACAGTGTAAGCTATAGAAGATACTAATGCTCATTTGTCTTCAGTGTAAGAATAGGCCTTTGCTGCAGACTAGTTCAGTCACAGGCCTGTTAAATTAATACAAATTATAAACAACAATAATAATCACAAATATTTTCTGTCTCCACATATCTGCTGACGGTACAAACAAAGCATCCACGCCATTGACTTGCTTGGTGCCATTAACCGAATAACCCATTGCACAAAGAACTGGCGCTTTTCAAGGTGAACCCACACATGCACATACCCTACATGTATGTGTACATGTACACTGCATAACGACTATGTGATTCAAAATAAATTCACCAAGAAACACTTGAACTTTCAAAAATAAAAGCCAGTGTAATTTCAGTCTTAAAGCTTCAAAGTTAAGGTGGGTGTGTAGTGTGTGGCTCGCAAATTTAAATCTGTCGAGACGAGAAGGGTGCACTCACACATGTAAGCTAAGACGCCCAGTGCGTTCAACTGCAGTCTGCGCACACACCAACACATCTTGTATGGATTTCTACTTTCATTACAGTATTAAAAGCTTTTAAAATTGTTGGCATATTTCTATCTATACTTTAATCTGACTTTAAACAAACTTTACACAGAGTAGACAGTTGATTTTATACGTGTATAATATACAGATGCACGCACACATGTATACGTTTCAGGGAAAAATGTACAGTGATCTATGTTAATCAGACACACACATTTACACACATCCTGTGTCCTATATACTGTATATGAGGGTGTGAGTGTGTGTGTGTTTATGAAGTACGTTTTGTAACTGTGGATTGCGCATATTTTTAATATATACTTTGTGTACATAATTATAAGTAATACAATGGACTTGTAATCTTGTTTATATTTTTATTTGTTATTAATGTGCGGTGTTAGTTATGCGGTGACTTCAGGCATTTCAAGTAAATTTGACATAAATTGACTGTGTCAATTTATGGTATGTTTTTGTAGATATAGAGTTATTTACGTTATTTCAAATTCTTAGTAATTATATTAATGACGACGTATTACAGATTAAATGTCCTTAAAACGAAAAACCATGGTTTCCGTTGTGGGCATTGGGAATAAACCCATAATAATCAATTCTAGTAATTTTCGTCAGAGGAAGCGTTAGGTATTGGAAACATTGATAATAAGAGGAAATTGCTCCATTTATGTACCTACCTCTTCCTTTATTAATCATTTATTTATTTAATTCCATTAAGCTTTAACCCCCGATATTAATTAATTAATATTAGTTACCATAAATATTCATTGACATCAATTGCCTAAGATAGTCCTTTCAATGAGGAAAATGGCTAAAAAGAAAATGATCTTTATTATCAGTATATGGCTTAATTAAAGTTTATATAATTATTCAATGGAAAGGCTCGCAAAACGGTGGTGGAAAATTAATTTTAGCCCGCCGGCATGACCTGGAACCAAGGAGCAACTGCCCACAGAATCAAAAGCATATTTATATGATATCCACCATTCAACCTGCGCTGGCGTCCGCTAGGTGGATTACATCTTCTACTTTTTCTTATCGTGTCAATGGCAATCTAAATTATTTCAGCCCAAACTTGGCGACTAGTTTGAAATTTTCAGTAGCGTCCATCAGATCCTGTAACATCAGGATTACATTGAAGGCTAATTATGATATTTTATAGGAAGATAAATTATTTGTCTTATCAGCATCTTGGACATACATATTTCTCCCTGCCTTGAGCGACTGCCCATCTGA
Organism: Eugnorisma glareosa; assembly: GCA_947578425.1. Classification (NCBI taxonomy): domain Eukaryota; kingdom Metazoa; phylum Arthropoda; class Insecta; order Lepidoptera; family Noctuidae; genus Eugnorisma; species Eugnorisma glareosa. The sequence goes on from OX387981.1 coordinate 4,976,977, forward strand.
CCTCCACAATCCAGTTAGTACTGGGTAATACAATACCCCTTGGTAAGACTGGTTGTCAGACTTTCCGGCCAGTGACTACCTGTAACAACTGTCAAAGATCTACAAATGACAGCCGCGACCAACGATCTATCGTACTGTCCGAAGTACGGAGGAAACTAGGTATGTTATGGGTACATGAGTATGAGGAGCACTAGAAGCGTTATTGGCTGAAATTGTTATTGGGCATTTACAACTCAATATAATGAAAAACATTGACAAATTCAAGAGGATTCATGAAGTCCTGGGCTGGATTCCCGGGTCGAGCAAATAGTGATTGGGTTATTGCATTAGAAATTTTTCATTAGCAGCCACGGATTCTGGATCCGTGCCCGGTTGATGGCAATAGGCTCGCCCCCTAGGAAATAAGCATCACTGGCGAAATGTAGGTGTACTATTAGATACACCGAAGCCTAACCCTTAGTAATGTTATGTTATTGACATATCATACGATCATCATCATAATTTTTGAGCAAATTGTCGAAAAAAAACATTGTTTATATTGTTTTTCCAAGGTTAAATAATATATATGCGATCGATGACACTATTCCCCGTCACGTAAAGTTTTATTTTGATTGTCAGCTTAAGTGATTCTTTATTTTCGTTTTCTTACAAAATAGCTAGGTTATTGACTGGCGGAGGTCGGCAGTTCAATTTCTTTTGTATTGAACCCATTCGCAACATGAATATATTTAGATTTGTGAAAACGTATACGACATGTTCATTGTATGAAAATGATGACAGTCAAATGTAATATACTTACTGAAAAAAATAATTTTCACCTTTTATATTTAATTGTTGACACCTTTTTGTGGCAGACAATGCACGATTTTATTGGTATTCTATAGATATTTTTTTTGGTGTAAGTAATTGAATTTAAAGTATCCAATAGCTTATTCTACATACAACGTTTCCACTGCTGCCACTAGTCTTCTTTTCGTGATAGATAGGAAGCCATAATCAAACATGCGGGTTCATTGTGCGTTTTAAGTGTATCTTACCCTAAAACGACCCACCTGTGTGCCATCATTATCAAATGAATTCAAACCCGATAAATAAATCAGTAGGTATCTCCTATCGCAGGTATGCTGGAAGAGATTTCTTTAGAAATAGGCATCAATACATCACCACATTTCGATTTCTTTCGTCTTTCCTGTATTTAGTTTTTACATACATTTTTAAATAAATAAATGAAACTTTTTTCAGGTCTTTCAAATTCAGAGTTCAAATCTACCCACCTCGGCTTTCAGTGACAATGATAAACGGAAAATGTTAACAATATTCTTCTTCCATTATACAAAAATAGTTTTTCCTCAAAATCAGATAAAAAAATACTATTTCAGAATTATTTGCGTGAAAAACGACGCCGCGTAACTCCAGAGGGCTTTGCCCTAGGGTCAATAAACTTAACCCAAACCCTTGAGTACCTCTAAGTCGAAGGCTTTTCGAGAAAATATAGAAAAATGGACGACAGAAACATTTATTATAGGAAAACCGCTAATATGCTTTTTATAAGTATGGATCTAATTTATATATATATACTTATCTCGCAATTTTATTGGATTTCTTAGAGAAAATGGTTTATGAAGGTTGCCCTCTTATAGCGGTCATAGAAAGGTGTTTATTCATTTAGTAATAGAGTTCAAAACTACGCCCACTTATTTTATCTTTAATACTGAAAAACAAAACTTATTTTTCTAGCATAAACAATAACAAAATGAAAGAACGTTGACGTTCTGTCTAGTATAATGTTTTATTGAACTTTAATAATATTAGTTTTGTGATTCATATCATTTTAAATTGTTTTCTAACCGTCTTTCTTCAAAAAGGAGGAGGTTCTCAATTCGGCTGTATTTTTATTTAATATGTTACCTCATAACTCCGTCATTTATGAACCGATAGGAAAAAAAACAATTTCATGTGAAAGGATCTTTCCGATTGGTCCCATAATATTCCATCCCATAATTTCATAAAAATCGGTTCAGTTACTTGTTTTTTTTTTCCTTGAATTTGTATTTTTTCTTCTGGGGCTATGGAGATGACAAAATGGTTCCTTACTAACTGCTAGTTACAATGTAAAAAATTGTTTCGTGACAAGAATTTGTGTGGTATACGAGTACTTGCAAGTCATTATTGCAGTCAAATCGAGACTGTTTTTACATACATCTAGTCATTTTTGGTAACACTAAATGGTATGTAGTATAAACTGGGTACCTACTGAATCGATATTGTCTATTTTTTATGGTACCTCTATAGTTGCGCTCAATGGGAAGGAATATTGTTTAATACTGGCTTATGCCAGTATTATACAATATCCCTTCCCATGCTGCATTGGAGTAGACTTGAAGCCGTCTTCAACTTAATGGGCAAAAGGCTAGGCAGATGATGGCGTAACTTATATTTTCTTTCAGATGCAACAGATTTTCACCACAAAATCATGTATCTAAAGGGTGTACAAGACCCTTAACGAAGCCGAAAGGCACTTATTCTACCCGTCATTGCGATTATTTTTTGTTAATGATCAAACCTGGGAACCTTCTAGTTACGGAGATATTGGGAGTCAAAGATTCAACTTTTACACAAGTTTTTTTTTTTAAACACATGTTTTTAATGTAAATTTTTTACTTTGAACACTCATGAATGATCCTCGTACTATTCAATCCATCCATCAGCTCAATGTTATAAGTGCGAGTTACGTTGAATCCTACCGTAAAACATGACTTTGCACCAAAAAAAAAAAGTAATTTCTCAGCATTTTCTTTTTGCGTAGAGTTACTTTGCTTGATTTACAGGTGTAGAATGCTTGGTTGAAGGCTTCGTGAAGGGTATTTTTACACCCTGTATACAATTGTGACTAATTTATCAAACAAATAAATTGATTTAAATCACGTTTTTCAGGCAAACGAACTAGCACGTGGATGTTAATGACAATGTTAATTTGATTCTTGTAAACTCAACGATCGAAAGGTTAAATTTGGAATTACTCATAATTTAGAGTTGCCTCCCATGCCATATTACCTGAACATGAATGTGAATTTCTTAGTTTTGTACAATTAATGTTTGTTACTAATTACTCAGCTACCAATTTCATATTTTGCTGACTAAAAACTATTTTTAGTGACGAGTACCGTATACTTTAAAATCACCCACCCATTTTAAATCGGACATTTGCCTTCGTCTCTAGTGACTACTGGTCGTAATCATTACAAATTGTTCTGAAAGGACTCCCACGTCCAAGCAAGCGTGATGATCAAAGCCTTTGCTCTGGGAATAGGCTATTATTACCAGTGATCGGAATAAGTAGAGCTAATGTGCCTAAAGTTCAAGCAAACAGAAACGAAAGTGGAGACTTCCTTACAACAATTTTTTTTCCCGGAATATTTGTTCCACATGTCGGAACATTACTTAAGTACAACTAAAATTAATAAAGTAAAACAACTATCGAATTCAATTACTGTTCCTGTTTAAAAAAAAAAGTGCAAGATAGTTATTGTTTAAAAAATAAAGGTAATCTCCTTATCATCGTTTGAACGCCGCGCCGTAAGTAAGTGCGGAAGCTAATTTAATTTTCATACCAGCTTCAATAGTTAGAAATAACAAGGTAAAAAAAAAAATAGGTTTTCATACCATTTATTCATTTTGAACAATAATTGGAACTAAACATAAACAGAAATCAAAACAACTTGCTGTAAAACGTAGTCCATAAAATCAAGCCAAGGCGGTCATGTGAAGCAGACCCAATAAACGATAAAACAAGTATAGGTGGAAAAAAAAAACAATTCACAACTTAAATATGCGTACACAACATAAGAAACTACAGGAGTGAATGATGCGCGCACGACGACGAGGAAAAAAAATTTTAGTCGTAAGGAACACTTTTCGTTTCTGTTCCTTGCTTGAACTTTAGGTACATTAGCTCTATCTATTCCGATCACTGATTATTACTGAGTGTCGTAAATATATGGCTTCCGGCAACAAAAAACACGAACAATTAAATATAAAATAAAGGGCACAAAACGGCATTGTACTCTAACAGTTTGGATTTTGTATTGCCCTACGTTACGTGTGTTTACTGCGCAAAATAAATTTATGTTCAAAAGAATTACGCATTATTTGCTTGCAGTAATGAGATAAAATCAATGTTCTGACGAATTCAGATAAATAAGTACGTATTAGTGGGGGTTTCCATTGATAAACGGTTGAAAAATGGCACTGGGCTAAACCCAGGAATATTTACTGGAAGCTGATACGTCCGGCATTTACTGGATAGTGGAATTATTGATAACATTGTGTCTAGTTATCATTAAAAACACTAAATAAGTTAAAAAAATATAGTAGAAAGAAATCGCTAAAAAAATTATATGATCACTGCTCGTTGAAAAAGCTTCCATTTTGGATCATGAAGTTTTCATAATCAGAGAAAGTTTAACCGATCGTAGTTAGAAATAATAAAATATCATTAGAGATTAGAATTCCAACTCGGACTCCCAGGCATAATACCTATGAGTTATTCTACGTTCCTGGCTCAAAAACTAACTTGGGTCATTACGCCGCTGTGCCAAGACTTTGTAGGCAATATAACACATTGTCTAAGACTACAAATTTTGACATCTGTGATTCTCTTGCAAATTATAAAAAAAAGCCTCAAAAATTATCTAAGTACCTACTTGTTAATTACCTATTTTAATATTAATACTATTTTATTTATTTTTATGTGTATAATTTTATTATGTTTTGATTTTAATTTTTAATTGCTACTGACATTGTTAATTTTGTTTTATTTTTTTAATTTTATATTTCCAATTTTATTACCAAATTTGTTTTGATTTTGAGTAGAATTTTGATTTTTAATTTTTGTTAGCTTAGTTCTACATTTTATTTTGCATGCTGTGGTCTCCTGTAAGTGAAGGAGTACACCTACGTGATACTTTTGTCGTCGTTTACTTTTTTCATGTATTGTGTATATCCTTTGTTGGAGATCCTAAATAAATAAATAAATAAATAAGTAAATAAATAAAATAATTACTGTAATCCAGAAGCCTGAAAGCTTGACCACCAGTTTTACCTAGGGATATCGTTCTATCTTGGTAAAGCAAACCCTCAAATCAGGCAATCACCCTCAATATGCAATCACTCCATGTAATATTCAGTCAGAGTCAGCCTAGTCCAACACAGTTGGGTATAGGCTAGGCAGATGATGAAGCCATTTATCTCCTTTGTTTGTCGATTATAAAGAGCAGAATTCAGTGAACTGAACGCGATCAGCAATTTAAAAGACGTCCAAGAGCTGCCTTCAGTGTCATTATTTTATATTAATCTTGAAACTGACAGCTGTTGAACATTTTTTTGGTATGCTAATCGTGTTCAGGTTCATTGGCAGTTCAAACCCAAGCGTGTGTCGAGCGCAAGCCCATGGCTTTACATATGAAGCTCCGGTCTTCCCAAGTGGTATCATTTAACTTAGTAATAAGGCTATGGAGGCCCGAAAAGCAGTCTCATCATCACCTGCATAGCCTTTTCCCAACTATGTTGCGGTCGGCTTCCAGTCTAACCGAATGCAGCTGAATACCAGTATTTTAATCAAATCAAATCAAATGTTCATTCCATGCTCAGCTACTTGGGCATACAAATTATTAAATAACATAATGAAAAAATGAGTCTAAAATTCTAATGATTTGATATAAATTCTATTTCACTATTATAATTATAAATTACATTATTACAATTAGTCATGCATGACAGACACAAGACTATCAACAAACAATACATTATCGTCAAGCGGACATTCGTCAAGAAACATTTAAAAAGTTCTAGTCGTCAAAAAAATCATCAACAGAGTAATAACAATTTTACATGGAGCGACTGCCTATCTGACCTCCACAACCCAGTTAGTACTAGATATATACGATATCCCTTGGTAAGACTGATTGTCAGACTTTCGGGCCACTGAATACCTGTAATGACTGTTAAAGATCCTCAAATGATACCAACGAGATCAACGTCTTAACGTGCTTTCCGAGGCACGGAGGAAACTAGGTATGTAATTGGTGGTCACCCACACCCTAGGTATCACTGGCAGCCTCCTGTGCAGAGCGTGCATGGAGGCGGAGGAAACGGTAGTGCATGTACTCCTCGAGTGCACCGGCGTCACCCAGATCCGCGAGGAGACTCGCGGAACACCGAAATCTCTTGATGATGGATGTTCAGAGAAGGCCGGGAAGTTTGATCTGCTTCTGGAGGGAGGTTGGAGTAACGGCCACCATGGCTCACGCACTATGGTCTAATTTAGGGACTAAGTACGGAAACCAAACCCTTAACCTAGAACATAGGTGGTCACCCATCCACGGACCAACCTAGGCAAGCACGGCTTAACCTGCAGTTTGACCCGAGTGGCTGTTATTGTTTAGCCAAGAGCTCCTCTCCCCGAAAGGCAGTCTCTAAATAGAAACTGTTGATATTGAGATGCTTTTTTTTTGGAGATGGCGTTAAGATCTAACCTAATAAGGCAAAGGGCGCGGACCACCATGTCTGCGGTAGTTTTACTCATTTAAAAAAAAAAAAAAAAAAAAAAAAACCTAATAAGGCAAAGGCAAGGTAGCTGATGATTTTTCTCCTCATTTGACGATCAATTGAGTAGCTTAACCCATACGTCACGGCAAGCGTGCAACGTGCACAATCCCTGTTCACTGGCTTTACATAACAGCGGTGGGGGCAAGGGCGCGCGGCCGTTGATCTAACTGCTATAGACTTGGTGTGCTGCTAGATATGGCAGGCATTTGATGTGTGTTGTTTGGGAGGATTATGTCTGGATATAGTTCTCCTAAACAATATGCATTGAAATACTTCCAAAAGTACTTTAATTGGTATTAAGTTAGACCTTGTTTGACGATGGATAATAATATCGCAGTACGCAACTTTTAGTAAAGATACTAATTAATTATTCTGGACTTCAATCAAAGTAAATACGGTCTATACTAGATCAGAAAATTATCATTTATCATTCTAAATTAAACCAGTTACAGGCACTTTTAAACTGTTGAAACCATGATAACAATTAAATGTAGCTACAGTCACAAGGCATACAAACTATGAAAGTACTGTAAATGCCCATTCCCTGGCGTAAATCTAAAACACCGTAAGATCGTAAACTCCAAGACACTCTTTTATATCAGCATACTGTTACATAACCTCGGTTACATCATTCATGTTGAGATGGTACACTATGTGAGAACGTTGTAACAAGATGTGCACGTTAAAAGTGTCCATAGTAAAAACAAAAAAGACGATTCAAAAATAAAATAATGAATTCCAAATAAGCCGTGGCAACTAAGAGATGACCAGTCACAACTGACAGCGCCCGCTACCGTTCACGAACATGACGCATGGATCATGGAATGATCCGACACACGCGCCACCATCAGCGAGACATTTGAGTGAGCATGACACTCAACCGCCAGGGCACATTCATTATCTTTTATCTCTTGAAAAAGCTTCTCTCCGTTTGTAGCAGCTCCAAAATAACGCCATAGGATTTTATTGCGGTATGTTTTTAAATAATAGTTGATTGATATTAAAAGAAATAAAGATGGTTTGCTACCCAGTATCCCATATCATTATCATTCTTGAATCGGCTTTTTCCATGCCCAAAAGCCTTCACGTATTGTCTCGATTACAAGCTATAACACAAACAAACAATAAACTGTTTCAAAGAGGAGCTAACAGCTATCAGTGTGCCAACTCTAATATCTCCAAAGGTCTACATCACACGTTATATTTGCATCTCTTTGGCTATAAAAACAAAATGATTTGGTTTCATGCGACCGGGAGGCAACAATCACGGGTAATTCTTTGTTGGCGGTGTGTATTTATGTTTATAATACGGATACCTATACCTAACACCAACTGCCTTGTAAATTAAATATGGATAAACATATATTTCGCTAGTTATGGTTAAGTCCCATGTAATAAGGGCTTATGCCCGACTCGTCACTGTACCGACTGGTCACCAATTTTTAAGATAGATAGATAAATTTATTTATTTCTGAGTGTATGGTACATACATTAAGATCTTAAACAGTTTCACATACACTACCACGGTTGCCGGTGTAGAAATATTAAAATTAACTTACAAATTCAAAGTGGCGCGAGTTCTACGCCACAACAATTATAATTATTAATTATTTGATATGAAAATAGGGATTTTTTATGCAATGAAAACTTAATAAGCACATCTTTTTTAATATTTATGAATTACTAGTGACCCGCCCCGTCTTCGCACGGGTGCAATGTTATACATATAAACCTTCCTCTTGAATCACTCTATCTATTAAAAAAGCCACATCAAAATCCGTTGCGTAGTTTTAAAGATCTAAGCATACATAGGGACAGACAGCGGGAAGCGACTTTGTTTTATACTATGTAGTGAAGAATAAGGGGCTCGGGCTCCTACTGAGAAAAGGAAAAACTCTTTGCTCGACCAGGGAATCGCACCTAAGACTGTCACAGCATGTATCATACCCAACAATTGCGCTAGGTGGGCCTATTTTGACCATAAGCTGTCCATGGTCAAAATAGGCTACTTACAAAAGGTTGTCATTGCGATAAAATGGTTAAATCCTGCTACGGTTTAAAGAAATAAGTTTGTAGTACATTTAGATTCGTATTTAGAGACAAGTCAAAGTGATTACTTGAGTAAAACTAATTACAAGGTACGATTTTTATTCTGTAGTTTAATAATTGCATGAAGTTAGAACTGTCAAAACTTAGAATTATTAACTTTGTATTCTTTGACGATTCTAACTTCGTCTCTTGTCTATTGCATATAAATGTTTCCTAACGTAATTACTTAAACTCAAGTAATTACTTCAACTTGACTATATATACTTGTGTTAGTCTTCAATAACTTTAGTAAAGCTATTAAAAATAAGAAGTAAAAACATAATATTTATCTTTCTCTTATTCACAATATTTCTGTTTTATATTGATATTCTAGCTTCTGCCCGCGGTTTCACCCGCGTGGAGTTCGGTAATTGTCACACGAGCTCGTACAACCGGGATATAAAGTAGCTTATGTGTTAATCCAGGTAATGAACTATCTGTGTGCCAAATTTCTTTTAAATCCAGTCAGTAGTTTTTGTGTGAAAGAGTAACAAATATCCAGATATCCATACATGCTCACAAAGGATAGGATATTTGAATTAATCGCAGCTTCAGATCTGAAAAACAATCTAGTACTTTAGCGAGGAATATTCCGTCGGGTTTTCCTGTTAGGGTTTCTATTCCAAGAATTGCAGAGCGCAAGCTTTGTTGTCCACTTTGTAAAACCGAACTTATAAATCTTTTGGGCTCTTAATAATTATGGTCAAATCAAGGCTACGACAAGAGGGAAGCTATACAGGGTGAATTTTCCAGAATTACTTTACACCATTACTATATACTTCCCAGAATTTGATTCTTCGACGCTAACGAATGGTGTAATATTACAGTAAGTATGTGTTTTTTTTCAAAACCAACAGATTCGATTCCTGGCCAGGAATATTAATTTTTCAAAAATCCAAAGATGCAGTTTTAGTTTTCATCAAAATGGGGCTCGAGACTCTTGTGAGCATTTTTCGATATTCCTCACAGTTTCGGATTTGGCCACCCTCGCCCACTTGAAAAATTCACCCTGTATATTTTTAACGTTCGTATTTATGACATAACACTTGTTATTTTCGTATCGATGGTATTTTTTTTTCAAATTACATGGTCTTGGCTACGTTAGTTGCGGCGTATTTTACGTCGTCTGGTGAATAAGACTGCTGTATTGAAGTGGAATTGGGTGTGCCATGTCTGTAGAATGCATCAGGACCGATGGGCCAGAGCTCTTACGCAGTGGTTGCCAGAATACGGGCGTCGTCGCCGAGGGAGGCCTAGAAAACGCTAGAGGCGTATGTGAGAGATTCGCCGGAGACAACCGCACAAAGAGAAGACTGGAACGCTATGGGGGAGGCCTTTGCTGAGCAGTAAGATAATATAGGCCAAGAAAAACAAAAAGTACAAAACAGTCACCTTGGTTAATCTACGTACAAAACTTGACAGTACCTGAAAAGGCAACCTGATGATAAACATACTTCAAAACTGATTTTATTTTATCACTACATCTTCAAAATCAGTTAAAACATTAAAAATAATAACAACATCTATTTACATTCCAACCCACAATAACTATTGACTTGTTTTCACGGTCAAACCAATAAATGCAGCTAACACCTCAAGTTCAAGGACCTTGTATATAAACAGAGTACATAAGTTATATATTATTGCTTAGGACAGACAGTTCAGGAGTCAACGACCGATCGATTAGGATGCTGTATGGGCCTTCTGTGGTGAGCGGATTTGGGAAGCTGGTGTTCATGAATAAATTATATTTTATTTTTAAACGACGATTTTTAGATGGACTGTATTAAAGATATGTCTAAAAGACGACAATTGGGATTATGAGCCATCTTTACTCTGTTTGTACAAATAAATAAAATTCAAATGTCTGTTAGTAATACCAAAATAATAGCTTTTTACTGAATGCACATGAAAGTAAATACGGTACTTATAACAAAAACGCATTTTTATAAATTTTTGTCTGTCTGGGTCTGTTTGTTCCGGCTAATCTCCGAAATGGCTGAACCGATTTTGATGGGACTTTTTCTTAAGGAGTTACTAAAGCTATTTTTATTTAAGAATAAGAATTATGAATCCGTGCAAAAAATTAAAACCCTTTAAATTGGTAACAAAAAAGGTAAGTATTTTTTTTTTATAATTTCACGCAAACCAAAGTCGTGGGCAACAGCTAGTAGAGAAGTATAGAAGGAGAGGATAAAAAGAGAAAATTATACTTCTTTTCAAATCATCATCTTCCGCGCTTGCCTCATGTTACTTGCAGGGGTCGGCGCAATAATATTTTCTTCCATTTTCCCCTGTCCACCGTCACGCTGACGGTTGACAGAGTGACAGAATGTAAATGAATACTTTACTCCTTTACTTTCATATCATTCCTCACACAATCCATCCATCGTTTCCTTGGTCTTCCTCTCCCTCTCCATCTATCAACGTTTATATCCATCACTCTTTTAGTCACATGCGATTGGTTCTTCCTCATCACATGTCCACAATAGCAAGACAGTCGATTCCCTTTCAACTTTTCTTTTTAAAGTTTGCAAAAGTTTTCAAAACAGGAAAAGAAAAAACACAAAGAAAAAACCAAAAAAAAACTTTTTTTTTTTAATTCAAAATTTTCAAACCTCCCATATCATACCAATTTCTTTGTTTTATCCATTATTGTCACACCACACATCCACCTCAACATTCTCATTATAGAATGGTTAATTGTCAATACGCTTGTTCATTTATATTAAAACCAAAAATAAGGTTTCCATTCCCTGATTTTTGTTACCGTCAAACAAAAACAAATATAACGTTCTCTATATTTTTTATTGCAAAAACAATGCATTTATTAACCATAATTCGCGTTGTATTTGAACTTCCGCGAATTGTACATTTTAACAACATTAGTTTTATTATTTGGTTGTGGTTACAGAGTCATCATATGACGCAGGTAGCTCCTTAGTCACCTAAAGGGTACCCACTTTTAGGCTCTGCCTGGCCTATTTGAAGGGCCCAAGGAATTATGAAATTAAAATTATTGTTTATTTTATTTTCTAGTTTCGTGAAATACCCTGGTAGGTACATACTTCTTGTTAGGGCTATACTGTAATTTCAGTCAGTAGCATTACTGCAGTCTTGCCGATTCTTCCCCATGATGTTATTCCTATCTACTAAATTAAACCGTGCTTCGAAGTTTATGTGTGGAATCTATACATATAATAAAATTATTGTAACGTCTGTACATTGAAGATATTGAGAAAAAAAAATATATGGGGGTCTTGAAAATAGAAACCAAAACAACAGTTTTTAGAATTTTTGTCTGTCTGTCTGTCTTTCTGTCTGTATGTTTGTAAGCGCATCACGCAAAACCTACTGCATGGATTTGAACGCAACTTTCACTGCTCTACTGCTCGCTGCTTAACTTAAAATATAGGCTACATTTTATCACAGGATTTTTTTTTTCGCACGAGAGCGCTGGCAAAAGCTCGTTCTAAACTAAATAAAAACAGAAAATTATATTAATTTTTTACCCTTCATCGATAGACTGGCTTGTGACCAGACGATTTCACCGGTTGACAAGTGTCGATGCTGCCGACCATAGTGCTTTCTGGCCTATAAATAATAAATAAATAAAATGTTCAATATCATTTATTTTTTATTATTATATTTTTTTTTTGAGATGATAATATGAGAGCTAGATTTGTGCATATTCCCTGGACCCCATACTAGGATACCCTGTGTTGTGGAGTCCTGTCTTTTTTAAGTAAGGCTAACATATTAGCGTTAACTGAACTAATTATAAAGGAACAGACAGACAATAAAAATTTCAGAGGGTGGATTGTATAACTTTCTATAAAACTAAACCCTTATTTCCTCCTCAATCCGCCCCTGTACCTAGAAAGGGAAAGTTCGTTTACTTCACAAGCCTGTCTGAAATAAAATTCAGCTTTCAGAGGCGAGTCGTTGCCCCCGCGCGTCGCAACCAAATAGGTTTTATTGCTCTTTCGGTATGTGATTTTACTTATCCAGTAGTGTTTAAAAAAATATATTTTCAATACATTGTTCAACATGGCGTACTTTCAGAGGCCTTAATTATGATTCGAAAATTAAATCTTATAAATAGGCATCTTTATGTTACGCGGTTGTGACTTTTTTTTACGATTTCGATCATTACTTTTGCAGTTAGGTTTTGATTTGTTTTTTACTATTTCCCACAACTGTATTGAAAAACGTCATGTGATACACGGGTGTGTAGGTTATTGCAAACTCGTGTCATTATAAACCCTCGCCTTCGGCTTGGGCTTGTTAATGACACCTCGTTTACAATAACCTACTTTCCACCCTTGTATCACAATGTACTATTATTTCAAATGATTTGTATCGGTAAGTGTGTCTATTGTTTCTAAGCGCGAACAACAAAGTTACCGAAAACGGAAAAGCACTTTAAAAACTGTCACAGGTGAAAAATAATTTTTTGAAAGCCTTCAAATATAATGTTTCGACATGGTTCCGGAATTCTTGACCAATTAGAAAATATTATTATCTTGAAATTTTGCATACACGTTGTCAGGAGTACAGAAACGGATATAGGGTACTTTTCATCTCGAAAAAAAATCTTTTCCCGAGGAAAACAACAATAACGTTCTAATGAAGTGTCTTTCGTATCATGATTGAATTATATTAGCACAAGCAGAGTACAACCCAAATTGATTGTCAAATTCAAATTTAAAGCGAGCGAAGCCGCGGGTAAAAGCTAGTCTATCTATACAAATAAATAAAACTGAAGTGCCTGTTTGTAATATCAAAATAATAGCTTTTTACTGAATGCATATAATGATGACAATATATACGGCACTTATAACAAAAAGACATTTTTTTCAGTTTTAGTCTTTCTGTCTGTCGATCTGTCGGTCTGTCTGACTGTTTGTTCCGGCTAATCTACAAACCGGCTGTACCGATTTTGACGGGACTTTTATGGGCAGGTAGTGGATATTATAATGTCTAACCTAAGCTACTTTTATTTTAGAAAAATACTTAGAGTTTTGTGCAAAAAAGAAAAGGGTTTTTTTTTTTTTATAATTTCACGCGAATGAAGGAAACAACTAGTACTTAATAAAGACAATAATAGCACCCATTCCTATTATTACACACAATACAAGAACAATAAACCTTAACTACGGTTACGTGAAACACACATATTCGTAGCACGCCTACGCGGCCGTTGACCCCCGAATCCGTAGCGGCGTAGCATGATAACCGTCCCTAGGCGATAAAGTTCGTTGAACTTACGTAATTTCGCCTTTTTTTTGAATGAATGTCTTCCTATTGTGGTTTTATCTTTGTGATTTTTTGTTGTTGTTAAAATAATTGGTTCTTCTTTATCGTGTGGTTAGTGCCTAACCTGCGGCCTTAGTTTGCTATTGCAATAGTGTCAGAATGGTCTATAATTGATTTAATAAGGCCCCTAGCCCACGGCGTATTGAAGCGCGTTCGAAACTCGTTTGACGTGCGTACAAAGGGTAATTCGTCTGCGCGGGGCCTTATTAAATCAATAATAGACCATTCTGACACTATTGCAATAGCAGACTAAGGCCCCTGGTTTTAGAGTTTTATGCTGGCCATGGACCTCTGACTTGGCTTTACATGCCGTCAAGAAATATCTCTCAGGCATGCTGGTTTCCTCACGATGTTGGTTTTGGAGAATAAATTATTTTCAGATATTGTGTGAAAATTGGTTGATAAGGTAAGTTACTAGGAAAGTTTGTGCAGAAACTATAGAGCGCTCTGAGTTTGATTCCTAGGTCGGACAAAGAGTTATTGGGTTTTATGATCAGGAATTTCTTGCAGCCACGGAGTCTGGATTTGTGCCCGCATGATGGCAATAGACTTAAAAATAACTAGCAAAATGTGGTTGTACTATTAGGTACACTGCCTAACGCTCCGGAGATTACATGCGTGATGTCATATTATAAAAAAAAAAAACATACAACCGGTTTTTTATCCAAAATTCATCTCACACGACAATACAAAACAATACACCCTACAATTATACATAACACCATATCTATATACACTTATATAGATTATAAATGTGTATTTAAAATTCGGTGATAACCCGCCGTCTGGCGAGTGATTTAAACAGCTTTGTTGTCTGGCCCGTAAACTGGCACTTAGTATTATTACACACGTTTTCATGAAACTGTAATGTTTGTTGTTTTTTGATAATATTTGTTTTGTGTGTCAGTTTATGGTTGAGATTTTAATTGAGTAGGATAGGGTTAGGTAATGTAAGTGATATCTAGCTGTTGCTTGCGACCTTCGTCCGGGCAAAATTATAATAATAAAATTTGCTTTGCCATTTGAATCGGATTTTGTTTTTCCACGGAATCCCAATCTTTTTTCTAAAATACAAGTAGCCTTAGTAACTCCTTGTAATATCAGCTATCTACCAGTAAATGTCCAGTCAAAATCGGTCCAGCTGTTTCGGAGATTAGCCGGAACGAACGACAGACAGACAAAAATAAAAAGTTTTTTTTTTGTGATAATTGCCGTACCTATATAAAGCTGTTATTTTCAAATTACAAAAAGACAGTTCAACTTCATTTACTTGTGTAAGATGAATGTTCTCAGGGGTTTCGTTATTTTGGGCTATGAAATGAGTTCAGGTACGTTAAATGGTAAAAAGTATATAATCAGCGTTAACAGTATATGACGTAGGACTTGGTACACAAAGAAAACAGGAGTAAACAGTAAAACTTATAGAATTTAAACGAGCGTATCGCGAATGCCTTTGAACCGCGCGCGTAATTCTCGTCCACTGGCGGTTAGCTTGGCGAGTCGCGGAGTCGTGAACGGTATTGCCAGCTCACAAAAAAAATGTTTAAAAGGCAGTGCTACACTTGTAAATATGTTTTGATGACGCCATCATGACCACTGCTCGACTTTACCCACTCCTGGGCCTTTCTTTGCTTGTGCCGATCTATACGTTCCAGTGCGCAACTCATCCAGGATTATGACTATCAACTTGCTGTAGTCATTGTAGTACTTGATAGTATCAAGTACTACAATGACTACAGCCAAAATATCCTACAACAGCAGTGCCTAGTGATGTGACCTCGAGTTCGAACTCAAGACACGCACGTTTGATTTTTCGGACATGAATGTGCGTATTGTAAAAAATAATCACTTGCTTCGGTGAAGGAAAACATTGTGAAGGAACCAAACCAGCATGCCTGAGAGATATTTCTCAACGGCATGTAAAGCCAAGTCAGAGGCCCATGGGCGGCATGAAAATTCTGATACCAGCTTAGGCACTAACCACACGAGAAGAAAGAAGAGGTAAAAATATGGCTGCTGGAAACCCTATGATATATTCCAAACTCGCTGTTGCCCGCGGCTTCGCCCGTGTTTTGGTCGGAAATTATCCCACAGACACGTTGGAAATAGCCTATGGCACTCGAGAATAATGTAGCTTCCGATTAGTGAAAGAATTTTCAAAATCGGTTTAGGAGATCCAGAGATTACTCCCTATAACCTAACAAACTTTATAATACCTCTTCATAATATTAGTATAGACTATAACTAAAATGGAAGCTTTATCAGAATCATAATATGAATCACGTTTGAAATTTAAAATTCTTAAAATGGTCTTTATATTTATGACCACAAAGTCCATTTTAAGAGTTTTAAATTTTTAACGTGATTCGTATTATGATTTTGATAAAGCTTCCATTTTAGGCCCCCAGATCAATACACCAATTCATTCCCACATATACACTCAATATTACCCAACACAAATAAAGCCAGCTTCATTACGCAAACGTACCCGTAATAACTAGGCTATCGACAGGTCAATGCACGATAACAAGGATTCAATTTACACAACTTTTTTATAGCATTATTTGTGTACTTGATAACATTCGCGTATGATGTCATTTGGTATCGTATTGACTTGAAAGTGGTACCTAAAGTTTATACAGGATGGAAGGGTTACCATTACCACGTATTCAGTTCATCATTTACAATTTTTTTCCAAAATTTTATTGTACAAAATGTTTTTTCCTTTGTTTTTTTCGGATGGGAAATCCTCAAATAACTCAGAAAAAAAAATCTGCTGTTCCTTACAATATGTTCGCATTAACTCGTCAAAATGTACTGAACAGTTGTTTTTTTTTTTCGCGATTTCGGGGTTGGTCCCATAGTGAAAGTTATTCATAATTATGAGTACAATGACCCCTTAAAAGATTTCGTGTATGAACAGATAAACCTTATATATACGTACTACTCCATCTATCTGTTATGGAATAAAAACAAGTTCGTGTCATAGGTTATGTATTTTGAATCCAGGAAGGCACTTCATCATCAGCCCGGAATCGCGCAATGTTGGGTATAGGCCTCCCCTTTCTTTTACCACTCTTCTCTGTTCTGCTCGTTCCTTATCCATCAGTTTCCCGCAATCTTGACGATGTCGTCAACCCAACGCGCTTTTAGATGGCCCTGATTTCTTAGATCCGACCTTGGCCACCATTTGGTTAAAACCTCACTTTAATTTGTGGAAATTATTTCATTACATCTGCTCTCAAGATGATGGAGGAAAGTATTGTGAGGAAACCAGCGTGTACTAGAAACAAAATATCGAAGACGCGTGCGTATGATATCCACCAAAAACACGCACTGGTCCCGTGGCTTATGACTCTCGCTCTCGTAGAGAGGAGGTTGAACCGATACAGGCTGATTATGACTAAAAAGTCTATTCTTTAGGTTTTGCTCTGCCCGCGTGCCCGGAACCTAAAGCTTAAATTAAACTCAAAGCATTTATTTCAAGACCATTACAGGCACTTTTGAATGTCGAAAAAACAAAAAGATCGTTCCTCTCGCAGGTCTGCTTGAAGAAATTTCTTCTGAAATAAGCAGTACCTTTGTGCTCTTCTATTGTAAAGACGTAGAAGTTATTGAATTTTTGCGTTAGCGGAAGAATTTTACACCGTATTTTATTTGCTTTTAAGTCTTACAAGGGCATTTCATACAAACTTTGAAATCGGAGAACATTTTCGAAAGAATACCAGCCCTGCGGTATTTGTTTTTCATATATCGCAGCATCATGCTGAGATAGGAGCCTTTTTGGCCTCGCACAGGTCTTTTTTTATTATTTAGTTTTAGATTCTTTTTTATTGTTATTTTTTGTTGTTCCTGTGCTTGTCCCAAATAAATATTTTTCTTTCTTTCTTTTTTCTTTCTAAATGTCTTTAAAAAAAAGAAGACAATTGGAAATTTCTCTTTTATATAGAAAATCGGTCTAATTTTGCTATTTTTCAAAAATGTACTCTGTCAACTTTTTAGACCTCTGTATCCTGCTTATGCGTATGAAGTTTCATTAAAATCGGTTCAGTCATTTCGAAAACAAATGAGTTCGAAGTTTGTATGAAATGCCGTAAGACGTTAGCGCTCTTAAAGTAATGTCCTGTTATGTATTGTGTGTACATTAATAAATAACAAAGATGAAGCTACAGTCACAGCCACAAGGCATAATGAGTAAAAGGTTCTGGAGTGGTGATTCCACCATGTAGCTAAAGGCGTAGTGTTGGCGGGCCTCTCACAAAGTAGACTGTTGACCTGGAGAAGACCGTGGGAATACCTTGGATGCGAGATACCCAGGGCTGGGTGATGAGGCGACGCTTTGATTAGGCATAAATGTCTAGCAGTAGACATCTTTCAGCTAATATCTGCCTAGCCTTTTTCCCAAGTATATTGGGGACGGCTTCCAGTCTAACCAGATGCAGCTGAATACCAGTATTTTACGTGGAGCGACTGCCTATCTGACCTCCACAACCCAAATACTCCTTGGTAAGACTTTTGGTGTTCTGACCACTCGTAACGACAGTCAAAAACGGTTAAATATGTATGTAATGATGGTCACCCATCCATGGACCAACCTCTGCAAGTACTGCTTAACCATAACAATATACCCGTGGTGCTGTTATTATTTAGCCATGAGCTTATCCCACAGCAATCACCGTACTTTACAAATCTAATCGCAATTTATCATATATACCCTACACGTATAGTACCTAATAGTAATTATGCATAATACACAATAATGTGTTTAGCAAAGTGTTCCTACTTATCATAAGCTGTTCATTAAGTTAGATAAGAAACCGTAACTGAAACCGTTATGTGGTTGTGCCCTCGATACACGATACAACATATTTCACATAATTTAAATGATTGCGTTCCATAATAAAATGTTTAATTTTTCAATAGGTACTTGATCTCCGAGGAACGATTTACCCAATCATAAATCCTTCAGTAACAAATAAATTGTAAAACATGTTTGGCGTACTCGTAGCATAAGAACTACGAGTTGTATATCAATAACAAGATATTATATGTTTTAACTAAATAGCTACAAAAAAATATTTTAAATAACAATAACTTTATTCAACAAGTTCTACAAAACTGAATTGACTAATTAAACCACAAATGTAGCCTAGTGCCACAGGCTACATAGTCAATTAATT
Organism: Eugnorisma glareosa; assembly: GCA_947578425.1. Classification (NCBI taxonomy): domain Eukaryota; kingdom Metazoa; phylum Arthropoda; class Insecta; order Lepidoptera; family Noctuidae; genus Eugnorisma; species Eugnorisma glareosa. Next base: position 4,996,170 of record OX387981.1, read on the forward strand.
TACATTACGAAATCACGACAAATGTTGATTCGTGAGCGCACGCACTAATATCAACTATGAGCAATGCGTTGTTTAGCCTAAATTCAACACGTGCAGTCCACCCACGCCTAGACTAATCAGTCGCGATATGATCAGTTGGTGACAACTGATGTGAAACCGTCAGCGTGGGCACTAATGTTTGACGCAAGTTTCGTGGTTTTAAAATGCATACATAACAATCTTTAACATTGTGCTGTTTTGCTATTATAAAGGGTATATCATGTACGGTACATCTAAATTGCCTAATAATCATGTGCAAATCCGAAACCCGGGTTACTTCAGCATTAGGGACTGCCAAACTGTTGCAGTTTTCAAAAGAAGAGTGAAAGTATCTTTCTATTTCGTCATAGTTGCATAGGTATATAAACAGATTATATATTTTATTGTATTTATACTTGTGTATGTATTTTTTATATTTTTTCTTATTTATATGTGTGTATAAGTATATTCTTACATGGTATTTTAATAAGTTATTTGCTTTATGTTTTCATGTATTCCTTTTTGTCTATTTCTATTGCTCATTGTGTTTACATATTTTTTTATCTGATCTCCTTTCGCAGGAATGTAGGAAGAGATTTCTTTAGAAATAAGGATCGCCTTTGTTCATATCTTTCTATTTATTTTCTAGAAAGATAATTTAATAATATATGTTACACAGTAATTAGTTATTACTGTGTAACATAGGAGTCTAATGGGTGAATGTAAACGTAATAAAAATTGTCTATGGTCTCTTTTGTCTGGTCCGTCTTACCTAATGGACGCTGGTCCCAAAAAATATAATCTAATTATAAAGGCACATAAAATATGTTCTAGGCCATTAACATTAACAAAAAAAAGGCGGCTGTTAACAACCTCAGGTGTCTTAATTTCGTAATGAGGAAATAGCACTTTTGCCGACACGTAAAACAACTCAAGACCAATAATTCGACAGTCAAGCTTACGACCAACAGAACAAGGGTGAAATTAGTACAGTAGTCGCAAACCACAGCTGACTAGGGAATAAATAGTTATTATGACGATGGTTTTGATTAGATAATATCTGGATAGACCATCAAAAGTGCGCAAACGTGTCAAAAAATATCAGCTAACTGTTGGCTTATAAGTTCGCACTCAGAGACATCGACGCGTCTATTGTCTCTGTACACCGGCCGCACGCTCCCGCACGTACCTACACATGTTTGAAATTGTGGGCTCGTTTTATTTGTTTTGATTGTAGGGCGACGCTCCATCTAGACACTATTATAATCAAAGCACGGTGGTTTTAAACAAAATAAATGTATAACTAACACATAAGAACTCATTTGCAAATGAGTTCTTATATAAAAGCTCATTGGCACACCTTTTTTAACGAAAACACAAAACGACAAGTTCCAGTAACCATTTCATAACCCGTTTTCTTTACCCCTTTAAAGAAACCTGTAACAATATCTTTCCAACGATGTCGAGAACAAATCACGTGCGTCAATGACCGCATAAGTCTTCCTATGACGTCATTTAACCCTCCAAATCTTATTGATAACCGTTGAAAAGTTACGTCAAAAAAAAAAAAACAAAAGACGTCTGATGTAAATGAAAAGCGATGGGGTAACAAAATGAATTTTGGTATAGGTAATGTTTTCTTACGTAAGATAAAGTAAGGTGTGTTTGCGGGTATAAAGTTTTGTAAAGTATAATTATGACGCGTGGTTTAAAACGTGATGGTGTAAGCACGTGTGTCTGTTTTTACTGAAGGACACACTGTTTTGTTGGATCAAAAGCTTTAAGGAAAATAGAATTTTCTTCATAAAATTGGATCTTTAACTTTTTTTAGATTTACGGATGGTTTCAAATTATGTAAAGTTTATAGAAAGATGAGATGTTAGAGGTTTGAAAAAGAAAACGAGTTTTGAAATAAAAAAATTGAGCTTGCTGGTAATCAGTACAATCATCACATTCATCACCATACCTAGTGGCGGTACTTACATACAAGACTATAAGCTTGGTTTGCCTAAGGGCGGCCGATGTAAGACGCAAAAAGGCACGGGGTACTTATACACCGTGCCTTTTTGCGTTTTACAACAGCCGCCTACTTCATATATTCAATGACCATACAAAACATTGAAAAAAAAAATGGCATTTATAAGATTAGGATAATTTAAAAATAAAAAAAATATTCATTAATATGACGCATGACGTAGTTGAAACACCCTGTAGGGAGCGATGATCTACTCGACTCGTGCGCTGGGTAGGTATGTTCATTTGATACGTAAACATTAATAACAGGAGGTTTCATATTTCTAATATATTATTTATTTTTCTTTGTACATTATCTTAATTAATGATAAAAAATAATAATCCTACATTACATACATTGAATGGACCACCTTTGTAAGACGACTAACGTTCACGGTGTATAATACTCTCTTTATGATGCTAAGGTTTCTAATCAGTTTGCTGGCCATAGGCTTGGTGCATTGATGGCCCGCCACTGCATACATTTATCACAATTTATTTGTCATCGAAGTAACATGTCATATCAAACAAATAATACTTAAATGATTTTGTTACCTATTCGTAGTCCACCTTCATCATTATCATTGATCCATCAACTGCTGATCATATGTCTCCCATTTTTCGTTTCGACCATCTTCAGGCACTGTCCTGCCTCATCCTAGAAATGTGACCCGACTAGTCCCATGTTAACCTCGCAGACTTATCGCCAACATCGGCGATACCTGGTGGCCTACCATGACGTCTTAAAGAGACAGCTACAGCTATACAGGTCGTCTAGCGTCATGTCTTTCCCACAATACAATTACTCCTGCTTTAAGAATTAAGACTTCATAGTAACCCTCCTGTCTTGGAGCGTATTATGGTGTTGCGCAATCAAATATGTAACGAAAACGAAACACGTCACGAAACTAGCTTTCATATTAAAAAAAACTGCATCCAAATCAGTTCAGTCATTTAAGAGCTACGGTGCCAGAAATAAACATACACACACATAGCGGTCAAACTTATAACACCCCTGTTTTTGCGTCGGGGGTTAATAATGACAAGCTCCATCGCTCTTTGGCTTTCGCTGGTTTTTTAATTATTTGCCATAGATGTCCCACTGCTGGGCAAAGGCCTCCCATATAGTTCCCAAGAACTCTTTTCGTCCGCCACCTCGAATCAGCCATCCCAGTGCGCCCCCAGGTCATCCCACCACCTCCTTCTGGGCCGGCCACGGCGGCAATAAGGTTATAATATGGTTTTAAATTTTCCATCTGATTAACCCAGATTTCCACTCTCCATATCAGTATATCACAACATTGTAATTTCCTATTCATCATCTTCATGCCCTAGTCCCACTCTACTTGGGGTTGGCGCAACACGTCTCCTTCTTCCATTCTCCCCTGTCAGACGTCACGGTATAATTTACTCCTTTCTGTTTCATATCAGTCTCCACACAATCCATACGACTTTTCTTTGGCCTTCGTCTTCCTCTCTATCCATCAACATTCATGTCCATCTCTCTTTAAGTCCCACGTTTCATCCTCGTTACAGGTCCATGACAAGACCAAGACAAACGACTTCCTTTCAATTTTTCTGTAACTGGCGCCACTTTCAAACTTCCTCAAGTATACTCATTCCTTACTTTAACCATTCTTGTCACTCCACACACCCATCTCAACATTGTAATCTCCTATTATTATCCGAAAAACATGACCGAGGTAATTAATGTATAAACTGTAGGTTTTTTTTTATTTTGTTAAAAACAGCCTAAAAAAATAATTTCTATCGCCTCACACAACTCGACAAATAGATTCAAATAAAATCCAAAATGGATCAATAAAGAATTCATGAGGAATATCCACCACGTGCTACGGTGTATCCAATTACGTACGAATGAAAACAATTCAATTTACATACTTGTTTGAGTATTCTTATCATTTGAATTGAATTTACATCTATTTTTCAACTACGAGTGAAAATTGGAAACTGTTTGCGATCTCTGGCGTGAGAGAGATTAAAGGAAAAGCCGTGTTATAATGAAAATATACCGACTTCTGAATAACTTACACATAAACTGTCACTTACGGGATTTATTCCGTGATTGTCTGTTATTTTGAGCTCCCGATATTTGGACGCTGTTGCAAGCGCCATGACAATCACGACAACAATCGAGTCGATTACAGACAATCACGGAAGATATCCCGTAAGTGACAGTTTATGTGTAACCGTGAAAGTTTAAAACAGTTTCTGAATAACTGCGTATTTCTTCCTTCGTATTTAATCTCCGTAAGTATGTTTCCGGACATCGGTCGCTCTTAAAATGGTTACCCTCAGTTATAAGTCGAGCTACACGATAACTGACAAATGCTTGCACTGACTGGACAGGTCCACTCAAATCTGTGTGGAGTCACGAGACCATCTCAAACACTCATCTGCATAGTCCTCATGTGAGTTAACCAAGATTATGTCTGGACTTTAAAAGAGACTACGACCTCTGAGTTTGTTTCGGCTGTTTCTTCTCAGAGTAGTCAGGTACGAAACACCGGCCCCATCTAGTTTAAAAAAGAGACGAGTAAAAGTGTTTGTAAAAACCTCCTTGCAAAATAAACATCGTTTATCATCAGACAGCTCAGATCGCTAAGGGCTTTGACAACCTTATTTTCTCTTCTAGACAAACCCTGTTCTCCTTCCTATCTGACTTTTCACTTTCAATACTTATGCTCTATGCATAGCAAGAATCTTCGTTCCTCCAATAATCATCTTTTACGATGTCCTTCTCACCGCTCTGGTTTTCTCAAATCCTCTTTTCTTGTCCATGCGGTTTTCCTTTCGAATGCGCTCCCTCAGAACATCAGGACGGCCACCAGTCGGTTTACATTCAAGGTTAAAGCTCGCGAACACTTACGTAAGAAGTTGGCACACTCGTCCCACAGTTAATTTGTTGTATTTCTCAATCTATGTATTTTTATCTCTCTTTACTTTGTATGTATGTATTTATATGTATTTATTATTATATTTTATTCTTTGAAAATTTTCTGCATCATTGCACCTACTATGTTTTGTCTTAACATCATCCTTAAGTAGACAGGTAGAAAATGCCCAAGTCATTAAGTCCACCTTTGTACTGTGTTTTTGCATTATGTGCATAAAGTTTAATAAATAAATAAAATATAAATGAAAGTGGAAATGGTGTTTTTCTTACTCCTCCGGTATTATTTACTGATTATTTTCGTTACGGGATTCAAACAGCTCTGGGACTAAACTAGCTTTCAGGAGTTGAGGTGTTTTGCGAATAGCGTCGCGGGCTTGTCCCTATAAATACAATTTTTAATGAAAACAGAACAACATAGCGTCGCTACAGTTCTAACACCAAGTAAATCATTAATAGCAACTTTACAGGAGGGCAAAAAAACTGCATGGTTACACCTTGGTTACAGTACAAAACCATTTTTTTATTCGTGTTTAGTTTAAATATAGATTTAAACTTATACTCACTTATATTATAAAGAGGTAAAGTTTGTGAGATTGTGAGGTTGTAGGGGGTAATCTCTGGATATACTGAACCGATTTTGAAAATTCTTTCACTAATAGGAAGCTACATTATCCCCGAGTTCCATAGGCTATATTTACTACGTGCCCGTGGGATAATTTCCGACAAAAACGCGGGCAACTGCTAGTAATAATACCTATAAAGAGGTAAAATTTGTGAGTTTGTTAGGTTGTAGGGGGTAATCTCTGGATGTACTGAACCGATTTTGAATATTCTTTCACTAATAGCAAGCTACATCCCCGAGTGCCATAGGCTATATTTACAACGTGCCCGTGGGATAATTTCCGACCAAAACGTGAGCGAAGCCGCGGGCAAAAGCTAATTTCATTATAATTCTATTTAATTAGATAGAGGCATTACTTGTTTCTCATTGGCTGGAACAACGCGTCTTCCGTTTCTGCAAATGCCATTAAAATGTCAAAATAGCTAAAAATTTACTTACGTAATGTTTCTTCTTCTTTATCGTGTGGTTAGTGTCTAACCGGGTGTCAGAGCTTTTAGTCCGCCCATGGGGCTCTGACTTGGGTTTACATGTTGTATTGTATTGTAGGTATAGCGGGCTGGTGTCCGCAACTCCACGTCCAAGCGCGTATTTTGCGTGCGGTTCAAACTTCAACGACGATAGGCACCTATCGATTGCTGTGGTCACTACGGTTTGTTGTCTGATTGGTTACCACGGATAAAACGGTCATATTTTCATTAAATTTGTGGTGAGAATAGTCCCTGTTTTCAATAGCTATGACAGGGTATTTCGGATCATTAACCAGACACGGAGTCTAGATTTGTGCCGGGTTGATAGGCTCGCTACCTATTAGTGTCGTGTTATTTGGGTTTACTATAACAGGCGTGATGTTATATTATATAAATCATATACAGTACCCACCATTACGGACATATATTGTCTCTTTAAGAGGAAATGCGGTAGGTATTTGAAGAAACTATAATCGCTGTCGCTCAATGACCGCTATTTCTACATTGATGCGATAAGGACAACTACAGATGCGACAAGTAAAAAGTCATAATTCGAAGTTTGGCTCTCGAGTATTTCCTTCTCCAGTATTCGACCAATTTAAAGATATTTCATAAAGAAGGATAAACACCGTGTCCGTATTTTTTTCTTTTTTCATGAATAGTTGTCAAATTTGTACACTAGGCCTCTGTTGACAACGGTCCAAATAGCCCATTTTGAGCATTTTGTAAAGGTTCTAGTGCTGACACAGATTATGTATTATCAAAAAGGAAAACATATAGAAGAGGTTGATTTTTATTTAACTGTAAAAAATATTTGCTCTAAAATCATAAACCAGAAAGAAAACAGGCTAGAGCGTAGCGTAGTTGTATGGAGAAAAGACCACCCGGATTTTCTCTTTACACGTCATCAATTCACCCTGATATCCTGTGCCTCTCCCACCCATGCCACCAGCCAAACTTGTTCTAATAGAAAATGAATCAAAATTAAATGACAGCACCAAGAAAGTAAATATTAAAGCACATAATAAATAAATAATAAGCCTTATGAATGCCGATGACTATAAAACAATAACAAACATAGGTTTATTCTATTCAAGTTACATACACACATGACATACAGGGTGTAAACCGAGCCTTCGCGAAGCCGTCAACCAAGCATTATGTACATACAACCGAAACGCCTTTTTGGTGGGGTGAAAAATCACGTTTTACGGTAGGCCTCAATGTAACGCACTCAAAACATTGTGCTAGCCAAGACTTTCGGAAGTCGATGGCAAAAAGTCGAAGAAACAAACAAAGTCACCGACTTCCGAAAGTTAAGTTATTTTCGACATTTTTAGTGTTTTTTTGGAAGTTGTTTTTTTTTTCGCAGAAAGTTTTTTTGAATTATAAACGCAGTTCACAGACATTTCCCAAGCTACGTCACAACAGCCAGTTCTCCAACTTTAGCCACCACTCACTCACTCACTGACTGACTCACACACCAACTGACTGTATCAGTCTGACCGTCCTTCAGGTCCATCAGGTTGGGTGGCGTCCAACGCTGCACTGCAAATATTTCAGCTATTTCAGGGTTGGTCCGATGCTTAAGTGGTTCATTTTTAACAGACATTTTGATGACAATGCATAGTTAGCTAAGTGACGTCATTCTAAATCCAATATGGCGGACTCCTAAAGATGGCGAACTAGTTATTTATTTTATGCATTTCCATGCTATGGTTGTCGAATGAAACAGTCTGCAGAAGAATACGAGAAACAAAATAAATTCACCCAAAAGCGCGTTTAAACTATAATAAAACTAGTCTTTGCCAGTTGCTTAGCTCGCATTTATTTAGAATTTGCCAACCATGCGGTGTGAAATATACTTTACGACCTACCAAATATACATAAAAATTTCATAAAAATCGGTCGAGCCGTTTCGGAGGAGTGTGACCACGAACATCGTGACACAAGATTTTTATAGATAACATGATCTTATAAAATTGTCCCTCATTTCAGAACAAACACCCCGTACCAGCCTCACATTTCTCACCGCTAAACTAGTTTGGATCTAGCTCACAAGATGCGCACGATTCTCCTCCATGAGGCCACCTGAACCATTACCGTTACCCTGTAATCCTAGTGACATAAAAATATTACCACCTGGCGATTTGTAATTGTTGCTAAGAAACTATGTTATAATGGTATAATGGGGTTGTTTTTTGTAATGTGTAATGGTTTATGCAAGTTGAATCTTGTCTGGAAGTATGGATTATTACTAGATTATTAAAGTAAGTACCTATGGGTAAGGTATAGTCGTGATATACACACAATATATTCGGGTATTTGCCAGCCTGCTGTTTCGTATCTTGATTGTGAACTTCTGACAGATTTCCCATTCAAGAATTTGTCGGAAACATACAATCGAAAGACCACTGAGCCGTTTGTAAATTGGTGGAATTAGTACCTACCTGCCTTTCATTGGATATAGACAGACACACACTTATATACCTATATCTATACTTCCATACTAATATTATAAAGAGGTAAAATTTGTTTGAAAGTTTGTATGTAGGGAACTAATGATCCAATTCTGAAAATTCTTTTACCTGGCAGAAATCTACATTATTCGTGGGTACTATAAACTATAAATTATATGTATATCATGTATATTAGCCAAGCTATCACATTTTTTGCAGACGAAGTCGCGTTGGAAGTGCTAGTAATAAATATAAAACCTAACTTTGGCGAAGAACAGGTAAATAATGAGTCATCTTAAGTACTACCTCTACTTTTAAATCTGCCCCAGTTTTTATTAAATTAATTTACTGTTAAAGCTGATAAAGCTTAAAATATAATTATTCAAAGAGTTTTTTTTTATTTACCGATGTACATAGTCATGACTTTTACAAATAACATCATAAAATAATAGCTAAAAGTACGTCTAGACCATACCAAACAAAACTCAACAAGCTTTTAAATAATTGTACCAACATACTACCAAGAATCGACCCTCTTCCATCGATTTCTAGGTCTCTAGGGCCTAAAGTACCTAAGTACCTACTAGACTGGATAATTGCGGACTATTTAACAGGGGCACAAAAAGTGGTCTGCACTGTACAATACAGGGCAGGTGGGCTAGGAGCATCACAATCTGGATGCAGTTTAGTGGGGCCGAGACGGGTACGACACGATATAGCTCTGTAAGAACATATTCAATTTATGTGATAATAGCAAACGGTATAGCAAAAGCCTTTCTTGTTTTCCTTTGCCAGTCTGAGAAAGCAGTTACATTTCTTTGAAAAAAAGAGCTGAACTCGCGGCTTTTTACGGATTCCAGGTTATTCTATAAATAACATTATGAAGAATACGCTTGCATAGCTTATAGTTGAAAAAATAACATAAAGGCATAACAAGACCCTTAACGAAGCCGAAAGGCACTTGTTCTCCCCGTCATTGCGATATTTTTTTTGTTCTAGACCATACCTGGGAAACTTCGAGTTACGGACATATTCGGGGTCAAAGTTCCAATATTTTCACAAGTTTTTTTTTATTACATGTTTTTTTTGTAAATTAAATGATCAGTGATCAAGCTTGCTTCTAAGCCCTGATTTCCTTGCGAGTAATTTCCGTCACGTAACACAAACCTGCACATTTTAAGGTAACGTGAAAAATAAAAAAAATAATGACCTTAAACAAGCTTTATAACCTCCTAGTTCCTTAACCTGCGACCAGAAAAAAACGTACTAAGTGTGGATGCTCTTAAACCTGTCGAATCGACAGAATGAAACTCAACATGATTTAAAAAAGCTAACCTTCTTGTCACCATCGGCGTTCCAGCATTATTAGGCTTGGCATGCGACGATGGCAAAAGACTGGACGGCATGTCTTTTTTTCCATGGAAGATGGGCAGGCCTTTAGTGTGGGACGCAAAATATTGTGTTGATACACTTGCACCATCCCATCTTCCTAGCTCATCGTCATCTGGGGCTGCTGCTGTGGCTGCGGAGAACCTAAGCGGCTTAGATATAGTAACCTTATTGGTAACTATATTTTCGAGAGGTTTGGCGTTGAAACTCTGGGACCGTGGATCTAAGTGCTCACAGCCTTTTCAAGGAAATTTCAAAACGCTTAGTTGACACTTCCCGTGACCCAAGAGCTGACTTTTTCCTTGGCCAAAGGCTTAGCGTTGCCATACAACGTGGCAACGCCGCCAGTCTCTTGGGTACAGTACAAGTTGACTTCGTTGCGGAGGAGTTTTTTGAGACGCCATTTTTTAAGTTTATCGTTAAGTTAGTGTAGGTTATTTTAATTTATAAATGTATATTTATTAATGTTTGTTTATTTATATTACAATTAAAGTAAACTGTTTTAAAACTGCTATTAATTATTTACCTATTAATATCTAAAACCATCTACAAATATTACGTTTTGTAAGTAAACATAGCAGTTTTAACATTTCTACACAAACACTGCTAATTGGCGTATCAAATCATTTATTGTCATGACAGCGTATCGTCATGACGACACATTGACTGATTGACGGCTACAAGTTTACAACTTACTTCATCTTGATTGATGTTAGAAACAAGCAAGGTTATGTTGACATAGAACTATTATTATTGAATTGTGTTATTGCTAAATATGGTAGTATATTCTTGTAATAAGTTGTTGCTACATTATTAAATGGTCTGAGAAGTATTATTTTACATTTTACAATAGTGCCTTGTTACTACAGGCAAGACAGTATCGTTATTGGATCACGAGCAGATGGTGGGAGGAGCAACACAAAATTAACACAGAATGGTCTACATAATTATATCAAATTTATTTATTTTATAAATTACAAGTTCCTTACACTTAAACAAAGCACAAAACTAGACCTCTGGGATCTATCTTAGCATGCCATGGCCTGAAATTTGATCAATGCGCTATTAACAGTTATGTCTTAATCGAGTTGACGTAAATGTTCTTTCAGCCTGCTATATGTTTTCACTATTCATTAAAGTCTGATGTCTATACGTATTTGGTTTAGTAAATTAGGTATTGGTAAATGGAACGGGAGATCCTGAAAATTTAAATGAATTGATTTGTTCCCAGTTAATGGCAATACGCTCACATCCTGTTAATATAACACTAGTGTCTATAAAAAAATCAAAGTGATTAGTTGAGTAAAAGTTTAAGAAACAATTTTTATTCTGTAGTTTAGTAACTACTTGAAGTTAGAACTGTCAAAATTTAGAATTCTTAGTTTTGCTTTCTTTGACGGTTCTTACTTCGTTTAAATTCTTGTATATTGCATAAAAATGTTCGCATAAGTAATTACTTTAACTATACTGTAGACACGACGCTTGATTGAAAGAATTTTAAAGTGACTCTAGCACCCCTATGTCGGAGTCACTTTAATATTCTTTAAAATAATAAGTAAGCAATCCGAAGTGTGGATTTGTTCCTATATTATAACTGGCCAAATGTTGAATACTTTGAACCACTGCTCAAAGAAAACAAGCTTGGAGTAATGTCTAATTACCATCACGTCAAATAATCGTGGCATATAAATGGTAGTACCACAGATTATGCGGTGTAACGGTACCCAGCCAGATGCCAGGTGCTACCCACAATTAAAAATAAAAAGCCTGGGCAATACGTGCCTACTGATGAGTTTTACTACAACTATGTAATAGCCTGGCTCCCACAGCTGGTTTATAGAAGTATTTTATTGATTTTTACTAGTTATATATAAATGTGTTTCTTTATTATCTTTTCGTATCAACAATAATAATTATGTATTTTGTCCCTTAACAGCTTATGTAGTAATTGCAAAATGTCTGTTTGAATAAAAAGCTTTTACGTGTTATATCAGACAATTTTGATGTTTTTTTTTTTTTAATTTTTTTTTTGCATTTTTTTTTAATTTTATTAAAATTTGGCCAGGCGTGTTGATATGTGGTGATAATGTTGGTCGCAGCTGGCATTTTTAAACCTTTGACAGTCATCATGAGTTGTCAGAAACCCGTAATTCCGACTACCAGTCTTAACATCGTTTTACAAAGTAACTGGCTCCACGTAAAATACCAATATTCAGCTGCATATGGTTAGACTGGAAGACCATTCCAACATAATTGGGAAAATGCTAAACAGATGATATTAGGTATAATTAAGGATGTAACAAGACCCATAACGAAGCCGATAGGCACTTATTTTCCCCGTCATTGCAATATTTTTTTTGTTCTAGACCATACCTGGGAACCTTCTAGTTACGGAGATATTGGGGGTCAAAGTTCCATTTACTTTTTTTTTAAATTCATGTTTTTAATGTAAGATTTTTACTTTACACACCACTACGACCCCCGGTACTATTCAATCCATCCATCAGCACAATGTTTTGAGTACGTTACTTTGAGTCCTACCGTAAAATGTGATTTTTCACTCCAGAAAAAAGTCGTTTCCCAGCAATCATTTTTGCGTAAAGTTACTTAGTTTGATGTACAGAATGCTTGGTTGACGACTTCGTGAAGGGTCTTGTTACGAAGACGTCCGACGTTCGACAACGATCATATTGCTGGGAAACGAATTATTTTTGGGGTCAAAAATCACGACCCCAAAAAAAATTCGTTTCCTAGCCATATGAAGGGTCCGTTCATACCCTGTATACAAGGTGTTCGTGCAGAACTCAAAACATAGTGCTGATGGATGCATTGAATAGAACCTTTGGGGTTCGTGGACGTATTCAAAGTAAAGTTATTTAAGACATTAAAGAGTTTTGAACAAGTTGTAACTTTGACCCCCAATATTTCCAAATAAACGAAGGAGAAGGTTCCCAGGTATGTACTAGGACTAAAAAAAGGATCGCAATGACTGGGAGTACAAGAGCCTTTCGGCTTCGCTTAGGGTCCTTTGACACCCAATAGAGGTAGTGTTCCATTAATTCACAACACATTTCTTTATGTGGCCAATGTTAGCATAATACAAATTTATAACCTTCATATAATTGGCAATTTCTAACCACAACATAAGCAGCAAAAAGGTTAGTTTAATGAGGAATGTATACAGGGTGAATTTTTCAAGTGGGCGTGGATGGCCAAATCCAAAACTGTGAGGAATATCGAAAAATGCTCAGACGAGTCTCGAGCTCGATTTTGATAAAAACTAAAACTGCATCATTGGATTTTTGAAAAACCAATATTCCTGTCCACACTTGGAAAATTTACGCTGTATAAAAAAAAAAAACAATGCAAGTAAACCGCATTCATTGAAAAGAGATGACTAAAACAAATGATTCGCAACTAACGGTTTTGGTGAGGTAATGTTTCGATACATAGGTATCACGTGCTTAGCAATGACATTATTTGACATTGCAACATGATTACATGACCTATTACCTACATTTTTATCCTTAAAGTTAAATCACTAAAATGTTGCATAAACGTCTAAAAATACACATTATCGTAGTCAGGCACTATTTATCAATAATCCACTCATTATCACCTGCCTAGCCTTTTACCAACTCTGTTAGGGTCGGCTTCCAGTCCAACGGGATGAATAGAATAGAATAGAATAGAATAAACATTTATTCGCTAATGGACAGCAGCAACACAATAGAGCAACACATACATATACATATTACTAACAAACAGCTTAACAATGAATTAAAACAGCTCAACTGCGCTGAGCATGCCCATAACGAAAGGGTCACCTACTCAGCATATGCTGGGTGTAAAACACCCAGCAGCTGCATGCATGCTGGATGCAGCTGAATACCAGTATTTTAAATGGAGCGACTGCCTATCTGACCTCCACAACCCAGTTAGTACTGCACTATTATACCTAATAATATTTTTAACACTGATGTCTTTAAATTATTATCTTGAGATGATGCTGTACTTAAGATCTGTTAATATGACTGTGATTATAGATACTACAAAGATTTTAACAGAATCATCGCTCTCCTGCGCTTATCCCAATTTGTTATGGGTTTATAATCCTTTCAGAATATAATGAAAAAATCTGACGTCTTTCATATAAAAGAAAGCTTAGTCGGATACAAGAACATGCCCCTAAACCTTAGTAATTAAATAATTGTATCAAACAATACCCAGTCGTTCGTATGTTAATGCGTACATTAACAGGACAATCAGTAAATAGAAGAATAAAATAGAAAAATAGAAATACAATTATAATCGACACAGCCTAAAGGTGACGCAACAGACCTCTTAGAAGATGGTGGGACGAGCTGGACATAACCAACGACCAGTGCTTCACATTAGCCTTGGATCGAAAGATCTGGAACCCGAAGAGAAAATTGCATTACATGAGGTAGACAAAAAAACATGCGACAAAACTGTACTGCGACTCATTATAGTTCAAAGGCACACAAGTACGACAAACTGAAACTTAACATCACGCTAGTGCGACAAAATGCTTGTGTGACACTGTGGTCTTTAAAGGTCATAAAAAGGGTCCTTACCTTTTACAAGCCGTCAATGAAGCATTCTGTACCTCAAACTAAGTAACATTGCGCAACCATGGGTACAAAATGCTCAAAGCTCAAAGGTTTTTGCTCAGCAGTGGAATAATGCAAGCTAACCGTTACAGTCATTTTAAAATCCAATATTCTACCTAATTAAAACTGCATACTCTTAATAAAAGAATAAAAATTAAATAAAGACTTAATTTCACTTACGCCTAACAAACTCAACCCAGCCTAACGGTGTAAGAATGGTGCGTTACATAAACATTGTGCTGCATCGCCCTTGGCGGCTGGGCAGCGACCCCGCCGGCTCAAGGTCGAGCGTGCATACTCGTGCGTGCGTTCGTGTGCGAATGTTAGGGTCGGGAGTGTTTTATGCGGCGGGGAAGTTGAATGCACTTTTTGTTTGGATCGACTGGAATATTTTTAAATGTAGTTTAAGCATTGTTTTTGTGTTTATTTCAATATATTGTATATATACCAAAGATGTTATGGATATGATATTTCAGATCTAGATACGGATATGGACATAAGAATAAAATTATATCGGTTTCGGATACGGTTACGGAGCTCCATAACATCCCTGATATAAACCTAGTGCTGGTGCTTTCCTTCGAAGAGGTTATAAGAAAACAATTCTAAGAATTCTCGAAAAACAAAGAACCTGTTGTAAATAATTTTAAATTTAATTTTTGGAGTTTTATCCGAATAATAAGGCAATGATGATATGGCTAGAGAGGAGGTGACTGCTGAAGTGACGAGTAATAGAGAAGTATGGAAGAAGAAGACATGCTGCGCCGAGTCGCTGACCCCTAATGAATTGGGATAAGTCCAGGAGAGTGATGACGATGATTTGAATAATTAGGGTTTCACTATAGGACATCTATAGGTTTCACTTTAGGTTTCACTAAAATTGTCCATATTAGGTAAGAGGAACAAGAACATTATTGAATGATCTGACTATAAGGATAAAAAAAAATGACGCAAGTGTGGTCATTTTATGAATCCACATTCGGTACTGGAGGTTGGTTGCACTAACGGTAAACGCAAATAGACTGATGATTTAATAAATAATTTAAAATTACCTACGTGACTATAAAAGTATTCATTGTTTAACTTATTCTGATTACATAACATAAATAATATATATGGATTATTGTAATTAGCTATTGTTCTAGACATGTTGCTCCTATAATATAACTTTACCGAGTATTAGTCTGTATTTTTTCCTCAAAAACAAACAATCGTTAGTTGAG
Source organism: Eugnorisma glareosa (assembly GCA_947578425.1). Classification (NCBI taxonomy): domain Eukaryota; kingdom Metazoa; phylum Arthropoda; class Insecta; order Lepidoptera; family Noctuidae; genus Eugnorisma; species Eugnorisma glareosa. Next base: position 5,011,912 of record OX387981.1, read on the forward strand.
TTAAGAAAAAAATAATATCACTATATTATTTATTAAATTGATTTCGCAAAATAAATCCACCAAATTCGAAAACATCCAAACGTGTAAATCAAGCAGACCCTTTAAGCAACACATCAAACACTGCAGTCTAAACCATCCACCATTTTAGCAAGACCTCGGCAGTTCCATTGAAAAGATTTCATCCCCTCAAATGTCCAAGACACAAGAGTTAGGGGGTCTCAAGATAAATTGGTCGACACACGCACACATTGACATCCTGTATGGATGTCTGCAAATGTGTGGAAAGGAAAATCTCAAGACTATTTTTGTTATAAACGGGGATGTTAATCATCAGTTTTAACAAAGGAGTTACAGTGCTGCATAGTTCCTTAAGCGATTGAATGACGATGGCGGGGGCCCAGTGCTGTTGGTTAACATTTTAAATAAAACTGTCTGTGTAAAACGGCTGTAAATTGTACATCTTTACAGGTACGTCGTTACAGGTAGTCAGTGGCCCAAAAGTCTGACAACTGGGTCTACTAACTGGGTTATGGAGGTCAGATAGGCAGTCGCCATGTAAAATACTGATATTCAGCTGCATACGGATAGACTGGAAACCGACCCCAACGTTTGAGAAAGGCTAGGCAGATGATGTCTGTGCAAAACATTTTGAAAAAAAAGATGGCCGCGTTATCTGGTTAAGGACACGCGCAAAAAGTACGTACAACTATGTATACTACAAAAATTTCAATACTTTTCCGTTCCTTATTTGTTCATTTAGTAATCCGTAGAAAATGGTGTGGGTTAAATGTTTACCTATCTATGTAACAACTTTAAACTTGAAATTGTAACTGTTTTTTTTTATAATCATAAATTTCTTTATTACCATTAAACAGGGTACAGAAAAATGTGAGACCCTGGCTCCAGAGCTAGGTTAGAGTACCTGTATTTCAGGAGCTAGTGACTTCTTCCATTTAGGTGATAATTTGGCAAGTTTTAAGCAGCAAAAGGTGACTAAATTAAATTACTTAAAATTAAGTTTAATAGTTGACATTTAACCATTTGTTCTTAATAAATAAAATTCTTTGAAAATGCTTGGTTTTGGTTTCCATTTACTAATGTTAAATGGTGGGGTGTTATCTGTTTGTTATTTGGTTTACCGGATACCCATTAGATAAAATAATTTATGGTAATTTTTATGAGTCAAAGTCGGTTCTGCGCTCCGTCAAAAATTGATCTGGGAAAAACCTAACATCATACCTATATCGGCATCCCAGCTGAGTTTCAGGTTTGATGGTTGTTTTTTTTGACGTGAATACATCTTTAAAATTGCTTCTATAGTGAGAGGCAAGTCAAAATAACGAACGATAATTAATCGCGGGATACAGTTTGGTGTTGTAGCTTCATATCTATCATCTTCATCCTAAATTCAATTACATCATTGGCTAGCTAAAGGATCAAAGAATTTATTACGCTAAGTGAGGACTGTGACGCATCATGCGGGGGGAGAGGGAAGTGCCGCCATTTTGAGATCATTTTGCTGCGTATCGAGATTTTCACTTAGTATAACTTCGGACTCGGAAAAGTTACGACGTTTTTTTATCTTTTATTATTCAATAAACAGTTACAACTATTTTACAAATGTAAACATACCACACAAACCATCGTGTCATTACAAGTCATCATAGGCCTAGCCTTTTCCCAACTATGTTTGGGTCGGCTTCCAGTCTAACCGGATGCAGCTGAATACCAGTATTAGTACATGGCGTCTTCTTATTTGACCTCCACAAGCCAGTTAGTACTGGGTAATACGATACCCCTTGGTAAGACTGATTCTCAGACTTTCGGGCCACTGTAATGACGGCACGGTTGGCGCAGTGGCTGAGCGATTGGCTGCTGCGCTGCGTGACGCGGGTTCGATCCCCGCACTGAACCACTATTTGTATGATCTACAGGTAGTTGTTCCGGGTCTGACCGTTTGTGTATGTGAGTTTAAATGTTTGTAAACGCACCTATGATACAGGAGAAATTCCTAGTGTGCGGCAAAATACTTTTTCTAAAATTTAAAAAAAAAATGACTGTGAAAGATCTATAATTGACAGCAGGAACCAACATCTTAACGTGCTTTCCGAGGCACAGAAAGAAGTGTTGTTACAAGTAAAATCTTATAAACAATTGTTTTATTAAACAAAACATATTTCACGAAAAGCATTTTCGCGAATCTTCAACATTATGTCATACAATAATCACCCACGGGCGTGAACTACATTCAATTAAATTTAAAAAATTAAAATTATTAAAATATCAGACAAAATTCTTCGTTAATCCCTCAATATTTTTCTACGAAAAAGAAACTGAAAAAACAGTAGTAATTTCAGCACAGGAAACAGCACTTTTAGTTCATGATATTTTGCAACAACGCATCGTGATCACTCATGTGCCAGAAAGCACGATAATAGCCTTACGGTATATGTTCTAAAACTGTACTAGGTATATAAACAAATAATCACCGGCTTAGCAATTTTTAATCAACAATTTTGCAACCGACCAGCACAAAATGGCCGCCGAGAAACGTCAAACTCACTTCAAACGAGCGCTTTTTTTTTTCAAGGGCCCGTTTTGTTTGGTTGTTAAAGTAAAAGGAATGCGATATTGTCGGTATCGATAAGGATTGAAAGCACGTTATGGATCATGCAATTTTTTGTGAATTTCGTATTGAAAAATGAAGGAATTTCATCGTAACAAAGGATGAAAACATTGCGATTGAGGTTTACGGCATGCGTTTTTATCTTTTTATCGATACTAAGGTAATCATAATAAGGTATAATACAAAACACGGATGTTTAGCCTTTGTACTAGGTACTTATTGGTCGTATTTCTTTAAGAGAACGGAAAATTTTGTGAATGGAGGATTGTGTGAATGGAAATTTTCGTTTAGTTTGAAACACAGAGCGAAGAAAGAAAAAATCCTTCAAAAATCTGTGGTTTAGGTTTATTTTTTCATGAAAATTGGTTTCAGATTTCAACACCAAGAAGTTGACAGGCCTTTTCGACCTTAGAGATATAGAAAATGTGGTGTAAGTATCCTATTTTTCTATGGCAGCCTTAAATCCAGAACGACAACAGACGAAAGAACTTCAACTAGAAGAAAGAAAATAAAAATAGTGATGGAAATTAGAGTTTAAGATGAAATATTTTATAAAATCCCTGAAAAACATGACTTGAATCAAATAAGACAAACTTAAACAATACTCACTCTTCAGCTAGACAGAAGTACAGACCCCAGCACATCAAGGTACCCGACACTGTCAAATTGTCCCAATCAATTTTGAACCTTATGCTTTAGGGATACAATTGAAAATCTATTAAAGAAATTTGACAGATTGTAGAAGCTTAATGTTCTGGCATCTGTACATCAGAAAAAATAAGACTACATTACAAAACAATTAACCAACCCACTGTATAGGGAAGGTATACCGGACGCACAGTTATCCACGTTTATTTTAACGCATCCCAAGAATACCAGAATTAACACATCATATACCCACAGAATCATACAGATTACATTGTGTGTTCTTCTGAGTAACGAGGATCATTGAACAAGCAAGGTTGCCGGTTCAAAACCGGTTAGCGAGTTTAACTCGTAGCGTCATCCAATGTAAAATGAAAGGTAATAAATATTAAACTGTGAGTAATGTACCGCACTGACGCCATATTTAACATTGAGATCGTATTACCAGTACTTACCTAAGTTCAATAAAGCATTATTATAGGCTAAAATTAAATAATTCTAAGCGTCATTCTTTACTGCACGAAATTCTTCATACTTTTGGGAGTAACTCCACATAACTTCCATTGGGATAATTTAAAAAAAAATACTTTTTTAAGACTTTTTTTTTTAATTATTCATCGTCATCATGCCTCACCCAAGTGTCGCCGGTTTTTACATTTTCATTGTTTTTGCATGTTCACATTGACCGGTCCCGTACGTCTCGCATCCAGTGGATCCCCGCAACCTTCACCAGGTCATCGGTCCACCTATTAACGGAACGTCTTCCGGTTCGCGGTCGCCACTCTTGAACTTTTCGGCCCCATCGGCAATCCGTTCTGCGAGCAATGTACTGCCCACTGCCACTTAAGTTTGGCAATTCTTCGGGCTACGTAGGTAATCTTGGTTCTGTTGCGGATGTGTTCATTTCTGATTCGATCACGCAAGGAAACTCCATGCTTAGCCCTCTTAACCTTTCCTATGCCGAGTATATAGACATAATTAAAAAGCGATTGTGTCTCGCATAGATCTACGTTCACGAAGGGTTAAATTATTATTTAGCTCACATTGTCCTACTCCTGATCAAAGGCCTCCCCCATTCCTTAGACTTCTGCCAATAGTGTGCTTCTTCTCGCCAATTCGCGAGGAAGCCATCCAAGCCGTCCCGCCATCTTCTTTTCGGTCTGCCGCGACCTCGTCTAGCTGTCTCAGGGCTCCAGTCTTGCAACATTCGAGCCCACAGCTGTATCGGCAGACAAGGCCTGCTCAGTCCCAAATCAGTTTATAAACACAGTTTTATAAACTACGTCGGCAATTTGCGTTCTGGAGCGCTGTGTGGTGTTTCTTGTCCTGTCAGTTAGTTTACGCTCGTTGGCAAACGATTATGTGTTTGGACTTCTGGATTTTGGTCCAAGACACTATCAGAATGGGGAGAATAGACATATCCATTTCATTTTGTTTAAGGATATGGGTAAATCACCCTTCAATAGATCTTGCATGGACCAGTAGCTCTTTCAGGCGTTTTCCATGCGTCATGCCGCTTCTTTTTCTCGCCAGGAAGGACACTACTTCGCCCAGGGGGATGACTACAGTCCCCAAAAAAGATTAATTTACTATTCCAGTTGACAATAAATGCGTTTGGTGTAAATTGCCTGTCTGAAAAGTTATATACAGGGTGTAAACGGACCCCTCAGGAAGCCCCTCAACCAAGCATTCTGTACATCAAACGAAGTAACTGGACGCAAAACAAAAATTGCTAGTAAACGTTTTTTTTTTTTTTGGGTGAAACATCACGTTTTCCGGTAGGACTCAATGTAACACACACAAAACATTGTGCTGATGGGTGTATTGAATAGTACGGCGGGCACGGAGGTGAGTAAAATAAAAATCTTACATTAAAAACGAGTATTTAAAAAAAAATGTGAAAAAGTTGGAACTTTGACCCGTAATATCTCCGTAACTAGAAGGTTCGCAGGAATGGTCTAGAACAAAAAATGATCGCAATGTCGGGGACAACTAGTGCCTTTCAGCTTCGCTATGGGTCTTGTTACACCTTTTATACCGATAATTTCACATTTTTATAATCTGAATAGATCAATACTTCTGGATTTCAGAAATAAGAATATTGGTGTAGTTTCCTCAGAAAAATCCTTAGATATTAATGAATTTAGTTGAAAAGCCTAGACTGTTTTTGAACGAATCAAGAAGCAACCTTTGTCCATAAAACTTAAGACGTAAAACATTGTATCAGACGATCAGACAAATAAAATCACGCGTAATTTTGTACTCGGCTGTGATTGGTCCACTTTTTATATGGCTTTAGGGTTGGCCCTATGTATCGATAATATCAGCTTGCAGGAACATATTTTTTTAACATGTACCGATAATACCTGAATGCTTTAGTAACTATTTGTGTCCAAAGGATATAGTCAAAGTGTAATTCTGTCAGCCATACCGATGATAGAATAATCCATTGGTTTAATTGGAAGCAATTTCGTTCTAATACGTAGTTACCCAAAAACAATTGTTAGGAACCAGTAGTGACTTTGGTTTTTTTAAAGATAATCATAATTACTGGAAAATTCATTAAGAGTAGGCAACTTAAGTTGATGCTGCGATAAAAACGATTTTCTGTCCTCGGGTTCATTGCCATGGTTATCGATATTTTGCGATTGGATTGTTATTTTGACACCTGTTCAGAAAAACTAATATTGTAAAGTAAAAAAAAATATGTTTTTGTAAGTTTGTATGTAGGGGTCATCTTCGGAACTACTGATCCAATTCCAAAAAATCTTTCATTAACGGGAACCTACAGTATCCCCGAGTGTCTTATGCATACATTTAAAACATTGCCGTGGGCTAATATTCGTTCTTAACGGGTACGAAGCTGCGAGCAAATCTAGTCAATTATACACACATACAACATAGGTACATAAACTTACACCTTTTCCTCATGGGGATAAGGAAAAGGTTTATAATCTCCACGGAGTAGTAATATGGAGAATAATGAGATTTTTTCCTAGTCATCAATCTTTCATACTTCCATGAAAAGAAAATGCTTGAGTTCAAACAGTTCATAATGGGTGTAAAAGATCCAAACAATGCCGAACTGCACTCGTTTTCCCCGTCATTGCGATTTTTTTTCAGAACCATACCTTTGAACCTTCTAGTTATGGAGGGATATATAATTTCTGAGTGGAATTACTTAGTTTGAGCTACATAATGCTTGATTTACGGCTTCGAGAAGGATCCTATTAAAAAAAAAAAGATATTTCAATATTAATTTATTACCTATCTATAAAATCCTCAGCACAGCCCTAGTCTTTGAATCACAGCATGCATTTCTGCGCAGTGATGCAATTGCTTACGTAAGCGGTCGTTCGCCCGAAGGTGACCCTGGCTGCGGTGGACCCTTCCAAGGTCATCAGATGAGCAGCAGCAGGGTTGGCTGATTTACATTAAGTGGTTATTTTTTTAATTATATTTTATTATTAAAATAATACCACTAAGTACTAAACTATTAGGTACTCCTCTGCCTAATTCCTTTGGGATTTAACGCGTGATGTTTTTTTTTTTAATTAATAAAAAAATGGATGTAAGTACTCCTATTGCTTATATTTGAAATTATGACTCAATGAAAACTGCAAAATTAAAACATTTTTATTTTGAGCTGTAGGAATTGTGGTTCTAATACGTATTTGATTTTAAATAAATAATAACTGTCTATCTACTGTTTTAATCAAATAACGTTTTATTTTTAAAACAAGAAAAAACATATTTGGCCCATCCTTAGGTCCCAGACACATTTATTCAAAATATAAATAGTTGTTTACTATCACTGTATTATAATCGTCTTCTTTTCAAGTAATGCATGTTTTATGTTAGTGTGATGACAGTCGATAGTCACAATGGCTTATTGTATCAAACGTATGTGGCTATTAGCTAGGTAACAGCCGTAAGGGTCGATCGAAATTCAGCTACGCTTGCCACGGTCGTTTCGTGGATGGGTGACCACCCATTCCATACCAAGTAACACATGATAAGCCATCGGTCCCGGTTGTTATTGGTAGATCTTTTACAGTAGTTACGGATAATTAGAACTATGATATAAAGGGTGTAACAAGACCCTTAACGAAGCCGAAAGGCACTTGTTCTCCCCGATATAGCGTTATTTTTTTTGTTCTAGACCATACTTGGGAACCTTCTAGTTACGTAGATATTGGGGGTCCAAGTTCCAACCTCTTCACAAGTTTTTTTTTTAAATACATGTTTTTAATGCAAGTATTTTCTTTAATCATCTCCACGACCCCCGTACTATTTAATCCATCCATCAGCACAATGTTTTGACTGCGTTACATTGAGTCCTACCGTAAAACGTGATTTTTCACCCAAAAAAGAAGTCGTTTCCCAGCCATAATTTTTGCGTAAAGTTACTTAGTTTGATGTACAGAATGCTTGGTTGACGGCTTCGTTAAGGGTCCCGTTACACCCTATATGTAGTTCTTTTCAAACTTTATGGGGGCTCGGAAAATCAAACGTAAAGCTGCGCAGAACACAATTTCAAATTGACGCATCGTCTTGACTGTATAATGCGCAGACCGTCACTCGCAGCTAACTTGACTTGACTGCACGGTTGGCGCAGTGGCTGAGCCATTGACTGCTACGCTGCGTCGTATGCTGTCGCGAGTTCGATCCCCGCACGGAACAATTTAAATATTTGTATGATCTACAGGTAGTTGTTCCGGGTCTGGCTGTTTGTGTATGTAAGTTTCAATATTTGTAATGCCTATGCTGTCCCCCCATACTTAAGTACTTATGCTGTAACATGATAATATTGTAACACCAAATGATTTGAAAAGAGTAACCATTGAGTTTCTTCATAGGAAACGCCCAACCCGAACCGTGCACCTTTTTGTCGACGTTTTATAAGTGCCCATCTAGGCCTATGTGAAATAAAAATATGTTGATATTGATTGTAAAAAAAAAAAAAACTTCCGACTCGACATAATTAACAGAACTTTAACAAAGTAACATAACTGGGTTAGTAGCTCCTTGTAAAATGCTAGTATTCAGCTATATCCGTTTAAACTGATAGCCGAACTCGCAAGCTCAAAGGCTTGGCAGATAATGATGAGGTCCCCAATACATCACAGTACAGCCTACACCAGAGGGGACGGCCGTGTTCCATCAGTGGAAACATTATAAACTTAGTAAGTATTACCTACATGCTTTATTCCTATATTTTTAAGTAGGTCGAGATCTGGCTCGTTGGTCGAATGGTCGCAAGAGCGACTGCTGAACATGAGGTCCTGGGTTTTTCGGTCAGGAATTACTCAGTAGCAGCCACGGAGTCTGGATTCGGTTCATTGCTCCATATTACATGGGACTTAAACTTAACTGGCGAAATGTGGGTTTACTTTAAGGTACAACTCAGCCTAACCCTACAAGGATTACAGGCGTGATATTACGTTATGTTTTAAGTAGGTATTAGTGGAAAATGACTAACCAGTCATTAAGTATGGTAGCGGGACTGTCCAGCATGTGAACATCTGTCGTCGAGGCAATTTTAAGACGAGAATAAATAATTAAAACTAACCATATACGGTAAGTATGGCGGCGCCAACGAATCAATTATTCCTATAAGCTTACCAGACATTTTCCTGTTAAAACCACAGAATGTCGTAAATAATTATTAAAGGGCGATATTTTTCGATTTTGCGCAAATATAATTATTATATAAGATCCCATTAAAATAGATGGACAAATTTTAACACAGCGTTCAGTAAGTCTAACCAATGATATCCAAGCAAAAAAAAACACTATTAAAGTGATTTTATTTTGCCCTAAAATAATAAATTACCCGCTTCACTCTAGACTAAACACATCCATTAGGTCAAAATAAAATCACTTGGATAAGTGTTTTTTTGCTTGGATATTTTTGGTTAGACGTACTGAACTCTGTGTTAAAATTTGTCCATCTATTTAAATTAACTTTCTTAGTTTATCTTGGACATCACAGACATCGGTGAAGGAAAACATCGTGAGGAAACCTGGATTAAAAAAGTCTGAAATCGCCAACCCGTCTTGAGCAAGCGTGGTGATCAATGCTCGTGCCTTCTCTGTTGAGAAGAGGCCTTTGCCCAGCAGTGGGACAATAATAGGCTGGTATTATTATTATTATTTATTATTTTAATGGGACCTTATATAATATTTTCAATTTTGTTACCTAGGCAATGTATTATGTTACAACATAATTATTATATTTAACAATGAGTTATATGTTATTTTTCAATGTACGTAATACAGCTTCTAGATTAGGTACATTTTCCCGGTACTGGATTCTAAAATTAAAATACCTATAAAATAATGTTGAGCTCCCAGTTTTGTGGCTGACACAAAATAATACGTAAGTACCTATGTATATCAAGTATTACTAATGGCGAAAGCGAAGTGCGACTGCTGAGCGTGGGGTCAGCGTGGGGTCCTGGGTTCGATTCCCGGGTCGGGCAAAAAGTGCTATTGGATTTTTCATTGGGGTTCCATACCCAAGGGGTGAAAACGGGATCCTATGTATGGCTGTATCTCATGAACCGTAATAGCTAGACAATTGAAATTTTCACAGATGTTGGATTTCTGTTGCCGGCATAACAACAAATACGATAAACAGAATTATTTTTTTTTGTTTTTTTTTTTTTAGATAATTGTACGGAACCCTTTGTGCGCAAGTGCGACTCGTACTTGGCCTTTTTTTATTAGTGTTAATGATTACGTTGGTTACCATGTCAGTTCAAAAACTTAAACTGCAGAAGATGTTTATTCTATTAGTGAACTGGCGAATATTCAGCTGTGTAACGCAAGTCCGTGTCATCACCATACTCATTCAGCCGAAAGATTTCCACCGCTGAACAAAGGCCTCCTCTGAGCTTCACCACAACACCCGGCCATGAACCTAGTGACGAAGATTTACAACGAACTACGTGCGAAGGTGTACATACCTTTAAGATTTACGCTTTGAACCTTTTATTTCTTAATTATTAATCAATAAATAAACGTGCCTCGGAAAGCACGTTCAGCCGTTGGTCCTGGCTGTCATTTGTAGATCTTTGACAGTTAGTCAGTGGCCCAAAAGTCTGTCAACCAATATTACCAAGGGGTACAGTATTACCCAGTACTACTAACTGAGTTGTGGAGGTCAGATAGGCAGTCGCTCCACATAAAATACTGGTACTCTGTTGCATCCGGTTAGACCAGAAGTTGAACTCAAAATAGTTGGGAAAAAGCTATGCAGATGGTGATAATTTAATTTTATTATTTTCCAAAATAATGCCTAAAAAACCACACTTATAATTTAATACTTACATAAGTTGTTAAATACCACTTAAGAACAAAAACATCCTTGAAAACTCAAGATGATTCAATAAGCGACGCAGTTCCCGAGATTGGGTCGAAATACGGACAAAAAAACATTATGCAAGCGTGCAACGACCGACAAGGTGACCTGCCATTGTCTGGCCCTTTATGCCAGCTACACAATAGTAGCAGAGACTACAGAAGTACAACTTCGTATTTCTAAAAGAGATCTTACACTACTGTATCTTCTGATGTTCTTCTTCTTAGCAACACTTGGTCAGCATTTCCTATGATAACCAATTCTGTTCAATTTAAAGATATTTATGAAGAGAAAGTTGTTCAGTTACAGGTATAGTCACCACCACAATACTGGGTGTAACAGTATCCTTCACGAAGCTGTTAACCAAGCATTATGTACATAAAAACTAAGTAATCCTACGCAAAAATTATTGCTGGGAAACGTCTGTTTTTTTTTGTGAAATTTCACGTTTTGCAGTAGGACTCAATGCTACGCACTCAAAACATTGTGCTGATGGATGGATTGAATAGTACGGGGGTCGTGGACGTGTTTAAAGTAAAAATCTTACATTAAAAACAACGATGTATTTGAAAACAAAAGTTGGAACTGTTGACCCCACATATCTCCGTAACTAGAAGGTTCCCAGGTATGGTCTAGAACAAAATAATATATCGCAATAATGGGGAGAACAAGTACCTTTCAGCTTCTAAGGGTCTTGTTACATCCTTTAGATTCATGTGATTCTTAGTTACTTGCTCCCTAAAAGATTGTTTTAAATGACTCACAAACCAAACCTTCGGCAACCCCTCTTCACAACACCACACGTCTGTCAGTTTGTCCTTGCATACCTTAAGCGTAAACTATGCACCCTTACATTAAAAGATATCCGAAGCTAATGTGGTGCTATAAATTATAGCTTATAAACCCGTTGGGCACCACTTAGTATAGTGATAAAGTTTTATAGAAAACGGTATTGTACCTGCGCTTGTTATGAACACTTTTAATAGTGACGTAAGTAAAAAAGGCAGGACAAAATAAGGTTATGTATCAATTTGGGGGATTTCCATTGTAGCCCCATTCCACGCTAAAAAGAAGAAGGTTTTAGAACAATAAATTCTGCGGTGACAAGAACTTTTTGAGCATATCTAATCAAACTCATGACAGCACGATTGGCGCAGTGGCTGCGTTGCGTGTCGCGGTTGCGTTCACCACATTGAACAAACATTTGTATGTGTTTCAATGTTTGGTAACTCACCACAATAGAGGAGCAATTCCTACTGTAAGGCAGGGGGTGTGATGTGTGGTATGAGGTGGTGTGGGGTAGTGTGGATACTTTTAGTATGTTACAGGTAACAAGTTGAAATCATAGAATTCGCGTTACGCTACTATGGCTTCTACTTGTACCTGTGTAATTTAATTGTTGAAATGATTGGATATAATAATATATAATAAAAGATCTTGTAACAATATTTTGATTGAAAAGTGTGTTCATGGAATTTCTTGCCCATTATTCTCAATAGAGATCTACGCTTTGGAATGGGCAACTACAGTACCTTCACAAGTTATTATGCCTTGTCTCTATGACTGTAGCTTCGCCTTCTTAATTTTTCTGACATTTAAAAGTAACTGTTATGGTCTAATTGAAATAAATGCTTTGAGTTTGATTGTATTCCCTATATTTGGCACCAGAGGACGCTAGTACAGTTACTACTCAAACCGAAGTTTACGTACACGACAATCGATTGGGTTTAAACATATTATGCACTATGCCCTAGTGTAATAAACACGCGCCAATCACGCACTAAACACTTAGGTGACGCTACTTGATTATACAACATTACCTACTTGACGTACGAAAACTTAAAACAATGAAAAGCTACCAACCAATCATGATACCGACCTACCACACGAAAACTACGTGACAGGTATCACAAGTCTTAACCTTCAAACTACGTCATAACAGTGTAAACAGCAGAGGGTAAAACCCATTATAGTAATAATAAAAATAGGAAGCGTGATTCTGCGTAGGTACACACGGCTACACATCAAGCCATACATTTCCAGTTTATGCTGATTTCGCATTGTATAGGATTTCCGTACAATGCGAGGTCAACTTATACTGGAAATGCATAGCTTGATGTGTAGCCGTGTGTACTTGTGGGTAAGTTGTCGACTTTATGTTGACTGCCTCGATGGTCCAGTGGTTGCAAGCGCGACTGCTGAGCATGAGGTCCTGTGGGTTCGATTCCCAGGTCGGGAAAAGTGTTATTGGGTTTTTCCATCAGGAATTTCTCAGTTGCAGCCACGGAGTCTGGATTTATGCCCGATTGATGGCAATAGGCTCGCCTTTAGTACATGGGACTTAAACGTAACTGGTGAAATGTAGGTGTATTATTAGGTACACCTCTGCCTTACCCTTCGGGGGTAACAGGCGTGATGTTATATACGTATGTTGTTGGCTTTAGGACGCTAACTGATATGACGTCTTTTTGCGTGATTTGATAGCGTTTCATTTTGATAATATGACAGAAAATATTGACAAGAAACTTGATTTGAATCTGGGTCCGAATATCTCCAGATCTCCTATTCAGATTGATCCTAGACAGATATTATTAGAGAGCAGCGGTGGCCAGTGGTGGCGGCCCCGACTTACGAACAGTAAGTCGTGGGTTCGAACCCAGGCAGGCGGCTCAAAAACGGTGAAGGAAAGCATCCATCGTGAGGAAACCGGCATGTCCTGGAACCAAAAATTCAAAGACATGTGGCATCTACCAACCCGCACTGGGCCCGTGTGGTGGATTATAGCCCATTCCCTCTCATAGAGAGGAGGCCGTGTGTCCCAGCAGTGGGAACATTACAGGCTGATTATGCATGCATTATGCATGCTCCTATTCAGCACTCTTGATTGAAAATAACAATATTACCTTTTTTTTTTTTTTTTTTTTACCGATGGGAAATCATCAAATAACCCCTCCCGCTCTGGGCTGAGCAGGAGGGAGTGTCAGACTTCTACTGACTAAAACCCATCCATGTTCCTTCCTTTGCCCTTTGTGTTTCAGGGCCGCGGTATCTCTTTCGAACAGTCCCGCAACCCTGGAACAATATTACCTTCAATTACAGTGTTACTGTAATTTCAGTTTGTGAGCCAAAAATAGTATTCTCTCCTCCAGATCTTATGTTCTGTCCTCATACTTAAACACTGTAACTTTTTGCCTAAGTTCGATGTTTTCAGTTTCAAGTACATTATTATTATCTTGCAACTGTAATTTTTGGTTCGTTTTTTCAATTTTAGTTGGTTTTGTCCAATTTATAGTTGTTAGAGTTCCGTATCCGTAAGATAACCAACGGGACGCAATCACTAAACCTCCGCTGTTTCTCCTTCCGTCCGTCTGTCTGTCAGCGGGCTGTATCTCATGACCCGTAATAGCTACACAGTTGAAATTTTCACAGAATTTGTATTTCTGTTGCCGCTACAACAACAATTAATAAAAATAAATTAAAAATTAAAGAGGGTTACTACGATGCAGAAGCAGAACGGAAGCAGAACTCGTACTTAGACGCTTTGTTGACGGTTGATTTTGTTTAATTTATAGTTTTTTTATAAACATGCAAACCGCAAAACAAGGCTTTTCCAAGACACGCCCAGCTACTAACTACCCTAAAAGGTCATAGTTACTCACAGGCCTACCATTAGGTACGTATGATATTGTTAAAATACAACTCATCTATTATGAACAATACCATGATGTAAGTCTCACCGCGATTGAATAAGCCATTCACGTGTTTACTACACCAAAATAGAATGAATCATTTATTTTTATCATGATTTGGATACAATATACGAGTTATCGAGTATATATATCTACACATGTATGCGGTAATCAGTACAATTATTTAAGTGGGTACTTTTTAAGGTTCGATACCCGAAGGGTAACCAAATTGTTTTTTTTTTCTTATTACGTTTTATACTTACTCATTGAGCTAAGTATAAGTAATTCATGATGATTGTTTAACTATTGTGTCTGCTTGGCTTTAAACTCTTGAAACCTACCTTAACAAAAAAAACAATATTCCTAAATCCGTGTAACAAAAAAGGCTCCTTCTAAAAATCTAATACCTTTAAACAAAGACCAAAAAAAAAACATCCCGTTTTAATCCAGACACAGAACCATGCAGTCACGCAAAAACTCCTCAAACTTTCCTATTACGTTGCCGGTTGGCGAAGGTCCCCAGTTCATTGCCCTGAAGGTGACTCTAAAGTCCTCTTGACCTACCCCAACCTCTGGCTTGTTCCTAGAACTTATAATAGAGACTGGATCATCATCCGGTTTCTTTACAAAATTGGTTGAAAAATAAAGTTACGTAAGGTCGATTTCTATAGTTAGTATAACTGTCTGTCTGGCCGGCGGCCTTAGGGTTGCGCATGAGTTTGTATAGCGACTGGTTTTTTAGGGTCCCGTACCTATGGGGTACAAAAGGAACCCGGTTACTAAGACACCACTGTCCGTCTGGCTGTATCTCATGAACCGTGATAGCTAGACAGTTGAAATTTTCACAGATGATGTATTTCTGTTGCCGCTATAACAACAAACAGAATAAAATAAATATTTAAGGGGCGATCCCATACAACAAACGTGTTTTTTTTTTAGATAATATTACGGAACCCTTCGTGCGCGTCTGACTCGCACTGGGCCGGTTTTTTTGTGAATTTTGATGTTAGAACCCCTTGGTGTATTTCGTTTTTATCCGACTGTTAAAACTTTTATTTTTATTAGAGCGTTGAGTTGAGAGGGACGCGGAATAAGGTTTCGAAAGTTTTTAAAATTAAAATACAGAGAAAACAGAATCGCACATTGCAAAATGTAATTTATTATGGAAAAGGATGGCCATAGTTGTCAAATATTCATATTTTTGTTTTGAAAGACAACATCGTGAAGACAGTCCTAGAACCAAAAATTCGAACACATGTGACATTTTACCAACCCAAACTAGTCCTGTCTGCTGAATAACAGCCCATACATAGAGGAGTCCCAAATCCCAGCAGTGGGAACATTTATGCTTATTATGATTTTATATACCGAGCCTATACCACCCTTAACATAGCGAGTTGCCTCAGAAAGCACATTAAGCCATTTGGTCCCGGTTGTCATTTGTAGATTTTTGACAGTTGTTACACGTAGTCACTGGCTCAGTCTTACCAAAAGGGTATCGTATTACCCAGTACCAACTCAGTACTTACTGGGTTGTGGATGTCAGCTAGGCAGTTGCTCCATGTAAAATACTGGTATTCAGCTGCATCCGGTTAGACTGGAAGCCGACCCATCATAGTTGGGAAAAGGCTAGGTAGATGATGATGCTTATAGATCACACGACTATGGAGCAAGGCTTTGACCGAGTGGCGGCCAAGGTTAGGCCAAAGAAACCAGGGCCGTCGTAAAGCTCGTAGTGTCATTATCTTATAAATTGTAGAAGGGACGCACAGAACAGGCAAGTGTTGCAGAAAAAAGGGAGGGCTATAACCGAGAGCAGCGGTCGCCCCATGGTGGCGGCCCTGACTTAGGAACAGTAAGTCGTGGGTTCGAACCCAGGCAGGCGCATTACTTTGTGTAATTTATTTCATCACTACCCTTTTTTTGTTGTCTTTTTTGTTTTGAGTGTTTCAAGCGTTTATCTATGGAAACTTGTAAATGGCCTTCAAATTTGCTTTCAAAACGGTGAATGAAACCGGCATATCCTAGAACCAAAAAATCGAAGACATGTGACATCTACCAACCCGCACTGAGCCCGCGTGGTGGATTATAGCCCATTCCCTCTCATAGAGAGGAGGCCGTGTTTCCCAGAAGTGGGAACATTATAGGCTGATTAACATTATAACCGTTAATGATTCCGATGGTTTGGGTGATTCCGGGCTGATATTATGATAATCACGCGACCTAACTAGTAATAACCGCTTTTTTTTAAGCCTTATATTTCATGCAAATTAAATAAAATTACGTTCCATAGTGTTGAGTGAATTTATACATATTTAATCTACAATCATCTGCAGGTGAAGGCCTCCTCCAAGGAAGCTCATCTCTCTCTATCTTGGGCTATGTGTAGCCAGTGAGGTCCAGCCGTTTTTGTAACGTCATCATCCGACCTCATGTGGTAATAACTAAAAAACAATCAAAATTATTCGTAAAACATATTGACGCACGTGGTATGGTGTACCTTTGTAGTTGACCAATTCATTGAAATCGTTGATAATTTATAATTAACACAAAATAACAATTGATTTTCCTCCCGCACTGAACTACTGTGCGCATTTTGTTAGCCCACTTCCTCTCGCAGATAGAAGGCATGTATTCCAGTCCCAGCACGGCAAATTTCCCACTTGGATATGAGAGTTGCCATGGCTGACCTGCAAGTGTTTAAATAGACTCCGGAGTCAAGTTGCTCGCAGCAAGGAAAATCTCCTCAGGTGGAAATTCATTAATGACTCTGCTCTGGAATGTAAATGTGGTGCTGTTCCACAAACGATGCGGCACTTAATAATTATTGTGAACTGCGTGTCCTGTTGTTTGCTCACTACAGGAACTGGTGGATACTACCGCAAGCGCCAAACTTGTAGCTCAATTCTGGGCCACAATTTAGATTGCCATCGACACGCTAAAAAAAAGCAGATGGGGACTTTAAAAAGTGTTTTTTAGCCAAATAATAGATTAAAAATTGTTGGTCTATCGGTCTAGCGCGACTGATGAGCATGTATTGGGTTTAGCCATCAACGATTTCTCAGTATCAAGCACGAAGTCTGGATTTGTGCCCGGATGATGGCTATAGGCTCGCTCTCTATTACAAATGTGGGTGTACTTTTTAAGGTACACTTCTGCCAAACCCTTCGGGCATTACAGGCGTGGTCTTAATGTTATGCTATGAAAAAGACACGCGAAGAAAATTAATACCATCGCTTGGCAGGCAGCCATAACTAATGTACGAACATTATAGTATCAATTACAACTACACATTTCTGCATGTCATTCTGTGTGCTAACGCAATAATGCTTTGGCTTACAAATATTATACTGATAATAGTACCTAATTTAAAATAAATAATAAAAGGAAATCTTTAAAAAATGCAAGTCATTATTTTTTATTCACTTTTCGGAAAGTACAATGTCGTTAAATTAGGGGAAGTACTAGCAGTGACAGCCTAGTGGTGTGACCGTTGGACTGTCAAGTCATAGATCCCAAGTTCAAACCCAATCTATCCATCCTCACAAACTTTTGCATTTATAATATTAGTAGGATCAATTTCACCTGGTGAAGGAAAACATCGTGAGGAAACCCGCATGCCTACGAGAGATATTTCTCGACGGCATGTAAAGCCAAGTTAGAGGCCCATGGGCGGCATAAAAACTCTGACACCAGGTTAGGCACTAATTACACGACAAAGAAGGAGGGGAAGTATTGTTTATCAAATTGTCACACTGCGTCAATTTGCAGAATGGAATAAATTGAAGGTACTACAACTATCATAGATTGATAGTTGTATGAAATGGCCCTATAAACCGTGTCAATTTAGTAAAAGTGCTCTTCCTCTCTCTACTCATTTAAAAATTTGCTGTGCCACAGACAGGGTCCATAATTGTTTCCACCTTCAATTTTTTATTTACCACCTGTAAGTGTACATTATGGATATATCAATAAACGATTTGAGATTTGAACTATTAATTTTCCTGACTGTGTAACGAATTACCAGATGAAACAAATTAAAAAAAAAAACTTTTAATATAATTAGTCTTAAAAAGTTCATTAGTATGGAGATCATTGGATTATATGTATCAATTTTAGATAATTTCCCAGTGACAGTTGCGGTCAAACGCAAGACTATTTTACAAGCCCACCACACTAAATAAATGCATTTAAAAAATACCTACAGAACCATAGCTACCCATCTATCCAACCCATTAAAATTGCATTGGCATTTAGACCAGTTTCTGCAATCGTCAAAGCACCTTTATAATCCAAGGTCCGACCCAAATACAAGCGGCATGGGAACAGACCTCGCAGTTTTGAATTAGTTGACTATTATTAATTATTATTAATTATTATTAATAATATTGTCTGGGATTTTTCAACTGCAGTTTAGTTATGCAATTTTATGTCTGACGAAAATATCACTTATGCTATTCGCTACAGGCGTCAAAAACTGTTATTTACAATAAGATAAAAATGTCTACTGTAACCTTTGGGTAAATTATGTTCAATTGGTTTATCACGGCTTTAAGAGGGCCCTTCCCGGCGCGTCTATCGTCAGCGCCAGCATGGTCGAAAAGCTTGTTGTTTCATCCAGAGCCACAGCGGCGATTTTCTTTCAACTCCCCTGTCTTACCCCGCCCCGACCCCGCACAACTCGTCTCATACCGCCTAACGCGATGACATTGAACGAAAAATAGTGTTCGAAATTTAAAAAAAAATTGTTAAACTTGTTCCAGGAAATACGTGTTTTTGAATAAGTCTTACAAGTGTGTAAAATAAAAATTTGACATTAAGAATCTCCATTACATGTGCAAGGTTTCTATCGTGATGATTTCTTTACTTTTAGAGTTTAGGAGTACATTATGAACGGCCAAAGTTCACGTAAAATTGCAGTGCAAAACAGCCATTTTTGGAGGATTATACTGAATTTATTTCTACAATTTTGTATTTTTTGCTCCCATAGAAACCTAGATATAGTGCACAAAATACCTATTAGTTCAAAAAAATCAAAGATAGATGTGTAAAAACTGCATAATCACGTACGAGCGTTTGTATGAAAAGTATGACGGGTTGGCCGCTCTTAAGCTGACTGTGGAAGCGCAGATTGACAACGCAATAAGCGTTCGTTTCGTGATCGTCGGGATAGGTAGGTATTTCCGTATCGTAATCTCATAGCAAGGTGTTGGTCTCCTTTTAATCCTCATAATTCATAACATCACGCTATAATTTTGAAAGGTTAGGCAGAGGTGTATCTACATATTAGTACATAACACCCAAATTTTACCAGTTATGTTTATGGGGCGAGCCTATTGCCATCAACCCGACACAAATCCAGACTCCGTGGCTGCTACTGAGAAATTGCTCATGGAAAATCCAATAACAATTTGTCCGAACCGGGAATCGAACCCAGGACCTCATGCTCAGCAGTAGCAATTGCGACCACTATAGACCTGGTGACGCAGTAAATGCCTAGGGATTGGCTGTCTTCATGACTCAACCAATGTTTAGTAGTTCGTAGTCCTATGTATTCTAAAAGAAAGAAAAATCATCAAAAAAATAATCTTTCTGAAAGAGAGGTTCCATACAAATATTAAAAGGAGACTGCCCCATAAAGTAAACTATCCTACTACGATCGTACGGGACCCTTCATGCGTGATTCCGACTCACACTTGGCAGGTTTTTCAAGACTCCCAAGTTACAACAATCGGGAAACCCAAACTCCGGCAGAAGTTCTATTTCTTACTCACAATGAACAATATTCCGAAGCTAATAAGCTGTTTCCCATAACATGACTGGTTTTCATAGAACCGCCAACCAGAACACCTGATGTGGTTGCTCTGACGTCATTGAAGAACGAGAAAAGATGCACACTCACTGTATGGCCTGATTTAAGATATTACATGGGAATGGGTTGTGTTATTTTGCTGAGTCAAGTTTTTAGAGCTAATAATAAAGGGCTAATGCTAAAAGTTGAAGTTGGAAAAAACGTAAGGAAGTTGCATTTTATTACACTTCGTCATTATACATTCTGAGTTATGCGTTTCCGCCGAGGTACATTGGTGACCGGCATTCGGTCGTGGTCCACCTGCTTAGTTCACCTGGGTTCACTGGCACTTTTTCTTGCCGGTGGTCCACCTCAGTCCACCTAGGTGGACCACGGATACTTTTTCTTGCCGGTGGTCCACCTTTGTTATATATAAAATAATGTATGTCCCGCGGAAGTGTGGAGGCCGAGGCTTTTTAAATGCCAGAGTCTCCACAATCGCGAGATATGCAGTCTCAGGGAATACTTCCTAGAAGCCGACGTGGGGATGCATCGAGATGTGGTCGCGGTGGACAAAAGCCCTACCTTAAAGTAGCGATAGTCTAGTGGTCTGCCAAGCCATAGGTCTCGTGACATTGGTATGTCAAAAACACACTTTTTGTTGGAATTGATATAAGCTAAACTTACGCAGTCATTTGCGGCATATCTTCCGAGATTATCAATTAGCTCCCCATATTTCGACGTTGTGATCGCGGGATTCACATTTATAATCACGGAGTGTGAGTTTAGTTATAAAACGTAAAAGCTTACCCAAGTAGCATGACAAGCTGTTTAAAAGCTGTATTTTAGTTTATTTTTATACTTAACGCTGCTTATTGAGGATCTATAAATGCTGTATAAACGCTTATACAGCCCTTATAAGTGAAAAAAGGGCCCACGTTATACAGCTTTTTGCGTTAGAAGGGCTATATGACCATTGCATAAGCGGTATAGGAGCTGTTATTTGGTATAAGGAGGAACCATTGCACTCCAAATAATATCTTATAAAGATTAAAGTTTTAAATAGTAGTTTGAAGGTAATTACAAAATTATAAAAATATAAGAGAAACAATTTTTCGTACAAGTTGCATGGTAAATAAATGATGGTGGCGCATTGTTTATATTGTTAAAAACGCTTGCGTGCTGCTTGGGTAATCAGTGTTTGATTTAAGCTCTTCGAGTAATAATCTCACTGCTTTTATGAAGAGTGTTTGAAAGCCATGGTATCATCATCATCATCATTTCAACCGAAAGACATCCACTGCTGGACACATGCCTCTCCCCCAAGTGTCGCCACATTAACCGGTCCCGTGCGACTCGCATTCAGCGGATTCCCGCAACCTTCACTAGGTCATCGGTTCAACTAGTGGGAGGCCTTCCAACGCAACGTCTTCCGGTTCGCGGTCGCCAGTACAGAACTTCTCAGCTATGGTATAGATGTATATGGTATATATAGTCGAATAAAAAATCAAGTCAAGCGTTTTATTATTTGTTATTATAATGACGGACAGCGGAGGCTTAGTAATTAGCCCGGTGGTTATTCTTCGCGTACGGAACCCTAAAAATGGTATCCTATCCGTCAGCTAAACGTAGTCATTATTGAAGTTTTTCCTTTAAACAGTAATATAATGTGATCATTGTTTAATAACACTATTATGTAAAGCTCACTTCGAACCTCAGATAAAGAACATAGAAAATATTCAAAAGTAAATTGATTTCAAAGTACCAACCAATTAGTTATTAGCTGAA
Source organism: Eugnorisma glareosa (assembly GCA_947578425.1). Lineage (NCBI taxonomy): Eukaryota > Metazoa > Arthropoda > Insecta > Lepidoptera > Noctuidae > Eugnorisma > Eugnorisma glareosa. The sequence goes on from OX387981.1 coordinate 5,033,817, forward strand.
TATAAGCTTAAATAATAAAAGCAGTGGATGATTTTGAGTTGATATTACTAAGATAATAATGGTGACGTATACAGACATCAATTCCAATAATACGACGCAGGTAAATTATTTTTGTCCACGTTAGTACGAATTTAAATAAGGATGATAAAATATCAAAATATGCTTTATATAGAATTATTGTTAATTATGTACATATGTGACGTATATAAGAGGTACCTATATCCTGTTTAAAATATAACTGAAAGCTCAATGTTCATTGATAACAAAATGGTCTGCGTAACTCAAAGTTTTGTAACTAAAACTAGTAAGTATCAATATGTGATATGTGTCGGACTAGCGCACCGAGGCCAGGGGTTCCGTATAAAATTGTAGGTATTCTTTATTAAACTACATATTTAAGGTTTTCAGATTTTTTCCTTTACATGTGCTGTAAGACAGTGCTTCTTGCCAAATTTCATGATTCTAGATCAACGGGAAGAATCCTATAGATTTTTATTTTATTGTGGAATCGCAAAATAAGCGACATAAACGGTCATAGGGTATATTTTGATCGCGTTGAGTTACCTATAAGTTTTATTTTTTCACTGCTCCAAGGGGTAGCAGACTTGAGTATTAGATAATATTAATTTCAACTTGATACCACTCCATTCCCAGCTCCAGGCGCATGAAGACTGTTTCGGGAGGTTCCTGCACCGAATCGGGCGGGAGGAAACGCACGGGTGCTACCATTGTGAGGATCGACCGGAGGACACGGTGGAGCACACGGTGGAGATCTGCCCCGCGTGGGCGGAGCACCACCGTGTCCTCGTAGCGGCAATCGGCGGCGGCGACCTCACGCGTTCGGCCTTGGTTCATCGGAACGTGAGAGAGAGAGAACCTCACGTCTCAGCCGCCGCGGGAGACGCACCGGGCGTCGGGGGCCACGTGGTAGCCCCGGCCACCGTGGGCGCGTGCCTGTGGACGGTGAGCTATGGGCTAGCTCGCCGTCCGTCCGTCTTATGACGACAGGCCGTGTCGACGGCGCGTTCGTTCCACGCGCGCCTCAAAGAGAGTCAGCAAACAGGAAGGGGTCCGAAAGGACCGATGCCTGCCAGGGTTGCGGGACTGTTCGAAAGAGATACCGCGGCCCTGGAACACAAAGGGCAAAGGAAGGAACATGGCGCATGAAGAGCAAAGTGATCCTACAAGGGTTCCAGTTTTGCCGACATATTTTGCCGTTTTTTACGGAACCGTAAAAAACGGCAAAATATGGATATATTATTAGTTACACCTCTGCCTAACAGATTACAGGTGTTATATCATGATATTGTATTTTACTTTATTTGCAGCATAGCATAATCAGCCTTTTAATGTTCCCACAGCTGGGACACTCGGCCTCCTCTCTATGAGAGCGCATGGGCTATAATCCACCACGCGGGCCCAATGCGGGTTGGTAGATGTCACATGTCTACAATTTTTTTTGTCTTTATTTGCATATTACTGCAGAATCATCATTCATGTAAACATTAGGTACTGTAAATTTACGAAATTCGCAATAAATCTTCGTCACAGTTTGACAACCACAAACTTGCTAGTGTTAATATGTTCTTCCCTACATACCGCGTTCAATGAGGTAAACAAAACGTTTAATGAATTTATTTTTATAATTAAATCTTAATTGAATTCCATTAATATGAGCAGTTATCGAATTCCGAGAGGGCCTGATGTAATTCTTATAAACACTAACCCTCCTATTAATAAACACAGACTAAAGTTATTCCAAGTTTAAACCTTTGAAAATGTATGGTTATTCCTTAGTTATTCCCTGGTGTAATTTTATTCCGTGTTTATTAATAAGAGGGTAAAAGTGCAATTGGTGTATGTGCCTCTAGTCACGCGGTCTCTTTTATTTATTACAGGTCACATAGGTATTATGTAGTTGAGGAGTCATAAGTGAAGGAAGGTCAATTAGAGGTAGACGATCAGTTGGTAAATGCTGGAATATTTTCCCTTTATACTGTATGAAAATAGATCAAAGTACAAAAAAATCACCAGCGACATTTATGACACCCGAAAATAACTAAAAATTCTGCATCACGCTATCGAAATTATTCGCAGTCTGTTCCTCATATTTCTAAAATAGTATAGTGACTTTAATATTATTTAAATTGTCATATTCTGTCTCACAGCTGGGCAATTCCTCCATTTTTTTTCTAAGCTAATCAGTTAACGAGTCCAAATCGTCACGCCAGCATTTCTTGGGCCTTCCTCGGTGACGAAGACCATCTTCAGGCAACCACTGTATGACGTTCCTGGCCCCTAATGGTATAGAAAATGGAAGAAGTCTTGAGAATATCTATACAAGAGTTGCAAGACTAAAAAGTATTTTGTCAGTGACAAAGATAAAAGCAGTGATAGCAGTAGCTAATGGTGTGACCGTCGGACTACCAAGTCATAGGTCTCAAGTTTGAACCCAAGGCACGCACCTCTGATTTTTCGGATTCATGTGCGTATTCTATAATTATCACTGGCTCCGGTGAAGGGAAACATCGTGAGGAAACCAGCATGCCTGAGAGATATTTGCCCCATTTGGCCCTATGTGTTTGTTGTTGTATTGGATGAGACAAACTGATACCATTTTTTTATTTTGAACGTACACCATCAAACAGTGGAGTAATCGCCAGTGGAGTAATATGGAGTAATAGTGGAGTATGACCGACTAGTGTACCCTTAATATTCGCTACCTCCACGGTCTCATCGGGCAGCGCAGAGGTCACTGTGGCTTAAAAAATAATAGAAGAAAACTTATTAAGGACTACACAGTACACATTCTCTACAAAGCTTATATTGCTACATGATTCCCAACACAGCCCATATCAAAGACAGCATTTATTTATCTCTTAGTACAAAACACAACACGGTAGTAGCAGTGGGACAGTACGGTAGGTACTGTCTTACATAGTTTATATACTTAACTACATTACACATTAGTTTCATACATAAGGTCGTAAAAACGAATTAGTAATATGACGCAATATGGTTCGCTTTGTGAATCATTTGACTCTGTTCGACTTTGTCGTACCCTTCCCGGAATCTTGTCTAGACGAACTAAAGCTTAGGACACGAAGCGAACGGAGCGTGAAACGTGATTTGATAGCGGAATGGTCATCAATTAGTAGAACATGGTAATCAAAAGCTTGGCGGTAAGTCTTGAAAACTATTTGGTAAATGATTGAAAATAATAATCGACATGTAGTCCAACCATAGGATATTGTGAAAATGCTAGGTAGATGATAAATACATGAAATGATTATTATACTTTATTGTACACAAAATTGTAAGATATAGCTACACGCAAATTGCAATAATATTGCTTTTTTTGGGTTTTCATATAGTTGTACTTCGATTCTGAGATTTGCTAGACCTCAAAGGAAGGAAATGGTTTTAGTTGGCATGCTTAAATTATAGAACAACACATTAAGCAGACCTTTGCTTCAACTTCTTTGTTTAATATCGTCCTTTTCCTGGAACCAAGTCTAGACACAGACTAGTTTTAGGTCACAGTGAGCGCGATAAGCGGAAAGATACACCCGTTGGAAGCTATTACTACGAAGCAAGTTTTTTTTTAAGTAGCGACGCCCGATGTACGAGTCTTGCTAGTCTACTGAATTGCCTAACGTTTGCCTAGGTTAGTCGATTCTCACACGGCAACGGTCATCCGCGCGGTCGATCGGAGTCAGCGGAGCATTTGGCGGTGCGACACGCGGAGAGGTGGTGAGCGGAGCTCATCCTCGCGGTAGGGTGTTGTCGGGTGTTAAGAAACTTGCGACGTGATATACGCCTCACCGCCAGATCGCGCGGCTGAGCGCTGTCATATGAGAATCGGCTGAGTTTCTGCACAATGGTTGCACGGAAAGAAAAATAAATAATACATATAAACTGTCACTTACGGGATATCTTCCGTGATTGTCTTTAATTTTGAGCTCCCAATATTTCGATGCTGTTGCAAGTGCTATGATCGCGGGTTGACTGGAGAATGCGGTAGTTTATGTGTAGTTGTAAACCTTGCAAGTTTTTTAAATTGTGTTTAAATAAATAATACTTGAATCTTAGTACAGAAATAGTACTCTTTATCTATTTGTATAGGGATGTCTGCGTCTGGAACCGCGTCTGTACTCGTACCTGTTTGACCAACGCTTAAGATAGCCGTCAACTTTTGAAATCCGCTACTCAGACAGCGGCTCTATGTCCTCACCCTTACTTGCAGTGTAAGGTCACCTGCATCAGCGTCAAACGATTATGCAACTTCCTTATTGTTAAATAAAGTAACAATACGTAATATTTAATGTTATAAGTGGACAATGTCGTTGTAAAATGATTTAATTGTCCGTAAACAAGGTTGAAAGGTGTGATTGTCTCATTTTAAGATCTATGGATTTGTGTGAAATTACTGTCTATTCACAGCTCTATAGCCTTTAGATAATAAGTGGCTAAGACAGGCTAAGAATTGGTAAAGAAAGAAAAAAAATACATAAAGAAGAGAAGAAAATCATTAAAGGGCGTCAAAAAATTCCTCCACATCGCTGTCAACAGGAATAGTGTCCAGAAGACTGGCAGAACTGCCACGTTGGATGGCAATGTTGATTCTTTGACCTTAAAATTGGCCAGCCATCTGGTCACGAGAGGAATCGATCAGTTGCACCAGTTACAGAAAAGTTGAAAGAGAATCCAGGTCGGCTTGTAATGTAACCAGACGCAGCTAAATACCAGTATTTTGCATGAAGCGACTGCCTATCTGACTTCCACAACCCAGTTAGTAGGTACTGGGTAACACGATGCCTCTTGGTAAGATTGGAGCTGTAAAAACTATGAAAGATCTACTGGCTACTTTACGACAGATCTACAACTCCCAGCCGGGACCAACGGCTTAATGTGCTTTCGAGGCACGATGTAAACTCGGTATGCAATGGGTGCTCACCCATCCACCGACCAACCTAAGTAAGCGCGGCTTAACCTAAAGATCGACACGGGCGGCCGTTGCTAAATAACATAGCATAAAAATTAAAAAAGCCATTTATTTCTTGCAGTACAAAAGAACTAATAAAGAGTGTAACAAGAAAGGCACTTGTTCTCCCCGTCATTGCGATCATTTTTTGTTCTAAACCTGGGAACCTCCTAGTTACGGAGATATTGGGGGTCAAAGTTCCAACTTTTTCACAAGTTTTTTTTACAATGCATATTTTTAATGTAAGATTTTTACCTAATTCTGATCGCCGCCGCACGACTCCAGCTAGTGAGCAGCGCGCTGTTGCTATTCAAATTTCGAACTAATCGCCGCGCGGCGCCAGTCAGTAGGTTCTACCTATTCAATCAATCCATCACCACAATGTTTTGAGTGCGTTATATTGAGTCCTACCGTAAAACGTTATTTTTCACCCCAAAACAAAAAGTCGTTTCCCAGTAATCATTTTTGCGTAAATTTACTTAGTTTGATGTACATAATGCTTGTTTGGAGAGCAGCGGTGGCCCAGTGGCGGTGGCCCCGACTTACGAACAGTAAGTCGTGGGTTCGAACCCAGACAGGCGCATTACTTTGTGTAATTTATTTCATCACCACTGCTCTCAAAAACGGTGAAGGAAAACATCGTGAGGAAACCGGCATGTCCTAGAAACAAGAAATTCGAAGACATGTGACATCTACCAACCCGCACTGGGCCCGCGTGGTGGATTATAGCCCATTCCCTCTCATGGAGAGGAGGCCGAGTGTCCCAGCAGTGGGAACATTAAAAGGCTGATTATGCTAATGCTTGGTTGACGGCTTCGTGAAGGGTCTTGTTACACCATGTATAAGAATACGATGCATGTAATCATAAATTCGTATTTGAACAATTCAATTTAGTTTTGTTGTTTCCTAGCATTTCGCTACATTTGAGCTCTTTACTTACCACGAAACAATCTGTGAAAATAACAATATTCATAGATGTTTCCGACTCTATAATAACCATCCATATGTTTGCACGAAATTACATGCATTTGACTAAACGGCAAAGAAAGGTTCCCTATGACGCGTTTAACAGGCGTGACTCATACAGGGGTGATATGGAAATTAAGGAACTTATGACTCATACACAAATACGTCACTAGTCCGTACCAACTTATGTAAATAAATAAATAATATAGGATTTCCGTATTGTTTTATATTTATTATTTGTCGATTTTGTACTGAGTCTGACTATAAAAACATTCTTATTATTGTGTAATACTTTTTAATATTTTTTCAAGTAGGTATTTACACCTGTAATCCCAAAGCAGAGGTGTACTCGATAGTATCTACACGCACATTTAGCCAGTTATGATTAAGCAGTGCGAGACGGACTCGTGTACAAAGGGTTCCGTACCATTATCTCAAAAGAAAACTATCTTAATTGGCGTCAACTATGTATGTCTATGTAGGTATGGGGACACCATTTAATTTGCAAATTTAAAAAAAAAATTGGAATTTTTCCTTTATTTGTGCTGTAAAGCCTTGCTTTTTGCCAAATTTCGTGATTCTAGGTCAACGGGATACCATAATATAGGTTTTCGACCCAAAACCTATAGGGTACTTCCAGTTGACCTAGAATTGTCAATTTTGGTTGAAAGCAAGGTCCTAAAGAACAAGTAAAAGGAAAATTACGAAAAAAAAAATAGTGAAAATTAAGGTAAATTTTGGTACTTACAAGTTTTCGCGAAAATATAAATTTGCCCATATATTTTCATTGTGTTGACTCAGGAACTGTTATAAATTTCAACTTGCTAGGACCACCCGTTCCTAAGAAAGTCGTGACACACGGACAAACGGACTAGAGAGATCTTATAAGGGTTCCGTTTTGTTCTTTTGAGGTATGGAACTCTAAAAATGGCACAAATCCAGACTCCGTGGCTGCTACTGAGAAATTCCTAATGCAAAAACCAAATAACACACTTTGGGATCGAACCCAATATCATTCTCAGCAAGCGCAACCATGAATGCAATGGTTGGGCTTGAAACTAAATATTTATTAACATGTTGTTAGTATTTTGTTTTTATTAAAAGAAATACGAGTAGGACCACTCACCACTTGTCATTTTACATCTACAGCGTGTAACAGAAAGGGTATAATCATATGGAATACTGTGGTACGGACCATCAAACTAAACAACTTCCTCTATGGGACCACCATCGAAATCGTAAAAAAATAATCAGCTGTCCTATACAAATTTTCAATACCTACTCGACCCAAATGTATGGGACAACTGATTATTTTTTTACGATTTCGATGGTGGTCCCATAGAGAAAGTTGTTCAGTTTGATGGTTCGTACCACAGCATTCCATATGATTATACCCTTTCTGTTAAAGGCTGTATACATAAGATTACGCCTGTAATTTCTAAAGGGCTACGTAGAGTTAGTAGCTAGTATCTAAATAGTACTCCCACATTTAGCCAGTTATATGCGAGCGAGACCTTGAAAATTTGTATTATTGTTTTCCTAAAACACAGTGAATAAGTATGCATGATTTTCTACCGAATTGGTGAGAAGAATCACACCATCGTGAGAAATAGAAGGAATGGCGGCTTTGCCCATGCAAAAAAAAAAAATACATGGATACCAGTAGCGAAGGGTCAATTTTTGTAAGAGATAAGCCGGAGTACATATATTTAATGTGAGTAAATTATTTGTCTATACAGGGTGTAAGGCACGACTACATCATTTTTTTTTGTGGTCAAAAAATACGTTTTACGGTAGGACTCAATGTAACGGACTCAAAACATTGTGCTGATGGATGGATTGAATAGTACGGGGGTCGTTGAGGTGTTTAAAATAAAAATCTAACATTAAAAAAACGTATAAAAAAAAAAAACCTGTGAAAAAGTTGGAACTTTGACCCCCAATATCTCTGTAACTAGAAGGTTCCCAGGTATGGTCTAAAACAAAAAAATGACCGCAATGACAGGCAGAACAAGAGCTTTTCGGCTTCGTTAAGGGTCTTGTTACACCCTTTAGAATACTGACTGCCATTTTTCAAAGGGAAGTCGGTAGGAATCGAGTTGTTCGGAGCCTTCGCCCCTGATAGATACGTAAGTAAGCATTTCTTCAAGTCTTTCCAAGTAGGTATCTTCAGTGATTTAGGCTGTCTGGTGTCTAAAACCCGTTTTATTTTTTAGCTAGGTACAAAGAGAAACATGGAATGTTTAGTGCAAAGTTCATCACAAAGTTTTCCTTGATCTTATGACGTAGTTGCTTTAAAACGTAAACGTATTGAAATCAAGAACGAAAAGGCCACAAAAAACCCTGACCTATTAATATTTGCACCAGGAAAGTTTTTGCATAAATATTTACGTAAAATTCCATAAATATTGCCAGGATTATTAAAACCACATTGTTAGTTTTAAATGCGTATTTCCATAAATTGTGGCTGAACATTTCCTATGAACCTAGACCAGGTCATTAATGTCAAAGTCGAATAGTTTTATTTTAATTGAACTTAGCGCTATAATAAATTTAAAAAACCGGACACGTGCGATTTCGACTCGTGTGGAGAGGGTTCTGTGCGTTTCGAGATTTCTTATAAACCTATAAAAATCCTTAATCTATAGACAAAGAACTATCATTTCTATGTTTTTCAAAATTTTCGGCCGTTTTATTTGGGAGTTAAGAGGAATGGTCAATATTCGCCAGTTTTCTTTAATAATAATAATAGTCTTTATTAGAAAACACAAGTTTGACACGTCTTTAATAACTTCAAAACTGATGCTCACAATAAGTCCTTTCATTTGATAAGTAACACGTTAAGGTTTGCAAAACTTTTTTTTTCTAATTTACCCCCAAAAGTGGCCCCCGTGTTTGAAATTCATTAATTTACCTACGTTACACGTCCATCTTTGTTCACCGACTTACATATTATATGTACCAAATTTCAACTGAATTGGTCCAGTAGTTTCGAAGTAAATTGGCTGTGACAGATGGACAGACAGACACGTGAGTGAGCCTTTAAGGGGTTCCGTTTTTTGAGGTAGGGAACCCTAAAAATGATATTACACAAATTTACTCTTTTTTTACTAGCCTAAATCATGTCCCACTGCTGGGCAAATGTCTCCTCTTTCTTCTGCCATACCTCTCTATCTTGTGCGATCTTCGGTCATGTTAGCCTCGCAAACATTATCAGATCGTCACGTCACTTTCGCCACGGTCGGCCTCCACTTTATCCTGGCTGTTTTATCTCCAGCATCAGCTACTTCAGTTATGGAGTGCAGAGTGGTGTATCTAACGCGATCATGCTGCGCTGTTGCATACAATACACATAATAATTTAATCTTAATAAAAAACTATGGAATCTACAGCAAAATTTTAAAACGGTTGTCATGTAAGTCTCTCAATTAAGTTAGGGATGGATACTTATCTAGTACTAAACCATATAATGGAAACTTTCCTATCTGTACAACTAGTTATAGGTAATATTATAAAACAATCAAAATTATATTCCCATATTGACGCGGTATGCATATAAACTGTACCTTTGTACCGAACCAATTCATTGAAATCGCCGATAATTCATATTTCAATTTAAATGACAATAACTTTTCCTTCTTCATGAAACGATTGCTATGTGTGATTTGTTAGTACTCAAAACCATATGGACCTATAGGTAGTTAGGGTTGATAGCACAAAAACTGAATCATACAGTCCATGATCACACGTGCCTGTAACATGATACTAGGGATCATGTTTTCTTCTTCAAACCTGTCCTGTCAGCCTTTTTCAGGATGAGAAATCATCTAATGACCCCTCCCACTTTGGGCGGAGCGGGAGTGTCAGACTTGTACTACTAAAACCCATCCATGCTCCTTCTTTTGCCCTTTGTGTTCCAGGGCCGCGGTATCACTTTCGAACAGTCCTCAGCCCCGGCAGGCATCGGTCCTTCCGGACCCCTTCCCGTTTGCTGAGATCTCTTTGAGGCGACACGGCCCTTTTCACGCCTAAACCACTGAACCGATCATTCTGAAATTTTGCATAAACGTTGTTAAGTATACAGAAAAAGACATAGGGTAGCTTTGATCTCGAAAAAAAGTACTGTTCCCTAGGAAAACAAGACGGCGCCACGTGTCTTTCGTATCATGATTGAATTACATTATTACAAGCAGAGTACAACCCGAATTGATTGTCAAATTCTAAATGAACGCGAGCGAAACCGCGGGCAAAAGCTAGTAAACTATATTCATTACTCTTCGTTTCGTTCCTCCTCCACACACCCACGTCAAGATTAACGATTGCCTCTAAAGTTTGTTTCTAAGATTGGTATTTAGACTAATATTGAATTATATAAGTACCGCAATACATAATCTGCCGAGCTGCTGATTTAAAAGAGTGTCCATAGAGTTTCTTGCCCATTCTTCTCCATAGAGATCTACGCACCTATAGTACTTTAATAGTTTTTATGCCTTGTGACTGGGACTGTAGCTGTTCATTGTCATCTTTGTTTCGACAATTCAAAAGTGCCCGTAACTGGTCTACTTGAAATAAATGCTTTGTTTTGATTTTGATTTTTTACTTTATTTTTCTCCCTGCTAAGGCACAGGATTTCACTCCAACAGAGGGAGCAGACTGTTATCCACTACGCGGACCCAGTGCAGAATGGTGGTGTACCGGCACTACAAGAATACTGCAGCAACATAGAACAAAAAGTACTACAGCGCCATTTACGAGTATGACACGGACGAAAAGCTAAACAATATGAAATACATCGAAATCCTACATAGACTTAAGAGTATATCGCAGAACCCGACAACAACTGTATGGCAGTAGCCCACCAGACATAACACCCGTCTGTTCGGAGGATCCTCCCTATTCTGGAGGATGAAGAACTTTACACCCTGTTCTCCATACCCACAAACTGGATATCCCAAGTCTTCAATTTTTAGTTCCAGGTACCAGGTCTTCAATTTTTAGGTACTGGTTTCCTCATAATAGTTTCTTCATTGGCATCATTTTGCTGCCCTTGTCCCATGTGACTTGGGGTCGGCGCAACACGTTTTATTCTTCGATTCTCCTCTGTCAACCGTCACGCTATCATTTACTCCTTTTTCTTTCATGACATTCCTCATACAATCTATTCATCATTTCCTTGGTCTTCTTATCCCTTCATCCTCCTCGTTCTCTCCTCCATCTATCAACATTTATATCCTTAGTTTATTCCAAGGCCAAAAAAGAGATGGAAGGAAGAAATGACAGTGAAGAAGAAGTAAATGATAGCGAGAAGGTTTACGAGGAGAATGGAGGAAATAATCATGTTGCGCCGACCCCGGGTACGATGAGACAAAGGTCGGAAGATTATTTTCTTTCTTGTTTCGTGTGGTTAGTGCCTAGACTTGGACTGACTAAAACCAATCCATGTTCCTTCTTTGCCCTTTGTGTTCCAGGTCCGCAGTATCTTTCGAGCAGTCCCGCAACCCTGGCAGGCATCGGTCCTTGTGGACCCCTTCCCGTTTGCTGACATCTCTTTGAGGCGCATGTGAAACACGAACGCGCTGTTCGGACGGCCGGACGGCAAGCTAACCCATTACTCACCGTCCCCAGGCCCGCCGCCCATGGGCCTCAGACTTGGCTTTACATGCCGTCGAGAAATATCTATCAGATATGCTGGTTTCTAGGAAAATGATTATGACTACTACTAAATATTGACAAAGTTAGCTATGGTATAATTAATTTTCTAATCATTCGATCTAATGAGCCATGAACAACTAAAGACAATAACTTCAGAAAGTGATTCAAGTAAATGACGCATAATATTCTTAATGCTTTGTTTGTCTGTCTGTAGTACAGTAATGTGCTAAAAAGGTATCATTAAATATATTTGCAGAGCAGCTGGAAGAAAGGACATTTATTTGTTCTTTTTAGGCTGTCACTGCGCATAATAATTTCTGGGGCTAAGGAGGCCAGACAGGGTTTTAAAGATTTATGTTTACATGTACTTAAAATTATAGACTTTTTAGAAGCACCTCGAGGTTTGAGACCTGATGAACTGAATGCAGAGGGCTGGTTATTAGATAAGCTGTCAGATAAATAGATGTGATGAAGACTGTTGGAGATAGACTGATCGCCTTATCATGATAATCTGCAAAGCCTTTTCATAAGTATGTGAGGATTGGTTTCCAATCTTCCCAGAAGCAACTGAATACAAGTATTTAACATGGAGTGACTGTGTTTTGACCTCCTTGGAAGAGCGGTCTTCAGGCTTTAGGGTCTCTGAATACCCGATAAGAATTACAAAACCTATGAATGACATCCGCTAGCCGGGACCAACAGCCTAATGTTGTGTTTTTCGAGGCCTGGTCCGTATCGTGCCTCTAAACGTAACGGATGGTCAGCCTTCCACAAACCACACTGAACAAGAGTAGCTTAACCTTCGATCAATTCGTGGGCCTGTTATTACTAAGACATAACATAACGCCTGGAATCACTTAAGGGTTATGCAGAAGTGTAACTAAAAGTACACCCACATTTTGACAGTTATGTTTAAGTCCCATGTAATAGAGGGCGAGTCTATTGCCATCAATCGGGCACACATCCAAACTCCGTGGCTGCTACTGAGAAATTCCTGATGGACAAACCCAATAACACTATTCCGACCTGGGAATGGAACCCAGGACATTATGCTCAGCAGTCGCGCTTGCGACCACTAGACCAACCGGGCAGTTATTACTAAGAGTCCCCCATAATAACACACATTACTAAACAAAACAAATAATAAAACTAAATTCTTTCTCCCTACACTACAGATTAGCAAGTCAAACGTCGCGTTACGTTCCTGGAACGCTGACTCACGCGTGGACGGTTACCCCCCCTCCAGCCCCTCCTTCAGCCGCCGCCGTCTGGCGCCCCCCTTGACAATGACATTATGAGTCACACGCACAGATATACATATAGGCTATATTATCTGTGCATGGTCACAAGTCACAACTTATGCAATGAATGTGCAGCGAGTTAGGATTTGTGCGAGCGGAAAAAGGGTTGGATTTTGCTTTGAATAACAGATTGATATGAATGAATGAATTTTATTTTTTATTTTCTTTTTATTTATTTTTTCGGACACAAAAAGATCCATAGAGTGTTAATAACCTAATATTAAATAACTTATTATCTAGTGTTAGTACCCATTACTTTCTGCACAAGAAAAATTACAATTGGAGAGCTGTAGCTCTCCGGTATAGTTCTCAGGATGCTGTTGCGACCGTCCCTCATTCTCCTGAGTAGCGAGGCACTCTTTTTACGAATAATCGCGTGAAACCCATCGGTACGAGCTTGCGCAAACATCCCCGACGCACTGCAGTAGCGAGGCAATCTCAACAACATCCTGAAGGCATTATTATATTGGACACGCAGGACATCTAGCGACCTTTTGGTGTAATTGACCCATAGACTACTCGTGTACAGACTCTGGCAGTAGGCCTATGAGGATATGGTTGGGTCGTTATTGGTCTGAATTAGTCGGTTAATTAGTAACTACTTATCAGAAATAACAAGTACGAGTATCCACTTTTAGAAGCATATTTAGTTTATCATTTAAATTATTGCAGTCTTTGTTGCTTGTATTTTATTGATATTTTAAGGTGGATGGTGTGGACAACAATGCCCTAGCGAATGGGGTCAACCAATCTTCACGGTACTGCAGTATCCTATGTGGGACGAAGGTTTGTACCAAGTGCGTCTATCAATCGTTATGACGTTCCAACAGGTACACTTATCGATAGAGTGTTTGGGAGGATGTCCTCCCAAACACTCTATCGATAAGTGTACCTGTTGACCGGCTTTTTTTTCTTTTGGTTGTATATTTGTTCTTGCCATGTGGCAAGAACAAATATACAACCAAAAGAAAAAAAAGCCGGCCAAGTGCGAGTCGTACTCATACTCACACAGGGTTCCGTAGCATAGAACAATAGAACGATATAATAAAAACATTTGGAGGCTCATTCATATGTTGTATTCTATTACATTCAACAGGCAAAACTAAATTTGATTTTCGTAGTATGTTAATGAAAAACAAAGTTACTGCTGCAGTTTGATGAAAAAGTCCCATATTTCAAAAACTTAAACATCAAATCTTATTGAAACCAATTTTCGTTGAAAGTTTTTTTGATTCTACATTTTTTCAGAATTTTCCTCCTCTTACTTTAGAAATTAGAGGGAAATTGGAAGTGTCTATGTTATAACGATTGACTTTAATTTTTTATTCGTTTTAACAATCGCAAGTGGTTTTATTACAGAATACATCTACTTATCCAGTTTCAACTGTGCGTCTTAATAGTTTCGAAATAAAGTGGCTCTGAAATACAGACGGTCAGACAGACAGATATAACGAATCTATAAGGCTTCCATTTTTTGCCATTCGGCTACGGAACCCTAAAAACAACCCATAGTTATAAAGTTCATGCAATGCAAAAATGCAACACACCTTATAAAGTTTTCGTAGACATTGACCGTGGCATTGACCAAGCTGACTCACGATCTTATACAACGTATGCATCAGTATATGTCTGGAGTACTGATCGATTTATGTAGCTGCATACGAAATAAATGCCTACTGCATCTGGGCGTGAAACCACAAACTTCCCAGAATCTGATCTTTATTAGCGACACTATCAAATGGTGTAATAATACAGTGTGTTTTTTTTCTCAAAATCAATGGATTCGATTCCTGGCTAGGAAAATTGAATTTTCAAAAATCTAATGATGCAGTTTTAGTTTTCATCAAAATCGGGCACGAGACTCCTTTGAGCATTTTACGCTATTCCTCATAGTTTCGGATTTGGCCATCCACGCCCACTTGGAAAATTCATTCTGTATAATTGTATCTCCAGAATCCGAATTGTTATAAGTTAAGGTTTATCCTTGTTATTTATAAATGTTTGAAATGGAGCGACTGCCTATCTGACCTCCACAACCCAATTGATACTGTGTAATACGACACTCCTTGGTAAGACTGGTTGTCAGACTTTCAGGCCACTGACTACCTGTAACGAGTGTCAAAGGTCTACAAATGACAGCCTGGACCAACAGCTTATGTAACGTGCTTCCCAAGGCATGGAAGAAACTCGGTACGTAATGAGTGGTCACCCATCCACAGACCTAGGCAAGCGCGGCTTAACCTGAAGATCGACCCAAGCTGCTGTTATTATTTAACCACGAGCTCCTCAATAAATAACTAGTTGCGTCGGTGGAAAAAACCGCAAAATTGTACACAAACACCGAAAGTGAAAAATTTACATTTTAAGTTCTATCATGAACGGTTGGGATATCCTACCTAAAACTCGTAAGTATTTTGGAAGAAACCCAATGTGTTCTGTTTATAATAAAACTACTTTTTGTGGTTTGCATCACACATAAGATTTAATAGGAGCGTAATATCACCTTATTAATGTGTAAATTAAAACGAGTAAATAACAAAATACCGGTTAATAAGAAGCAAATAGGATTTTTAAAACAAATTGTAATAGAAGCTGGATTAGACTAATCAAAATCTGAGGCGCGAATTATACTCAAACGGCGTAAGGTGACGGCGCGGGCTTGATGCCGCTTCAAAACGTTTTCATACAAAATGTACATACGGTAGGACGACGTGTCGTGAATCACACTCAAGTGGCGCGGCGCAGGAAGTGCAGCGAAGGCGTGGAAAGTATAACGAAAAAAAAAGAACAGCGTGCCTGCCTGCGCCGTGCCGTCACCTTACGCCGTTTGTTTATCATTCGTGCCTTAGATTATGTCTTTCTCTCTGCGTAATTAAACTAAAGAATTGTCTAATCTAAGTTACAAAACTGATCTACGAAATAAAGGCTTTCGATTCAGAGAAATAGTGAATTAAATCCTGAAAATGAATTATTATGAAATAGTTAGCTTTTTATTTGTCTCTCAAAATACTTACTTACTTAAATTGTCTCCTGTTGCCGTTGTTGTATTATTGGCGAGTAATAGAGAAGTATGGAAGAAGAAGACATGCTGCGCTGACCCTAAATGAATTGGTTTAAGGGCAAGAGCATGATGATGTCTTTGTTGTATAAATATATCCCTTTTTTGTAAATATTTAGTTTGTTATTTAAGATTGTTTACAGTTTTGAAGAGTTGTCAAACTTAAGTGGCAGTACTGGCAGTGGGCAGGGCACATTGCTCGCAGAACGGATAGCCGTTGGGGCCGAAAATTTCCGCGAACCGGAAGACGTTGCGTTGGAAGGCCTCCCACTAGGTGGACCGGTGGTTGCGGAGATCCGCTGGATGCGAGACGCACGACACCGGTCAGTGTACACTTGCGGGGAGACCTATGTCCAGCAGTGGACGTCTTTCGGCTGAAATGATGAATGATGAAACAGGTTTTAGCGGATTCTTGTACAAAATAAATGCACTTTTTAATAAAAAAAACTTATCATGAATTGTAAATACTTTTGAATACATATTAATATGAAAACGATTAAAGCCGTGTTAAAAATGACGCCTTCATCATGATATTCGAGAAACTTCTTCCCCATTTTAGAAGGATCTTATCCGTTGTTCAATGAACCAGTAAAACAAATAAGCACATTGCTTTTATTGCATCGCCGTTGAATGATCTCCAGCGGTTCTGATGTTCCCATATATTTTTAGAAATACCTACACCACCGCAGGCCCAAGATTATTCAGAAGTTTCACTTGAGAACCACTCTTGTTCGGGACGCTTATTAAAAGTAACATAACTGTCTTATACATCAATCAATCATCAATCAGAAAAGTTAGAGATAAAGAGAAGCTTTGGGGATAAAATATAGATAAACTAGCGACCCGCCCCGCTTCACATGGGTGCAATATACATAATTATAAACCTTCCTCTTGAATCACTATTTATTGCTGAAAACTGCATTAAAATCTGTTGCGTAGTTTAACTTTCCGTATGTCGAGTATATAGACACAATTTAAAACCTATTGTGTCTCGCGTAGATCTACGTTCTATACGAAGGGTGAAATGATCTAAGCGTACAGTCAGCGTGAGCGACTTTGTTTTAAATTATGTAAAGAAGATTAAAATTATTTGTACAGGACTTTGGTAATTTAAATACCTATGTTTACTTCTTCTTTCATGCAAGTACGACCTGTTCGAAAAATTGCTTAGCTGTTGTCCTTTAATTCCTTTGGATAATAACTCTGCTACTCTAACTATCTTCTCTTCCCATATCAGAAACTATAATTTTGTAGTAGCACCGACATGAGAGTAGAGGATAGCTTACTCACACTGTGGTGCAGATTAATCAGTTGACAAAGCTCCTCAAAGGTTGTTGTAATACAACTTTTCGTGGAGAATCTTTCCCCTTTGCCCCGATAAAAATGGATAAACTGCGTTAAACAACCATTTTTCCAAAGGTGTTGCTGGATTTTAGTCTACCAACGTTTCTGGGGTAGCGACCCATAGAACTTCTGAATTCCGCTGTGACTTGACTGAGCATTGAACCCACCGCCCTTGAGTCTCCCTTTACTTGGCGTTGCGCCGGCACAGCTTTTTGCGACACGCCCACTTTTTGCTTTTTTCTCATTCGCACAGACAAATGAATTTTCGTGACTGACAGCTGGACAGTTCTGGTTAGTCCAGAAATAATAAATGAGAGGATAATGCTGATGCAGTATTTATTAAATGCATTTCTGTAAGTCCCGTCATGCATTTCATGATGATTTCACACCGAAAATAACACTTCTTGTGCATTTTTACAAGTTCTTTGTTCTTATGGATTCCATAAAAAGACAGCTTCCAACTTCCATATTTACATATTTAATAAAAAATGTACATGAGTATGTATGTATGAAAATGTATGAGAGCAGCGATGGCCCATTGGTGGCGGCCCCGACTTACGAACAGTAAGTCGTTGGTTCGAACCCTTACAGGCGCATTACTTTGTGTAATTTAATTCATCACCACTGCTCTCAAAAACGGTGAAGGAAAACATCGTGAGGAAACCGGCATGTCCTAGAACCAAAAATTCGAAGATATGTAACATCTACTAACCCACACTTAGCCCGCGTGTTGGATTATAGCCAATTCCCTCTCATAGAGAGGAGGCCGTGTGTCCCAGCAGTGGGAACATTATAGGCTGATATTTTAGAGTTACCACTTATGTATTGCATAAGTGGCAACATGCCACATGAGTGGCAACTCACAAATATCTGTCTGGCACGCTCTGGGCAGTCCGTACTGCTACCATCTTTCTGATTGGCGAATAATTTACTCTTGAACCGGTATAAGGTAATTTCGACGTTGGTTCATCAAACGCTTAAACGTTCATTCGAGCCATAATTGAGAGGTTCTTACCATCATCTGCCTAGCCTCATCCCAACCATGTTGAGGTCGGTTTCTAGTTCAACTGGATGCAGCTGAATACCAGTATATTAAATGCAGCGACTGCCTATCTGACCTCTACAACCCAGTTTGTACTGGGTAATACGATACCCTTTGGTAAGACTGGTTGTCAGGGTTGACTGGGTGTCACTCACTACCTTTATCGACTGTCATAGATCTACAAATGACACATGATAGTCCGGTTAAGCAGTATCAACCTCAGTGAGTTGTTGCGCTGGAGTGGTCCCTTCAAAAAAACAAATGACACATGGGATCAACGGCTTAACGTGCTTTCCGATTCACGGAAGAAACTCGGTATATCGGTAATGGAATAGTCACCCATCCACAGACCGACCTTGGTAAGCACGGCTTTACCTTAAACATCAACACGGGCGGCTGTTATTATATAACCAGCTCCTTGAGTACCCATAGGCTTTTAGCACTTATAGGCTGAAAATCATCATCTTCTAAGGAAATCCATAGCGACAGAAGTCTCTCCATTTGCACACTGAAGACCTCGATCCATGGTCAATTAGTGAATTGTTTGTCGATTAAAAATAATAAGGAAACAGCTACAAGATGACTCCTCTTACCACATGCACGCCTAGTCATTACTGTCCGATCTGGTTATTGCCCTCAACCAAATATTAAATAAATTATGAACCATAGCGTTTTCCAGTAATTCCGTGGGTGATAACCTAGTTAATAGTACGAATACCAATCAAGCTATGCTAAACCAGTATAACCTGATCTCTCACTGTCTAGAAAGTTTATACAAAGCGAGGTTAGGTTATACTGTTTTTTTTTTATAGCTGGATATGACGCCGTGTGTACACATTTCTGTTACGTATGGCTGAGAAACCGCGAGGAACATAATTGTGACCCAATAACAATAGATGAATCATGCGGAGACGCCTCGTAATCAAAATCTCGAAGGCGCGAAGTTCGATGAATCAATGCTTAGTCAGCTTTGTTATGTCAAATGTATGTATGAGTACTACTAACTTTATAGGTAGGATTGACTATAACAATATAGGGAAATGGTGTCTTAGTCACAGACGATGCAGCTGTTATTATGTGGCTACATAATAAGAGCCGCACGGGTCTACCTTCAAGGTTAAGCCGCGCTTGCCAAGGTTGGTCTGTGGATGGGTGTCCGTCAAGTTCATATCGACTTTCCTCCGTGCCTCGGAAAGCACGTTAAGCCGTTGGTCCCGGCTGTTATTTGTAGATCTTTGACAGTCGTTGCAGGTAGTCAGTGGCCCGAAAGTCTGACAACAAGTCTTACTGGGTTGTGGAGGTCAGATGGGCAGTCACTCCATGTAAAATACTGACATTTAGCCGCATCCGCTAATACTGGAAGCCGACCCCAATGAATATGGAAATGTATCTAAACATTTGCCGACTCGAATAATATCAACACGAGTACATTTTCGATGTTGGAATTTGGTCTGGTTATTATATTTTTTTGTTAAGCTTGGTAGTTACGACAGTAATTATATTGCTCACGTTTTGCTCATATAATATTAAAATGTAAAAATAACTCAAACAATCATTGCTTATTTAATTTATGACTATATATTTATCTTCATGCAATACATTATGTAAAATAAGTGTATAGGTGAATTTTGTTGTTATTTTTAGAAACACATATTGCATTAGTCATTTATTTCGATAATGTTCTCGTGTTATTTGAGTCAGCGAATATTTAGATACAATTCTGTCATCGTCTACCTAGCCTTTTCCCAACTATGCTAGGGTCGGTTTTCAGTCTAAACAGATGCAGCTGAATACCAGTATTTTACATGGAGCGACTGCCTATCTGCCCTAAACAACCCAGTTAGTACTGGGTAGTACAATACCCCTTGGTATAAGACTGGTTGTCATACTTTTGGGCCACTGACTACCTGTAACGACTGTCAAAGATCTGCAAATGACAGCCGGGACCAACGGTTTAACGTGCTTTCCTACCTATGTATGTATAATGTTGTGAGTAGGTACTCATACATACATTTGACATAACATAGCTAACTAAGTATTGATTCATCGAACTTTGCGCCTAAAAAAGGCGACGTAAAACTTTAAAGTTAACCGAAATTGATCTATAACATTCGAAAAGTACCATTGTCTCGTCTCAGGTTTTGACCCCAAAACCTAGAAAAACCCTGGTTCATAAAACAGTCGATTCACAATTCTTTATAAATGACCTACTCAAAGTATAATGACATAACATAACCTTTCAAAAAAACCGAATCTCCGTACATCTCGGGCACTATTCGTCCACATAAAGGTCGGCCTACATCGCGGTGTAACACTTATGACATAATTGCGAACGACACACTTACACACAGTTTTTGCGAACACGTAACTTGTTGCTAAGCCCATCTGTTTTGTAATTTGCTGTAATAGCCGTTTTTGTTCGGTTTAGTTTTCTGAATAGTGTGTAATTCAGAAAACTAAACCTTATTAGACTATTTCATGGGCTATTGAGCGGACATTTTACGCACCTGCGTAAGAGTTTATGATTTCGCGTGACTGTTTTTTGACCTTGATGTGTTATGGTAAAACAAGGTACTTACTTTACTTAGCCTGCTGTCTGACTTAGTCTTACTGTTCCATATTTCACATTAGAGCTCCTTGGAAATAAATACCTTATGTGTTTATATTCGAATCACAAACATACAGTGAATAGGAATAATTAAATCTAATACACAAGGTAAACGTGGAGGAACTCGTGGCAAAATAATAACAGCCGCTCGGGTCGATCTTTAAGTTAAGTCGCGCTTGCCTAGGTTGGTCTGTGGATGGGTGACCGTCCATTACATACCGAGTTTCCTCTGTGCCTCGGAAAGCACGTTAAGCCGTTGGTCTCGGCTGTTAATTGTAGATCATTGACAGTCGTTACAGGTAGTCAAAGGCCCAAAAAGTCTGACAACCAGTCTTACCAAGGGGTATCGTATTACCCAGTACTAACTGGAGTTGTGGAGGTCAGATAGGCAGTCGCTCCTTGCAAATAGGTATTCAGCTGCATCCTGTTAGACTAGAAGTCGACCCTAACATGGTTGCTAAAAGGCTAGGCAAATGATGATGACACAAGGTAAACGTTTGTGACGTGTTGAGCGCTCTGTTCCCTTTGCGAGGGGAACATCCTCCCCCGCCTATGGCTCCGCCGCTTGCGGTGTCGGAAGCGGACAATGAGGATGACGACGACGACATTCCAATTGTGACTGGGGTAGACCTGAGAGTGGCGGAGCGGCTCAAGGCCAAAAATACCGCCCCGGGACCCGACGGCTCTCGGGCCTCGACTAGAGGGGCTCTTAAGCGCATGTTTGGAGAGAGGCCAGTTCCCGCTTCGTTGGAAGACAGGAAAGCTGGTCCTCATTCGGAAGCCTGGGCGCCCTGCGGACTCTCCGTCCGCATACCGGCCCGTTGTGCTGCTCGACGATGTAGGCAAGCTATTTGAAAGAGTAAACGGCAAACCGCCTCGCCGAGCACCTTTCGGGGATGGGGCCGGAGCTTGCGGAACACCAATTTGGTTTCCGCAAGGGGCGCTCTACGGTGGACGCCATCATCCGCGTGAGGGCCCTCATGACGGGGGATGCGGTATCCCGGGGTGGGGTTGTCTTGGCGGTGTCTCTCGACATCGCCAACGCCTTCAACTCCAAGCCCTGGAGCTGCATTAGGGAGGCACTCCGGTATCACCGGGTGCCGATCTATCTTTGTTGTGTGGTCCAGGACTACCTGACGGACAGGGCCGTCATCTACCCCGGTCGCAGCGGAGAGTGGAACCGGTGAGAGATGTCGTGCGGTGTTCCACAGGGATCGGTTCTGGGACCGCCCCTGTGGAACATTGGTTACGACTGGGTGCTGCGCGCCGACCTCCCTGACGGCGTCAGCGTAGTTTGCTACGCTGACGACACGCTGGTGCTGGCACAGGGGAGGTCACACGAGGCGGCGGCCGAAGTAATGACACGCGGGGTTGTGATAGTCGTTGCGCGGATCCGGCAACTGGGTCTCGAGGTGGCGCTGCACAAGTCTGAGGCCATGTGTTTTCATGGGCCTCGGAATGCGCCACCGCCGGGATCCTTGTTGACGGTAGGAGGGGTTTCCATCGGCGTCGACTCGACGTTGATGTACCTAGGACTCGTCCTCGACAGCCGGTGGAACTTCGTGGAGCACTTCCGACGTTTGGCCCCAAAATTGGAACGGGCCGGAGCTGCCTTCAAGCGGCTCCTGCCCAACCTGGGGGGTCCAAACGCCTCCTGCCGGAAGCTCTACGCGAGGATCCTGCGGTCCATGGCCCTTTACGGGGCCCCGGTGTGGGCGCGTTCCTTGAGGCTGCGGGCCGCCCACTACCTGAACGTGCCCCAAAAGGTGGTAGCCGTAAGGCTGGTCCGTGAATACCGCACGATCTCTCGCGAGGCGGCGAGCCTCCTTGCCGGATTGCCGCCTTGGGATCTAGAGGCAATAATCCTCGCGCGCCTGCACGAATGGCGCGCGGAGGCTCTACGCCGGGGGGAAACTCCGCTGCCGCGGCAAATTGCCGCTCAGCGGACAGACTTCCGGCGTGATCTCATGGCAACATGGAGAGAACGACTGTCGCAACCCCGTGCAGGGCACGCCACAATAGTGGCGATAAGTCCCCTCTTTGAGGAGTGGCTTGAGAGGCGCCACGGCGTCCTCACCTCCCGCCTGACGCAGGTCCTCACCGGACACGGTTGTTTCGGGAGGTACCTGCACCGGATCGGGCGGGAGGAAACGCCCGGCTGTTACCACTGTGAGGATCGACCGGAGGACACGGTGGAGCACACGGTGGAGGTCTCCCCCGCGTGGGCGGAGCACCGCCGTGTGCTCGTAGCGGCGATCGGTGGCGGCGACCTCTCGCGTCCGGCCTTGGTTCATTCCATGGTCCGGAGCGAGACAGAATGGGACGCCGTCACCACCTTCTGCGAAGCAGTGTTGCTAGCGAAGGAGGCGGCGGTACTTGTGGACGGTGAGCTATGGGCTAGCTCGCCGTCCGTCCGTCTTTTGACGACAGGCCGTGTCGACGGCGCGTTCGTGTTCCACACGCGCCTCAAAGAGATGTCAGCAACAGGAAGGGGTCCGCAAGGGCCGATGCCTGCCGGGGCTGCGGTACTGTTCGAAAGAGATACCGTGGCCCCGGAACACAAAGGGCGATAAAGGAACATGGACGAGTTTTAGTCAGTTAAAGTCTGACACTCCCTCCTGCTCAGCCCAGAGCGGGAGGAGTCATTTGATGATTTCCCATCCGAAAAATAAAATAAATAAATAAAAAAAGATAAACGTTTGTGAGAGACTGGTGCCCGAAATAGGCATACAATACCTGTGTTACGGGTCACCAGGCCCCCGAAGACTTACAGGTACAAAACTAATTTAGATTGATAAATGATAACCCAACAACAGCTCATGCGTGATGATTTTACTTAAATACTAGGTACAGAATGTGTTAAGGTGGAAGCGCAAGGGTAGCCCGCGAAATTTAAAATTTCTTAAGTTTATTGCAATTTGCAGGTCAGTGTCAGGTTGTATTTTGATTAAAATATGAATCGCGCCAGTAACACGTATAGAGTTACATGAATGAGAAATATGTGGAATTGTGCACTCCTCAGGCAGCGAGAGCTGCTTAATTCATTTATTTTTAACTTAATTTCTATATTTTCCTGTTCAGTAGTTGCGTCTCAGTTTATGTACCTACGACAATGTTTTGAGATATAAATAAATATTTTTGAATTTTGTATGTTAAAAGCAGCGAAAGCCAACAATAGCTAATTTTAAGACACTGAAAACGTTATGTAAACAGACACCCTGTACCTAACATCACTTATATCCAAACCTTAGTATTTCATCAACATTTTCGTCCTAATTAATATTCCCAACACTGTAAAACGACAATACACAACCACTGACTTATTTCATAAACAATTATTTTCACAATCCTGCAACTACGAATAGTAATTAACTTCTGTTACGAAAGTCTTACAGAACAATAAATAAATGAAATAACATAAAATAAAAGAAACGAATACAATATATAACTTTGTACACCTAATTCTATATTTCGTAACACATTGTATGGACTGATAAAGTACGACGTTGTTTGACCTATATACATGACATTATAAATTCGATGTAGGTAAGCCGCACTTTATGTTAGTCATGGAATAGTCGTCGAGAATTTGACGAAAGGAAGTGAGATTCGGCGTAGGTGGACGTAACGATAAGTGTTCTATTTTTTTGTTCTTTTTTTTTAAGCTTAATATGTTAGATAATGTATTCTAATTACTTCAGTCTCATTGTATAAGTGAAATTTAATTCTGAACTAAATAACACAGACCTCTTTTAGTAAGCAGATGAATTTTTAAAGGCTCTTAGGATTGGCCTGGAATGTAAAAAATCTAAGATCCGATTTTGAGTATTACTTTTACTTCTTTCTGTTCAAAATCCAAACTTGGGTTATTACATTACAGGCGAATGCTCTCGGTGAGGGAATCTCTTACGGTAGCTTTCTTAAAAAACTGACCTATACAAATTGACTGTGTCTTTAGTAACTTTTTTCAGATTAAAGAAAACATTTATCCTTTTAAAAGTAACATTAACACACTTTATATGATCTCTGATAAACCTTTTTAAATGCACACACTGAACGCAAGATGGTTTTGAATAACAGTAGATTTTATTTAATATCTACTTAATCGAAACTTTTGCATTACTGTATTTAAATCTTCCGATTCAATCAGCTAAGATAAATAAATACAAGGCTGTCCTTTGAAAAAAAATCTGAAAGCAAAGATTCGTTTATCATCATCCCAGGCATCCCATTAGCCCATCAGGCATCCCATTTTTTTAATTCTTCCTTGGTCTGTTTGAGTGTCATCCAGGTCTTGACAACGACCTTCTGTAGGTCGGTCCATTTGAATGTAAGTACCAACTCTCCCTACTCCTCTCGGCAACCATTATGATAGGGCTCTGCTTATCTTGCCTTAAGGTGGGAGCGCCAGCCTAGCCCGCGAAATTAAAATTTTCTTGCGTTTTTTGTAATTTCCCGGTCAGTGTCAGGCTGCATGTAGAACAAAATATGATTTGCGGACGTAACACGCGTGTATTTCCAGAATTATAATCATTAAAATCACGAATACAACCCCTTTAAGTTCTATTGATCCAATTGAATGACTGTTTCATGAAAAAGTCATTCAATGGGATTAAATGAACTGCCAGCCAATTTCAAAAAACGTAAGAGAATTCGAATTCTAGTCTAGTCAAGTGTTCCATCTCCATTAGAGTCTGTACCCGTAAGACAACTATTCAAACATAAATAAATATATTACTTATGTAATAAATTAACCGTATTTGCACACAATGGCACGCACCGTGACCCAATTTGATAAAGAAATTTTAAGTACATTGTAATTCAATTACATTTATAGGTTATCGAATTGGTACAGATAGGAAAAAATAATTATATTAATTTAAACTCTGATAGTGAACGGTCTTGAAAAACGTCCTTCCAAGATTGTGATAACGACTATTAACCGGCAAAAAATATATCAAGAAAGTACATAATTATTATAGCAATTGCAAATGTTTTACTTTTAATTAATTTATTGATTACTGTTAATAATGATTTATATTATAATATTTTTATTTTTTTAATTTATTGTAAAATTTCGATACCTACGATATAAAAATTGTTACTGAAATATATAAAATGAAATGAATAAACATACGCAAACAAAATGAAAACCTTAATAGAACAATATTTACATATGTGCGTACATATTATACGTACGTACGACGGCCAATCAGGCTATACAAAACCAGTTTATGCGGATCTCTCATTGTACGGGAAATGTATACAAAGCGAGGCCATGATCTAATGGAAATGTATAGCTTGATGTGCCACCGTGCCACTTCACCGGACATGGTTGTTTCGTTAGGTTCCTGCACCTAATCGGGCAGGAGGAAACGCCCGGGTGTCACTACTGCGAGGTGCGACTAGAGGACAAGGTGGAACACACTGTAGAGGTTTGCACCGCTTGGATGGCACCGCCGTGTCCTCGTAGCGGCGATCGGCGGCGGTGAACTCTCGCGTCCGGCCCTGGTATAATCCATGGTCCGGAGCGAGAGGGAATGGTACGCTATCACCTCCTTCTGCGAAGCAGTCATGCTAGCAAAGGAGGTGGCGGGACGTGAGAGGGAGAGAGCCTCACGTCCCTGCCGCCGCGGGAGACGCCCTGGTCGTCGGGGGCCACGTGGTGGCTCCCGGCCACCGTAGGCGCGGGCCTGTGGACAGTGAGTAATGGGCTAGCTCGCCGTCCGTCCGTCTTATGACGACAGGCCGTGTCGACGGCGCGCTCGTGCTCCACGCGCACCTCAAAGACATGTCAGCAAACGGGAAGGGGTCCGAAAGGACCGATGCCTGCCAGGGTTGCGGGACTGTTCGAAAGAGATACCGCGGCCCTGGAACGCAACGAGCAAAAGAAGGAACATGGATGGGTTTTAGTCAGTACAAGTCTGACACTCCCTTCCGCTCCGCCCAGAGTGGGAGGGGTCATTTTATGAATTCCCATTGGTAAAAAAAAAGGGTAGGGAGAAACTAATGCCATTCCCATGAGGGTAGGTCTTAGCCTTCGTCCAGTTTGCATCAGGGTTTCAGTGTCTAAAACTATTCAGAATTATTATAAAAAGATCATTTAGTCGCAAAAGAACAATTTTATGTAAACAAAAAGCAATGATTCTAAGCGTAAAACAGTGGCATTTTTTATACACTCTTATCAAACGCGGTTTTTATTACATCATAGTTTAAAATATCAATAAAACACTACAATCTCATGTGACCGTGTTTTACGAAATAATCGTAACTTTGCCCCATTTTCTGTATCTGACAATCAATACTTTTTATTATCTTCTGTTTATAGTACCTATGTGTAACATTGCTTATGATTATTTTATTGTGTCATAGTATTCATATCAGTCAAGTAACATTAAATGTAAATATTCCCTATTTTTTATTGAAAAATTCGTCGTTTATAAGCGGCACGCATAATCGTTCGTAAGGTTTTTAGACAATTGTTTTGTGTTTTGTAATTTTGATGATATTGAACGATTTACTGTTTTAGGAATATCTGTCAGAATAATTATTAGTTAGCACAAATTATTAAATAACTATTTATAATTTTTTGTCGATCTTATCTGTATTATTTAAATATGAGTTATCATAAAATTATCTAACAATAAAATTCATTAGACACAAAATAGCTGCATAAATCTGTAATAACGTGTGAAATACTCAGTTAATGCATACATTGTGTAGAAAATTTAGTATTTGCTACATTCATTAGCATTATTTGGCATTTATGTAGATACTACGAAGTCTAAATATTTCCATTACAACAAATACCGACAATATTTAGAGAACCAAGTAGATTATTATATCTTGCTTAAGGAAATACTGTATCTTTATGGTATTTTGTAAGTTGAACTAAACTTTTGTCGCCCGTAATGATCTTTTTAGTTATTCTAGACAGTCATAAATCTGCCGTAATAATAAAATTTTAAACACCAGAATCAATTGGCAAATAATATAAAAACTGCAAGCAATGCTAAGTATTTCTACTTGACCCTGTGCAATTAAGAGTTACATTAATTATTGCTTATATTAATGGTACCTATTTACAAGTGTCTATCTATAAGTAAGGTAAAAAATAAGCCGGATATGCCATGATCACAAGGTGTGTTAGATGCGGAAGAAGCATCTTCTATTCGATGAGAATAGAATGAGGATAGACGGGGAAGACTGTCATAAAATTGTTTAAAGAAGCTACGATTCTTCTTAATCACAAATAGGTAAAATTATTAAAGTTTCCTCCGTGCCTCGGAAAGCACGTTAAGCCGTTGGACCCCGTTGTCATTTTATAGGTCTTTGACAGTTGTTACCGGTAGCCAGTGGCCCAAAAGTCTGACAAAAAGTCTTACCAAGAGGCACCGTATTACCCAGTACTAATTGGGTTGTGGAGGTCAGTTATTCAGTCACTCCAAAAAATACTGGTATTCAGCTAGATCTGGTAAGACTAAAAGCCGACCCCAACATATTGGGAAAAGACTACGCAGATGGCAGATGACAGGTAGAATTATTAATTAATTTTGACAGTTCGATTTTTTGTGCTGAGTTAGCATTCAAAAGTAGTAGATAAAGTTTGAATCATACTGTAGTAACATGATTTATTTAGTTAAATGCAGGCTTCTATAGAAGTACCAACTTCTTCTTAAAACAACTTTTAAAGTCTCATTTATGTCTCACAATACACATAGTACATCACCAAACAAACATTCGCCCCGAGCATTTCACCCAATTCGTCGTATACGAACCGCACTTGCCCCACTTCTAGATCTAAGCCGACTTGCGCCACAGCAAGTCCCTTGCATAACATCGTGAACTATTTCGATAGAGTATTGTCGAGCGTTTGGGCAATTGTGAACTATGTGTACCCCATTGTGGACTTGCGATTGACTTGTTGAGTTGATGTGTTCTAATATTTTCTAGGATTTTGTTTGAATGAGGCTAAAATGTAGCAACTTGTGAGGAATTGCTTTAGGAGAATCGATTGCAGAATCATGCAGGGTCGGCTGCTTTGAGAAAGAAATATGAAAGAATAGGACAGAAAACTTCATAGGTACAAAGAAAAAACTTTTACTTATACAACGTGTAACAGAAGGGGTATAATCATATGGAATACTGTGGTACGGACCATCAAGCTGAACAACTTTCTCTATGGGACCAACATCGAAATCGTAAAAAAATAATCAGCTGTCCCATACATTTGGTTCGAGTAGGTATTGAAATTTTGTATAGGACAGCTGATTATTTTTTTACGATTTCGATGGTGGTCCCATAGAGAAAGTTGTTCAGTTTGATGTTCCGTACCACAGTATTCCATATGATTATACCCTTTCTGTTACATGTTGTATAAGATACACATACCAAGTTTCCACCGTGCCTCGGAAAGTACCGGCTGTCATTTGTAGATCCTTGACAGTCGTTACAGGTAGTTAGTGGCCTGAAAGTCTGACAACCAGTCTTACCAAGGGCTATCGTTTTACCCAGTGCTTACTGGGTTGTGGAGGTCAGATAGGCACTCGTTCTATGTAAAATACTGGTATTCAGCTGCCTCCAGTTAGTCTGGAAGCCGAACCCAACAAAGTAAGAAATAGGCTAGGAAATGATGGAGCGACTGCCGAATGTCTGTATAGACCAGAAACAATTTACTATAACAAGTAATTTTCATAATGATCTTTTAGTACCTAGGTTTTACGTAAGGAATGGCTTCAAGAGAATTGATTGCAGAATCTTGCCGAGTTGGCTTGTTTGAGGATGAAAGAATAGGACAGAAAACTTCATACAAAAAAAAAACTTCTCCTACTTAGATAAACCTAGAGCAATATTTTTCTGAAGTTTTATCTAACTTCTCGGTGTTATTTAGATATAGAACCCAAAGGAATTGGAATTGGAACCCAAAGGAATGCGAACCTACAGCTAAGTTAATAATTTATGGTTTGGAAGCTCAATCGTTAAGTTTAAAGAACTTTTCTAACATATCTTCCTCTTTCTACCTTCACAGTTATAATTATAAGCAGTGATAGTCCCGTGGTGTAACAGTCGAACTGCCAAGTCATAGGCCTTGAATTCGAACCCAAGACAAGCACCTCTGATTTTTCGGATTCAAATGAGTTTTGTATAATTATCACTTGCTTCAGTGAAGGAAACCAGCATGCCTGAGTGACTTTTCGACGGCATGTAAAGATGTAAAGCCAAGTCAGAGTCCCATGGGGGGCATAAAAACTCTGACACCAGGTAACGCACTAACCACACGATAAAGAAGAAGATTTAATTTGGATTGAGTCTCTCAGACACGGAACTACTTCACTCTTTAGATTCCCCATGATACCTATCAGCAACAAACAAACATTTCCTATTAAGCGTACGTCACGAAATTTAACCTATTTTCATCCCACGGCCACAACCACTTCTAATCCTTCTTCCTTTTACGTAACCTTCTCGACCACATGACTAGTCCATGCTTTGTTTACACTCATTACATCACTAGCACGCAAGGGTACTAGCAACGTGCTCCTACTTCCGATTAGCTCACGGCATTTCCGGCTGACCTTACAGCGGTCATGCGGCCGTGTGCTTAGTCTGCGTGCATTGGAATGTACAAGTGTAGTGTACCAGGAGAGTAGCAGTAGATAAGCAAGTGCGTTGTGTTGTCTAACAAACTGTTATTTTTTGTATCGGATGATTCCGTTCGTGGTTCCATGTTTCCGTAGATGGGCCCGGTTTATACCAAAGCGGAGACGAGTGGAGTAAAGAGGAGTTGTGCAGCTAACAGGAAAAGACAGTCGCGATATGGAGTTCAACCAATGTGTGATTGATCGATTCCCACAGGTGTCCTCTGTATTCCATTCGTCCTTGCTTTGTTGGAAACCAGGCCTAAACGAGGCTTGAAGCTGTCAAAATGATGTACGTTGATCAACAACTATTTCAGTAGTTAAGTTTTGGCTATGAAAAATGCAGATTTTTTTGCGGTCTATGAGGTGGCTATATTTACCAATGAACGTTTAATGATTTAGAGACGATAAATTGAAATATATAAATATTGCGATATTATGATGCATGTCCAGAATTGGTCATCTTCCGGCTGTTTAATGATGAATGATCCTAAAAATAACAACTTAATCATTGATGAAAGGACTTCGTGTATCACTTGGCATTATACCCATTACAGAGAAAAGCATGACGATACATACATGGTAACTCGAGATTAAGGA
Source organism: Eugnorisma glareosa (assembly GCA_947578425.1). Taxonomy (NCBI): domain Eukaryota; kingdom Metazoa; phylum Arthropoda; class Insecta; order Lepidoptera; family Noctuidae; genus Eugnorisma; species Eugnorisma glareosa. Next base: position 5,065,010 of record OX387981.1, read on the forward strand.
ACATATCCAAGTAAGTACAACTTCAAGGATACTTACAAACAGAATTAAACAGTATCTTGTGTATCTTCTGGCAATCACAAAACGCTACTTATATAGCAGAAATATGAATTACTTACTTAATACGCGTATAATATAATACTTCCTTAATATATCTTATAACTAGCTTATGTCCGCGGCTTCGCCCGCGTGGATTTCGGTAATGTCCCACAGAATCGTACTACCGGGATAAAAAATATTCTATGTGTTAATCCAGGTTATGAACTATCTGTGTGCCAAAGTCCATCCAAATACAGTCAGTGGTTTTTTCGTGAAAGAGTAACAAACATCTTTCAATGCATCCTTCCATCCATCCATCCTTTTATGATATTAATAAGATTTCTTGAATGAGCTTTTAGTATTTTTTTACTGAAAGACTTGATCTAAACGGTTGATATAAGGCTGAAGTCTAGAAACAAATGTTGAGTACCTGAACGTTTTTTGGTTTGAAGAAATCCTCATGGAGTCCATCTGGGACGAAGGAGTGTCATTTCGGACCCAATTCATCTTTTTAGCGTCTTGATGTCAATCTAAATTGATTCAGCCCATTTGGCGACGAGTTTGCCACTTTCAGTAACATCTAGCAGCTTTTGTAATGTGCAAACAGCAGGACAGGTAGACACGTTATCAAGAAGCGTCCCATCGTTTGTGGAACCATACCACATTTTTACTCCGGGGTAGAGTCATGAACCTCCATCTGCTCCCGACGTAAGCATACTTTCCGCCAAATGCTCAAACGAGAATGGCATTGAAATTATTATCGTAGGTGTTTGGTAACTGCTCCATTATCCATATACAATCAACACTGTTCCTATTTCTACCACCAGTCTAGTCGGGAGCCCGGAAAATACTAGTACATTCGAAACTATACATTAAATAAACTCTCTTTAGTAACATTTAACATTGTGCACTAAGCAATAACCGCATCTATTTATGCATCATTACACACACGGTTACTAATGAATCAGCAAGCTATCAGATAATTATATAAATAACATTTACACTATGAGGAAATTCTTTACAAGGCGTTATCAATGACACTATGGAGTATTATACAGATTATAGTACTACGGAAAAGAATGTGTGTGTTAGTAATTTAATTGAAACTACATAGTAAATAGCTAGACATTGTAGTGCAGATTCCTACTATTCCAATTACTATTATCTATCCTGATAATCATACCCTTAAAAGACCAGTGGGTCCATAGAAAGTGACATATTGTCAGCAACAACGACGATTGAATAGTCAAAAAATTGAAATGCAACTGAGGCTACCAAAATGCTCACATAAATCCATAAAGCACCGGACCTGTGGACGGTGAGTAATGGGCTAGCTCGCCGTACGTCCGTCTTATGACGACAAGCCGTGTCGACCGTCGTTCCACGCGCGCCTCAAAGACATGTCAGCAAACGGGAAGGGGTCTGCAAGGGCCGACGCCTGCCGGGGCTGCGGGACTGTTCGAAAAAGATACCGCGGCCCTGGAACACAAAGGGCAAAAGAAGGAACATGGATGGGTTTTAGTCAGTACAAGTCTGACACTCTCTTTCGCTCCGTCCAGAGTGTGAGAGGTCATTTAATGATATCACGCACGAAAAAAAAAAACCATTAAGCATTCAGTCTTCTTTCAATATTTGGGAAAAATCATCTCTCGGGAAGGCAGTGTTGACAAGTAGGTCCAAATTGGCGATAACATTATTATCGCGCCTGTAATCCCCGAAGGGTTAGACAGAGGTATAGCAAATAGCGCACCCACATTTCGCCAATTATGTTTATGTCCCATGCAATAGGGGGCGAGTCTATTGCCACAAATCCAGACTCCGTGGCTGCTAATGAGAAATTACTGATAGAAAAACTCAATTACTCAATTTCAATATTTATGCTCTGCGCACAGCAAGGCCCTTCGTTCCTCTAATAATCGTCTTCTACGATGTCTTTCTCACCGCTCTGGTTTTCTTAAATCTTCTTTTCTTGTCCAGGCGGTTTTCCTTTGGAATGCGCTCCCTCTGAATATCAGGACGGCAACCAGTTGGTTCACATTCAAGGTAAAAGCTCACGAACACATTCATAGGAAGTTGGCAGACTCGTCACACAAATAATTTGTCGCTTTTCTCCATCTATGTTGTGTTTTTTTTTATGTTTCTTTACTTTGTATATTTTATTTGTATGTATGTATTGATTAAATTATATTTTGTCTTCGTATTTTTCTGTACTATTGCACTTACTGTTTTGTCTCTGCATCATCGGTATGCATCGGTAGAAAATGCCCAAGCCATTAAGTCCGCTTTTGTACATTATGTGCATAAAGTTTTAATAAATAAATAAATAACACTGCCCGAACTAGGAGTCGAACCCAAGACCTCATGCTCAGCAGTTATGCTAGCGACCACTAGGACAACGAGGCAATCAAATTGGCGATATCCTATTTAAACTTAACTCGAAAGGATTCTTAACTGGAATGTTGAACCCAAACTAAACATTGCGTAAACTCATACCACTATCTATACCTATCAGAGTTATTTCAATGACATGAATATCTACTATAATCATAATTCGTAGGTTACTGTGTCGTCGAGATAAACGATGGTCATTAAAGGTCTTCCCTAATGCCGATGGACGCGTACTAGCGCCTAAGTTGAGTTTGGAGCTATGAAAAAAAATTGTACGATAACGCAAAAATGACTTGATGGAACCACACATCTGGGGCCTTAGTCTGCTATTGCAATAGTGTCAGAATGGTCTATCATTGATTTAATAAGGCCCCGCGCAGACGAATTACCCTTTGTACGCACGTCAAACGAGTTTCGAACGCGCTTCAATACACCGTAGGCTAGGGGCCTTATTAAATCAATGATAGACCATTCTGACACTATTGCAATAGCAGACTAAGGCCCCAGGACAAAGCTCTCCCTTATAATATAACTAGCTACCCGCCCCAGGTTCGCACGGGTGCAATGTTTTACTACTATACAGGGTGTAACAGGAACCAATCATTATGTATGTGTCTGTGGGGAGACGCCGCATACGCACTTGATTTTTATTATTTTTATTTTGTTTACTTGATAAGCCGTCTATGAACCTACGTCTGCAGAGATAGTCTTTGCTCCGGCCGACTTGGCTTCGAAGTCTGTTTAGAGATTTTCAAGACCGTTAAATTTAGTTAAGTTCATTAAGTTTTGTCCTAAAGACACATTAGAGTTACATGGAATTTTTCCACTCCTTATTTTTTTATTGCAAAGGTATGCTTTGATAGTAGGCGTTACCCACTATGCAAAGTCCAGACAGAATATTTATTTAAAACCAACATTCCTCCATCCTCCAGAATCCTACAGATTACTCTACATTCACTTAAAATCAATCAAAACATTTCCCCAACTCCGTGGCCACAGTATTCAAACCTCAAACAGATAGAACAATACTGCGTACGCGCAAGTTTCGTATGTACGCACACACACACATGCACACACACAGATTGATTTTGATTGTGACATTGCGTAACGATCGTGTGATGTAACTGCAGTAGAAGTATTTACAGCAAGGTTAGTGGCTTGCTCGCAGTTAGTAGTAAATACTAGTTTAATGATATTTTAATGTTTATTGTTTGGGTGGGAAAGAATGTATAGTGTAATGAAATTGTAACAAACAGCTTCGTTTGGTCTAGTGATCGTGGAGCACTAGGTACTTTGGAAGTTCGATTCCCAGATCGGGCAAAGTGTTATTGGAATTTTCCATCATAAAATTCTCAGTAGCAGCCACGGTGTCAGGATTAGTGCCCGGTTGGTGGCAATAGGCTCGCCCCCTATTACATGGGACTTAATCATAACTGGCGAAATGTGTGCGTACTATTAGGTACATCTCTGCCTAACCCGTCGGGGATTATAAGCGTAATGTTACGTTGTTTTAAGTTTAGCCATAATAAGGCTAAATGTATCGCCAAGTTAATAATTAAAGACCACAGCGTTCAAAGTAGTGAAGGAAAACATCGAGAGAATCTGCAGTCCTAGAATAAAAAAATTGAAGACATGTGAATCAGCCAATCCGCACTGGGCCTGCGTATATAATAATTTAATCAGCTCAGTTTTCGAAGAGTAAAAATGGGAATTCGAAACGTCGATCTAGTCAGGAATGTTGTGATATAATCGGCCTAAGCTGCAGCTGTCCCAATCGCACTCTACTGGGCAAGCTTGACGCAGCGCGACGGCAATAGTTTCTTCGAATGCCTATTTTTCAAACTCTTCGCAAGCCCTGTTCCCTCTTAACTGATTACGAAAATGTTTAGAGAAAACTTCTGCTAAAGATAAAAGATTCTAATAAGTATCTAATGAATAATGACATCACCTGATTGATTGCGACTATTATGAGTGTGTGAATCATTAATTGAAGTGAGTACCTTACCTGAGTTCCTTATTTACTTTAGTAGTTTGCTGATCTCTTTATGCTTCCTTTGATGATATAAATAAGGCAAGAGGTCAAACATTTGATATCAACTGGTTTTGTCCATACTAAATTAATAGTTGACTCACATTTTGTACCCAACTGTGATCTTTGGGTTTTGTCAGGTTTTTTTTTTGTCCCAAAACTTGTGTCGCTTGTTGCGGTGGCTTCGGTATACCCAAGCCAGAATCAACAGTGGCGACCACAAGAAAATCGCCGAGACAATGAAGCTCGACGAAGTCCCAGAGAAACAATTTAACTGTCTAAGATCCTGCAACGAAATTATAAGATATATAATATATTAGTGACCCGCCCCGGCTTCGCACGGGTGCAATGTTTTACATATAAACCTTCCTCTTGAGTCACTCTATCTATTTAAAAAAAACCTCATCATTATCCGTTGCGTAGTTTTAAAGATCTAAGCATACATAGGGACAGACAGAGAGAAGCGACTTTCTTTTATAGGTACTATGTAGTGATATGTACACTCCTGGGTATAGACCTCTCTTTGTTTTTTACCGCCAATCTCCACGCCAACGTCATCCAGGTTTTACTCGCCATGACAACAATTTCTTCAGTCCTGCTCAGCGACTACATTGTTCACTACTCACTAGCTCATTATTCTCCTCTACTAACAGACCTCAATTTCGTCTTTTACTAAGAGTCTATTTAAAAATAAAAAATACTGATGATCTAGATTTTTCGTCATGTTGAGAATTTTTCTTTACACTTTTTTGTTATTTATTTCACTTATTCGTCCTTCTTCTCCCATCATACATCGAGAAACAAGAACTCAAAAGAACAATAAGCTCATACATAACCCTGACGTCCTACCAGCCACATATATTATGTAATGTATCACACTTGTTCACACTTGTTCCGATCTGTTCCCACCATTCCCCTGCGTTACGCAACAAGTCGACATGTTGTGAAACATAGGATGTGCCGGTAGATATGTGGAGGGACGATATGGAAACGAGATTGGTTGCATCACTAGTTGGAACAGATTTTTGAGAAGATTTTATCGTAGGAACTGACAGATTACGTTATAATAATAATAATAATAAACATTTATTTCAGACTAGGTCCATATTTTGTTAGTAACAATTTACTTAAAAAACGAATGTTAGTGTAGGCAAAACAAAATTTTAATTACGACATAAAGCCGCACCCACCTTTTCAGCATGGGGGACTTCCAACGATCAGTGAAAACACTCAGTATAGTGTTGGTACTGCCACGAACGCGAGCGAGTAGGGAGGCGCATCTTTTCCTAACGATAGCGTCAAAGCCATCCACCCGCGCCTCAGCAAACATCCCTGACGCACTGCAACGCCATGGTAGTCCCATTAACACCCTGAGTGCATTATTATATTGGACACGCAGGTCGCTGTATGCCCGCTGCGAATAACTGACCCACAGGTTGCAGGTGTAGAAAGATTGGCAATAAGCTTTAAAAAGCGTGATTTTAACTGAATTCGTACTCCGTGCAAACCTGCGAGCCAGCATGTTACAACGGACAGCCAGCGACCTACGTTCCCTTTCTATGTCTATATTATCACTTAAATCATCGGTGACCCAGTGCCCCAAATATTTGAACTTAGACACCCTACATAGAGGAGTGCCACACAGTGATACGTTGGGAAATGCTGGGTAAGAAAAACCACGGGCCTTAAAGAGCATTAGTTCACTCTTCCCAACATTATATTTGAGCCCATGAGTCACCGCATATGACTCACATATAGACACTAACTTACTCAGCAACACCATGTCGTCTGCGTAACTAAGATTATTGGTACACACTCCGTCAATATGACATCCGACCTTGGTGCTGCTGAGCTCAACAATCAGGCAGTTATATTTTAGAAGAATTGAAGAAGTTTCAAGAAATTGTCTTCGTGGAAAATTAATAAATATTTTTAATGACCAGTGCACGAAGTTTTTTGTAAATTGTGCAGATCAGATAGGCAGTCGCGCCATGTAAGATATTGGTATTCAGCTGCATTCGGTTAGACTGGAAGTCGACCCTAACCTAGTTGGGAAAAGGCTAGGCAGATAATGAATGAACAGTGCACGAAGTTTCTTAGGTAGACAGAAGGCAGGAGAATTTTAGTCTTACTGCTTATTTGTAAGGTCTGCCGCTGTCTTCTTTGAGAGAATTGAAATATATTGACGTTTTCTTATTGAATTCGATCGTAAATTGCTTAGAAGCTTTGGCATTGCATAACGTAGCTAGTCCGCTATTTTATACTTTTTCAATAGAGAAGTATGGAAGAAGACACGCTGCGCCAACTGCAAATACATTGGGATACGGGCAAGAGAGTGAAGAGAGAGAGAGAGGGTGAGTGAAGTGAGTGATATTGATTTTATAGTTTTTCAAATAAGCTATTTAACTATTTGTTTGTTCAGAATATTGTAACTTGTGAGAAATATCTGTTGAGAATTTTTCGGTACTATGATATAAAACCACATCTTCGCTACACCTAGTTATTATACTTCACTAAACAATAACCTCGGACTAAACAGTAGGGAATTAGACTGCCTCGTTGGTCTAGTGGTCGTAAGCGCGACTGCTGAGCATGAGGTCCTGGGTTCAATTCCCGGGTCGGGCAAAGTGGTATTGGGTTATCCACCAGGAATTTCTCAGAAGCAGCCACGGAGTCTGGATTTGCGCCCAGTTGATGGCAATAGGCTCGCCCTTTATTACATGGGACTTTAAAATAACTGTGGGAATGTGTGAACTATTTGGTACACCTCTGCCTAACCATTCGGTGATACAGGCGTGATGTAATGCTATTACGTTAATAACCTATCTATTTATTTCCAGGAAACATCATCATCATTCTACCATCGTTACTCAACATTGCCGCACTGCATCAAGGGCACTGCAACGCGCCTGCGCCGGTCTCCTAACAACGATTTATTGATCTTTGATCTTACATCACTAACCACTCAAGTGGGGCTAGTTCCACACAATTGACGGCACGGTTGGCGCAGTGGCTGAGCGATTGACTGCTGCGTTGTGTGTCGCAGGTTCGATCCCCGCACGGAATAAATATTTGTATGGCCGGGCCTACAGATAGTTGTTCCGGGTCTGGCTGTTTATGTATGTGAGTTTAAATGTTTGTAAACGCACCCACGGTACAGGAGAAATTCCTAGTGTGGGGCAACGTTTCTTAAAAAAAAAGTATGTTATACCTACTAGCTGTTATCCCACGGACACGCTGTAAATATAGACTATGGCACTCGGGGATAATGTAGCTTCCTATTAGTTAAAGAATTTTCAAAATCGGTTCAGTAGATCCAGAGATTACGCCCTACAACCTCACAAACTCACAAACTTTACCTCTTTTTGACCGACTTCAAAAAGGAGGAGGTTCTCAGTTCGTCGGAACCATTTTTTTTAATTTTTTTTATATGTGTTCCCCGATTACTTGAAGATGGCTGGACCGATTTCGATTAATTTTTTTTAGTTTGAAAGAGTATACTTCCCTGGTGGTCCCATGATCATCAATTCAGGATCTGATGATGGGATCTTGGAGAAATAGAGAGGACTCTTCAAATTGTATAATATTATAATATACAATATATAATTTTATAATATAGGCACTTGAAGCGATTTGGGTAGTATATGGAAGAGTACATTCTCGGAGTGGTCCCATTTCAATTTGGTGAAAATCTGATGAAGAACTTCGGAGATAGGCAACGGAACTCCTCAATAAATGATAGCAAATGGATTGGGATTGCTGAAATCTCATGTTTGTCTATTGTTTACACCAGTTCATAACATAACATCACGCCGGTTTGCTGTGAAGGGGTAAGCACATGTGAACCACTAAAAAGTGAAAAATAAAAAACTTTTTTGCAAAAAATTAAACCGACTTCAAAAACACAAAAAAAAGTAAAAAATAACTTTAGCTCCAGAAGTCGGTGACAAAAAAACAAGATCAAACTAGCAAAAGTCACCGACTTCTGAAGCTAAAGTTATTTTTTAATTTTTTGTGTTTTTGAAGTCGGTTTAATTTTTAAAATATTAGTAAGATATATTTATGTCTAGAACCGTTAACTCTTGTAAATCAATGTTGAATGGTTCCTTATAGAGGTCTGTTGGATCAAAGATGTTTACTGCTAGGTCGTGGCAACGTAAACTGTTGTCCTTGTTATAATGCTGATAAAAGGAGTATATTCAGGTCACTATCTAAGATCTGTCAGTAAAAGTCCCGTCAAAATCAGTCCAGCTGTTTCGGAGATTAGCCGTTTGAATCTGATTTTGTTAACAATATTTCAAGGTTAAATTTTTTTGCACGGAACCCTAACTTTTTTTTTAAATAAAAGTTATTATAAACTAAAAGACAGACAGACAAACAGACAAAAATTTAAAAAAAAGTGTTTCGTTATAAGTGCCTATATATTTTCATTTGCATTCAGTAAAAAGCAGTCACCGTCAATATTATGAGCAAGCGTGATACATAAACATACAAACACCACAATCTAAACAAACAAAGGCAGTGCCTAAGCTATTACACAATATGAACTACGATAACATATTCAATTTATCTTTGAGGAAGTAACAAACGCCATTTTAGACGACTGTTTATGACACTGCGCATTATCCTGCCGTGTTTTGTTTATCATTAGTGAAGTGTAAAGAAAAATGTCATAATTTGAATAGACATTACAATCAAAGAAAATAGACGTGTATCCATAAGCTCGCGCGCACAGATGTAGATATTTATTTATTTATTTAAACTTCATGTACAATAGTGGTACATAGGCGGACTTAATGCCATAAGGCATTCTCTACCAGTCAACCTTTGGGTTAAATAAGAAAACGCTTTGGTAGTAGGGTACAAATTAAATAAATATCTAAAAAATAATTTATAAAAGTACTCATAGTGATACTAATACACATAATACATATAAATAAACTAATAAATATTTTAACAAATACCAAAATAAAAATTAAGAAACGAAACACCTAATAACCAAATAGATATACCTAGATAACGCAAATATCTCGATCCGTATGAAAACCAAGCGGGCCATTGTTTGACTACCTATTGTGACGTCTTAAGTACTATTAAGTTACTATACTAACAAGTTAATATACAAAATAGACTACGTTTTTGTTCTATAAATGTCTAGAGCTAAGTTCTTGTTCTTACTTTGTTTTCCGTCTGTTAAGACCCTTTTTCTCAGGAATGCGTGGCGATATCAAGCTGAAATGAACACTAAATACTCAAGTCTGCTACCACTTGGAGCAATGAAAAAATCATACTTGTAAGTCAACGCGATCAAAACATATGACTGTTTATGTCGCATATTATGCGATTTCACAAGAGAATCAAAACCTATAAGCTACTTCCCTTTTACCTAAAATCATGAAATTTGGCAAAAAGCAAGGCCTTACAGCACCAATATAGGGAAAATTCCAAAAAAATAAAAAGTTGAAAATTAAAGGGTGTCCCCATACATACTAGAGATGGGCCGAATATTCGTTTTATATTCGGTATTCGGCATATTCGGCAGGTTTACCGAATATTCGTTTTCGGCCGAATATTCGGCTATATCACCGAATGTTCGGCAAAGTGGTACTCAAAGTTTTTACTGTATTGAGCCGTGTATCATGAGATGATGATGATGATGATGATGATGATGATGATGATGATGATGATGTGTGTGTGTGTGATCATGAGTCGAGTGTTAAATGTGTTATTTTTATGAGGTTAAGTAATTTACAATTTTACAGTGCAGGTTTATGTTTTTGTCGACACAGTGTCTTAATTTCCAATAACAGTAGTTGAACAAGATGGTTATTAAAAACTATGGTTACTATGGTTATTAAAACTATATTAAAACTATATTAAAACCAGGTCTTTATTCTAAGAAATTAAGCAAGTTTTTTGTTTTATCAATATTTATTGTAAGAAAGAGTTGCATGATTAACAACATTCCAGCAGACTATGAATCAAGTTTCTTTCTACTTAGTGTAGCGAAAATTATTCATTGAAAATAAACAGAAAAACCACTTTTATAGATCATTTGAGAGATCAATCAATTACTCGTAAATAAACAAAAATACTCAATTATATTAGTGACATAGTAGGACAAACATGAGATCTTTATGAGACCAAATCAAATATATGGGATCATAACCGTAAGAAATCACACTTTATTATCTTTTAATTTAAGTTACAAGTAAATTTTCTATAAACTAATAGAAATCTAAGAATTAAACAAATCACTTCACATATGAAAGTATATATATATATATAATAAAAAAGAAAACGCATACTATTACATAAAATTGTCAGAAAAATTTGATTCAATATTTAAAATTCACAAGAGGCAAGTTGTGGTGCAAAAAAACAATCTGCTCAGCTTTATTTGGCAACAGTTTGTTCCGTTTTTGCTCATAAACGTTGCCCGCTTTGGAAAACAAATGTTCACTGTAAACCGAGCTGGGGTTGTCTATTTTCCATTTGGAAATAAATGAATCTTCTAGTGTGCTTTGAGTTGTTGCAAAAGTTTAAGGATTTGAAGGTTGAGCACCACTGGTAGACGGTTGGATGACATGTGCAGCCGCAGGCTTCTGCTGTATCGTCTCGTCGTTTGGAGAACTTTGGGTTACCGGACGCACAGGTCTGTCAAGACTAATAAATTCCGTAGGGTACTTCAATTTTATGTGGTTGCTCAAAGCTGAGGATGAAGCCTTTCGGCCGCTGCCTCCCCGCGAAAGTATTTTTTCACAAATCGTACATTTAACTTTGCTGCGGTCGTGTTCACTTTCCCGAAAATAAGTCCATATAGTCGATCTCTTTCTTCCGCTCATTTTTAGGTACACAACGATTAAACCAAGCAAAAAAACTCAATGAAGTCGACTTTTCAAATAAAAAATAACAATAACCACCGCACGTGGCTAAGTTTTACTCTTTATTAGATGATGCAATAACAACACGGGTACAGCGGGGGTAGCGGGCGAGAGGGTCCGGCGCCAATCCACGCGCTATGCGTAAACAAGTTCAGACCTGTATTGTTTACGTAAGGGAATCAAAACTGCCGAATATTCGGTTCGGTAAAAAGTTTACCGAACATTCGGCCGAATGTTCATATTCGGTGAAACCCATGTTCGGCCCATCCCTAATACATACATAGTTGACGCGAACTAAGTTTTTTTTTTAAGGTAATGGTACGGAACCCTTCGTGCGCTAGTCCGAGTCGCACTTGGTCGGGTTCTTTAAACAAATTAGCTTGCTGTGACAGCTAGTAGCCACGTTAAGCATAAAAAGCTAAACGGCCGTTTTCTATAACTTACCTACGTATAACGGTTAGTTAATATGCCGCACTCTAGGTAGCTATCGGTGTTTCTATAAACAAATCTCCCTCTCGGAGGGTGAAAGTTGTTGTTTCTTTAACTGTTTATCTGAGATAGCAACGTTCCGTTAACTGTTAGTAAGTTATTGAAACCGGCTGTAAGCTGGGCACGTGGAGGAGGTGCTCTTGCGTTATCAAGGTACCTATATCTATATCTGTGTACTAAACTAACAAGCAAACACACTTTTATATGAATACAGGGATAATCACAGTTTATAAATAGCCGTACAATTGTTACATCGACTAAGGATGTAAGGACGACCTCTCAAGGCTACTTCCTGATGGCGAGATGTGTTGTGAACATAATATAAAAGTAGTTATTTTTGCTACATTACGTCAGAATTCTTCCTAGAATGGAGGTCGGTATTATTCTAGAACATAACATCACGCTTGCAAGCCCTGTAAGGTTAGACAGAGTTGTAACAAAACTACAGTCACGAGCACCAATATGTACAAAATTTCTTACTATTGTAACTTGGAAATAGGATCTCTTTCTTAAAATATTTGCATTAAAAAAATATTTATATGAGTTCCAGAATACTAAGTATGTTCGTAACAACATGAAATTTTAATCAGAACAGTTGGAGAAAAACACAGTTGTTAATAAGTGTTTACATATTGGTGCTCGTGACTGTACGCCAGTAATGTCTAAGTAATATGTAGGTACTGAGGGGTGAGCCATAATCATGGTCTACTTGATGGTAGGTAAGTGCTGAAACCTATCGCGATAACATTAAACAAAGGGGGCCAGCCTATTTCCATCAAACTGGCATAAGTCCTGTCCTGTCCTCTTTTTTTACTATATGTATAGGCTTGCGTTTGGCCGCAACTCGCCTGATTTGGAGCTTCTAGGGTCACGCTTGCTTAGAAGAAACCGATTCACTCGAACTTTGAATAGATCCAAATAATGATCGGAAAACAGAGAAGCCGGCAGTACTCCCAAGAAATCTCTGATGAGAATACCGACTTTGACTGACATGGTATCGACCTGTACCCAGGACCTCATGATTCAGTAGCGCTTCCATCGAAAATATGCTAAATAAGGAAAAATAATGGAGAAATTATCTTCAATTAAAATATTTTCTTTCTTGCTTACATGGATTGGGCACCCAATCCCATTTTCCACCCAAATCGATTTTGAAATAGGTAAGTAAATTGTGTTAATTTCACTAGTTGCTGAGCGGAAATACATCGAACCAGAAATCCAGGAAAAGCATTGAAAGCAACAAAGATTTGCATTCTTATTTAAATTACTTTGAATCATCGTTATTAGCAATGTCAGTGCTAAAAATAACTTTGCTGATTAAAATAACAATTTGATTTATGAGGATGATGTAAAAATCTATTCATTAGGTAAGATGAATTTTTAGCATTCGTATTAGTGTTGAAATAATGAAAAATGTGATTTTAATCAAACTGCGAGTTGAATTTAAATCGTTCTAACTTCCTTACGATTATTATAACTGCGAAAGTAAGTTTGTTTTTTTTGTTACCTTTTCACGCCTTAACCACTGAACCGATCGTCCTGAAATTTTGCATATACGTTGTCAGGTGTACAGAAACGGACATAGAGTACCTTACAATCCGAAAAAAGTACTGTTCCATAAGAAAACAACAATAACTTTCTTATGATAATAGATGTGTCTTTCGAATCATGATTGAATCATATTGTTATAGAAACTTTAGTAGTGTGTTAAGAGTATCATTGTCAAATTATAAATTAGCGCGAGCAAAGCCACGGGGCAAAAGCTAGTAGCTAATCGCTTTTTCTCTACGGAAGTGTCGCTAGGATGTTTCTCTGTGGTCCAGGGGAAATTAGGCAAGGATTTTAAGCCAATTTAGTCTTTAGGTACCTGATAAAAATAAAACAAACATAGAATCGGCTGTTTTAAAGAGTCTTCTACTTCTGCTACCCTGCCCGAATTACCCTCATTTCCATCCCAGCCTGGCATTTAGGCTAGATCCCATTGCCCAACAAATGGAAAGGCGTTCTGTTTCGACTCAGAGGCGCCTTGACACGGCACCACTCCTTTCCTAACTCGACATTTGACTTGCGCAACGCAACGCCACGCTTGCCTGCACTATCCTTGAATATCTTGCGTAAGACTTACCTCATGTAGCTTGTGGATGTTGACACTAGTTCTGTACTAGATGGCGTTGGTATCGGGGAATGAGATTGGGAGAATTTTGAATGACGAACGGAAGAAAAACAAAATGGCTGTCGCAAAAACGACAGTTCAATTTTTTAAATAGATTTTTGGAATGTAACCTCTGCGTTGATTTATGGATTGTTTTGTTTTTTTTTTCTTGTAAGAGGTTATTGACCTACATGTCGCATACAAATTGCGGTCGTAATCTGAGAATTCCTAGAATTATTATCCTCCGTCTCATCATTTCCCTAGCAGATAAATGTGTTACTTATAAATAACAACTATGTTTATTTCAGTTAATCCCTAAGTTTATCTGGGAATATCGGTTAATTTTGTTTTATAGCTATTACAGTCGAGGAGTTAGAGGTATAAGGAACCGGATGATTGTGCTTAGGTATTTTCATAGAAAAGGGAGGATTCTCCAATCGGAATCTTTACATCCAATGAATCTTTACTGTCGTCTCAATAATATATTTTCCAATAAAATACGAAATAGTTAGGTAGTTCCCCAGCCTTAGTAAATACAGATAACTTAGCTTCCAACTGTGTGCCAATCGCAGTACTATTATGGAAGATAACTCTGTGATTATCTGTTTTATCCTTGAAAGTCTTGTGTAAGAGTTACCTCATGTCGGTTACGAGTCTCGTGTGTCTGTTAATGGGTTTATTTTAGATAGCATTTTATCTGGGAATTTAGTTCTAAGTATCATTGTTTTTAAAATAAAATGGACGATAGGTACTTTTACGAGGTTGTGTCTATAAGCCTGTATAATTAAGACAATAAAAAAAGAAGAGATGTTCCCGCCACACTGCCATTCAAATTAAGAAGGTTTGAAAGTGTAAAATGATTTTTACCTGCATGGTCACGCCAAAAACGTGATATTTACCATGTTCACTATTAATGTTATGATTTCCCGATATTTCGGCGCTGTTGTAAGCACCGATTCAAGACGATTGAAGACCAATTGTTGGTACTGAGTGTGTAAAAGGTATAAGGAAGAGGGTAGATCGTTTTGTCTGCTCATAAGCACCCAACAGCAATAACTACAGTTTATCCGTGATCATGGCGCTCTTGCAACAGCGCCGAAATATCGGGAACTCGAAACGAATATACATGGGAACTATCCCGTTTTTAGTGTTAATGGTAAGTGTAAAATGTAAGGAAAATTATCTATGGGCAGAAGAGTGAGGAATTGAGATTATCTAGACTATCTTGTATGGAACACAAAACTCTAAACAAATCAAAACTAATCTGCATTGTCCTCATGTGAGTTGACCAAGATTAGGTCTGGACTTTATATGACACCTCTGAGTTTGTTTCGGCTGTTTCTTCTCAGAGTAGTCTGCAGATCCGAAACACCGGCCCCACACAGTTTAGAATGACGTGTAAAACTGTTTGTAAAAACCTATAATAAACATCAATTAACTATGAATGAGAAAGCCGGTGTTGAGCGAACCGATTCTGCAAGCGTTCTCCGACAGTCGTTTCTCCTTTGGACTGATCACCGACAGGACGTTTCGCGAACCACTGATCGACCACGCGTTGTTTATGAGTTAGTTGTGTCAAAGTTCCGTCCAACAATCGAGGGTTTGTTTCATCTTTTGATGTCATAAATAAGGACTATTTTGTTATTGTCTGTCAAAATAATCTATACGTGGTATGATTTTTTATCTTTAATACCTTTAGAATAGATTCATAAATAAAAGTGATGTTTCTAATTAACTGCGAGTTATTCAACGATAAGGTGATTTCCGCATTACTTTTATCTTTGTAAACATATAATATTCTGCGTATTAGGACAATAAGCCTTATCTTGATAGAGTAGCTTGTACAATAAGGATAAATGCTTATTAAAACTAAAGATTATACTGCGTCTAAAGGGCAAAGAAAAACAGTATTATCAATATAACATAACATCACGCATTTAATGCCCGAAGGGTTAATCAGAGGTGTACCTAATAGTACAGCCCATTTTGCCAGGTATATTTAAGTCCCATGTAATTAAGGGCGAGCCTATTGCCACCAACCGGCCGCAAGTTAAGACTCCGTGGCTGCTATTGAGAAGATCATGATGGAAAAACACAATAACACTTTGCCCGACCTGGGAACCGAACCCAGGACCTCGTGTTCAGCAATATAATAAACTCGCTTTGCCAATCTTAGATCCAATACAATTGAGTGGCTTCTGCAGGACTTATTGAGCTTCATTCCCTCAACGGTGTTCTGGTGGTCGCCACTGGTATTTCTGGCTTTCAAGAGTTGCAGTGATTGGGAATAGAGTGAGAGAGAGGGACACTCCTGTCGACAAAGGAGTAAATGAAGGTAGATGATGTCAATAATCATCACGTCCCCATGATTGTCACCAATTTGACTAGTCAAGCATGGTTATTATGCTAATATAGCAACATCAGTGTTAGAGTGGAGCACGTGGCTAGATAATAACAGCTGCTCGTGTCGATTTTTAGGTTAAGCCGCGCTTGCCTAGGTTGGTCCGTGGATGGGTGACAACCAATTACATAAGTACACTGTCTTAAAGTCAGCCAACCCGCGATCATGGCGCTTGCAACAGCGTCGAAATATCGGGAGCTCAAAATTACAGACAATCACGGAGATTAAGTGCTGTGCACAGCTTTAAGTGACAAATTCACCCTAGATTTTAAGTTTAATTAGTAACCCCTAAAAATGTATTAGTGAATAAGTCGTTGGAGTGCTATAATTAAATAAATAAATAAGATACCCCGTAAGTGACAGTTTATGTGTACACCCATTACATACCGAGTTTCCTCCGTGCTTCGAAGAGCACGTTAAGCTGTTAGTCGCGGCTGCCATTTGTAGATCTTTGACGGTCGTTACAGGTAGTAAGTGGCCCGAAAGTCTGACAAGTCTTACCAAGAGGTATAGTATTACCGAGGACTAACTGGGTTGTGGAGGTCATATAGATAGTCGCTCCATGTAAAATACTGGTATTCAGCTGTATCTGGTTAGACTGGAAGCCGACCCCAACATGTTGGGAAAAGGCTAGGCGTCATCTGCCCGATGGTAGGTATAATCAATACGGCTGAGCAGGAGGGAGTGTCAGACTTTTACTGACTAAAACCCATTCATGTTCCTTCTTTTGCCCTTTGTGTTCCAGGGCCGCGGTATCTCTTTCGAACAGTCCCGCAACTCTGGCAGGACCCCGTGTTTAGCTATACTTGTAGCTCGATAATGTGATACCTACATGTTATGTTATTAGTCAATCTCATGTACGGTTTAGTTAATAGTGATGTCAAAACCAGTTTAAACTCAATCAAACAATTTATCAAACAAAATTAAAGCAACAACCAGAAATATCGTGACAAATTCAAATAAAATACTTAAAAAGAAATTTCGAAAGAAAATATTTGCCAAAAATAAATCTGTTACATTTTTCAACAAAATGTCAAATATTACAATAATAAAATGCGAAAAGTGTCGTAATTTTTTTAGTTCTATTGAAAGAACAGTTAAATTGCTTAATTAACAAAAACGCAGCCATATTGGTTTCAAGATGGCGTAATGACACAGAGTAAGAAAATACAGAAGTGTCACTTGACACAGAAAAACAAATTGGTATAAGACCACTTATTTAACGACTGCAGTTGTTCGAGAATATATTATTTACCTAAATTGTGTAGACCATAATTATATGTGTTAGTAGGAGTTAGCTTTCTGTATATTCATACTTGACGGTATCATGGCGCAAACGGTAAGGTTTTGCAAATGATTTCGCACAGACCGACTCAGGCGCAGCCATGGCAATTTATACGTGTTGCGAAATGTATGCATTTTGTATTGCACGATAATAAATTATTATCTATGAATATATTTCAGTGTTGTGCCGGAGTGACGAAAATTGGATGCATGGACTTGAAATGCTATGTTTCATTAATAATTATTAGTTACTATCGTGATTTTAATTTCCTTATTAACGTTAATAAGGCATATTGAATTCCAATGTTGAACGTACTCAAGTTTCACAAGCAAGTAAGGTCCAGGATCCACCCTTCATTTCGCCAATCACAAAATAATTCATCATCATCATGAACTGTAAAGATTCAAGTAGGGAAAATAATGTCTACCAAAATTTATTTGTAAAGATCAAAAAGTTTATTTATTGCTGACACAAAATTTAAACTATGTGTATGTACACACGGCTACATATCAACGGAACGGAAATCCTATACAATGCGAGATCAGCATAAACTGGAAACGTATAGCTTGATGTGTAGCCGTGTGTACCTTAATACATTAAAAATGGAATTTAAATTGCACGTTTAAGAACCCATCAAACTGTATTAGTAAGAAGTAACTGAGGCTGAAAACGTAAATAAGTCGATTATAAATTTTATTATTTTTCAACAATTTTTTTAATAATTTTAAGAATTTATTCATATAGTCTAGGGATGATATGCTGGTGACTGAAAAGTTTTGTGGTAATCGGTTATCGTGGTAAGGACCTGTGATGCGGAGGAATGAGGAAAATGTTGAGTATGAATGTAGATGGTTTTAAGAGTAGAGAAAGACTAAAGGGACGATGGATGGACTATGTGAAGGATAATATGACACCTCCTGTGTCTGATGAGATGACGAATAATATAGGGTCCCATAAAATAGACGGTCAATTTTTAACTCAGCATTCAGTACGTTTAGCCAAAGATATCCCAGCAAAAAAACACTGATTAAAGTGATTTTATTTTGACCTAATGGATGTGTTTATTCTAGAGTGCTGCCGGCAATTTATTATTTTAGGTCAAAATAAAATCACTTAAATCGATGTTTTTTTTTGCTTAGACAACACGACGTTCAGTACGTCTAACCAATGATTGGTTAGACGTACTGAACGTCGTGTTTAAATTTGTCCATCTATTTTAATGGGACCTTATAGAAGTATTGAAGAAGAAGACATGCTGCGCCGACCCCAAATAAATTGGGATAAGGGGCGGAGAATGATGAGGAATACTCGTTTCATTAGGGAATGGAAGGGATATGATGCGAAAATGGATACCACATTACGCTACGGTACACCATTCTGAGCCCCCACATAGAAATTTAAGGTGGAAGCGCAAGGTTAGCCCAAGAAATTTAAATTTTCTTAGGTTTATTGCAATTTGCAGGTCAGTGTCAGGTTGTATGTTGAAGAAAATATGAATCGCGCCAGTAACACGTATGGAGTTACAATATTATAATCATTCAAATAATCAATACAACCCTCTAAGTTCATGTAACCGTTTTTTTTTTTTCGGATTTGGCCCCTTCCTGTTTGCTGACTCTCTTTGAGGTGCGCGTGGAACACGAACGCGCCGTCGACACGGCCTGTCGTCATAAGACGGACGGACGGCGAGTTAGCCCATAGCTCACCGTCCACAGGCCCGCGCCTACAGTGGCCCCCGACGCCCGCTGCGTTTTTTTTTGCAAATTTCTATTTGGCCCCGGCGCAAACTGATGTACCTACTGAATACGTGGTAACCGATTTCGTGTTTACATCCCTTCCAACCAGTTTAATATTTTCATTATTTGAAGAATTAGTTGTTCATGCCATTCTATGGGTGAAACTGATTGTGTTTGTTTAAATAAGTATATATATTATGCTCTAAGATAACTAATTGTATTTTTGATTCAAGAATCGACGTATTTCCGTTAAGTTTACACCGTCAGGGCCTGTTAGTAAGAAAAGGTCAAAATTTCTAGTAATTTGATTCAAACAATAAAATATATAAAAATAAAAATAAAATATTCCATCAAAATATCGGTAAGTATCAACAGATATTTTGATTCATAGTTTCTAGCAATCTGAAGATTTACCCTGACAATTATGGATACCCATGGTAACCCTGATTTGAACCACAATAATCAGAATATCCATTGCTTCCATATTTGCCACAAACGCAATAAACCAATGGCTTCGTTTCAGCAACCGGACAGCAACCACAGGCTACATTGGTTGCTACAGAACTACCACAAACATACGGTGCATAAGTCTGCTTAGAAACACAAGTGCATTCGGTTTCACAGCAACCATGTTGTTTGTATTGGTTGCCATAGTAACCATACTGTTGATTGCCATAGTAACCATACTGTTGGTTGTCATAGTAACTCGGCTGTTGGCTGCCTTGGCAACGTTGTTGTTGGTGGTCGTAGTTTGCTGTATGCAAGATGATCGGTCCTTCGTAATTTTCGTAATGAATGTTAATTGGTTCAGGACATGCTTGCAAGGATGTTACCTGAAAATAAATAAATTAAACTGTTTACTTTTCTTGAAATATTTAGGAATTAGGAATATTTAGGAAAGTACAATAGTGGGAATAAATAGCTCATCGTGTTATCACAAGAGAAGAGAGTGCACTACAAGATATCGAATGCATATCATGAACTCCTCAAAGGATAAGGTATCATAAACCTCTCTATCTTGTATACAGGGTGTAACAAGACCCTTAACGAAGCCGTCAACGAAGCATTATGTACATCAAACTAAGTAACTTTACGCAAAAAATATTGCTGGGATTTTTTTTTTGGGGTAAAAAATCACGTTTTATGGTAGGACTCAATGCAACGCATTCAAAACATTGTGCTGATGGATGGATTGAATAGAACGAGGGTCGTGGAGGTGTTAAAAGTAAAAATCTTACTTTAAAAACACGTATAAAAAAAAAAATGTTCGAACATTGACCCCCAATATCTCCGTAACTAAAAGGTTCCCAGGTATGGTCTACAACAAAAAAATGATCGCAATAGCGGGGAAAACACGTGCTTTTCGGCTTCGTTAAGGGTTCTGTTACACCCTTTGTATACGTATATCCCATATACATACAGGGTGTAACAGGACCCTTCACGAAGCCGTCAACCAAGCATTATGTACATCAAACTAAGCAACTTTACGCAAAAATTATTGCTGGGAAAAGACTTTTTTTTTGGGGTGAAAAATCACGTTTTACGGTAGAACTCAATGTTACGCACTCAAGACATTATGCTGGTGGATGGATTGAATACTACGGGGGTCGTGGAAGTGTCTATAGTAAAAGTCTTATATTAAAAACTCATATTTAAAAAACAGCTGTGAATAAGTTGGAACTTGGACCCTCAATATCTTCGTAACTAGAAGGTTCCCATGTATGCCTAGAACAAAAAAATGATCGCAATGATGGGGAGAACAAGTACCTTTCGGCTTCGTGAAGGGTCTTGTTACACCCTTTATATACATAAATGCCTTTTCCCAACTATGTTAGGGTCGACTTCCAGTCCCACATAACCCAGTTACCACTGGGTAATACGATACCCTTGGTAAGACTGGTTATCAGACCTTCGGGCCACTGACTACCTGTAACGATTGTCAGAGATCTACAATTGCCAGCAAAGACAGCTGAGACCAGCGGCTTAAAATGCTTACCGAGGCACGGAAGAAACTTGGTATGTAATGGGTACATCCATCCGATCAACCTAGGCTAGAGCGGCTTAACCTCTTTATTTTGCCTGTTACGTTAATGTCAGTCAATTAATCTCACTTTTTAAAAAGCTCCTCAAAAAAAGACACTCAACGTGAAAGTCTTGGTCTGGGGAAGTACCTACTGTCGCAATAGGCAAATCACAGCCAACGATGGTAACTTACAATATACATACATAATTAAATAGGAAAATAAAAAAAAAACAAGACATAAAATAGATACGAAATAGAAACTTTTAAATTGATAATACTTACACAAATCAAGAAGAGAGTCAGGAAAAGACACATCATTTTGCTTACCACAAAATATGAAAGGTTCAAAACTAGAATGATTTTCCACCTTCAAAAATCAACATTATATACAAAAATAATAATCAGTTTTGGGAAAATTGCACTAACAGTACCAACAAATTTTACAAATATCTTGAAACAAAATCACGTACATAAAGAATTTGGTAAAAACACAATTTTGTTTTGTAATTACATTCTAAATTATTGCTACATAGTTATTCAAATTACGATAACATTATGTTAATAAAAACATTATAAATTCGCTAACTATGTATTCTTTAATTTTAATGTTTTCTTAACAATGTATAAAGCCATTAATTATCTTGTTGCGAATTGTTGAAATAAAAACAAGAATAATTTTGTACGCGTTCCAAAGAACATTCAAGATCATCGACCAGAGCTTATGAAAGATGGCAGTTTCTCAAAGGATTCATCATCTTCCTGTCCTTGTCCCATTCTACTTGGGGTCGACGCAACACGTGTTCTTCATCCATTCCTTCCAGACAACACGGTATCATTTACTCCATAATCTTTCATATCATTCTTCACACAATTGATCCATCTTTTCTTTGGCTTTCTTTCTCCATCCTTCAACATTCATATACAATGTGTAACAGAATAAACGCACAACCTCTTACTCATTGTACTCATAATTATGAATAACTTTCACTATGGGACCAACACTGAAATCGCGAAAAAAAAGTCGACTGCCCTATACATTTCTGTGCGCATAATTCGACAAAATGTACTGAACAACTGTTTTTTTTTCGCGATTTCGGGATTGGTCCCATAGTAAAAGTTGTTCATAATGATGAGTACAATGACCCCTTAAGAGGTTGTGCGTTTATTCTGTTACACATTGTATATCCATCACTCTTTTAGTCACAAACGTTTCATCCCTCCTCATAACATGTCCATACCAGGACAAACGACTTCCTTTAATTATTTCTGTAACAAAGGCCTCTTTAAAACATCCTCTAATATGCTCCTTCGATCCTTACTTTAGTAAGGGTCAGGAGGAGTATGGATAAATCCATAGCATTTAATTTTTATCTATTTACCAATTTTGAAATTGTCATAAATTAATCAATTTTATTTTTAATCAATTTTGTCATAATTCTGTTTTTCACTATTTCTTGAATATTGGCGCTTAGTACTTACTAAGCTTGTTTTCCTAATTTATTGTTTTGTGCATGTGGTGTTTACCTTTAAGTAATTGTTGCGCTGTAAATTAATTTTAAGAATGAATTATGTCGCTTTATCCAGTGTGAACAATTTTTGGTAGACCTAATATAATAAATAAATAAATTAGCATCTCATATTTTTCACTGCCTAGCAATCCGATCCATACAGTACGACAGATCTAATCACGGAATATTTGAAAGGATTAAGCTAGTATATCTGGTCCAGAAAAAATACTTTTTTTAGTATCTCCTTCCACAGGAAAACATACAGGGTGATTGGCAGACTGGAACGTTGAACATACGAAAATGGTGGATAGGTGGGGTCATCTGCTACTTACTCAGGTCTAATTTATTTGGCCCTGGCCCCCTGGATATTTTTTAATGCAAGTTGAAATTAAGATTTAAGTATTTTTTACATCTTTCTGTAAGTTTAAGGGCTCATTACCTTTTTTGCTAGCTAACATCTGAATAAAGCAATAATTTTATAAGAATCTGCAAACATTAAAGATTTTTAAAAAAAAATGCCTGTTTTACCCATTCATAATAAAAATTACACTGAAAGTGGTGAAAATAAAAGAAAGCAATTTTTTTTTTTTAAATTTCCAGGTTGCCAGTGCCAAATAAATTAGGGCTGAGTAAGTAGCAGATGACCCCACCTATCCACCATTATCGTATTATCAACGTTCTGCCAAACACCCTGTATGTAGTTTTAAGCAATAAGACTGATGCATACGTTAAGTATATAAAATAAAGACTTTAAAATAATACCTACACATGTCAATATTATGGTGGCATTTACTCTTCAGGTTTATTGTGTACCCTTATGTGGCTAATGAACCCCATTTCAGCTGTGAATATACGAAAATAACGAGCTATGTAACCCTGATCGTTTTTCTTGACGACCTTATCTCATAACTAGCTGTTGCCCGCGGCTTCGCTCACGTTTTTGTCGGAAATAATCCCACGGGCACGTTTTAAATATAGCCTACATACAAACTTACAAACAAATTTTAGTATAGAAGAAATTTCATCTCTAGACACTAAAACATACCATAAGATGGCCAGGTTTTGTGTTTAATAAATAATTAAGAAAAGACTGGAATTAAAACATAAAAAGGATGCTCAAACTGGAATGTTTTGAAAACCAACTCCAGCTCGACTTACTAACTTCATTTATCTAATTAACGACAACCCAGAATCATTTAAATGTCAACCTTCAAGACCAATCAATAGGTTACAATGTAACGTGCACTCGTAACGCGTAAAAAGGCGTTATCTCAGTTTATCAATAGCAACAAGTGGATCAGTGTGCCAGCACGCGACACGGTTTGTTCTGCCGGGTGTTGGAGTAGTGTGGATACGACTTTTATAAGGTAGATGTTTAAAAACCATCAAGTTGTTATGTGGTAGCAGATAATCAACAAAGAGAAAGAGAAAAATTTCAATGTGTAATCTGCAAGTCGGAGGAAATTGCAGTCGAGGTAGACCACGGCGAAGGTGGTGTGACGATCTTATTCTGTTTGCGAAACGAACATGGCCAGATATCGCAAAACAAAGTGAGGTTTGGAAGGAGAAAGGGGACGCTTTTGCCCAGCAGTGGGACACTTAAAGCCTAAAAGAACCTTCAAGTGGGTTAAGATAAGGAACATTTTAAAAGAGAGCCTACTATACTATATTATATATTTGTTTTTTTTTTTATTATATATATGTATTTTATATACAACGTGTAACAGAAAGGGTATAATCATATGGAATACTGTGGTAGGGACCATCAAACTGAACAACTTTCTCTATGGGACCACCATCGAAATCGTAAAAAAATAATCAGCTGTCCCATACATTTGGGTCGAGTAGGTATTGAAATTTTCTATGGAACAGCTGATTATTTTTTTACGATTTCGATGGTGGTCCCATAGAGAAAGTTGTTCAGTTTGATGGTCCCTACCACAGTATTCCATATGATTATACCCTTTCTGTTACAGGTTGTATATGTTTGATGAGTCTGAAAAAGGTTATTTTATTGAAGTACAGCTTTGAGCACGAGGTTCGACCAGGCCACTTCATTCCTACCTTTTGTCGTTCGTTTGAACCCGAAAACCTATTTACTCCTAAACACATTTATAACCTCGTAAAAATCTTATGTTCATGCATAATAAACCAAACTATTGCAAAAGCTACGAGTCCAAAAAAATGCTCACAGGTAAAAAACTTGAATTAATTCTTCAGCTTGTGACCAATTTCATCACTGTCGCAATGTTTAGTCATCTTTAGCAAATGATTAGCAAAAGTTCGTGAAGAGTTCAACAAACATCTTCAATGTCAAACACATAAATAGATTTACTCGTCTAGAAATTCCATTTGTTCTTACAATATTTGTATGGCGCTTGATAAAAAGTTTCTGGAAGGACTTGGGGAGGATATGCACCATGAATTTGGTATTTCATTTTTTTCTACCTATAGTACGTTATAGCAATACCTAACGATGTTTAAACTTTAGGTAACTACTTATTTGTTGTTTATCGGAACTTAAAATTGATTTTACCATAAATGACTACAACTAAAGCCTGATAGTTTCAAACAAACAACAAGACATAGAACCCAAAGCCAATCTATACTATCTATACTAATATTATAAAGAGGTAAAGTTTGTGAGTTTGTGAGGTTGTAGGGGGTAATCTCTGAATCCACTGAACTGATTTTGTAAATTCTTTCACTTATAAAAAATAAATAATAAATATTGCTGGAAATTACACACAGCGCCATCTAGGTGCCACACTAAGCTAACTATCTAGTGTCCATGACACAAGCCTCGTTGGCTTGTGTCGTGGACACCAGATAGTTGATACTACTACATAGATACTTTTTGTTTGTAAATACATACTTATTATACATTTATATGTCCATGCTCATCACACAAACACTTGCTCCTACCGGGATTCGAACCCGGGACCCTAAGAACGTAAGGCAGCCTCACAACCGCTGCGCCATTCGGGTCGTCAAAAGAAGCTACATTATACCCGAGTGGCATATGCTGTATTTACACAAAGTGCCCGTGGGATGATTTCCAACCAAAACGCGAGCGAAGCCGCGGGCAACAGCTAGTGTATCATACAATTGTGTGGAACTAGCCCCACTTGAGTGGTTAGTGATGTAAGATCAAAGATCAATAAATCATTGTTGGGAGACCGGCGCAGGCGCGTTGCAGTGCCCTTGATGCAGTGCGGCAATGTTGAGTAACGATTGTCGTAGATGATGATGTTTCCTGGAAATAAATAGATAGGTTATTAACGTAATAGCATTACATCACGCCTGTTATCTCCATCATCATCATTGTGTCATCCGCATGCATAAAAGGTGTAACAAGACCCTTCACGAAGCCGAATGGCACTTGTTCTCCCCGTCATTGCGATATTTTTTTTGGTCTAGACCATACCTGGGAACCTTCTAGATACGGAGAAAATTGGGGGTCAAAGTTCCAACTTTTTCACAAGTTTTTTCTTAAATACATATTTTTAATGTAAGCTTTTTACATTAAACACCTCCACGACCTCCGTACTACTCAATGCATCCTTCAGCACAATGTTTTGTGTGCGTTACATTGAGTCTACCGTAAAACGTGATTTTCCACCCCCAAAAAAAAGTCGTTTCCCAGCAATAATTTTTACGTAAACTTATTTAGTTCGATGTACAGAATGCTTTTTTTTTCCGCTGGGAAATCATCAAATAACCCCTCCCGCTCTGGGCTGAGCAGGAGGGAGCGTCAGACTATTACTGACTAAAACCCATCCATGTTCCTTCCTTTGCCCTTTGTATTCCAGGGCCGCAGTATCTCTTTCGAACAGTCCCGCAACCCTGGCATGTACAGAATGCTTGGTTGACGGCTTCGTGAAGGGTCTTGTTACACCCTGTATATGCAAAATTGTAGCTCATTCGGAAACCGGAAAGTAGCTCAAATTTAACTTCTAAGATTATTTTACATAGTTACAGGTGAAGCCAATAAAAGAGTGTTAAAAATGAAATAAGCCCCATGAATGTTTTTGCATTAAAATATAAATAATATACTTGACAATTTATATAGTCTACAAAATAACCAAAAGATGCACTAAAAATCTCTCAACCTATCTTAACCAAAACGAATCGTTTCTGACATATTCGTAACCGATCATAACTTTACATACTACTATTAACGTACATTGAATGGCGTGTAAAAGTGTGGCAGGTCCACAGTTATCTCGCGTGTCTGTCCCGTTACGTTACCAGTAGGTTAGCATCCGCAGCACATCCCTGTGATGCTGCGTAACAGGGCTGTCACTTAAGACATTGTTGGTCAGTTAGTCATGATTTTGCGTCACTTATTGGTGTAAGATAGATAGATCTATCTATGAAGATGGAAAATTATGTTTTTCCTACTCATCTGCTATTCTTTTCTGATTAATTTCGTTGCGGGATCCAAGACAGTTAAATTGGTTATCTGTGACTGATCGCAACTGTTGATTCTGGCTTTCAGGAGTTGCAGTGGTTTGGGAATAGTGTGGTGGGCTTGTCCCATGAAAGGATGGAGGGAATGTATTATAAACGAAGATTAATAACGGCCGTTTTCAATAACTTACTAACAGTTAACGGAACGTTGCTATCTCAGATAAAAAGTTGAAGAAACATCAACTGTCAACCTCTGAGTAAGATAAGTGATGTGGATAGGATATTCCTGTCAATTCTTCGCTAACTTTGTTTATAGAAACACTGATAGCTACTGGAGGAAGGCATATTAACTAACCGTTACACGTAAGTAAGTTATAGAAAACGGCCGTAAGATACCTATAACAGACACGAGTGATAAATTATTGCCTTCTCTCTCTCACACAGAGGAACTGTCCAAGAACTAATATTGTGATTTGAATATACGGACCGTTTAAATTGCTAGTCAATTAATCTCGCTGTCTTTACCTACATTCAATATCCATTCAATAAATAAATAGCAAGATTAATTAAAAATTTAATTAAACGCCCTAATGGCTAAAGAAATATGATCAAGTAGTACTGAACACGGATTAGCTGAGTAAGATTATTTTGTTAATCGAAGAATTAATAACGCAGAAGTGTTTACAGGCTTTTTTGCAAGACATTATTATAATAATGACTATGGTTTTAAAGAAATAAATTAATTTTAATAATTGGGTCGGTTTAACTTTGTAGATAGAAAGCTGCAATTTTCAATCTCAGTTAGTTTTTCTTATTTTATTCGCAGTTTTAGTTTCGAATGTGTAAAGGAGAGGATAACAGTCGCTCGGGTCGTTCTTTTGGTTAAGCCGCGCTTGCCTAGGCTGGTCCATGGACGGGTGACCACCCATCTTGACATACCAAGTTTCCTCTATGCCTCAGAAAGCACGTTGAGCCATTGGCTGTCATTTGTAGATCTCTAACAGTCATCACTCGTAGTCAGTGGCCCGAAAGTCTGACAACCAGTCTTACCAAGGGTATTACTCAGTAATAACTGGGTTGCGGAGGTCAGATCTAGGTAGTCGCTCCATGTAAAATACTGGTATTTAGCTGCATCCGATTGGACTGGAAGCCGACCCCAACACAGTTGGGACAAGGCAAGTACGATGATGATGATGGTTTCGTATGTCCAATTGCATGCGTTATTAAAAAGAACATGACGTTGAAAAAAATAAAAGGTCAACTTAAATTATGTAGCGAAACTCTGTACTCGAGATGGGCTTCAAAATATCAAATAAACAAGATTTAATTTTCAAAAATATTTAGACACCAACAGCACCTCCTGTCAATATCAGTCAAGCACCAATCTATCCTTATATTACCTAGGCCTGCAGTTTCGACATAGATAGAGATCGCAAAACAACCAAATTCGGTCGCAAAGTCATAACGATGCGGATTTGAGGTGGAAGCGTCAGGGTAGTCAAAACTAGAACAGGGTCGTCAAAATTTCTTCCGTTTTTTGTAATTTGCAGGTCAGTGTCAAGTTTTACTTGCGCGACTCATTTTAATCAACATACAACCTGACGACGCTTCCACCCTATATCGGCATAGTTATGACTTTACGAATACGGTTGTTTTGCGATCGCTATCTATGTCTAGACTGCAGACCCTGCCTACTCTGATGCTATAACCCCATGACAATTTCCGTCGCGACAGCCCTACCTCGCATCCGGCTGTTAGTGGGTAAGGGGATTATGTCACGGCACGGCACAAGTGCGAGTAACGTTCGTAACAACCGCCTAACTATGGGAACTGCTCGTGCGCATACGGTGTGTATGTGTTGGTAGGGTGGCCATGCTTTGGGTTGAGATAATAGAGGGTGGTTTTGAAAATTGTAGTGGTGATTGGGTTGTTCTGTAGCTAATTGGGAGATAAATGTTAGTTTAGTCCGGGATAGAGTTAAACCAAAGGTTTTATAAACATACACATAACATCACATCACGTTTTGTAATCCAGAGGGTTAGGCACAGGTGAACCTATAACAAGTATATATTTAAGTCCCATATAATAGAGAGCGAGCCTATTGCACTTAACTGGGCACAAATCCAGACTCCCTGATAGAAAAACCCAATACTGATGAAACGACCCGGTAATCATGGGACTGGGAATCGAACCCAGGTCGCTCAACAGTCGCTTGCGCCTACTAGACCAAAGATAGGCTGCTAGTCATATCAGGTTTTAGAAACATACAAAACATAAATAACTTCCTTTAATTAGTTATCCTATTTTGAAAATATAACTGAATTACGTCTTGTTTTAAAAAGATAGTAAATAACTTTTTTTTTTTAATTGCCACTTGCTTAATATGAAGCCAACTTTTCGCAGAAAACCGGAATCAAGATTCCGATCGTTTTCAAGTTCAAAACGATCATGTATATATACAATGTGTAACAGAATAAACGCACAACCTCTTACGGGGTCATTGTACTCATCATTATGAATAACTTTCACTATGGGACCAACACTGAAATCGCGAAAAAGAAGTCGACTGCCCTATACATTTCTGTGCGCATAATTCGACAAAATGTACTGAACAGCTGTTTTTTTTTTCGCGATTTCGGGATTGGTCCCATAGTAAAAGTTGTTCATAATGATGAGTACAATGACCCCTTAAGAGGTTGTGCGTTTATTCTGTTACACATTGTATATTATAAGCAATTCATAGGAAAAAAAAACAGTGGCATAAGTTCTCGTTTCGCAATTTAACGAAACGATGCAGAAAAGAAAGAAAAGGCCTGCTGCATTTTCTTGATAAGCATGAATTCTTCTGTCTTACGTACCTTACAGGACAATCCACAATTCCCAGTAAAGCCTGGCCACACTACAAGTGGCTCGCCACGACACGGATGACACTGAGAATTGGTTCAGTAAACTATGGCGCCGGATTGTATGGATAGCAGATCTACTGACTCACTGAAGACCATCTGCTGATAAGAGGTCGTAGACCTAGACTAAAAGAACGATGGATGAAGTATGTGAAAGATTATAACATACATAACACTACGCCTGTAATACCTTAAGGGTTAGGCAAGAGGTGTACCTAATAGCACACCCACATTTCGTCAGTTATGTTTAAGTCCCATGTTATAGGGCGCGAGCCTATTGCCATCAACCGGGCACAAATCCAGACTCCGTGGCTGCTACTGAGAAATTATTGATGGAAAAACCGGATAGCACTTTGCGCGACCCGGGAATCGAACCCAGGACCTCATGCACAGCAGTAGCGCAAGCGACTACGCTGTCAACGAAGGGGAGTAAGTAATGGACCTTCTATTAAAACAGCAAATCAGAGATTGGTGCTAGTCCACTGGCAACTTCTTATCTTAGGACAAATCAGCAGATATCTACAAATACGAGTGAGCTACGTTACCGGTGGTCCAGAGATAAAAGCTCCGACTTTCGTGTCTTCAGTCACTAGTTCGAATCATCGGTCGGTCGGTGGTTCGGTCGTTACAGGTAGTCAGTGGCCCAAAAAGTCTGACAACCAGTCTTATCAAGGGGTATCGTATTACCCATTGCTAACTGGGTTGTGGAGGTCAGATGGGCAGTCGCCCCATGTAAAATACTGGTATTCAGCTGCATCTGGTTAGACTGGAAGCCGACCCTAACATAGTTGGGAAAAGGCTAGGCAGATGAGTCACTTGTTCGAATCGGAGAAGGTATTTTTATTAGAAGGATATGCCTCTTCTAACCACATCTTCTCACATTCCAGACTGATGATCTTGTGCTATAAAATAAAATATATTGGATAACTTTACGGGATCAGAGGTGACGCTGGTAAGCCTACTTACTAAGTATGCAGACCTGGTTATAAGTCTTATAAACGGGCAGTGGAACACGTCAAATACGATATAATAAAGTAGGAACATATTTGTTACCACGATGGCAATGTATCACGATTTGCAACATTTTGACAAAACCCTTGGCGACATTACAGTCGTAAACATTTACATATCCGTAATTTCAACGGTACCATAGGTACCCTTCGAACTTTAGCACAGCAATACAACTTGGCTTCAGAAATAGGCAAAGGAGCAAACGTGCGAGGGTGAAAAGGTCAACGATCGATACATCAGACTAACTCAAAAGCACCTGTAGCAATCATTTAGTTAAGGATAAAAGAACAATCCTGACAGCGACGGTGCAGCGGCAGTGCCGTCTAACAGCAATGGTAGACCGCAGCTTTTCCTAGGTGGCACCAGTGCCGCCTGCTACTGCATTAAGTCACAAACCTGGAGAGATAAGAAAGAACTGAGAATCGCGAATTTGAAGGAGAAAAGTGCCACAGATATCACAAACTCGTCTCATTTGGATTCAAAACTTGTGGTGGCAGTCTGTGATCTGTTGTATTGAAGCATAACCAGCCTATAACTTTCCATTGCTGGGGACGGGCAGGGCCGCAGCCAGGGTGCCACCTACCCAAGGTGGAGTGCTAAAATTTTCGAACTGGCGTCGATAGCGGTGCCATTCTACGGTCTTTTCATTCATAACCTTTCCTTTATCAATTGACACAATTAGTCCTATTTTTGAGAACATAATTATCCTAGAACGCTCGAGCATTGATCACCACTCTTGTTCAAAGTGGATTGGTCTTCGTGGATCTTCTTCTTTTTCGTAGGGTTAGTGCCTAACCTGATGTCAGAGTTTTTAGGCCGCCCATGGACCTGGCTTGACCATGGACTTGGCTTTACGTGCCGTCGAGAAATATCTCTCAAGCATGCTGGTTCTATCATCATTATACAGTACGCACATGAATCAGAGGAGCGTGTCTTGGGTTCGAACTCGCGACCTATGCTAAGCTATCACTGCTGCTGGCGATTTAAGACTTATATTGATTATAAATCTATTTTAATCGCGTTTTTTTTTCTCTTTATTTATTTAAGGGTTTTTTTCTAAACAGATATGTCAACCCGATTGTGCCTTTTGCCATTGTAACATTAAACCTTATAATTAATACAAAAACTATATTAATTTGTTACACAATTATATAAAACACTTGGGGTGAAGGTAGAAGTCACTGATGAAGGACTGTTATTAAGTGACATAACTCTTTGGCACCTTCGGAAGTTGGTTGGGATAAAATTGATTTTATTTATCCTACGTTAAGCCTATTTAAGTCTAAACTCGACACCTATGACTTGGCAGTCACACCACTAGGCCTTCATTGCTGCTGGCGATTTGACTTATATTGATTATAAATCCATTTTAATCGCCATGTTTTAATGTTATCTGCCGTTGTCTTCGGAACAGCACCTTAAAGGTTCATATGCATAACTAGTAGTTAAAATAAACCTGCGAACATAGAGGTAATAACAGATTACCCTCAATTGACTCTGAGGGCCCGCGCAGACGATCAATCATCAACGCAACTGACATTTATTGGCAAAACAACGCGGATAGGTATGGTGTGCGAAATATTTGGTAACCATCCGGTATGGTACGCACAATGACGAATCATCATCTGCCCAGCCTTTTCCCAACTATCTTGGGGTCGGCAGCCAGTCTAACCGGATGCAGCTGAATACCAGTATTTTACATGGAGCTACTGCCTATCTAACCCCCACAACCCAGTTAGTGCTGGGTAATACAATACCCCTTGGTAAGACTGGTTGTCAGACTTTTTGGGCCACTGACTACCTACTGTAACGACTGTCAAAGATCTACAAATGACCGCCGGGACCAACTTAACTTGCTTTCCGAGGCACGGAGGAAACTCAGTGTGTAATGGGCGATCACCCATCCACAGACCAACCTAGGCAAGCACGGCTTAGCCTAAAGATAGAGCCGAGCGGCTGGTATTTTTGTTACGAGCATAACGACCAATCAAAAAAGAAGAAAAAGCCAGTTTATGCAGATCTATCATTGTACGGGAAATCTATACAAAGCGAGATCAGGTTATACTGGATATGTATAGCTTGACATGTCGCCGTGTGTACTATCACCGATTTATTTTGCAAGCATGGATTATAGAAAAGCATTATTATAATATTCCGCTTGTTTTTCCTGAAGGGTTAGACAGAGGTGTATCTATTCAACCCATTGTCATTCGTTATTTCACATTTTGCCAGGTTTGTTTTTTTTTTCTTTGTCTAATGACAATAAAAGCAATTTTCTAGTCTATTATATACTAGACACCGGGCTACTACAGAATTCCTGATGGAAAAATTCAATAATATTTTGCTCGACCCGGGAATCTAACCCAGGACCAGAGTCAGCAGTCACGCTTCCGACCACTATACCAACAACTATAAAAGCGATTTTCAGTATCAATCCTTTAACATCCTGCGGACCAAAAGCCTTGGGAAGTGACCTCAAACTCAGCGATAGCGCTAAAAGCTTGAAAAAAGAAAAAAAAATTGCCCACTAGCTTTCTCGGGATAAGCGAAAATTTAACAAAAAAAATTTAACTGGGCAAAATTTTATTGTTTTTTTTTGTGGGTTAATTTTTTTTATTTTTGATGTTTCGCACCTGAAAAATAGTTATATATATTTTTTTTTTCTCAAGAACCTATTAAAAATTAAAACTTATTTTTACAATGCACAGATAATAACATAATCGGTTAACCAGCCTATTCTTCAAAGTAACTCCAGCCGATTATCATGAGAACTAGACCCGATATCCTAACATTACCATTTCGAAACCAGCATTCTAAAATTAGCTAACACAAATCAAGAATCTGTCCACCTAGCTTGCTCTACCACTCCCCCTTCAACTCACTGAAAGATCGAACAAACTCAGGTGCTCACGTACATTGCAAGAGGTCTTCTTATATTAGTTCAGCTCGTTGAGGAGTTATGCAACGGCTATGACCTTAAAATCTTACGTAACGTTAAACCAAAACTTGGTTTGTCTCCAGTGGAAAGGAAACACTAGGTTTGAAAAGGTAAGGTTGGTTTTCAAGTGATAAAATTGTCAGTTACACCGAATTGGGTTACACAAATGTGCCATTTGCAACGGTGGTATTACAGAGTTATGTATGTAGATTACAAATACATAGAAGTTATTACTTCATTTATTTTTTATAAATATAGACATTATGGCGGCGGTTTCAAGGTTTCGTTTTGTGTGTAAGAGAACGGGAAGCATTGAGCGTGTAAAATGCTTTGACAATAAATTATTATTCTAAAGAAAATTTTAATTTTCCCATTTTTCTTTGTCATTATTTGTATCGATGTTTTTTTATAGAATTAGATGTTTTTCATTGCCGAACAATACTTATAATAGTTGTATATAAATAATAATGTGGCAATAGCTTAGTTACTCGTAATCGTAAGTCAAAGTGTCTTTGACACTTTGACTGAACCCTCTGTATACTCGTACTGCCTGTAACCATAAAAATTATGACTTTTTGGTACTTTTCCATATGACATAAACGGTCACCGATCATTTTCTAAACCTCACTCAGCGTTGATTAACAGCACTACAAATCTAAAATATGTTTTTTAACATTGCTCTATTTATACGTAACATTTGGATCATTTCTGTCATATACTGCCACCCATCATTTTCCAAACCTCACCACGAGTTGCTTAACCTCTCCTCCAAAACCATTTTTTTTTGTATTATCTATCTTTATCTAAAGACATAATTACTATGAATCATAAGTTCATAAAATACCTATTCTGAAATGTGAGTCAATCTTCAGATCGATCCGTGGACTCCGTGATGTAAACAGTTGCATAACAGATGGCCTAGTTTTTAACACACGAGACCAAGGTTTCAAGATTAGGTCATAACTAAATAATTACATGTATTGTAAGCGATTTGTGTGTTGTACATGTTTTCGTTTGTACATTATGGTTCTTGTGAAGTTGGTTAATTTTGTGTCGTGAAAACTAAACGATTTAAGCTGAAATTTTTAATTGATCGCCTGGTTGGTCTATTGGTTGCAAATGCCACTGTTGAGCGTGAGGTCCGGGGTTCCCAGGTTGGGAAAAGTGTTATTGGCCTTTTTATCATCATCCACAGCCCGTATTGCCATTGGTGGGTATACAGTGTGTAACAGGACCCTTCACGAAGCCGTCAACCAAGCATTATGTACATCAAACTAAGTAACTTCACGCAACAATTATTGCTGGGACTCGACTTTTTATTGGGGTGGAATATCTCGTATTACGATAGTACTCAATGTAACGCACTCAAAACTTGCTGATGGATGGATTTACTAATACGGGGGTCGTGGAAGTATTTATAGTAAAAATCTTTCTTTAAAAACAGGTATAGAAAAAAAAAACTTGTGAAAATGTTGGAACTTTGACCCCCAATATCTCTGTAATTAGAAGGTTCCCAGGTATGGTCTAGAACAAAAAATGAACGCAATGACGGGGAGAACAAGTGCCTTTCGGCTTCGTTAAGGGTCTTGTTACACCCTTTTGCTTATGCCAAGCTTCACGTTCTTGTACCAGCCTCAGAGTATACCTGCGATACCAACAAATTGCAATTCTGGATTTGTGCCCGATTGATGGCAATAGGCACGTCCCCTGTTATTTGGGACTTACACATAGTTGGCGAACACATAATTGGCAAAAGGTGGGTGTACCTACTATTAAGTAATTTGCAGGTCTGTGTCAGGTTGTATGTTAGTACTACTATTCATGAAAAACTGGACTATTTCATGAAAAAGTCATCAATGGGGTTAAATGAACTTAGAGGGGGTTGTATGATGATTTCAATGATTATAACTCAACAAAGCCATATTTACGGTCGCGAATCATACCCAACACACAACCATTGCAAAAATAGTATCGTAACGTACGAAAAGGAGACGTTTCATTTTCGGCCATAAGATGTACCTACCTACATTTATCGAAAAAGAGGAAAAAATAACACGAATTGGGGAAAAATATTCTTTCGAGAATTTAAGCCTGATTTTTTGTGCATGAAAAGTAATAGTTTTTCAATTATTGCCATATTCTATTCAACATGGCGTCTTACTGTTTGCATAGTCTGCTTTCGTTCTGAAATCATGTCACATAAAAACATATTATCACGTCGATGTTAAATATGGAAGTGTGTTCTTGTTATAAATAAGAATTATTATACTCTTATACATTATTTTCCACTAATTATAAGCAAGAGTGATGGTTTCATTGTAAAAAAAATATAATAGGTACAACTTTGCTGTAGTGTACTTCTGAACGAAAAATTAAAAATGACATTTTGTTTTGACAAAACCCAACAGTGTCTGTCAGTCGAGTCTCGTTCGTCACGACTTGGTTTCGACTTTCGTGGCTTCCGGTGTTATTTTACGTTCTCTCATTTATGTTTTGTTCCTACGACTTTTGCTTTGTACAATTATTATCAAATAACAATTTCTAGGTTATGCAAACGTCATCTCTACAACCTGTCATAGCTGTCATAACACTCACGACAAACGTCAAACATTTTCAATTTTTATTGTGTGCATAAAAACCTTATATTATTATGTAAAAAATGTTACTTTATTCTATTCAGGGGTGTATTACCCAGCTTTTCTAAAACGTACATGTTATGACCGGAGTCCCTTACAAAAATGGAACATCTCCTTTGAATTTCGTGGACTACCCTACCGGTTCCCCCGTACGATAATGGCTTAAAAAACTACTAATCTCATCTAAACACTAGCCCTCTTATTAATAAACACGGAATAAAATTGCACCAGGAATAACAAAGGAATAACCATACATTTTCAAAGGTTTAAACTTGGAATAACTTTAGTCTGTGTTTATTAATAGGAGGGTTATAGATTACCACTATGCTGTGAACTTAACAAATAACAAAGTTACTTAACAATAAAATCGAAGGCCGCGTATGTTTGTTTAAGTAAGGAAGTGAAATGAAAATTGTAGGTATTTCACAGCTGTTTTTACTCAAATTTGTTTAGTTTTGTTGTAATAAAAACTGTATTATGTGCAGTCATTGAGCACAATTATACACAATTACTCTAAGATTGATAAGATCTTTAATATTTTTGATAAATAAAACCTCTTTTTTTTGTGACATCTATAAAAAAATGTTGTGGAGCTGTGTCGCACCCTATGGTCTACTTCTGTCCTGCCTTCTTAGCGACTACGCTTATTTCTTAAAATGGTCACAGACGTAGTTAAGAGGGCCCTTCCCGGCACGTCTATCGTCAACGTGAGCATGGTCGAAAAGCTTCTTGTTTCATCCAGAGCCTCAGCTGCCATTTTCTTTCAACTCCCCCGTCTTACCCCGCCCCGACCCCGTACATCTCGTCTCCCGCGCACCTCATACCGCCTAACGCGATGACATTGAACGAAAAATAGTGTTCGAAAATTTCTTAAACTTGTTCCAGGAAATACGTGTTTTGAATAAGTCTTAAAAGTGTGTGAAATAAATATTTGTCATTAAAAATTTCCATTACATGTGCAAGGTTTCTATCGAGATGTTTTCTTTACTTTTACATTTATGAGTAAGTTCAGTTAAAATTTGTGCAAAACAGTAATTTTGGAGACTTATACTGAATTTGTTTCTATAGTTTTTTATTTTTTGCTACCATAGAAACTTAGATATAGTGCACAAAATACCTATTAGTTCTAAAAAATCAAAGATATATATGTAACAACTGCATAATCACGTACGAGCGTTTGTATGAAAAGTATGACGGGTTGACCGCTCTTAATATTGTTAATTGTCACTTTGTGATCACTACGAATTGTAACGTAGTTCATATTATTAGAAAGAAAAAAAGAAAGAAAAAGTATTTATTAGACTCACACAGGACAATACAAAAAATGGTTGACGTAACATTAAAGCAAAATTATATAAAGAGTAAACAAGTAAACATTAATAAAAGAAAAAAACAAGTGAAATATGACCTGTGCGAGGCCATAAGGCCCCTATCTCAGCATGGTGCATTATCCCATTATGATTCTGCTTAGCAGCGGTGGCCCAGTGGTGGCGGCCCCGACTTACGAACAGTAAGTCGTAGGTTCGAACCCAGGCAGCGCATTACTTTGTGTAATTTATTTCATCACCAATGCTCTCAAAACGGTAAAGGAAAACATCGTGAGGAAGCCGGCATGTCCTAGAACCAAAAATTCGAAGACATGTGACATCTACCAACCCGCACTGGGCCCGCGTGGTGGATTACAGCCCATTCCCTCTCATAGAGAGGAGGCCGTGTGTCCCAGCAGTGGGAACATTATAAGCTGATTATGGTATATTAATATGATTCTGCTAAAGCGGCCATTTTAGGCCCTCTGGGCTAACAAAATTTAAATGCTGTCGTGCCTGCGGCATGAAGAAGATTTTGAAATACATCAACTTGCACTGGGTCATCTTGGTGGTTAGGCCCGCTTCTTGTCACAGAAACGATGATAACTACTACACACAACCAACAACATTCAATATAGGGTAGACTCTTCATAAAAATAACTGCCTCGGCGGTCTAGTGGTCGTAAGCGCAATTGCTGCTTGCATGGTTTGATTCCCGGGTCGGGCGAAGTTTTGTTGGGTTTTTCCAATAAGAATTTCTCAGTGGCAGCCACGGAGTCTAAATTAGTGCCTAGTCACTGGCAATAGGGTCGTCCTTTAATACATGGGAATTCTACATAACTGGCGAAATGTGGGTGTCCTATTAGGTATACCTCTGTCTAACACTCTGGGCATTACACGCGTGATGTTATGTTCTTTATAAAAATTGGGTCATCAAAAACCATTTATGAACTCACAAACATCATCTTATCTCGGTTTCCTAACGAAACCAAACAATGGAGCAACCTTGACACACAATTAACTGTTAGTGTATTACTAACAGTTATTACATCATGTAGTTACTACTATCTGGCAGATAAAAGCTACGATTACTGTGATGTAAGATAGTTGGTATTGTGACACGGATCCGACATGAGTAGATAGGAAATGGAGACCGAGGTTCATATCGGCAGTGCTGTATATGAAAACACACACTCATTTTACTAGTTATGTTTTCTCCGGAGTTTCGGTACAAATCCAGAAAAAAAACAACCTGTAACTGAAAAACACAAAATCGTAAAAAAAAAGCGGATGATGGATACACGGCGCCGAGACTGATTCCAGAAACCCACGCTGGCACAACAAGCAAAAGCAGTCTTAATTATGATCGCATGGTACGAGACCGCATTTGTGCTACATCACACACGTTCTAATGCACAAAGCCTACATGATAATTATAGGTAGTAGTATTGTAGGGACACAATGTGGTTGAACAAAGGTAAGTCTCTGTTTGATTGTCTACTCTTTGTGACGCACAATGAAGTGGAAGGATGATCAAGTTCAAGAAAGAGGGGATAACTATGCAATCCAAATCACGTGATTTTTCAAGTTTTTTTTTAATTTTATTAACAAAGAAAGTTCACTGAAAGTGTCTCCATATCTACACTAAGCTGTTCAGAATAATTTTCATCAATATACTAATATTAAAAAGAGGTAAAGATACTGATACTGTTTCTGCTAGCCTGCGTCATCCCATTGCTGGGCAAAGGCCTCTCCCCATGACTTCCAGTTGTTTCGATCCAGGGCTAAAGTGGGCCACTGGTCGTTGGTTTTGTCCAGCTCGTCCCACCATCTGCTACGAGGTCTGCCGCGACGCCTTCTGGCTGTTTCAGGGCTCCAGAAAGTGGCTATTTTGAGCCACAGCTCGTTAGGCATGCGGCAGACTTGGCCAGTTCAGTCCCACTTTAGCTTGGCGGCTTACGTCAGTAATTTGTGTTTTGGAGCGCAGTGTGGTACGCGTTGCGTACATGGTCGGGTAGTTTGACGCCTAGAATGCTGCGCTCCATTG
The DNA here is from genome assembly GCA_947578425.1 of Eugnorisma glareosa. Lineage (NCBI taxonomy): Eukaryota > Metazoa > Arthropoda > Insecta > Lepidoptera > Noctuidae > Eugnorisma > Eugnorisma glareosa. The sequence continues at coordinate 5,105,196 of OX387981.1, forward strand.
CACATTGGTAGACCTTGAGTTTGGACTTTTAATGTTTGTCAAAGACCAAGTTTGGGATCCATAAGTCAAAATGGGAAGAATGCACATGTCCATGATAATTCGCTTTAGTGATAAAGGAAGGTTTCCCTTCATCGCGGGCCTGTGGACGGTGAGCTATGGGCTAGCTCGCTGTACATCCGTCTTATGACGACAGGCCGTATCGACGGCGCGTTCATGTCCCACGCGCGCCTTAAAGAGATGTCAGCAAACGAGAAGGGGTCCGAAAGGACCGATGCCTGCCAGGGTTGCGGGACTGTTCGGAAGAGATACCGCGGCCCTGGAACACTAAGGACAAAAGAAGGAAGGATGGATGGGTGGTGAAGTCTGACGCTCGCTTCCACTCCGCCCAGAGTGGGAGGGGGTCATTTGATGATTACCCGTCAGAAAAAAAAAAGGTTTTCCTTCATAAGCTCTTTCATGGACCAGCAGCTCTTCCAGGCATTTTCGGTTCGTCTTGTGACTTCCTTGCCTTGTCACTGGCAGAAATCTACATTATTCGTGGGTGTTAGAGGCTATAAATTATATTGATATCATGCATATTAGCCGAGCAATCACAAGTTTTGCGGACGAATTCGCGGGCGAAATGCTATAATAAGAGGCTTTTGTCCTCTGAACTTACAAAATCTTTTTAAAAACTTGCCTATATCAATTTAGTAACGTCTAAATGTCAATCATCCAATAACTTAAGTGGGCTGTTGCATTGCAGTTATTACTAAACTTAAGCAAGTAGGTCAGATGTCAAAGATAAGCTCGATGCCAAGTTACTTAATAGGTACCTAACGTAATAAGTATTAATAACTTTATGGTAACGCCTATCATTGATTTTAAGTATATTAGTTCAATGCATCTTGAGATTTTTATCTTATCTTCATACCTACTTGACTGATTGATAATCGAAGGTTATAATGATATGAATAAACCAGACCAGTGGTCGCAAGCGCGACTGTTGAGCATGGGATCCTGGGTTCGATTCCCGGGTCAGGTCAGTGTTATCTTCTTGGTTTTTAGTGTTAATAATTGTGTTAATAACTAGGTATGTAGGTTTAAAAACGTATGTGGTGAAGAATGCTGATGATAACGAGTTTTTTATTGTATAACGGGCTGGTTTCTGCAACTCCGAGTCCAAAACACGTCCGATATATTAGTAAAAAATTACTAACTTTGTGATTGTCTGTTATTTTGAGCTCCCGATATTTCGACGCTGTTGCAAGCGCCATGATCGCGGGATGACGGAAAATCAAATCACGGAAGATATCCCGTAAGTGATAGTACCTATAAGTTTAGTCATAGACCGTGAAAGCTTAGAACAGTGTTTAAAAATTAATTACACGTGAAGTATGAAATTTCACTTAAAATTACTGCTATGAATTAAATATGCTGTAAATGTTAAATTTTTACTATGGGCTAGCAATTTATTCTATTAGCATTAGGGCATGCGAAACCCGGTTTCGGTCCCATAGTAAAACCCGGGAAAAACCGGTTTTACTAGGTTACCGAAACCCGGTTCCGCATGCTAATTTGCTTATTAATTAGTCAATGTATGCACATGCATTTCTTTCACCATCTCCATACCCTTACCCTCCGTCTATACAACGTTTAAACGACACTTAAATCAGCTGATCACCCCCCTTAGTAACAGCAACCAACATAACTTTCATCCAAACAATACTGTCTCGATAAAAGCACAAAAAGAAACGTACAAAGCAACCATTTCTCCATTAACATATCAACAAGAACGGGTTCCATTGCCACACCAGTTCTTTACTGGCCAGACACCCTTCAAAATAGCTGACCTTGGTCCTCATTTGCGTCCGTTACATCAACTGGTCTGGTTACCAGTTGGATAAGTCATGATGCAAGGGTGTTGGATAATATTACAGCATTGTGGGTGAGTAACTGAGCATCGGAAAACACGTTAAGCCTTTGGTCCCGGCTGTCAATTGTAGATCTTTGACAGCCATTACAGGTATTCAGTGGCCCGAAAGTCTGACAACCAGTCTTACCAAGGGGTATCGTATTACCCAGTACTAACCGGGTGGTGGGGGTCGGATAGGTAGTTGCTCCATGTAAAATACTGATATTCAGCTGCATCCGGTTAGACTGGAAGCCGAAAAGGTAAGGCAGATGTTGATGGGCGAGTAACTGTCGTGGATGTGGTTGATACATCCATCCATTAATTTAATCATTCGAAGATCTTAATCATTTTAAAAAAGGAGAAGGTTATGTATTCCACCAGCAGATTTTTTTTTCATGTATGTACACCGATTTCTCCGTTATTACGGGGCCAAGTTAGGTAATTATTTTTTCATTTGTTAGAAGAAACAGGCCCCAGTCCAGTAACATTGTGCATTTTTTCTACTTCGTCTTTGTGGATGATGTGCTAATAATAACTCCGAGCTACAATGTAAAATTTATCTTGACAAGGATTTATTTGAGATAGATAAGGGTTCCGTGCCAATATAAAAAAAAAAAATCTTGGTTGATGGCGTCAACTGTTGTCCTTTAATTTTCATTTTTTTTTTTTACTTTTTGGAATTTTTCCTTTATTTGTGCTGTAAGGCCTTGCTTTTTACTTCCGGTTGATCTAGAATTGTTAATTTTGGTTAAAAGCAAGGTCTTACAGCACAAGTAAAGGAAAATTCCGAAAAATAAAAAAGTGGAAAATTAAGGTAAATTTTGGTTCTTATTAGTTTTCGCGAAAATTTAAATTTGCCCATATCTTTTCATCATGTTGCCTCAGGACCTTGATTTTTATACACCTTATAGGGACTATAGACTTCAGTATCTGGTATAAATTTCAACTTGATAGGTCTACCCGTTCTTGAGAAAATCGGTGGTGACACACGGACAGACGGACAGGAGAGTGATCTTATAAGGGTTCCGTTTTTTTTCTTTTTGAGAACCCTAAAAAGGGCCTATTTATGTTAACAATATGGTATATTATGACTTCTTTATCCCAAATCTCCTATTTATCTCAAAGGTTAAGAATGCCTTTTGGCAATAAGTCCGCCTATGTATGACTCTTGTACATTCTATTTTAATAAATAAATCGTTCTAGATTCGAACTTTCAACAGTATTGAGATCAACTTTTCGATAGCTTATGTCAGTCCCACACAATTATGACTTTTGCAGCATCGTTCAAAATCGATGACCTTGGTTCTCATTTGTTCGTTACATCGGTTCTAGTTACCAGTTAGTTAGATAAGTAATTTTGCAAGGATGTTATATACCAGTTGGATAATATAAGCGTATAGTGAGTAATAGTAGGTATCCACCATTGCGGTTCGTGGTTGAAATCTATTGTATCAATAACCATTTGGAAACCATTTTTTTAACTGCCTCTTTGCTCTAGTTGTTGTAAGCGTGACTACTGAGCAAGAAGTCTTGGGTTTGATTCCCGGGTCGGGGAAATTGTTATCGGGTTTTTCCATTACGAATTTCTCAGTAGCAGCCACGGAGTCTGGATGTGTGCCCGGTTGATGGCAACAGGCTCGCCCCCTATTACATGGGACTTCAACATGACAGGCGAACTGTGGGTGTATTACTCGTATTCGGTGAGCTCTGCCAAATCCTTCGGGGACTAAAGGCGTCATGTAATCAAATGTATGTTATGGTTACGTCATCACAATTAGCCTGTGACATGAGACTGGACCAAAAGTCCACCACGCGATCCCCGTACAGATAGGTGAATGTCACAGATCTTTGAATGTTTTATTTACGTCACATACCCACAATATGCACCGAAAAAAGTTTTCGCAGAAACTGGTTCCCATACTATTACAAAACGCTATCATACGCCTGCAACAATTTCTTCACGTCGCGTCTACAGACCTTGACACGTTACGTCATCAAGGTGAAGAGCGGTATCTGTAACGTTTGTAACGTTATAACGTGATGTAACCGCTATTGAGTAACCGGTCTCTGATCGATAGTGTTGCACAACACTGCAGAATTGGGAGGGTTATTTTTGATTCGTCTTTTGTTTTTTTTTGGTTGGTGTATTGGGTTATAGGTTAATGTGGTTGAAATTTTGAGGGACGGATTTACGAAAGTATCTTTATGAGCCAGATTAGCTTATGCCCGCGGCTTTACCCGCGTGGAGTTCCGTAATTGTCTCACGGGATCGTAGTCATCATCTGCCTAGCTTTTTCCCAACTATATTGAGGTTCCAGTCTAACCGGATGCAGCTGAATACCAGTATTTTACATGCAGCGACTGCCTATCTGACCTCCACAACCCAGTTAGTACTGGGTAATACGATACTCTTTAGTAAGACTGGTTGTCAGACTTTTTGGGTCACTGACTACCTGTAACGACTGTCAAAGATCTACAGACGACAGCCGGGATCGTACTACAGAGATAAAAAGTATTATATGTGTTATCCAGGCTATTAACTATCTGTGAGGGAAGCTTTATCAGAATCATAATATGAATCACGTTAAAAATTTAAAATTCTTAAAGTGGTCTTTATGCTTATGAACACAAAGTCTATTTTAAGAGCTTTAAATTTTTAACGTGTTTCGTATTATAATTCTGATTAAGCAGCCATTTTAGCCCTGCAGTAGTTTTGGGGTGAAAGAGGAACAAACATCCAGACATCCATACATCTTCCCATCAGGTTGTGGGTCCAAAATCTGGAACTCTGTGTACTTATAGACTCGACACACCAAAGTTGCCGAAATTTTCGCTATTAATGTTGGACAGAGTCCTTTATAATGACAATATATGACAAGATGTAAAGACCAACGATAATGTAAGATTATCATACATACGTTCATATCATCACGCCTGTAATTCCCGAAGGGTTAGGTAGAGGTGTACGTAATGGTACACCCACATTTCGCTAATTTTGTTTAAGTCCCAATGTAATTGTGGGCGAGCCTAAGGCAGTCAACCAGGCACAAATCAAGGCCTCACAGGGAAGGAGCCGAATTTCCAGTAGTACTGTCTGAATTTTTGGCCGATTATGCTATATTTATGCTAAAGCTAAATAGTTTGTTTTCTACAAAAAAAAAATATTTAGGATAAACCACAAAATGAAAAAGAGAAACTAAAATAAAAGTGAAGCTCACTATATTTTTACCTAGTACCTACTTAATTTTCTTATCTAGTACTTAATTACATAATATCCTCCGCCTAGCCATTTTCCCAACTTTATTGGGGTCAGCTTCCAGTATTACCGGATACAGCTACCAGTATTTTACATGGAGAGACTGAGTATCTGACCTCCACAACCCAGTTAGAACGGGATACTACGGTACCCCTTGTTAAGACTGGTTTTCAGACTTTCGGGCCACTGACTGCCTCTAACGACTGTCAAAGATCAATGACAGCCGGGACCAACGGCTTAGCGTGCTATCCGAGGCACAGAGGAAACTCGGTATGTAATGATGGTCACCCATCCACAGACCAACCTAGGTGAGCGCGGCTTAACCTTGAAGATCGACCGGTGCGGCAGCTGCTCAGTACTATAGCACTTAACAATCTCACCAAACTGCGATGTCTACCAGAAGCTCTTTGTAATCCGCAAAATCACCAACAAAAAGACATTTACCTAACATTACATTCACAAATCTGCAAGTGTGTACATAGGGCAATACGTAAGACGTACATAAGGCAATATGTGGCAACTTGTCACCCGGGATACTTTGCGACATCGGACATAAGGCCATGACTACACTGGCTGAACAAATACGACTGCTTTTTTGAATAGGAGAATGTCAAAGTGTGAAGAGTTGTTTTCTTTATACAGAGTGATCAAACATGTAAAGATTCTTAAAACCGCAAAAAAAAGTTTGACAGAAATGAAAATACTTATTAAATAAAACCAATCATCATAATATGAAACGTAGAATTTTCTGTAAAAAACAAATGAATCCTGTGGATCATTATCCAGCGACTTCTGTTAGATTTGAGAGAGATGTACTTATCATATCACCGCTATATTCAAAGACCTTTATGTATTATGTTTCGGACTGTTCCTAATTCCTATACAAAAATGATCTTCTAACTAAAACTTAACTAAAATCTTTGAAAATTATAAAATTGTACCTGCAAGTTAATAACTTTATATGAAACCACATTCAACAAACCACTATTCTTTTACCCAGCCTGTATACATCAAAAAATTCCGCAATAACCATCTATTGATTTAAGACAAAACAGTAGGCGTCAATGTCAGTCAATTTAACACTTTCAGAAGATATCACATCACTGTCTCTCGATGAAGTGAAAATGGACGAATATGGGTCAAAAGCAACATTTAATTGAAGCGACATTGCTTTCAAAATGTAACACCCTGTGGCTTTCAACATAGAAGCAAGTAAGTGAAAATTATTACTAAAATAGACTTGAAGGTGAAAACATCGGCGGCGACCTCTCGCGTCCGGCCCTGGTTCAATCCATGGTCCGGAGCGAGACGGAATGGGACGCCGTCACCTCCTTCTGCGAAGCAGTCATGCTAGCGAAGGAGGTGGCGGGACGTGAGAGGGAGAGAACCTCACGTCCCAGCCGCCGTGGGAGACGCACCGGGCGTCGGGGGCCACGTGGTGGCCCCCGGCCACCGTAGACGCGGGCCTGTGGACGGTGGGCTATGGGATAGCTCGCCGTCCGTCCGTCTTATGACGACAGGCCGTGTCGACGGCGCGTTCGTGTTCCACGCGCGCCTCAAAGAGAGTCAGCAAACAGAAAGGGGTCCGTAAAGGCCGACGCCTGCCAGGGTTGCGGGACTGTTCGAAAGAGATACCGCGGCCCTGGAACACAAAGGGCAAAGGAAGGAACATGGATGGGTTTTAGTCAGTAAAAGTCTGACACTCCCTCCTGCTCAGCCCAGAGCGGGAGGGCTTATTTGATGATTTCCCATCGATAAAAAAAAAAAAAGGTGAAAACATAATATAGAATCTTATTTTAAGTAGATTACACAGGGATGAAGAATAAAAAAAAATACAAAAAAAAAGAAGTTTTTATTAAAATGTAATGAAAAAAATTAGGTTAAGCCAGCAACATTGAACGCATATACATATATTGTATAGGTATAAAGTTTCGCGTACACAAAGTTTTTTTTTTTATTATGCCTTGTATGTCCCACTGCAAGACGAAGCCCTCCACCATATCCTTCCAGGTTTCTCCTGCGCCACTTCAAACCAGTTCTCGTGATGCGCGTCTAGATCATCTCGCCACCTCTTTTTAGGCCAGCGTTGTGGGCGCCGTCCATCCTCAGATACTCATCGTGTTGAGACGTTTGCCCAGTGGTAATTATGCATGCGGTTTACGTGACGTGCCCAATCCCATTTAAGCCTGGCAGCCTTTTGCCTACATCTGTAATTCCTGTTTTTGAGCACAGCGTAGTTTTCCGAATGAGTACTATTTAAAAATTATGTCTACACTAGCGACCCGCCCCGGCTTCGCATGGGTGTCATGTTATACATATAAACCTTCCTCTTGAATTATATCTATTAATCTCTATCTATTAAAAACAACCGCATCAAAATCCGTTGCGTAGTTTTAAAGATCATAGGGACAGACAGCGGGAAGTGACTTTATTTTATATTATGTAGATAGTGATTTAAAAACGGCACTTCATTTTCAACTTCCTGAACATTAAGAAATGTCTCAGAACTTACAGAAATATAAGAGAATTTTCAACGCAAAAAGTTGAAATGTTTGTAGTCCGCTGTGTGCCCTAAGGCTTATTCTAATGCAATAACATGCCTGAGGTGGACTGTATTGTTTCACAGCACCTAGACTGAATATTTCCGTAGTGGACTGTATATTAAAACATTTACTTGATAATCACTAGTTTTATTTCACTATTAAGTTACATTGTAGAGAGCTTGTAATCGACTGTGCTCTGGCATCGCCTGGTTCGGTCTTTTATACACGAACGCGAAAGCGCACGGGGCGGCGGTGCCCAACATTATTCCCGCCAAATGATCAATAACATGGCGCCGACCAACGGAGGGGTACTGGACAGGTTTCGACCTGTCGGGACTTGAACAGAACATGAATGCCGGTCCGTTGGTCGACCAATCAGAGTGTTTGTTACATTTCAACATGTCAGAACCTGTTGGTTCAAGGGTTTCTGGCTTCTATGTGCCTAATCATTATTATTTATTGATTATACATAAATCTTAACCTACTGGGGACCCGGGGATCGGCGTCTTTATTATTATCGTTTATTATATCTAAGTCTTATTCTACTTAGGACTCGGAGATCGGTGTCTTTATTACTATCTATACATAAGTTTTATGTTGGTCGTGATCCTGAGATCGGCGTCCGCAACAGTCCTCCCCCCGGCGCAGCCTGCGTAGCCTCTTCCTTTTTCATAAGGACGACGAGCTTGCTCACCGGACGTCGGAAGATGCCGGTTCTGGTCCGCACCTCGACGACTCGAATGCTGCCGTCGGTTCCTGGATGCGTTCTCTCGACGACTCCCATCGGCCAGGTGTTCCGGGGCAGCGTGTGGTCGACCACGAGGACTACATCTCCAGCCCGCAGGGGCCGGGCGTCGTTTCTTGGTTCGCCGCGTGGTACCAGCGTTGGCAGGTATTCCCGGAGCCAGCGCCGCCAGAAGTGGTCGGCAAGCGCTTGGCTAGCTCGCCATGCTCGTCGGTCGGCTTCCTCGCAGGGTCCCGTTGCTGGTAGGCCGTTTGATGACCCTAGCAGGAAGTGGTTGGGGGTCAAGGCCTCGGGGTCGTCGGGATCCACGCTGACGTGGGTCAATGGTCGTGCGTTGATGGAGAACTCAGCCTCGGTGAGGAGTGTGCTGAGTACTTCCTCTGCTGGTGCCTTCTCCCGCAGGGTGACTTTGAGGGCCGTTTTGACTGAGCGGACCATCCTCTCCCACGCGCCGCCTTGATTGGGCGCGCCCGGAGGTATAAAGCGCCACTCCATCCGATGCTGTAGTCCCTCGTCGCTCAGCGCGGGCAGCCACTCGGTGTAGGCGTTGCGTAACTCTTGGTCAGCCCCGCGGAAGTTAGTTCCGTTGTCGGAGTACATTAGCCGCGGCCATCCTCGGCGGGCGGCCATTCTTCTTAGTGCCATGATGGCGGAGTCGGTTGAAAGGGACGCTACCAACTCGATGTGCACGGCGCGGGAGGTCAGGCAGGTGAACAGCGCTCCCCATCTTTTTTCTCGGCGACGGCCCACCTTGACCATCATTGGTCCGAAATAATCCACACCGCAATTAGTGAACGGGCGGTGGAAAGGGTCTAGGCGGGCGTGCGGCAGGTCTCCTGTGGCCGGCGTCTTGGGCGTTCCCTTCAGTCTCTTGCAGAAAGCGCAGTTTCTCTCTATCGTGCGCACGGTGGGTCGTAGGTGTATGATCCAGTAGCGCTGCCGTAGGTCGTTCGTCACGCGTTCTCTGTTGGCGTGTCCCGCAGCGCAGTGTTCCCGCAGCACGATGAGTTTGGTCAGCGGGTGGCGGCCGTCCATTATGATGGGCCGCTTTGTCTCTGTGGGTGCCGAAGATGCCTCGATTCGTCCTCGCACCCTCAGGAGTCCATCTTCTATAATCGGATCTAGGCGGTACAGCCGGCTCGTCTTAGTTAATGCTCGAGCCGACTTGATCCTTTTCATTTCTTCGTCGAAGCTTTCTTCTTGCGCATGCCGGATTAGTTCCATCTCGGCGCGCTGAATGTGCCGATGTTCCATGTTGGTTGCCTTACGTCGGCAAATGTCAATGAAGGCGAGTGCCCGTGCAGTGGTTCTCACCAGGACTTCGTATTTTGAGAAGCGGGCAGGGTCGGGTAGCCAGCTGTCTCGTCTCGGTTCTTCCCTGGTATGCAGGACCTCGTCGACCTCGTCTTCTACTGTTGTCATGGTGGGCCATTGCGCTTCAGGTTGGTACAGAAAGGCAGGCCCCTGGAACCATCGATCCGTTGTGCTCAGAGGAGTGTCGCTGAGCCTTGTTGCGTCGTCTGCCACGTTGTGTTCTGTGGGCAGCCATCGCCAGTCTTCCTTCTTTGTGAGTTCCGCGATCTCACCCAGTCTGTGCGCGACGAAAGGTGTGTAGCGTCGCATGTCGTGGTGTATCCAGTGAACCACGGTGGATGAGTCGGTCCAGTAGGTCGTTCGACCAATCTTTATGCGGTGTTCTCGTCTGATTGTGTCGGCGAGTCTTGCACCGATGACCGCTGCTTGAAGTTCGAGCCGAGGTATGGTCTGCGCCTGTCTTGGGGCCACCTTGGCTTTGGCGGCCACCAATACCACGGTGATACTCCCGTCGCTGCTTGTGATCCTCCAGTAGGCCACGGTCGCGTAGGCCTGTTCGCTGGCGTCACATAGCACGTGGAGGTCGATGCTCTCGTACTTCTTCTTCGTGTAGCAGCGTGGCAGTCGGAGCTTGGCAATCTCGGCGAGGTGTGCCAACCACGATGCGAAGAGTTCGTTTTCTTCCGTCGGTATCTGTTCGTCCCACGTTGTCTGGAGGCGCCACAAGCTCTGCAGGATGATTTTAGAGCGGATGGTGTAATGGCTCAACAACCCGAGAGGGTCGTAGATGGACATCACGGCGCTGAGGGCTTCGCGTTTGGTTGGTGCGCGAGCTCGATCTCGTACCTCTGTTGGCACTCGGTTCATGGATGTATTGAACCCGAGTTCATCTCGTTCCGCGTTCCAGAACAGGCCGAGGATCTTGCTTTCCGGTTGCTCTCCCCCCAGTTGTGTAGGTGTAGTGGCGTACAGCTCAGGGGGTATGTCGCGCAGCACTGTTTTATCGCTGGCGTTCCATCCCCGCAATGTGAAGCCGGCGTTGGCGTGTACTGTTCTCGTCTCTTCCACCGTCTTCCATGCTTCCGTTGGGTCGTCGTAGCTTGCCACCAGGTCGTCCATGTAATGGCTCTCCTTGATTGCCTCCAGCGCCCGCGGGTACTCCTGCCCGTGAATGTCTGCGTTGTGGTTGCGAACATAATGGGCCATGTACGGGGAGCACGCGGCGCCGAAGAGCATACTTATCATCTTGAATTTGAGTGGAGGCGTCTCTCTCTCGTCGCCTCGCCACAGGAACTGCTGCGCTGGTTGGTCTTCCGTTCTTATTTGTATTCTTAAGAACATCTCTTGAATGTCCGCTGTTACTGCCACTGCCCTTTCACGGAATCGGAATAGGATCCCCGGTAATGACAGCAGCAGGTCTGGTCCCTCCAACAGTTCATCGTTCAGGCATGTTCCGTGGCTTCTCGCGGCTGCGTCAAACACTAGCCTGCACTTGCCGGGCTTGTTCGGGTTCTGCACGGCAAAGTGTGGCAGGAACCAGCACACCGGGCTCGCACGTTCTGAGCCGTCGCACGGTGTGGCGTAGCCTTTCTTCAACAGGTTGTCGATCTGGCTGGAGTACTCTTTGGCAAATTTCGGATCGGCGTCCATCCTTTTCTCTATTGTTGTGAGGCGACGGAGTGCTTGGCTGTAACTGGGTGGCATGACGGTGTCGTCTGTTCGCCACGGCAGCCCTACTTCGTACCCTGCTTCGGTCTTCTTTGTGGTCGCCTCGACTATCTTGATGGCACGCTGATCTGCCTCTCGTACTCGTGGCTTCCCTTCTATGCAGAGAGCCTCTATCTTGAAGTGAGCGTCGACCAAGTGGTGGAGCTCCTGATTGCTCACGTTCGACTCTCGGTCGGGCTCGTATATATGCAGCACCCTACCCTTTTGAATGAGGGCGCTGCGTGGTGCGGTTCCGTGCACCACCCATCCCAGCTTCGTTCTCGATGCGGCCGGCTCGTTCGGGTTGCCGGTCCTGAGTTCCCTGGAGACGATGCACTCCCAGTGGTCTGTCCCCACTAAGAGCCCGGGGCGTGCGCGTTCGTAACACACCTCGTTTCTGGGAAGGTCTCTCAGGTGCTCGTGTTGAAGAAGGGTTTCGGAGATGGCCTGCTGATGCAGCTGCAGGTCTTTTATGGTCCTGGCTCTGACTTTGTACCTTTCGGTTTCGTTGACGCCTCTGACGTCTATTGTGACGAGCTGGCTCTCGGTTTCCTCTTGTGACATGTTGACGCCGTTCAAGTGCAGCGGTTGTGATGGCCCTTCTGCCCCGATGCTGGTTGCTAACTCTTTGTCGATGAGAGTTACTGTTGCTCCTTCGTCTAGGAGTGCGTAGGTCTGCACCTCCCCTTGTGGTCCTGACACGATGATCGGACACATCTTCAGCAGTACTGTTCTTTGACTCATAGCTGGTTGCGGCGTGACTGATAGAACGGCCTCCTGCTTCGGCGTCTCTGCCTTCGGCGCTTCTGCTGCTTTGGCCGCCTCTGGTCGTGGCGGCGCCTGGTGCAGGGACGCGTGATGTGGTCGGCGGCATTGGTCCACGCCGCAGGGTCTTGACTTGCATCCGATGCGCCGGTGCTGTCTTTGGGCGCACTTGAAGCAGATTCTCTTTTGTTTGAGAAACTCCCATCGTTGTTGAATCGTTAGTGCCTTGTACTTGGGGCACTGAGGCAGGGCGTGTGCTTGTTCACACCCAGGGCATGGTATCTTCTCGTCATCAGCTGCGGCGACAGTGTTGTAAACTGTTGCTTTCTTCTTTAGGGTTACGGCTGGTCGTGTCTCCTTCTTTTGGCTTGCGGTGGTGCACGTGGATGGGGCATAAGTGTAGCGTAGTGCCCTGTCCGCCTCCCTCATTAGGAATCGGGAGATTACGACGATTTCTGGGTCGGCCGTCCCTTCGTTATCATAGGCGTAGTCACACCAGCGGGAGCGGAGATGTGGACTCAGCTTGTCCAGCACTTCTCTCGTCAGCAGGGGATTGAATAGGTAACCCCTTCGGTCGATGGTCTTCAGTACGCAGATAATGTTCTGTAGTTTCACAGCAAAACTGTTGAGGTCGGCTGCTGATGCTCCAGGTCTAGGGAGCTTCTTCAGATCCTCGAGCGCCCGATCGATGATAATTTCGGGTCGCCCGAAGCACTGCTCCAAGGTCTTCATTATTATGTCAGGGTCTGTGGCCGTGTGTAGTAGTGCGGCCACAGCATCCCTAGCTTCTCCCTTCAGGCAGCTCCTCAGTCTGTGAATGTTCTCTGCTGCTGGAATCTGGTACATGTTGGTTGAGTCTCGAACGGCTGCCTTGAAGGGCAACCACTCGCTGGCGGCTCCAGTGAACGTCGGCAGGTCCGTATATCGTGGACGGGGTCTGGCCATCTTCTCGAGGGTCGTGGCTAGTTGCTCGATGCTATTTCTCGTTCTGGTTGGAGTTGGCGATCGTGCTCTGGGCGCCTCGAACCTTATTTGTCTTGGTTCCTCCCTGGCGTCCTTGGTTGCTTCCTCCCCCCGTGAGTCGAGCGGGTTCGTTCGTAGCCACTCGTCTACCTTTAGATGAGGTTCTTCTGTTATGGGCTCATCATTGATGCTTTCTTCGTCGTTGATGGCGGACACCTCTGCGGCTAGTCTCTTCTTAACTAGGTCCGCTTCCACGTCCATCTGTTTTCTTTGTAGAACCGCCAGTCTCTCTGCGGCGTTTAGTTCCGCTTGTCGTAGTCGCGTCGTGATGCTTGTGGTCGATCGGTGTGACCTCAGCGACCTTGCTGGTGACCTTGCTCGTTGTTGCGTGGTCACCGTTGTTCTGACCCCGGAGGGCCCAGCTGTGCTCGTTTCCGCCAGCCTTGAGAAGGGTGAGGCCGGCGGATCCAAAGATACTCGTCGAAGTCGCTCTTTTTCAATGTTTTCTTGCTCTCGGCGGCGTGCGGCTTCTTGTGTGCGTCGCTGCTCTTCTAATTCGACTAAGTCTGATTGGCTTCTTGTTACGACCATTTTGAAAATGTGCCTAGGGTTGGCACACTTCCTGTTCGGGTCGGCGCGCAGACGGTTCGGGTTGACACGCAAGTGGTTCGGTACAAGCGGTCGAGTCGACACGCAGACGGTCGTTTACAGGCACTGTCTACCTAGTCTAGGTTAGTTCGGTTCGTCACAGACCCAGATAGGTAGGCACAGGCACTCGTTGATTCTGCCTCGATGTTCTTGACTTAGTTGACTCTGGCGCCTTGCCTATATAGGTAGGCGCAGGCACACGTTGATTCTGCCTGACTGGCAGGTACAGGTACTCGCAGATTCTGCCTGGCTAGTAGGCACAGGCACGCACTTATAATTTTTAGCTTATATACTTTTGAACTGTTATGTACTTTGTTTATATACTTTGGCACTGTTATATACTTTGTCACTGTTATATACTTGGCGCTTATATACTTTGCGCTTATATACTTAGGCACTGTTATATACTTTGTCACTGTTATATACTTGGCGCTTATATACTTTGCGCTTATATACTTAGGCACTATTATATACTTTGTCACTGTTATATACTTGGCGCTTATATACTTTGCGCTTATATACTTAGGCACTTGTTATATACTTTGCGTTTATATACTTTGGCACTTGTTATATACTTTGCGCTTATATACTTTGCGCTTATATACTTAGGCACTGTTATATACTTTGTTTATATACTTTGGCACTGTTATATACTTTGTCACTGTTATATACTTGGCGCTTATATACTTTGCGCTTATATACTTAGGCACTGTTATATACTTTGTTTATATACTTTGGCACGGTTATATACTTTGTCACTGTTATATACTTGGGCACTGTTACTTACGTAATGTTCATTGTCCAACACAACAGCGTTTATGCCTGGTAACTTGATACACTCACGCGTTAGTTCTCCTAGGTTACAGGCACAGGTACGCACTTGTACGATCTGTCTATCGGTCTATAGACACAGGTACATACTTGTAAGTTCCGTCTGAAGCACTAGGTACGCGCACTCGTTACTATTGCTTAGATAGCAGGCACAGGCGCGCTTGTATTATATACTTTACGCGCACTTGGTTACTAGTTATATACTTTGCACTGTTACTCACGTAATGTTCTTTTTGTTTAACAACGTTTCTGCCTGGTAACTTGATACACTCACGCGTTAGTTCTCCTAGGTTACAGGCACAGGTACGCACTTGTACGATCTGTCTATCGGTCTATAGACACAGGTACATACTTGTAAGTTCCGTCTGAAGCACTAGGTACGCGCACTCGTTACTATTGCCTAGATAGCTAGGCACACAGGCGTTCGGTTTGGATCCGGACGGCGGCACTACTTATTATCTGGCCGACGTTTACCCAGATCCGTGACAGTCGATTCTCTCATTTACACATTACGTTAAGTTCACAAGTATATACTTTACTTTTTCACTGAATTTAATACTTTTCAAATAGCTACACTGGTTTACTTTTTAAACTTATATCACGACTCGATGGACCAAAACTGAGTTTAAAACTTTCATATTCACTGGTTTAGTTTCTAAACTTATTATCACGACTCGAAGGACCAAAACTGAGGTGGACTGTATTGTTTCACAGCACCTAGACTGAATATTTCCGTAGTGGACTGTATATTAAAACATTTACTTGATAATCACTAGTTTTATTTCACTATTAAGTTACATTGTAGAGAGCTTGTAATCGACTGTGCTCTGGCATCGCCTGGTTCGGTCTTTTATACACGAACGCGAAAGCGCACGGGGCGGCGGTGCCCAACATTATTCCCGCCAAATGATCAATAACATGGCGCCGACCAACGGAGGGGTACTGGACAGGTTTCGACCTGTCGGGACTTGAACAGAACATGAATGCCGGTCCGTTGGTCGACCAATCAGAGTGTTTGTTACATTTCAACATGTCAGAACCTGTTGGTTCAAGGGTTTCTGGCTTCTATGTGCCTAATCATTATTATTTATTGATTATACATAAATCTTAACCTACTGGGGACCCGGGGATCGGCGTCTTTATTATTATCGTTTATTATATCTAAGTCTTATTCTACTTAGGACTCGGAGATCGGTGTCTTTATTACTATCTATACATAAGTTTTATGTTGGTCGTGATCCTGAGATCGGCGTCCGCAACAATGCCATTGATTAAACGTAGTCTCCAGCATTTGGGCTGAGGTCAATAAGTTATGTCCACATGCACTAACGAGGATGCAAGCTGAGGACATCCCTAGCTAATATTTATCAAATTATTACAGGTATTACTCAGCTGGACTCGAAATACTCCTAATAAACACAAGCCTGAAGTATTAACAAAGTTTGAAGTTTTTACTGATTGTTACTTTAGTCCAGTTAGTACCAGCACTGATTGCATCGTTGGTCTAATAGTCGGAATCGCGACTACTGAGCATGAGGTCCTGGGTTCGATTCCCGGGTTGGGCCAATTGTTATTAGGTTTTTCCATTAGGAGTTTTAGTGGGCTGGATTTGTGCCCTATTGACGGCAATAGGCTCGCCCCCTATTACGTGGGACTTAAACATAACTGGCGATATGTTGGTACACAATTAGATGCACCTCTGCCTAACACAGGATACGTCAAGTGTCCCAATCACCAACAACAACTCCCAAAAAAACCATAAACAAACTTTAAAAACTCCATATCTATTCCTAAAGCTAAACAAACCATAGTCCACGGCCACAAGCGCTTAGACTTAGATATTGCGCGAGCGCAGTGGAACAGGTTCCATTGGCTCAGTAACCCATATTTGTAGCCGGTTTCTAACACTAGTGCGGGAATAGATACGACGTTAGAACCTTCATAACTTGTATTGCGAGCAGGATTAAAGGAAATGTTATGTAGTATATGGTAGAACTTGACATGAAAGAATACAAGGAAGTTTCCTGTTTTTTTTTCGGTATATCAACACAACGTTTTTCAAAGCACGCCAATACTTCTTTCTGACATCATTACCTACATTAAATCGATTGCTTCAAGCCCCTGGCTGGAGGCCTTAAATTCTAGACATCCACAGGGATAGACCGGTTAAGCAGTAGCCAGCCTCAGAGGCTGAACTGCGAGAAGCCATCTCCTAAAAAAAAATTTAAAAAAAAATGTCAATTTCTTGTTTTTCTAGAGTGCCTCGTTGGTCGAGTGCTCGCAAGCGGGACCGCTGAGCCTGAGGTCTTGGGTATTTCCGTTTTATTCCCGGGTCGTGCAAAGTATTGTTGGATTTTTCCATTACGAATTTTCCCAGTAGACGGTCACAGAGTCTGGATTTGTGCCCGGTTGCACCTGTGCCTAACCCGCAGAGGATTACAGGCGTGATGTGTGTCATAATTTGTTTTTCTATACAAATTCTATTATGAAATGAAGTATATGCAGTTCCAGTTCTTGAAATAAAAACAGGATTATTATAGAAAAGTGAATTTCCCGATGAATTTAAAATTCTAATAGGACTGTTAATATTTCTTTCTATAGCATATTAATTAACTATTTGTTTGGAAGCCGACCCCAACATAATTAGGAAAACAGTTGGTTTGGTTAGTTGGTTAGTTGGTTGCGAGGTTGGTGGGTTATTATATTTTTTTTAAATTCTACACAATGTAAATTGTTCCGAATAAATTACTTATGACTTATGACTTATGAAAGGTTACGCAGATGACGATAATCAAACATAAATTTTTTTTCAAGGTCTCTCGTGTACTGCATAATTTCTCCATTTAAGTCCTATAGCTTCCATGATGCATGTACTAAATATCATAAACAAAACCCCCAAAAAAACTACACAAATCTAACAAATGACCACGAAATAATTCACACAAAACATTATTAGATTATGGAACATGTTGCAACTGCCTCCCGACCGGCGTCGGCAAGCATTTCTTGCGCGCACTGGAAATGCAACAGGTCAACTAACTTTGTGGTGAAATAGCTCCGGAAGGTCTCGAGCTCATTCGCGATATTAGAGTGCGACTTTAGATTTTAATAATTTAGTATATTTCGTTCGAGAGACGGAATATTGTCTCAAAAAAAAATTTTAGACATCAGAGAAGGAAGACACATTTATTTGCTCCAGTGGAGATATATGTATAGACGATTCTAGCCTTGACTGCCTCATTGGTCTAATGTTCGCAATCGCGAGCTGCGCAAGTGCTGAGCTTGAGGTCCTGGGTTCAACTCTCGGGTCGGTCAAATTTTTATAGGGTTTTTCTATAAGGAATTTCTCAGTAGCAGCCACGGAGTCTGGATTTGTGCCCGGTTGATGGCAATAGGCTCGCCCCCTATTACATCATGGGACTTAAACATAACTAGCGAAATATGGATGTACTATTAGGTACACCCTTGCCTAACGCTTCATTGTTTACTGTTCAACATTTAATCCAGCACTAGATTAGCCATCTACACTATTCCAGTGGTGCTGAAATTGGCGAGCTGGAATGAAAAACTACACCGGGGTCTGGCCTGGGTCTGGATCGCTCACTGGAAAGGGTACATTCCAGTATTATCCAAAATCATCAAAATCTAAATATTTTATTTCACATTTTGACGTTTTATAAGTACCTATGTAGGTAGGCCTATATGGGTACTTATAAAACGTCAAGAAAAGGTGCACGGTTCGGGTTGGTCTTTTCTTATGGAGAAGAACCGTCAAGAACCTCCATGTTCACTTACTTGCTTTAAGTTTAGGCAAATAAACTTTACGTGTTCCGATCGGGATCATAACTTCATAAGCCTAATAAGGTTAGTGTTGTAATATGACAATGTGGTGTAGTTTTTATAAAAGGAGGTATTACGCATATTACGAATGAGTATAGAAGTAGGTAACAAAGAATATTAGAAGTAAACATTCAGGACAAGTAGTAGACCGATTATGATTCAACAATTTTAGAATGATGATGTCCTAGCCGACCGATCTCGAGAGAACCGGAGCTTGCCGATAGGAACGAGCCTACTGCAAGCCGAATAACATAACATCACGCCTGGAATTCCCGGAGGCTTAGGCAGATGTGTACCTAATAGTACACCCACATTTCGTCAGTTATGTTTATGTCCCATGTAATAGGCGACGAGCCCATTGCCATCAACTGGGTGCAAATCCAGATTCCGTGGCTGCTACTGATTTCCTGATGGAAAAACCCAATGTCACTTTGCCCGACCTGGGAATCGAACCCAGGACCTCATGCTCAGCGGTCACGCTTGCGAGCACTATACCCACGAGGCACACATTTGTTACTTTCGGTGGGTTTCGTTGTTAAGGCGCCCCAGGGATGTGCCTTGACAGGCGTCGCACAGAGGGGACAGTTCTTTAAGAGGAAACGGTACCTCCTCTCATGTGCTGATTGCGACCACCTGAGTGGTTTCAGTTAGGTAAAAATGCCGCACTCCCCGGTCTTATGTCGGCCCAAAGACCGGTCGCCTTTTCAAGGTTTCCCCCCAAAAACCATGAAAAAAAACACAAAAGGCTTCTTTGTTCAAATAAATATTCAAGAATCGAATGTGCGGACTGCTGATCACGCGCCTGATATTTAATCTTATCTGGAATTTGGAAATTCTTTAAACCATTACCGTAGATTGGTTGGATTACAATTTAATTTAATACTATTGCAAAAAGTTGCATCTATTACATCAGCCCTTATCAAATCAAAATGAGCAAAACATCATTACAATTGAAATCCTTATCCACTTCTAGAATTTTTCAACAATAAATTGAACTCAAACCCCGCACTTTGATTGGCCGAATACATCACACCACTTATATGTATATTTAGCTTACATTAAGTAATAGTATATGTATGTATGTTTGTGTTGACATATCTACGGAACTATGGTTACGACAGTGTTGCTATTAGCGAAATATTTCGCTAATTTTACACTTGGCAATTACATCAAGTGTTGCAATGTATGGCGGAATATTATTGTGTTGATTATGTTCGATCAAAATAATGTTTTTGTAATTATTATATTATTATAATGTAATTTTGTATTAGATAATTTGATATTGATGATTGTTATGGTTGAAAGGTTAAGGGCTTTTTTAGAAGAACGTTTTTTTTTATGATTAGTAGTTATAAGGATTTTGAATAAGTCTTTCTTTTATTTTTCATTAAATTTTTGTTTTTTTGCTGAGCAAGAGGTCCTGGGTTCAATTCCCGGGTCGAGCAAAGTGTCGTTGGTTATCCATCAGGAGTTTCTCAGTAGCAGCTATATGGAGTCTAGATCTGTGCCCGGTTGATGTCTTTTCCAACTTTCCCAGAAAAATTTAAGTGCAGGGTGCACTGAAATTTTTCTGGGAAATTCGTTCATGGGGATGGGTAGCAATCTACTGCCTTCTAAAACGGTTATTTGTAGACCAATGGCCAGTTCGGTAAACATTGTTGATTTGATACCACTGTTTTCTCCATAATATGGTACTATCCTGGATTTTATGAGATTTTGACTGCACGTTGGTCCATCATGATGCTATTCTGGACCACCAAGATACAGTGCCTAGTTTGGGGCTCACTGCTACTTCTACTTATGCACTCTTTTAACTATCATTGTTTTTGTTTGTATGTTTCTTAACCTGCCAATGTGTGTGCCAGTGTGTCAATTTTATTTATTTATTCAAATGAGTATGGTTTCCTGAATAGGTCAGATAGGAACTTTTCAGTCTACTTTAAAAGCTACCCAACACCTTAATTAAGTCAATGCAACATTTGATGCGACACAGGAATCAAACCTGATACCATTCAATAGGCAGATTCTCTTCTTCCAAACAATGCAAGACAGTAACCTTGAAACCGATTTCGAAGCCAGGTGGGCCGCTGCAGATACAACTTGGTCCGGTGGGGGTATTTCTGATGAAGCCGTGTGTTACTGTGGTGCATCAACGCAAACGGAACCACCTGCACTTTGAGGGACCTGTTCGATGCCACCACCACCAAGGTGACAGAGTTCTAGTCAAAATTAATTAAATTAAAAAAAAACTGGCCTAGTGTTATTCGGACTCACGCACGAAGGGTTCCAGACCATTACCAAAAAAAAACATGTTTGCCTTAAATATTTATTTTATTCTGTTTTTAGTATTTGTTGTTATAGCGGCAACAGAAATACATCATCTGTGATATCTTCAACTGTCTAGCTATCACGGTTCATGAGATACAGCCTGTTGACAGACAGACAGACGGACAGACGACCCTAAAAAAGGGAATCATTGGCACGACGAAGAAGAAGAAGACCTTCTAACCACAATGTAATCTAACATTTTAGCTAACAATAAGTACTCAAATGACTCAATCTTAACACACCAATTTAACCTTACTATTACAAAATCGATTGTCAATTCTCGAGACGATCAAGTCGATATTTCGTCTCGATTACGATACTCGATTTCGTTAGTTTTTCACCGGAAAGTCTGTTCAAGGACAAAATGTTTATTTTTGTATGAATATTTTTATTTCTTGGTGCAATACTTGACGGTTGCCCTTTTGTGGGGACACGATTTCTATGCTGGTTTTGTCAATAATTAATTGTATAGAAAACTAATATTATAAAGAAGTAAAATTTGTTTGTAAGTTTGTATGTAGGGGTAATCTCTGGATCTACTGAACCGATTTTAAAATTCTTCCACTAATAAGAAGCTACAACGTACCCGTGGGATAATTAACGACAAAAACGCGAGCAAAGCCGCGGGCAACAGCTAGTAGAAAATAAGTAAGTACTTATTTAAGTTTAGCAGGACGACACACCGCACGGTGGTTGGATTTAAGTTGCAGATGATTGAGCTGAATGGCGTACAATTGGAGACGCCTATGTCCAGCACTGATGCTGATGGTGAAAAAAGCTAAACAACAACGAAAAGCTTTTGATTTTTAATGAAGATATTATGTTTGTAAGTATTTTTTAGTCTAGGGTTGTTGTAAATAAATTGATTTCAAAATCACAATATATTTTTCTTACTAACTGTACTTTTTGATACGCAATTTTATACTGATGACGAATCGGGAACATCGATTAAACAAAAATTCATTTGTTTTCCTTTGATGATGAATCGGGACTACTTGTATGGAAAAAAATTTGGTGACCAATCGGAACAGTGACGAGTCGGGCATAAGCCAGGATGAAGATTCAGGAGTAAGTATTTTTTTCGAGTGTAGTGCCTTCAATAGAAAAAATATCCAAAATGCCACAATCACAGATCATACACATAGAACCTTTGCAGAAGAATTGGCATTTTGCTGTAATCAACAGATAACAGGCACTAGTTCGGGCGCGCGGTGATAAACATAACGTAAATACGTCGATTTTAAAATTAAAAATACTTTTTTAACATAATAATGTTTCCACAACAACAGTTGTTTGTTGTTGTTTGTGTTTGTTTGTTGTTTGTTATGTTTCAGGCCTTTTAGTTTGGGATGCAACATGTGTCGATACTCATGCGCCATCCCATCTTCCTAGCTCACCGTGCTGTGTTGGAGCTGCCACTGCGGCTGCGGAGAACCTCAAGCGGCGTAAATTAACCTTATTGGTAACTATATTTTCGAGCCGTTTGGCCAGCCTATTCAAGGACATTTCAAAACGCTTAGTTGATTTGGCCATGCCACCATGGCCAAAGGCTTAGCGTTACCATACAACGTGGCAACACCGCCAGTCTCATGGGTACATTAACAGTTGACAGCGTTGAGGAGGAGTTTTTTGACGCCATTTTTTAAGCTTATTCTTAAGTTTTTTTTAGTTTACTTTAGGTTATTGGACTTTATTACTTTATTACTTTAGGTTATTCGAACTGAATTCAACAAAACATTTGAAAAGAAGACAAAAAGTATTTGCCCTAAATTTATATTTAGTGATTGGGCTACTAAAGGTATCAGGAAAAGTAGGGAAAGACTATTTGAGCTTTATGGCCTTAAGCCTTACATAAACACTGAAACTTTCAACAAGTATGTTGCTAAGTATTCAAACATTTTTAGAAATACATGCAAGGTTGCTAAAGCCCTGCACATTAGCAACAAGATCAAAACAGCAGAAAATAAAATAAAGACTGTTTGGAAAGTCATAAATAACGAGACAAACAGGAAGAAAATACGTAACACTAGCTACACATTAGATACAGCATGTGGTCCTAAAAGCTCTAATTTGGAAGTAGCTCAAGAATTTGTAAACTTCTTTACCGATATCCCGTTAAAAACTACGGAAGCTCTAAATTCCTCACCTGAAGTCTCAATTGGTTTATTAAGGGCCAACGTGTCTGGATGCCCGGCTGAATTTAAATTTAAACACATAAGCCCTGTGATAGTTATCAAAGCTTTCCGGCAAATCAAAATCAAAGTGACCGAAGATCTATGGGGAATGTCTATCAAAGCTTGTACATCCATAGTTGAGACTATAGCACCTTACTTAGCTTTAATTTTTAATTTGTGTGTAGACCAAGGAGCTTTCCCTGATTTAATGAAATACAGTAAAGTCATACCACTTTTCAAATCCGGGGATAGTAAAGATACTAATAATTATAGACCTGTATCCGTGTTGCCAGTTTTTAGCAAGGTTTTTGAAAAGGTAATGCTGAATCAAATGCTTAATCATTTTAACACCAACAAAATCCTACACGATCAACAGTATGGTTTCACCAAGGGACGTTGTACGACTGACGCCGGTGTAACCTTATTAAAGCACATATTTACTGCATGGGAAGAGTCCCAAGACGCCATAGGAATTTTTTGTGATCTCTCCAAAGCGTTTGATTGCGTAAATCACGACACATTACTTTTGAAACTTGAGCATTACGGACTAGGAAAACTTGCACTTAGTTTGGTAAAATCTTATTTGAGTGATAGACCTCAACATGTTCAAATAAATGGTATCAATTCACAGGGTTTAAAAGTAAAAATGGGGGTTCCGCAAGGCTCCATATTGGGTCCTTTCCTCTTTCTAGTATACATAAATGATCTACCTTATTTACTGAAAAACCAACCTCAAAATATGGTGTTATTTGCTGATGACACTTCTCTAATTTTTAAGATAAATAGACGGGCCCAAATTCTAGATGACGTGAATAATGCCCTACTTCAGGTTCAAAATTGGTTCACAGCAAACAATTTAGTATTAAACGAAAAAAAGACTAAATGCATTAGATTTGCTTTACCGAATGTTAAAAGTAGTAATTGTGATATAATATTGAATAAAGAGAAACTTGAATTCGTAGATAAAACGGTTTTCCTGGGGATTACGCTTGATTCAAGGCTACAATGGAGTTCTCATTTAACGTCTCTTGCCGGGCGGCTAAGTTCAGCAGCATATGCTATTAGAAAAATCCGTCAATTTACAGATGTTGATACCGCTAGACTGGTCTATTTTAGTTACTTTCATAGTATAATGTCTTATGGCATTTTGTTATGGGGACGAGCTGCAGACATTCAGTCAATATTTATTCTGCAAAAAAGAGCCATCAGAGCTATATATAATCTTCGTAGGTGCGATTCTCTAAGGGAACTGTTTAAGGACATTAACATCATGACGGTACATTGTCAATACATCTACGAAAACATAATGTACGTAAGAAAAAATCTGCATCTTTTTAGTAAAAGAGGTGACAGACACAGTTACAGTACTAGAAATAGAGACCAATTAGTTCAGCCGGGCTTCAGACTCGCTAAAGTAGATTCATCTTTCATGGGGTACTGTTTGAGATGCTATAATAAAATTCCACAAAGTATTCTTGAACTGAATGAGACGAAATTTAAAACATGCATTAAACGCACACTATGTAAGCAAGCATATTACAAGTTGGACGATTATATCGCTGACAAAAATGCTTGGCTCAATGCCGGTCCTGCTCCACAAGGACAGGGACGCATAAATTGATAACATTAAATAGTATTGTTGGAGCTGCTGAAGATTGTACAACTATCTTTGCATTGTATAGATTCAATATCTTTAGTATTATATAAAGCCCATATTGTGTGAGTGCTATGTACTAAAGAGCTATCGTTCACTGGAAACCTACGTCCTTTCCCGACTTGAATGTGCCCTGGCGGTTGAGAGAATGTCATGCTCACTCAATGTCTCGCTGATGGTGGCGCGTGTGTCGGATCATTTAGTTCCCTTCAAAATGGTTGAGTTGAATGGTGCTGATCCATGCGTCATGTTCGTGAACGGGCGCTGTCAGTTGTGACTGGTCATCTCTTAGTTGCCACGGCTTATTTGAATTTATTATTTTAATTTTTTTTTAATTGTCTTTTTTGTGTTTACTATGGACACTTTTAACGTGCACATCTTGCTACATCGTTCTCACATAATGTACCATCTCAATATGAATGATGTAACCAAGGTTTTGTAACAATATGCTGATTTAAAAGAGTGTCCATGGAGTTTCTTGCCCGTTCTTCTCCATAGAGATCTACGCTAGGGAATGGGCAACTACAGTACTTTCACAGTTTTTATGCCTTGTGACTGGGACTGTAGCTACATTTCATTGTTATCTTTGTTTCGACAGTTCAAAAGTGCCTGTAACTGGCCTACTTGAAATAAATGCTTTGATTTGATTTTGTTATTTTATTTTACAAATTTTAAGGTATATAATAATTAGCTTTTAAATGAGAGATACCTAATTATACACGATTGAGTAATAAAACTATTTAAGAATTTATTTATATTTGTGAATGATACTTATTGTGCTTGGCGCTAACAGTTTAACTAAAATTCTTTAGGATTATTGTATTTTCAATTAAACAATGGACTTTTATTTACGCTACGTTTACACCACGCGCTCGTGCCGGGGTCTAGGATTACAATATTTATTTATAAAGGGTGTGGTAGAAAGACCCGTAACGAAGCCAAAAGGTTCTCCCCATCATTGCGATATTGTTTTTTGTTCTAGACCATACCTAGGAACCTTCTAGTTACGGAGATATTGGGGGTCAAAGTTTCAACTTATTCACTGTTTTTTTTTTTTACTTCATTTTTTTCACATTAGATTTTTGCTGTAAACACCTCCACGACCGCCGTACTATTCAATCCATCCATCAGCACAATGTTTTGAGTGCGTTCCATTGAGTCCTACCGTAAAAGGTGATTTTTCACCCCAAAAAAAAAGTCTTTTCCCAGCAATAATTTTTGCGTAAAGTTACTTAATTTGATATACATAATGCTTGGTTGACGGCTTCGTTAAGGGTCTTGTACACACTGTATACATCTTCTCATAATACCTAATCATTCTTTTCCCATTTCAAAATTAAAGCATGTTTTTTTCTTACTGGATTTCTGTTAAAATGTGTTTCCTTACGCGCCTTTCAAAACTATGCAGCACCAAATAATATTGTAGCCTACACCTGTTCAGATCATTGGATCTAAATCTAGATTAACAGTAAACTTTCGATATCTGACAAACAGGTTAGATTTTAGTAATACTCAAACTATTGAACATAAATATATCTTTTCTGTAATCTGTCTCTGTAATCAAACGGGTTAGGTTATTAACATTGCTAACTAAAACTCTGGCTCTTTGTCTAAACCAAAAATTTTATCAATTTTGAACCTTATGTTTGGAGTGCTAGGGTTTATTATAAAGTTTTAGACAGTGAGCGTTAGTTTGTAGCAATATAAGGGAACATACACACAACGTTAAAGTTTGGTGTAATGAGAATTTCGATAGCATATAATATATAGTTTATTTTCCAAGTTTAGTTGTGTTTCAAGGGGACCGAGATTACAGTAGCTATTTTAATTTCAAACAATGCCCTTAATTTATCCGTCTACAATTTGTAACATAGGTAGGTACTAGGTATTTTAATAACCTAGGTCAAAAAAATCCAAGATAATTTGAATAAAACTGTTCAAATAAATATATCAATACTATGTATATTATCAATACCATTATTTTAAGCTATTGTTTGAAACTGACGTAAAAGAAATCTTCCTTCCGACTTTTCTAGGACAGAATTCACTTTAATATACACCTAGATTTTAGCTTCGCTCTTAATAAGTACGCAAAATTAAAGCACAAAAACGTTATGGCTATGAAACTCAGGGATAATGAAGCTTCCCGTTAGTGAAAGAATTTTGAGAATGTGAAGAATTGAATGTGAGGAATTGGATCAGTAGTTCTGAAGATTAACCCCTACATATACAAACTTACAAACAAATGTTACCTCTTTATACTCTATGAGAATTGTAGATGTCTTGTCGTTAAAAGCTATATTTTATTTGGCCTACCTACAGATAATTTGAGATCAATTTAGGCATACCTCAAGTGTTTTGTAAACTGACAAACCTAAAAAAAATATCGTTTAAAAACAGTCTACAGTTTAATCTATCTATACTTACTATATTAAACTATAATATTACAAAGAGGTAAAATTTGTTTGTAAGTTTGTATGTAGGGGGTAATCTCTGGATCTACTGAACTGATTTCGAAAAATCTGTCAATAATAGGAAACTACAATATCCCCGAGCACTATAGGCTATATTTACAACGTGGACGTGGAATAATTTCCGACCAAAACGCGAGCGAAGCCGCGGGCAACAACTAGTTCCTCATAAACAAAGAAACGCAGCGACAAACCACCGCATGTGCAAGATCCCTACGATGCATTCACGAGGGATGTCGCAAGTGAACAACCTTGCGTGGTTGCAACAGACGTTGCGTTGCCGCTGCGTTCATTACGGCCAGTAAGTGGAGCTTAAGTACTGTGCTGGAAAAACTTAGCTTAGTTTTATGTAAAGAGGACTAATTTTTGGAAATGTTGGGAAGAAAATAGGGTCAAAATCACCATCATTCTCTTGCCCATAACCCAATTCATATGGGGTCGGGGCAGCATGTCTTCTTCTTGCATACTTCTCTATTAGTCGTCATCTCATCAGGCACCTCCTTGCTTGCCAACCTTTACAAATTCCATCGATCGTTTCTTTGGTCTTCCTAAAATTGTGTGAAAATACTAAAAGCTTTTTATGAACAAAACCGTCCGACCGAAGTTCAATCGCAAATACTGTTCAATAAACATGGAATAAAGAAGCACCAAACCTCTGTTTAAACCGACTAAACCTCTTCAGTTACTGAAGTTACTAAAGAGGTTGATACATTTTTGCTAATAAGGCTGTAAACACTGTGTATACACTAGTTTTTTTCTAGAAGTAAAAAACAAACCAATAACTTATTGCTTCAAGTTGCTCATAGTTTGTCTATTCGTTCCCAGCAGAGTGCTGAAATGAAGAAAAAAATATTTCCAAAAGCGCTTATTCTTTTATACCCAAGGCGTGAAAGTTGGACGTAATCAGTCACAAAAAAAAATTCAATAAAAAACGTTTGACCTATTCCATAACCCTTAGGAATTAAAAGCCTTAAGAAGCATATAAAACAATCAATCCTCCAACCCCAACCCATAACTACCCAACATTTTCGCGTAACCCTTTGAAAAACCACCAAACTTTTCGCGATTTGTCTTTAGAAAACGACTTGTTCTTTCAAATCGCGCGATTGAGAGAAACAATGACTAAATTAAACAAAAGTTTAGTTTCTATAGGAAACAAATGCTGTTCATTAGGGTTCACGTGCGTTCACTTAACTCTTGGGTTGCCTTCAAGTTCTTTTTACGTAACTAAGTTATATGACTTCATTTTATTTGGCTGTTTGTAGGGTTCTGTAGTCAAATGTCATGTCACATTATATATTTTTTTAAATTCTTATTCGTATCTGACCGTGGCATCACTTTGGGCCCTATCAGAATACCAGCGGTGTGACTTTTTGAAATGTTACAGCACCATAGGGACCAGATAGGGGCCTTTTGGGTTCCGTATTAGTCATTTAGAAAGAAAAAGTATTTAATAGCCCGCACAGGGCAAAATATAAAAAAAATTACATTACATTTACAGTAGGTACTACAAAATTATAAAAGTAATAATAAATCTAAAATTAAAAAAAAAACAACGAATTTAGGTAATACTCAAAACAGGATATTCTAGGTTAACCTGTAGGGCTATTACATATCTGTTTTGACAGTTCATAGTAATCATCACTTGGCGAGTTATGATATACAATGACCGTTCTTGTTGTTTCCACTGACGCTACCCGTGCAGAACTGTCATTGTATATCAAAACTCACCAAGTGATGATCACTATGAACTGTCAACAGAGATACGCAATAGCCCTGCTGGTCTAAGTTTGTGGAAGTCCCAGACACATCTAGTAATAGAGAAAGATAACCCAACATGCTCAAATAACCCTTTTACCTTTTACGTAAAGGCTGCAGTATTAGCGCCACCAACAAAATATTTTGTATACAGGATTATCACCACTGTAGTAGTGGCACCAAATTAATTTAATTTAATTATTATTTATTTTATAGTTATTATAAAAAAATATTTTAGTGGGCCAAATTACTGCAATCAAATTTTCCACACATTTTTAAGCGATTAAAAAAAAAAAAATTATTTGTTTTTAATGTTATATAGCATATAAAATATCCTTATTCCGATTTTCTCAAGCTTATTAAGGGATAAATGGTAAAACAGGCTTTCATATAACTGAGATAACTAAGAAGGCTTTCAGTCGCGGTCGTACTCACTCCATCCTTTACAACAAAACACGAATTTCAATTCCCCAAATTGAAATTAACCTTTAACACCGTCAATTAACGTTGATAATCCGTCGTTCTAACTCTTTTCACATACCTACCGACTCATTATCTCATAATTATTCACAGAATATTATTTTGTAACATTACAGAGCGTTTTCTTTAACACTTGTTTAAGCATTTTCACGTGTTTATATTATTTAATTATGCAAAAGGCCACGTGCTTCGTGTTTTAATTATTACTTTTTGTTTCATTATAATGTTTTAATTGTTCTGTACTTTACATAGCTGGCAATATTTAGTTCCAAAGTATATCCTCTTCCACTGGCGTACAATATATTAAGAATAATTACTGATTTTGTTACCAAACGCAGAAGAATTGTATTGCAGTGGATTCCATCCCACGTTGGACTGGAGGGAAATGAGATGGTTGACCGTTTGGCAAATGAAGCGGGGTCTGATGGAGAAATTTATCATTGTTCTCCCTGGCATACTGAGCTTTTACCCTTAGTTAGAGACAGATGTATTCAGTCATGGTCAGAATACTTTGATGAAAGGTCTTTGACTAAGGGTATCTGGTTCAGAACTATCCAGCCATCTCTTCCACGAGTGCTTTGGTTCAGCGAGAGCAAGATGAGTAGACAAGAAGTTGTGGTGGCTTTGAGACTCCGTTCCGGTCATGTACCACTCAATAGCTTCGCATTTATGATGCGCAATGTCGATTCACCAAATTGTGATGTTTGTGGAATTATTGAAGATGTGCATCATGTCCTGACGGAGTGTGATCGTGTGGGGGTCCAAAGGCGCCAAGCTTTTGACAATACTTTTAATGTAGGCTTCTATAATAGCGTACTGGCCTCACCATTGTCCGATGAGGCTAGAACACTTTATTATATTATCATTAAGGTTATAAGGTTGCGGGTAGGCTAGTTTAGTATAGGTACATATTTGTAATTTAATTGTATGCAATCAATCCATCCATCAACATTCAATTTTATGTTCATCACTCTTTTAGGTTACATGCGATTTGTCCCTCCTCATCACATGCCCATACCATGACAGTCGATTCTCTTTCAACTTTCAAACTTCTAATATACTCATTCCTTACTTTATCCATTCTTGGCAAAAGTTGTGAAAAGCGTTGTGTTCCATGAAACTGAAATTAAAAACCGAAACCATTTTTTTTTTTAATTAAGCTATTGTTAGTAAAACATATTTTTGGACAATTCGATAGGCCCGAAGAGATTCCCGCCCAACACCACTTCCTAGTGAACCCTAGTTTTAGCTTGGAATAAAAAGTGGTGAATCGTAAAAATATAATCAGCTGTCCCATACATTTCGGTCGAGTAGGTATTGAAATATTGTATCGGACAGCTGATTATTTTTTTTACGATTTCCATGGTGGTCCCATAGAGAAAGTTGTTCAGTTTGATGGTCTGTACCACAGTACTCCATATGATTATACCCTTTCTGTTACACGCTGTATAATTGTAACACATACAGACATGACAGACGTGATAAGACACACACACAGACAGACAGATTGAAGTTTTTTTCCATCTGATTAGTGCCTAACCTGGTGTCAAAGTGTATAGAGTGCTTATTGTACCTTTTTATTTTTATTTTGTTATCGCGCTTGTTAGTGATCATAAAATTTCTACTACTTTTTAGGTTTTTACTCGTGAGAGTAATAACTGATAACATAAATGTAATAATAATAAATTTAATAATGTATCTGTGGTGTAATTGGCTCTGTGTTACATTTATATGATATACAATTATTATCCATTGGATTTTAAACCACTTTTCTCGCAGAACGGATGGCCGATGGGGCCAAAAACTTCCGGAGTGGCGATCGTGAACTGGAAGATGTTGTGTTAGAAGGCCTCCCACTAGGTGGACCTATGAACTGGTGAAGGTTTCGTGGATCCACTGGAAGCAAGACGCACGGGACCGGTCGATGTGGCGACACTTGGGAGACGCCTATGTCCAGCAGTAGAAGTCTTTCGGCTGAAATGATGATGATGACGAAAATACCAAATTCTGCATTTTGTGAGTACAAAATAAATAAATAAAATGTACACAAAATCCAATAAATTCCATCGCAAAGAATTAAACTAACCCGTTCAATCTTTCTAGTAAACGGTAGTTAGATGTTTAACCGTCAGCTGACCGGGTTACTAACCGACGATACGCCTGTCGATTTAACCCCGATAACCGTTAACTGGTAGTTTTCAAGGAAATCTAAGGTTAAAGATTTGGTCTTCATGTTGAAGGTAAGTAATTGCCGGGAGGTAAGTAGCCGAAGCTTTCAATCATTCATTTGTACAGCTTGCAAGTTCAAGAAAATGGCAACGACAGTACGTATTTTTTTAAATGTCGCAGCACCATGCTGAGCTTGGCCTCGTACAGGACCTAAATTCATTTAATTTTATATTTTAGTTTGTGTTTTTTTTTTGTTACACTGGTATTTTTAATTTTAGTTTTGTTTCCTTGATTTTGGTGTTTGTCCAGTGTGAGTGTGTGTGACTTTTATTTCTTTTTTAAACATTTGTTTGACTTTACCAAGGAGTATCGTATAATCCTGTAACTGTGGAGGTCGGATAGGTAGTCGTTCCATGCAAATACAATCCTAGCATAGTTGGGAAAAGACTAATAATAAATAATAAAAACGTTTATTTCAATTCCTTAGGCATTTCGATACATATTACTGGAGATCACCTTTTAAGCAAGGAATTGCTTGTATTAGGAGACTCCGCACTTCCACCTGTCATTTATAAGCAATTGAAATGTAGACAATTATACAAACAGCTCTGCAGATAAATGAGCGTAATGTAGAAAAGGGCCAGATCGTGCGTGTACGTGTGGTATGTGTATCATGAGTGAGTGTGTGAGTGAGTGAGTGAGTGAGCAAGTGAGTGCGGGTGTGAGTGTGAAAGTGAGGTTGTGTGGTGTTTGAGATAATGAGCAAAGCTTAGTTCACTCTTTCAAATTAATATCCTGTGTGTTTGTTTATTAGTCACTCTTTCCAGTCGAAGCGTAGGTCAAGACAGATGTCCTGCCAGGGTTGCGGGACTGTTCGAAAGAGATACCGCGGCCCTGGAACACAAAGGGCAAAGGAAGGAACATGGATGGGTTTTAGTCAGTAAAAGTCTGACACTCCCTCCTGCTCAGCCCAGAGCGGGAGGGGTTATTTGATGATATCCCATCGGTAAAAAAAAAAAAAAAAAAAGACAGATGTAGGTTGGCGTTTGTTGGTTTGCCCTGCGACAATGTCTTGGGATCGAAAGAAGCTAAATAAGTCTTCATTCACTAACCTTGCGCACAAACAACGCAACTTTAACTTGGTCAATGTAATTTGGTTATTGAAAAGTAAATACAATAGACTCAACATCGTCATAGGTTTTAGTTTTAAGCCAATCGGTAACAACTTTTTTATAGTCACGGAGCTTCATGGAATTTATTCGTAATTCTTTATTCAGCAGGTTGTATAGTAAAGATGATTGCCTTGAGTATTGCCTTTTAGCGAAAGCAGATCTAACCTTGACCGTTGGAGCGACTAAGGAAATAATGGTAATGAATGAGCCAAGCAACATTTCAACCTATCGACATCATCATTTCATCCCGGAATCGTCCACTGCTGGGTATAGGCCTCTACTTTCTTCCGCAACACTTCCCGGTTCTGTGGGTCCCTTATCCTTCATCTTTAGGTCCATTTCAAGCACATTGACTCTAAATCGATTCTACAAAAATAATAATAAAAAAATAAAAACTCACCAGGAAAATCATCGATATACCTACTTAAATAATCTAAATCTCAACTGACGCAGGCTCTTTCCACGAAATGATAATTAATATTTGGTATTTTCCGTAGTGGTCACACTTGATTGGTTTGAGGTCATCACCGTGACGTATAAATATATCGTCTCATCACCGATCCAATCATTTTTACCAAGAAAACTGGAAACGTAACAAAACTGACGTCAAATATAAGTTTTGAAAAAGAAAAAAAAAATATACAAAAAAAAAACAAATGCGAAAAGCGTCAAATGTAAAAAAGCTTCCATTTCTTATGAATCCTATTAATTTTATGAGCAGTATTATTAATAGTTATTACGATGCATCCGCAACGAGGTAATTATTAATAGTACAATATACGACGTCTAGGTCGTCGTCATCTAGGGTGTATTTGCATAATTAATGTGTCTATCATATTTTATAGGTATTTTGTCACATACGTGGGAAATGTCATAATTAACTTGTCATGTTTGTGACGTGGTCTAGTATGTCCATATGATGGTTCGAAAAAGTAATGACATCAGAAAGTGGTACCATTTTAGTGACGTATTACATCAGACAAAATTTTGCACGCATCAACCGATGATGTAGTGAAAAATAACTTAAACCAGTAATAATGGTATATAAATAACTATGACGTTATTTAGTTCGTAATGTGGCTGTAATTAGTAATGTTTAAGTAATTAGAACATACTTATAAATAAAAATTATACAGTAGAGTCAGTAGATGTTAATTAAATTATAGTAAGGAGTTTACATTAATAAAAATAATAAAAACTCATTTACAAATTAAGTTTAAAAATCGCACCTTTATGTTTGCCTTTAAATCGCACACACAAATTATCCTTTGCAAAATACCATATTTTTTTTAATTTCTTAACTAATAAATGCGGAATATTTGTATCTATAATCACGTTCTCGAAAACGGCTCAAATGATTTCGATGAAAGTTATAATGTAAGGCTGGTTACGGGAGCGAAAACTCGATCTAGGTAGGTCTCATATCTGGGAAAATTCGTTTTATCTAGTTTCACTCGAACAGAGCGCGGTCGCCCAGGTACCTACAAATTTTTGAGATACCTAAAGATACAAATGATTCACATCTCATTTCGCTTAGTTTTAGAGCGTTAACTTCGTAACGGCATTTCATACAAAATTTGAACTCATTCGTTTTCGAAATGACTGAACCTATTTTAATGAAACTTCATACTCATAAGCAGTTTGAAGTTTCATTAAAATCCGTTTTGTCATTTTGAAAACAAATGAGTTCAAAGTTTGTATGAAATGCCTTAAGACGTCAAAGCTCTAAAACTCATAAATGCTTATGAAAAAATGTCACAAAATAAAACAAATAATACTTTTATCAACTAATAAAATCGTGACGTCAAACATACGTCAAGAAAAAACACACCCACAATACTTAAATCATCAAATGAAACCTTAATATTACACAACTAGAACTTAAAATGACGTCATAATAACTTCATTATATTATTGCGTTTATTTCCCAACAAGGTAAATCCCTATTTCTTTAACATCATCAATTATGCAATTGCGTAGAATATTGTAAGGTAATGATTTTGTGACGGAATAAACTTACTTAGGTCTATTAGTCGTGGTTTTTTTCCCTTCCAGGACATTCTAGAACTTGACAAGCTTATTTTTTTGATCGAATTTTGATTGTATTACTTTTGACTCTTATTTAAGATTAGCTGTTGCCCACGACCTTGGTTCGCGAGAAATTATTATTTTATTTATTATATAAAATAAAATATGACTTCTCTTTTTGAATAAAATTTTGTTACCAATTTCAAGGGTTTTATTTTTTTGCACGGAACCCTGACTATTTTTATAAAATAAAAGTAGCCTATGTTAGACCTTATAACATCAGCTATCTGCCTGTAAAAGTCCCGTCAAAATCGGGTCAGTCGTTTCGGAGATTAGCCGGAATAAACAGACAGACAGACCGACAGACAGACCAAAACTGAAAAAAATGTGTTTTTGTTATAAATGCCGTTCAGTAAAAAGTTGTTATTTTGAAATTACATTATTTCATCATTATTTATTTGTATGGATGTATAGATAATGTGCCAGTTCTAACGCTTACTCACATAGGCACATACATAAGATCACGCTTTTTTCTCATGGGAGTGGGCAGTAGGTGGAGCTCGTGGTGGTAATAATAACAGCTTCTCGAGTCGATAATCAAGTTAAGCTGCACTTGCCTAGGTTGGTCTACAGATGGGTGACCACCCATTACATACCGAGTTTCCTCCGTGCTTCGGAAAGCACGTTAAGCCGTTGGTCCCGGCTGTCATTTACCTTGACAGTTTGACAACCAGTCTTACCCAGGGGTATCTATTACCCAGTACTAACTGGGTTGTGGAGGTCAGGTAGGCAGTCGCTCCATGTAAAATACTGGTAATCAGCTGCATCCGTAGTTGCAACATGCAACGTAGTTGGCAAAAGGCTAGGCGGATGAGATGAAACGAGACCACGTGATAACGACGATCATAAGACACCTGCCACGTACCAGAGGCCCATGCAACTAGTTCAAACAACAGTCTATTTAGAACTTCATCGAGTCAACAATTCTTAATCAATTACATACATACACTAATCCAACTAAGGCTTCATTCAACCACGATCATCTCGTAACTCCTTACTAACGAGTAAATTGAAATCCTTAAGGTCAAAGTTCCACATGTTATGTAGCCTCTACGCTAGAGCCCCCGCTTACACTTTCGGGCGATGCGATGCGGCGTTCATCAATCGACACGCGCGTCTGACACTTGTTTCCTTCACGTGATGTACCGTACTACCGTCACAATTCAAAGTACAATAACTTGTAGCATGCTGTAAGCTATTTTTTTTTTGTTTTTTCCGCAGTTGCTGTGTGTTGTAGCAACATGTGTATCATTTAGCAACATGCGTATAGGGCTTTGTTTACGACCTCAAGTGTGAGCCCCGTCACATCGCCGCGGGTACTCGTAGAATGCTGTAAGCAATCTCTTCCATTAATTTTCTATGTTCGCAAGATGTTTTTCACTAACGCGTCTGTCACTAGTCACCTTCGCTTTGCGGTGACTTGCGTTGTGTCTTTCATTTGTTTTCTGCACAATTGCCGCGCGATGCTTGCCGTTTGATCGTGTAAGATGTGGCCAAGTATTAAAGTCATGTCAGGACGTAACGCTTCCCTACACGTGACTATTCCACGTGTTCCTTTATTCAACGATCCAGTTATAGAAACCTGAGTATCATTATACCAGAACTTGATACTTATACCAAAAATAACTGTGTTCGCTTTTGCAACTACACAAGAAAAAGTTTGTTGTGTGCTTTTTATGGTTGATTCTATATATAGGACGTTTCGTTTGTGGGAGGTTAAAGTACTTTTATGTACTGTGTAGTTAGCAGCTAAGTATAGAACAGCCTGTGGGTGGCGTAAGAGGAAAATTTGTGTGTGTTGGATTTTGAAACATAGGTAGGTATCTCCACCCTAATAAAATAATATACTTACCAATACCAACTTATTATTCAAATCAAAGAAACGATGGGTGGACAGTGTAAAGGATGACATGGCAAGAAAGGAGTTGTCTGATGAGATGACGAGTAATAGAGAAAGAAGGATGGAAAAAAAGAACTAGAAGAGAAAATGATATCAAGAGATGATTAGATGGTGTGATTGATCTGAAATAAATGAATTCATACAAGAGCCTCGATCAATACCTGAGGAGGCTCTCGTTAGGCAGCTGGATCAAGGGCTTGATTCAGAAAGCGGTACTCCTGGACACGGCTCGTATTGTTAGGAGGTTCCTCTCTCTGTAGCCCTGACCGTCGGTAGCTTGGATACCAGTGGGCTACAATTTTTTTAATATTTTTAATTTTTTTTATTGTTTTTTTTAAGGAATATTTAAAAATGTTAATTATTTGTCTAAAAATAAATAACGAGAATAATGATGGTCCTATTATAATTTACTGCCAGAACTTCAAAGTTAACTAGGAATGAACGAATGTCTCAAAATCAGTCTTAGATTCAGTTACTTTCCAAAGGCAAATGAATCTCAGTCAAAAGAAAACGAACGTGTAAAAAACCATACGTGCTGCCTCGTTAGTCTTGTGGTCGCAAGCGCGACTGCTGAGCATGAGGTCCTGGGCTGGATTCCCAGGTCGGGCAGTGTTATTGGGTTTTTCCCATCAGGAATTTATCAGTAGCAGCCTTCAGTTTCGATTTGTGCCTGGTTAATGGCAATAGACTCACCCCCTATTTCATGGGACTTAAGCATAACTAGCGAAATGTGGGTGTGCTATTACGTACACCTTTGCCTCAACCTTTCGGGATTACAGTCGTGATGTTATCGGCGGCGGCGACCTCTCGCTTCCGGCCTTGGTTCAATCCATGGTCCGGAGCGAGACGGAATGGGACGTCGTCACCTCCTTCTGCGAAGCAGTCATGCTAGCGAAGGAGGTGGCGGAATCTGAGAAGGAGAGAACCTCACGTCCCAGCCGCCGTGGGAGACGCACCGGGCGTCGGCCACCGTAGGCGCCGGGCCTGTGGACGGTGAGCTATGGGCTAGCTCGCCGTCCGTCCGTCTTATGACGACAGGCCTTGTCGACGGCGCGTTCGTGTTCCACGCGCGCCTCAATGAGAGTCAGCAAACAGGGAGGGGTCCGTAAGGACCGACGCCTGCCAGGGTTGCGGGACTGTTCGAAAGAGATACCGCGGCCCTGGAACACAAAGGGCAAAGGAAGGAACATGGATGGGTTTTAGTCAGTAAAAGTCTGACACTCCCTCCTGCTCAGCCCAGAGCGGGAGGGTTTATTTGATGATTTCCCATAGGTAAAAAAAAAGGCGTGATGTTATGTAATCTAAAACCATACACGTGTAACCAATTGTCTGAATCAATAATATCGTCTACAAAATTCCAGCATCTTTGGACTACATAGGTATACTTACATCAATAATTTAAATAAAAACAATACGATAAAAACACAATACATTACTAATTAAAATGATTTAAAATACAATAAAAAATTAAATTGCTCGCTATAAATTATTGAAGCCCGATCTTGGCAGTTTAATGCTTACGTAAAGGCACAAGTGACTTGGAAAACAACATGCGTTACATAAGTATTATAAACCCGTGTGTACATTGTTTATAAAAATAATTATTAATTTACATATTTATTATTTATTTTTCCTTTATGTTTATTTACAAACAATAGACAGATAAGCTTTACTTGCAGGAAAATGTTTTAGCTAAGAGAAAAATTGCGAATGTTCTCTTGTTATTTTTGTCAGGAATGAGGGTACTTTTAAATTAAAATGGATTAAGTTCTTGTTGCTACAGTTTGTTGTAAAAAAAAGAAAAAAAAAAGAAACATATTTTAATCCGTTTTACTGGCCGTTTAATTCATGCCGAGATCGGTATCAATTAAAAGTTGTTAACAGTAGTATGTTGTAATACTCGTATTTGTGATAGTTGAAATTCAGATGAATTGCAACGTTATCACCATTTCTATAAAAAAATGTGGCAATCCTCGAACTTCTTCCAATTATTGTCTTTCACGAACATCCCCCTATTTGAAGTCGGTTAAAATCGAGCCTGCTTTCTAACGAACTCTTTGACACATAACTTCCTCGTGATGATGAAGATTTTTTTGTGTTTTTTATTTTTTTAGTGCTGCTACATATTTTTGCCTTTTTCGTTTTCGTTTATTAGTAGGTTACTTTGTCTAAGCCCTCAGACCTCATAAAAGCCAAATTGTTCAACAAATGTACCTACTCTCAGCTCATATTTCATAACACCTCACTACATATCAGCTTTCATCCGCACATTCTACACAAAATGATTCATCATCATATCATAATGAATACAGGGAAATATGCCTATCTATAATTGCATATTAGCACTGAGTGCATTATTCATTTATTATTACGTATGGTGCAATAATAATTGTTGATTGTGTCTTAATAGTTGTCACGTGTTAAGTCATGTGTGTGGATTGACACATGTCTTACAAAGAAACAGGTTACCTACATACACAAATTGTCACGTTGGCGGGCGGAGGGTTAAAATTTGTATAAAGGACGATGCGAGATGCGAAGATACGAGAACTTTTACTGAGAATTGACCCATATGATCCGTCACTATCCCATACACCGTATAATAGACAAGCTATGCTGAAGATCTTATGTGTCACAAAAATGTATTGTTTTTTAGACACGTTGGAACGATACGGCGAAGCGTCACCGTTATATGGTTGAAGTTCGGACTCGAACAAAGCGCCATGCTTTGCTTTTTTTTACATTTATTGTGCGAACCGCCAGTCTGCGGAATTCACTGCCGGCTTCTCTGTTCCCTGATCATTATTATCTAGGTCTATACCAAGCTCGAGTGAATGGGTTTCTTCTAGGCAAGGCTTAGGCCGCGTCAGCGCTTCATATCAGGCGAGTTGCGACCAAACGCAAGCCTATTTAGTATTAAAAAAAAAATCAGAGAACCAAGTTCAAGTTAAAAATGAGACAAACATTGTGAGGAATAAAGAAAGAAAGAACCATATTTATTTGGTACACGCCACAAGTGCACACAAAAGAAAAAATAACAAAAATGAAAAAAAAAAAAAAAAAAAAAAAAAATACACAATAAAAAAATATAAAACCTAAAACTGAACAGAAAAACAAATATAATATTGTGAATAAGAAAATGCTTTTGGGCAAATCGCGTGACACTAATTTTAGTCTCGTTTAGAATAATCATAATCATATTCTTTATTTTGTCAAAAGAATAACAACCTTACAAAAGATTAACACTAGTCTATGAAGCTAAAAGATTAGATTAACAAAAATAATAACTCAGTACGCAATAAATTCTGGTTGTTACAAAAACGATTCACACTGACCCCCGTACTAGTTATAAACTGTATTACGGTGGGACAGGTTTCCTCGTTCTCAGTTAACAGTATTAAGCCGATTTGAGGGAAAATAGTTAGATAATCTCACTTTTTCAATAATAAATAGCAAAACTGCGGGTAAAATGAATCAAACTTTCAAATTGTTATTCACTTAGTTTTTTTCTTAATGAAATAATTCTTAAGAATGAAATGACAAAGAGGCGTGCAGTAGTGGAGAGGCCTAAGTCTCACAGTGGACTACTGTAAGCTAATGATGATGAAATATAAACGTACTAGTGAATTGAAAACCGTATGAAATACAAGGTGTAAACAGATTCTTCACGAAGCCAGCAACCAATCATTCTGTACATCAAACTAAGTAACTCTACGCAAAAATTATTGCTGGAGAACGACTTTTCATTTGGACTGAAAAATCATGTGTTACGGTAGCACTCAATGTAACGTCAAACCACTGCTGATGGATGCATTGAATAGTTCGGAAAAAAAATTGTGAAAAAGTTGGGACTTTGATCCCCAATATCTCCGTAAGTAGAAGGTTTCCAGGTACCTATGGTCTAGAATAAAAACATGATCGCAATGACGAGGAGAACAAGTGCCTTTCGGCTTCGTTGAGAGTCTTTTACACCCATTATAAGTAGAAACTCCAAACGCGATCTGCTACGTTCCTTACAAACTAATTTCGCTTCCTCCACATATGAACATCTGATCATACAAACACGCCGGTTGCGAGTAATACGCACCTTATACCTGAATTACGTCAAAATGGCTTGAATTATTGTCAGCATCATCAGCCTACGGCAGTCCACTGCTGGACATGAGCCTCCTCAATCGCACGCCACTCAACTTGATTCTCAGGAATCCATGTGCTACCAGCCACCCTTCGAAGATCGTCGTCCCACCTTATGCTTGCCGATTCGCGGTCTCCACTCAAGAACACGTCTACCCCAACGGTCATCGGTTCTACGGCTAATATGACCGGCCCATTGCCACTTCAGCTTACTTATTCTGTTACCTATGTCGACAACTCTGGTTCTCTGTCAGATCACCTCGTTCCGGATGCGAAATATTGTAATTCCTCATAATTACGAAAATTAACAACATTGCCATCCCATAGTTACTTCTTGCGTAACTAATTGCGTCATCATATAAGCTTATTTCATTATGATTTACCTGTACACTCGGTTTCAGGACATAACCTTATAATTGCACAAACATCACGGGTTTCCTCGAAGTTGGCAATGAAAATTAAATTAGTTATTATGTCATGAAGATTTATGACTCATGAAAACTTAGGATTCTTAAAGAAATGATCATCTAAATATGTTTTTTATTTTCTTTAAAAACTTTTACTCCCACACTAGAAATTTCTCCAGGATCGTGGGTGCGTTTATAAACATTGAAACTCACATACACAAACAGCCAGACCCGAAACAACTGTCTGAACAGCATACAAATGTTTGTTCCGTGCGGGAATCGTACTCGCAGCGCAGCAGTTAATCTGCGCCAACCGTGCCGTCAAATTTTATCGTGACCAAAGAAGTCAAAGTGATTTCGGTGATCAATAGTAGCTTCATTGCTGTTCTAAGGTCCTCGGAACTAAATCTTCTTGCCAAAGATCCAGATGTGCGATATTTTTGTAGAGAATAACTTCTTCTTAGCGATGGCAATCTGAGAGAGCGACTGTCGCAACCCCGTGCAGGGCACGCCACAATAGTGGCGGTA
The DNA here is from genome assembly GCA_947578425.1 of Eugnorisma glareosa. NCBI lineage: Eukaryota > Metazoa > Arthropoda > Insecta > Lepidoptera > Noctuidae > Eugnorisma > Eugnorisma glareosa. The sequence continues at coordinate 5,146,965 of OX387981.1, forward strand.
AGTCCCCTCTTTGAGGAGTGGCTGGAGAGGCGCCACGGCGTCCTCACCTTCCACCTGACGCAGGTCCTCACCGGACATGGTTGTTTCGGGAGGTTCCTGCACCTAATCGGGCGGGAGGAAACGCCCGGGTGTCACCACTGCGAGGATCGACCGGAGGACACGGTGGAGCACACTGTGCAGGTCTGCTCCGCTTGGGCGGAGCAACGCCGTGTCCTCGTAGCGGCAATCGGCGGCGGCGACCTCTCGCGTCCGGCCCTGGTTCAATCCATGGTCCGGAGCGAGACGGAATGGGACGCCGTCACCTCCTTCTGCGAAGCAGTCATGCTGGCGAAGGAGGTGGCGGGACGTGAGAGGGAGAGAACCTCACGTCTCAGCCGCCGCGGGAGACGCACCGGGCGTCGGGGGCCACGTGGTGGCCCCCGGCCACCGTAGGCGCGGGCCTGTGGACGGTGAGCTATGGGCTAGCTCGCCGTCCGTCCGTCTTATGACGACAGGCCGTGTCGACGGCGCGTTCGTGTTCCACGCGCGCCTCAAAGAGAGTCAGCAAACAGGAAGGGGTCCGTAAGGACCGACGCCTGCCAGGGTTGCGGGACTGTTCGAAAGAGATACCGCGGCCCTGGAACACAAAGGGCAAAGGAAGGAACATGGATGGGTTTTAGTCAGTAAAAGTCTGACACTCCCTCCTGCTCAGCCCAGAGCGGGAGGGGTTATTTGATGATTCCCCATCGGTAAAAAAAAAAAAAAAAGGCGATGGCAATCTAAATTGTGTCGGTCCAGAACTGAGATGATAGTTTGGGGCTTTCGGCAGCGTCCACCAGTTCCTGTAGTGAACAAACAACAAGACACGCAGGACACGATATTAAGTGCCCCATCGTTTGTGTAACAGCACCACATTTACACTCCAGAGCAGAGTCATTAATGAAACTCCACCAGAGCAGGTTTTCCTTGCTGCGACCAACCTGGGTCTGGAGTCTATTTAAAGACTTCCAGGTCAGCCATGGCAACTCATGTCCAGCCGGGAGATCTTCAGCGGGAGGAACGAATGGGTTAGGTAAGAAAATAACTAAATATAATTAAAAGAAGAACCGTTTAAATAAAGTTTTATTTTTCCACTGACTGACCTAAAGTAAATTAACATTCTGTTTTGAACAAAGTTGAAGAAACGTTTCAACTTAAAAATAAGACAGGAAAATCGCTTTATTTTCAAGAATACTCCGAGGAAACACCTCACGTGGCCATCGGCAGATACAACTTGCTGTTATATCACGTGCATACTATATCTCATGTTTCTGAAGGCTGTCAGACTCAGCTGTGTGACGTAACATTTTCTAAACTTGTGCTGAAAAGAGCGGTATCATTTGCAAGGGTCTGGACTGGAGTGGTCTCGTGACACATTCCAAAGGAAATGTTGTACAATTCCAAAAATCTATACAAATAAATAAAATTTAAATACCTAAGTATCTATTTTTTATTTCAAAATAACAGCCTTTTTTACTGAATGCGTAAATGAAAGTGTAATTACACGGACGGTACTTGTAACAATAAAACTTTTATTTTGTCTGTATGTGCGTCTGTCTGTCTTTTTGTTTGTTTCTGTTAATTTAAGAAACAGCTGGCCCGATTTTGAGATTTTTACTGGCAGATAGCGGATGTTTTAAGGAGTAATTTAGGCTACTTTTTATAATAATTTCAAGCTGACGAAGTTCGCGGGCAACAGCTAGTATTTCAATAAAAGTTGTTGGTGATCTAGTAGTGGTCGTCAGCACACTGCTGACCATGAGGTCGATTTTCAAGTCCAGCAAAGCGTTATTTTTTTATTCCATCAGAAATTTCTGGGTATCAACCTGGAACACACATATTTCAATTCAATTCATCATCATCATTTCAGCCAAAAGTCGTCCACTGCTGGACATAGGCCTTCCCCAAGTGTGGCCATATTGACCAGACCCGTGCGTCTCACATCTAGCGGATCCTTGCAACCTTCACCAAGTCATCGGACCACCTAGTGGGAGGCCTTCCAATGCAACGTCTTCCGGTTCGCGGTCGCCACTCCAGAGCTTTTCGGCCCCATCGGCCATCCATTCTGCGAGCAATGTGCCCCCTGCCCACTGCCACTTAAGTTTGGCAATTCTTCGGGCTACGTCGGTAACCTTGGTTATCTTGCCAATGTTTTCGTTTCTGTTTCGATCACGCAAGGAAACTCCGAGCATAGCATAGTATATAATTTTTTTTTTTTTCATAGTATCAATTCAATTCAATAAATTATTATTTCAGATTGAGGTGGACTGTATTGTTTCACAGCACCTAGACTGAATATTTCCGTAGTGGACTGTATATTAAAACATTTACTTGATAATCACTAGTTTTATTTCACTATTAAGTTACATTGTAGAGAGCTTGTAATCGACTGTGTTCTGGCATCGCCTGGTTCGGTCTTTTATACACGAACGCGAAAGCGCACGGGGCGGCGGTGCCCAACATTATTCCCGCCAAATGATCAATAACATGGCGCCGACCAACGGAGGGGTACTGGACAGGTTTCGACCTGTCGGGACTTGAACAGAACATGAATGCCGGTCCGTTGGTCGACCAATCAGAGTGTTTGTTACATTTCAACATGTCAGAACCTGTTGGTTCAAGGGTTTCTGGCTTCTATGTGCCTAATCATTATTATTTATTGATTATACATAAATCTTAACCTACTGGGGACCCGGGGATCGGCGTCTTTATTATTATCGTTTATTATATCTAAGTCTTATTCTACTTAGGACTCGGAGATCGGTGTCTTTATTACTATCTATACATAAGTTTTATGTTGGTCGTGATCCTGAGATCGGCGTCCGCAACAGTCCTCCCCCCGGCGCAGCCTGCGTAGCCTCTTCCTTTTTCATAAGGACGACGAGCTTGCTCACCGGACGTCGGAAGATGCCGGTTCTGGTCCGCACCTCGACGACTCGAATGCTGCCGTCGGTTCCTGGATGCGTTCTCTCGACGACTCCCATCGGCCAGGTGTTCCGGGGCAGCGTGTGGTCGACCACGAGGACTACATCTCCAGCCCGCAGGGGCCGGGCGTCGTTTCTTGGTTCGCCGCGTGGTACCAGCGTTGGCAGGTATTCCCGGAGCCAGCGCCGCCAGAAGTGGTCGGCAAGCGCTTGGCTAGCTCGCCATGCTCGTCGGTCGGCTTCCTCGCAGGGTCCCGTTGCTGGTAGGCCGTTTGATGACCCTAGCAGGAAGTGGTTGGGGGTCAAGGCCTCGGGGTCGTCGGGATCCACGCTGACGTGGGTCAATGGTCGTGCGTTGATGGAGAACTCAGCCTCGGTGAGGAGTGTGCTGAGTACTTCCTCTGCTGGTGCCTTCTCCCGCAGGGTGACTTTGAGGGCCGTTTTGACTGAGCGGACCATCCTCTCCCACGCGCCGCCTTGATTGGGCGCGCCCGGAGGTATAAAGCGCCACTCCATCCGATGCTGTAGTCCCTCGTCGCTCAGCGCGGGCAGCCACTCGGTGTAGGCGTTGCGTAACTCTTGGTCAGCCCCGCGGAAGTTAGTTCCGTTGTCGGAGTACATTAGCCGCGGCCATCCTCGGCGGGCGGCCATTCTTCTTAGTGCCATGATGGCGGAGTCGGTTGAAAGGGACGCTACCAACTCGATGTGCACGGCGCGGGAGGTCAGGCAGGTGAACAGCGCTCCCCATCTTTTTTCTCGGCGACGGCCCACTTTGACCATCATTGGTCCGAAATAATCCACACCGCAATTAGTGAACGGGCGGTGGAAAGGGTCTAGGCGGGCGTGCGGCAGGTCTCCTGTGGCCGGCGTCTTGGGCGTTCCCTTCAGTCTCTTGCAGAAAGCGCAGTTTCTCTCTATCGTGCGCACGGTGGGTCGTAGGTGTATGATCCAGTAGCGCTGCCGTAGGTCGTTCGTCACGCGTTCTCTGTTGGCGTGTCCCGCAGCGCAGTGTTCCCGCAGCACGATGAGTTTGGTCAGCGGGTGGCGGCCGTCCATTATGATGGGCCGCTTTGTCTCTGTGGGTGCCGAAGATGCCTCGATTCGTCCTCGCACCCTCAGGAGTCCATCTTCTATAATCGGATCTAGGCGGTACAGCCGGCTCGTCTTAGTTAATGCTCGAGCCGACTTGATCCTTTTCATTTCTTCGTCGAAGCTTTCTTCTTGCGCATGCCGGATTAGTTCCGTCTCGGCGCGCTGAATGTGCCGATGTTCCATGTTGGTTGCCTTACGTCGGCAAATGTCAATGAAGGCGAGTGCCCGTGCAGTGGTTCTCACCAGGACTTCGTATTTTGAGAAGCGGGCAGGGTCGGGTAGCCAGCTGTCTCGTCTCGGTTCTTCCCTGGTATGCAGGACCTCGTCGACCTCGTCTTCTACTGTTGTCATGGTGGGCCATTGCGCTTCAGGTTGGTACAGAAAGGCAGGCCCCTGGAACCATCGATCCGTTGTGCTCAGAGGAGTGTCGCTGAGCCTTGTTGCGTCGTCTGCCACGTTGTGTTCTGTGGGCAGCCATCGCCAGTCTTCCTTCTTTGTGAGTTCCGCGATCTCACCCAGTCTGTGCGCGACGAAAGGTGTGTAGCGTCGCATGTCGTGGTGTATCCAGTGAACCACGGTGGATGAGTCGGTCCAGTAGGTCGTTCGACCAATCTTTATGCGGTGTTCTCGTCTGATTGTGTCGGCGAGTCTTGCACCGATGACCGCTGCTTGAAGTTCGAGCCGAGGTATGGTCTGCGCCTGTCTTGGGGCCACCTTGGCTTTGGCGGCCACCATTACCACGGTGATACTCCCGTCGCTGCTTGTGATCCTCCAGTAGGCCACGGTCGCGTAGGCCTGTTCGCTGGCGTCACATAGCACGTGGAGGTCGATGCTCTCGTACTTCTTCTTCGTGTAGCAGCGTGGCAGTCGGAGCTTGGCAATCTCGGCGAGGTGTGCCAACCACGATGCGAAGAGTTCGTTTTCTTCCGTCGGTATCTGTTCGTCCCACGTTGTCTGGAGGCGCCACAAGCTCTGCAGGATGATTTTAGAGCGGATGGTGTAATGGCTCAACAACCCGAGAGGGTCGTAGATGGACATCACGGCGCTGAGGGCTTCGCGTTTGGTTGGTGCGCGAGCTCGATCTCGTACCTCTGTTGGCACTCGGTTCATGGATGTATTGAACCCGAGTTCATCTCGTTCCGCGTTCCAGAACAGGCCGAGGATCTTGCTTTCCGGTTGCTCTCCCCCCAGTTGTGTAGGTGTAGTGGCGTACAGCTCAGGGGGTATGTCGCGCAGCACTGTTTTATCGCTGGCGTTCCATCCCCGCAATGTGAAGCCGGCGTTGGCGTGTACTGTTCTCGTCTCTTCCACCGTCTTCCATGCTTCCGTTGGGTCGTCGTAGCTTGCCACCAGGTCGTCCATGTAATGGCTCTCCTTGATTGCCTCCAGCGCCCGCGGGTACTCCTGCCCGTGAATGTCTGCGTTGTGGTTGCGAACATAATGGGCCATGTACGGGGAGCACGCGGCGCCGAAGAGCATACTTATCATCTTGAATTTGAGTGGAGGCGTCTCTCTCTCGTCGCCTCGCCACAGGAACTGCTGCGCTGGTTGGTCTTCCGTTCTTATTTGTATTCTTAAGAACATCTCTTGAATGTCCGCTGTTACTGCCACTGCCCTTTCACGGAATCGGAATAGGATCCCCGGTAATGACAGCAGCAGGTCTGGTCCCTCCAACAGTTCATCGTTCAGGCATGTTCCGTGGCTTCTCGCGGCTGCGTCAAACACTAGCCTGCACTTGCCGGGCTTGTTCGGGTTCTGCACGGCAAAGTGTGGCAGGAACCAGCACACCGGGCTCGCACGTTCTGAGCCGTCGCACGGTGTGGCGTAGCCTTTCTTCAACAGGTTGTCGATCTGGCTGGAGTACTCTTTGGCAAATTTCGGATCGGCGTCCATCCTTTTCTCTATTGTTGTGAGGCGACGGAGTGCTTGGCTGTAACTGGGTGGCATGACGGTGTCGTCTGTTCGCCACGGCAGCCCTACTTCGTACCCTGCTTCGGTCTTCTTTGTGGTCGCCTCGACTATCTTGATGGCACGCTGATCTGCCTCTCGTACTCGTGGCTTCCCTTCTATGCAGAGAGCCTCTATCTTGAAGTGAGCGTCGACCAAGTGGTGGAGCTCCTGATTGCTCACGTTCGACTCTCGGTCGGGCTCGTATATATGCAGCACCCTACCCTTTTGAATGAGGGCGCTGCGTGGTGCGGTTCCGTGCACCACCCATCCCAGCTTCGTTCTCGATGCGGCCGGCTCGTTCGGGTTGCCGGTCCTGAGTTCCCTGGAGACGATGCACTCCCAGTGGTCTGTCCCCACTAAGAGCCCGGGGCGTGCGCGTTCGTAACACACCTCGTTTCTGGGAAGGTCTCTCAGGTGCTCGTGTTGAAGAAGGGTTTCGGAGATGGCCTGCTGATGCAGCTGCAGGTCTTTTATGGTCCTGGCTCTGACCTTGTACCTTTCGGTTTCGTTGACGCCTCTGACGTCTATTGTGACGAGCTGGCTCTCGGTTTCCTCTTGTGACATGTTGACGCCGTTCAAGTGCAGCGGTTGTGATGGCCCTTCTGCCCCGATGCTGGTTGCTAACTCTTTGTCGATGAGAGTTACTGTTGCTCCTTCGTCTAGGAGTGCGTAGGTCTGCACCTCCCCTTGTGGTCCTGACACGATGATCGGACACATCTTCAGCAGTACTGTTCTTTGACTCATAGCTGGTTGCGGCGTGACTGATAGAACGGCCTCCTGCTTCGGCGTCTCTGCCTTCGGCGCTTCTGCTGCTTTGGCCGCCTCTGGTCGTGGCGGCGCCTGGTGCAGGGACGCGTGATGTGGTCGGCGGCATTGGTCCACACCGCAGGGTCTTGACTTGCATCCGATGCGCCGGTGCTGTCTTTGGGCGCACTTGAAGCAGATTCTCTTTTGTTTGAGAAACTCCCATCGTTGTTGAATCGTTAGTGCCTTGTACTTGGGGCACTGAGGCAGGGCGTGTGCTTGTTCACACCCAGGGCATGGTATCTTCTCGTCATCAGCTGCGGCGACAGTGTTGTAAACTGTTGCTTTCTTCTTTAGGGTTACGGCTGGTCGTGTCTCCTTCTTTTGGCTTGCGGTGGTGCACGTGGATGGGGCATAAGTGTAGCGTAGTGCCCTGTCCGCCTCCCTCATTAGGAATCGGGAGATTACGACGATTTCTGGGTCGGCCGTCCCTTCGTTATCATAGGCGTAGTCACACCAGCGGGAGCGGAGATGTGGACTCAGCTTGTCCAGCACTTCTCTCGTCAGCAGGGGATTGAATAGGTAACCCCTTCGGTCGATGGTCTTCAGTACGCAGATAATGTTCTGTAGTTTCACAGCAAAACTGTTGAGGTCGGCTGCTGATGCTCCAGGTCTAGGGAGCTTCTTGAGATCCTCGAGCGCCCGATCGATGATAATTTCGGGTCGCCCGAAGCACTGCTCCAAGGTCTTCATTATTATGTCAGGGTCTGTGGCCGTGTGTAGTAGTGCGGCCACAGCATCCCTAGCTTCTCCCTTCAGGCAGCTCCTCAGTCTGTGAATGTTCTCTGCTGCTGGAATCTGGTACATGTTGGTTGAGTCTCGAACGGCTGCCTTGAAGGGCAACCACTCGCTGGCGGCTCCAGTGAACGTCGGCAGGTCCGTATATCGTGGACGGGGTCTGGCCATCTTCTCGAGGGTCGTGGCTAGTTGCTCGATGCTATTTCTCGTTCTGGTTGGAGTTGGCGATCGTGCTCTGGGCGCCTCGAACCTTATTTGTCTTGGTTCCTCCCTGGCGTCCTTGGTTGCTTCCTCCCCCCGTGAGTCGAGCGGGTTCGTTCGTAGCCATTCGTCTACCTTTAGATGAGGTTCTTCTGTTATGGGCTCATCATTGATGCTTTCTTCGTCGTTGATGGCGGACACCTCTGCGGCTAGTCTCTTCTTAACTAGGTCCGCTTCCACGTCCATCTGTTTTCTTTGTAGAACCGCCAGTCTCTCTGCGGCGTTTAGTTCCGCTTGTCGTAGTCGCGTCGTGATGCTTGTGGTCGATCGGTGTGACCTCAGCGACCTTGCTGGTGACCTTGCTCGTTGTTGCGTGGTCACCGTTGTTCTGACCCCGGAGGGCCCAGCTGTGCTCGTTTCCGCCAGCCTTGAGAAGGGTGAGGCCGGCGGATCTAAAGATACTCGTCGAAGTCGCTCTTTTTCAATGTTTTCTTGCTCTCGGCGGCGTGCGGCTTCTTGTGTGCGTCGCTGCTCTTCTAATTCGACTAAGTCTGATTGGCTTCTTGTTACGACCATTTTGAAAATGTGCCTAGGGTTGGCACACTTCCTGTTCGGGTCGGCGCGCAGACGGTTCGGGTTGACACGCAAGTGGTTCGGTACAAGCGGTCGAGTCGACACGCAGACGGTCGTTTACAGGCACTGTCTACCTAGTCTAGGTTAGTTCGGTTCGTCACAGACCCAGATAGGTAGGCACAGGCACTCGTTGATTCTGCCTCGATGTTCTTGACTTAGTTGACTCTGGCGCCTTGCCTATATAGGTAGGCGCAGGCACACGTTGATTCTGCCTGACTGGCAGGTACAGGTACTCGCAGATTCTGCCTGGCTAGTAGGCACAGGCACGCACTTATAATTTTTAGCTTATATACTTTTGAACTGTTGTATACTTGGCGCTTATATACTTTGCGCTTATATACTTTGTCACTGTTATATACTTGGCGCTTATATACTTTGCGCTTATATACTTAGGCACTGTTATATACTTTGTTTATATACTTTGGCACTGTTATATACTTTGTCACTGTTATATACTTGGCGCTTATATACTTTGCGCTTATATACTTAGGCACTTGTTATATACTTTGCGCTTATATACTTTGCGCTTATATACTTAGGCACTGTTATATACTTTGTTTATATACTTTGGCACTTGTTATATACTTTGCGCTTATATACTTTGCGCTTATATACTTAGGCACTGTTATATACTTTGTCACTGTTATATACTTGGGCACTGTTACTTACGTAATGTTCATTGTCCAACACAACAGCGTTTATGCCTGGTAACTTGATACACTCACACGTTAGTTCTCCTAGGTTACAGGCACAGGTACGCACTTGTACGATCTGTCTATCGGTCTATAGACACAGGTACATACTTGTAAGTTCCGTCTGAAGCACTAGGTACGCGCACTCGTTACTATTGCTTAGATAGCAGGCACAGGCGCGCTTGTATTATATACTTTACGCGCACTTGGTTACTAGTTATATACTTTGCACTGTTACTCACGTAATGTTCTTTTTGTTTAACAACGTTTCTGCCTGGTAACTTGATACACTCACGCGTTAGTTCTCCTAGGTTACAGGCACAGGTACGCACTTGTACGATCTGTCTATCGGTCTATAGACACAGGTACATACTTGTAAGTTCCGTCTGAAGCACTAGGTACGCGCACTTGTTACTATTGCCTAGATAGCTAGGCACACAGGCGTTCGGTTTGGATCCGGACGGCGGCACTACTTATTATCTGGCCGACGTTTACCCAGATCCGTGACAGTCGATTCTCTCATTTACACATTACGTTAAGTTCACAAGTATATACTTTACTTTTTCACTGAATTTAATACTTTTCAAATAGCTACACTGGTTTACTTTTTAAACTTATATCACGACTCGATGGACCAAAACTGAGTTTAAAACTTTCATATTCACTGGTTTAGTTTCTAAACTTATTATCACGACTCGAAGGACCAAAACTGAGGTGGACTGTATTGTTTCACAGCACCTAGACTGAATATTTCCGTAGTGGACTGTATATTAAAACATTTACTTGATAATCACTAGTTTTATTTCACTATTAAGTTACATTGTAGAGAGCTTGTAATCGACTGTGTTCTGGCATCGCCTGGTTCGGTCTTTTATACACGAACGCGAAAGCGCACGGGGCGGCGGTGCCCAACATTATTCCCGCCAAATGATCAATAACATGGCGCCGACCAACGGAGGGGTACTGGACAGGTTTCGACCTGTCGGGACTTGAACAGAACATGAATGCCGGTCCGTTGGTCGACCAATCAGAGTGTTTGTTACATTTCAACATGTCAGAACCTGTTGGTTCAAGGGTTTCTGGCTTCTATGTGCCTAATCATTATTATTTATTGATTATACATAAATCTTAACCTACTGGGGACTCGGAGATCGGTGTCTTTATTACTATCTATACATAAGTTTTATGTTGGTCGTGATCCTGAGATCGGCGTCCGCAACACAGATAAAACATCCAAACATATTTTTTTTTTAAATAATATAAAACAAACAACACAAGAATGAAAACAAATTCACAACAATGGAAACATTGGATCAGGACCGCACTACTCGCACATGGAGTTTTGTCTAATGCTGCATGAAGGAGCCACAGCGTTTTCTTATTGAACCCAAAGGTTGACTGGTAGAGAATGCCTAATGGCATTAAGTCCGCCTATGTACCACTATTGTATATGAAGTTTAAATAAATAAATAAGGAGCACTCCATGTTCATTCTCCCAACAATGAGCTGCAGGAAGCTGTAAGGGCTGCCCCGTATGCGGCGCATCAGAGACGCTATTCTTTTGCGATGTATCGCTTGAAAGCCATCCACTTGAGCGTCATGCAAACATACCTGATGCGCTACAAAAGCGTGGCAACCCCATCAACATCCTGAAAGCGTTATTGCCATGTTTAATAGGGCTAAGTTATTATAGGTAGTTTTATGTTATAATTAGGTTTTCTGTTATGCAATGTCTTACATGTAAAACAGCATTAAATTAAGTAAATAACAAACACATCCGACGCAGTTGATCAAATACAATAATCCGGAAAATACATAATTACATCATCAGAAATGAGTGTAGAAAAGCATTGTATATACATTGTATGTTATTTACATCACTTTGACTTTTAAATATGAATACAATATAATTTCGATGTGACAACTGTTTATACAGAACACACAGTACAGTTTTACGAACGACACGTGAATGCTGTCAGACTTACTAAAACCCATCGATTTTCCTTCTTTTTCCCTTTGTGTTCCAGGGCCGCGGTATCTCTTTCGAACAGTCCCGCAACCCTGGCAGGCATCGTCCTTTCGGACCCCTTCCTTTTTGCTGACATCTCTTTGAGGCGCGCGTGGAACACGAACACGTCGTCGACACAGCCTGTCGTCATAAGACGGACGGACGGCGAGCTAGCCCACAGCTCGCCGTCCACAGGCTTGCGCCTACGGTGGCCGGGGGCCACCGCGTGGCCCCCGACGCCCGGTGCGTCTCCCGCGGCGGCTGGGACGTGAGGTTCTCTCCCTCTCACGTTCCGCCGCCTCCTTCGCTAGCATGACTGCTTCGCAGAAGGAGGTGACGGCGTCCCATTCCGTCTCGCTCCGGACCATGGATTGAACCAAGGCCGGACGAATGCTGTCAGCCTTAGCTATCAATATTGGTGTCATCATCTGCCTAGCCAAAAGGCTAGGCAGATGATGGTAAAAACCAACTATGAGGAGTCGGCTACAAGTTTAAGCGGATCCAGCTGAATACCAGTATTTTACGTGGGACGACTGATTGACTACCTGACCTCCACAATCCAGAACAGTTATTGGGTGATGTTACTCTTTAGGAATGCTGGTTGCCAGACTTTTAGGCTTCTGACTACTCACTTACAGGATGTCTAACACTGTCACATACAGGGTGTAACAAGACCCTTCATGAAGCCGTCAACCAAGCATTCTGTACATCAAACAAAGTAACTTTACGCAAAAATTATTGCTGGGAAACCACTTTCTTTTGGGTGAAAACTCACGTTTTACGTTAGGATTCAAAATAACGCACTCAAAAAATTGTGCTGATGGATGCATTGTACGGGGGTCGTGGAGGTGTTTAAAGTAAAAATCTTACATTAAAAACACAAAACTTACTTATAAAAAAAAATTGTGCAAAAGTTGGAACTTTGACCCCCAATATCTCCGTAACTAGAAGGTTCCCAGGTATGGTCTAGAACAAAAAAAAATATCGCAATGTTGAGGAGAACAAGTGCCTTTCGGCTTCGTAAAGGATCTACCCTTTATAGGATAACTTCCCCGATTTCTTCAATTATTGTGACGATATTTTGGTGATGTCAATCATCATAGCGACACCGTCGAAATATCCTGTAAGTGATAGTATTAGTTTAGTTATACACCGTAGAAGTTTCAAACAGTGTCCTGGGGGCCTAAAATGGCCACTTTATCGGAATCACAATACGAATCACGTTAAAAATTTACTACACGTTAACTCTTAAAATGGACTTTGTGGTCATAACCATATAGACCATTTTAAGAATTTTAATTTTTTAACGTGATTCATATTATGATTCTGATCAAACTTCCATTTTAGGCTCCCTTACTACTTTAATATCTATGAATGGCAGCCGGGTTCATTAAACAAAAACCCTACTTGTAGTTATTTAAAACTTAAATTGGGTTCCAAAGAACAGAACCCGGCGACGCTGTACGCCCAGAAGGAGATGGGGAGACGAGCTGGACTCATACCAAAAGAATTGGGCCCAAATAGCCAAAGACAGAGTTAATGGAAAGAGGTAAGGGACCCCTTTGCCCTGCAGTGGGACACATCAGACTCATAATACTCTCTTGGATTCTAATCCAACAGGCGATCTGTTTGCGGATGGATGGACGAAGATTTTATTGGCATGTCAGAAGTATTGTGAAAGGAATTTATGAAAGTGTGAGCCTTTACTTTGTTATTTTGTTTATTTTAATTGCATGTATAACTCTTTTAGTTCTTTTTTAGTTACTATAATTGTTTTAACAGCCGTTGTAATTAAATAAAAATAAATAATAATAATAAACTGAATGAATACAAACACCGACTTAAGCAAAACTCGCACTTCCATCTTAAAATTATTGTGAAATTAATGTCTGTTATACAGAGAATTTAGTTGTGAAACAAAACTGTCCTTTTCATAACATACCATCACGCTTGTAGTCTCCGAAAGGTTAGGCAGAGGTGTAACCACATTTCACCGTTTATGTTTAAGTCCCATGTAATAGGGAGCGAGCCTATTGCCGTAAAACGGGCACAAACCCAGACTCCACGACTGCAACTGATAAATTCCTAATGGAAAAAACCCAATAACAATTTGTCAGACCCGGGAATCGAACCCAGGACCTCATGCTCAGCTGTCACGATTGCGACCACTGGACCAAAGAGGCAGTGAGGACGATGAGCTATTTATTCCTAATGTATTTACCTAAAAACTTCAACAAAGGTAAATATTTTCATTTTTTTTTTCAGGTGGCATCCCTGCAAGCATGTCCTGAACCAATTAACATTCATTATAGAAACAGAAAACTACGACAACCAAACAACAAAGTTGCCAAGGGAAACAACAACATTGCCAAGGCAACCAACAGCCTGGTTACACAACAACACTTGCCCGACCTGGGAATTGAACCCAAGACCTCATGTACCAACGAGACAGTCACTCCTCCTTATCTGAAGATAATTACAGTATTCTTGACAGTTATTTCATATCAGATACAATCATTCAGAATAATGTCGTTATTCTAAAAGAAGCTACCAACAAAGTTGCGAAAAGTACAAACAATAAATAATAATACCAGCCTATTACTGTCCCACTGCTGGGCAAAGCCCTCTTCTCATACAGAGAAGGCACGTGCATTGATCACCACGCTTGCTCAAAACGGGTTAGCGATTTCAGACTTTTATAAGTCCATGTTTCCTCACGATGTTTTTCACCGATACGATTTACCTAATACAATAGTGTAGTTATAGTTAAATTTGATATGCTGATATGCTGGCGCGCTTCTTTGTTCCAGAAACTTACTGCCGGGGAGAAAGCACGGGCTGTTTGCCGTGCCTCCATGTCACACTGTTGCACGTGCTAAGTAACCAATTCCTCGCACTCTGGCCGCGCTTAATGATCTCTTGGATTCTAATCCAACAGATGATCTGTTTGCGGACGGATGGACGAAGATTTTATTGGTATGTCAGAAGTACTGTGAGAGGAATTTATGAAAGTGTTGTTCTTTCTTTTATTTTCACTTAAAATTTTGCTTTGCTTTGTTATTTTGTATATTTTAATATGTTTCATAATTGTCTTTTCTATTTTATAATTTTAGTTACTGTTATTGGTTTTACAACCGTTGTAATTAAATAAATAAATAATAATAATTTATCACAGCTAGCTTACAAATATTAGAATTACAATTATTTCTTTAACAACCAAGAGTGATTTTACAAAGATAAACTTAGAAAGTACGAGTACATATGAATTGAATAAGTCACATTAGTACTTGCCCAGATTTGAACCCACAACCTCATACATGAGAAGCGAGACCTTAACCTCTGGGCCATCACGACAACGCACAAACATTATCACGCGATAAAATAATGTAATTTTGAAATCTTATGAAATTCCTACAGCCTTTTAGGTATACGAGTACTATGACGATATTCCTTTCATCCACGTAATATTGGAGGCAAAAACGGTTATAAAACTCACTAATTGGCCTCTTAACTAATAAGTTAGTAAAAGTTAAACATCAAAATAGAAATGTACGTCATAATTTCATAAGGGGGTGGAGCAATGGCGTAGGTCTTCGTCTAAACAGGGAAAATGTTACATGAAGGGGAAAATCGTTAGTCATAAGAAAAATCTTACGACTTATTTTTAAAATGTTAGGTAATTTTACGAGTTCTTTTACTTAGTTCAGTGTTTTGTTATGTATGTAAGAATTTTTTTTAGGGTTCCGTAGCCGAATGGCAAGAAACGGAACCCTTATAGATTCGTCATGTCTGTCTGCCTGTCTGTCTGTGTATGTCACAGCCACTTTATTCCTAAACTATTAGGACTACAAAGTTGAAACTTGGTAGGTAGATGTATTCTGGAAACCGCTTTACGTTTTTTGAACAAAAAAAAAAGTTTAAGCTCCCGATACATGGAACTGAAAGTAAAAAATTCAAGCTATACGTGCGGGGTGTCCATAGATAGGTCTTTAAAAATTACATTGAGGTTTTTAAAACCATTTTTTCTCAAAGTCAATCGTTTGAAAGATAGACACTTCGAAAATGGTAAAATTTGTGTCATTTTTCCCTCTTATTTCTAAAGTAAGAGGAAAATACGAAAAATAAAAATAATAAAAAATATAAGTAAAAAAGCTTTCAACTAAAATTGGTTTAAGTAAAATTTGATGATTAGTTTTTCAGATATGGGACTTTTTCATCAAACTGCAGCAGCAACTTTGTTTTTCATTAACATACTATGAAAAACAAATTTAGTTTTACTGTTGAATGTAATACAATACCTATAACATATGAATAAGCCTTCAAAATATTTTTATTTTATTGTTTGCCGCACTTTGCTGATTTTTTTATTTATTTTATGCATCCTAGGGGTTACCATCTTCTTTTTCGGGTGGTTAGTGCCTAACTAGGTGTGGGACTTTTTATGCCACCTATGGGCCTTTAACTTGGGCTTACATGCCAATGCCATCGAGAAATATGTCTCAAACAAGCAGTTAGAGCAAGTGATAATTATATAATACGCACATGAATCCGAAAAATCAAAGATAGGTTGCCATGATAGATACTTTATTTTATACCAACTTTATTTGTTACCTGCACTTGCACAAAAATTATAACATTCGATTTTAATCTGTGAAAACTTACAAAAAAAAAATTATAATCAATCAAATAATAGAATATGTATAATATGATTGTAGTTTTTATTTCGCTTATGTAAAGCTATAGGAAAAAACATCGTTGTGGAGAGCTCGAAATACAGTACTTACGCAAGTACCTGCTTTTATATGAACCTTATTATTTCCAGTACTACAAAAGGGCAAAGTTTTGTTGTTTTCAACACGAGAGACACCTTACAAGTTTTCCATATTTGTATCAAGCGAAACCTTAGTAAAATGTTCATTATTCGTACCAAAGATACACATAAAGGATTATTTTTGTATCTAAAACACAAAAACAATGGCTACCATCCCCTGCGTTACGTCCGTCAAAACGTGACCGTTACGAAAACCTCTAAACTCCTCAATTCACGTGCACCCATACAAATGTCAGACTCACGTGACCACACTATATTGAAAATGTCACACAATGGAATAACCCCAGTGGAAAAACAACTTAAACACAAACGCACTGAAACTCAATTTTCATTGAAAATTCTTTATACGTTTCAACAATATGTGTGGTTTTTGAAGGTTCAATGTTGGAGTTACGACGTTTTAGAATCAATAAGCCGTAAGAATAAATAAGCCGTTAGGTAAAATGTTGTTATCTTATTGTGGTGGAATTAATTTGCTCATTTTTGCAGTGTTAGTTGCTATTAAATGTTTTAGTCAAAATATTTTTTTTGGTCAGGATTATCCGTAGTTTATTTTAAAAAGCATGGTTGTCCTAACATTTTTCTTTGTATTTGAAAAAATCTTGCTTCTTTTACTTACCTTAGGCTTGGGAGTATGGGATGGGGTGGTCATTCTTGTTGAACTTTATTTAAATGCGTCAGTGAGTAAGCTGATGATATCAGACGTTTCACTTGAGTTAATGGTCCACTCGACTTGGGTTTCTCCATCAGGATTTTTTAATTAGGGGCTACGAGTCTTGATTTGTTTCTGGTGATGGCAATATGATCGCCCCCTAACATGGGACTGAAACATAACTTGCGAAGGTTGGGTGTAATATAAATGAGGTTCACCTCTGGCTAGCCCTTCGGGGATTACAGGCGTGATAGCGTGAATAAATCGCTTTCAAAGTAAAAGACTGAAATTCAGCCACAAAGGTTAAATTACCAGTTAACTTACCATAGTTGTGAATAATCTAAGCTTTTCCGATAATTCCTCGGTTAAACCAATAAACCCAAGGCTAGACTATTATATATTCTAGTCAATATTACGGAAACGCTTAGTTAATGACTATATGTTACTGACTTACCTTATTAAAACCTTTTGAAAGAGGAAAAAGTGTTGTCTATTTATAAGTTATGGTAATGGCAGTTTGTATATAGGTATGGTGGCCATGAGATAACAAATAAATAACTATAGTTATTCCATTTATTTATTCTAAAAGGTACACATTACATGTCACTGTTCCTAAATTACCCTGGGCTGATAAAAGGAGATGTTTGATTTTGGGCCACCATTATGTACACTACATTGATAACTAGGAAAAAAATAGGGGAATTTCATAAAAATTCAAAAAAAAATAATTTGAAGAAAGGTACAGTGGTACAAAAATGGTCATTTGAAAAGTTTTTTAATAAAATAACCCTATTTTAGGGCAGCCATGTCAGTTATGTTTGACATGAAGATTGAGGACTTTGACAGTTTTAAGAAGTGACGGTTTTGAGTCCTTCTTTGCTTTGAGTTTGGATCTTTAGTCTTATTTTATCGAAACCGAAATCCAAGATTTTCGAAATTCGTGTTGTTTTTTTTTTATCGCAGGTATTACGATGGACGTCAATCAAATGTCATTGACAAAATGTCATTTTTCGCTTGCTGCTGATCTGATCCACCATGTTTAATTTTATGTTGTGTTGCTCTTGTTGGTCAAGTTAATTTGAATGTACTTTGAAACGAAGTGAAATTAAAGAAAATTAACAATAAAAAACGGTTACTGTAATACATAGCGATATTTACATATAGTGTACATAGTGCTGGCCCAGGCTCCATACATTTCTGGAACATCTCCTTTACGCTTTTCCTAAATTATATTAATATTAATAATAGATCTAGTAATAGTAATAGGGACTATGAAATTGCCGTATTTTTCTTACATTTTGTTCTGTTTGTAACTTTGACATAAAGTTATATTTTTGCTTAATTAAATTTTTATTGGATTAATTGTTAAATTACGTACCTACCTTTTAGAGTTTAAAAACCGTACTAGTAGTATTTGCATATAACCTCATAGGGTAGTGTGTCAAAACATGGCACCTGTTTCAATGTGCAGTCAGTTTCACTACTTTAAGTAGGTATATTTTTGCCATAGACTGTTTTGAGAATTGAAGAGACGCAGTGCGGCGCAGCATTTTTCACTGTAACTATAGTCTGCAATTGCATCATAACCGGTACAGACGTTTCCAAGAAAAAAAAAATGGTGGAAAAATCACTTTTCACTAAATCGTCTATACAAATCGGTAATTTTATACTTTAACCCCTAATATTAAGGTCGGTTTCCCCCATATTTTTTTACAAAATAATAAAAAAAAAATTTGCTCACCAGCATCGGGTACAGGGTCCGAGCTACTGGTGGTCAGGGCTCTTGAGAGAGGAACCACCTAACAATACGCGCCGTGTCCAGAAGTACTGCTTTCTGAATCAAGCCCTTGATCCAGCTGTTAAGCGAGAGCCTCCTCAGATGTTAGTCGAGGCTATTAAGCCATTGACCGACACGACTATCGGCACAATGATTGCTGTACTCACGTCCCACATGTCGACAACCTCGCAAGGCAGATCTAGATTAAGAATAATAATCATTAGTCTAGCCATAGCCCTATTACTACAGAATCGTCCCATTCCTCTTCAGTCATCATCATATGCCTGGCCTTTTCCCCACAATATTGAGGTCGGCTTCCAGTCTAACCGGATGCTGAATACCAGTATTTTACATGGAGCGAGTGCCTATCTGACCTCTACAACCCAGTTGGAACTGGGTAATACAAAACCCTTGGTGAGACTGGTTTTCAAATGTTCGAGCCACTGAGCCTTTAACGACTGTCAAAGATCCGCAAATGTCAGCCGAAAACAAGTGTTTTACAGTATCAACTAACTAGCTGTTGCCCGCGGCTTCGCTCGGGTTTTGGTCGGAAATTATCTTACGAATGAACTCGCAGAGAAAATATTTTCTAAATCGGTTCAGTAGATCCAGAGATTACCCCTTAAACCTCACAAACTTTACCTCTTTATAATATTACTAGCGAGCCGACCCGGCTTCGCACGGGTGCAATGTTATACATATAAACCTTCCTCTTGAATCACTCTATATATTATTAAAAAACAGCATCAAAATCCGTTGCGTAGTTTTAAAGATCTAAGCATACATAGGGGCAGACAGCGGGAAGCGACTTTGTTTTATATTAAGTAGTGATTCGTATAGATAATCTCATTAGGTTTATGCCGATTAGAGGAGCAGAAGATGTACTGGACAAACGTTACCGTGTTATAGTCGTCTTCTTCTTCTTCCCCTAAAAACGTCAATACTGCCAAAAAACTGACTGGTTCCATAATGTTTAAATTGCAATTAGAACTGGTTATTTCTGTATGTTCAATATTTTGTCACGAATGATGCTTACGTGGATAAAGCGAAATAATGCGAACGATTTCAAAATTGGTATTTACGAAAAAGTTGGACGTGGCACACTGCTAGGAACACCAGAAAAAATAGCAGTACGCCTGAAAGAAGGGTGCACAATACCTCGTCATAGTCTTCTTGAGCGTTAGGTACCGCGGAAACGGCGAAAACACAAACAAATGTTCACTAGTTTTTGGATTTTCTTTGAGCACGGAATAGACTCGTGCGCGCGACAGTTGGCCATTAAAGTTTGATTTTCGAGTCATGTGACAGGTTGCGCCGGCGTCGCTCATTCCTTCTCGCTCGTACGAATAGGATGGGCATGTGCGGGAGAGGGATGAGGATAGGGAAGCAAACGACCAATCAAAAAAGAATAATCTAATTCAATGAGACTAGCCACGAATGGAATAAGGGCAAAAAAATAATAATAATAAAGATGAGATAGATGGGCTTGATTCAGAAATACCGCTTTCTGAATCAAGCCAGGGGGGTTACTTTGACGTCTTAAAGCAGGAGTAATTCCAGTGTGGGAAACAGACAGAGCTATACAGGTCTTCTAGCGCCATCTGTTTCCCACACTGGAATTACTCCTGCTTTAAGACGTCATGGTAGGCCACCAGGCCAAGCAAGCTCCTGGACACGGCTCGTATTGTTAGGAGGTTCCTCTCTCTGGAGCCCTGACCTTGTAGCTTGGACCCTGTTCCCGATACCGGTGGGCAACATTTTTTTATATTTTATATGTTTTTATATTGTTTTATAAAATAAATATTTAAAAATGTAAATAATTTGTATAAAAGATAAATTAAGGAAAAAATAAAATTAATATTTAATATTAATAATATTTAAAATTGAAAATTAATAGAATACATACATTTACTCACGCTTTTTTAGCGAAGCACCTGCTACGAACCTTACATACTGCTTTCGCGTTCAAACATCTGGTCATACAAGTACACCAGTAATTAAATATTTTGCTAGAAACAAACTTAATTATTTCTGTGAATTTTTGTTGCAGAAAACTGAATCGGCCCACCCTGCTATAACTACTCTAAACACCTACTATCTCTACAGAACTACCAAAAAATTCCTATCACCCAACTCAATGTCAAATCGAAGGTCTGTCGATATCATCGCTGACATACATCCTCCTTGCTTCCGCACATGTGAGCCGCATGCGGGCCGAGGACCTTACTCTGACCCTGTGACAGGTCGAAGAGTGACTAGAATCTGTAATTATTTAAACCATTGAAAAGCGTGATTTTTTCCGGAGATATAAAGAGTGTATTTCCACTGATGTGACGACGTAGCAGTTGAGCGAAGATCTGCAGATATCGTCAGATTTCATTGGTTGGACCACGGCCTTCTTCTCGTCTGTGATTGATTGATTCCTTGCGAGCGTTTTCCGTTCAGTCTAAACGCACCTTAAGGTAATGAAGCACTTAGATTATGTAGAAAAAAAACCGGGCAAGTGCGAGTTGGACTCATGCAGCGAGGGTTCCGTATAAACTTGCAGGTATTTTGTTAATAAACTACATATTTACGGTTTTCAGATTTCATCCTTTACATATGCTGTAAGACATTGCTTCTTGCTAAATTTATCGAGTCTAAGTCAACGAAAAGTACAATATGGGTTTTGATTCTTTTGTGAAATTGACACTGACCTGCAAATTGCAAAAAACGTAAGAAAAATTGAATTTCTCGGGTTGCCCTGGCGAATGGCGTTTTCAACTACAAGCCCGCCACAATATTCCCAAACCAATGCCTGCCAAAACTCCTGAAAGTCAAAATCAACAGTGGCGACCACCAGAAAAGCGTCGCGACAATGAAGCTAGACGAAGTCCCAGAGAAACAATTAAACTCTCTTGAATCCCGCAACAAAATTAATCAGAAAAGAATAGCGATGGAAAACATACTTTAAATAACACTAGATGTGACTTATTATTAGGTGTGACGTATTTTGTCAACGGACAAACATTACTTACCAAGGCTGCCAAGAGAAGCAATTGAAATAAGAAAATATAAAAATTTCAATCGAGAGGATGGCTTCAAATTGTCCAGTACGTGGAATCCAGTTTTGAGTATGCTCAAAAGTAGCAGCCGGCATCGTAATAAGGACTCCAAAAAACATTGTGAAACTGTGAGTGTGTTTTGCCGTGACTTAAGTGATGAGTTCCAGTAGTGCGAGTAGCAAAAGACAAATTAAGAGGGTAGACAGATTTGTCTGCTCTTAACAATTTATTTTCCATCCACCCGCATTCTCCAGTCAACCCGCGATCATGGCGCTTGCAACAGCGTCGAAATATCGGGAGCTCAAAATAAAAGACAATTACGAACGTTATACCGTAAGTGACAGTTTGCGTGTAGACGTGACTTCACTTGTCAACCAAAACCAAACCATCAACAATTTAAAATAAATCCATACATTGAATAAATCAAAAGATCAATGTCTTCCGTTAAGAAGATACAGGAAGTTGGGCATAGTTGCATAATTATTATGCAAGCTATAACTTTGCGCGTTTGACCTTCCGTAAGGTCAGCAGTAAGGTTAGTGATAAGGATGACATGTTTTAGTAACAGGTTTCATTACTGTGTTATGTGTAGTCGGGGTCAGAAGAGATACAATGTAGTTTGAGTAACTTCAGTAAAATGGACATACAGAACTGTGGAACTGGGGTGGATTAGTACCCAGTTATATAGCATTACTTATGTTATATCACCAGGGGATTAACTGTCAAGAGGACGTTTGTTGCCCGTGGTACTACCAGTAGTAACACGAATAAAAAAAATACCCGTAGAACTACCAAGCGATCCAGTAGTACCACGGGAAGTTTTTTTTTTACCCGTGTTACACTCGTAGTTGACATTTCATAGTTTGACACCTGTCACTTTGACACCTGTCCTTTTGACACTTCTTAGAGCTCGTGGTTAAATAATAACAGCCACTCGGGTCGATTTTGAGGTTAAGCCGCACTTGTAGCTCGGAAAGCACGTTAAGCTGTTAGTCCCGACTGTCAATTGTAGATCTTTTAATGTAGTTACAGGTAGTCAGTGGCCCGAAAGTCTGACAACCAGTCTTACCAAGGAGTATCGTATTATATTTCTAAATGGGTTGTGGATGTCAGTCAGATAGGTAGTCGCTCCATGTAAAATACTGGTACTCAGCTGCATCCGGTTAGACTGGAAGCCAACCCCAACATGGTTGGAAAAAGCTAGGCAGACGATGAATAAATTTGAAAGAAGAAATAAAAAAGAAGAAAACAACTTACCTGGTGGAAACTTGGCCCTCCATTTGAAGAATCCAGGCCTAATGACAGCATATAGTCCAGTTAACCCCCCAACGAAACTAAGATATTCTTTTACATAAAGTCGGTACAAGTAAATATTTTTTGTTGCATTCGGAATCATGGCCTGATCACTCACCACGCTAGTCCACGCTTTATTCTTTGGACTTTCGCCCATTAGATAGTATTCTACAATACGCATGCTATGATACAATGTATGTTGATTCTTGGCAGTCACACCATAAACATGATTAGCAGATACATACTTACACAAGTCAATAAATTCCTAAATTATATAACGTAGCCATTGAAAACCAATTCTCCCGCCCTCCTCTCAAAAACAGGGAATCCGGAAAAAGGAGAATTGAAGGTTTTTTTTTAGACAACCGCGCCATGTTGACAACGTCAGCGATTGTATTGTATTGTATAGCGGGCTGGTGTCCGCAACTCCACGTCTAAGCGCGTCAGCAATAATAACATTCGAGTTAGATCTTATTATATTGTAAGTACCTATGTTTCACAAATAAATAATTTGAATTTGATACTCCCAAACCAATGCAAATCCTGAATACCAGAATCAACAATGACGACCACCAGAAATGCGCCGAGACAGTGAAGCTCGACGATGTCCCAGAGAAACAATTCAACTGTCTTGGATTCCGCAACGAATTTATCAGAAAAGAAAAGCGAAGGAGTATAAAGAATATTAGTTCCACTTTCCACTTCCAGGAGAGTGGAAGTATCATGACATCTTGCTTGTAATCCACAAAGAAATAGGCAGAGGTGGACCTACCCCGCAGTACACCTAGATTTCGCCAGTTTTGTTTAAGTCCCATGTAATAGGCGACGAGTCTATTGCCAGCAACTGGGCACAAATCTAGACTCTGTGATGCTAATGCGAAATTCCTGATGGAAAAACCCACAAACTTTTGACCCGGCACGGGAATCGAACCCAGGACCTCATTCACCACTAAACTAACGAGGCAGTCAGAGGTAATTTGGTAACCATGCTCCCCTCCCAATTAAACACGCCTCTCATCGAGGGGGGGGGGGGCTTGACCGCATGCAAAGAGTCATGATGACACGATAAACGTGACTGCAGTCATGCCAAGTGATAAGATTACGCAATGATACTGGTGCCCTTGACTATGAATAGCGCACTCTCTTCTCGTGGGTGGCGCATATAAGAGGAATTCTATCAGACGGAAGGGCAACGGTGATCGCGTTGCCAATTTTGGTAAAGGACTGACCCGTCTTCACGATCCGGCGAATGGTGTTCAGGAGACTCATCTATTTTCGATAGATGTTTTACTTTATTAATTTTAGTTGTACTTAAGCAATGTTCCGACATGCGGAACAAATATATAAATAAAGCTACTTTTATTTAAAAATAAGAATTATGGTTCCGTGCAAAAAACTTAAATCCCTTGAAAATGGAACAAAATTCGATTCAAAAACGAAAATAATATCTTTTTATAATATTTATATGATATATAAATATGTATAAATAAATATGTATTTATATAATAAATACTTGATCTAGTATTATATAATTTTATAAGCTAGTATTTATATAAACCACAATATTTGGTGTTGTAAATTGCCATAACCGTATTTCGCACCATTTATAGGTCCACCAGATATTTTATTTTAATCTGATCTCCGAATATGACTCAATTTACATGTAAGTAAATGTGGTGCATAATAAGTAATTTTATGGGTGCCAATTCCTGAAAATAAATGAGAAACTTCTGTATTTCTGTCAGAGTCGAGTTAGATTTTAACGCATGACTCTGCTCACAATTTCAGATACAAAACTTCAAAGTTTTAATCAGTATAAAACATTTTCGTTCTTCTGACACCAGGAAATAAGAAATTACTTTCCCAGCACATCCTTACAACAAAGGTGAGCAACCTGAGGTTGTAAGGATCATAAAGGGGGTGATTTGATTTTTGTTTCTGCCTAGCCCCGTGGGAAAAAGGCTTGAGCTAAAGTATGTATGTATAAATCATCAAGGGTAAGTATAAGACATCGGTTTAGTGTTATTGAATTTTTCCATCACGAATTTCTCAGTAGCAGCCACGAAGTCTGGATTGGCGCCCGGTTGATGGCAATAGGCTCGCCCCCTATTACATGTGACTGCCTAACCCTTCGAAGATTACTGGCGTGATGATGTGATGGTATAAGAAAATGAATACCCACCATTCCTTAACCACAGAACCACAGATCAATAAACCTACGCAGTAGGGTATCAGTACTCACACATGTGATATTCTACCTACCCTCCACACGTGGTCTTGATTGTACTCGAAACGTGACCAATGCTCCAGGCAAGTATGTACATACTGTATTGTACTTGTAATAGTACATTACACAACAACTTTGTTTTGTTTGACTAAATATAGACCGGTGTCTTTGCCATGTGAGGAGTTATGGGTCGTACCTATTAATACGACTATGATTAGCTGTGTGAATAGTGGATATTGATCTGTTTATACATAGTACGTGCTTTAGAAGTTGTTCTATATTTGACTTGTACTATTCTAAGTGCCGTGGAGACAAGCCCTATTAGGCGAAATGTGGAATTCATTCTATAAATAGAATTTTTGAAAGACTGAATATTATTCACTACTGTTAGCCTGCATCTTCCCACTGCTGGGCAAAGGGGCTCTCCACATGACCTCTAGTTGTTTCGATCCAAGGCCAATGTAGTACCTGCTCGCTGATCTTCTCCAGCTCGTCCCACAATCTTCTACGAGGTCTGTCGCAACGCCTTCTCACTGTGTCAGCGCTCCAGAAAGTGGCTATTTTGGCCCACGGTTCACTGGGCATGTGGCAGACGTGGCCAGTCCAGTCCCTATCCCCTCATATGTCACACGTGAAGATAGTACACAAACGTTAGCAGCGCATCAAACATCAGCCAATTAGCGGCATTATGCAACACTCGTCGTTATCCGGACTATGAATAGACCGCGCTTCTACCGCGGCGTGGGTAGATAAACAGTAATATCAGCTGGATAGTACATAACTATCTCTCTAATGGATTACTAGGGCTGTGAAGAAAATAAAAAACCGGCGAAGTGCGAGTCGACTCGCGCACGAAGGGTGCCGTACCATAATCTAAAAAAACACGATTTTTGTATGGGAGCCCCCCTTTTTTTTGTTATTTTTTTTTTCGGATGGATAATCATCAAATAACCCCTCCCGCTCTGGGCTGAGCAGGAGGGAGTGTCAGACTTTTACTGACTAAAACCCATCCATGTTCCTTCCTTTGCCCTTTGTGTTCCAGGGCCGCGGTATCTCTTTAGAACAGTCCCGCAACCCTGGCAGGCATCGGTCCTTTCGGACCCCTTCCTGTTTGCTGACTCTCTTTGAAGCGCGCATGGAACACGAACGCGCCGTCGATGGCCTGTCGTCATAAGACGGACGGACGGCGAGCTAGCCCTTAGCTCACCGTCCACAGGCCCGCGCCTACGGTGGCCGGGGGCCACCACGTGGCCCGCGACGCCCGGTGCATCTCCCGCGGCGGCTGGGACGTGGGGTTCTCTCCCTCTCACGTTCCGCCGCCTCCATTCCCATTCCATTTCGCTCCGGACCATGGATCGAATCAAAGCCAGACGCGAGCGGTCGCCGCTGCCGATCATGAGAGCCCCCCTTAAATATTTATTTTATTCTGTTTTTAGTACTTGTTGTTATAGCTTCTTTCTTCTTTATCGTGTGGTTAGTGCCTAACCTGGTGTCAGAGTTTTTAGGCCGCCCATGGGCCTCTGACTTGGCTTTACATGCCGTCAAGAATTATCTCTCAGACATGCTGGTTTCCTCACGATGTTGTCCTTCACCGAAGCATCTGATAATTATACAATACGCACATGGATTCGAATCATCATTGAATCATGAATGTTGTTATAGCTGCAGCAGAAATACATCATCAGTGAAAATTTCAACTGCCTAGCTATCACGGTTCATGAGATACAGCCTGGTGACAGCCAGACAGACAGACAGACGGACAGTGGAGTCTTAGTAATAGAGTTCTACGCCTAGGGTAGTACGCCTACGGCACGGAACACAAACAGTGTACCACTACCAACCATATGTAACCACATAGTACCTAAAGGTAGACAATAACTGACCTGGTCGTCGAAGCTGTGTGTTTCTTATGTCACAGCATCACTGGTTAGGCCAGTGATGCTGTGACATAAGAAACACACAGCCAATACAAAATTCTAATACCTACTCGACCCAATTGTATGGGACAGCTGATTATTTTTTTGTGATTACGATGGTGGTCCCATAGAGAAAGTTGTTCAGTTTGATGGTCCGTACCACACTCTTCCATATGACTATACCCTTTCTGTTCCACGCTGTATATCAGGCACACCAGAAACAAAAGAATAATGATTGTTGCTACAGAATGCCCTGACCATTCCAATCCAATCTTCCATTCACGACCCTCAACGCATCTGATATACTCGTAGCGGTGACAGCCTAATGGTGTGACCGTCGGACTGTCAAGTCATAGGTCTTGAGTTCAAACCACGAACCACGAAACACGAACCACGAACCTCTGATTTTTCGAATTCATGTGCGTATTGTATAAATTATCACTTGCTTCGGTGAAAGATAATATCGTGAGGAAACCAGCATGCCTGAGAGATGTTTCTTGATGGCATGTAAAGCCAAGTCAGAGGCCCATGGCCGGCATAAAACTCTGACACCAGGTTAGGAACTAACCACACGAGAAAGTCAATGGAGAAGGCTATATTCGGAGTTTCCTTGCGTGATCGAATCAGAAATGAAGACATCCGCAAGAAAACCAAGGTGGTGGTGGCATTGGGCAGGGCACATTGCTCGCAGAACGGATGGCCGTTGGGGCCAAAAAGTTCTGGAGTGACGACCGTGATCCGGAAGACGCTGCGTTGGAAGGATCCGCTGGATGCGAGACGCACGCGACCTGTCAATGTGGTGAAACTTGTGGGAGGCCTATGTCCAGCAGTGGACGTCTTTCGGTTGAAATGATGATCTTGATGACACGATAAAGAAAGACCGCATCTGATCACATTAATAGCGAAAACATGAACACCTATGTACTACATGCCCCAACTCACGCGCACAAAACAAACATAATCTCAACTACTAGATAACAAGTCTATATATAATGTTTACATAGGCCAGTTGTTACACATAATAAATAATAGGAAGTGCACATTACTTAGGGCAACTTGATAAATTATCTAGAGTATATTGCGTAATGTGAACACATGCAGTTGGCTGTGGTCACGTTTTCTGGGACATGCAGGGTGGGCAGAAGTTCAAGTTCGATTTTTTCAATAAAATTTTTGTTTCTTCAACTAGTTGTCTTGTCTATTTACTTAATGTCACGTCCAAGATAGTTTCTATAAGCTTAAAATGTTGAAATAAGTGTAAATAAATTACACAATTATAATAATTTCACTATTATTTCATACTAGCTGTTGCCTGTGACTTACGTCCCGTCCGCGTGAAATTACTATAAAAATATCACTGGGTATCTTAGATTCATTTTTAAGGCATCCACAGGATTTGAAAAACCTAATACTTTTTCTAAAATAAAAGTAGCTTAAGTTACTCCAGTAATCCCCGAAGGGTTTGGCAGAGGTGTGCCTAATAGTACACCCACGTAATAAGGGGCTAGCTTAATGCCATCAACCGAGCACAAATCCAGCCTCAATGGCTGCTACTGAGAAATTTCTGATGGCAAAAACCAATAACATTTTGGCCGACCTGGGAATCAAACACAAGACCTCATTCATGCTCATCACTCGACCAACGAGGCAGTCCAGACCAACTGGCACAAAATTCCGATATACCGTAACAAAACAGTACACACGGTGACACATCGAATTATACAAATCCAGTATAACCTGACCGCGCTTTGTATCAGCTACCCGTACAATGAGAGATCAGCTTAATTTGATTTTGCATAGCTTGACTGGACGTTGTACGTACATAATACGACACACATACCTCCATCAACAGATCAAAACAAACTCTTGGCAAGCGACCACAAATCAGTTCTTGCATAGAAGGCGCCGAACACAGTAATATCAGTGAATCATTAACTCAGGCATTTGATCACGTGTCAGTACTGTTAGATCAAGTGAATGATTGATAGCGTCACGTGATGGGGAGTGTTACATTTTCGTGCCTTTTTTTAGGCATGTTTGGTGGTACCACCCGACCCTTGCTCGATGAGCCAGCCGGCGCCGCTGAGCCAGTACCTTTAAATTTCCCAAATAATAATAATTCAACCAAGCCTGTCCCTAGCTGCCCTCCCTTCAATGACGAGAGCCGAGAGCCGAGATCCGAACTCCACAGAGGATACCCTTTGCGAGCGGTCATTTAACTTAATATTCTAGTTTGTAAGGCCTAGCTGGGGGCCTTAAATTCATTTGAGGTCACCACAGGATAGTCCAGTTGAACAGTAT
This sequence comes from Eugnorisma glareosa, assembly GCA_947578425.1. Taxonomy (NCBI): domain Eukaryota; kingdom Metazoa; phylum Arthropoda; class Insecta; order Lepidoptera; family Noctuidae; genus Eugnorisma; species Eugnorisma glareosa. The sequence goes on from OX387981.1 coordinate 5,176,066, forward strand.
GGCAATCTTATCCAGTTGAACAGCGAGTCAAAAAAACATGTTTGGTGGTCTTATTAAGAACTCGTTAAAATAACTGAAAATGGAATATATTTGGCTAAAAATTAAATAACTGGCACATTTTCACGACTAATGCTGTTTAATCCACTGTGGAATAAACTTGTAAAATTGTTGTGTTTGATTTTATTATGCAAATAGATCTGAGTAAAAAAAACAATCTGAATGTAGATCTAGTTCTGATCTATACATCTAGTTATTAGTAAACTATGAAGAATAACTAGTAGTATTAGAGTTTACTAACCCATATATTATACAACCCTTTGCTAACCCTTAGGGTTGGCGGATCTTTGCCACGGTATCCAAAAACATCGACAATTTTGTTTTTCTGCGAAGCATCCATAAAAAAGAAAAAACAAAAACTTGAATTCTCATTCAAAATATTCAAATAATTGTCAACATTAACAAAGTAATACAACATTAACAAAGTAAGGCAATGCCATCAGAAAAAAAAAACAAAATGATAAAAGAAATAGGATATGTGAATCTAGATTTCACAGTCTCTCGAAAATGAAAGTTTCATGTAATTCTGATGAGCAATTTTTACTTTTTCACATGAATAACAGACAAACAAGTTTACCTTTTCACACATTTATAATTCAGAACACGTGTACTGAAGATAGTTGTATAACTCACTAGTGCAGTAATAACTAATAATTTACACAGGTATTTTTATGTTATTTGTACAAGTTTTTTCAGGTTTCTGAAATTGATTATCATCATTTCATCATCATCTTCCTGCCCTGGTCCCATTCTACTTGGGGTCGGGTCGGCGCAATACGTTTTCGTCTTCCATTCTTCCCTAGTCAACCGTCACGCAATCACAGAAATTGGTCATGAAGAATTTTATTTTATTACCAAAAATTTTCATAACTGTATTTATTACAAGTATAAAACCCTTTGATAACTAACTAAATTACATTCCGAATACACAAATATCAAAGGATTTCAATATAAATGAAAAAGAAAACATTATCCATATTTGACAAATTGTCAGGACTTATTCTGTTAGGCTGCATCATGTTAGCAGAAGATGGGTTTCGTGCAATGCATATATACAGTTTCTATTAAACTAGCTAATTACTTGAAATTACAATTCAACACAATAAGAAGGGACACAATGAATCGTGTGCAGCTCCGGGACGTCTTAACTCCGCTGCGATCAGACACTGAATGTCGTCCTCGCCGCGAGCTATAAACATCACGACTCTGTAGAAGCACGCTGTGGTGTAGGTAGACGGGTAAGTAGGTCGCGTGATGTTACCACTGGCGCGCTTGCGATTCATTCTAAGTCCGTACTAATGACCGGATCCGTCATATTTATAACTGTTCACATTACACATACTCTTTACTACAATTCGAGTGCAGCCCTAGAAAATTACTACTTCCTCCATTGCTTAACAATATTGTGTCAACACTATACTACATACACACACCACCTTAACTTCTTAAAAAAAGAAACTCAAACCACTACAATTCCATTCATATAACTCGTACACACATTCACAAAAACTAGTCAATCAAAGTCTTATCAGGAGTCGTTCATAAACTATGAAAACCATTGAAGTAGCAGCCCTGACCAAAACGTCACCTAGTAATATCAATGACTGCCTCGTTCGTCTACGACTGCTGTGCAAGAGGGCCTGAGTTTGATTCCCGGGTCGGACAAAGAGTTATAGGGTTTTTCAATCAGGAATTTCTCAGTAGCAGCCATGGAGTCTAGATTAGTGCCGTTTTGATGGCAATGGGCTCGTGGGTCATTGGACTTAAAAATAACTGGCGAAATGTGGGTGTACTATTAGGTACACATCTGCCAGTTCCTTCGGCGATAAAAACGTTATGTTATGTAATATCAATGAATAATTAACTCAGGAATTTGATCACGTGTTAGTACCGTTATATCAAGTAAATTATTGATCCTGAATCCTGCCCATTCCTAAGTATGAATGGTATCAGGGATCTACATTAAAAGAAGCCATCATCATCTAGCCTTTTTCCACCTTTGTTGGGGTCGGCTTTCAGCCGGATACAGCTTAATACCAAAATTATAGATAGAACGACTGCCTATCTGATCTCCATAACCCACTTATTACTGGTTGATACGATATCCCTTGGTAAGACTGGTTGATAGACTTTTAGGCCACTGACTACCTGTAACGACTGCCAAAGATCTACAATTGACGGCCGGGACCAACGGCTTAACGTACTTTACTTGGTAAGACTAGGTTTTCAAAATAGAAGTAGGCAATGATTAGTATCCAATTCACATGCACTTGCTCGCAGAACGGATGGCCGATGGTGCCGAAAAGTTTTGGAGTGGCGACCGCGAATCGGAAGACGTTGCGTTGGAAGGTCTCCCACTAGGTGGACCGATTCGATGACCTGGTGAAGGTTACGGGGATCCGCTGGTTGCGAGTAGCACGGGAACGGTCGATGTGGCGACACTTGGGGGAGGCCAATGTCCAGCAGTGGACGTCTTTCGGCTGAAATGATGATGATGATGACACGTGAACCAATACACAAGTTGAAAAGTCATAGGTGGCCTAAAATATAACTACAGCCATTTTACAGCAATATTGTAGCCAGCGAGACCCAAACTAGACAGGTGGTCTGGTTCTAGGAGTTCAAAAGTGACAATAGATCCTATTTTCACCCCTTATAGTGCAGTGCCAACCCTAGTTTATCGCATCGACGCAGGCGCACGATCTTGCACACGTGAAGAACAACGTGCTTTGCGCACGTGCCCTCACATGCATTCATACATAAATTATGCATGGTGTAAGCAATAACACCCATACATATTAAACAGCCCAATTTTCTAGAAAATATGAAAAAATAATTTCCAAAAATACCTTTTTTTTTGCAATTAAGGAAATTATCAGTTTTCGCTGATGGTACTGAATAAAATTTGGAAGATTATCAGCCGAGTTACATACGATTAAAATAAAGAGTTTTTTTAGCGACTGGATGTTAGGTCATCTTTTTTGGTTTCTACGGAGTGAGCTTATTCAAAATTATTAATTTTAACGGAAGATTATTACCAAAATTGTTTCATCACATATGAATCAGGTTTCATTTCTAAGAACTTAAGGAAGAAAAGAAATAATAATAACAAGGTTCCTCTCTCTGGAGCCCTGACCACCGGTAGCTCGGACCCTGTTCCCGATACCGGTGGGCTACAATTTTTATAACTTTTATTACCAAATGTATTTAAAAATGTAAATAATATGTAAATAAATAAATAAAGAAACGTACACGAACGAACGAATGTAGAATAAAGAATAATAATCATTTTAGTATCACGCAACTAAGGCCCATAGATAAAATACACAAATTAATCTTATACAATAATAAAGTATACAAATAATATTTTTGTATATTTATATTATTTACATATAAAAAACCTACCCGCTATTACGAATTAAGTATAAATTCATCTGAACTTAATCACAAATGCGGTCGAAAATGATGCACCACTCATTCACAAGACTTCACGAGACAAAAAAAATCTTATTTTTCAGACCCTTCAAACATGTAGTTCCAAGTTCGTAGGTAGGTAAATTCCCAAAGAGCATTTTTATCTGTCTTTCTTTCTTTTTTAAAAAACTTTACCCCACACTAGGAATTTCTCCTGTGTCGTTGGTGCGCTTACAAACATTTAAACTCACATACACAAACAGCCCGGAGGAACTGTCTGTTGGCAATACAAATATTTGATCCGTGCAGGGATCGAACCTGCGACACGCAGCGCAGCAGCCAGTCGCTCAGCCACTGCGACAACCGTGCCGTCTATAATGTCGCACTGCAGGTCAAAAGCGTTTTCTCAGGAGACCAAGGGGCCTAAAATGGAAGCTTTATCCGAATCATAATATGAATCACGTTAAAAATTTAAAACTCTTAAAATGGACGTTGTGGTCCTAACCATAAATACCATTTTAAGAATTTTAATTTTGTAGCAGCTATTTTAGGCCCCCAGGTAACAATCAAAACTTCCTAGTCTTACTAACTTGCCAACTGCATCTCACCAATTTGAGTCACATATTTCTCTACAATACCTCGTTGGTCTAATAGTCGTAATCCCGACTAGTGAGCATGAAGTCCCGTATTCCATTCCCATGTTGGGCAAAGTTTTGCCATCAGGAAGTTTTCAGTAGCAGCCACGGAGTCTGGATTTGTGCCCGGTTTATGGCAATAGGCTCGTCCCTTATTACATGGGACTTAAGAACATAAAGTGGGAGTACTATTAGGTTCACCTCTGCCTTACCCTTGGAGGATTACAGGCGTGATAATATTATTTCTCTACACCTTCATAAATTCTTTACAAAATAAAAATGAACCGTCCAATACCAGCAATCATACCAGCAACCTATTGTAGAAACCTCCTTGGAACCACACAAAACTTTAAATACCCACTATTCACGTACAATGTTAAGGTTAACCAAAGAAACTAAACTATTACATAATATAACTACGAACGTGACTCAGTCGTTAATTTAAAGGTTCTCACGTGGACTGATGCTCGTAATCTAAGTGTGTTTTACGAGTTTTCAAAGAGTTTGGCCAAGGAATTCCTGGGAGGAACGGTCAGGAGTTTTGTGGCGAAGTCTGTGGAGGGGTTCATGAAAATGGATTGTGAATTTATTGCGTGGACACTCTAGCGGACTATACTCTAAGTTACTTTTAAGGGTATATACTGATGACGAATCGGGAACATCAAAATTAAATAAAAAATAATTTGTTTTCTTATGGTGACGAATCGGGACTTCTTGTATGGAAAAAAAATTGGTGACCAGTCGGAACAGTGACGAGTACGAGAACGGGTATAAGCCTTATAAAATACAGTTCATTAGCCACTAAACAGAAGAATCATCTGTCAATATTTCTCTATTGATTTATTACATTGTAGTACAGCATGAGCCATTAATACTAAATTAAGTTTAAGTAATCCGTTATTCGTTAGTATTGGGTCTGACTGAACCACAAATATTCTAACATTCATAATCAGCCTTTACTGTTCCCACTGCTGGGACACACGGCCTCCTCTCCATGAGAGGGAATGGGCTATAATCCACCACGCGGGCCCAGTGCGGGTTGAGAGATGTCACATGTCGTCGAATTTTTGGTTCTAGGACATGCCGGTTTCCTCACGATGTTTTCCTTCACCGTTTTTGAGAGCAGTGGTGATGAAATAAATTACACAAAGTAATGCGCCTGCCTGGGTTCGAACCCACGACTTACTGTTCGTAAGTCGGGGCCGCCACCACTGGGCCACCGCTGCTCTCACTGGGCCACCGCTGCTCTCATTCTAACATTATCGCCTTCCATTCATCAGCGAACAAGTCCAATCCACGATTGGTCTCCACAAGCGCGTTGAGCATCGTAAGCAGACGAGATATAGGGAGATGGATCGAGCGACAAACCGGCCAGAGTCTGGATCTGGGTCCGGTTGATGGCTATAGGCTAGCTCCCTATTACATGGGCTCAAACATAAATGGCGAAATTTGTGTACTTCTTGGTACACTTCTGAATAACCCTTTGGGGAATTAGGCTTGATGTTGTATTACATAATTTCCTCTTTTATAAGCATAGTTAGAAGTAGTAGCGTGGGATGGCCACCTGCCAGATGGACCGACGACCTTGCTAAAGCTGCAGGGAGTCGCTGGATGCAGGTGGCATTGGACCAGATACGTTGGACATCGGTTGGGGAGGCCTATGTTCAGCAGTAGACCACAACGGGCTGAAATTATTGAAGCATAGTTAGCCTATGAAATTCTCACTAATGAAACACAGGACTCTTCTTTATGGAGGGTGTGGACTCATACTCATCAACTGTCTAGCGTTTTCCCAACTATATTAGGATCAGTTTCCAGACTTACCGGATGGAGCTGAATACCATTATTTAACATGGAGCGACTGCCTATCTGACGTCCACAACCCAGTTAGTATCTGGGTAATACGATACCCCTTGGTAAGACTGGTTGTCAGACTTTCGGGCCACTGACTACTTAACGACTGTAAAAGACCTACAATTGACAGCCGGGACCAACAGTTTAACGTGCTTTCCGAGGCACGGACGAAACCCGGTATGTAATGGGTGGTCACCCATCCACAGATCAACCTAGTCAAGCGCAGGCTTAACCTGAAGATAGATCCGAGCGGCTGTTATAATTTAGCCATGAACTCTACCGCATTAAAGTACCTATAGGTACATGGGTTCCTATATCATAATGTGTACAGCACATAATATTGATTAATAGATTGAAACAATCACTCTTGAAAAGTAATTGCTTTACTCATCTACCCACACGTGATACTGCAAGCACATGTGCATCAAAATAGCAACGAATAGTACATAATAGTACCTATAGTATAGTACGTAAGTAGTTGTTCAATTGCGCAACACACAACATGTGGATAAACAGTTGGAGTTTATTATGTGTTCATTATATTACGTGTGTTAAATTGTTATTGTTTATTTTATTATTTGTTATGTATTTTTATAAGATTTTTTATTTACAGTCTATGTGGTTTAGCTAGTTCGAAGCTCTACACCGCCCCTGATGTGACGAGCACGACCACTCTGCCACGAGTGACGATGAAGACGAAGAGAAGGAGTTGGTTTAGTGGTCGCTGAGCATGAGGCCTGAGTTTGATTCCCAGGTCAGGCAGTTGTTATCAGGTTTTTACATCAGGAATTTCTCAGTAGCAGCCACGTAGTCTGGATGTGTGCCCGGTTGGTGGCAATAGGCTCGCCCCCTATCACACGGGGCTTAAACATATAACCGTGTACTATTAGGTACACCTCTGCCTAACTCTTCGGGGAATAAAGGCGTGATATTGTTATCCTCACTGTAGCAACATCGGGTGCACTAGATTTAAAACCAAAGAAAATGTAGAGCTAGATTCACTGCTTAACTGCTTACCCCTTAGGGAATGCATGCAATAAGATTATATCTTGTTTTTGTAACCAAATAATTCGGGTTTTTCGTCGTTTCGGACCACGAGCGGTTCGGACCGCGGTGTGAAACGCAGAAGAGCTCTTAAGAATGGGCTGTTTCGCACTGCGGCGGTCCTTGGAGCGCCGAGCGGTATGAATCGACCAATAGCTCTTAGGAATGGGGCGATTCGAACCACTATGTTTAGGTACAAGCTAATTTCATAGTTTGTATGTACAGTCGAGTAGAAAAGTGTTTCATGAAAATATACAGTTACGACTTGATATTTTGTAATCATATTTCAAATTCACGATCGCTTACTAAAATTGAAAAAACAAGATTATATGGGTTCGAGCACTAACGTGCGAAGTAAACGTAAGCCTAATTCAAACTGCTATTGGTTCTATTTTTGAATCGAAAATGGAACCAATAGCAATTTGTTTTTTTTTATTATTTTGTGACAGGTATAATCGAATTATTAGTAGTATTCTCCAAAAATATGATAAAGACAATGGGGGCTATCGCGTAGGAATTCGCCGCCAGAGGCGCTAGTGTAGCGCGGGGGCACCGAACTGTCAGATGTCATAGAAAGTTCACGCTTTGCGTGATTTTTAACACGTATTTTTACAAATATTCACGATTATGGTCTAGATTGGGCCATTCCTGATTAATTAAGACTTGAAGATTTTAAGTAGCAACTTAGAATCTTAATTATCAGTACTTGGAGATAAAATGATTTTTAAATGTTTCATGCTTGCTAATTTTATGGAGAATATTGTGAATATATGAACCTGAAGTTTACACTGTGTTTTTATACGTAATAAAATAAACTTTTCATGAAGTTATTGGTACTATAGAGTATAAAATAGAATTTTTGACAGGACCTTAATCGACAGTGGTGCCATCTGGTGAGCTCAAAAACGATAGCCCTCATTATTGAGTAGGTACATTCGAATTTCAAATCATAACATTTACTTTACGTTTACTCTGCGCGCTGCTACGCGCACCGAACACTCATTCTAGTGTGTTCTTGAAACCGATTCGTCACAATATCAGTTCAGTAGAAGCCTTGTTATATAACAATTGATCCTTCATACCACGCGTACTAAGAATAGTTATGTTTTACTAGTGATGTATCATGTTGATGAAGAGACTTTCAAACTATAAATATTGTTCTAAATCGATATTAATAACGTAAAAGTTATTTTGTTTGTTAGTCTGTCTGTTACCTTTTTACGCCTTTTTTACACAAAGATAAGCCTGGGTTAGGGAGATAGATTGATATCCATCTGTTTACCCACTGCGGCGAAGCTCAAACGGGGGTTATTTTAAGTAAGTAGTTTTGGTGAAATACCCACTTTAAATTAATCTGCAAGTATCAAGGGTAATAAACTCTTAGAAATTTTAAAATCATTATAATCATATTAGGAAGGTGCCATACTTATATTTTCCAATGATTTTAAGTTTTTTTTTTTAACTTGTTTTTGTTGATCATGCCTAAATGAGATATTGTGAATTTTTAGCGCAGAGAATTAAAATTTACAGCTGTTGAATATTATCACGACACATTGATCGACGGTTGATCCTTACAAAACAAAGCACAATGAACACGCTCCTATACTTTGTTTATGAACAAATCATCAAACAATGCCGATGAACGTCGTGACCCTCAGGGACTCCTTAGAAGAAGAACTTCAAAGAACGAATGTAAATATATAATAGTAAATGTATTATATAATACAATATATCCACTATACCTAACTACTACGTAGAGTGCCTTATTCCTGAAAGCAAGCCGTCAGGAATCGACTTCTTAGGTGCCTTCGAGCCTGCTATACACTTCACTTCGTGATGACGTAACACAGACGTTATAAGTGTTTGTTGTGGAAATAACAGATCGGTATCATTAGTTCTGTAACCGCTTTACGTAATAAACACGTCATATAATAAGAATACCCTTGAAGGAAACGGAAACGGGGAATAAAGGTTTCGTTCGAGGAACTATCTCATTATCAACGTCGTCATCGTCTTCCTGCCCTTGTCCTATGTCACTTGGGGTCGACGCAAGAGGTTTTTTTCTTTCATTCTGCTCTGTCAACCGTCACGCTATCATTTACTCCTTTTTCTTTCTGACCATTCCTCACACAATCCATTCATCGTGTCAGCATAATAATTGGGAAATGCAGCAATGGACAAACCAATCATGGGGCATAGAAAATATTCTGTCAGCGAAAAAGAATGACGGAAAATTAAAAAAAAATCTAAGTTGTGTCAACACTGTTAAAAATTAGTCGAAATTCAAAACGCTTTGAAAGCAATTGTTGTTCCCACACTCAGGATTGATTTTTGAGCTTGGAGGACCAAACTCTGATCGAAAAGATCTACTGGTATACATCCACAGACACGTATTATGTTTCAAGGCCTTGTATGTACTTTTATAATAGATAATAATTCTTATGTCTATAACCAAAGATAATCGAATAGATAAATAATAATCTTTTATAGCTTATATCATTATCTTCGACTAGTCTTTCAAAACTTCAAAGACACAACTGGTTGTTGGAGCTCAGTTAAAAATTGCATCTGTAGGTACTTACGTTTCCGAATCGCTAGCAGTGAACGCCTAGTGGTGTGACCAACAGACTGCCAAGTCATAGGTCTCGAATTCGAACCCAAGACACGCACCTCAAATTTTTCGGATTCATGTACAATCAGCCCGAGATCAATCTGTTCACTTTTAAAACAAAATCCCGTGCACACGATTTCCACATCTGTTCACCACCCTAATTATCACTTGCTTCGATGAAAACATCGAGAGGAAACCAAAACATCATGCCTGAGAGATATTTCTCGACGGCTCGTAAAAGCCAAGTCAGAGGCCCATGATCTGCCAGGGTTGCGGGACTGTTCGAAAGAGATACCGCGGCCCTGGAACACAAAGGGCAAAGGAAGGAACATGGATGGGTTTTAGTCAGTAAAAGTCTGACACTCCCTCCTGCTCAGCCCAGAGCGGGAGGGGTTATTTGATGATTTCCCATCGGTAAAAAAAAAAAAAAAAGAGGCCCATGGTCGGCATAAAAACTCAGACACCAGGTTAGGCAACCACACGAAATAGAAAATAAGGAAACCGAATCACAAATTTCCATAAGTGACACATGCTATACAAAAAAAGAAAAAAAAATGCATTCAATTCCAAAACTATGCAAATTCTTAATCATATTTTACGACCGTATGCAAAAAGTTGTTATTTAACCAAATACTTGAAAGATAAAAATGTTCTAGAAACGTGATAGACTCACGTTTTGTTATTCAATATTGTTATTATGCGATAATTGAATTAGTTTGCTGCGTCATCGATATAATAAGACTATCGTAGCCTGTTGATCCGAGGAAAATAGATCACCCTGTTTTCTTTCATAAATGTATTTTCTTAGTACACGACCCTTCACAACGCCAACCAAGCATTCTGAACATCAAACTAAGTAACTCTACGCAAAAATTACTGCTAGGATACGACTTTTTTTTTGGGGTGAAAAATCACGTTTTACGGTAGGACTCAATGTAACGCACTCAAAACATTGTGCTGATGCATGCATTGAATAGTACGGGGAAGTGAGGTATTTAAAGTATAGTTTTATCATTATAAACTTGTATTTAAAAAAAGTGGAGAAAAAGTTATTTATTTATTTAACACTTCAAGCACAAAGTACAGAGGCGGACTTAATGCCATAGGAATTTTCTACCAGTCAACCTTTGGGTAATGCAGAGACAAACAGTGGTAGGTGTACCTTTCTCTAAATAAACTACAAGGATATATAAAATACTATAAAATATATCGAAATATATATGTGTAAATAGACATTTACACAAATATACTAAAATAAAAAGACAAACAATGTAAGACAATAAGTTAGAAGTTTGACCCCCAATATTTCCGCAACTAGAAGGTTCGCAGGTATGGTCATCATCTGCCTTTTCCCAACTATGCTGGGGTCGGTTTCCAGTCTAACCGGATGCAGCTGAATACCAGTATTTTATATAGAGGGACTGCCTATCTGACCTCCACAACCCAGGTAGTACTGGATAACACAATACCCCTTAGTACGCCTGGTTGTCAGACTTTTAGGGCCACTGACTACCTGTAACGACTGTCAAAGATCTATATATGACAGCCGGGATCAGCAGCTTAACGTGCTTTCCGAGGCACGGAGGAAACTCGGTATGTAATGGATGGTCACCTACCAACAAACCAACCTAGGCAAGCGCGGCTTAAAGATCGACCAGAGCGGCTGTCACTAATTAGCTACGAGGTCCTCAAAGAAAGGTTCGCAGGTATGGCCTAGAACAAAAAAAAAATATCGCAATGACATGACGGTAAGAACATGTGCCTTTCAACATCGTAAAGTGTCACCTACACGTGTACACCTTGTAGGTTTACCACGAAATAGTAGGTATATCTAAGCATACATAAATCCTTTAAACTTAACTCGCAAACAACCTTCAAAAAACAATGAATACAATGGAAAATTTAATTCTGAATAACAATTAGGCATTTTCCTCGAAGTAAATTATAATTATGTTATGTTTAGCCAATATTATAACTTTAGGGGTCAACTATTCGCGGGCCTGTGGACCACCGTCCTGACGGACGGACGGCGACGACGGAAGACGGACGGACGGCGAGCTAGCCCATAGCTCACCAGCTATGGGCTAGCGTCCGTCCGTCTTATGACGACAGGCCGTGTGCAAGAGTGTACCACGCGCGCCTCAAAGAGAGTCAGCATACAGGAAGGGGTCCGAAAGGACCGATGCCTGCCAGGGTTGCGGCACTGTTCAAAAGAGATACCGCAGCCCTGGAACACAAAGGGCAAAGGAAGGAACATGGATGGGTTTTAGTCAGTAAAAGTCTGACACTCCCTCCTGCTCAGCCCAGAGCGGGAAGGGTTATTTAATGATTTCCCACCCGAAAAAAAAAAGATGTCAACTATTGGAACAATTTGACGGGTGGCATGGTTACCCACTGTAAGTTGGTTAAGTTTCAAGGATATCCTTGAAAATTCTCGCGGATAGTTCTGTCCTGCGGCTATGTCTGTGAAGAAGTTTTTGTAGTATTTTGGAATTGATTCTAAGTTTTCTAATGGAAAGCCAAATAACACTTTGCCCGACCTCGAAATCGGAATCGAACCCAAGACCCCGTGTTCAGCAGTAACGTTTGCAACTACTAGACCAAACATATTAGACGTAGTAAAAACTAGATAATACAAAATAACACTTCGAAATACTGTAACCTAAAGTCCGTTTTTTAATCTCGGAGACTAAACTGACATCCCACACACAACAGCATCACAACCCACGTAGGGTTGCCAGTTTTTTGCAATTCTTAAATAGTGATGTGCCACTACCGTAAATTGCCGTTAATAAAATCAGTAGTATCATTTTTTTAGGTGAATACAACAGCTATGTGGAGTAGTACTGAGACGCCTAAGCGTCCTGTTGTTTATTTAGTTAGCTCGTTTATTTTATATAATTTAGTTTTTTTAGATTACCTCGTTGGTCCAGTGGCCGCAAGGACGACTGTTGGGCATGAGGTCCTGGGTTCGATTCCCGGTCGGGGAAAGCGTCATAGGGTTTTTCCATTGGGAATTTCGTAGCCACGGAGTCTGGATTTGCGCCAAGTTGATGGCAATAGGCTCGCCCCTGTCACATGGGACTTTAACATAACTGGCAAAATGTGGGTGTACTATTAGGTACACCTCTGCGTCACCCTTCGGGGATTACAGGCGTTATGTTATGTTATGATATATATATATATATTTGAATTTTTGTAAATATTTCGTTTTAATTACTCTATAAGTTGCTTTAATTCATTGATGTATTTATATAATAAAATTAATAGCAACTCGAAGTCTGGATTTTTAGCCGGTTGATAACAATGGGGGCTATCGCGTATGAATTCCCCGCTAGAGGCGCCAGTGTAGCGCGGGGGCACCGAAATGTCAGATGTCATAGATTGTTCGCGCGTTGCGTGCTGTTTTAACACGTATTTTTTACAAATATTCACGATTGTGGTCTAGATTGAGCCATTCCTGATTAATTATGACTTGAAGATTTTATGTAGCAACTTAGAATTTTAATTTTCAGTACTTAGAGGTAAAATGATTTTTAAATGTTCCATGCTTGCTAATATTAGGGAGAATATTGTAAATATATGAACCAAAGCTTACACTATGTTGTTATACGTAATAAAATAAACATTTTATAAAGTTATTGGTACTTTATAGTATAAAATAGAATTATTGACAGGACCTTAATCGACAGTGGCGCCATCTGGTGAGCTCAAAAACGATAGCCCTCATAGACTTTCCCCAATTACATTGTGCTTAAACAGAACTGGTAATATGTCTGTTCACAAGATATAAACCTCTGTCTAAACCTGAGGGAAAATTAAGCGTGATGTTTTGTAAGTTTAATAATGCATAATCAACCTATAATGTTCCCACTGCTGGTACTGGTACACAGGTCTCCTCTCTATGAGAGGGAATGGGCTATAATCCACCACGCGGGTCCAGTGCGGGTTGGTAGATGTCAAATGTCTTCGATTTTTTGCTTCTAGGACATGCCGGTTTCCTCACGATGTTTTCCTTCACCGTTTTGAGAGCAGTGGTGATGAAATAAATTACACAAAGTAATGCGCCTGCCTGGGTTCGAACCCACGACTTACTGTTCGTAAGTCGAGCCGTCACCACTGGGCCACCGCTGCTCTCTCGTTTAATAATATAGGACAAGTATACAAGTAACCAGTTTGGCAGTTGGTAACTGAACTGAATTTCAGAAACAGTTTGACGCATTTCTTTTCTAAATAAAGAAATCTTTCTTTTGTAACTCATTGGCAATCGTCATAATATATGTGTGAATGCTGCTATACTCAATTTTCGTCAAGTTTAATATTTACCATTGAAATAAACAATTTATTATCACCATGTTTTTATCCCACTTCTGGGCAGTAAGTAGAAAGCCCTCAGACAAGATGAGGTGACGATCTTCGATCTTCTTCAAGTAGAATGATGTGCGATGTTGTTTGGACTGATGTTAATGGTGATCATGACCTGCCTACGGACCTCATGAACCGAATTATCAAATCTTTGTGTTAAATTCTATTTTTAAAACTAATTTAGATAGTAGAATATAATCTCTCTCGCCTTTGATAAGGTGGAATTTTGAATGAAAAGTAAAGCTTAGGAAAAAAATACATACAACCAAATCTTTCAAAACATTTACGCAAAACCAGCCTACATACAATCGTTACGCACTACTCTTAATTAAAACAAAACACGTCAAACACATACGTACCTATGTTTCCGGCATTTATTGACAAAATATAAAGGAGACTGTACAATGTCGTATTAGCCAATGGCTTAATGGCCAACCGCCCCGATCGATACCTGAGGAGGCTCTCGTTAGGCAGCTGGATCAAGGGCTTGATTCAGAAAGTGGTACTCCTGGACACGGTTCGTATAGTTAGGAGGCTCCTCCCTCTAGAGCCCTGACTGCTAGCCGGTTTTATGGAATATTTTAATGTATGAAATCTGTAAAGAAATAAATAAAAACATTAATATAATATGTATAAAAAGATTTATTGTTCACGAGAGCATTTCACAAAAAGATTATCACTAGCCTCCATACTAGGATTCGCTGTGTCGTGGATAATTATGATGGATAAATATATACTTTTATTATAAAGAATTTGTTTGTATTTAGGAGGTAAGTCTTCAGAACTACTGATTCGAATTCGAAAATTCTTTCACTTACAAGAAGCTATATAATACCTGAGTGTCATAGGTTGCATTTTAAACATGGCCGTGGGTTAATTTCCGTACATAACGGGAGCGAACCCGCGAGCAAACGCTAGACAACAATAAAACGTTATTGCAAATACAGGGTCTATCTAATCATACACGAAATCTCTTAAAACAAGACTAAACTAAAACTTTTATTCATTCATGGTAGTCAAGGATATTATAAATAAAAAGAGATCCCACTAGCGCGCGCAAATTTTTGCATACAAATCAGACAATTGTCGTAATTTAAGTAGGTACTTCAAGCGCAATAGCTATCTCTTTCTGTATCATACGTTCCGTATTATCTATCGCAGTCGTAACAACGCAACGATGTTTGAACGCGGCCGCTCAGTATGAACGTAGCGTATCATTCTTTATTATATAATTGATGGTTGTAGCATAAACTTATAACATCTTACTCAGAGTCCCACATCTGAACAGTTACCCTATTACTTCACAATTCAATGACGTACAATATCAGTAACAAAACACGAGTGTGTAAGCACCGTTACAATACATGTGATAACTGGTATAAAGCCTGAAACGTGACTGAACGTTACGCAAAGGCAACTGCTGTATATCTGCTGTTTTATATTGAACTCTATTGACTGGGGCACGGACTATTGCGTCGTATAAAGCTTTTACTTGGCAATAGTAGACAAATGTTTGAAAGGTACAAACAAATACAGAATAAAGGCATTCATAAGAATCAAATATTACTGCTCACAACTTAGGACGCATTAATATTAATATAATAATCAGATATAACCACTCAAACCAGCTCACAACTTAGGACCCATTAATATTAATGTTCATAATTTTTTATTTTTTACGAAAACGTTGCCCCACAGGAATTTCTCCTGTATCGTGGGTGCATTTACAAACATTTAAACTCACATACACAAACAGCCAGACCCGGAACAACTATCTGTAGGTCATTCAAATATTTATCCGTGGTGTTGGGCAACTGGGCTTATCCCAGTTGTAAACGTCCCTTTTTGCGTATTGGCCTTGTTTCGTTCTGTCTCCTGCTGATATAGAGGGAAGTGGAAATCATATTGTTCCTACTCCTCCGCAATTCTTTTTTAATTCTTTTCGTCACGGGATCCAAGACAGTTAAATTGTTTCTCTGGGAGCTTCATTGTCTTTTCTAGTGGTTGCCACTGTTGATTATGGCTTGCAGGAGTTGCACCTATTCATACATATACCTTAGCAGTAACACAAACTATAAAACTGATTTACGTCCGTCACATCACCATCTCAGGTCCGGTTGAAAACCAGCGTCGGGCACTAGCTGCTCGGCAGTTTGCTGAACTGGGCCTATTTGGCGCAGCCGTGAGACACACAATTATCTCTTTCTTTGTCTTGCTTGTCTTGTTTTTTGTTCTATTTTTTTGTGTTTAGCCTTAAGTTTATAATTTCATTTTTTTTGTTATGTGCACTTGTGGCTTGTGCCAAATAAATATGTTTTCTTTCTTCTTTCTTTCTTTCTTTCAGTGGCTTAGGAGAATGGTGTGGAGTACAAGTGTCA
Source organism: Eugnorisma glareosa (assembly GCA_947578425.1). Classification (NCBI taxonomy): domain Eukaryota; kingdom Metazoa; phylum Arthropoda; class Insecta; order Lepidoptera; family Noctuidae; genus Eugnorisma; species Eugnorisma glareosa. The sequence goes on from OX387981.1 coordinate 5,192,424, forward strand.
AAAAAAAAAGTAAGAATAACGGTTCCTTGATTATACGCAACTTCACAAGCAAAAATCAAACCTTCCTCACTTTTTGTTTAATATCATTCCTCACACAATTCATCCACCTTTTCTGTGGACTGTCTCTCCCTTTCCTCCCATCCATCAACATTAATATACGCATCATTACAAGTCCATACTAAGACAGATGGACATCCTAATTGCACCGGTTATGTTTAATGTATTTATGTATGTTATAGAATAATATTAAATGGCCGGGGGGCCGACAACCGTGAGAAAATCAAGAGTCATTTAATTCAAATCTCAATGAGAATTAGCACTTTTTGACTAATTATAATAAAAAAGAATTGCGTAATGGAAAACCCTATTGCGGTTTTTCAGTGATAATGCTTTTAACTGTCGATAAGGCAATCAAGGTAGTATTTTTACATTGTACCTAAATCATGGCCTGGTCATGTCTAACTCATGCCCGACGAGATGCGGGCCTGTGGACGGCTAGCTATGGGCTAGCTCGCGGTCCGTCCGTCTTATGACGACAGGCCGTGTTGACAGCGCGTTCGTGTTCCACTTGCACCTCAAAAAGATGTCAGCAAACGCGAAGGGGTCCGAAAAGACCAATGCCTGCCAGGGTTGCGGGACTGTTCAAAAGAGATACCGCGGCCCTAGAACACAAAGGGCAAAAGAAGGAACATGGATGGGTTTTAGTCAGTACAAGTCTGACACTCCCGTCCACTTCGCCCAGACCGGGAGGTCATTTCGCATTGGAAATCATCAGAATATGACCTCTGATGATTTCCCCTGCGAAAAAAAAAATGTCCGACGTAACCACGGAGCCCTGACACAGCCAGAAGGCGACGCGGTAGACCTCGCAGGAGGCGGTACGAGCTGAACAGAACCAACAACCAGTGGTTCACATTGGCTCTGGATTGAAAGATTTTGAGGTATTTGTCCAGCAGTGAAATGACCATAACAGTAAATCGGCAAAATATCAAATCCACCTCTTGAAAGCTATCAAATTTGAGTTCATAAACAAAAAAGCTCCTTTTCTATCAACAACTCTGCTATTCAATATCTCCAATATGACAGGTTACCCAACCAACAGTCATAACAAGACTGTAGTAACCTATTTATTACCGAACGTTGTATGTATGTCTGTGTGCACGTGAGCTCAGAAACGTGATCGAGTCTCGTGCCCATCAATAATTGTATAGCCGTAGATAGTACACGTAGAGAATTTCTAGCTAATCCTATTAGTCTATGGCGTTTGAAACTGTTGTGGTTTGAGGTGTTTTTTCATGAAACACCTCACACACTTACTCACTTTAACTGTTTTTTTTTTGCTGTATGCTTATATTTGTTATTTTTTTTGTAATGCATAATTAATTTGCATAATTAATTATTGCATTATTAGCAATTATGCAGTCTTAATTTTTCGTTCACTAATCACATTTTGCCTATTAATTCAAGTTATTTTCAATGTTATTAATTATTAGTTTGCTGTTCGTTTTATTTCTGTGATTACATTTTGATTATTTTTCTTGCGTTAGCAGAACATTGTAATTGTTTAACTTTGTGTTTTGTCTGGGTCACCAAGATACAGGCTCTGCCTAGTTTGGGACCCGCTGTTAAACCTGCCAGTATTCAGTGGTGTAAGCTAATAAATGAATTTTGAATTTTTGAAAATTATTGACCTTTGACTAGGAGATTTATAGGAGTGATTAATTGGTGATAATCGTCCTTAATCCCCTTGTCTTCCCAACTATATTGGGGTCGGCTTCCAGTCTAACCGAATGCAGCTGAATACCAGTATTTTAAATGGAACACCTCCTTTCTGACCTCCACAACCCACTTACTTACTACCTGTAACGACTGTCAAAGATCTACAAAAGCCAGCCGGGACCAATGATTTAAAATACTTTCCGAGGCACGGAGGAAACTCGTTACGGGTGGTCCCAAGGCAAGCGCGGTAACCTGAAGATCGACCGTAGCCTAATCAGCCTATAATGTTCCCACTGCTGAGACACATGGCCTCCTCTCTATGAGAGGGAGTGGGCTATAATCCACCACGTGGGCCCAGTGCGGGTTGCTAGATGTCACATGCCTTCAAATTGATAGATGTCAGATGTCGTCGAATTTTTGGTTCTGGGACATGCCGTTTTCCTCGCGATGTTTTCCTTTACCGTTTTTGAGAGCAGTGGTGATGAAATAAATTACACAAAGTAATGCGCATGCCTGGGTTTGAACCCACGACTTACTATTCGTAAGTCGGGGCCGCCACCAATGGGCCACCGCTGCTCTCGAAGATCGACCCGTGGCTGTTATTATCTCCAAAGTTTTTCAAAGTATTGAATATTATTTCTGAAAATGTTGCACATATTTCAAGTATACACTCATAGATACTATTTACTTCTAAAATGAAATGAAAATGGTAAGCTGCGGGTATTTTATAGGGTGACTGGTAATTAGTGACCGATACTTAAACACGTGATTGTACTCATGTTAACAAACAACCTTCCCAAAGAAACGTTATTTTGCGCATTGACTTTTTTAACAATATCACAACACTCGTATGAAATTCGTCGCGCAGTCGCTCTGCCTACCCACTGTTGCATTCTACGATAGTAATGAGACAAAACGGCGTCACGCAACTAACAGCTGATAGGTCACAGGCGCGCGCGAATTTCATACGGCTGTTGTGTTATTGTGATAAAAGTGAATAGATATAAAAAAAAATGTATTTTTGGGAAAGTTGTTTGTTATTATGAGTACAATCACGTGTTTTAGTATTTGTCACTAATTACCTGTGACCTTATAATACCTTAACAAAAACAATTCCACAAGTATTAAGTAATACATAATAACACCTAATCATTTCTAAAGCCATCACAAGTTTAAGGGAAGCCTTAAAAATCCATAATAACCAAATTTAATTCCCATTGTTATTCCATAATAACTTCATTGTAATGCTGTATTGTTTTAATATTAATTAATTGTTTGTTCATACATGTTTGGAATACTGTTTTCGGATAGAAAACGCTTTGACAAACAAACTACAAAAGGATTTTGTATGTATTTGTTTAAAGGTAGGAAAACAAGAGCATTATTAGTTGCTAGCGCTGTTTTATGATATTATATGAGCTTTTCCGAACTTTCAAAATCAAAATATTTTATTTCACATAAGCCTAGATGGCCACTTATAAAACGTCGACAAAAAGGTGCACGGTTCGGGTTGATCGTTTCCTATGGAGAAGAACCGGCAAGAAACTCCATGGATACTCTTTTCAAATCATTTGGTGTTACCATATTATCATTTCCATACATAACCTAAATAGGTTACTCGTATTTATGGAAATGATGAGCAAATGCTCCTCGTGAAGTCTTCAATGCCTCACACTTTAGCAGCATGGCAATTTGAAACCAATCAGAGCTGAGGATCTAAACTAAGAGGGAGAAAAACGCCTGTAACTACCGAAATGTTAGGCAGAGGTGTACCTAGTAGTACACCCACATTTCGCCAGTTATAAAAAGTTCCATGTGATATCATTATCTGCCTAGCCTTTTGTTAAGGTCGGCTTCCAGTCTAACCAGATGCAGCTGAATACCAGTAGTGTACATGGAGCGACAGCCTAACTGCCCACTACAACCAGTTAATACTCGGTAATACGATACCCCTTGGTAAGACTGGTAACTTTTACCCATGTTTGCAAATAAGTATTTGAAATAACACCTTATAAACAAGAACTTATCATGTTTATTTGCGCATCGGCTAATCTTTAGTTAAAACAACCAATCACCCACGTCTTCACTATAAATGGCAGACACAGCACATGCGTGTGCGCATTCCAGTTATATAAGACGTGACACATTATATTATAGTTGAACAAATTATGTCACGACTCAGATAACGTTTTATCTTAATTATTTAACTGATAGACGATTATTTATATTGAAAATGATTAATTGCAGAATGTTTCTATGCTCAGGTTGTTTATACACATACGTGCAGATTTTATGGATGAGTTTATTTGCCAAATTTATTACACTTACAGGCGGCAAGGACGGGGCTAGGTCCAGCAGTCTCGACATAGATAGCGATCGCAAAACAACCGAATTCGGTCGCAAAGCCATAACGTTGCAGATTTAAGGTGGACGCGAGCCGGACGCGACCCGCCGGTGTCGGCTTCCACTTTAAATCTGCATCGTTATGTCTTGTATCAAAAGCTGTTGGTGTCAGTCAATGTTTTACAGCAATTTTATTACGAAACTCACAGCCCTTGAACGCGGCTTTAATAATAATCGCGTTTAGCATCATTGGTGAGATGACGAGTAATAGAAGAAGACAACAAGACCCCAAATAAATTGGGATAAGACAGGAGAATGATGATGAATAATGATGTTTACCATCATTGGTGAAATTCGCCTTTATTTATCACTAGCTGTTGTCCGCGGCTTCGCTCTCGTTTTGTTCGGAAACTATCCCACGGGCACATTATAAATATGTCTATAGCACTCGGGGATAATGTAGCTTCCTATTAGTAAAGGAATTTTCAAAATCGGTTCAGTAGATCCAGAGATTTCCCCTTTTTTTTTTCGGATGGTAAATTATCAAATAACCTCTCCCGCTCTGGGCAGAGCAGGAGGGAATGTCAGTCTTTTACTGATTAAAACCCATCCATGTTCCTTCCTTTGCCCTTTGTGTTCCAGGGCCAAAGTATCTCTTTCAAACAGTCCCGCAACCCTGGCAGGCATCGTTCCTTTCGGACCCCTTCCTGTTTGCTGACTCTCTTTGAGGCGCGCGTGGAACACGAACGCGCCGTCGACACGGCCTGTCGTCAAAAGACGGACGGACGGCGAGCTAGCCCCTAGCTCACCGTCCACAGTCCCGCGCCTACGGTGGCCGGGGGCCACCACGTGGCCCCCGACGCCCGGTGCGTCTCCCGCGGCGGCTGGGACGTGAGGTTCTCTCCCTCTCACGTTCCGCCACCTCCTTCGCTAGCATGACTGCTTCGCAGAAGGAGGTGACGGCGTCCCATTCCGTCTCGCTCCGGACCATGGATTGAACCAAGGCAGAGATTTCCCCTTACATACAAACTTACAAACAAATTTTACCTCTTTATAATATTATATTATAGTGTAAGTATAGATTTACACGATTTCTGTCACGTTTCAGAGATTACAGCTCTGATAAAAATATGCTTACGCAAGCAACAAAGACACATTATCTCTGACCGTTCTTATCCTTAATCTAGCTCAAACATTTACCGATAATTCCCTATCTGTTGTGTAATAATAGATTTGTTTTATCGAGTATTACATCATTGGTAAGTATATTATGTAAACTCAATCGATCCTGAACGAAAAATTAATCGATATCAGTATTTATGTAATTTTTGTCGATATTGGTTCACATGGTTTGCTAACTAAGATATAAATCTATTCCGGGGCTACGGGACTGTTAGAAAGAGATACCGTGGCCCCGGAACACAAAGGGCGATGAAGGAACATGGATGGGTTTTAGTCAGTAAAAGTCTGACACTCCCTCCTGCTCAGCCCAGACCGGGAGGAGTTATTTGATGATTTCCCATCCGAAAAAAAAAGATATAAATCTATACATGTATACAAATAAATAAATTTAAGGTGTCTGTTAGTAACATCAAAATAATAGCTTTTTACTGAATGCATATGAAAATATATACGGTACTAAGGTATAAGAAAAACATTTTTCAATTTTTGTCTCTGCCTGTTTGTTCCGGCTAATCTCCGAAACGGCTGGACCGATTTCGATAGGACTTTTACTGGCAGATAGCTGATATTATAAGGTCTAACATAGGTTATTTTTATTTTAGAAAAATAATTAGAGTTCCGTGCAAAAAAATTATAACCCTTGAAATTGGTAACAAAAATCGACTCAAAAAAGGAAGTACATATAATAAAGGAGATTTTTATTAAAAAAATCACGCGAACGAAGGTCGCGGACAACAGCTAGTTCTGAAATAAAAATATTGATCCGGCTGCCTCGTTGGTTCAGTGGTCGCAAGCGCGACTGCTAAGCATGAGGTCCTGGGATCGATTCCCGGGTCGGGCGTTTATCCATCAGGAATTGCTCAGTAGCGACCACGGAGTCTGAATTTGTGTCCGGTTGATGGCAATAGGCTCAGTTCCTATTACATAAGAGTTTAACATAACGAGGCAAGCACGACTTAACCTAAAGATCGAACCGAGCCGCTGTTATTATCAAGCCACCAGCTCCTCCTAACCAGTCTTACCAAGGAGTGTCGTATTACCCAGTACTGACTGGGTTGTGGAAGTCAGATAGGCAGTCGCTCCATGTAAAATATTTGTACTCAGCTGCAGCCGGTTAGACTGGAAGCCGACCCCAGCATAGTTAGGAAAAGGCTAAAATTCACAAATTCACTTTTAAAAGAAAAGTTCGTAACCACTATCTAAGTAGAATAAATAACTCTCAATTTGAAGTCGAGTCACGGTAATTATTATTAGGTTTTCCGTTTTATATTTTGGTATTTGTTAAAATATTTATTAGTTTATTTTATATGTAATATGTGTATTAATTTTTTTTTTTTTTAGATATTTATTTTGTACCCTACCACAGCGTTTTCTTATTGAACCCAGAGGTTGACTGGTAGAGAATGCATAACGGCATTAAGTCCGCCTATGTACCACTATTGTACATGAAGTTTAAATAAATAAATAAAAGGCTTGGCAGATGATGAGAGATGTACGGAAGCATAATGAGGTGACCCCAAAAAAATTGGGCTTAGAACAGGAAATAATTAATGAAGAAATGTTCGTAAACACAAACTCACATTTCATAATTATATGCCTAAACATCCATGAACCTATTACTCTACTAACCCCTAACTTACTCTATGTGATCTCGTGGTCGCAAGAGCGACTGCTAAGTATGGAGTCCTCGGTTCGATTCCCGGGTTGGGCAAAAACTCCTATTGGGTTTTTTTTTTTGACGACCCGAATGGCGCAGCGGTTGTGAGGCTGCCTAACGTTCTTAGGGTCCCGGGTTCGAATCCCGGTAGGAGCAAATGTTTGTGTGATGAGCATGGACATTTGTTTCCGAGTCATGGATGTTTATATGTATAATAAGTATGTATTTACAAACAAAAAAGTATATATGTATGTAGTATCAACTATCTGGTGTCCACGACACAAGCTTCGTTGCTTAGTGTGGCACCTAGATGGCGCTGTGTGTAATGTCCAGCGATATGTATATTAGAAATATCTCAGTAGTAACCGGGAGGTCGGAAGTTGGCGGAATGATACCCTCATGCCTCGGAAAGCACGTTAGGCCGTTGGTCCTGCGCTTGATCTCTCTCCGGTCGTGGCGGATTGCCGTGCCATCGCACTATAAGAGTAAATGAACAGAGAGTGCACCCTGTGTCTGCGCACACACGCCTACACTATAATATCTCCCGCGCCGTTGGTTAATCTGCGTTGAGATTGGCCGCCGTGACCGAAAGCGGTCAGGAGGACTATATACAGGGTGGAATTTTTCAACGCCACCTGGGTGGAAGTACTCTAAATATAATAATCCTATGCATCTGTAAACGAGTTATGAACTGAGGTTCGCAATACGGAAATGAATTCCTTAAAAGAATTTTGTGTATCCAACAAAATGTAGTCTGTTTTGAGCAACAAGTTAAGATTACATAGTTTGCCTTTCATTTAATTGATCATGTTTGTTTGAGAGATTTGATCCAATGATGAAAGTACAGGGTGTTATTTTTTTGGTATTTAGCCGGTTTGATTCTCGTGTCTTGCAAGTGAATTTTCGAAAATCTTTGAATGCAGTTTTATTTGTTTTTAAAAATAAAGGAATGTTTCCTTTGAGTAAAATTTTCAATCTCCAGTATTTAGAGTACGTTCCCTCCAGGTGGCGTTAAAAATTCCACCCTGTTTATATATCACACGTGAAGATAGTACACAAACGTGGGCAGAGCAAACATCAGTCCTTTAGCGGCATTATGCAACACTCGTGTTTATCCAGACTAGCGCCTCTAGCATCTGCATATGCATCTGGTAAGACTGGAATCCGACTTCAATAAATTTGGGAAGAGGTTAGGCAAATGATGATGAGCTCTCCTCCTAAGCTGCCTAAAGGAACAAAACAATACAAACACTGTTTTAAGCTTTCACAACTAAACATAAACTGTCACTTACGGGATATCTTCTGTGATTATCCATTACTAGCTGTTGCTAGCGGCTTCGCTCTCGTTTTGGTTGGTAAATATCCCATTGGCACGTTGTGTAAATATAGCCTATGTCACTCGGGGGTAATGTAGCTTCCTATCAGTGAAAGAATTTTCAAAATCTGTTACGTAGATCCAGAGATTACCCCCTAAAACCTCACAAACTCACAAACTTTACCCTCCCTAAGCTTGCTTTGGTTGTATAAGTTTAATACAATACATAACACTCATCATGCTTACAAATAATGCTCCACCAATCAAACAAATTAACACGAACACTACTTTAATTAATAAACCACGTGAAAGCAACTGCGATCACCACAAAACGTGACCGGTATAAACAAACAAAACATTAGTTATGTTAGTCACTGCATAATTATTTTCTTGTTACATAACATCTAATGTAGGTATTCGCATAATGAGTTGGGTCTCATGTCTATGTGTTTTAATTAATTATGGGATTGGTTGCCACTGTGAAGATTTTAGATTTCAATTATCTTTAAGTAGTTTACTAAAATCACAAGTGTTGGTGGTCCGGCAGCGAGATGGGCAGACGACATTGTTGCCACTGCGAGAATCATCCTGGAGCATCCTGGAGGAGGCTGGCACAAGAGCGTGGAACTTGACACAAGTAAAGAGAGGGATATTCGCAGTCGGTGAAGTCAAGCTGTGGATGATGATGATGATGTCAAAGGATGTTGAAGGCTTAGAAAGAAAGAAATTTGTGATCATTCGGCATTATAAAAAAAAAAAACCTTAAAAATTTAACAAAATACATAAACAAAAATAATAATACTGCCAAAAGGGCCTCAGCTCAGCATAATGCCAGATGGCCACACAAGGTGTACCACCTGACGCAGATTTTCAGCTGCAGCCCATGAGTGACATACGCTCGAAAACATAAATGACTAAAAAATATTTTGCACAAAAACCAACTAAAATTAATAATTACAGCCAGGGTTGATCTTCAAGGTTATGGATGTGGATGGGTCCATCAATACCGAGTTTACATCGTACCTCGGGAAGCAGCACTCAATGCCACAAGGCATCCTCACTTTTTAGATGTCTTCTATATAAGAAGAAGGTTATGTATCCTCCACCAGCAACCTTTTTTCAGCCAGGACATTAAGCTACCTGAAACTGTCAAATTTTCCTAATGAACCTTGAACCTACTGCTTAAGTGATAAAGTTGAAAAAGGCTTAAAAAAAATTGACAGATTGTAATAGCTTGATGTGCTGGCATACATACATAATGTACACCAATTACTCCGTGATTACTCGGGCGATTTATGTGATACTTAATCATGCAGCCATCTACACACAAAATTACCATACCATTTCAAAAAAGTTTTCAGTCAATTCCAAAGTGCCAGTAACTGATTTCCCCTATATTGTGGTTACATTTGTAAAAATTTAATCACACTGCAAACCTCTTAAATACAAGGTGTAACATAATAAACGCAAGAGCTCTCGTGTGGTCTCACGGACCATGAAACTAACAAATTGTTCTACGAGTTCGTGAAATTACCAAAAAAAAAATGGCCTTGCATAGGAACTGACAGGATCAGCTGATTAAAATGTATGGCAAAACTAAAAAGAAAGTTATGAATTTTCAAAAGTCATAGAACAAAAGTTCATGGTCTGAGACACCACACGACAGGTTTTGTGTTCATGTTACACCCTGTATATCGTAAACATTGTAACGGCATTTTCTTTTCAGCTCATTCATTAAAATCTGCCCATACATTCAAGTCCAGACGTTTACCAACTTAAATATACATACAACAAACTATTATTTACTACACATGTGTGGTTAGTCATCTATAGTAAACTTGCTCAACTTGTGTATTGAAAATCTTAACGTTAAATCTAACGGCAATTATAACACTTAACAATTATTGTTACTGACGTCGTCACATGTTTAGCATTGCATATTGAAACACATGCTCAACTTACATACGGTAAATACCTATTAATTGAGGATTTATATCCATTAATTATTGATTAATTATTGATGGCTTATTCATGACGACCAATTTCAAACGAACGATTTTAGTTATTTATTCATTACGCAAATTTTTGAACGTAATCTGTGAAAACCTTTGTTTTGCCCACATTTTTTTGTCTCTGATGGTCGCTAAGATGAGATTATGAATTAACTTCAGCGTCTTAAGTTCAGAAATTTCAATAATACTGCACAAGATTCATGGAAGTATATTATTTGCATGGCTCCCAGTTAATATATCTCACATTACGTGCAAGATGTTTGCGATAGCTCGTGACTAAATCAGCCGCCCGGATCAATCTTCAGGTTAAGCTGCGCTTGCCTAGGTTGGTCTGTGGATGGGTGACCACCCATTACATATCGAGATTCCTCCGTGCCTTGGAAACCACGTAAGACCTACCCCGGAAGGCCGGCAGGTCCCGGCTGTCATTTGTAGATCTTTGATAGTCGGTTCAGGTAGTCACTCTATGTAAAATACTGGTATTCAGTTGTTTGTCAAATCTTGGGGTATGTTTTCATGATGATTTGGAACAATCGAGACCGATGTCTTAACGTATTTTCCTATGCATAGAGAACTTTTCCATGATAATTGACCTGCTAACTGACCCCTACCGAACTGGATTCTGATTAATTAATTTATTAGTATTACATAACTTATGTAATTACAATTAAATACTTATTTATATAAAGTTAGCTAATTACAGCTGCGATGACTAATGTCTACTAATTGGTGATGTTTTTTTGTTTTAGAATGGAATGTGAATATAGCATAATCAGCCTCAAATGTTCCTACTGCTGGAACACTCAGCCTCCTCTCCGTGAGAGGGAATGGGCTATAATCCACCACGCGGACCAAGTGCGGTTTGGTAGATGTCACATGTCTTCGAATTTTATGGTTCTAGGACATGCCTGTTTCCTCACGATGTTTTTCTTCCCCGTTTTGAGAGCAGTGGTGATGAAATAGATTACACTAAGTAATGCACCTGCCTAGGACCCACGGCTTACTGTTCGTAAGTCGGGGCCGCCACCACTAGGCCACCGCTGCTCTCTGGAATGTGAATAATATGATTTAATATGGCAGACTCGTCGTACATATTTTACAATTTTCAAAAACGTAAACATTTTTTTAGAGCGACTCCAAATGCAAACTTCAACTTCTAAACATTTAAATAAAGACAAAGCTACTCTTTTCAATGGGCTACCAATAGAGGGTTGTCTGTAAGTTATACTGTCAGTCATGCTAATCAATACTTCCATACTGATTCAATACCACAGATATAGCAATACCTTGATAACTTTTCAATTCAACTCAATTCAAATATTTTATTTCAGATACAAAAATCCATATAGCGCAAGAGCAAAGTAAAAAAAAACATCTTTTTTTTTTAATGTTGTTTTTTTAATCAATAACGCAAGAGCAAAGTAAAGAAAAACATGTTTTTTTTTATATTGTTTTTTTTTTATTCCTTAAAGGGCTAGATAATAATGAAACAAATTGGTATCATTTTTTTGTTTTTAAACGTACACCATCAAACAGTGGAGTAATCGCCATACTACGTTTGTATGGAAGTGTGACTGTCTAGTGTACCCTTAAGTATTTTATGCTTAATCAAAAAATAGCACACTTGGTTTACATACTTGGTTGGATACTTACGTTATCTAGGTACCTATATCGAAAGGGTGTAACAAGACCCTTAACGAAGCCGAAACGTAGGTACTTGTTCTTCCCGTCATTGCGATAATTTTTTTTGTTCTAGACCATACCTGGGAACCTTCTAGTTACGGATATATTGGTGGTCAAACTTCCAACTTTTTCTAGTAATTGGACAGTATTATTATTTTGCACGCCACTGTACCGTGAGTTTCTTTTTATGTAACCAATAATTGTATTCATATGAATGTATGGAAAACGTGCCGGTCACTACATGCTTTATCTACTTATTTTCAATAGGGCGTGAGTAATTTTTCCAAACATGTCTGTATTTTGTACCAGTTTCAGGTAAGTAATAGAATATTTTTTATTATGATTTCAGATACGTGTCGAGGAAGTATGAAAGTGGTGCTGGTGACTGAAAAGTTGTGTGGTAATCTGTTAGCTTGTTATTGACATGTGATGCGTAGGAATGAAGAAAACGTCGTGAGGTAATTTTTGAGTATGAAATTTAATGTAGATGGCTATAAGAGTAGAGGAAGACCAAAGAAACGATGGATGGACTGTGTGAAGGATGATATGGCTAGAAAGGAGGTGACTGCTGAAATGACGAGTAATAGAGAAGTATGGAAGAAGAAGACATGCTGCGCCGACCCCAAGTATATTAATACCAACCCGCATTGTTTGTTACAGTCCACTCCCGCTTAGAGAAGACGCCAGAGTCCCAGCTGTCGGAACACTGTAGGCTGGTCATATTTATGCATCACTGCTTATGTCTGCGGCTTCACCTGCGTGGAGCTCGGTAATGGTCCCACAGGATCGTAATACCAGGATAAAAAATCCTATGTACTAATTTAGGTTAAGAACTATATCTGTGCGAAATTTCAAATAGATCTGTTTAGCCGTTCTGGCGTGGTTGAGTAACAAACATCCTTCTCAACTTTCGCGTTTTTTATAGTAAAAATGTAAGTAGTATTCTTCCTCTACAAAAAACAACGGGAAATCGATCATTTATAGCTTGAAGTAAAATATGTAAGATAAGTTATAATAATTTCCCACTGTATTGACCAAAACTACTGTAAGCCACGTGTTCATAAATCAAACAAAAAACATGTCGCTAGCTACCAACTAAACAACAAAAATATAACCTTCAAAAAAACAATGCAGCCAACATAACTTCATCAACATAACACTCTTATCAATAATTCCAATTTCAAACAAAAACGTGTCATTCCAATGCATGGCAGTGTAACATAGTTGCAGGACAGAACGTGATAGTTACACTGGCGGCCAAGGTCACCACACCACTAGTTCATGTGACTTCTAATCCATTTATGTGTAATTCGTTAAACACTTATTACGTTATACTTGATTTTCATACGCGCTGGACGGTAATTGGAGATGGTATGTTGTAATTTTGTGGAGGTATGATTAATTTGCAATGTTGTGCAATTGTATTTCGAATTGTGTTATGTCATTTGTTTTTATTTACGTGGTTATTTTCTTGAATGTTTGACCAGTTTCAAACTTCTTGGTATATTTCGCTCTTTACAATTTGCGTATAGACCATACCAAAGAATGTTTAAGCAATTGGCTATTTAAAATATAATACTACTAAGTATTGATATCGACATATGAATGCAATAAAGTATTGTGTATTGAGTATTGTTTGACTGCCTCGGTGGTCGAGTGACCGCAAGCGCGACTTTTGAGCATGAGGTCCTGGGTTCGATTCCCGAGTCGGACAAAGTATTATTGGGGTTTTTCCATCAGTAATTTCTCAGTAGCGGTCACGGAATCTGGATTTGTGCCGTGTTGATGGTAATAGGCTGGCCCTTTTTTCATAGGACTTAAAACATAGCTGGCGAAATGTGAGTGTGCTATTATGTACACCTCTGCCTTAACCTTTCGGGGATGACAGGCGTGATGTTAAGTATTTTTTTGGATGGATGGTGGATGTATTCATCCACCTTATTTTAAACGGTAGGGAGAATTTACCATTTAAAACGAGTGATGGAATGACAAACAAAATCGGCCAAAAAAACAACTTATGTCCACTAAACCCTTTGACAATATATGTATACACCTATTTGCCTAACCATGTTGGGGTCGGCTTCCAGTCTAACCGGATCCAATACCCAGTTAGTACTGGGTATAAATACAATAGCCCTTGGTAAGACTGGCTGTCAAACTTTCGGTCCACTGACTACCTGTAACGACTATCAAAGATCTACAAACGACAGCCGGGACCAACGACTTAACGTGCTTTTCGAGGCACGGAGGAAACTCGGTATGTAATTGGTGGTCACCCATCCATGTTCCAACCTAGGCAAGCACAGCTTAACCTGAAGATCGAGTGGCTGTTATTATTTTGTCACGAGCTCTTTCTATTACCTTACGTTTTCAAAACAAGATATTTTTCCACAATTTTTCTTCCATTGCACCGTTTGTTTACGTGTATCTTCGAACTGAACACACGTGATTTTGCATTATGTATGTATGTACGACAAAAAAAATATAACCTTGCACGGATATTATAATTTTATGTGCTTATGTAATAACTCGGAATCAGGTTTTGGCGAAAACTTGACCAAAGAGCTTGTTGAATGAAAATATTATGTGATTTTTTTTTTGTTATGAGCAAGCTCCTTTGATTTTCTTTTGTTTTACCTTAGATAGCAAGAAAAAGTCGTGTTAAAGTTACGATTATGTAAATAGTCCAGTCATTACGTCGGCAAATACGGGTTAGAAATGTATGGAACCGAGAAGGCAAAATTTTGGATATTACGTGGGGAGGGGTCTAGAAAACCTTAGTTTCAAATTGTCAACCAAGATTTCCCATGTGCATTTTCCGCCATCTTGAAAAAAGAGTTAAATTCAGTATTTTTTACATTAAATTGGTTCTCCGTTGAGATACGAAAATTTTGATGCAATACTTTTTTGTTGCTTTTTTTACGATCTTCTACAATTAAGGTCCTTAACATTTTTCACCTATATCGAAAAAAACATAAATTTAGGTAGTGAAATTTATTTTTTGGTACGTCAAAACGGATGAAAGATTGTTCAGAAGATGCGATACAAACTAAATAAATAAACCAGCCAAATTATAACCGTCTTTAATTATTATTTTTAAAGCCACAAAAAAATATTTGTTTAATAAATCTCATGTTTGATTCATAATTTGGCTGGTTTAACCCCCCCCCCCCTCCCACCACCACATATAGCCAATAGCCTTCTCGGTTCACATGCATTTCCAAATATACTTAATGACTGGACTAAAAAGCGTCTTGGGAATTCTGATTTTCATACGTAGCAGTGATTGAAAAATTGCAAGCTTTTGTGCTACGGGTCTTAGGTTCGATTCCCGCCCGATAAAAGATGTACAAAAAATTCGGAGAGAGAGTTAAGTTCTTTTCTTTATATTGGGCTATCGAAGGTCTTATGTTTCTATTACAATACAAAGATCTGCCATTACAGTCACTTCATGTTATCCCACATTTGGAAAAACAGCGTCAGATATTTTGAAAATTATTTTAGAAAATGTACCCTTTTTCCGATAAACACGTGGCACCCTTATTTAAACCCTATAACCCTATTTTTAGGTTAATCAACATTATATTTTAATTTATTCGGATATCATTCATGAATATTATTGATCTGGGGCCTGTGTATCTTAGCTGGGTAAACCGGTATAGACACAGACATGGCCACTGAGTCAGTGAGTCAGTGGCCATGTCCGGAGCGTCCACCTTTGGCTAGCTCTGACAGATAGTTCAATAAAGCCGGCCATAGACGATAGGTTAAGTGCAGTTTTGCCTGTACAGTCAAACTATGCAGGCATGCATGAACGATGGAGAAAATTGTACAGTTATCTTGGCCTGTAACATGCAACCTAGAGAATATCGAAATTGTTCGCCCGACGTACCAGAAGAAGCATTGTGACAAACTTCTTCTTCGTGTCCCTAGCATGACACCTACTCCAGATGTTGAAGATCAAGAACTTGGCTACTTCTACGGTGGCGTTGAAAGGAGCGCAGAATTCACTTTGACTGCATAATTTTGGAGATCCTAGGGCATGCCATTGAAGTCACAGAAAAAAGATTGAACGGTTTTGAAAAATTAGCTTTGAACTTTGTTTGTTTCATTAGTCATTAGTCATTAGTCATTTATTCATGAACAATAAATTGTATCTGAATTACATAGAAAATTAAAATTACATATGGAAAAACAAAAAGAAAAACAAGAACACGCTAAAATATTACAACAATGCACAAATACCAAAACAAAATACAACATATTACTATATAGGAATTTCGTTATCTATAGATCTTCAACAGCATAAAGACACTTATTCAATAGGAAACTTTTTAGTTGCTTTTTAAAGGAGCTTGAGTAAATAGCGCTTTTTATATGTAGAGGCAACTTATTAAATAATATAACTGATTGATATCTGGGGCTGTGCCTCACAATATTTAAATTAGGCTGTACCTTGTAACGAATAATGTCTTGTCTCCGTGTGCCTTCCCTAATCTGTCGTTCTTCTGCTGTCTCATATTCATGCATATATTTGGCCATGTTACTTAGAAGTACAAATACATAAATGCTCGGCACTGTTAGTATAGTCAGACTTATAAAATGTTCACGGCAACTCTCTCTTTGCGAGATACGGACTATTGTGCGAATTGCGCGTTTTTGTAACAAAAAAGCTCTTTTGATATTATAGTCATAGCTGTTTCCCCAAAACATTATGCTATATCTAATCTTTGATTCTACCAGCGCGAAATATACCATTTTCAATTGCTCAATGCCAATTTCAGTTCTAAGTGCTCTTAAAGCATAACATGCGGAACATACTGATGCATTTATAGCATTTAATTCTGTTTTCCAATTGACCTGTTCGTCTATGTGTACACCCAAGAAAGTAACTTCTTTGACGAGAGCAATTTTAACATCATTCAAAACAACCTCTAAATCGTCCTTATTACGGGCTGTCGTTCTAAATAATAGAATTTTGGTCTTTGCAGTGTTGATTAGCAAATTGTTCATAGTGAACCACACGTGAAATGCTTGTATTGCTGCATTTACAGTCTCTGTTAATGTATCTATGTCATTTGCTGCTACTATGGCATTTGTGTCATCTGCAAAAATTACTATATCAATGTCAGGTAAAATTGTATTCATGTAATTGATTAAGTCATTAATAAATAAAATAAATAAAACAGGTCCCAATATAGATCCTTGCGGGACGCCCGTAGTCATCATTACAGTTGCCGATTTGTAAACTTTTTTGGAGCCATCTTGTATGTCGTCAATTTCTACGAACATTTTTCTGTTTCTGAGATATGAAGAGAATAATTTCAAGGCCTTTCCTCTTATACCATAATGCGACATTTTTGTAAGCAGTAATTCGTGGTCTATAGTGTCAAACGCGGAACTTAGGTCGAGAAAAATTCCGGCTACTCTCATTTTATTATTGATTTTTCCTATAACATCATCAAGTAAGGTATATATGGCGTCAGAAGTGCCAACACCTTTTTGATAACCGAACTGCCTTTGGTTTAACACTCTATTTACACGCAAGTGAGCTAATAGTCGTTTTTTTATGATCTTTTCAAATATCTTTGACAGGACTGGTAGCAAGGAGATGGGCCTATAATTTTTGGGATCAGTTTTACTACCTTTTTTGTAGACCGGTATTACTTTGGCCACTTTAAGCTGGTCTGGGAAGACAGATTCCTCTATACATTTATTATAAAATTCACACAAAGGGTCCGCTAGTATGGAAATATGTTCTTTAATTACGGATATTGGGATCTCATCATAACCACAAGAATACTTGTTCTCCAAACTTTTGACTATAGTTAAGACCTCATTCGATGTGACAGAATCAATTGTCATTTCATCGTTATTTTCAATTGTATACTTCTTTATGAATGCTGTGTTTTGGTCTCCTTCGACCACCCTAGAGATACATTTGTAGTCAAACTGTTTTGCTAAAATGTCAGATATTTCCTGTGGATCCACTACAATTTGGTCATTCGCTTTGAGACGAATTTCCGGTTTTATCGTTTTCTCCTTATTTGTACATTTTCTCACTACTTTCCACACTTCTTTACTTAGGTTTTTTGAACTATTTATTTGCTCCATTATTGCATGCTTTTTAGCGTTCACCACAACCTGTCTATATAGTTTAACATACTTATTTTTATACATTAAGACACTTGAATCAAGGTTGTTACCATTTCGTGTACATAAGAACCGTTTCATTTTACTTGATGTTCGAATTCCTTTAGTGATCCATTTTAATTGTCTATTTTTTTTTAGGCTTATTTTATAATCTTTTTTCCTATAGCTGTTTTGGAATACCTTTTGAAATGTTTTGATAAACATATTTATACCCATGCAACTCCAATCTTTTTCACGGATACCCTGTTCAAATTGGGCACTATTTTTACTATTAAAAACTCTTTTGTTTATGACCATGATTGGATACTTATTTCGCGTTAAATTGCTTACATTATCCAAGCGAATATCTGCAAAAATACCTCCATGGCCATCAGCCAAACCATTGTGATCTACTGCACATCCAAGAATACATGAATCGGGCAAGTTGGTAATTATGTTGTCGATACATTGACTTTTTTTGTTTTTTTTTGTTTTAGTTTCTTTTTAAAATCGGTATTTTAAGGTGAATTTCTGATTAATTCGAAGCAATTTTTTTAATATGCTTCAATCTTGTTTACAACATAGGCCAAGAAGAAAAAAAAAACTAACAGCACTAACTACAGAACCGATTTTTATGACTGAAAAAAATAACTACAGAACCAATTTTGATGACTATGAGACCAATCGGAAAGTATGCTAAAAAAAAAAGGACTTTTTCAAATCGAATCAAATCAATTAAAAAAACTACAACCGAATTGAGAACCTACTTTTTTGTAGTCGGAAGACTTGCAAAGCAAAACAGAAGAATGATTCAAAAGTATTGGAATTAAATTCGAAATTTAAAAACAAAAACAGAATTCTGGCGATAATCCCATTTATGACGGCTAAATCTTTTATCACGTTTCAGCCAGTCACCGAAATCACGCGTATCGAAGCACCAATTATTCACGCGCCTAAAGTTAATTAATAAAGGCTCTATTATAACGATAATTCGAGAGAAACAGACTCTTCCATACAAAACAATGTAAGGCTTAATTGTGTACCTACATTGTGGCGAACAAAACAATATCATCGGTACAACGTGATTTCGGTCACGTGGAGGACAAACACGTGATGAGAACCTATTCAGTGTTTTATTACGTAATTTTTACATACTTTTGTTCTCCGTAGTTTGTGATCTAGTCAAATTTTAACATCCATCGACGGTTTTTCATGAAATTCGTACAAAATTCCCGCCCTCATAATGCAATGTACAGTGAAGTAGGATTAAGATAAAATTTCACGGTGTTTTCTTACATTTTTGGTGGGCTGGTTTCATTCGTTATGTAACTCGGTTCGTGTTACGTAATAGGAAAACTTTGAGCCATATAATACAAGTGACGTAAATGACTAAATTTTTCGGGAGTTACACACCTTCGGTTACGTAACCAACTTAACAATTATGTGGTTCTTTTGAATGTTTTACACATAACATAACATCAACCTTGTAGTCCTCAAAGGGTCAGGCAGAGAACTACATAATATAGTCCACCCATATTTCGCCTGTTATGTTTAAGTCCCAAGTGTAACAGGGTGTGAGCCTATTGCCATCAACCTGGCACAAATCCAGACTCCGTGGCTGCTACTGAGATTTCCCTAATAGAAAAACCCAATAACAATTTGCCCGACCCGGGAATCGAATCCAGGACCTCATGCTCGGCAGTCGCGATTGCTACCACTGGACTAACGAGGCAGTTTGATGTTTTAAGGCTTTATAATATACATAACCTACATAGTTAGGGGTGGCCAGACTCTTGAGTCTGACAACCAGTCTTGCTCAGCCCGCGTAGCATGACCACCGTAGAAACGGTTTTTGTCGACGAAGAGTCGAATTGAATTGTCATTTTATGACAGATTGTGGACAGATTTCTATCGTCGCAAGCATGGCGATGTTAGAAATGAATGAAATGAATGACAAGACATGTCAAGTTGTATAGAAAGAGCTTTGTCGAGTCTTGGTAGACTAGAGATAGTATTGCCATGCTAGGGGGGCTGGGGTAACGTATTACCCAGTAAGTTGGTTGTGGAATGCATACATATATGGCAGTTCTCTATCTAAAATACGGTATGGTATTCAGTTGCATACGGTTAGACTGGAAGCTGCCACCAACATACTTGAAAAGGCTGGTCAGTAGGTATATACATAATATATATATATAAAAAAAAAACCAAACCTATCTATCTGGTCTATTGCCTAAACTTGCAACTTCACATTACAAATATGCTCTCAATTATTGAAACCCAAACAAAATTAAAATTGGAAAATGCAATCAATTTTATGAAGAAAACAAAATATATATATAAAATCAAAAACTTACACTCTGACATCAACTCGATTCCTAATTCTTGTCCTTTTGTCCTCAGAAGACCAAAAAAAAACTACAACAGGTAAACTAACTTAAAAACATAATTAAAAAACTCTTAATTAAAATAAACTTAAACCCTAATCAGCAGGGTTTCAAGTCCTGACGTCATCATCAAACATCATACGATCCCATCACAATTAAACGCCATGACGTTTCAACGAAATACCACAGAAATCTACAATTGTTCCATCTAATGACGTGCTCTAAGTAATATATAAATAAGTTACAACATTAAAATGACGTCTGATGTTCCCTGTTTGAGACCAACATGTCTAAACATGGAGAGGCTTGGTCCTGAACGTCATCATTAAACTTACTCATTAAAGATGGTTTGTTTTCCCAAAGCCTTGCGGTTAAGTAATGTGGAACTAGGGATAAGCACTACCGTTAAAAAAACATTGCAAAAGGAGACTTGTTAAGGTTTCCAATAATAATAACGCTCTGTTGGTAATTCATGTAATTATGTTTACTGGGTTCTGGAGGTCAGATAGGCAATCGCTCCATGTAAAATACTGGTATTCATCTGCATCCGCTGAGACTGGAAGCCCACCCACTGAAGTTCGGAAAAGGCTAGGCAGCAGAAAATAATATACAGGGTTAGTTTCCAAAGACCAGCCAAATTCTCAAATATAATGCAGTACATCATTCTGAGTCACCCCACATAGAATTTTTTCTTCGGTTATTAAAAAAAAAAATCAGCTGTTTCCTACAAGAGTGCAATACCTACACGGTCAAAATTTTTGGAACAGCTGTTTTTTTTTTAATAACCGATGAAAAATTTCTATGTCTCAGAATGTCGTACTGCATCATATCTGAGAATTTGGCTGGTCTTTGGAAACTAACCCTGTATATATTTATTAAAATATTTTTTTAATTATTTAATTTTATTGTAATTATTGTAATTCTGGGTTAAGCTCGCCGTTGTACATAAGCTATAGTAATTGTGGCAAGTTAACAATATTTTACCACAGTTTTTTTGTGGGTGAATTATGGGGTACACCTCCGCCTAACCCTCCGGATAACAGGCGTGATGATGTGTTGATTTTTTTTAGCAAAAATCTATCAATAACAAATATCCTACGAATTTATGCACCAACAACAATCGGTTTCATAGTCGATTCGACTGGATTTGCTGAACAACAAAGCCCGAAGCTTTCATTCAGCCCATCCAGGGCCGTTACTGTGACGTCTTAAAGCAGGAGTAATTCCAGTGTGGGAAAGAGAGAGCTATACAGGTCTTCTAGCGCCATCTCTTTCCCACACTTGAATTACAACAACAAGAACATCCATTTATATTTTTCAGGCTTCTTTGGCACATAGATATATACCTTACATACTAACATACATATGATAAAATACAAATTGTGTTAGTAAATAGAACCTTAAAACTATGTTAGTAACACTTCACTTGTGCACGATGTCTTTGTGCGTTCAGGTGGCACTTGCCCGTGGAAGCAACGGAACACCACTCCTTGCGCCCTAAAGTCCTCCTCCAAGGCGAGGTGCAGATAACACCTGATTACTCCTGCTTTAAGACGTCATGGTTGGCCACCTGGGGCCTTAGTCTGCTATTGCAATAGTGTCAGAATGGTCTATCATTGATTTAATAAGGCCCCGCGCAGACGAATTACCCTTTGTACGCACGTCAAACGAGTTTCGAACGCGCTTCAATACGCCGTGGGCTAGGAGCCTTATTAAATGAATGATAGACCATTCTGACACTATTGCAATAGCAGACTAAGGCCCCAGGTCGGAAAACTCATTCGGTATGATCTACCATCGCTTGATCATGTTCGAGCTATAGCTCGCCACTATTCGGGCTAATCGGAGCTGGATATTCACGACTACCTCTAGACCGCGGCTCGCTCGCGTTATGGTTGGAAATAGATTAGGGCACCTGGCACCTGGGAGCCTTCTCACCTGGCTATGCAGAATCTGGCCGATGAAATAAGTAAAGCAATCTCGTATTTAGCACCCTTAGTCAGCACAAAGGATGGAGGAAGACCAAAGAAACGATGGATTCATAGTGTAAAGGATGATATGGAAAGACAGGAGGTGACTGCTGAGATGACGAGTAATAGAGAAGTATGGAAGAAGAAGACATGCTGCGCCGACCTCAAATAAACTGGGATAGGGCAAGAGAATATGATGGTGAACATAAACAAAGTCCGCTTGCCAGACAGACAAAGCCAGACGGATCACCTTCTAATAATTTTTGACAACACTTGGATAATTACCATTTCCTGAATAATGAAACTAGGACATATATAGATAACGGTCTCTTTCTAATCCAGTTATCTATCTAGATAACTGGATAGGCATCTGCCTATCTGACTATCACAACTGAAGTATGTAGGCCAATTGAAATTCTTCGTCAAACTTCATAATTACCTATATGCATATATTTGAATATATGCATATAGGTAATTATGAAGTTTCAAGGGATTCCCCTGTAAGTAGGTATGTTGTATTGCAGGAAGTATGACGTCACTTGAACACGCGTAACGATAGTACACAGAGCGACACATGAAGAAAATGACACAAGTATCAAAAAGGGATAAAGGGCGTCAAAAAATTCGTCCACATCATTGTCTATAGAAAAAGTGCTCAGAAGGTTGGCAGCATTGCCACGTTGGATGGCAAGGCTGCCAGCCCTCTTGTCACGTGAAGAGTCTACCAACAGCTTGGCGACCGAAATTCTTTTGAAAGAAAAATGGAGACACGTTTTATTTATTTTTTCAAAGTACGAAAGCATGCTTGAATAAACTCACCCCTTGACTGAGGGTTAAAGTTCTTTAATATCGTCGATCTCGTAACGGCTTACCGCTTTCGACAATTTACCCTATATTATGACGTACGAGTACGTTCAAACCAAGGATTGTATAAGGGGGAACACCGTGTCTGTACAATCAACTGCATTTACTTTATACAATTTGGCTTTGACAGGCCCTTTTAACACATTTTTCTTAGTACAATTATGTGTGGTAGACTGTACACCTTTGGAGGTAAGCAGGAGCGTGGAATAATACTCGACATGTATACTTCTTATTATTTATGTATTGTATTATTGCAACATTTGCAACTAGCACTTCGCCCGTGACTTCGACCGCAGAAATTGTGATAGCTCGGCTAATATGCATGATATAAATATAATGTTAAAAGAAAAAATAGAAAAAAAGAAGAGATCTTTGATCTTTTCTTTAATAGCTAAGGTTGAAAGTGAAGATGGATATAAATCAAAGATGAAGGTAATAGCGAAAATGAAAATTGATTGTACGAAAAGGAATAATATGAACGCGGTAGCGACCTAAAGCGACAAGGGTTCGCGGTGAAGGCGTCTAGCGAACTGTTCGGCGTCGGCGCGGTCTGCGTCTGGAGCAGGCTGTCGTAGTCGTCATTTTTTACCTGACTTTTTACGCGACGCAAAGGAGGGTAATGTGTTTTTGTTCCTAACATAAGTAGGTAGATTATAAAATAAGACCTTAATCTACATACAAATTAAAGATAATATTAATTACTTTATGTAATCAAAGGTAAAAAATTTAACTGTCCCACAAATGATGTGCCAAAAAGATAATTTCTTACGAAAACGTAAAGTTACAAAAATAAAATGTTGTAACTGACGCCATATTGTCCTATCTAACGGATGATTTATCTAGATGATGTAATGCTAGATTAATCTAACAGATAGTGTCATAGATTATACACCTAGTTTCTTTATCAATGATTTTTAGTGTCACATTGTGTGTTACGGTTATGTGTCTGACGAATTTTAAATATTCTGTCGAGATTTTGTAGAGATAAAAGTGTTACTGAGTCAAAGACTGAAATCTATGAACGAACGTTAGTTTGGCTGAAACCATTTCTTCTCTATCGCACAACTGTAAAACTACAAGCGCAAGAATAGAGACAAGAACAACATGTCTTAGTCATAGTATGTGCTAAGTAACTTTTGTAGATCTCGGCCTTTATTTGAGGAGAAGGAAGTAAGCTTGTTGAGGTACTCTAAAAGCCAAATGTCGGTATATCCAGCTCTTTTCCAGAAAATGTTCATCATCATCTGCCTAGCCTTTTCCCAACTATGTTAGGGTCGGCTTCCAGTCTAACCGGATTTTACATGGAGCAACTGCCTATCTGACCTCCACAACCCAGCTAGTACTGGGTAATACGATACACCTTGGTACGCCTGGTTGTCAGACTTTTTGGGCCACTGACTACCTGTAACGACTGTCAAAGATCTACAAATGACAGCCTTGACCAACGGCTTAACGTGCTTTCTGAGGCACGGAGGAAACTCGGTATGTGATGGGTGATCACCCATCCACAGATCACAAAGGCAAGCACGGCTTAACCTAAAGATCGACCCGACCGGCTGTTATTATTTTGCCACGCCTCCTTCCGGAAAATGTTCATATTTTGAAATCTCAATACCTTTTTTTTCTTACGGGGGTAATCTTCAAAAGGTGACTGGTATTTTTGAAGAAAAGATAAGACCGGCGAATAATCACCCCAGTGGTCAAAATCCGCACATGAGAAGATGGTCCAAAAAAAAAAAAAAAAACTTGATTTTTATTTAATTGTTAAGCGATTTTCCTCAAAAGAAACGCAATCCCGACCCCACCTTATATAAGAAAGTCTTTGAAAGAACAACTTTCAATTTGAAAGACGAAATTAGCATTTTCTTAAAGAAACCCACGTAAAGCTTTAGAAAACTTCGTCAAGACAATTTCTATTTGAATTTTTTGTTGTATAAGAATTTTTTATGGTTTCTTTTCCAAAAACTTTATAGGGCATGTGACTCGACGTCACGTGGCTGAAAAAAAATCTCTGAATACTTACATAAACCTTGGCTGAAATGGCTTTAGAATAAAACTTTAATAAAAGGAAATTTTCCATATAAAAATAATGAGGCCTTAAAAGATGGGAAGCCTTAAGATCTTGTGCCATGTTCATTAACTTACACTTTCTTAGCAATGGTCTCGTGAACTACGGAGTAAAAGTCGCAGGGTTTTGAACTAAAAGTCTGAACTGCAAATAGATTAATACTGAGCCCTTTTACTGAATATGCTGTAACGGGTTTCAGGGCGTTTGTGTACGTCTCATCTGGGTTGTAAATGCGGTAATGTTGTTTTATCATTCTTGTAGGTCTTCGGTCGGGGTGTCCCAAGAGATTTATGCAATTAGTATTGAAATCCATAGATTTGGGAGTCTGTAAAGTTGGTAGACTGTTTGGTTAGAGTGCATAGGACGTGGGTAAGTAACCTTACTCATGAAGGTACTTATATGTCACCATTGGTATACAGAGTAAAATATTTCCTAGACCTGAAAAAAAAAATGTTAAATTTTATTTACGGGTTATTTCTATTTATTCTTAATATTTAGACCTCGATATTATGTCTGGCCTCTGACATATAATTCAATAATCTTTTGAGATTAATTAATTGAGCTTCTGTATTATTTTAAGTTTCAGAAATGATAAAGTACTATAGACAAATGTAGACATAAACAAATTCTTCTATAATAATTTTCTTCTACTCAACTCCCAAGCCACATTCAGGTTAAGTTACATTGTGTGATTGAGCATCAAACATTGCAATATAAACCCTACTTAAACGTAATAAAACTCAAACGAATTCGCACATTATGTAACAAAATCTCAAGACGCAGCCTTGAATTCAAAATTTGGAAATAGCAAGGGCTCGCCCTTGTTACATTACATGGGTATTAACCCTCTGCACGTCATCAGCAAAGAAATGTTAGTGCATAACATTTTATGCGTTCATTTTTATATAATGTAACTTAGTTCATACTAACTTTATTCTGTCTTGGTCGAGCCTTCTGTGTCGTACTTATTAAGGGTTGGTTCATAATCTAACTATGTAACGTGTTTTATATAACATAGAACTTCTGATGTCGTGTTTTTTGAGTTGAGAAAGCTTTTATAAGATTGATAATTGTTCATATTTGGAGTATTACATTGGGTTTTCATGCGTTTAAATGGCAGGGAGTTTCGTATTGGTACATAGACTAAAGCCGCGCTTGCCTAGGTTGGTCTGAAGATGGGTGTGACTCCCTTACACACCGAGTTTCCTCCGTGCCTCGAAAATCACGTTAAGCCGTTGGTCCCGGCTGTCATTTGTAGATCTTTGACAGTCGTTACAAGTAGTCAGTGGCCCGAAAGTCTGACAACCAGTCTTACCAAGAGGTATCGTATTACCCAGTACTAACTGGGTTGTGGAAGTCAGATAGGCAGTAGCTAGGCACTCAGACAGACACCACAAATAACATAGGACAAGGTCAGGAAACTGATGATTATCTAGATTATATTCAATTTAGTCACTCGGTTGTATCGGATGATTCCATTTAATCTTGGGAAAACCTATGACTAGGCTATGACCAGACTATTCTAGAGTACAATTCCATTCAGGTTCTAACCTGCAGACTTCCTGTAACTTTTATGATAAGGCATATAATTTCCGGTTGAATAATTAATACTTCTATTATGTAAGTATCATGGAATCGAGCTGAGGTTTACTCTGACGTAGTTACAATGAACAGTATCAATATAATTGTTGTGTTTTTCCAATAATTGCTCATGTATAACTAGGTAGGGTAATTGGATCTTAATGCAGAAATGTGGAGATGAGTGTACAGTAACGGCATTTTTTTACTGAAATAATGTCGTGAGTTAATATTCTATTTTTAAAACGAATAGAATAATCTTCATTTGTTTGAAATACTTGAATACACGCATTTTTTTAACACTTTAACTGCCTAGGAAGGATCCTATTCTATTATTTATTCATACATCTATAAGGTCCCAAAAAAGATGGTCAAATTTCAACACAGCGTTCACTACGTCGACTAACCAAAGATAACCAAGCCAAAAAAAAACCACTGATTTTAAAATTGATTTTATTTTGACCTAAAATAATAAATTAATAATAATAAGTTTTTTGATGTCTTTTTAAATCATAACTTAGAGAAACCACGACATGAAGCTCAACATCGCTAGTGCGCTTATGCGACACTGATGGTGTGTAAAAGAACCCTTTACAAGCCGTCTACGAAGCATTCTGTACCCATATATACCCAGTGTTACTTAATTCTGCAGTTTCAGCCGACCCCCATAAAAAGGCATGTGTTTATGTATGTATTAATCTAGTTCAATTTCCAGCCAACAAAACGTGACTATTACGCCGCTCAATTCACCCGCCATACCTACAACTATACCTAGCTAGCTAGATAGAATGCTAGATAATAGTCTAGTCCATAGACTTGAGTTACGTAACACGACCTTGTCGGTTGCGTAACGGTCACGTGTTCGGGCGCACGTGGCCGCTGCGCACGCGGCGATGTTTGTACCGTGGTTAGGATACGGGGCGGTGATTTAATGGTTATGGTGATTAAGGGGGGCAGTCCTACCTTACGAGGGGCTATTTATTTATTTGAGAAAACATCTATACTATACGTACAATACATACAAATAAATAAAACTGAAGTTTCTGTTTGTTATATCAAAATAACATCTTTTTACTGAAAGCTTGTAAGGCACTTACGACAAAAACACATTTTTAATTTTTTTGGTCTGTCTTTCTGTCTGTTTGTTCGTGGTAATCTTCGAGACGGCTGATCTAATTTTGACGGGACTTTTACTGGCAGATAGCTGATACTATAAAGTCTAACATAGGCTACTGTTATTTTAGAAAAATAGGGCTTCTGCGCAAAAAAAAAACAATTGAACCACCAAACTACCAACCAAACCAACCAACCAAAATTAAAACCATTGAACTCGGTAACAAAATCCGACTTAAAAATTGAATTAATATTTTTTATATAATAATTTCACGCGAACGAAGATCGCGGGTAACAACTACTGTTAAATAAAATAATTAAAAATGTCTTCTTTCGTGCATCTCACAGAACAAGCACAAGAACAAGTCATCTTTCGTTTGAATCCTCTCAAACATCCACGACATACGTCTATTATCCATTTCGAGCAAGTAAATCACACTCCGGTGTCCATGTCAGTAGAGCATTCAGCATTGCCAGTTATGTTTAGAGGGAAACACCAGGGTAGGCAGCGAAATTCAAGTTTTCTTACATTATCTGATGATTCATATCAGCCCGGATTCACCCACTGCTGGGTATAGCTCTCCCCTTTCTTCACACTTCCCGGTTCTGTGCGTCCATCATCCAGGTGTTTACCGGGACTTTGACGATATCGTCAACCCAACGAGCTTTAGGACGCCCTGGTTAATTTGGCCAAACCTTGGCCACCACTCGGTCAAAGCCTTGCTTCATCGGCCATCTCCACGTCTAGCCACATGTCCTGCCCAGGTCCACTTGAGGCGCACCGCCGGGTCCCCGACGCCGTAGACTTTCGTCCGACGGCGGCTTTCGGTGATACGCACTCGTTTTTTTTTTTTTTTTTGTAATTAGCAGGTCAGTGTCTGATTGTATGTTAATTAAAATATGATTCACAGCCGTAACAAATATGGCTTTAAAGGGTTATAATCATTAAAATCATCAGTACAACCTTATGTTCACCACCTTTAAGTTCATTTAATCCCATTGAATGACTACGAGTATTTCATGAAAAAGTCATAACCGCAGTCTTACCATGGGGTATTATTTAACTGGGTAGATACTGGGTTGTGCAGGTCATATAAGCGATCGCTTCATATAAAAACCGCTCCCGGTTAGATCAGAAACTGACCCCACCATTTTTTTTTTATAGCCTGCTCTGCCCCACTCCTGGGCGAAGGCCTCCCTCCACTTCTCGCGAACCCGCGCGTACTCCTTCCAGTTCGAACGGACCTTGTCCAGTTCGTCCCGCCATCTCCATCGTGCCGCGACCCCACCTCACCGTGTCAGGGCAACAGTTTCCTGCTATTTAGGCCCACAGTTTGTCCGGCATGCGGCAGACATGACCTGCCCTGGCCCATTTGAGTTGGCCAGCCTTTTGAGCCACATCAGCTATATTTGTTTTGGAGCGCAGTAGTGTGTTTCGAACACCTACTGCTCTTGTGCTTTTACTGCGCTCCATTATAGTTTGGGAAAAAGGGTAAGCGGATTGATTACTATTTTTGTTTCCATTATTATATAGGCCGCTTGAGGTTTTCGGCAGCCGCTGCATCAGCGTCAGCACAAACAACAAGCTGAGCTAGGAAGTTGGGATTGCGCAGATGGTACAGAAAGTCTTCGTGAGGAAACCAGCAAGTTCTAGAACCAAAAATCCGAAAACAAACGTCATCCACCATCCTCTCCTGCGAGACCAGATGATATTTTGTTTCAGTTATTTGACACCTTTATGTTTGCTCTTCTATACACAATGATTTATGAAGCAATTTTCAATGTTTCTTTGTCCAATATTTACAAGCTAGAATTCTTTTGTCTTTTAAAAGTAAATAAAGCCATTCCAGTAGGCTGTCTTCACGACGTTAGTGCGTCATTAGTCGGTATAAAATTAAGATAAATAACTAGATATTCAAGTATTCTGCCTAAAAAACAGCATTTTAATACTCAAATGGTCACATTAAATAGCATGACGTAATTTGCAAGAATATTATGTGTTAATTATAAATATTTGAATTAAATATCTCGATCTGGCTAGCGAGGTTGTCGACATGTGGGACGTGAGTACGGCAGTCATTGTGCCGATAGTCGAGTCGGCCAATGACTTAATAACTAATAGGCTCGACCATCATCTGAGGAGGCTCTCGCTTGGCAGCTGGATCAAGGGCTTGATTCAGAAAGCAGAACTTCTGGACACGGTGCGTATTTTAGGAGGTTCCACTCTCAAGAACCCTGGACACCGGTAGCTCGGACCCCGTTCCCGATGCCGATGTGCTACAATTTTTATATTTTTAAATGATTTTTATATAATTTATGTTACTAAAAATATTCAGACACTCGGAAGCAACTTTGTTTTATACTATGTAGTAATTTGTATCAGGTTAGGAATTGACTAAACTGAACCACCGCATCGAAGCCTGAGGCCTTAGTCTGCTATTGCAATAGTGTCAGAATGGTCTATCATTGATTTAATAAGGCCCCGCGCAGACGAATTACCCTTTGAACGCACGTCAAACGAGTTTCGAACGCGCTTCAATACGCCGTGGGCCAGGGGCCTTATTAGATCAATGATAGACCATTATGACACTATTGCAATAGCAGACTAAGGCCCCAGGTCGAAAAAAAAGTTATTAGGTTTTTCAAAACGAATTTTTGAACAGTGATAGCAGTTATCTGTTATCTCCGATTAATGACATTACACTCACGTCTTGTTACCTTTTTTTTTCGGATGGTAAATCATCAAATAACTCCTCCCGCTACTTTTACTGACTAAAACCCATCCATGTTCCTTCCTTTGCCCTTTGTGTTCCAGGGCCGCGGTATCTCTTTCGAATAGTCCCGCAACCCTGGCAGGACCTCTTGTTACCTTTAAGGAACTTATAACAAAAATGGGCTTATTGTGGGACCTCTATTTTCACATTTGCTTACCCGTTCAGGGCATTCAGGCGTGATGTTATTACAAATCTTTTCCGTAAGATAATAGAAAAACCGTTAATTTAAAATTAACGGATTGTGTTCGAAACACAATACTGCGCTCCAAAACAAATATAGCTAACGAGGCTCAAAAGGCTGCCCAATTCAAATGGGACTGGGCAGGTCATGTCTGCCGCATGCCGGTCAAACTCTGGTCCAAAATAGCTGGAAACTGGTGCCCTGACTCAGTGAGGCGGGATCGCGGCACGAAGGAGATGACGGGACGAACTGGACAAGTTCCGTAGTAACTGGAAGGAGGACGCGCGAGTTCGCGAGAAGTGGAAGAAGGCCTTCGCCCAGAAGTGCGTCAGAGCAAGCTAGGACAAAACCTTTTCAATTATATGCCAATTAAATTCTTCCCTGCTACATCTAAAAATAGAAATGAATTTCCTTTACTGAGAAAATCGAGAAAAATACACCCATTATCACCTTATCTATAAGTGTCGATTGAGGAAAACATTAGAACAAATAACGATACCTACTAATAATAAGTATAATGGCGTCACAAATATTACTGAACAACACTGTTATCATCAGGTAAAGTTACAAGTACGCTGTACGTTTATTAGGCGCACGTGAATTTTTTTAAGTGCAAGGACATAAAGAAAAGAAAAATGGTAAGAAGTCAAACTACGACTTGGAGAAAGACACAATAGACAGTTCTCCAGCGCATCAAGATGCTATAAATTGTCAGGACGTTCTGCTATACAAACCATCTGATAGTTGGACGTTTTGCTATATGGACATTTTGCTAATTAGACTTACTGCTCATTAGACGTTTCGCGCAATTGAATATTTTGCTAGTTAGACCTTCTGATCAGGAGGGAAATTTTCTTATTCGATTTTGAACCATCAACATTTTATAATATAAAATGGTTATAATATAAACCATATTATGGTTTAAAAATGGTAACTTGATATACTGGACTGTACAAAAATAACTGCTTCGAATGCATATACACCTTCTTTCTGAAGTTAGTTGAAAATTTACAGTAAATCTAGGCTTAGAATTTTAAGAATTGATCACCAAAAGGGTTGTATGGCATTTCGTAATTTTTACCGATGAAATATCTTATGTCACAATAAAAAGCTGTAACCGCCTAATAGTTAGAAGATGGCTGTTATTATTTACCCACGCTCTTTCTCATGATCCTACCATGTTTTATAATTACTTTACAACCAGAACAACGTAATCAAAAGGTACATTTATGATGTAAACAAACATCTCATGAAACTTTGCCGTTGGCTCCATTCAATCAACAAAAATAGCAAAATAAACAGCGATCATTAAAATTGGCACCGATACTATATGTAAACTAAAGCCAAACTGCCAACCTGTCAGGCAAACTGTCGCGAATCCCGCACGAAAGTCACTTGCGTCGATTGTGTCAACTAAATTATATGGGGTAGTTAAAACTGACGTGTATTGCTGGATGAGAAAACCACACGGCTTTCTGATCAGAAACACGGAGGACAACGTAAGCATGGGGTCAGCATCACTTCACCTCATTTTTACCAGCTCATCCCGATCTAAAGCAGCGCCATTACAGTTACAGAATGAAGTTTCATGATGATGATGCCATCTAGTCGATTTCAGCCACAGCGATTACATTCGATGGCTTTCTATGGTGTTTGTCGAGAGCTTTAGTGTGCTACTCTTTCATGTGCTCGCCAGTAGCTGGCAATGCTGGCATATCCAACTTTGGCCGTAAAACTCCGAGCACATGTCAAAACACCATCGACGACATTGAGGGGTTTAATAGAAATAATCCCGAACGACGCGATTTGAGGATCCCGTGCAGTGCACCAAGTGAACTATGATGTGGGTGATCTCAAACAATACACGTTCAGAGTAGCGTCCCGTGTCTTGTGCCGGATTAGCATTATTGTAACCAGAGCTTAATTCAATATCTGGCGTTTTCTCAAAACTGGTACAGACACGTGCGTGACTATAATTGGCATATTATCTCATATGATTCAGGCGTGAGAGTGGCGTTCCTAGAAAATATCTGATAGAATTGTCATTGCTACTGGTTTAGAGACTTTGGGCTTTCCCCACAACATCGGTAGCGGAAAATTAGACTATCTAATGTGGTGGTTACGTGTTCGACTTCGGCGAAATAATATGTTTGTTGGACCTGCAGATTATTCGGGTGTTTGTGTGCACAACGAAGAATATACCAGTAGTGGTAACAAATATGATGATGCCAATGTAGGCCATTTTTTTCCTTAACATTCCAAAAAAACATTGATAAGAAATAATGGCAATTATGACGATTAACGAAATATGGCAATAATTTATTTACCGAGTTTACCTACCTGTTGGTGTATTAAAAGAAATATTCCGTTGACCTTAGAAGTAATGCTTGCTGTTAAAAGATTTTCTCGTTAATTGCAGAGATTTACTAGAAAACATATTAAGGAGAGCATAAAAACTTTAAGGGCCATTATGATAGCAAAAAAACACGACACACAATGCAAAAGAAAACAGGTTGTTCTTAGTAGACATAAAGGTATTTTCAGGAAACCAATTTGTCTATTACCTCTTCAAGATGACCTTTTTTTCGGATGGGAAATCATCAAATAACTCCTCCCGCTCTGGGCTGAGCAGGAGGAAGTGTCAGACTTTTACTGACTAAAACCCATCCATGTTCCTACATCACCCTTTGTGTTCCGGGGCCACGGTATCTCTTTCGAACAGTCTCGCAGCCCCGGCAGGCATGACCTCACTTGCGGTTCTGCTTACCACACAAATGCATAACGTGAACAATCTTTATGCAATACTCCCGTACTGAATTACCAACATATCCTGACATGCGGCGAAAAATGGAACTGAAAGAAAATGTACCGGAAACTGTCGTTCTCCGTTGCAAGTGGCGCCATCGCAGCTTGCCAATTTATCCTGGTATTCCAATGTAGTTCACTTTTCGCAGTTGGCAATGTTTCAAACTTCCCAGTTATGTGTTGCTCATATATTTTCCACGTAATTTTGTTCGTAATTATTGGGCAATTCTTGAAGTTATTATTTGTAGCGAAACCGTAAATGTCCACTACATGTTCACACTCCTCATTCTTTGTTATTATGAACATTTTAGTTATGGATATTTTGGCGCGTACTGTTTCGAGGAATGGTCGTTAAGATTACTGACAGAAACGCCACTTTAGCCAAACTGGTTTTAGAATAAAATAGTATAATTTTTATTTGTGTAAAAACATGGTACATTATGGTTTTATAAGTAGGGTTGTGAACTTACATGTTTCGCCATAGAATGGCATACAAATATTAGGACATGTTAGACATAGAATTTTACTACGAAACATCAATTTGTTTAAACATTAATATAATAATATGTCTAGGTAATAAGAACAACAATTAACAATTTAGGATTCGTATCTATTCGATATCTTAACAATAACGAAGCTTAATTTCAGAAAAAAATTAAAAAATAAAGCATTTTAAAACACTCTGTAAAACTCAGTAGCCTTAACTATCGGTTACTTTTTTTTCAAGAAATTCTTTTACATTGTAAAAACAATGATCAAAAAGCCATTTATGTAATTTTAGATTTAAAATATTTTAAAGGGAGTTCTTTCAATTCTTTTGGTATGTTGTTAAAAAATAATATTGCAGTGATTAAACTATTTATTTGGCATAATGTGCTTTGATGTGATATATGCGTAAACTTTTCCTTATTGCTACAATGGCTATACTACTCTGCCGACAATGCCGACTCACGCCCTAGCACGAGCGATACGTTGATTTTTGAATCGAAAATACAATTATCTTAAAGAATTTTAGTTAAATTGTTTACAACAAGCACAATCAGTATCAATCAAAGATATGAATATATTCATATAATTATTATAATACTAGCGCCCCGCCCCGGCTTCGCACGGATGCAATGAAACTTTCCTCTTGAATCACTCTATCTATTTAAAAACACCGCATCAAAATCCGTTGCGTAGTTTTAAAGATCTAAGCATACATCGGGACAGACAGACAGCGGAAAGCGACTTTGTTTTATAGGAATACTGTGTAGTGATTATAATGTGAAACGAGTATTTTGTATTTTAGTTTTTTAGTAAAACATTAATTAATTTTTTGAGGGAATCGCATTCCGGTATCAGTAGATACAACCCGCCGTGATCCATGAGTAATTCAATCTGATACTGGGATCGGTGGAGACCCACCCACATGACCTGTTCTTCTAATAGAAAAAATAACCTTACATAAGAATCGAATCTAAGACCTAACATTCTAATCCGACAAAAACGTGTTAAAACAATCACACCATTTATTCCGTTTAAATACCTAACATGTAACCGAACCCGGAACATACCACTTTAATCTGGCGCTTAACTTCTAGTCAAAAAACCAGATAATAATACAATAGATAGACAAAAAACTAGTCTGCGTCAAATTCAATGTCATGACGGGCGGTCATGACCGATTGAGCGTCATGATCAGGCAAAAATGCATAGGCAATATTGTTTTTTGTTACCCGACTACGGCGAAGTCAAAAGGAAGGGTTATGATTTTCCGCCGAGGGAGACGCACCGGGCGTCGGGGGCCACGTGGTGGCCCCCGGCCACCGTAGGCGCGGGCCTGTGGACGGTGAGCTATGGGCTAGCTCCCCGTCCGTCCGTCTTATGACGACAGGCCGTGTCGACGGCGCGTTCGTGTTCCACGCGCGCCTCAAAGAGAGTCAGCAAACAGGAAGGGGTCCGAAAGGACCGATGCCTGCCGGGGCTGCGGGACTGTTCGAAAGAGATACCACGGCCCTGGAACACAAAGGGCAAAAGAAGGAACATGGATGTATTTTAGTCAGTAAAAGTCTGACACTCCCTCCTGCTCAGCCAAGCAACCGAAAAAAAAAATGGGTTACGATTTTAGCCGTCTATGTATGTATGTTTGTATTCACGTATGTTCCTCTGTAGCGCCTAAACTATTCATCCGATTTTGATGAATAAGGTGTCAATCGATTCGTTATTATGGCCTGGGTTACATAGGCTACTTTTCAACCGACTTCTGTACTTTGACTTTTCCTTTTGTAAACCCCCATTTTAATTAGAACGTGATTTTTCAGAAGTCTAGTTTTTTAGTTGTAGTATACCACACAAGTTTTTGTTTATCAAACGGATTTTAGACACTCACTACAGACTTATGTACTTAGGTAGTGTATAGTAGGTTGTAATAATCTAGTACATGCGTAGTTTTATAGATGATTGCGATCTCTTTGGGGACTTTCCTGATGTAAGCAAGCTTATCATTTTAATCAGGGCTGGACTGTGTTTATGCAAAGTATGTTACTACAAGATTGTATTTTTATCTGTTAGATAGATAGAGGCTAATGTATTTTATACTAACATATTGTCATCTTAAAATTAAAATATTTCCTGAGTTCGTATAAAATCATACTCAATAAACGTTGAATGTTATATACCAGCTGTTGCCAGCGGCTTCGCTCGCGTTTTGGTCAGAAATTATCCCACGGGCATACTGTAAATATAGCCTATGGCACTCGGGAATAATGTAGCTTCTTAGTAGTGAAAGAAATTTCAAAATCGGTTCAGTAGATCCAGAGATTACCCCTACAATCTCACAAACTTTACCTCTTTATAATATTAGTATAGATATAGATTACATAGTTTAAAAAACAAGGTTTTTCGATTTTTTTCAGCAAACCCTTTAGTTTGATACCAATATCATTGGAATGCATAAAAAATAAACTAGGCCGCCACATTTTATTTAGACGTCACTTAGCTAACCATGCATTGTCATTCAAACTAAACATGTATGCTAAATTTCAGCTCAATCGGAAACCGGAAAGTGGGTCAAATTTACCTCCTAGGATTTGTTTACATAGTTACAGGTGAAGCTAAAAAAATAAATAAACAAATAAATTATTTTATTTCAGACCACCAATCCATTTAGTTAGTATGACACACAACTTAGAAACTACTGTTAGTACTTACATCTATCAGAAAATCAACAACAACACAATTATTTGTTATATACGCCACAGTGGCATGTAGGCGTACCTAATGGCCCAGTATGGGACTGTCCCACCTGTTCGATATAGTGCTCAGGATGCTATTGGGGCTGACGCGTATCCTGCGCATGATGGACGCGCATCGCTTGCGCATAATGACGTGAAAGCAATCTATGCCCGCTTCTGCGAACATGCCGGAAGCACTGCAGTAGCGCACAACCCCATCAACACCCAGAAAGCATGATAAAAAGAGAAAGAGACAAGAGAGAAGAGACAGGAAATACTCATACATATGAATTTCCTGAAACCCTGAAGATTAACGTTGATAAACATAATACGCAGGCTTGGCAGACAGATTTATGATCTCTGTTTGTTGTTTTAAGAATCAGGAAGAAACTGCTGCCAGGTCTCTCACACAATCTCCGCGGAAACGCAGTAAAAGCAGGAATATGACGAGAGCCATACGAAAAAATACCCAATTCTAATAGAGAGGAGGCCTGATGTGTCCCAGCAGTGTGAACACTCATCATCATCATTCTCCTGCCCTTTTTTTATTTTTTTTATTTTTACCGATGGGAAATCATCAAATAACCCCTCCCGCTCTGGGCTGAGCAGGAGGGAGTGTCAGACTTTTACTGACTAAAACCCATCCATGTTCCTTCCTTTGCCCTTTGTGTTCCAGGTCCGCGGTATCTCTTTCGAACAGTCCCGCAACCCTGGCAGATTCTCCTGCCCTTATCCCAACTTATTTGGGGTCGGCGCAGCATGTCTTCTTCTTCTATACTTCTCTATTACTCGTCACCTCAGCAGTCACCTCCTTTCTAGCCATATCATCCTTCACACAGTCCATCCGTAGTTTATTTGGTCTTCCTCTACTCTCATAGCCATCTACATTCATACTCAGCATTTTCCTCACTACATTTTCCTCATTCCTCCGCATCACAGCAGTGTGAACACTATTTGCTGATTATGCTATACGAAAAGAATATAATCAAATTGATTCTAAATGACTAATGAGTATGCAACCTGAATCATCACACGTTATAATACGCGAAGTAGTCACCGGTGTACACTATGTTACATACATACACTCGCATTGCGCCAGTTATATTTAATTGCCATGTAAAAGGTACGAGCCCATTGCCATCAAGCGTGCTCGAATCAAGACTCTGGGCTGCAGTTTCATGTGGAAAAACCCAATTACACATTGCACGACCCGGGATACGAACCCAGGACATCATGTTCAGTAGAGAATACTCAGACAATCTGTAGATGGTTGATTCCCCTATTTTCAAACCTATCAAATTCAATCAACAACGGAAATTAGCGATTCCAAAATAATTATATTCATAATAATTTTATATGCGACCGGTTATAAATATATATGACTTAATCAGTAGGTAATCAGTTCACGAAATTGTTTTGATCACCGAATTAGAACTGCGACGCCAGCCATGACGTCATTCTGTGAGGTACTGAGGATTTACCTCATATTTTCGTTTCGATGACGATTTGTACAGGATATAGGATTTAATTTGACGTCATGAGTGGCCAGGAATGCAAAAGCCGTTCTAAATCCCAAGTACCTAGTAGTGAACGTCATTGCCATAAATTGGGTTGTGTATTGGAAAAATATACCTACCTTACCACAGGTAAAACACTGAGGGCTTACACAAGGTGATCTTGTATCAGCGATAATACTCTTGGCAAACTGCTACCAAAAAGTTAGTTATTAATTATTTAATTCGAACACATGATTCATATTGTTGTTAATTGACTTATAAAACTTTTTTTTTAACATTTCATCAACACCATCATAAATCTTCATCATTCATTTTTTTTTTGTTTCATTTCTTTTTTTTTCGTTTTTTTTTTACTTCTTTCGAAATATAGTTTTTTGATTTGATTTCTCATTAAATAAAATAAAACTAATTCTTGATTAACTAGACTTGGTCTTTGACTAACATCCAGAAGGCCAAACTCTAGGTTTGCCAACGAGCAATGGAACGCAGTATACTAGGTGTTAAATTAACGGATCGTGTTCGAAACACAATAATGCACTCCAAAACAAATATAGCTGACGTGGCTCAAAAGGTTGCCAAACTCAAATATTTTGTAACAATATTTTGATTAAAAAGAGTGTCCATGGAGTTTCTTGCCCATTCTTCTCCATAGAGATCTACGCTTTGGAATGTGCAACTACAGTACTTTCTCAAGTTATTGTGCCTTGTGAGTGTAGCTTAGCTTTTTTTTTTGTTTGACTTTCAAAAGTACCTGTAATGGTCTAATTGAAATAAATACTTTGAGTTTTAGTTTGAATAGGCCTGGGCAGGTCATGTCTGCCGCATGCCGGACAAACTGTGGGCCAAAATAACAGGAAACTGGTGCCCTGACACCAGGGCACAAGTTAAAAAATATTGTTCTGGGTAAAACGATACCCCTTGGTAAGACTGGTTGTCAGACTATCGGGCCACTGACTACCTGCAACGACTGTCAAAGATCTGCAAAATGACAGCTCCGACCAAAAGCTTAACGGGGTAAACTCGGTATTTAATGGTTGGTTGGTCACCCATCCACCGACCAACCGAGCTTAAGCGTGGCTTAACCTGGAGATCGTTATTGCTTAGCCAAGACCTCCTCCATACATTGTAATATGTACATAATTATGTAATACACGATATATTTCTTAGAAATTATAACTGGTATTTTCCGGTATTTTCAAAATAAATTATCATTAAAATAAAAACAAGTTCTGACGTCATAGCAATATAACAGTCTTGTATTCTAAGAATTTAGTACGTAGGTCCGCGAATCTAGGGAACCCCTATTTTTACAATGTTACTATTGAATATTCTGTGACTCATGATAACAAGAAGTGAACCTTCATCAAGCCAATTAGCCGACAATTAGTTCTGCCTTGTCGTTCGGGTCGATCTTTTGGTTAAGCCGTGCTTGCCTAAGTTGGTTTGTGGATGGGAGACCGCCCATTACATACCGAGTTTCCTCCGTGCCTTGGAAAGCACGTCAAGCAGTCGGTCCCGGCTGTCATCTGTAGATCTTTGACACTCGTTACAGGTAGTCAGTTACCCAAAAAGTCTGACAACCAGTCTTACCAAGGGATATCGTATTACCCAGTACTAACTGCGTTGTGCAGGTCACATAGGCAGTCGCTCCATGTAAAATACTGGTATTCAGCTGCATCCGGTTAGACTGGAAGCCGACCCCAACATGGTTGGTAAAAGGCTACGCAGATGACGACGATACCCCTTGGTAAGACTGGTCGTCATCGTCACTGACTACCAGCATCGACTGTCAAAGATCTTCAAATGTCAGCCGGGATTTTTAGAAACAGTCTCTTTTTTTTCGGATGGGATTTCATCAAATAACTCCTCCCGCTCTGGGCTGAGCAGGAGGGAGTGTCAGACTGTTACTGACTAAAACCCATCCATGTTCCTCCATCGCCCTTTGTGTTCCGGGGCCACGGTATCTCTTTCGAACAGTCCCGCCACCCTGGCAGGCATCGGCCCTTGCGGACCCCCTTCTTTTGCAGACATCTCTTTGAGGTGCGCGTGGAACACGAACGCGCCTTTGACACGGCCTGTCGTCATAAGACGGACGGACGGCGAGCTAGCCCATAGCTCACCGTCCACAGGCCCGCGCCTACGGTGGCCACCTCCTCCCCTAGCATGACTGCTTCGCAGCAGGAGGTGACGGCGTCCCATTCCGTCTCGCTCTGGACCATGGATTGAAAGAGGCGGGACACGCGAGGTCGCCGCCGCCAATTAGAAACAGTCTCTTAGGCTCAGAAATTTCCAATGGGAAATCCCATCCATCACGGCTTGCTATTCGATCAAAGGTGACTAGCGATATCAGTCTTACAAATAAACAATTACAGTTGCATTATTAATAGTAAATCCCAGTGTATAGGAACCATTAAGATAATAACAAGCCCTGACTCACTATCGTACGATATACTTAATAATTATCTTTCAAAACCGCTTTATCATGTTACCTGTACAATTAAATATATTGATGTAAACATTATGCAATATAACGATCTAGCTAGGACGACGCTACATTGTTCTTTGGGTACAAAGTGTAAAGTTCAATGTATATTGCAATATTGTGTTGCAATGATATTATTACAAACCCTGGTGAAGATGGTGGGACGAGCTTGATGCTTGCAGGCTGGCTTGGAAAGGAGGAAGGAGGCTGAATCTTACTTCTTCCATAACATAACATCACGCCCGTGATCCCCGAAGAGTTAGGCAGAGGCGTACCTAATAGTACACTCAAATTTCGCCAGTTATGTTAAACTCCTATGTAATAGGAAGCGAGCCTATTGCCATCATCACCATCATCCACAGCCCAGCTTCATGCACTGCTGGGTATAGGCCTCTATTTGCTTGTACCAAGCTCCACGCTAATATGCCAGCCTCATCCAGGATATTCCCGGAATTGCAACAACGTCGTAGTCTGCCCATCTCGCCGCCGGACGACTATCGCTTCTCTTTCTATTCCTTGGATGCCACTCGGTAACAGCTTTACTCCAACTGCCATCAATAAGGCACAGTTCCAGATTCCGTGGCTGCTACTGAGTAATTCCTGATGGTTTTCCATCAGGAACCGAGGACCTCATCGACCGAGAAGTCATCAGCGTCATAATAAATATAAATACATTCTTTGTTTCACCAAAAGCCACAGTACAAGATCTATAGACTAAGACAATATAAGGCTTATAACTAGGTCACAATAATATTAATGCTCTGACTCCTAAACTAGGTGTATGTGCCTGTGTCTTAGGAGTCAGTGATTCTCCTTAACAAACAAAGCCAAATTATACTAATACTAATACGGGACGTTACAACAATAAGCAAATCGTGTAAAAGAAAACAGGATATAATCTATGTAACGAAAATACAAAATGAAAAACGTTGAAACTGTGTGGTGAGGTGAATAAATGTAGGGTCTGAGTGTGCGTATGTAGTGTGTAGGTGTAGGGTGTGTGGAGTGAGAAAGAATGGGGTGTAACCTGTACACATCCGCTGATGGTTAGATTTAGACTTATACTTAAATAAGTACATAATCACTGTAAATTGATGTCATCATTCTCTTGCCCTTATTCCAGTTTCTCTGTGGTCGGCGCAGCATGTCTTCTTCTTCCATACATCTCTATTACTCGTCATCTCATCAGACACCTGATGTTAAGAAATAATGGTGAATTATTATTATTTTATTGTTTATCACAAATTGAAACGACTTGACGAATGTCAGAATTAATCAATACTTATAGGAAAATTGAATCATAATATCATCTTTAAAATCATGATGATGAGTAAAAAATATTTCAAGTTTATATCATAGAACAAAACGATTATTTAGTGAATATCAACGTTTTTATTACTATTTATAACTGACAAATAAAACCATGACTGACTATTAACAGCCGTTCGAGTCGTTCTTCAGGTTAAGCCACGCTTGCCTAGGTTGGTTTGTGGATGGATAGAAAATTCTTCCACTATTAGATATATTTCCAAAGTGCCCGTGGGATAATTTCCGACCAAATAGCGAGCGAAGCCGTGGGCAACAGCTAGTTGATTATAAAATAACAGACAAGACTTACAAGTAGGATTTCTCCCAAGACTCGTTGATTCCCGAGAGTCTTGCAAAAACTGTGCCAAGAGCAAACTGCTTGAGTAATACGCGAAAAACTATTCACCTAAATATTTTCATAGTGAAATCACTAAGCGTGTTTTAAAAGAAAACTGTTATTGCCGTTTTCTTTTTAAAAATGACTGATGTCCAATAGTGTGCGAAACTGAACTTAACTGAAAATGACAAATAGTAACGAAGATTCGGGAAATTTTAAGTAAACCTTTAAATACACGTGAATATACACTGATGTGTGGTTGACTACCTACCAGATGCGAAGGTTCAATTTTTGTAAGAGGTACACCGGAGTACATATCTTAAATGTGCGTAAATTATTTTGTCCATAGAATACTGACTGTGCCATTTTTCAAAGGGAAGCCGGTAGAAATAGAGTTGTATAGAACCTTCGCCACTGCCCTACATATTAGTAGCATAACCAGCACACTCAATCCTCAATCCTTATGACGAC
Organism: Eugnorisma glareosa; assembly: GCA_947578425.1. NCBI lineage: Eukaryota > Metazoa > Arthropoda > Insecta > Lepidoptera > Noctuidae > Eugnorisma > Eugnorisma glareosa. Next base: position 5,235,537 of record OX387981.1, read on the forward strand.
AGGCCGTGTCGACGGCGCGTTCGTGTTCCACGCGCGCCTCAAAGAGTGTCAGCAAACAGTAAGGGGTCCGTAAGGACCGACGCCTGCCAGGGTTGCGGGACTGTTCGAAAGAGATACCGCGGACCTGGAACACAAAGGGCAAAGGAAGGAACATGGATGGGTTTTAGTCAGTAAAAGTCTGACACTCCTGTAGTCTCTAAAATCTATGCTAGATTAATCTTCTACTTTTCTAGCTACATTCCCTTATCACAGAAACTCCTAAATCTACAACGACATAACCTCTTATCAATCCGATAACAAATTGGCATCGTATGACGTGTCACATTATTGCACAATTATTATTTTACAAGGACACGTCCTTGTTCTTTTGTTGTTTATTATTTTGAAACATGTCCTAACATGTCGATGGCGAGTCTGAAAAGCCACGTGTGCTGATGACGTGTAGGGATCAAAGACTTTGATGCATTGTCGTCATTAGTTGTGCAATAGCAAAGAACAAAAGCTTTTCATGAAATCTGTTTTTCTCAAACATGCTTGGAAATTTAAGCATTATTTTGACAATCTTCTTCGAGATAAATCGAAATTGCTGTACTGGCCAGATACATGCGACCAGCGGCCGGCAAATGTCGTATGAAAATTCATATATGTCGTGTTTAGCGGCCAAATAAATTACATAGTAAACTCATATCTGTCGTGTTATTTAAAAATGGAACGATCTTTTGCTCGGACTCAAACATGGCAACCAAGGAGGTAACTTATCAAAGGTTTTATTTAAATTTCGAATTGGCTATACAAATAGAAAGCGGTTTATTGAAAAAAAAACAAATGAACTCTTCAACGCGAGAGCTTTAATTTCCTCGCATTATTTGAGAAAAATACTATACAAGCCTTTTAACTGGTGAAATGTTGGTGTACTATTAGGTACCCCTCTGCCTAACCCTTCAGCGATTACAGGCGTAATGTTATATTATGTTTTTCTATGATTTGTTTTGACTGCCCTAAATAGCTTTGTTATGACTAAGTTTACTAATAATAAAGCAATTATTTTTCAACACTGCGTACTTAATGTTGACCTTCTGAAATTCAAGATAGTTTACTTCGGATTTTGTAATACTTAAATTAATTTAGCAGAGCGTCCATGGAGTTTGTGAAACATAGACTACATTTTGGAGCTAGCTTCTACTTTCTGATTGAAATTGACCGACTCCTTGACAATAAAACAAAAATGCCTGGTGGGTTACTATGACGTCTTAAAGCAGGAGTAATTCCAGTGTGGGAAAGAGACAGAGCTATACAGATCGTCTAGCCCCAACTCTTTCCCACACTGGAATTACTCCTGCCTTAAGACGTCATGGTAGGCTACACCTGTAAATGGTTCATATAAAAAGATAATAAATGCCTTGAAGTTACTTATCTAATTACATGTAAGTATGCGAATGTTTTTTTTTTCGGTTTAAAGAAATTTATTTCTCATATGAACATACAGTCCGCTTAAAATGAGACACAAAGTAATAAGTACGATAATACAGTACAATACAAATTTTCTCCAGAGTATTAGACGTTATAGTGTACATATGTTAAAGCAATTTTTTTTAAATGTATTCATTCTTTTCAAACCTTTTTTCTCCATTCAAGTCTCTCTGTCTTGTATAGTCTCTGACTATGTTTGTCCCGCAAATATAATCCATCCCGCGGGCGCGATTAAGATTGACTTTCGCGCACCTGTGATGACAGTATAATGTTATATCATTCATTCAATAAGCCGATGATGAGGGAAAAAAGTAAAACTGATGAAATGTCATTATCTGCCTGGCTTTTCCAAACTATTTTGGGGTCGCCTTCCAGTCTAACTGGATGAATACCTACCAGTATTTTACATGGAGCGACTGCCTATCTGACCTCCACAACCCAGTTATTACTGTGTAATACGGTACCCCTTGGTAAGACTGGTTATCAGACTTTCGGGCCACTGACTACCTGTACCGACTATCAAGGATCTACAATGACAGCCGGGACCAACGGCTTAACGTGCTTTTGGAGACACGGAGGAAACTTGGTATGTAATGTAGTCACCCATCCACGGACCAACCTAGGCAAGCGCGGCTTAACCTGAAGATTGATCTGAGCGGCTGTTATAATTTAACCTCGAGCTCATATGTCATTAATCCAAAAATTTCAGGAACGTGAAATTCATTTTCCTTATTTTTTTTAACTCAATGTTGAATAAATGTGACTTGTACAATCAAGAGAATCTACGAGGCCATCTAAGATGGCCTACTTTTTATATTATAATCAGGTAAGTTTCGGGACGATCCCTAAATGCCATAATAAAACGCAAATCCTTGATTTATTAATTAATTACTGTAATATTAATTTCACCAAAGGCCATCTGTTAGTTATCGTAAAACGTTTGTTATCGGTAATTAGGTAATGCTTAATAATATTATTTTGAACACCTGAAGGTCGAAGGAACTTAGGTAGAAAAGATATTTCTTATGTACTGTGATAATTCATGATAAAAGCCAGGCCCCCAAAACTCAGTCAGGAAGAACATATCTATATTTCCTCCTCTTACTTTGGAAATTATAGGGGGGGACACATTTTACCACTTTGGAAGTGTCTATCTTTCAAACGATTGACTTTGAGAAAAAATGGTTTTAGGAACCTCAATGTCATTTTTAAAGACTTATCTAAGGACACCCCGCACGTAGAGGTTTGATGAAATATTTTTTAGTTTCAGTTCCATTTATGGGGAGCTCCCTCTTAATCTTTTATTTATTTTATTAGCAGGAAAATAAAATAAATAAAAGATTGAGATAAAATAAATAAAAGATTGAGAGCTGCTAGGCCGAGTGGCCTAGCAGTGGGAACATTAAAGGCTGATTTTGCTTTGCAAATTGGTTGACCAAATGGGTAATAGCGACCACCTATTCAATACCTTTGTCATGACGTAATTTAATCCAAGCAGTTTTTAATGCGTCCTAAAATATGAAGCTTGCTGTTGATATTCTTATATCGTTTCTTAGTTAGTGGCAAAGAAGAAGACCAAAGAAAATGGATGTATTCTGTGAGGACAGCAGAAAGTGGAGAACAAGTATCATGACGGACGTGGAATATGGGCAATAAGATGACGAGTCAATTTGAAAGAGTTTCAGTCCGTGTTCTATAACTAATTGCAAACCTAAAAATTAAAAAAAATAATTGGAAGTCTCTGCCAACAGACCAGTTGTTGACAAAACAGTCCACAGTTCCACGAATTTCATCGGAAATTATATGACTAATGCATTTCAGTTTTTTTTGCGCGTCAAACCAAATAGGGCTTGCATGAAAACAAAAAATTCGTAACTATGTACTATAATATCTGATAACGTAAATAAGGCCAAAACAATGTCGCAATAGGAAAATCAATTGCGCAGTTTGTGTGCCAGCCCTTATTGATAAAATGACCCTTATTCATAAAGCAATAAAGTCGATAATCCGTTACATTTTTGCTAGTAAACACAGGTATTATCTTGCACGGAACTGCAATGGCTTATCCGCCATTTTGTTTGGACCTATCTAGAATGTGACATATTATTATTAATGTGACCTTTTCGTTTGTTTTTATTGCGTAATATTGTTTGAAAACAATGTAGGTAGGTAAGTACTTTACGCAACGGAAATAATTGCGATATATATACATATAGTGTGTTACCTAATACCTTGATTATAGAGTTTAGAGTTTAAGTTTTATGCCCGTAGTACTTAACTGACTCATTGATGTATTGGTCGCAAGCAGTACTGCTGCGTTTTAGGTCTTGGGTTCGATTCCAAGATCGGACCAATTGTTATTGGGTATTTCAGTTAGAAATTTGTGCTTGGTTGATGACAACTGGCTCGCCCCCTATTTCTTGCCTGGCGAAATGTAGGTATATTATGGCACACCACTGCCTTACCCTTCGGAGAAATACTGGCGTGATGTTACGATGCTGAAGCACGAAATTAGAGTAGAGGAGTGGAGATCTTTATGAAAGAACTTACCAGAGGAAGTATTACCATCATATATACACACAGGGTGTAACAAGACCCTTAACGAAGCCGTCAACCAAGCATTCTTTACATCAAACTAAGTAACTTCACGCAAAAATTATTGCTGGGAAACGACTTTTTTTTTTTTGAGGTGAAACATCACGTTTTACGGTAGGAGTCAATGTAACGCACTCAAAACATTGTTCTTATGGATGAATTGATTAGTACGGGGGTCGTGGAGGTGATTACAGTCAAAATCTTACGTTAAAAACATGTATTTAAGAAAAAATTGTGAAAAATTTGGAACTTTGACCCCCAATATCTCCGTAACTAGAATTAGGTGTGGTCTATAACAAAAAAATGATCGCAATAACGGGGAGAATAAGTACCTTTCGGCTTAAGGGTCTTGTTACACCCTTTATGTATTTCTCTCGATGAAACGTTTTAGTTCCACCTCTGATCAGGGCACGACTCGTTGCCTTCTTGGCCACTCAGCCATCACCACCTTCATGAGACAAAGACCTTCTTGTCTTTGTCTCATGCTCCTTGACCATCCAAAAACTTTTACGTTTTTTAGGGTTCCATACCCAAAGGGTAATAACAGGACCCCATTACTAAAACTCGGCCGTCCGTCTGTCTGGCTGTCTGTCACCAGGCTGTATCTCATGAACCGTGATAGCTAGACAGTTGAAATTTTCACAGATGATGTATTTAATGATGATGTATTTTTTATTTGTGTTTTTTTATATTTTTTTGTTTTTTTTTTGTTTTAATTGTACTTCTGTGTGTTGTGTGTTTTGTGTTCACTAAATAAATGATTTATCTATCTATCTATCTATTTCTGTTGCCTTTATAACAACAAATACTAAAAACAGAATAAAATAAATACTTAAGGGGGGCTCCCTTACAACAAGCGTGTTTTTTTTTAGTTAATAGTTGGTCGGTTTTTTTACAATGTACCTACCTAGATTGCGCATGCGCTTACCGATACTTTTAGTCTCCAAAATCTTTATTCTCCTGCCCTTATACCATTTTATTTGCAGTCGCCATAGAATGTGTCCTTCTTCATACTTCTCTATAACCATTTTCAAATAAAATTATTTATACTTCTTTTGTGGGTAGGTATTGCTCACGCCACATTTCAGCACTCTTAATGATAGCCTCACCTACCTACCGGACACCTGAATACTCGAAATATTTTATTTACCTAAATTATAATTCATATGAAATTAGGTTATGGGGAAAACAATTTAATTCAGGTACAAAATTACATGCAGTCATTTTGCTAAATTGTATTTTGGAGCTGCCCACTTTTGCCTAATTAGGTACCTACGAATCAATTTATTCGTAGTAATAAACTAATATCATTATGGTTACTGAAAAAAATGACGTGAACGGTAACAAAATAGTAAAATAGTGGTACAGGTTTCCCCACATTGTTTAGTGAAACGTGCTTACCCCCACGTATATCCGTATGAGCCATTGATTTTTTTCCAGTTAATTTATTCAATAACAATTACATTGTGTCTGAATGTGTTGCATAAACAAATAACTAAATAGACAAAAAAAAAACAACTCGATTAATAAGAAATAGAAAATACAACATCACTATCACAAATTAAATTAACAAAAATCATAATAACAAATCAATGTTAACATAATAAGAAATATAATTATTATACTAATGGTAACCAATTATATAAACCAACAATAACATAAAAGAGTGTTCAGTGATAATTCAATTGAAAAAAAAGGCGAATCATTTAACGTCATCAAACTATTTACCTAAACTTAATCAAACGTCAAAAATTAAATCATATTACAAATCCATTAAGAAAACATATAATTTATACGCTGTTTTAAGCTTTCAGGGTTTATAACTAAACTTATACTGCTGTCACTTACGGGATATCTTCCGTGATTGTCAGTTATTTTGCGCCATTTAGCGCCATGATCGCGGGTTGATATGGCGCTTTCAACAGCAATCTGAAATCGCATAATATGCGACATAAACAGTCATGTCATTTTGATCGCGTTGAGTTACAAGTTTGATTTTTTCATTGCTCCAAGGGGTAGCAGATATTAGCAGGTATTTGGTATTAATTTCAGCTTGATACCACCACCCATTCCTGAGAAAAAGGTCTTGACTGACAGACAGACGGACAACAAAGTGATCCTATAAGTCCGTTTTGCTGATTGAGGTAGGGAACCCTAAAAATGAACAATATGATAAACATATTATATGTCAGTGTACAAATTGTTTACTTTGGTCAGATTTTTATACCGCCACATATTTGTGAGTAAAGTCATCAAGAAAAATAAAATAATCTTATGTACAATCTATGACAACATGCGATTAGGTAAAATGTTTTACTTTCTAGTAATCAGGATCTACCATTTTATATCAAACTAGCTGTTGCCTGTGAACTTCGTCAACGTGAATTCTTCTTTAAATTAATATAAAAATATTACGTCTGTATTTGATGCGGATTTTGTTAATAATTTCGAGGGTTTCAATTTTTTGCACGGAACCCTAAATCTTTTTATAAAACAATAATATAGTTTATTTTAAATTATAACATCAGCTACCTGCCAGTAAAAGTCCCATCAAAATCAGTTGGAGTTAGGCCGTTTGAATCGCATTTTGTTAACAATTTTGAAGGTTTTTTTTTAGCACGGAACTCAATTTTTTTTTTTCTAAAATAAATGTAGCGGAAGTTACTTCTTATAACATAAGCTATCTGCCAGTAAAATCCACGTCAAAATCGGTCTAGCCGTTTCGGAGATTAGCTGGAACAAACAGACAGAGAAAAAAAGTTTTCGATAAACCTTAGTACCGTATAAACTTTCATATGCATTCTGTAAAAAGCTGTTAGTTCGAAATTACAAACAGACACTTGAAATTTATTTATTTATATACAGGGTGTACGGACTTTTCACGTAGGCGTCAACCAAACCTTCTGTACAGACGCCAAGCACATCAAGCTACTACAATCTGTCAAATATCATTAGTAGATTTTCAACTTTATCGCTAAAGCATTAGGTTCAAGGTTGATTGGGGAAATTTGTCAGGTTCAGGTAGTTTGATGTGCTGGCGGCTGTACATTGCTGCCAACGCATACTGTGCTCGTGTGGCGGAATGTAGCCATCTCTATCTCATAGACAGGAGGTCTGGGTGCCACCATTGGGGATGTTATGGGCATTCTTACGCTTGTGCAAGTTTTGTCTGCCATTATCACTAAGATCTACCATGATTAGCGAGTGTGACTAGGCAACTTAACGCAAAAAATATTGATGGGAAAATACTTTTTTTTAAGGTGAAAAATCACGTTTTACGGAAACGCACTCAAAATATTGTGCTGATGGATTGAATTGAATAGTGAAGGTGTATAGAGTAAAAATGTCACATTCAAAGAATGTATTTAAGAAAAAACTTGTGAAAAAGTTGGATCTTTGACCCCCAATATCTCCGTAACTAGAAGGATGCCAGGTATTGTCCAAAACAACAACAAAAAATTCAATGACGGGGAAAACAAGTGCCTTTCGACTTCGTTAAGGGTCTTGTTACACCCTTTAGATATTGCGTATATTATGCACATACATGCACATATATTATTAGGTATATGGCTGATATACAATTAATAGGTAGGTATAGGAGAAAGGAATGTTTTTACATATTATCAGTATAATCACCTTATTAGCAAAAATCCCAGCCATCTATTTGTTTATCTACTTTGTAATAACTGTAAATATGATAACTTAAGTACTTATTAAGGAAAACCCATGTATTCGCGATCAAAAACTGAATAAATCCGGTTGAAACATTTTCACAGACGATTGCTGACTCGATAACTGGGCGCACTGCTTATGCTACCAACCACCAACCTACCAAACCACCGCCAACTTACCAATTTATATTATTTTACTTAACCGCCATTATTCATTTTTTGATGTTTCAAAAACCTTCTTACCAAATAAACATTTTAATGAGATGTTATCGACTGATTGTCAAAACACTCTAAAGTTAAAAGAATATTTGTATCACCCACATTACACCAGTTATGATTCAGTCCCATGATTACATGGGACTGAATCATAACTGGTTAACGGGCAAGCCTATTGCCATCAACCGGGAACAAATCCTGACTGCCACAGTCAGGTGATGCTACTGAGACATTATTGAAAAACCTAATAAATCTTTTCCAGACCTAGGAATTGAACCCAAGACCTCTTGCTTAGTAGTCACGCTTGCGACCACTAGACCACCAAAGCAGTCAAATACATGTTAAAGTAATTTAAAACCACATTTTATAAGTTATTATTAGTTTCTGTGTGGAAAAACCAATACATATGCCAGACGTATATGTGCAGGATAGGACATTTAAGAGGAAATGCGGAAATTATTTGAAGAAACTATCGCTGTCCCTCTACGGGCGTGATTTCGACATTGGTGCGATAAGGACAACTACAGATCCAACAAGTAAAATGTTAGAATTCGAGGTTTGGCTCTCGACTATTTCCTCCCGCTAAAAATATTTCATAAACTGAATAAGAAGGACATATACTGTCCCCCTATGTTTTTCTTTTTTCATGAATAGTTGTCAAATTTGTACACTAGGCCTCTGTTGACAGCGGTCCAAATTGGCCTTTTTTAGCATTTTGTAAAGGTTCTAGTGCTGATACAGATTATGTATCATCAAAAAGGAAAACATAGGGACATAGAAGAGGTTGATATTTATTTAACTGTAAGGCTACACAGACGATACCAAAATAAGTTTGATTGCAAACAATTTTCCCTCAAAAATGCTCTTCAATTTTCTTTTCAGCTAAGCGTTAATCATGTAACTTTACTACTGTAAGTATAAAGGATGTAACAAGATCCTTAACGAAGCCGAAAGGCACTTGTAAACCCCGTTTTTTTTAAAATATGTTTTTAACGTAAGATTTTTTACTGTAAACACCTCCACGACCCCCGTACTATTCAATCCTTCCATCAGCATCATGTTTTGAGTGCGTTACATTGAGTCCTACCATAAAACGTGATTTTACACCCCAAAAAAAAAGTCGTTTCCCAGCAATAATTTTTGCCTAAAGTTACTTATTTTGATGCACATAATGCTTGGTTGACGACTTCGTTAAGGGTCTTGTAACACCCAGTATTACACCGGATAAGTTTTAACACAGCATTTCACATAGTCGAAGTAACTCATATATTATTTACATTTAATTCAAACGGTTTTCCTCAACATCCTGTTACGAATAAAAGAATGTTGTAAAGTTATTACAAAATACGTTATTATTGTTTTATCGTTTACAATTCGATAAGGCTTATCGACACGTATTCGTATTTGTCATTAGGCGGTAGAGGTCGCCTTGAGAAAATTGTTGAAATAACTCAAATACTTTACTGATAAGGTTGTTTTTTCTAATACCTACTTAGCTCCGCTTAGCGTAGTTTTTCTTTTCATACGACCCCGACTTACGAACAGTAAGCCGCGGGTTCGAACCCAGGCAAGCGAATGTGCTTGCCTGGGTTCGAAAGTAATGACTTTGTGTAATTTATTTCATCACCACTACTCTCAAAACAGTGAAGGAAAACATTGTGAGGAAACCGGCCATGATTTAGAACCAAAATTCGAAGACATGTGACATCTACCAACCTGCACTGGGCCCGCGTGGTGGATTATAGCCGCATTCCCTCTGATAGAGAGAAGGCCGTGTGTCCCAGCAGTGGGAACGTTATAGGCTGATTATAATTCGCTCTGCGGATTTGTCAACGTAACGGATCTAAGTGATTATGGCAGAACAATCTTGCATAAGCGTAAGAATTTGCCTGTAACATCCCCAATGGTGGCACCAAGACCTCCTGTCTATGAGATAGAGATGGCTACATTCCGCCACACGAGCACAGTATGCGTTGGCAGCAATATACAGCCGCCAGCACATCAAACTACCTGAAACTGTCAAATTTTCTCAATCAACCTTGAAGCTAATACTTTAGCGATAAAGTTGAAAATCTATTAAAGAAATTTGAAAGATTGTAGTAGCTTGATCTGCTGGCGTCTGTACATGGCCGTTACATATTCTCACGATGTTTTCCTTCACCGTTCTGAAAGCAAGACTTTGAACAACTCCACGCTTCGAATTGACGAATTACTCAAGTTCAACACAGTGTCCCGACTTTCTTTCTTTGGATCGGTAGCAGACGGATCGGCGTTATAAAAATGGTGTATTCAACATTACTTAGGAATTTATGTGTAACTAGTTGTTGCCCGCGGCTTATACCAATCGGAAATTATCCCACGGGCACGTTGTAAATATAGCCTATGGCACTCGGAGATAATGTAGCTTCCTATTAGTGAAAGAATGTTCAAAATCGGTTCAGTAGATCCAGAGATTACCCCCTACAACCTCACAAACTCAAAAACTTTACCTCTTTATTATATTATTAGTGTTTAATAATAACTTTGAAGGGATCCTCCTACAAATTGAAAAGTAGTTGTCTATCTCGGTATGGACATATGATGAGAAAGGATGAATGTGACTAAAAAAGTAATGGATATGAATGTTGATGGATGGAGAGGGAGAGGAAGGCCAAAGAAAAAATGGATGGATTGTGTGACGAACAATATGAAAGAAAAAGGAGCTAATGGTACCGTGACGTCTAAAAGGGGAGAATTGAAGAAGAAAACGTTTTGCGACGACCCCAAATAGAACGGGACAAGGGCTGGAAGATGGTAATGATGAAGGGATCCTACTGCCATTCATCTTCTGTCTAACCTTTTTCCCACTGTGTTGAGGTCGGCTTCCAGTCTAACCAGATACAGCTGAATACGAGTATATTACACGGAGCGACTTCCTAAAAACAAAAGCGTCCCTAATAAGTCTGATCTTTTAAACGCACTAATTCCTTAGTCATCCATGAATAGGAGTAACCTAGTCTTACCCGGAACTATACCTGCTCCATATATAAAAGATGACTAAGACATCATATCAGACCCATAACCATAAAACGTGACGTCAAAATTAAAAGAATTGCGACGCAGTAAGTCTCTTTATGACGTATCAATTGAAAAACCTCGATGACTCATCAACTCAATTAGAAACCTGATCAAAAATGTACGAAAAAGAATGTGTTTTCTGAATCATGACCATTTTTCCCGAGTATCTTGTCTGCAGATAGAAATAATTATCTGTGACTAACGTAAGACCGGCCCCCTACGTACCTTATAGCCGGTATTCGCGATTGAATCTCCACAGATAATGTAATCAATTCGATGTTTTTTAGACTTTGGTCGTATCATGTCACTTTTTATTTAGAACTATCTGTTGCCCGTGGCTTTGCTCGCGTTTTGGCAGAAATGATCCCACGGGCACGTTGAAAATAGCCTATGGCACTCGGGGATAATGTAGCTTCCTATTAGTGAAAGAATTTTCAAAATCGGTTTAGTAGATCCAGAGATTACCCCCTACAACCTCACAAAGTCACAAACTGTACGTCTTTACCTCTTTATAATATTCATCTATTTAACTTTTAATTAGATATTGATACAATTAAACACTTGTTCCTTGTTTAATCACTTCATTTCCACTTTCAGAGCGAAAGTTGCCTCCTATTTTTTTCACAGTTCCTGACCGATTGCAAACTATCATTATATAGTTAAATTGTTAAGTAAGTTGTAAAAATAGGTTTCCCACGGGAAGACCAGTCGTGCAAAGATGGCTTTGGCGCTTAGGCAAGACCTAATCCCTTATTAAAATGGGAGTTTGGGTAACATTGCTCGCAGAACGGATGGCCGATGCGGCCAAAACGTTCTGAAGACCGCGAACCAGAAGACGTTGCGTTGGAAGGCCTCCCACTAGGTGGACCGATGACCTGGTGAAGGTTGCGGGGATCCGGTCGATGCGAGTCGCACGGGACCGGTCGATGTGGCAACACTTGGGGGAGGCCTATGTCCAGCAGTGGACGTCTTTCGAATGAAAGGATGACGGTGACTAAGAGTTTAAAATCACCATACGTTTGGAATTGCAGATCGAAAGACCCAAACTTGTAAGGAGTACGGAAATTTTCTTCAATATTTTTGTTTTGGCTACTCTTGGAAACCAATTACACTATTATGACTTACATTCTCTGGGTTTAGGTGTTCATTGAAGACTGGGAAACCCTTAGTCAACGAAATTCACGTTAGGAAAGACTCAGGTTTAATCAACTTATGGAGCATTTACCGTTCTTCTTAATGCCTTTGATGTCAATAACCTTATAATCCAAGACCACACATCATGGAACGGCACACTTTTTGACATTCACCTACTAATTAATGTGTATTTATGTAAACAGAAAACACACATGTCTTCTATTAACAAGAAAGTAGCTGACGCAACAAAATGTTCAAGTTCGTGAAAGTTCGCTCAATGACTCAAAAAATAAATAAAAGCACTAGAGAATAAATGATAACTACAAAGAAACTGTTTAGACAAATAATTTTATTCTATTTGATTCATCGGAACTCGATGACTCACTTGGCGCCAAATCTGACGCGACGCCATCTTAGAATCATTTATTTTTTGTACGAATGTCACTGGCGCTGTGACGTGGTTAGTTATTCCGCATAAGTAATACGTTTCGTATATTATATAATCCTGACGTAATGTTAGTTATTCTTGGTACAAGATTTTAAAATATGATTATGCTTATAGATAAAATTTTAGCATCAAGTGAGTAGTTTTAATCATAGGTTCCTTCTAGTGATTTTGTGACGTCAATATTGTAACATGCCACTTGTACAATTTGATTGATTGATTCATAGTTTATCTACAATTAACACATGGCTTATTCCCATACTGAGTCGTTAGCACACTTGAAAAAACATTACCTTCTTTCTGGGTAAGTCGGATAACCCACTTCAATTTAGCTGAAATCATAATTTATTTAGCTAAAAGGTAATCTATACAATATTATAAAGCTGAAGAGTTTGTTTGTTTGTTTGAACGCGCTAATCTCAGGAACTACTGGTTCGAATTGAAAAATTCTTTTAGTGTTGGATAGTTCATTTATCGAGGAACGCTATAGGCTATATATCATCACGCTACAACTAATAGGAGCGGAGCATCAATGAAAAATGTTTGAAAAACTGGGAAAATTTAAAGTCCACGCGGACGAAGTCGCGGGCACAGCTAGTATGTAATATGTTTCAAGGGTCTCATGGCTAAGCCGAAATCTTGTTCTTCCATTTGAGCCAGCTAAAGTTGATCTAGATAAGGGATATATAGGATTTTCCTCGTAAAATTAAATTCCTTATCACTTTCCTTATTAAAATTACTGGAAAAGATAAAGCGCATTTTGATATTCGGCAATTAAAAGATTAATTTAATCTCGTAAATTATTCGAATCTTATGTTTTTTGCTTGTAATAATATTTTGTTTTTCAACGTAATCTTGTACATACATCGGTATCATATGAGGTAAGAAAAGTTAACATATCTATAATATTAATAATGATACTGATATATAATATTGTTATTTATGTCATCGATATAACTATACACACCCCCTTTTTATATCGTATTTTCCTCAATCTACGTGTTCTTTGTTTGTGTTTTTTTTAATGTTCTTTGTTCGAAAATTCAGGAACAGAATATCACTGTTCCAAAAAAAAAAACAATTGGATCCCATGCATTATACAATCATCATCGTTATTATACAAACATCATTGTCATCATTCCCCCTCTCTTATCCCAATTTGTTTGGGGTCGGCGCAGCATGTCTTCTTATTTATTTATTTAACACTTCAAGCACATAGTACAGAGGTGGACTTAATGCCATAGGCATTTTCTACCAGTCAACCTTTGGGTGATGCAGAGACATACATTTTATATTATAAACTACAAGGATATACATATAAAATACTATAAAATATATAATACTTCTTCTTCCATACTTCTCTATTACTCGTCATTCACACAGTCCATCCATCGTTTCATTGGTCTTTCTCTACTCTTAGACCATGCTAACATTATCCAATTAAAGAATAAATTCAATTAGTGGTGGCATCTCTTTTAGCCTGCACTGAGACCACGCTGGACCATCCTGACCACTTGATGACTTTCGTAGTACGGCCCAAACACTCCGACAAAGTAGTGGGAAGCCGTAGTATTGAGAGCATCAGCTCGACCTGGGAATGTAACTCAGTACCACACGACCAGCTTCAGAAAGAATCATCGTTGAACCATCATTCAGTTTCTAGAAATGTCGTCTCGTGATCGAGCTGCTAAGCGGGTTCGACTCCCAGAAAATTTCTCAGTATCGGCCCGGAGTTTGGAAGCTGGTGGCGTGATATCATCGGGTCTCGGAAGGCACGTTAACCCTTCGCCCGATCTCGCCTGGTCGTGACGGATTGCGTCCCTTCGGACTATGAGAGTAAGAGAAAAGACAGTTCATCTGAGTCTGCGCAGATACTTGTACACTATAATAACTACCATGTCAATGATTTCCGTTGAGATTAGGCGTAATCAACTTTTTAATGTTCCAACTGCTGGGACACTCGGCCTCCTCTCAATGAGAGGGAATGGGCTATAATCCACCACGCGGGCCCAGTGCGGGTTGGTAGATGTCACATGTCTTCGAATTTTTGGTTCTAGGACATGCCGGTTTCCTCACGATGTTTTTCTTCACCGTTTTGAGAGCAATGGTGATGAAATAAATTACACAAGTAATGCGCCTGCCTGGGTTCGAACCCACGACTTACTGTTCGTAAGTCGGGGCCGCCACCACTGGGGATTAGGCGACATGGGTAGATTAAGGAAGACTCATCATTTGCCTTGTCTTTTCCCAGCTTGTTGGGGTCTTTTAGTCTAACCGGATGCAGCTGAATACCAATATTTTACATGGAGCGATTGCCTATCTGACCTCTACAACCCAGTTAAGACATGTTGTCAGACTTCGGGCCACTAACTACCTGTAACGACTGCCAAAGATCTACAAATGACAGTCGAGACCGTTCCGAGTCGGAAGCCATTGGTCCCGACTCGTGAGTCGGGATCAACGGTTTAACGTGCATTCCGAGGCGCGGAGGAAACTCGGTATGTAATGAATGGTCACCCATCCATAGACTGACCCTGGCAAGGGCGGCTTACCCTTGAAGATCGACCTGTGCGACTGTAATTATTTAGCCAAGAGAGATACTATAGTTCTAGAAATCGATTAAACACGTCAACAGTTACATAAAGAGAAAATCATGTACCCTCAACGTATACTACATGACGCGATCACGCTTCCCGATAAAGAATCTCATACTTACTCATTGTTTAAACAAAAGAGTAACTACATATCTGAACATTACATAATATACGTCACTATGTATAATAATATGGTTAACTGAATATTTTGATACTAGTTGTCTCTACGGTAACTGCTGGTGACCCTTGGGGTCATGATTGTGGTTAGTTGGGGGTCTGCCGATCTCTGAGGGGTCAACGATACAATGTCGTGAAGTTGGGGCCTTAGTGTAATTCAATAAATACCATACTTAACATTAAAAACGCCTCTTATGTATTTAAGTTCCATCTGATTGGGGGCGAGCCTATTGCCATCAACCGGGCACAAATGCAGACTCAGCAGCTACTGAAAGTCCTGATGGAAAACCCAACAACATTTGCCCGACCCGGGAATTGAACACAACATGTTCACTCGACGAGCAGACATTATCGAGGATTTGATAGCAACAGCGTTCCCTGAACCACTGCAACTCCTGACAGCCAGAATCAACAGCGTCGACCACCAGAAAAGCACTGAAGCAATAAAGCTCGACGTATCCTGGAGATTCAACATTTGTCTTGGAACCTGCAATGAAATTAATCAGAGAAAACCACGAAAAAGTACGAAAAACCATATAGTTTGATATTATCAAAAGTTACTTCATCTTAGCGTGTCGATGGAAATCTGACTTGTGTCGGCCCATAACTGAGCCAATAGTTTGGCGCCTTCAGTAGCGTCCATCAGTTCCTGTAATGAACAACCAACAGAACACGCAATATTAAGTGCCCCATCGTTTGTGTAACAGCACCACACTTACACTCCAACGCAGAGTCATTAATGAATCTCCACCTGAGCAGGTTTTCCTTGCTGCAACCAACCTGGGTCCGGAGTCTATTTAAAGACTTCCAGGTTAGCCATAGCAAATCATCTCCAGGTTGGGGATTTGCAGCAGGTGGAACGAATAGGTTAGGTAAGTGTGCACTAGCTCGCCACAGGTTTAGTTTGGAAGCACATAAACTTCCTGCGCTTGTCCCATTCTACTTGGGGTCGGCGCAACACGTGTTCTTCTTCCATTCTCCCCTGTCAGACGTCACGGCATCATTTACTCCTTTCTCTTTCATATCAGTCTTCACTCAATCCATCCATCTTTTCTTTGGCCTTCCTTAATTAGTTTAGAAGCTACTTCCAAGTATTTTTTCAGTCTACTTTCTTTCATTATGAATTAAAGTTTGCTACGTGATACGCCGCACGTAATCTAGTTCCAAACTTAGTTCTTATCACTTACCTACAACTACTAAAAGCCCCAAAATAACTCTTCCCGGTAAAAATAATACAAAATATATAGGTAGGTACCTACTTCGTCTGAGTACGAGGAAACACATAAATAACTAGCTTATGCCCGCGGCTTCGCACGCTTAAAGTTCGGTAATTGTCCCACGGGATCGTACTATTGAGATAAAAAGTATCCTATGTGTTAATCGAGGTTATAAACTATCTGTGTGCTAAATTTTATCCAAATCCGGTAAGTAGTTTTTGCGTGAAAGAATGACAAACATCCATGCATCGATCCATCCTCACAAACTTTCGTATTCATATTATCAGTAGTATTATTGTTTAAAATATCAACGAATTCCGTTGATAATGTCGCGTAAACATTACGTTTAGGTTTGTTTTTGAATAATAATATGTTATTTTTATAACATCAACAAACGAGACGAAATTATCTTAGTCTAGAACATAATTTTGTTTTTGTATTGATGTTGACATTTCATCAGTTTTATCATTTCCAATTAAACGATTGTTATGGTCTGGGACTAATCCAATAATAAACTCTGGCACAATAGACATGACATACACTTCCATACGACATGTCATGACATCCAATAACTGACTGACATAATGTGGGATAAGTAACAGGTATATCTTTTTGAAGCCGGATTAACTGATATCCATTTTTGAACTGCACCTTAAGTTCTTCGTTCGTGCTTATTCCGATTAATTTCTCTTGTAACATCACATCCGTTTCTTCAACTTCACCATATGGATGGATTTTATTCATTGCGGTATTATCATATTCGAAACATCCTCAAACCTTATTTCAAAATCTGCTTAAAGGGCATTTAAATGTTGAACGTAAGTTAAAACGTCATCCTCTTGGTAGTTTGTCTGTCACAAATTCGGAAACTGTAAAAAAATGCCCTGTCCAATGTTTTGTTTCATTAGTTTATTTCTGGCAAGAATGGCTGAAATTATGGATCCTGTTTTGATCAAAAGGCTGTCATCATGTAACTGCAGGTAAACTTCATTAAAGGGGATGTTTCATTTGTGTACGGGACTCCGGCCATAACATGTACAGTTTATTAAAACTGGGAAACAAACCTCTGAATAGAATAAAGTAACACTTTTTACATAATCATATATGGTTTTTATGAACGCAATCAAAATTAAAAATGTTTGTCTATTGTCGTGAGTGTTATGACAGCTATGCCAGGTTGTAGAGATGAAGTTTGCATAACCTAGAAATTGTTATTTGATAATAATTGTACAAAGCAAAAGTCGTAGGAACAAAACATAAATGAGAGAACATAAAATAACATCGAAAACCATGAAAGTCGAGACGAACGAGACTCTGTCGAAACAAAATGTCATTTTGAATATTTCGTTCAGAAGTACACTACAGAAAAGTTGTACATATTATATTTTTTTAACAATGAAATCATCACAGTTGCTTATAATTAGTCGAAAATGATGTTTATGAGTATATTAATGATTATTTATTACAAGCACACATACTTTTCGTATTTAACATCGAGGTGAGATTAAGTTTTTATGTGACATGATTTCAGAACGAAACCAGACAATGCCAACATTACGACGCCATGTTGAATAGAATATGGCAATAATTGAAAAACTATTACTTTTCAGGCACAATAAATCAGGCTTAAATTCTCTAGAGAATATTTTTGATAACTTCGTGGTATTTTTTCCTCTTTTTCGATAAATGTACATCTTATGAAAATGAAACATCTCCTTTACTGAATAAAGGTAAGGTCACGATTTAAATAAGATCAAATTATCGTGGACCCCCGAATACATCTCATTGACCACTAATTTTTTTCCGCTTTCATGGACCCCTTGTAAGTCGTCGTCGACCCCTGGGGGTCGATATAGATCACTTTGTGTAACACAGGTCTAGAACAAAAAAATGATCGCAATGACGAAGAAATGAAGTGCCTTTCGGCTTCGTTAAGGGTTACACCCTTTTTAAATAGGCCTTTTCCGGACTCAAAGTTATCTATCTGCCAACCATCCTTATTTTAAATTAGTCATGAGAACCTCCCAAACAAATAACAAGGGACTTTTATTTTACCACGTATCATATCCTTACTATACGTATTACCTTTCTTTTTACGTATTTTCCAAACTTTATCCTTTATGCATTTCAGTCCTTCTTTCTTCAATATTTCCGACCCCATTACCTTATACATTATAATACTACGCAATTCTGCGTAAAAGGTAGTAAAATATCACATGCTAACGATCACGTATTACGAGGTAAATACCTGTTAATATTTACGTATTCTACATGAAGTAATTTGGAGTATTTTTGAGTAATAAATTTGCCCCATGTTGTCATGAGACCATTACGAGTATGAGTGTCGTGATATGCTTCAGAAAGATTGCGCAATTTGTGCATTAGGAAACAGGATGGAGCTACGCTGCTGCATCAGGTAAGTCACGTCCACCTAAGACCATCTTCTGCCTTTTATTTGTTGGGAAAATCCTTATACCCTCCGTCTGGGGCGTCGGCCTCTACCCGACTAAAAACCCACTGTTCCTACTAGCGATCATGTGCCGGGGACCCGGGAGATATGAGTACATTCACGCGCACCCCGACTGGTATCAGCCCGCGTTTCCCGGCGTACCCCATCACCAAGTGCGGCTTGATAGGTTTTGGTAAAAACCGCAACTGATTGCAATCATATATGTGGATTTTGTGGTTGGAAAACAACGTGACAAGAATTTTCTAAAAGATAGATTTTGGAGTAACAAGACCCTTCACGAAGCCGTCAATCAAGCATTATGTACATCAAACTAAGTAACTTTACGCAAAAATTATTGCTGGGAAACATATTTTTTTTTGGGGTGCAAAATCACGTTTTACGTTAGGACTCAATGTAACGTACTCAAAACATTGTGCTGATGGATGGTTTGAATTAGGGCATACGGACCGGTATTTCGCGGTCCTGAAAAAACCGGGAATTCCCGGGTTTTAGCTTTGTAAAAAAAACCGGTTGTTTCGTATAAAACCCAATCTTTTCGGGTTTTCGTTTTTTTTGTTTCTTTTTTAAATCCATTAATTATTGATCTGTGAAATTCGCAGATCAGACACACAACACGACGTATAGGTCGTTTAACATGTAGAAACATGAGTCAGTCAATTTTTTCTATTATTCCCACGACTTATTCATCTATTTATTCTCACAAGAATAAATATAATTGGTAAAATTCTCATTGTAAAGTACCGAAAAGACTCGACGAAGCTTCCCAAATGCTGCCTAGTCCAGCTGGATTCTTCTGTTATCCTTCCGCTCAAAGTTGTTCTTACCAAACTGCAGAGTTTGCCCGAGGTAAATATATTCTCGAACAACCTCGAGAGGACCGCCATTGACAACAATAGATCCTGGGGTGACGAGTTCGTTGAACATAACCTGGGTTTTGTCAAGTTCACCCTGAGACCAATGCGTATTGAAGAATCAACTAGGACATCTAGTATCTGCTCTAAGTCGTGCAACGATTCAGTCAGTATGATGATGTCATCTGCAAATCTCAAGTGTGAGATGTACGTGCTGTAGATCTTAATGCCATTCCCAGTTCAGCGTCTTAAACACATCCTCCAGTTCGTAGATGAACAATATCGGTGAAATTACGTCCCCTTGCGTCACCCCCCGACACAAAGGAATATGCTCTGTCTGCTGGTTCTGAGTTTGGACGATCATTATTTATGGCGTCTTAAAGACTTTTCAGCTCTTGAAGTATCGCCAGTCTACTTGGCATCGCTGCAGAGACTCCTGAACAAACAGCAGGTCTCGATAGAGTCAAAACCCAATTATACTCTTCGGACTTCAGCATAATTTGC
Organism: Eugnorisma glareosa; assembly: GCA_947578425.1. NCBI lineage: Eukaryota > Metazoa > Arthropoda > Insecta > Lepidoptera > Noctuidae > Eugnorisma > Eugnorisma glareosa. Next base: position 5,255,938 of record OX387981.1, read on the forward strand.
CGCACTGTGTGAATTTGATCTCTGGTACTGTATCCTCTTCTAAACCCGACTTGTCCGGTGGCTGGAAGTCGTCGAGTATTCTTACTAGACGATTTGTAACGACTCTTGCAAACAGCTTAGTCCTGTTGCCTTTTTATGGAAAATAACGACCACGTTCTTTCTCCACGCTTCTGGATTTCTCCCCGAGAACAGGATCGAGTTGAAAAGCTCCCGAAGCTCTCTTAATAGAGGACTTATCCTCCCGCTTTCAGAAGCTCAGTCGTTAACTCATCCTCACCAGGGGCTTTTCCATTCTTAAGCTGTCTAAGAGCCGCCTCGATTTCACCTTGACTGACTTTTGGCAGGTGTTCTAAGAAATGAGATCAGGATCGAGATGCATGCGATGCGTACAACTGACCGTAGAAGTTTTCGACTTCTGAAACAATCTCAGACTTCGAAACGACGATATCCCAAGTCA